>FR990098.1:0-1250000 GCA_905404275.2 Hedya salicella | reverse complement strand
TGCCGTGGCATGACTGCGTATCGCGGTGCTTGGACGCTTACTGTCGGCGCGCCGATCATGCCGTACTCGTCCGATATAACTGTGTGATACGCGTAGCAAAATGGATTTCGGGCGATCCGATCGGCGCAACGTCCAAACGCGTGATCGTGACACGCGATCATGCCACGCGACGATGATCTGATACGGGCAAATGATACAAATGTGGACGCACCTTTACGCATAATCACAGCCTTTTGATAGTTGTGAAGATGTTATTTTAATATTGTATGTAACATACAATCGTTAGGTCAGGTTTTTAATATATTTATTTCTTACAAGTATCAATTCCTTATTTGATTTAGCACTCTCGTTTTAAATATTCCTGATCAAATCAAAGGCGCATCAAAATTTACAAAGAAACCATACTATAGTTTCACGGAATTTATTTATTTATTTATTTTTATTTATTTATTTATTATATACCTAGGTAAAAAAAACATTCGCAAGAATTTCGTGCTTATTTCAATGCTTAACGTGAAGTTTTAATCATATACCAAACAGATCACATTAAAAAACCCAACTTGTTGCCACACCACTCAAAGGAACTTTGACGTTTGCGTTTATTCATTCGGTCAATGAGTGAACGAATCGTTTATAGCTTCTTCCACCTATAGTTGTAATTGCCACTTAAGGTACTTGTGAGAACTCTCGTGGATTCAATGTAGAACCAAAAATAGGCTGCAATTTTTCTCCTTTTAGCTCTATATTGGTTGCTTAAGGGTTAAATTCTTTCCACCTATAAAGAACTTAGTAATGGCTGTATATTTCACTTAAGTATCTGAATAGATGTGATATACGAGCTATTTAACCTAAGTTGTGCTACTTGGGATAGTTTCGTCATTTCCGTCCGTCCCAGGTATGTCACAGGTATTTTACTCAAAACTACATGATGTATATTGATGCAATTTTGAGTATTTGTGTCTTGTATAAGCCGCTACTCAGTTTTTTAGTTACCTAAAGTACAAAAAATATATATTTCTAGGGAGAGCACTCCAGACATGTAACCAAAACTGAAAACAAATCAGCAAATAGGTATCAATTTTCACCAAATAGGTATAAAAAAAGATTTGTGGTTTCTAAAAAAAATTTTTGATTTATTGAATATTGTTTCCGAAAATCAAAAACAAATTTAAAAAAAATGCTATTTTTAAAAACATTTTTTATACAGGTACCTACTTATTTACTTCCAGATCGAAATTTTCATGGACTCACGAACAGTGTTATAATCCTTACTAAAAGTATGTATGTATGTGTACGTTCCACTTAATCTCAAAAACTACTGGACGAATTTTTATGAAACTTTGCAGTTATGTACCTTATATATCAGAATAGGACATAGGCTATAATGTATGTCAAATTGCATCCCTTTTAGGAACGAAAAAGGGGATGAAAATTTGTATGGACAATAAATATTTATTTACGCTAGGAACTTGAAATCTTGGTAATATGCTTCACATTAAAATTAGTAAAATATCGAGTTTTGGGGGACATAAGATACTTTTTATCCCGGAAAAATACCTTTTATCTGCTATAAACGAATCTAAGGCGGACGAAGTCGCGGGCGGCCGCTAGTATGTTATAAAAATGGAGTAAAAAAAATCAAGCTATAATGAATTAATGTTTTGCGAAACAGTAAAATGACTGGAGCCGAATGTTTAAAGTTGCGTATACTCGCGACAAAGTATGTAAGTATGCGTAATGTTTTCTCTGTACATTCAGCCGCACAAATGCACCGTCAGCGTTTTTTGAGCACCGTTGTGGTAAGCATGCGTAAATAAGTAGCATCGCTGCGTTTACGGTGCGTCGCCGTATTTTGAGCAACGGTGTGGTAGGTCCTTAAAGCATACTCTCTGAAGCCCTTTACGCATGCGTGCCGGCATAGACCGCGAGCGGATCAACGCTTGACAATGACAGTATAATTTCACAATATTGTAGATCGCAGCGTTACTACGAGACGTCGAAGCATAATGTCAGTAGATAAAGCACTTGTTCCACCGCCGACGAGTTGTGTACTGATTAGCTATCGACTATTTTCTCGCTCAAAAATCGAACAATACATACAGGTCCCGTTTCAATAAAAGCGAAACATATATTAATAGTTGATAGCTGGCTGTTCACACTGCCGGCGTTCACTCTTTCGCGACTAGTTTGGTCGCAGCGACAAAAGCTGTCAAAAATAAAAGTCGCTCAGCGATGCTCGCTTGGTGGTCAGATTAAGGTACTTAAGTGCGATTTCAAAATTAGGCAGTAAAGGTGATTTCGAGAAAGTCAAGGTGAGGTCAGAAATATAAATACCGAACGATGATTGTAACACTAAGATCTCTTGAACCTTAAACTGTAATAAAATGAAGAATAAAAATATCACGTGATAGTGATCTTGGTAATATAAGCAAAATTTCATGCGAATGTGTAAGTGAAATAATACTGAGAAAGAAGGTGCCCGCAACTTACGGAGTGGGGGGAGGCTCAAATTGCCACTTATGTTTTGGAACTATGTATTCGTACGCGTAAAATTATTAACCATGTATTTCGATTTAAATCATATTAAACATGTTACAAACACTGCATTTTATTGACCAATGTAAAATTCCTATTATTTGTTTATACTACTAAGGTGGCAAACAAGCTTACGGCCTACCTGATGTTAAACAGTCACCGCAGCCTATGAGCGCTTGCAAAGCCAGGGGCATTACGTGCATGTTGCCGACCCTTTAAGAACCTATTCACTCCCATCTTGAAGAACCCTATACTGTAACCTCCAAGGAAAACTGCGACAGAGAGGTCATTCCACATTCGTAGGTAGAAAATTCCTTTGATACCGCACGGAGCGCGACATTTTTGGTTCCAAGGTGTGTGGATCAATACCCTGCCGATGGCGAGCGGTGCGGTGATAGAAGATAGCTGTAGGCATCATGTCAAACAATTCCTCGGAAAACAGCCCATTATACAAGCGGTAGAACACACATTAAGAGCATGAGATCGAAAATAATTCGTACAGTCGTTTTTGAACTGAGTCAAGAAGGCAAAGCTGATATCCAGGTGCTCCAGCCCAGAGGTGACAGCAGTACTCCATATATTGCCTGCAAGGAGGAACAATTAATTGAGTTATGGTCGATACCTACTCTGGTTCTTCTACAGTAATTCGTGGATTCTTTAATTTAAACTAGAAGGCGCCCGTAACTTTGTTCGCAGAGGAAAAAAAGTCATAAGCCCTCTGGTTTTCTTCAGCATAGTCGCTCAAAAAGTATCCTATAAACATCTAGAAAAACCTACCTACCCGTGTACCAAAAATAGTTGAAATCCGTTTAGCCAATTTGGCGTGATGAAGCCACAACGACACGAACATATAAAAATAAATTATTTTTCAATTCAGTGACCTCCAAAAAGTCCGTTGCAATCATTTTTTTTTAATATCTTCAATACAATACATGATTGAGACATTTCATTTTTACAACTTTATAATAGTATAGATATGAATCGAGAACACTTGGTAGCACCGAGGCATATCGATCGTGAGATCACGGGTCTTCGCCTTGACACTACTATTGTCAAGTCACCATTGTCCAAATGTCTGTCTGTACGCGTTCGCTACATTCAATCACATTCAAATTGATTGATGTAACTGAGTTACGACAAAAAATATCGATCATAGATTTGTTTACACTTTGTAGAACACTTTTTGATATGGAAATTATATTTTTACTGAAGTTTGACTAAACATTAATATTAATCAATATATAGGTTATGATTATGAGACTTCCATCCTTACTATATTATAAACGTGAAAGTATGTATGTACGTTCCACTTAATCTCAAAGAATACTGGATGATTTTTTATGAAACTTTCCAGTTATGTACCTTATATATCAGAATAGGGCATAGGCTATAATGTATGTCAAAGTTCATCCTTTTTAGGGACGAAAAAGGGGGTAAAACTTTGTAAGCTATAAATTGCATCTCTACGCGGACGAAGTCGCGGGCAACAGCTAGTATTGTTATAAAGTTGTAAAAATGAAATGTCTGTACATTGAAGATATTTAAAAAACCGGCCGAGTGCGAGACCGACTCGCGCACCACGAGGGTTCCGTACAAACTTTCACTTACCCTAACATTATTATATTCCCCGGTTCCGGTTGAGTTAAGTTTGCACCTCATATCCTCTCATATCTCTGCATACAAATGAAGTGCAAACTTAACGCAACCGGGCTGTCTAAATATGTCTTTTGAAAAAGACTATAATTTTTATGATTTAATTACAAATGTATAGTTTTCAGATTCTTGTATGTACTTACTTGTAGTATGTCACAATATTACTTGCCAAATTTCATAGTTCTATGTCAACAGGAAGTACCCTATCATGTTGATTCCCTTGAGTGTCGAAATGTACGGATTTAGCGGCATAAATGGCCGTATCTTTTTTTACGTTAATGTAGAAGTTACATTTTTTCACAGCTTCTAGTGACCGTAGACCTGAGTATATATGGTTTTAATTTCAACTCGATACCTCCACGCGTTCTTGAGGTAAAGAGTCTTGACAGACAGACAGGCAGACGGACAACAAAGTGATCCTGGGTTCCGTTTTTTTCGATTGAGGTACGGAACCCTAAAAATTATTGTACGGACTATTTAAGTCACTGAATCGAATTTTCTTTTTCATTTTTTGTGATTGTATATGTCTTTGTGGCTTCATGACGCAAAAAGGCTAAACAGATTACAACATTTTTTGGTACACGGGTAGCTGGGTATCCACATATAGTTATAGGATGCTTTTTACCCGACTACGCTGAAGGAAAAAATAGGGTTTATGACTTTTTTCCTCCGCGAACGAAGTGGCGGGCACCTTCTGATATTTTATAAGGGACTTAAAACGTTAAAACAACTTATTACACATAATAAATTACATATAAGCTAAAAAGTACTATAAGCCTTTTATTTTAATATAATAATATTCTTCTAATCCTTTTATGGCAAGACAATTTATATATCTATGGACGAATGTATTTAAAGGCATGACAAATATCTTAAGAATGCTAATCCGTCTAATTTGCGAGTGATACATATGTATAAACCATATGTTTTACATCAATATAAAACTGTTGAATAAATCATACAGTTTAATATGGTTCTCTTAATATTGCGATTAACATAATTATGACGACTTCCAATCCACTACATTTAAATTAAATTAATGGGAAATGTCATGCTTTGACTTATGTCTGCTACAAGTCTCTCAATAATTATGCATATTAATCGTATTTATTTCCACTATGCTTTCTTACTTTAATTCAAAACCAGATGGTGCCCGCGACTTCGTTCGCGGAGGAGAAAACAAACCTCTTTTTTCCATTGACCTATTATTACTACGAATAGAGAAGACGTCGCCCAATTACTTAGTGTTCCGTTCAACTGCAGTCGGCCGGCCCCAGTTCACTCAGTGTCGCGCCTATGGCAGTATGACGGCGCGCGCCCCGCACTGCCGCGCTTGTAGCACAGATTTTGTTCGCGCCGTCTTCTCTATACGTAGTAATAATAGCTCAATGCGTAGCGTGCGCAGCGTAGTTTGATAAAAAGTATCCTATAACCATCTGTGGATGACCAGCTACCCGTGTACCAAAAATAGTTGAAATCCGTTTAGCCGTTTTGGCGTGATGAAGCCACAACGCCACATACAAACATACAAAAAATCCAAATAAATTATTTTTCAATTCAGTTACCTCCTTTTTTATATCTTCAATGTACAGACATTCCATTCTTAGGGTACCGTAGCCAAAATAGCAAAACACTTCTAGTTTCGTGATGTCCGTCCGTCCGTCTGTCCGTCCGTATGTCACAGGCATTTTACTCAAAAACTACGTGATGTATATTGACGAAATTTGGGGTATAGGTGTCATGTATTAGTAGCTACTTAGTTTGATAGTGAAATAACAAAAACATATATTTCTAGGGGGGGCACTTTATACATGTAACCGAAACTGAAAAAAGAAAAACAGCATATATCAACGTTTGGCACATATTTTGACAGATGTCTTAAAAACATTTTGACATTTCAAATTTTTGTTTTGATTTTGTGAATATTTTCGGAAATAATCGCTCCAAAAGTAGCATAAATTGTCCCCCACCTCCTCTATTTTCTAAACGGTATGTCCAACAAATATTTAAAAAATCTCAAAAATGAGGCTTAATAAATACATTCAACGAAAATTGTTTTCAACATGATTGGATATACCGTTTTTGAGTTATTGCCGAAACAAGGCGATTCTTAACAAAAGGACGTAAGTGACGCTCTTTTGCTAGTGCTTTTTTCATATCATATTTTTTTCTATCTGTAGTGCATTTTTTCGTATGGACGGCTGCGGAACCCTACACTGAGCATGGTCCGAGATGCTCTTGGCCGGTTTTCTAAATTTTTTCTTGTATTCGATCGCAATACATTTGGTGAAAAAATCAAGAGACAAGTTTTGACTGTGATAGACAGACAAAAAACTTACAGACAGAAACGTATGCTTAGTAATAGTGTTGGTACTCTTTGGATACAAAACCCTAATGATAACAAAAAAAAATGAAATGTCTACGGAGGTGGGTAAGGATCAGTTGCGTGGCGTCCATATTTGTATCATTTGCTCGTATCAGATCATCGTCGCGTGTCACGATCACGCGTTTGGACGTTGCGCCGATCCGATCGCTCGAAATCCACGTTGCTACGCGTATAACACACTTATATCGGACGAGTACGCCATAATCGGTGCGCCGAGAGAGCGTCCAAGCAGCGCGATACGCAGTCATGCCACGCCACGGTGATCGGATACGAGTAAATGATACAAGTGTGGACGCATTTTAAGCCAATCCCCACCGAGTTGCCCTACGAGAGGCTTATAACTCTTAAAATATGTTTAAATGAATACGCTTCGGCTTTTCCTTACATCGAGCCTCTGGTAAGGATAGATTATATAGGTAAATAACCTTTAGAATATAACAATTGCACTTGACTGTCATCGTCTGCTCTCTATCAAGGCCAGACCCATCAAAATTTCATTTTATTAGTCTAGGCAGTTACACATTGGCCACATTTAACAGGAAATGATAACGATAAAACAATTGCAGCACATAAATAGGTAATTGTTGCTATGCACAAAATTGGCATAGAAACATATGTCAAAAGATATGCTAACAGCTAGGTACATGAATTAAATAAATTGTTACTAACAGGCTCACTGTAGTGTATCAGCCAAGTTTCGAAATATCTCATAGATATTCTGTCTGATGGGTGAGTGTGACGTTATGATGATGAATTGGCATTCTGTTGGTAGTAGTTTCCAAATTATAACTAAATTTTATTAAATTCTTATAAATACAAAGATCTAAATAATGAAAAAAATCTTGACTCCGACTGGATTTGAACCAGTGCCTTGTGCTTTGCCGGGGCGCACGCTCTGCCAATTGAGCTACAGAGCCCAGTTAGCTTGTCTTCAAATTTTGACACTATTTGCTACAAGATCTTTTGTATTTTAACCGGCTTTTCTTGGGTGGGTGAGCATTTCTAAAACTTTACAAATCACGAAGATCGTGATGCGAAGATCAAGATATTCGTAAAAAATCAAATTTTATTAAAAATTGCAAACATGTTTGAAAAATGTGATTGTATTGTTAAATAATGAAAAGAACTCAAGCATTTTTAAAGGTTACTACGTTTTTGATGTATATATAAATGATAAAATATTAATACTGTTATGGAATCGGTCTTTAATTTCAAGATTAATTTGACGACTTAAAAAAAAACATTAGATCAGCATAACTACTTTCATAACATATTTTACTAACTAAATCATACAATCTATTAATTTACCGAACTTGGCTCATTTTTACGTACCAGACTTCATTCAGCCACACCTGTGCTCGCGCCTATTTGTCAAACAAATTGATAAAATCATCAAACCATTGATCTTTAGCTAATTTGGAACTGGTCCGTTGCGAAAAGGAGCCATGTCCGCAACTGGTTCTGCTGATGGATTATTAAACGATACTGAAGGACGAATGGTAATATAAGCTGATTAATTATGACAATTGCGTAGTAGATTTGCAGCAATAGAAAATTTGATTATTTTAATCAGCACAAGTCGAAATCCAAAAGTTTGTCTGCAGGTAAATCACACGAACACTCGTGCAAGTAAATCTACTAATGCTTCGGAAAATATGACATTAGCTCTGCAGAAAAACTCTTCAGTTCCTTTTCTAACCAATGAAAAAAGTAAGGTGCGCTAGCGCCGATCTCAAACTCAGCTCATGGTAGGCACACTGAACCATTAGACCAACAGACGCTTGTGATTCGCAAAGAATGAATCATCTACCTTCGGTGACGATGCGTAATACGCATTAAATTTTTCTTTCTACTTAGATCTTGGTATCAATATACTAATTATAAAATACTGTTTGGTAAGGATGCGTCGAAGTTGTAAATATATCTTATATTAGTAGCGTGATGATTGTGCTGGAAGCTAGTTCTAAGAATGATGATTCTTGATTGCATGTAGTGAGATAACATTTCATACAAACTCATCAATATATATAGTTATTTATACAATTGGATCGAGAATTGGGCGATTATTTTAACGTTGATTCCTTGCTGTAGGAAATAATAACCAGTTTATTTACCTTCTTACTTCGAATCTGCCGAAAATACTTTTTCCAAGCATAGTCCTATCTATATCATAAACGTGAAAGTATGTATGTACGTTCCACTTAATCTCAAAAACTACTGGACGAATTTTTATGAAACTTTCCAGTTATGCTCAAAAAGTGCAGTTATGGACAAGAAAGGGGGTGAAACTTTGTAAGCTATAAATTGCATCTCTACGCGGACGAAATCGCGGGCAACAGCTAGTATTTTATAATCATGACAACTAACAAGGAGGCCGATATTTCAAACAATGTACGTCCTCATAATCATAAATTGTGGAAAATCATAATTTTTCTGACTATTTTGTCAATCAAGGCTCTGTTTATAGATCAAATTCTGTTCATAATTATAATACTACGACACGTCAAAATGATTGGAGTTAATTTATATACACATAATCGCCTTCGTTAAAATATTTTATGTTGATCAAAAAGTTTTTATTGACATGTCCTTTTAGAGCGGAGTGGTCTAGTTTGTAGTTTTTGAACATTATCTTTTAACGGTAACGAATATGGCAATTTTGTGCTAATTTTACGCGTTAAAGTGGTTTAAAAAAGTGATTTGTAATATATTATGAAAGCGAGCAGATTCTTACGAAAAATTTACGTCGTTTACCTATAATTTATAATCTAGGTAAATTAGTAAGCTAGAATACAAAACTTCATTTTTGAGTTCATGATAAACTAACAGTTATATGGATTTCCAATGGTCCGAAATAAATAGTTTATTATATTATTTATTTTGAAATATTCTTTAGTTTGCCATTTCTAATTTTGACTTCTTTTTAGATGTCTAAGCCTAGAATTTGAGCTCATGTTGGTTCTAACGAGGCGTATTCTACGAATGCCCATAACTTAATTATCTCTCTTTGTTTTCGTTACTTCATGATTAAATATCGTTATTATCGGTGGTCTTATTTTTGGAAACGACGACTTGCTTCTATCGGATTCTATTGGTCGCCATCCGCACCACGTCTCATAGCTTGATGTTATTTTCCTTTAACTGGTCAGTCCATCTAGTCTGAGATTTACCACTTCCACTTCTGTCTTCTACATTTCCGTCTATGACCAATTTCCCAAGGTTGTTATCTCTGCGTCTCGTGATGTGGCAGGAGTGTGACCAGATGCGGAAAATGGTGGATAAGCGACATCCAATCTTAATTTTTTGACACCTTAATATGCCGCATCCATCCGCGTCTTATCCCAAGTAGCACACAAGCTGTATTAGAGCATATAATACAGTCTTTATAACGCTCAAACTGGCTGTACAATGGCCGTTTAAGTACTTATATAGCCTGTGTGCTACCTGGGATATTTTTCCTACATCGCTTTGTCTGAGGTGCAGTTGGTGAAGCGTGCTTACGTTGCGAGCGTTTAGGGTAATATTTATTGCAATGAATTTATACCCACTATGATTTTATCATGTTACTTTTGTGTTTAACATTTGTAAACACTGCATGCTTAGTTTTAAGTAGTTTTAACTTGTAACCTATCTTTTGTAAGTGAATTCTGTAATTCTTTATGAGAAAAAAAGTTCTTTAAACACATTTTTGTGAAGCTCTTGTCATTATCATCATCATCATCATCATCATCATTTCCGCCATAGGATGTCCACTGCTGGACACAGGGCTCCATAATAGATTTCCACATGGGCCGGATAGAGGCGACCTGCATCCAGCGAGTCCCCACAACCCTAAATAGGTCGTCCGATCACCAGGCCGCAGTACTCGGTCTTCACTCGAGAACCTTTCTGCCCCAACGGCCATCGGTTCTTCGAACTATGTGCCCATTGCCACTTCAGTTTGCTTACCAAGTTTGCTATGTCGGTGACCTTGTTCTTTTATTAGACGGTAACATGTTTATGTTTTCCTTGTTGCAGAGTCGGCATGGAGAGCCGAGTGGGACTAGACTACATAGTTGAGCATGCGGAGTACGCGAGCAAGCTCGCCGCGGCCCTTACTTCACCCGCCGCGCCCGTGAAGAAGCAGGTACAGTTGGCGTGGAGAGTGGCTCTAGACATACATCGTGGGGCTTGTGAAGCACGAATAAATAGCGTGTGTTTCTAAAGCTGGAGACTAGCCTGAATGGCCTGCGAAGGAAAATCTAAGCAACCTGATATATATATATGATTGAACATCTGTCATAAAAATAAACGGGCATCACGCTCATTTTGGCGATACGTTTGGCTCAGTGGGTTGCACAACGGTCTACGAATCCCAGCCAGGACAAGTGTTTGTGTGATGAGCACGAATGTTTGTTCCTGGGTCTTGGGTATTTTCTACGTATTTAAGTATTTTAACTAACCTTTGCTTAGTTTGGGACTAGGTCGATTTGTGTAAGATTGTCCCTAATATTTATTTATTTACTTTTGCCACGTACTTGTAAGTTGTGACATAAACTTTCCCCTGAGGTGTATCCGGAGCGCTATAAGATAGATAGATAACAGGGCCATAACCATCTGTCGATACCCAGCTACCCGTGTACCAAAAATAGTTGAAATCCGTTTAGCCGATTTTGCGTGATGAAGCCACGACACATAAAAACATACATAAAATATTTTTAGTTTTAGTGACCTCCAAATAGTCCATAACAATCTTTTTTTTTAAAATATCTTCAATGTACAGACATTTCATTTTTACAACTTAATAATAGTATAGATAAAAAAATCCTTTGCGTTCTCATTCTTGTCAGAAAGTGACAGCTGTTTAGTCAATAATTTAGAGGCTAAACTAACCAAAGACAAGTGCCCCCCTCCGATTAATCTAAAATTTTGTATTCGAACAATTCAAATCAGTCAATATTGTATTAGATAGCGATTATTTATCAGTATTTTGAAGTCTCACTATTGCTTTGCGCATCTTTTTTCCAAATGAGTAATGAAACGATCAAGATGCTGTACCTACTTACCCAATACTATCAGCGATTTCATAAACAAAAACACAGGAACTTCTACGTTTTAAGTCGTCATTTATCTTATTTACGACGCAGTTCAAAGATTAATTACCGCATCACTATACAAATATGTAGTCTTATTAATTTTATTTCTTGTTTTCCAGGTGTTCGAGCTGCTGTCAGCGCTATGCGTCTACAACGCAGATGGGTACGCACGGGCGGTGGACACTCTTGATCGGTACAAAGTAAGTAAAGTGAAACACTTTTAAAGGATTCAAGCAACAGTCCTCTAAAGAGTTACTGCAGCTCAAAAGACCAAACCACATGCGCAATAAACAGACTCTGAGTGGTTGTGCAACTGAACAAGCACTTCTTTCAAATGGGTATGAAACAGACGCAGTATGCAGATGGATATCTAGTTCCTCTAACTTCTTGCATGCTTGCAGTAAAGGAGGAGGCGGAGGTCTGAGTGTGCTTGAACAGTTGGAAATAATTAGGTACCTTTAATAATAGAGGTTTTGATAACTCTGGGGAAGCCAACGTCCAAATGTGTTCGGTTAGTGACGCTGATATACTATACTCCTGTGGTCTTTTAAGAATACCACAAACAGCGTAAAAGCTTATCAGATTGCAGTAGCATAATAACAATTATTATACTTCCAGACTTTGAAGAACGAGCGCTACCGGCTAAGTGTGGTGGTTGAAGAGCTGAAGAATGCGTCGACCACCGACTACAAGACCGCACTGGTGGCCTTCATCAACTGCCTCATCATCAGCGCTCCTCGACTGCCTGAGAGGACGCGTGTACGCAACGAATTTATTGGTGAGTTCTGATATAAGCGAAAGTTCCGGATATGGTACAAACTCCTGAGCTTCCGATGTTTTCCTGGCACTATATGAAGAAACTCGAGACATAGATTCTTAAAGGTTCGGTACGTGATGTCTCTGGTGTTCCAAAAATGATTTTCTTTGCCACTAACCCACTGATTATGATTTATTTATTATTATCATATTACATTTATTTTAGTAAGTTTTAGTCTTTTTGATTTTCTATTTCCTTTCAATCAAAAACCCTAATAATATATCTTTATTTATCATTGAATTCATGAACACGTTCCAGTTTTTCTCCTTCCTTTTTATTTTTCTTACGATTATTGCTTTGTTGGGACAGAACTTGATTTTACTTTTTTATTCTTTCGGAGTATGAAGTCTGTATGTATTTTTATGCGTTTTATCATATCATGACTGCCTCTCATTATACCATTTTAGGCACAAAATTATCATCCAATAAATATAATATACCTTTATTATGTTACAGGTCTGGGACTGCTGCCCACACTCAACAACCTGAGGTAAATACTTAAACAATTACTCCATTACAATCACTAGTAATACAAGGTTGGTCTACGCGTTCATTACACTTTTTACTCGACCGGACCATTTGCCATGCTCAATGATGCGTGTCGCCAATAAAGATCTTTTTGCGACACTAAAGCAAAAAGCCCAGACTGATCATGCGATATCTTTGATGACAGATGAGTCATTTGATTCAATCTTGTGGGAACCAATTGTCTGACCGCTGTCAATGTAATTTAGCTACTTATTATGGCTATATTCAAACGCACCACCACGCGACAACGCATCGACAAAAACTCGTGACGCAATGATTATGTGTGAATAGTTGTGCTGCAGTTACTTGTAGGTGACCAACCACACGGTTGCGTTTGACGGCGAAATGTGGTCCGTGTGAATATAACTGTTTATTTTCATATTAATTAGTTGTTTTCATGTGGTTGTGATCCGTCTGAATAGACACTATTACGCGTCAAACCTTAGATTAGTATAATATTTATTTCAGTTATATGGACAAGTATTTTTTTGGCTGGCGTCTGTTCCAGTTGTTAAATAGTCCTCTACTCTATAATATGCCTTTGCCATTAGATACTCATTTAAGTATTTTTTGAGAACTGGAAAAGGTAATTTTAAAGCATCATCTGGTAACTTATTATTGCAATGAATAAATTGGCCTTCGAATGATTTGACTACTTTACGAACGCGGAACTTTCTAATGGCAATTTTGTTATTAAAGTTGTCATCTAATTGTCTAACAATACCATTATCTTGAATAATATTGGTGAATTCAATCACAATTCAACTTTGATCGAAACGCAATCAGTCTTAAAGTATCTTATTATCTATATCTCTAGTATTCTAACGTTTTGCCAAATAAACAAGGTAATGAAGCAGCTTTTAAATTCAAAACTGTGGAACGAGTATGCAAATCAGTTCGTTGGCTTAACCAAATCCGTGGCCAAATATATCTTTTTTATTTTAATCCGTAAAAGATCCTCTTTATTAACGCCATCACCCCTGCCCAAGTTTGGAATGGCCATTAAATTGGATTGGCCTGTGAAATTAAAGGTTTTTATTATGTTGATATTTTCGCTTACACAATGAAGCTCACTATATAGAGTAAGAAATCAGGTATCAATACTTTTAGAGCTGATATTACTCATTGCAGAGTTAACTTTGAAACATTTAAAAGTTTATGTTAGTTTTAGAGAAAATTAGGAATGCAACTTTGCTTTATAAAAGCACCCTGTTAATGAAATAATCAATAGTCAGTGATTAAGACCTCTTTGATTATCTCATGGAACCATTTTACTGACACTTAACACGTCTACGTAGATAAATAAGTAACTTATACCGAATTTGACGACACGTTTGGCTCAGTGGGTTGTACAACGGCCTACGAAGCTGACGGTCCTGGGTTCGAATCCCGGCCAGGGCAAGTGTTTGTGTGATGAGCACGAATATTTGTTCCTGGGTCTTGGATGTTTTCTATGTATTTAAGTATTATAATTTATCTATTTATTATGTATATCGTCGCCTAGTACCCATAGTACAAGCTTTGCTTAGTTTGGGACTAGGTCGATTTGTGTAAGATTGTCCCTGATATTTATTTATTTATTTATTATTTTATTGATTCCCATTTTGTTGTGATTATGTGTTTAAATCTTGCAATTTTGAATCTATACCACGGCCGATAAAAATCATTAATACATATCCTTCAATTAAAATTGTCAGGTCTTGTTTTATTGGTAATCGAGTCAAAGAGATTGTTTTTTTTTACTATGCTTCCAATCTGATGAGATCCAAGCGATGATAACCTATCAGCAATGTGTATCGATAATATCAGTAGGCCCAGATAAAGTGCCGAAAGGATCTGGTATTACCCGATACAAACGTGACGTCTTATCTGTGTCGTCACAGATTCTAGTAAAATCACTCTGTGAATTACGATCTCGTTAGAACAGAACCCTTCTTCCTTTATAGAGACATTATTTTATTTTATTGTCACCCCGGGACAGTCCAAATACCAATTTCTGCTCAGAGGAAGATGTAAAATTAGGATTTTGACAATTTCGTTATAGAACAATGTTGATATGTTATAGAACGACCTCTATAATAAGAAACATTGATAAAAAAACTACTTAAATTTGAAAAAAAACTCACGGAAATACAACAATGTTAAAATCACGTTTTTGGACTTTCCCAAAAAACGCTCTATACTAAAATGTGACGTCACACGTTCCTACCTTGTTTGGGGAAATTAAGAACTTTGTTCTGCAGCCATGTTTGAACTTGCATTTCTGATTAAGAATCACCGTGTATATGATTGTTGATTATTTATTTATTTACATGGGGATCAAACAGCTTAAACTATGTTAGTAGAGTCTTAAATAGTTATAGAGAGCCAATTACAGGATCCCGCTTACGCATAAACATGACATTACATACTTATGCACTAAAATACCATACACAAAACATAATAAACGTAAGGGTTGGTTAATGGTAACAAACAGTACTGGTTGAATAATAATTATAGAAAATTAAAAAAATTTAAAGCCCTCCGGCACAAATGAACATAACATCAAAATTTGGAGTTCCTACCTTCAATATTGGCTGAGATCCGGTCACTTGTTCCACTAAAAGCTGAAGATCTTGGAGACGAGTGCTCCGATTTTCATCAAAGAAAGCTAAGAACACTCGGCATAAAATTATCTATGATACTAAAAAACGCACTCAAATCAGTCCATCCCTATGGGCGCTACGATGCCACAGACACATACACAGATACACAGAGTCACAGACACGTTAAACTTATAACACCCCTCTTTTTTGTCGCGGGTTAATAAAACGATCGTAAACAGCTTTTATTGACGCGCAAATATGATGGACTTGATATCCTTTTCCCCAGACATGAAGCAGCCAGCCACCCAGACCTGGGGGTCCAACTGGATGTATTTGAGGAGCAACGAGAGAGCGACGAGGCTCAAGGCCCCGGGGGCATCAACCTCAACTCTCATCTGGACGTCTTCTATGCTATCCTTAAACAGGTACAGTTTCTGCGTAAAGGATATTTATTATCATCTTCTTCCATACACGGACATCCATTTGCGTTGAAATGCCCTTAGGGCATTTTACGTCCATTGTTGAGCCGTATGAAGGACCAGAAACTGGGCCACAGGCATAAATGTAAAATAAAAACCGGCCAAGTGCGAGTCGGACTCGGACTGAGGGTTTCATACAAATTTTGACTTACACTAACTTTATTACCCAGTACCGGTTGAGTTAAGTTTGCACCTAATATCTATAGCATTGAATACAAATGAGGGTATGGGTATTTCGCAAATTAAAAAAAATTGCTAGTCAGAGACGTGGCTACAATGTTTGTGTAATATTTATGTTTATGAATACAAATTGTGAAAATGTCAAAATCTTCCTTTGGTACACTTCGGAGATAAAGGGGAATGGTGTTTTTTTTTTCACATCTTCCTAAATAAAACAAAATCTAATCAGAATAAAAAAAAATGTTCAAAAATGTTCAGGTCAAGCCCTTTCATATGATACCCTATTTGCCCCAGTAGACAGACAGACAGAGTCGCACCATAAGGGTTCCTTTTGTACCTTTTTGTGCGGATCCCTAAAAAACACGGACATCAGTCATCATACACGGAGCCCGTGCCCGCGGGGAATGGGAAAGATTTTAAACACGCATTCTTTACCTCATTAGGAGCATAAAATGTCCAGTGGTGGACGTTCTATGGCCGAAATGATGAAGATGATGATGATTCATAATAACGTCAATAATAAAAAAAAAGTATTATTATTTACAGGTGGCCGATACCCCTCAAGAAATCCCCTTTCTGAGCATCCTACAGCATCTTCTTCGTATCGATCCTAAGGAGCCAGTCAGCGACATCGTGTGGGACACAGCGGAAACATTGGTACATCGCGCAACACTGCTGGAGAGCAGAGAGGATGCTGCCAAGCTGCTCAGGGCTCCGAGTGTGCAGGTAAATCCATTTTTTGGTCAAACTTAAAGGTACTGGAGAGTGATGCTTTTTGAAGTACTCGCCTATTTATGACGTTGGTCCCAGAAATATCCGACTTCGTTTATAGATATCAATACTGGCTGAAAATTTAAAAAAAAAAACGAATGTTCGAATCCGCGAAAGGCGCGTTAATTTGAAAAAAGAAAATGCTTCGTTCTTTTGTTTTCGTATCACAGCCATTATTAGAGATTGCTCTGAGTGATTTTGCAAACATGGACAAAATTGGTCTTCGATATGTGATATAATACTTCCATTTGAAAAATGTAAGTCCAGCTGATATTACAGTTGAGTTGGATTCTACTATAAAGCTGTTAATCGAGTAGGTAGGTACAATCAGTAATAGACACCAACACGGATGGAGAGCTAACATGTTTAAATGTAATTACGCGTTCCACCAAGCCGTCGAAAACTTATCTGTAACTTTTATATGCGCCGGTAAAACGAAAGACAACTTATTAATTTTACGTTTTCTTGTTTTCGTTCAAGAATATTCAGTTTGAACGCCTGTTGTAACATTTCTTCAAAATGGTTCACCGTCCTATAAGGATAGAGAAGTTTCTGCTAGTTTAATTACATTAGGCGCACCATTTTTTTACAAGCTTTTATTTAAATTGCAATATATGTAAGTTCGGGTGGAATCTTGTAAGTTAAATTTGACCAACTTCCCGGTTTCCAATTGAGCTAAAATTTCGCATACATAAGGTGATAATGCAATAGTATGATACCATCGAGCTGATCTGATGATGGAGCAGGAAGGAGTTCATAGGAACTCTGTGACAAAATAGTGCAATAATGAGTTTGGGCTCTTTATAATCATCTCAGTGAGTGATGGATATTTAAAGAAAGGTACAGTCGGCAATAAAAGCTTATTGCAAAAATTATTTTTGTGACAGAAAATTATTTATGCTTGACTACTTTTGCCGTTTTTAATTAAATTTTTAACTTAATATTCAGGCTAAAATGGGGTGTACATGCCAACACCGGGAGATCTCGAACGCGGGCAGGAAGCAGAGTCTGCAGAGGGCGCTGTCACCGCCGCCACCACCGCCAGCACCTATGCCCTTTGCAGGTAACAATAATTCATCATTCATCATCATCATCATCATCATCATCATTTCAGCTATAGGACGTCCACTGCTGGACACATGGATTTCCAAATGGACCGGATAGAGGCGACCCAATCCAGTGAGTCCCCGCAACCCTAACCAGAGGGGGGGGGGCCTAACGAAATGTTGACAATTGGTATTGGGGCCCCCTATTGCCTAACGGGTTTGACGCTCGGAATCAGAATCAAGTGTCATGATTTTGTATGGGCTATGACAGTTCAGTCGGATACCAATTGTCAAAATTTCTTTAGGCGATAACCCCTCAGGTCGTAATTCATAATTATTATAGGACTAAATCGAAATGTGATCACAGTGTGAAAGTGGACTAAGAGTGTATTAAAAAAGCTTTACTTTTCTCACACACTTTTTGCTTTTTTCCACATTGGTTTCGATCTTATGCTGTAGGTACCAACCATCATATGGGGTTTCCATGAATCACGTCAGTCTACCGACTCAAAGCGAGACCAAGTCGCGAAAACTTTTATTAAAATTACATTTACTATAATCGGTCAACTTATATTCCTTGACTTGTATTAAGGCGTCTTTGACACGGTATGATATAAAGCCTATCTAACGCCATTTTGTTCAAAGTACCACTAACGTCTTTTTTTCACAGGCCCACCACCTCCACCAATGATCCCCCCACCTCCTTGCATTCCTCCTCCACCCTGCGGTCCCCCACCGCCCCCCGCCCCTCCGAACCTATCAGCTCCTTCCCCTCCTATCCCACCAGCGCCAGTCATCGACGTGAAACTGCCCCAGCAAGAGACGCCGATTCCGAAGACCAAGATGAAGACTATTAATTGGAATAAGATACCTAATAATAAAGTGAGTAGAATTATTTATATTTTAGACTAAAACTTCGCAACTTCGGCCGCGGAGGAGAAAAAGTCATAACCCCTCTGTTTTCAGTTGTAGTCGTGTAAAAAGTGCTATAACCATCTGGAGATACCCAGCTACCAGTGTACCAAAAAAAGTTGAAATCCGTTTAGCCGATTTTGCGTGATGAAGCCGCAATGACTCATACGAACATTTAAAAAAAATCGACTCAGTGTCCTCCAAATAGAATATATTTTCAATAAAACTATTATACTTTTATATTTAGTTTTATATTAATATAGATGTTCTGTTGTACAAAAAAATCGAAAAGCCTCTGTATTTACTTACTTGACGTGGACGATCTCACTGTAATTCAATGTATTCGTACATTACATTACAAGACCCAGAACATTCATAGTATTCCATAGTATTACTGTTTCTGGTCATACGAATGTATTTAATAGACATTGTCTCTTTCAGGTAATTGGCCAGAACAATATCTGGTCCTTGGTGGCGTCAAGTCATAAGCATTCTCCCAAGACAGAGCTCGACTGGGGCGAAATCGAAGGACTCTTCTGTCAACAGGTAATGATATAAAAAAATCTCTTTAGGTTGACTGATATTTGGCCAATATTTGTGAGTGCGGGCCCAATTCCAAAATCTTGAAAGTCAACTCAATATTGGTTTTTTAAATAAAACAATTTAAACCGTGTATATTATGTCGTTTTGAGTTTCCGACGTTTCGGAAGCTTTTCACCATCCGTGTTCACGGAATTGACTGAGAAAAAATATATTTTCCTCTGTCAAAGTTACAATTTGTGCAAGCTACCCACTTTGAGAAAACAAATTAAGGTGTACATACATACCAGATGGGCCTAATCTGTGAAGAGAAGCACATGTGCTAGAATAGCTTAATTAATTATTTTCAATATAAACTACCAGCAGCGTTTCACAAAATGAGGCCAACTGAGCAGAAATGTTTGATAATCTAATCCCCTAATCCTTGCAGCAAATGTTGGATCATATTGTATTTCTCCCAGCAAACATTCACTCTCATGTAACTGACATTTCGAAAGTGCTTGTAACTAGGCCTACTTGAATAAAGAATATTTTGATTTGATTTGATTTGAAAGAAACGCTGCAAAGAAAACTCCTAGACTACCTCGTTACTAATTATATTATTCTAAAAACAAAGACTAAATTACTTTTGAACAGAACGGATTAATTAAGGTTTTGCATTTTTTGATGAGATGTATTACAGGATCCCAAGCTGGTGGTAGCGACAACCCATCCTCTCTATTGGCATTACGATGCTTTTTAATCTCAATAGCCTCGCGTAGCATACTGGGAACAATATCTTGTCTCTTTGGCAAGGATAGAAGGATTATCAAACTTAATTGAATGGTTTGGTTTGTCAATGACATGCTCGCAGACTTCAGACCTATTACATTGACAGTGCTTGATATCCGCTATGGGCTCCTTCACCCGGGTTGATGCACTGCGTTTGGTTATTTTGTATATTATAAAAAATGTTAACTTTCTGTTCAGATCCAGCCAACCGGTTCCGCGGGGTCTTCCCCTCGCCTGGGGCGCAGTCCAATCTGCGACAGCTCCGGGGAACGGAAACCAAGGAAAGAGTCCTCAGAGATTACTCTACTAGACGGAAAGAGGAGTCTGAATGTGAACATCTTCCTGAAACAGTTCCGAAGGTACGTACTAAAAGCAAAAGTAACTTCCAGTAGCCTTTTGAATCCAATCCATTATCCCTCGATATAGGTATGTTTTTTAGGGTTCCGTAGCCAAAATGGCAGAAACTGAACCCTTATATTTTCGTCATGTCCGTCCGTCCGTCCGTCCGTATGTCACAGGCATTTTACTCAAAAACTATAGGATGTATATTGATGAAATTTGGAACATAGGTGTCGTGTGTAAGCTGCTACTTAGTGTGATAGTTAAATAAAAAATATATATACATCTAGGGGGGGCACTCCAAATATGTAATCGAAACTGAATAAAAAAAAATTAGCAAATATCAATGTGTGGCAGATTATTCGACAGATCTTCTAAAACACTTTGAGGTTTCTACAAAAAAAATTTGATTTAGTGAATATATTTGGAAATATTCGCTCCGAAAGTAGCAAAAAATGTGCCCCCCCCCCCCCCCTATTTCCTAAACGGTATTTTCAAAAAATATGAAACAATGTACAAATATTAAACTTAATAAATACTTCCAACGAAAATTGGTTATAACATGATCGGACATACCGTTTTTAAGTTATTGCCAAAAACTACACTTCTCAGCAAAAGGATGTAAGTGCAGGGGAGATACGCTCTTTTGTTAGTGTTTTTTTTCAAATCGTATTTTTGTCATCTGTAGTACATTTCTTTGTGTAAACGGCTACGGAACCCTACATTGAGCATGGTCCGACATGCTCTTGTCCGGTTTTTTTAAAGACTTCTTAAGGCCGTAGACGCACCATTCTCAAACGGACCTGCTTAATCGAGTTAAGTGGTGATGTATGGGTAATTTTTCGATGTTGATATTTTCATGATAGGATCACGGAATTCTATACATATAATAAAGCTGAAGAGGGTCGAAAGTCTGTACATGGAAGATATTCGAAACAAAAATTGGCCGGGGATACTTTAAATCGATAACAGAACACGTTCCAACAGTTTTTAGAATATATGTATGTTTATCTGTTTGTCTGTTTATTTATGCGCGTATCACGTGAAAACGGCTGAACAGATTTTGATGCGAACTTTACCAATCGGTCGAAAAAATCTCCGGCCAGGTTATAGCGTATAAAAATTCAACCCTTAAAAGAGGGGGTAGCCACTACATTTGATTGAGTTAAGTTTGCACCTGAATCTTATCGCGCTACTTAGGAAGGAGGTGCAAACTTCTCTCAAACATGTGTTACGAACCCACGAGTATCGAGTACCTTACTAAACTAACAGGTGCCACTAAAATTAATACCTTTTTGCCAAATCCATACTCATATTATAATTGCGAAAGTGTGTCTATCTGTCTGTCTGTTACCTCTTCACGCTTAAACTTGGTATGGAGATAGTTTGAGTCCCGGGTTTGAGGCTACTTTTAATCCCGGAAAAATACCCTTATCCGCGATAAACGAACTTAAGGCGGACGAAGTCGCGGGCAGAAGCTAGTTGCTAATAAAGTTGAGTATGCCAAATAATACTTGGAGACTATAACGAACGCGATGCCCAAAATGTTGGAAAATGTATGTAAGGTGATTAAATAACTCATACGTGATTCGGCTTCGGTTTATTGTGTTGTGATAATTAGTAATCCACGAGTAAGTTTAAATCAATGAACTTAAAAATGAACGTTTTGGTTCCAGTTCCAACGAAGACATAATCCAGTTAATCCGCGAAGGCTCTCACGATGACATCGGGGCAGAGAAGCTTCGTGGTCTGCTCAAGATCCTACCCGAAATTGATGAGTGCGAGATGCTGAAATCCTTCACTGGAGACGCGACCAAGCTGGGCAACGCTGAGAAGTTCCTGATACAGCTTATACAGTTACCAAAGTAAGGACTTACAAAACCCAAGTTAATAGGCTATTAGTCAATTTTTTTATGGTATGTTATAAAACGACGTCTTAATAAGATAATTGTTGGTGAAAAAAGAGATACAACGTTTAAAGCACATTTTTGGACTTTCCCAAAAACGCTTCATACTAAAGCCTAAAAGTATGTGACGTCACGCGCTTGTATAAAATATAGGGAAAATAAGAACTTTATTCTGCAGATATGTTAAAGTGGTTTTATAACAAAAATAACTAAACATTTTATGGGTTATTGAATGGTATTATTAGTTATTAATATTTTCATACTTTAAAAATGGCCTTTCCCACTCAACTTTAAAGACTCCTAAAACAAGCTACACTTAAGGTATCGAACCCAAAATTATAACGTAGTTTTTATTTTGCTTGTCTTATCAGGATCTTATATAATTTTAAATTCTTTTTCTGCTGTCAAATACCCTATTATGGTCCTATTTTTTTATTTATACAAGTTACATAATTAGCACTAACAAGACCTTACGTGCTAATTGTTAGTTAAAACATTATACATGTGTTATGATTATAATTATGATTATTTCAAAGTACATTAAATTCAATTCAATCCAAACATTGATTCATTACAAAAATAGAATCACAAATTTAAGGATTAGATACAGTATATACACTCTTATTTATATTGTTATATACACCAACGAGTGTGGTGAATGTGGATATCTTTGCAGAAGGCCTTTATACTATAAGATAAATCGCATTAAAGTTTAGTAGTGGGGGCTCGTGACGCCATAACTAGGTACAAACTGTACTTAGGAGTGACTTCATGCGACTTTTTGACTCGCCTTTATTTTTTGATTACTTAAAAAAATCAAAATCACGTGTCCAATTTTTTTTATTAATCTACATAACGGACTCATTATTATTTAGTCATCATCCCTATTATAATGATTGTTACAGTCCTATAAAGACGAAAGGATAATAGTCTTTTATCCCATTGAGGATCATTATAGACAACATGTTTTTTTTTTACAGTAAAAGCATATTCTACTATTGGTACCGAAAGTAAACATTATTTATGTATTTCAGCTACAAGCTCCGTATAGAGTGCATGCTATTGAAAGAAGAATGGGCGTCGACAGCAGGGTACCTTGAGAGTGCCATCAACGCCATTCTGGTAGCTGGAGATGATCTGATGTCTTCACGAGCTCTGCAGGTAAACATGATTTTAGTTAATGAAGACTTGAATTGTCGATAAGCTGCCCATTGATTCACAGTCCAGTCAATAACGATTCCGACAAGCAACTTTGGATAAGTGCCTAAGCTCTTAATTTTTTGACTTATGACCCTGCCCTAGTTAGATAAATCATTGTATAACGCGTCACTCGTTATACAATGATTTATATAACTAACTGTCACGTTCCTACCTTGTATATGGAAATTGGGAGCTTTGTTATGCAGCTATGTTAAAACTTGCGTTTATCGAGACGGTTTCCTAAAACATACCATCACATTTCATGAATAAAATTATCGTCCAACCAATTTTTTAGGGTTTCGATCATAAAAAGTACCATTTTGCACCATTTTTTTGTATATGGCGACACCCCTATTGCAATATACTATAGGTTTTACAATGCTCCATTTTATTGTCTTCTAGGAGGTGCTATATATAACTCTGATCGCTGGCAACTTCTTGAACGCGGGCGGGTACGCAGGCGGCGCAGCGGGCGTGAAGCTGTCGTCTCTGCAGAAACTGCCGGATATCAGAGCCAACAAACCTGGAATGAACCTCATGCATTACGTTGCACTGGTGAGTGAACTTTATGAAAGAATTAAAAGTCTAGTAGATTAGTTGCTAAAACCTTAGTTGGACCAGGCTAGTATTTTACTCCAGAAGCGAGTTATTTAGTAGCTAAACTATTCGCAAATGGATCGACTCGAATTAATAACCAACTAATTTACTAGCTACTGGACTTAAATACTAGACTAGACCGAGCTAGGCTTAATTACCATGTTGATTGCTGAGTGCTGATTGATGTGTGTGTGACATAATGTAAGATGTAGTAGTAATTTTATCAAAAGTTAAATCCCGAATTTTTTAACTATCAGTTAGCAGAATGCCATGCCAACAATTAAAGAACCGTTTATGCAAGACTTGAAACAAGTGTATAATAGTAGAGTGGAACATTTCTATTTTAAAATTATATTTCAATTCCACAGCAAGCGGAGCGTAAGAATAAAGAGCTGACTCACTTCGCGGATGATACGCGAGTGCTGGAGGAAGCGGCAAAGGCCAGTGTGGAACAGCTACACAACGAGATCAAGACCCTAGATCACCGCGTGGGGCTGCTGAAGAAGGAAATACAAATGACCAAACAGCAGGACATCAGGGAGCAGATGGGGGACTTCTTGCAGGTGAGAAACGAAGCGTACTTATCACAGATATAATTTATTTACGGGCTAATAAATGAATGGAAACAAAGAGCAACAGAGAAAGAGTTACTGGTGGTTTTATTTGTTACTACTCAGATCTCGATTGAAACATTAGCAAATATTTTTTTAAAACCGCTTCAAATAATGATACTCATATCTTACGTGTGGTGTTTTATTTTTCAGGTTGCAGAGCGTGAAGTGTCAGCTCTAATGAAGGATATGGAAGAAGTGGAGAGCATTCGGAAACAACTCGCGGAGTTCTTCTGCGAGGACCCGGTCTCCTTCAAACTTGAGGAATGTTTCAAGGTACATTTTCACATTATACCCTGTCGTATTATTGCATTTTCTTTCCACGGGTCTTACTACAACAGAGAGCTCCTATATAATATTGTTATGTTGCCGCATTTTACTCTGTGGTGAAACATATCGCCAATCATCGGCCTCTTGAAGTTAATCAAGCTCTTTCTGATTTTTTTCGATCTTTAATGTTGGCATCATGCCAGAAAAGGCGATACCAACGAGAGAATAACCTACATTTTTAGTTACTTGTAACATCCCTTAGCTGTTTTTACCAATGAATGGAGGTTTTTTTAGATCTTCGTGACCTTCTGCACCAAGTTCCGATCAGCGGTGAGCGAGAATGAGCGTCGCCGCGCGAACGAGGAGCAGGCAGCTGCTAGGAGACGAGCGAGGGACGCTGCCGCCTGCAGAATCAGAACTGGTAAGTTCAGAGCTTCTATTGTTATTGTTATTCTTCTATATTCAAACTTGGACTTCCTTGTAGAAGCAACGCTATGGTTGCAGTGCAATGGCGATATTCTGTTGTTCTCTGTAAACCTTGGGCGGTATCCTTCTTCGGTAGATTTTTATAGAATTACATTATTTTGTATTCCAGGTGGAAGTGTATGCAGTACACCAGTGTCGGAGTGCGAGAATCTCATGGAATCTTTGTTACTGGACATCCGAAATGGATTGGGACGTCGGTCTCTTAGGAGGCCTCACGATCCTTCACCTTCTCCTGGTAAAGTTCTTTTCGTGATACTAGATATTCTTTATTCATTCATGAACAACCGTTCAACTTGACTCACCATTTAGTACTGTATAAAAGAAAAGACAATTTGTCTCCAAAATCCCCTATCACCAGAGGCAAATGATGATGTCTGAAAATCTGTACTAGACTAGGTCAGTACAATCCATCCTTTCTAAGTTAAAGGACTAGAAACGAAAAAGAATAAATTCAAATTCAAAACTTTATTCTGCAAGTAGGCCTCCAGGGCACTTTTACATGTCTGATTTTACAATGACATTAAGTATAGTTTATATCAATAATATTGCAACAGACAAATACCTGACACAACATACGAGGGACATGTATATTGTCTCCGGTTCCATTGCATTATAAGAGTCTCCTTGGTCAAAACTTTAAATCAGGAGATATAAAACTCCTCTGGTGATGCAAGTGTCTATGGGCGACGGTGATCGCTTACCATCAGGCGACCCGTCTGCTCGTTTGCCCCCTATGACATAAAAAAAAATGGTCTCCATGATGTTCTACATAATGTTTTGGAGGTGGAAAGTGTCTTGCAAACGTCAAAGACAGGAATTAAACTATTCATATTTCAATAGAAACATAATCATAAGCGTAGAGTTAATAATACCTGTTGTATTGCCTAAGAAATTATTAAACTGTTCATGTGGCCACTGACTAATACTGTTAATCTATACTTCTGTTAGTTTTTGCTCTCTCGGCGATTATGGTCCTTTAGGATTCATTGGTACAGTTTGTTATTGCGACGATCTTCGTGTAACCATGGACCACTTACAGATGTGACCCCGACCGGCAGTCTGCGCCGCAGGAGTCGTGCGAGCCCGGGTGATGACGAGGAGGGGCTGCTGGAGTTTCTGCGGCACTCCTCACCTGCGGCCAATGACCTTAGAGAGCGGAGCGCGTGGGGCAGTCTGGGTAAGCTAGGCTTATTTACTCAGTTCGACGTCCATGAGCACTGAAGAACGCTTGGGTGAAAATGCTTTCGTATGTCCCCTTGTTTTCCTCTACAGCGGACCTATGATGGTCGCGGTTATCACGCGATAAATGATATGATAACATGCCTGTCACTCTCGCACTCACGTACGTGTTAGAAGGTGACGGCAGCTATGTCACTTATTTATCGCGTGACAAACGTAACCATCATGGTCGCATTTTTCACCCGATTCTCGTTTCAACTGAGTCTCGAAATTTTGTGAGCAGATTCTATAAAATATAGAACTTTTTGTCCATTCAGTATTTGGAAATTTTACAAAATGGCGGAGCTATGGGGATAGAAAGACTCGCGAAATCTGATGCTCACAGAGGCACTACTTGTAGGTCAAATGTCTATTTTAAACACAAGTTTGGTTAATTTTCCACCTCGTAGTTAAGATGCCTTGATAGTTTTTACGTTGCCATGCCCTATCAGGGTTCATGTACTTAGTAACAAGTTTAGACCTTAAAAAGGTGTACATGACTGCAAAAAATAAATAAATGCCTTATCAGTGGCATGGCGTTCATAAAAGCTGATTCCCGCCGGATTGCCCAAGGAAAGGCTTACCTACCCTTTTCTTTAAATATGAGTAAATTATTACCTTTCGGCTTGCCTTAAAATGTTCCTGACGCCACGCCTCTGTGCCTCATGTACCGTTTCCTTGACTTCTGAAATCTTGCTACAGGTCATAGTGCTTATCGTCCGTGCTTGCCAGATCGGTAGTCTCTATTTAATATATATTGTTGGAATGAGATTTTCGCTTTGAAAAGGGCCCCTAGTCTTGCATTTAACGGCTGTAGCAATACGCAGATGCGAATATTGTACTAAAGTGGTGCCTCGCTCGCAGACCGCTCGTGGTCGCGGCGCGGCGCGGCGCGCGCGCGGCTCGAGCTCCCGGAGCGCGAGCGCGCCGCCTCCCCGCGCCCGCCGCCCGAGCCCGCGTCCCCCGCGCCGCCCGAGGAGCCCCCCGCCAAGCCCAAGTAAGATTCGTTTTTATGTAGTACTAGGTTTATCTGCTGCTTTGACCGCGTGGCGAAGATATTTTGCTTATTTTTAGTAAACGGGAAAACTTGTGGATCTGTTGCTCTGT
Organism: Hedya salicella; assembly: GCA_905404275.2. Lineage (NCBI taxonomy): Eukaryota > Metazoa > Arthropoda > Insecta > Lepidoptera > Tortricidae > Hedya > Hedya salicella. Next base: position 1,221,987 of record FR990098.1, on the reverse strand, counting down.
TATAGAAATTTTTTTTATTAATCCGCTGGATATGGTATTATGACAAATGTTAAGGCGCGTCCGCTGCCTCGAAAATCTAACAAAACATTGTTTGTCTAACATGTTAGCAAAACATCCCGTCTGTTGCAAACGTTTTTGTGAGCCAAAACATTGTTGACGCACAAAAGTCAAAATTAATTCTGACAAAGAAGACGTGTTATCCCAACGACGGTCAAACACGAAATGAACGCTGCACCCCCCTCCGCAGGCGAACGCGGGGAATGTTTTTCATCCGTCGCGGCATGTTTGAGTGTTTTTGCTAAACAAAACATTTAGGCCACGCCCCTTTTATGTTAGATTAACATTTTAGGTATTAGAAAAACACAAAAACACGTCGCAGCGGACCCGGCTTTAGGTCAGTTTATACTTTACATTTTCAGTTTGTGTGTACGAGTATGTGCGTTTCTTCGTTTGTAAATGTTTTTTTTTTGTGTACATTTGTAGAGAATATTTTCATAGTGAACTGAACGTGTTTACTTAACCCCCTGCTAAAAGTGCATAAATAATTGGTTCGGTAATGACAGGACTTGTCATCCCTAGTACTTAAATGCTCTATTCAAGAGAATAAATTAACACTTGCACAACTGGAGAATATAAAAGACAAAATTAGCATTTGTCTTTCATATACTCCAGTTTTGTAAAATTTGTTTAAACACATTTTGTAAGATCTTGCTCAGTCAGATACACAATTTTGTGTATAACCGTGTAACCGACATAAACGATATCTCATTTTCAGAGAATGGAGACAGAAGATCGAATCGTGGCTGCGCGCGAACAGCCAGGAAGAGAAACGAGACGCGGAGCTGCGCGAAAGAGCGCGGCGCGTGCAAGCGAACCGGCGGTCCTTGGAAAACGACTCCGGTAATATCTACTTATCTTCTTTTGTCTCATTACAAAACAGGGGTCACCATCAAGAGGTTTCACTGTACACATTATCATCCACATATACTCGTACATTCATATACAATGACGGTCTCCGGGTGGGTCATAAGGAGAAACAAACTGCGGAACTGCGTAAGAGAGTGCAGCGCGTGCAACAAATCTGCTCCTTGGAAAACGACTTCGGTAATAACTACTTCTCTTTGCTCTTTGCAACATAGCGGCAACGCCAGCTGGGGCGACTATAGTCCACAGTCTCATACTTTACTCAATGTCCGATTGTTTCGCTGTCTCTTTCATGGCTTAACTTGGGTTGAGCCAGTGCAACCCACCTTCACAGTCATTTGTCATCAGTTGCCACCCTACTCCACCGAGGATGGCATTTCCGTTTGTGGGTTTGCGTTACTCCCACTGAATCCGATTAGTAGACCATAATATTATCGCTCCAAAGCGACGTCTCTTTCATATAACCATTAAGTAGCGGAGATGACGAAACAAAACAGCCGGATATGAGTACATCATCATTATCATGATGTTTATTTTTTGGTCATTACAGAGAGCGAACGAAGCACGACCCTCGACCCGTTACCGGAGGGGCGCGCCGAGTGGCGCCCCGCCGTGCTGCCCGACAGCGATGTCGTCAAAGCCATCGAGGCCGTTGAAGGTATACCACTCACATTGACTGCAGTATTAAAAGAAAACTTTGTTCACTTAGTGCGAGATAGCAAATCAATTAACAGAGCGGTAGTAGAAACCATACACATGCATTCAATAAGCGATATCTGTTTTTTTCCAGACGTACAACCGCAAACAAAGGACAATAGGGTGCCCTGGAGAAAGACGGAAGAAAACGAAGAGATGCGGCGTCTGAGACGGCAGCGGTCTCGCCAGCAAATAGAGCCTCAACCACTCGTCTCCATCACTGAGGAGGAAAAGCGAAAATTGCCTGACATTAGAATCACAAGCCACAAAGACGTCAAGGACAGAGTCGAGATCGATTCAGACAACATCGAGACTCCACCGGTGCAACGAAAAATGTTCAACCCACCTCCTGAAAGAGAGCCTTGCAGGAAATTCCAACCGTCACTAACTAAAACTAACTTAGCAAATGACAAAACGAGTGAAATGAGAGATTTGTGTCAAGAAATTTTGGGAGACGGACAGTTTGACAGATTCTCCGCAGCGCGAAGGACCAGGAGATATAAGAGGAATACGGATTCCAGTTCCCCTGAAGACGAAAAGAAACCTGATAGCCCGACCGAATTAGTAGCAGAAACCCAAGTCATCAGGCCATCTAAACTAGATGTGCAAGCGTCGTACGCCGTAGAAACGTCTCAAGAGATATCTAAACCTGTAGAGATCGCTAAAGATGACAAAGAAAACAGACTTAAGCGTTGGCAGGATAGACTCAAAAACCAAAGTACGGAGAAACCCTCACCGACCAAAGAAATTAAACATCCTTATTCAAGGATGAGGCGACAAACTTCCATAAACCAAGAGGATGTCCAGAAAGCTATTAGGGAATTGAAGTCGCCTACAGAAACGCCTACAGGCGTGTGGTCCAGAAACGCATATAGGAAATCAATGACCGCTAAGAATGATAAAATACCAGCGGAAAGAACGACTTCACCGAGAATACCTAAAGTCAAATCTGAGCATGAGTTGAATGATGAAGGCTTTGAAGAAACGCAAAGTTTGAATTCGGAAAGCGCGTCCCAAGGCGCCTCTTCAGGGTGCAACGTAGAGTGTGACTCCCCCGTGCCTCTCAAATCTAAATCCCCGATAGCTCCAAAGAAAATCGCAACCAAAGAGTTAAGAACACCTCCACGCACACCTATAGACCCGAAACGAGTCGTGCCGAAAAGACAGAGCTCTTTAAGGGTCGAAAGATCTACATCTCGTGCGTCTTTGCGTAGTTCCAGAAGTTCTTTAAACAGTTCCGCGTCCGTGGCCACTGTTAAAAGAGCACCCGCGCCAGTCAAGCCTGCTCCTAAAGCGGTTCCAAAGCCAGTGGTCAGGATGCCGGCATCCAGGTCTTCGTCTAGCGGCAGCTCCGTCGGCACCTCTAGGCCTCCCCTCAAGTCTGTCAACAGAACGTCAGGGTTCATGCGACCGACGCAGGCCTCCAAGGGGAGGGGGAGTGTCACTCCACAACCGACGCTAAGGGCTAGTTTCAAGTAAATACCAAATTACAACTGTAGTTGGATTTTTGGATTGGAATTTTTTACGCTTTGAGTTTATTTGATCAGATGTCGTTGTAGACACTTTCCACTTTTTGAGTTTCAACTAAATCATTCTGTACTTTTTCTGCAAGTTGAAACAGTTGCATGCGAATTCTGTAGTTTTTCTGCAGAAAATTTGCAATCCAACTGCACGCATATGGACCTTTTTAAATTTACATTCATGTTGAACTTAATAAGTACCTACTTGGTTGATTGGGGTCATTTCACCTAAATATCGGATACATGACACCATCATTTGTTATTCCTGACAATACTTTTTGGTATGATAATATTTCATAATGTGACTTCTGTATTGTCCGTGTCTTCTAGGGCTTAATATATATGGATAAGGTAGTTGACTTAGCCGTCACGTGTCTGACAAGTTTTTATTCTGGTGGAACGCTCTATTTGTTTTTTTTAATTAGCAAAGAAAATAGGTACGTAAAGTTAACAATAATAAAGTTTAAGATCAATCAATGCTGCATAAAAATTGCTACTATTTCTGTGACTAAATGGTTTTTTCTTTTCGATCAAATAAACTCAGGCAGGTAACAGTTTGAACGGATAGTGACATCAGAAGTTCAATTTTGTTTATATATAAACATGAACTATCTAGATCGTTGAAAAAGAAGGCCAGCTATGTTTAGTATTATATATTACGTTATAATCATCAGATTTAATGATATTATTGAAACTTTCAGATGTCACAGGCGATAATTCAATAATCTGAAACTTTCAATGACTGATTATTTTTAATATTTAGTTAATTTTGTAACAGATCTGTTTATTTAAATTGAATTTAATTTGGGCCCGTACTGCTGTAATCTTTTTATGTAAAGTGCTTCAGAAAACAAAATCAAATTATTTTAATGCGTGATATGTGAAGGTTTTGTTCCAAATTTGAAGCACCGTGCGGTAGAAGGCTATAATTGTACCGTGAATATAGTGCCACGAGATAGTACGGGTAATAATTACCAGTTTTATTTTAAATACGAGTAAAACCTTATTTCGTGCCATTTTAATTTCGTGAGACGTGCCGTTGTAACGCAAGTCATCAATTATGTACGTCAATATAGCAAGATCGACGGAATATTCGTATTTTAATGTTTAAGTATATAGATTTATTATAATTTATGGTGCACAAGATGGTGGATAAAATAAAAATATTTAGTAGTTTATTTATCTGGAGTCTCAGAAAAATAGGGTATATTTAATAGTGCCTTTGAATAAATGTTACACAATTTAAATTGTTTATATTATGTATTACAATTCAAAAAATATAAGATAAGGTTAAAGTTGACCATCAGTCAGAAAATCCCAGTTAAGTCAGTTATTTGTATTAACTACTAATAAATATTAAGAGTAAGATATAGATATTACAGATATTTCTATAGATAGGTTATTTAAACAAAGACATAATGATCTGATTTCCGAAGGTACGGACAAAATCTGACAGGTATAAAAACATTTTTACAAATTATGTTTAGATATTGATATTGCAAGAATGATCTAAATTAGATTTCGAGTGACGCAAGCGCCTACGTAATTACGTTATTTTTTTCGCCATTTCAATATTGTTTTTGCATTTTATATTTATTATCTATATACTATTATAAATTTGTAAAAACGAGATGTTACTTAGATGAAAAAAAAGTGAATTGTAAAACATATTTTTTTTTAATTTTTGGTACCCATGTTTGTATGTGTCGTTTCGTTGTGGCTTCATCGTGTCAAAAGGGCTAAACAGATTTTAACAATTTTTAATCTGAGAATCCACAGATGGTTATAGAATTCTTTTTACCCGACTAGGATGTAGTAAAAAAGAGGGCTATGACTTTTTTCTCTTCCGCGAACGAAGTTGCGGGCATTCTCTAGTACATTTTTTGACGGCTCTACTTGAATCGAATATGAATACAACATTTTGTAAATTTTATAGTTTTATCCAAGTTTCATTTCTTTTTTCTAAAGTATAAAGTACCTATTGTTTTAATACTTGTAACTCTTTTTATGGTTAAAAGGTTAAAAAATGCGCTTGCGTTGCTCGTATTTTCGCGATATGTTTATGGTCAGCAAATAAACTGGATCAAAGTGTAAGGTCACAAATCTCGAATGAAACGCTCTTTATTATTGTAAAAGTAAATTATGTTTAAGATTTAACACCAATGTTTTATTGTATGTGTTTAACTAAACAATATACAATACATTTTCATACAAAATATATTATTGCTTTTTATTTCTTTTATATTTACACAACTAATCGTACAGCAAGGAATCTGATATTTTTTTTACCGCTTATTCCTTAGGTCAGTAGGAGCAAAAGATGTAATACGAACCCTAGTCAAATCCGGCTTGGTTTTGAAAATATTATCCATCCTCGTGTTAACATTTTTTTTGTGATTATGTAACTAAAGTGTTAGGTCTTACACCTAACCTGTAGGTTAGGTTAGGTTAGCGAGCTGAGGCTTTTCTCATGTACTATTTTTTTGCCGTCTTTTGAAACCTATCCTCGAGGTTGGGGGTTTGAAAGTAAATAAATAATGAACATTTTCTTTAAAGTAAAGCGAAAAAAGCCATTTTACCGTATACCTACCCTGTTTTCTATTTATGCATCCTCTAATAGTATTTGGAGTTGAAAGTTTATATGGCAGATTATAAGTTTTAAACGGAGAGAGAAAAATAAATATTCCGTATAACAGAAAAATTGCTCAGAAGCCATCATTGCTCAGGTACATACAGGTTTCGATTTTCAGTCATTTTATGATTCAAAATGAATTTGAAATTCAGCACTAAAGAGAAATCAAACTTTGAAGAATTACTAGAGATACGGACTATGGATTTTGCCGACTAGCCAGCTAATCGGAGCTGTCGTGGCCGACTAATCGGCCGACAAGTCGGCAACGTCGGTCATTGGTTTCGGCTAAGTTCGAGTGCAATCGGAAACGTTCGTTTTAGTTCGCTAGTCACGCCTCGTGCCATTCGTCATGTGTTCATGTTTTGACAAGTTGTTATGCTTACATTTTAGTGATTTACTATGTTACACCGGCCGGCGTGTTCCTTATTATAGTAAAAAAAAACTAGATAAACAGTGAAATTATCTAATCATTGTAAAGAAACAAAAAACTTGAAGCAAGTACCAATGTAGTTTATTTTCTTTCAAGTCATAATGTGCCGAATATTCGTCATCTATTGCCGACTAGAGACCTACTATAACTATGGCCAGATAGTCGGCTTTCCCGATTAGTCGGCGACTAGCCAGTATAACTCTACAAATTATCTAATAGTCACATACGCAGTATAAGCTAGTTATACATAAGAAATAAACAATTGTGCCATCAGGCAGACTCTTTATTTGTGACAATAGTGAATATAAAATTAAGTTACTTTTAAAGATTTTATTTTTGAGACAAGCTTTTTTTCATTCCGCCTATACTTACTTAGGTATCATATTGTATTGGCACCTAACTTACAAAAGTAGCTAAATTTTAGCTTAATCGGAAACCGAGAAGCGGGTCAAATTTAACTTGAAAGATTTATTTACATTGTGAACAGTGGCATAGCGTCTTTATTAAGCGGATTCCCACGGAGTTGCCACCTTTTTCATTAAATTAAAAAAAATAAGTTCATTCTACTATGTCTTATAGCAATGAGGGCGTTTTACAGACCAAGCCATTTTGCTACCTGGACAAATATATAACTAAGGTGCTCTGCTCGCCAGGGCTAAATGCAAGTAAAGCCTTCAAGACCCAACCCGTTACAGGTGAACCTTAAGCTTGTACAAATTAAACCATTTATAGCATACTGTTTTACCAGATTATAAATTGTCTCTTACGCAATATTTACATGAAAAACATACCGACAAACAAATGCAATAAGTAGGTATCAATTTCGAAAACATTACACCATACAGCAAACAATTAGGTAATCAATGTATAAATAACTATGAGTTAGGTAAACTGGCATTAATAACAAACAAAAAACAATGTTCCTTTAAACATATTAATTTGGTAAGTAAACTAATTTGACAAACTAAAGGATTGGTTTTGTAACTATCTTAGAAAATAGTTACAGAAGAGTGAGAAATTCACAACACAAACATTTTCTCGCAATCCATGCAATACTAAATGGTTCTTATTCTGTCCCGTAATTCAGGAAATGTTAGTGGCAGAATTACTTAGAAAAATGCTAACAATTTAGGCTATTATCCTACAGACGAGATGGGCCCTAGAAAAATGGACCTATATTGGCAATAAAAATATTTTTTTTTGCCTTTATAACATTTAAAATGGTAGTTTTAAAGAGTGATTCAGGAGATGCAACCATGACAACTCAGATAAAAGTTGACTGACCCATACACAATGGTTACTGATCTGATAGCTGATCATACACAGCTCAGCGCTGTTGGACCTAATATATATAACTGTGTCCCTACAGACATAAAAAAATCTGAAAGTGACACAGCATTCTCCAGGAAACTCAAATCACTGCTTGCCGATCTCGCATGCTATAGTGATAACGAATTTTTAGAGATGCACATCAGTTGACCCAAGCATTATAAAAAACAAAAATAAATAAATCTATGATACTATAATTATAATGATATGATATAAAATAATACACAATGTAATCGACTTGTTATTGAAATGTACACTTACCAATAAATAATCTGAATCTGAATCTGAATCTGAATGGCGGTCCCGGGTTCGAATCCCGGCGAGGGCAAATGTTTGTGTGATGAGCACGAATTTTGTTCCTGGGTCATAGATGTTTTCTATGTATTTAAGTATAATAATTTATCTATATATTATGTATATCGTCGCCTAGTACCCATAGTACAAGCTTTGCTGAGTTTGGGACTAGGTCCATTTGTGTAATATTGTCACTGTGTTATTTATTTATTTATTTGATTTCGATATTTTTTTCTGCTATTTACTTTGAGATTCCTTCTACACCTATTAGGCAGACTTATCCACTTTTCTTACATTACTTTTATAAAGGACCATTTAAACAAGAAAATCCGTTCCCCGATATGTACAACGCCATCTATGTACAGGAATTATTATTTATCTACTTTGCAAGCGTGACACAATATTTTAAGGTGCCCACACTTGTATCATTTGCCCGTATCAGATCACCGTGTCGTGGCATGACTGCGTATCGCGCTGCTTGGACGCTCACTGTCGGCGCCCCAAACATGCCGCACTCGTCCGATATAAGTGTGTGATACGCGTAGCAACACGGATTTCGAGCGATCGCATCGGTGCAACGTCCAAACGCGTGATCGTGACACGCGATCATGCCACGGAACGAAGATCTGATCGGGCAAATGATACAAATGTGGACGCACCTTTAGAATTTCGTTCGCATTGGAGAATAAGTCAAAACTCTTCTTATTTTCTTAAGCGTAGTTGGGTAAAAAGTATCTTAAAAAGCATCTGTGGATACCCAGCTATCCATAAACCAAAAAAAGTTGAAATATGATTAGCCACTTTGATGGGATGCAGCCACAACGACACATACAAACATACAAAAAATTAAAGTAAAATATTATTTGATTCAGTTACCTCCAAATAGATCACTTTATATTTTTAATGTACAGACATTTCATTTTTAGATCTTTATAATAGTAGAGATGATCTGTTTTCGAGCTAATTGTTATTGTACTTAAATTTTTTTATCCAATTATTCTTTCGTTAAGTATTTACTTTTAAAGCGCCATCTTGTTCTTGCCTCAAGATCTCGCGGGTACGAGCCATAATATGGCAATTGACAGTCCTCTTGTTTTAATGGTCCTTGTTTTTATCCCGTCACTCTTCTGTAACTATCTTAGAAAATAGTTACAGAAGAGTGAGAAATTCACCGAAATGTTTCGGCTATATTTAATCGGATGTTTACAGGAGAATTTTATTTGTTAAAACGTACATTATTTTGAATTTGTGTTTGCTATAACGTTAATTATTTTGTGTATACTTGCAATATAGGCCGGGGAGTGACAGCAAGGCATAGTCTCTTTCTCATGCTGGAAATTTCCGCGAAACTTCCGCGAAACGCAAAACTTTTAGAAATGCAAAATTTAAGGTTTATAGATTAAAGGCAGCAATTTCTCTTTTCTTTATCAAAAATTGATAGACCTGAGAGTAAAATTAGCCCTGAGGATATGTAACTAAAGTGCTGAAAGACAGCATGGTTTATCGTTGTGGCCTTCGGGAGTTTCCCTAACCTACGTAAAATCCATACGATAGCGGGCTGACAGCACAACTATATTTTGTCCTGTTTTTCAATTGGTAATCGCAACTTTGTGTGGAAAATTCTCGTGGGTACATTAGGGATGGGAACTTTTATCGACAATAATCTACAAGTTTTTTAAATAAATAAAAATTCTCTGTGTTCGTATTGGGTACGAAACAGGAATTATATGTCAATGTTTCGTAATTACTATCGATTGTGATGCTTTTTATGGTAACAAGTTTTATATTAAAAACAGTTTCCTATCTTCCGTAAGTTTTTTAATCAATAGGTATGATGACGGGGTACGAAAATCAAAATTGTAATTAGTTCGCAGTTCGATACTAAAAAATATTGGACACGTGTTTTTTTCTTTTTCAAAATAATAAAAAAATACTCAGATAAATTTCATTACAGTTGAGGAGACATTTTGATTCAATGTATTGCCTGAATTTCTGGATTTCGTAAAAAAACAAAAATACGTCTCCAATATTGTTTAGTACCTATTCTAAATGACGGACAAATTATTAAAATTTAGTCATCATCCACATTCAAAGCGCTAATATTCTGGACATAGGTCTCAAATCAATGAAAATTAAATGCCAAAGGCCTCGGTCACAAGACACGTGTAAGATAAGCAATGGCACTTGGGATAAAAACAAGGACCATTAAAACAAGAGGACTGTCAATTGCCATATTATGGCTCGTACCCGCGAGATCTTGAGGCAAAAACAAGATGGCGCTTTAAAAGTAAATACTTAACGAAAGAATAATTGGATAATAAAACTTAAGTACAATAACAATTAGCTCGAAAACAGATTATCTCTACTATTATAAAGATCTAAAAATGAAATGTCTGTACATTAAAAATATAAAGTGATCTATTTGGAGGTAACTGAATCAAATAATATTTTACTTTAATTTTTTGTATGTTTGTATGTGTCGTTGTGGCTGCATCCCATCAAAGTGGCTAATCATATTTCAACTTTTTTTGGTTTATGGATAGCTGGTTATCCACAGATGCTTTTTAAGATACTTTTTACCCAACTACGCTTAAGAAAATAAGAGGAGTTTTGACTTATTCTCCACTGCGAACGAAATTCTAAAGGTGCGTCCACATTTGTATCATTTGCCCGTATCAGATCACCGTGCCGTGGCATGATCGCGTGTCACGATCACGCGTTTGGACGTTGCGCCGATGCGATCGCTCGAAATCCGTGTTGCTACGCGTATCACACACTTATATCGGACGAGTGCGGCATGTTTGGGGCGCCGACAGTGAGCGTCCAAGCAGCGCGATACGCAGTCATGCCACGGCACGGTGATCTGATACGGGCAAATGATACAAGTGTGGGCACCTTAAAATATTGTGTCACGCTTGCAAAGTAGATAAATAATAATTCCTGTACATAGATGGCGTTGTACATATCGGGGAACGGATTTTCTTGTTTAAATGGTCCTTTATAAAAGTAATGTAAGAAAAGTGGATAAGTCTGCCTAATAGGTGTAGAAGGAATCTCAAAGTAAATAGCAGAAAAAAATATCGAAATCAAATAAATAAATAAATAACACAGTGACAATATTACACAAATGGACCTAGTCCCAAACTCAGCAAAGCTTGTACTATGGGTACTAGGCGACGATATACATAATATATAGATAAATTATTATACTTAAATACATAGAAAACATCTATGACCCAGGAACAAAATTCGTGCTCATCACACAAACATTTGCCCTCACCGGGATTCGAACCCGGGACCGCCATTCAGATTCAGATTCAGATTCAGATTATTTATTGGTAAGTGTACATTTCAATAACAAGTCGATTACATTGTGTATTATTTTATATCATATCATTATAATTATAGTATCATAGATTTATTTATGTTTGTTTTTTATAATGCTTGGGTCAACTGTGCATCTCTAAAAATTCGTTATCACTATAGCATGCGAGATCGGCAAGCAGTGATTTGAGTTTCCTGGAGAATGCTGTGTCACTTTCAGATTTTTTTATGTCTGTAGGGACACAGTTATATATATTAGATCCAACAGCGCTGAGCTGTGTATGATCAGCTATCAGATCAGTAACCATTGTGTATGGGTCAGTCAACTTTTATCTGAGTTGTCATGGTTGCATCTCCTGAATGACTCTTTAAAACTACCATTTTAAATGTTATAAAGGCAAAAAAATATAATGTTATTGCCAATATAGGTCCATTTTTCTAGGGCCCATCTCGTCGGTAGGATAATAGCCTAAATTGTTAGCATTTTTCTAAGTAATTCTGCCACTAACATTTCCTGAATTACGGGACAGAATAAGAACCATTAAGTATTGCATGGATTGCGAGAAAATGTTTGGGAAATGGAAATGGAACTTACGGATAGAGTCATAAATATCTTCTATGACCTATTAAATGTTGATATGTCCGACTATATAGAAGAAATTGAATTTTTCGGGAAGAAAGGCCGGACGAGGGCAATAAAAATAGAGGTCTTAAGCAAAAACATGAGAAGATTCATACTGAAGCACTCATCCACTTTTAGAGAAGCAGGCCGGAGCGTCACAGAGTATCTTAGCCCTGAAGAATTACACAAGAAAAGAGAACTACAAAATGCTCTACAAATGGCAAGACAAAATGGTAACTACGCGATTAGACGAAACAATAAACTATTTAGTAACGGAATGGAAACAAACATACAACATAGGGACAACCAAATGAGGACTTCCAAGCAGGAAACACCTCTTGAATCTCGCCCAGGCCCATCTACACCTACCCCATCTGCTCCGCCCCAACGTAGAAAGACCCAGCCTCTGATAAATAAACCAAGCATACGAAATGCAGAAGAACACCGAAGATAGGACGTAGAAGAAAACCGTACTTTTCGTGACTAGTTCCAGTTTAAATGTACTCTTTCAAAACATGCAGAGCCTAGGGAATAAGATCCATCTTTTAGAAGCATTTATCGCAAAAAAGTCTAATTTACACGTCGTTTGTATCTCCGAATCGTGGTTAGATGTAACAAAATTAAATACCCTAAATTTTACAAATTATAATATAGCCGCATCCTTTTGCCGCGATGAGCATGAAGGTGGAGGAGTATTAATACTTACAAAAAACACTCTTGAATACCGCGAGCGCCCTTACATTGCATCAATGTCTATAGAAACTACATTTGAGGTATGCGCAATAGAATTATCAAACTTGAAATTTTTAATTATGAACTTGTATCGGCCAAATAGCAAACGACAAGCTGAAACTTTCTATTCAAGCCTGAGTAAACTTCTAAATCTGATTTCTTTAAAAGATAAAAATAAAAATATTGTCATTGCTGGTGATTTTAATGTAAATTTCCATTCTGAAAGTAACGAAAAATCAAAATTATGCAACCTAATGTCTTCCCATAATTTCCACCAAAAAATTCGAGACCCCACAAGAATTACCCAAAACAGTTCAACCTGCATTGATCTGCTATTCACTAATTTTAAAATACATGGCCTAAAACTGAGCGTCGACGAATTTGGCTTTTCGGACCATAAGGGTATCTTACTTGAAACTCCTAATGAAACACCAATACTACAAAACTATAGTTAGTAAACGAAACTTTAATACCTCTAACATATGTAAATTTAAAACAGAACTACAGAAGAAAGTAAATTGGGAAACTGTAATTACAGCAAATAAATCATTAAACGAAAACTATAAGTCTTTTCAAGAAACTAAATAAAGCATTAAATAAATGCATTAAAAAACAAAGATAAAAATAAAACCAAAAAAAGTTATTTAACAAAAGGTTTAAAAAAAACTTCATGCCGGAACAAAAGACTTAAAGCTTTAATATCACAGTCGAAAAACTCAGTTCTGAAAGACTATTATAAAAAATATTGTAAAATTCTAAAAAAACTAGTACAACAGCTAAAAAACTTAAAAATAAACAAAAATATAATCAGTCACAAAACAAAGTAAAATCCCACATGGCCAATAATAAATAAAGAAATAAACAGAAATAGATTCAAACATAAACGAAACACACATTATAAAAACGTCAGATAATATACCAGTAAGCGATCCAAAGCAAGTGGCTAATATATTTAATACATTTTTCTCTTCTATCCCCAAAGACAAATTACCCATAAAAAATACTATAAATAATTCATTTTATCTAACGCAAATTGAGCCCAAAGAAACTTTCTCCATTATAAAAAATCTTAAAAACAAAACATCTTTCGGTATTGACGAAATGCTACTATAATATAGAAGATTTCTTTAATGATAAAGTGTAGAGTTCACTTATTTATTTTCAAGTTTTACACAATCACTATAAGTCTTAATTATTTGTATGTATAACTTAAAAATAATAATAGTCATTAAGCTGTAGATGCCCTCTCATATTGCAGCGCCCTATCCAGGGTATCACATTTAAAACTGCCATAATTTTACCTACCTTTAAGCTATGTGATATGCAATAAACGATATTATTATTATTATTAACCATAACAAGTTCCAACCGAATGTACACGGTGTCTGCGAAGAATGAGAAAGATTCTAACAAAGCATTCCTTTGTTCATTAGCAGCAACCCCGGCTTAGTTTTAAAGATATTATCAATTGTCATGTAAACAATTTATTGTGATTACCAGTGATCGTTATCAACGTGCAATTTTCGTGGCAAAGTGTATGGTTGACAGAAAAAGCGTATATTCACTTATTTATTTTCTGGTTTTACACAATCACTATAAGACAAATACTTGCCTACATAGGATTACATCTCTAGATAATAAATCTACACTCTACAAAACCTTTTCCGCCCTAAATATTTTTAAAACAATATACGTCAAAATCGACATCGGAGGTCAATAAAAGTTGCGTGCAATATTTTAACAGTTTAAATTACCTTCCCGTGACTTCTGTAAACGTCGAAAGGTCATTTAGTTATTTAAAATGGATTTTTTCCAATCGTCGTGAAAGACTGACGGCAAAATCTGTTAAGCAAATTTTATTACTTTATTCAGCATAATTGCAGAAGTGATAGTAAATATGTATATACATGTTATAATTTGTGAAATATTATAATATTTAAAATACTTGAGTATTTGTTTTTTTTGTCAACCATACTTTGCCACCAATTCAGCACGTGGATAACGATCACTGGTGATTACTAAAGTAGAACTCTTTTGATCGCGCTTTGCCACATATGTATATGTAGCCACGTTTCGCGTCGCTATTGACAGAAATCAAAGTGACAGCCAGCTACTACTTACTGAAATCATCCTTTTTTAGAAAAATAACCGTTACCATTTCATTAAAAGGGATAATTTACATAGAGAAACAGAAAAGGGATAATTTACGTAGTACGTATCGAAGACAACATGCACCATAACCCCGCTTTGGCTTGAAATCACGAAATATCGATATTCAATGTCGATGCATCTCAATCCCTAAAATTACGTCATTCATAAGGAAACCGGCCTGCTCGCACCATTTTGGTTCTATATAAATACAATCTGCGCATCCTTTGACCATGACATTAGAGATTCACCATGTTGGGAACAGTGGTCCTGCTGTGTATCTGCGGAGTGGTGGTGGCTGATCTTCATCTGAACGATGATGAGATAAAAAGCCTCATCGCTCGGCAGAAGCTCGAGATTTCACGTATTAATGTCGACGAGATTCTTGAAGATGCTTCGCTGAAAGTGGTAAGATTATCTCATTAAAAAGTAGGCTAGGTGAACTGATACTATTTTAAGGTTAAAGATGCCAATGGGACAGCTGCGAACACTGGAGTCTTTACCATATTTGCTAATTATTTCGACCCTGTTTTTGATCGTTGCATTTATCAAAATTTTGAGAAATTTCACGCTATTTTGAAAACTTCTGTTTAGGGTTGCGTACTCAAAGGGTAAAACGGAACCCTATAACTAAGACTCCGCTGTCTTTCTGTCTGTCTATCCGTCTGCCACCAGGCTGTATCTCATGAACCGTGATAGTTAGACAGTTAAATTATCATGATGTAATTCTGTTACCGCTTTAACAACAAATAAACTTAATAATTTAATGTCATTAACCAATATAAATGACCGAACACCGCGTACATTTTGCTGTATATGGAGTAGTGCTCTGCTGACACTGGATTTTCATAAACACGACCGTTTGTAGCGTATATTTTGTACGGAACCCTAGATGCGCGAGTCCGGCTAACACTTGGCCAGTTTCTTTACTATTCTAATGCTATTTTTTTATTATAAAATAATGCAAACGCAAAAGGTGGTTGATTCGAATGAAAGAAATGGTAATTTTTGCCAAATTGCTGCATGAGGAGGTAATTTTTTTTCGAATGTGTATCATTGGCAGAGGTCGGAATAGGTAGTGCCTCTTTACTTAAAATTTATGTGAGGACGTAATTAAGAGAAATTATAACTACCAAAAATAATTAAAATTCAAATTATTTATTTGTTCAACACAGGTTTAGGTACAGTACAGAGTACTTAAGGTCTTAATATTTAGGTAGGAATATCACTGTGCTGCGCCGCGAGGCATACAAATTTTAATCGCCATTAATGGGGTGTAACATGCAAATCTACAGGTCCCATTAATTGCAGTCTGTTAGATATTCGTTAACACTATAATAAGCTTTGTTTACTAGAAAGTGATTTAACGTCACTTTTAAAATCAGACATATTGGGGATATTTATTATGTTTTTCGGAACTTTATTATACATTTTAGATTTATTATCATTGAATGCGAGATTTCCCGCATGTTATAATATTTAATACACATAAATTCACTCTCGGGGTCAGTCCTGTTCCAATGTCATCCCGACCTATTGCATTTCCATTGTTTGGTTCCTAACGTATTTGAATTTTCTGCATTAGACAATTGGGATGATGAGTAAATTTTAATAATTAGTCCGCCATGTACGAGTACATAAATAAAAAAATCTGGGATCTTATTGTTTCTTATTTTACATTACAAAAAATAATGGCGATACAATGAGGCAAAATGTCGCGTGATGTCATAGGTACAAATTTTACTTAGGAGTGACGTCACGAGCCCCCACTTTTAAACTTTAACGGGTGGACTCGATGGATGGAGTCCACCCGTGACCATGGAAAGCTGAAAAGCTTCCGAAACGTCGGGAACTAAACTGAGATAATATACGCGATATAATCCGTTGAATTGTTTTATTTGAATGAGTAATAATCGCGGAAACAGAAGAAAATATTGAGTACCTATTTTTTTATTTTTTTAAAAAGCAAAAAATGCGTGTCCAATATTTTTCTTTTGTCTAACTGACGGGACGAACTAATTAGAATTTTGATTTTCATACCCTGTCATCGTGCCTATTGTTATTCATGAATAATCGGACAAAAGTTAATACTTAATACACATAAATTCACTCTTCAGTTTATTATTTATGATAAACTAAAAAATCCCGCAATCATTAAAAATTATTACTTATTTTTGGTGCTTTAATTAAGTATTTCCACGAAGTTGAGATAATTAGGCACTACCTATTCCGACCTCTGCTCATTTGCGACCATTACCCAAGTGAGTGCTAAACTTACCGTTTATAAATGTTCTATTCTCTTTCCTTCAGCCGGAGCTAGTGCGAAAGTACGGGTACCCCCTAGAAGAGCATCACGTCACCACCAAGGATGGCTACATCCTGGGCGTGCACCGCATCCCCCACGGCCGGGACCACCACATGAACACTACAGCTGACAGGTGATACTTAATAACATCCACCATTTTTCTGTATCTAACGCAAAAATGGGACTAGATCGATTTGTGTGAGATTATTTCTGATATTACCATGTCATTATTATCTGTATTCATACTATATGCTAAATATATACTTATACTATAATATTATAAATGCGAAAGTGTCTGTCTGTCTCTCTGTCTGTCTGTCTGTCTGTCTGTCTGTTACCTCTTCACGCTTAAACCACTGAACCGATTTGGATGAAATTTGGTATGGAGATAGTTTTAGTCCCGGGGAAGGACATAGGCTCCTTTTTATCCCGGAAAAATACCCTTATCCGCGATAAACGAATTTAAGGCGGACGAAGTCGCGGGCAGAAGCTTGTACTGTTATAAAATTGTAAAAATGAAAATTTAATAAAAATATTGTAACGGACTATTTGGAGGTCAATAAATTGAAAACATTTTTTTTTTTGTATGTGTCGCTGCGGCCTCCTCACGCCAAATAGCTAAACAGGATGAAATTATTTTTGGTACACGGGTAGCTGGGTATCTCCAGATGGTTATAGGATACTTTTTACCCGACTATGCTTTCGATAAAAAGAGGGGTTATGACTTTTACTCCTCCGCGAACGAAGTTGCGAGCACTTTCTAGTATATAATAGAATAGAAAGCTAGAAGATATAAATAAGTAAAACTAAAGTAAAAATTATATTAAATCTAAAAAGAGCCCCCGTGGCATGGTACCAAATATACTGGCAGCATTTCCTCGCTGTATGGCATTACTGATACGCTGAGCGAGAAAGCTTCCAGCCCTTTGGTTGCCTGAGGTGTCAACGAGCCTACCCAAAGCCTATTATGTACCCACTACCCAAAGATTACTGAATGGATACATAATTTAATTAACGTTAACAACTAACAACCTTTGTTAATTTGCAGGCCTCTTGTGTTTATAATGCACGGTTTGCTATCTTCCTCGGCAGACTTCGTATTAATGGGACCTAACCAAGGTTTAGGTAAGTTTAAAATACCTAAATTTTACTACTTATAGGTACAAAAAATTATTACAATTTCTTGTTTTTCCAAGTCCCAAGTCACACTCGATCAATGTCACGTGTCACTTTCTGCGTCCTCGCAAGAGTGAAAAATGGAATAAGTAAAATTGTGTATCCTTCGTATACAGTGCATTTACCGGGAATATTATGGTCAGAGAAACGAACTGGTGGCGAACGATAGCGAGAGCTATATTAAATAAATAAATAACAATAAATATTACGGGACAATTTTACAGAAATCGAAATAGTTCCATGATAAGCTCAATAAGGCTTGTGTTATGGGTACTAGACGCCGATATATTTTAATAGATGTATTTAGAAAACATGTACATAGAAAACATCCAAGGCTCGGGAACAAATATTAATGCTCATCACACAAATATTTGCCCTTACCGGTATTTGAACCCAGGACCTTCAGCTTCTCAGGCAACGTTACTTCCGCTGTGCCAAACCGGTGGTCAAATAATATATTGCTCTCCTAGATAAAGCTTTCGCGATCTCTCGACACCGGTCGATAAACTTATTAGCGCGTTCAGCTGTCTGTTATGGCCGTCATGTAACAACCAACCCGTGATCTTATCCAGTCAGTAAATTTCAAGGTGCGAAGAAGGTACGAAATTACACTACATTGAAAAGAATCCAAATGGAAGTTAGCCTATTTTTATCGCGAGCTTAACTATAATTTAATCAATTGGAGGCCAAAGAGTTCGTCAAAGAATTGGGTCTTCGGTTTCGGGACAGGGGCTGTGATCCACGCTCCGGATCGTACCTGGTGCAAAAAAATTAATTAGCCATTCAGTGACAATGCTGCCAGTGTGATGGGAACGTTTGTCCCGGTTACGATTCGGGACGGGCCTTTATAACGAAAATGATGAAGCCTGTTGCGGATTACATCATTGGTTTGTATGGGACGAAGCCTGTTGCTGTTTTTTTGTTGTAACCTACCTGACGAAGGCTGCGTTGCGGATCTGAACTTATTTATTCAAAAGAGTGAATACATTTGGATATATTTAATCAATTCCAGCCTACATCCTGGCTGACGAAGGCTTTGATGTGTGGCTGGGCAACGCCCGGGGAAATCGATACTCCCGCAGCCACGTCATCCTCAACCCTGACGCCAAGTTGAACAGCGCCTTCTGGCAGTTCTCCTGGGACGAGATCGGGAACATCGACCTGCCAACCATGATCGACCATGCTCTGAAGACGTCGCAGAAAGAGAAGCTTCATTATATAGGACACTCACAGGTAAGCCTGATACGAAGTAGTGTGGCGTCTTCAAGGATGAGATTGTGAACATCGACCTGCCGACCATGATCGACCATGCTCTGAAGACGTCACAGAAATAGAAGCTTCATTATATAGGACACTCACGGGTAAGCCTGATACGAAGTAGTGTGGCGTCTTCTAGGACGAGATCGGGAACTTCTACCTTCCGACCATGATCGACCATGCTCTGAAGTATTTGCAGGAAAAGAAGCTTTATAATATACGACACTCACACTCACAGGTAAGGCTGATACGTGTGGTCTTCTAGAACGAGATCGGGTACATCGACCTGCTAACCATAATCGACCGCGAAAGTCTCAGAAAGAGAAGCTTCATAAAATCAATCGACCTACTAAATTGCTAACAGGATTTGAACTTGCGACCTCTTCTTTAACGCAGAAGTGGTCTGACTAACTGAGCTATCGCAACTTTTTTTTTAGTTTTTTAAATAAATAAATAAATATAAGAATAAGAATAGAATAAGAATAAGAATAATTTATATACCAAAAATGATTACAAGCAAATAACAATGTAAAGCAGTGACTTCCACACTAGGCATAGCCTGTATCGTGGAAGTCGAGTCACACACGAGAGATACAAGAACAATGCGGCTATTTACAATTCTGAAGGAACAATGATAATAATAATAATTTTACAGTAATTCCAAAGATTTTATCAAACAAAAATAACTAAATTAAAACGAGTCATGAAAGTAGTTTCATGCAGTGTGAATGTATTTATGTGTGAGTGTAGTGTGAGAAAGGAGTGTGAAGGGTGCGAAAGGTCTCATTACCTCAAAGCTACTTCAGCTTGTTTGTAAGTACACGATAGCAAGAGCTCCCGTATTCGCTTTTTAACCTCAGGGATTCGGCATAGTTTTATGTCACATACGTTAGCAATATTGTTATAAATTTTGGGAAATAGCCATGTTTTAAAACGTTTTGCAAACGCAGTTTTTACTGTAGGTCCGGGAATTCTAAATACTCTTTTCTTTAACAAGTGAGGATAGGATGGCAGTTGCAGAAGTTTCTTGTGAGTGGTGGTGATCGCACGATATAAAAATAATTTCCGGACGCTTAAAACTTCTGCTTCCTTGTAAAGGTCTGCAGTAGGATAGAGCCGTGGTCTGCACAAAGCTGCCTTTAGTACCGCTCTTTGAGCTCTTTCTAGCGGTATCAAAGAAGATTTAGCACAGACACCCCAGGCTAAAATACAATAATCTAAGACAGACTGACACAGGGCAATATACACCATTTTCAGCAGAGGCTCGTCACCGCAATGTCTTAAAAATTTCAGGGTACAAATAAATTTACGCACTCTGCCGGATGTGACTGAAATGTGCTTCTTAAAATTAAGGTTTTCGTCTAATGTAACACCCAGGTACTTCAGCGAAGCAACTCTACTGATAGATGCGCAAGCACAGACTAAACCACCAGTAACACAGGAGATAACACAGTTTGGTTCATGTCTTTTAAGGTGTTCCATTGAAATCGTAGGAAAGACGAAGCAGTTTTATGAAAACATAAAAATTGCGTTTTGGTTTCATTGATAGTTAAGAGGTTGTGATTTAAAACCAGCTTACAACTCTTTGTAAACCCGCAGTCGCTGCATCCCGTACCTCCTGCCAAGAGTTACCATGAAATAGTAACGCAGTATCATCGGCGTAACACAGGATTTCACTGTTATGAATTTCCAGAGACATGATGTCATTTATGTATGCAATAAAAAGCGAGGGACCCAAGATACTTCCCTGTGGTACGCCAAAAGATACAGGTTCAATGTTCCTTCTATGACCTATTTTCACAAGCTGGCTTCTGTCTGACAGGTAACTAGCAAACCAATCCAGTGCGATTCCACTGATGCCAAAGGATTCCAGTTTTTTAAGAAGCATGGGAATCGAGACCGTGTCAAACGCTTTAGCTAAATCAAGAAAGACTCCGACACAATGTCGACCCTCATCGCGAGATGAGATACTGCAGTATCTATTAACATGGTTACAGCATCCTCAGTAGATTTTCCTCTGCGAAATCCAAATTGACGGTCAGACAGAAGTTTGTTTTGCTCCAGGTACCCAATGAGACGTTTGTTCACAACACGCTCGAGAAGTTTAGAGAAGGCTCCCAAAAGCGATATAGGTCTAAAACTATTTGGAGTGTTAGTAGGTCCGCCTTTATGTATTGGGATAGCGGTAGCTGTCTTCCAGCTTCGAGGAAAACAGCCCGATGCGATGCTGAGGTTAAAAATGGCTGTTAAAGGATCTGATATTACGGGACAATTTACACTAATCGCTCTAGTCCCATGGTAAGCTCAATAAGGCTTGTGTTATGGGTACTAGACGATGATATATTTCATAGATATATTACTTATATACATAGAAAAACATCCAAGACTCAGGAACTAATATTTATTGCTCATCACACAAATATTTGCTCTTACCGGGATTTGAACCCAAGACCTCAGCTTCGCAGGCAACGTTACTCCCACTGAGCCAAACCGATCGTACTTAACGTACGTGGCTTGAAATTTTCGAACACAATCTAGTTAGCACTTGTGGCGCCCTCTGTGTCTTATTTATTTTGAAATGCTAAGCGCATTAGCTCCAAGACATGCGTATCACGCTACATCTCTGTCCCATTGCTTCTCCAGAAAGTGTTAGGACAACGAAAGAGATGGCGCTGTTCTTCAGTGAAGAACCTGAATTAATACAATTGTTGATAAAATTTTATAAATGTGGAAATGCCACATTTTTTATTTTAACACAGATTTAATACCACAATTATAACACAGAGTTCGATTCCACATTTATAAAAATGTTCAGTTTCTAAATTGTAATAAAGTCCTTAGATCTGAGGCCATCATACTTGATTCAGACACAAATCAATTTATAAATTTTCTATCTTTTTTAGGGAACTACAGCATTCTTCGTGATGTGTTCCATGTGGGCGGAGTACAACCAGAAGATAATTTCTATGAACGCACTGTCACCGGTTGCTTATTTGTCGCACGGGTTCTGTCCACTTGTGAGGGCTTTTTCAAGGTTTTCTGGGTTTATCAATGTAAGTTGTTGTTATTAAACGTATAGCTACCTGCTTTTAGAAGCATAAATATCAAGTTCAAGTCAACGTATAAGACGAACATTCATTTATTTAAAATACATTCGCGGGTCACAAAAGACCGAGTACTGTTTGATATGCTTCGGTTCATTCTAAGGACCTTAGTGATGAGACACGAATGGACCCCAATGCTGTCTTTCTCGCACTACACGCTAAGGCTCTGACAGCCCGGTTATTCGAAGCATGCGCAGGCGCAGGCGGCGAGGACACCGAACCCTCGATAATGCTACATTAGCATTGAGTACGTTTGAGTCTTTAAGGGATAGGCTTTACAGGACTCGGGTAACATCACCTTCACTGGTTAACTATATATCGACGGCAAAAAGCTGAAACGTAGTAACCGCCAATTGATTCAGTTAGCGATTATTACGTTTCCGATTTTGCCGTCAATATAGATCTTAAAGCCCTGCCTCACTGGGACGGCATGGCGTCTTCGCCGGCTACGTATCCCAACAAAATGATGATATAAGTAGTCAAGCATCGCCAAGTGAGTAAGTTTCTATACATTTCAATATGATTTGTTTGGACACCGTAGCTGGCGACTTTGCAATGGTGCCGTGAGGCACGGTACTTAGATAATATTGTATTCTTACCTGTATAGATTTTACAAGATAACCTTCGTTGTTTTTAGTAAGCTTAGGAATTCTCCCTGTCCCACAGAAACTGGCCAACCTAGTCGGTCAAGGAGAGATATTGCCTAACTACCTCATCATGAAGTGGGCTGGTGAGAAGATGTGCAGAAACCAGGCCTTCACCCAGGAGCTTTGCTCTAGTATCGTGTTCCTCATGGGGGGATGGAACTCAGTCGAGTTTAACAGGGTAAGTCCAAAAAAGACAGAGCGCTTTCTTTCAAATTCGCCAAGATGATTTCGTTTGATATGATTTCGTTAGCTTTGGCGATTGAACATGTATAAGGCTATTTAGCAACTTTTATCTGTGGTATTTTATAGAAACCTCTCAACATTTAAAATATTGGTGAAAAAACTATTTCGATCTCATTAAAACTCCCCGAGTTACAACCATGTTAAAATCACGGGTCGATATTGACTCACATAAAATCGATACGAGTACTCCGAATTTTTCTGACTTGTAGCCACTCATCACTCTTCTGATTTTTTTACTTCATAATTATTTCATAAATTGTACTACTACCAACCGAGTTCATAATAGACAGTTTCCAGAACATTTTATTCATAATGTCGTCACTAAGATTATGCTTTTAGTCATAAAGTTGGTTGTCATAATTTCTTTCATTCATAACCATAATTTTCAATAAACTTGTCAATCATAACAATTAAACGGGTCCATATTGACTCACATAAAATGGATCCTCCGAATCTTTCTTTCACTACCGACTGTAGACAGAATCATCACTCTTCCAAATTATTATATGTATCGTTGGTATGATTCATCATTGAGGATACCTATCGCACTGACGCAACGTCGTCACAACTCGACCGGCTGCAATAACGTTAAATAGTGAGCAAAATTAACGTTAAATAGTAAGAAATTGTAATATACAAAAGGCAATACTCGAGACAGAGACCTCCGCGGCTTGCTAGCTGCGCTCGCTCGTTAGGGTCGCAGTTCAACCTAGAACACGCCTCCTCGCTTTTCTCGTCGTCGTACCTATAATAATCTAACCCAAGTCGGATCTGCCTTAAGGAGAAATAGCTAAGCTGACTTTATTGTTAATGAAAGATATATCAAATCATTATTAGCCTACACAATAATATGCCAACAACCGAATTTATCTACTCTGCGTAAGCAAAATATACATACTACTAGCTTTTGCCCGCGGCTTCGCCCGCGTACTTAGCGTAATTTAACTCAAAATTGTTGTGTAACTTCGTAAATATTGTTTAAATACTGTTGCGTTACTTTGTAACATAAATATCGTATGTAAGATGTCTACTTAAGTAAGAATATAGATTTTAAGATTTTGCAATACCCTTACAGGGTCCATGTGATACTTTTTTATATTTTATAACAGTTCATAATTACCATGGTACGCATAAAGAATATGAACATGAATTTTTAACCGTCTACAAAAAGTAGGTTCTCAGTTTGACCCTTATGTAGGTATGTATGTTTGTCCGCGATTATCTCGCGTTTGGCTGAACCGATTAAGATGCGGTTTTCGAAAAAGTATTTGTTACTTTCTGGAAGTCTCGGTATACGACGTTTTGGTGAAGGCAGTTCCCTTATTTTTTTTTAAAGAAATGATTGCAATAGTTGTTGAATTGTTACGCCGGCAATGACCTACTACTACTACGAGATTATGATTAATGTAGATTTCTACTCTTGAATAGTAATTTTGAATTTAAAAACGAGCTAAGAGCAAGAAGGACCATGCTTAGTTTACGGTTCCGCAGCCGTTACTACAAAATAAGCACTACAGACCAGCAAAAGAGCTTAATCTTCATGCGGCTTACGTCCTTTTGTTGAAAAGCGGAGTTTTTCGGCAATATCTTAAAAACCGTATATCCGATCGTATTGAACACAATTTTCAAAGTTTTTATCAAGTTTGACGTTTGTAATTTTTTTACGACTTACGGTTTAGAAAATAGAGGGAGGGGGGAGGACACAAAATATTCCCTAACTCTTTTTTTCTTAGAACCCTCAGTGCAATGTTTTCACTACCCTAAGGTTGTCTAGAAGAGATCGCTGTTTAGCGATAAGACCGCCTGCTGTTTACCTCTCCTTGAATGTATTGTTTTCTGTACTCTGTTTTGTGAGGTGTGCAATAAAGAGTTATTGTGTTTTTAAACTAAATATCGAAATATGTGCCACAGATTGGTGTTTGCTAAAATAAAAATAAAAACACTTTCAGTAACATGTATGGAGTGCTTTCAGTTTTCTGAACAAAATTTTGATTTAGTGAATATTTTCGGAAATAATCTCTCCTACTGTAGCATAAATTGTGCCCCCCCCCCCCCCTCTATTTTCTAAACCTTAAGTCCAAAAAACATGAAAAATTTACAAAGATCAAACTTAATAAATACTTTCAACGAAAATGATTTTCAACATGATCGGTGCTTTTTTTGTATGAACTGCTGCGTAACCGTACACTGAGCATGGCCCGACCTGCTCTTGGCCGGTTTTTTTATAAGTTGACCACCGGTGGTGAAGTGCTACTACTTCTGTTTCATTTTATCACCAGCGGTCATATGAGACAATGTTCACCACCGGTGGTGATATGGGAGTACCATCGTGTTATTTGGTCACTGGTAGTCAGTTGGGAAATTGCAGTGCCAATTCACCACTGGTGGTGAACATTTAGTGGTGAGATGGTCCAGAGGGAATGATTTGACATTTAACAACACGAAGCCAAGACACACTGTCCTGACTGTTATACATGATATACAGACATTATTGACATTTGTAAGGTGTTTTTAATGACACTATCCCAGGGTCGCACCGTGACTTGTCAGGCTAATTAGCGTTTCTGGTGCTATGCGTATATATTAAATACTGGTCATTTGCGTATCTCGTAGTTTGCTGTTGAAAATATGGTCCTTTGCGTGTACGGTAATTTGCGTTTCTGGCACTATGCGTCGAAAGGCATTATTTTTCACCAAATGTCAATGTCAAATCAATGTCGGCCAAATAAACTTTATGATGTTGAAATTTATTCGTAAAAACAAGTCAGTTTTTAAACTATATGACAATAGAAAGTAGTCATTGTTATTTGTGATAACTGACATTATGGTTTTAAATGGTTCGGAGTAATGACCGGTAGTAATATTGACTAAGTATTAATATGATGGAAAATTGTGGGAGAAACATTTTCGGAGTTTCAATAATCGGGGTTGAAAAATTATGTGAACTTTGGCGCACCCTAAAATCACATTTTTGGACCTTCCCAAAAAATGCTTCATACTTAAACCTACTTAGTGTCGTCACACGGTTAGTATCTTTTGTATGGGGAAATTAAAAATTTGTTCAGCAGCTATGTTAAAACTTGCTTTTATCGAAACGGTTTCATATCAAAGTTACGTGGTTCCTATCGTTTTATCAGGACCTAATATATTTTTTACAAGTTTTGAGATCAGACAACATTCCTATTAAAAATCTTGAAAGCGCAAAAAAATGGGGTTTGGAAATCTATAGGTCTCTACATGAAACCGGCTAAGAAGTGGCAGTTCTGGTGGAGTCAACCTATTAATAAAATATTGTTTTTCCAGACTATGCTCCCTGTGATACTGAGTCACAACCCTGCTGGTGCTTCCATCCGCCAGTTCGCCCACTACGGCCAAGTCATGCATGCGCAGGAGTTCCGGCGCTTCGACCACGGCTGGTGGACAAACCGCAAAGTCTACGGCACCCTGAAAGCTCCCC
Source organism: Hedya salicella (assembly GCA_905404275.2). NCBI lineage: Eukaryota > Metazoa > Arthropoda > Insecta > Lepidoptera > Tortricidae > Hedya > Hedya salicella. The sequence continues at coordinate 1,195,147 of FR990098.1, read as the reverse complement.
TATACGACCTATCCAAAGTCAGGGCTCCAGTCTTCCTCCATTACTCTTTAGATGACCCACTAGTTCACGTCAAAGATGTCAAAAGACTGTGGAGCGAGATCGGAAATCTGAAAGCGAAATACATAGTTCCGTTGAGCAGTTTTAGTCACTTTGACTTTGTGTGGGGAATCCATGCCAAGACTTTGGTGTATGATCAGGTCATTGCAGATATGAGAAAATCACAAGCTGATTAGTTTATTGAGGGTCAGAAGAGGGTTTATGTTCGGCGATTAATTTAAATGGAAAAACAAGGAACCCTGAAAGTCTACTAAATTATATGAATGTTGCTTCTGATATCATCATATGCTAGGCAAGCCAAAGATTATTTTGTGTTAGTAGCCAGTACCGTGGCGTCAAACCTGTTGTTGATAAAGCCGGAGTATATTTTCTCTCATGTTATCTTTAAGAGCAGCAAAATAAAGTACTCAAATGCCTTAAAGTAGGCAAGCCGATGAGATTGGGGTTACAATAGTAATAATGATATCCCTTCCCCTCCTTGCATCGGTTTCCTCATTGCTGAGGGTCGTGGTCATTGCCTCAGAATAATCTCTCTCGAATGATGCGCCTCCATCTGTTCCAATCCGAAGCCGAGTGGAGAACATCGTGCACTGTGGTGTCGAGAGTCGTACGAATCTGAGAGGTTACTACGAATCTCGAAATCCGTAACATGGCATCTCCCTCGCTCTCATCTTAAAACTATATTTAAGTGAACGAGATGGTGCTATACGAACTTCGAATATTAAATTTCAGAGAAGCCCCTCTGATCTGTCCAAGGTGTCAGGCTTTCACTATGATCAGCAGTTTTTCAAGGTTGTCACTATCCTTTATGGCAATATGACCGAAATATTCCAAAATCCTACGAAGGCAAGCAGTCGACAATGTAGTTCGGATCTTGAGTTGTGAATAATGATATAAATAGCACTTTTCGTGGAATCTGTAAAGGGCCGATTTCACCAACAATCAATTTACACGAGAGTGGCTAATCCAGTGTAACTTTAATCTAACGACTTACTCGATGGTTAACCTAATTTTCATTCCACCACGCTAGTCTACGGATAACAAACTCTCCCATAGTTACTTAGTAACGTTGAACGAATGAATAGGGTTTTTGACTGACAGATCAAATCAGTTCCTTCCCAACGGTCAGAAAGTATGAAGTTTGAAAGGAAATAAGGTTTATGACGTCATAATTCTATACGGTCAAATTGTCTCCTTTTTTTAGTTTGTGATCATTTTAAAATCGCCAAAAGCTTAATAATAAGTATTCATTAATATAAACAAAGATCAGAAACAAATGAAAATTTTTTCGACGATACTGGACTTGAACCAGTGCCTTGAGCCAGACCGGGGCAGCACGCTCTACCATCTGAGCTAATCGTCCACACCAGTAGTCGACGAATTTTGTCATCTGTTCTTGCTTATGGATCTCTGTATGGTGCATCCGACTCTTTAGCCGTTAGCGCCGCCTAGTGAAGAACTATGAAGTTACTTTCACCCCGAGCAGATACCTTTACAGGTACCATTGCTCGGCGAGAGGTGGCGCTATTATCAAGACTGTACTTAAAAATTGTGATTATTAACATGATATTTGTAAAACAAAAAGTATTCATTAATTGCAAAAATTGTGATTATTATCATGATATTTGTAAAACAAAAAGTATTCATTAATGTTTTCTACGTATTTTCAGAAATAGTATATTACTGCAGACGCCGGAAGAAGGGCTTGCCGGGTGAGTAGGTATAGACGGCCGACCGTAGGGAGGCCGGATAGTGATACGAAGCCGGCAAGCATTTTTCACGGCCAGAGGCATGTATGTATAGTGCTTTTCTCAAACATATGCAATGAAAAAAAAAAAAACACCACTCAAAAAACTGCACGATAAAAGTTTTTGAAATTTTCCCATCAATATCCCTCCATAATGTTTTTTTTTTTTACGGATGTCGTCCGTATTTCGCGTGTCAAATGTTCGAGTAGACCCTATTAGGGCCGTTATATACAACCTTTATAATAAGAATATTAATTTCTATAATAAATAAAATAAATGCAGAGGATTTTAAATATTGTCTATTGTCTCTAGTAACTTACGTATAGACAATATTTTAATTAATCAATATATGAACCATACAGATTTGTGTTCTTCATAGCAGTTCGTGTGTAATAGGCATAAACGCGGATATTTCTGGTCCGATAACCATTCAGCCAACAGACAAAAATTAAAAAAATATAATTCCGCTGTTTAGCCTGTGCATGACACAGACGCATGTTTACAGTAAAATAAAAAAAATACTTCCCGGCCTAGGCCTTCAATTTTGTATGAAATTCCTTTACAGTTTTGTCAGGTTGTTCCGCCCGAAACGGGATACTTTGAAGCCTGTTTTAACGCACGTAATGACGACATTTCATTGCATGTTTGAGAAAAAACATTTAACTGCAAGCAGGACATCATTTATGTTGACTACAGGAAAGTAACCAATTGAGTGAAATCATTATGCACCCAAGTAAGATAGACAATTTGTCCCATGCTTGAGCAATGGTGCTACGTGTTTTTTTTATTTGTTCGGGTAATATATCAATTGTGAAATAAATATGAATTTCTCTTGACAGTGACAATCATAATAGTAATATGCGTCTAACAGTTTACTCAGTTGAAATTAGCGGAGTAAGATTTTCCTCTAGTTTAGAGATTTTATCCTTAGGTTAATTATTGGTGAAACGTAAAATGAGTTAACTCACGGGTAATTAATGATTTATTATTGGATCAAGACTTATACTACGTTGGTGAAATCGGCCCTAACAGTCTATCGTTAGGTTTAAGTAATTACAATCACTGAAAAGGTTTTATAATTATTAAAATAAATATTTCCAAAATGTAACACCGAAATGCCAATTTTATAATATAATAATTATGTCACACATAAAACAATATTTATCTGGTGACACTCATTAAACAAAATATTTTGTTGTGTTAAATGCTATCAAAATTAATATTATCATTTTTTATACGTACGGTCAACGTGGAAATTAATCGAAATAAAATATAATGCCCTAAAGTTGTGACTTTTATTTAATTAGATGCGCTAAAACCAGACGTTTATTAACATTATAAATATAGTATTCATTTAAAGATTTTCCTTAAAAAATAATTTTACCTATTACTAAGTAGAGACGAAATAAGTTTGTGTCTATAAAAGTACTAAAAGTAATTTGGACATTCGTCTAAGTTTTAGGTCTGTGGTGCACTCACATTATTTATAATTAATTGTATGTCCATTCCAAACCATTTTTAAAGAAAATAATGTGCAAATTGAATTGAAAGAGGCAAATATTATTTTCTTCTATTTCCACGATTACTGCTCATTTAAAAAAAACAATTTAACGGATTATATCGCGTATATTATCTCATTTGAATTCCCGACGATATACATCACGACGGGTGGACCACCCGTGACCATAAAGCTGAAAACTCAAATGAGATAATATACGCGTTATAATCCGTTAAAATTATTTTATTTAAAGGCAAATATTGTAATTTTAGTTTTAGCAACACAAACTCCTGTGAGGAACATCTCCTCGGCCTATAACTATACAGTTAAACCTGTTAAACCGATCTCGAAACACTTTTAAAAACTACCTCTTATACAAAGAACTGACATACTAATTTGAAAAAACCGACCAAGTGCGAGTCGGATTAACGCACCGAGGGTTCCGTACAAACTTTCCCTTAACCCAACCTAACTGGCCGGTTAAGTTAAGTTTGCACCTGTTATCTATAGCGTTGGATACAGAAGAGGTGCAAACTTAACGCAACCGGATTAGTTTAACTGATTATTGAAAATTAAATAAAATACAATACTCATTATATTCTGTTTTTAATATTTGTTGTTATAGCGGCAACAGAAATACATCATCTGTGAAAATTTTAACTGTCTAGCTATCACAGTTAATGAGATACAGCTTGGTGACAGACATACAGACAGCGGAGTCTTAGTAATAGTCCCCTTTTACTGTTTGGGTACGGAACCCCAAAAAGTAACGATTTCGTCCCCACCTTAGGCACTATTCTTAGAACCGGCACATCTCTAGTTACTGCCTGAAGTCGGAAAAGGTAGTGTCTTTTTACCTAAACTTCGTGAAAAGGCGTAATTAAGAGTGGTTAAGACCACTAAAATAATGAATTCTAGTTATTAAGAGTCCCCGGTAAGCTCTGTTCTCTATACAAATGTAGTTACGCTCTCATTTTAAAACGACTGGCTAATTTGCTCTGAAACTTTGTACTAAGAATAAGTTAAGGTACATGCAGGCCTGTAATTAGTTTACGTAGCTTCAGATACCACAATAAAAAAAAGCGAATTTAAGTTTTTCATACAAAACTTGTTTTTGCTGAATTGCATTTGTTTTCTAAACTGGAGCCATATAAACTAATTACAGGCCTAGATATACTTCATGTCTATATGCAAAGTTTTGTTACACGTTGTTTTAAAATGAGAACGTAACTCGTTTGTATGGGAAGGTGAAATTCGGCCGAGCTTGCTGTAATACGATGAATCTCTCGGGGTTTGTGCTACGAGTATGTCCGACAGACCTATATGTGTGTCCACTTTTGGATTGTCAACATATTTAAATTACTATATTGATGCAATGATCTAAGTATAAAAGTAGATAGAAAAAATAATTGCAGTCCACTGCAGTCTAAGGTAGGTAGAGGATTAATTCGTTGCGAATCACAAGTGGTCTGATGGTCTTATAGTTCAAGACGCTGTTCCGGTATAACAGACGCTGGTTTGATTCTGGTTTAGACTGCAGTGGCTCGCAATTTTTTTTATAGTAAGCAATTAAAACGATTTGTGACGTTTTCACAATATAAAAATAGAACAAAAAACGTATTTGAATTTTCTGCATGAGACAATTGTAATTCATGAATAATTTGACCCCGCGAGTGATTTATTAGTGACTAGCTTCTGCCCGCGACTTTGTCCGTCTTAAATTCGTTTATAGCGGATAAGGGTATTTTTCCGCGATACAAAGTAGCCTATGTCCTTCCCCTGAAGGTTCAGCGGTTTAAGCGTGAAGAGGTAACAGACATAGAGACAGACAGACAGACACACTTTCGCATTTATAATATAAAGGGCCGCCCGCGACTTCGTCCGCCTTAGATTCGTTTATCGCAGATAAAAGGTATTTTTCCGGGATAAAAGTAGCTTATGTCTTTCCCCAAAACTCGATATTTTACTAATTTAAATGTGAAGCATATTAACAAGAGATCAAGTTCAGAGCGTAAAAAAATATTTACTGCCCATACCTATTTTCATCCCCTTTTTTTTCCTAAAAGGGATGCAATTTGACATACATTATAGCCTATGTCCTATTCTGATATATGAGGTACATAACTCGAAAGTTTCATAAAAATTCGTCCAGTAATCCAACAAAAAGTACAGTCTTGATAACAGCGCCACCTCTCGTCGCGCAATGGTACCTGTAAAGGTATCTGCTCGGGGTGAAAGTAACTTCATAGTTCTTCACTAGGCGGCGCTAACGGCTAAAGAGTCGGATGCACCATACAGAGATCCATAAGCAAGAACAGATGACAAAATTCGTCGACTACTGGTGTGGACGATTAGCTCAGATGGTAGAGCGTGCTGCCCCGGTCTGGCTCAAGGCACTGGTTCAAGTCCAGTATCGTCGAAAAATTTATTCATTTGTTTCTGATCTTTGTTTATAATAATAACACTAGTGGAGTGATCCACTAATAAATTGCAAAAATTGTGATTATTATCATGATATTTGTAAAACAAAAAGTATTCGTCCAGTAGTTTTTGAGATTAAGTAGAACGCACATACATACTTTCACGTTTATAATATAGTAAGGACAATAATAATTAACTAATCCGGGAAATCCAGCATTCAATAAAAATTAATCATTATTTTTAACATGCTTTTATTAGGTCGACCTGTATGTAACTAACTATGTAATGGAATCTACGGTAACTAATTTAACCATCTTCCAAGGATCGTAGCGTCATGAAAATTGGCAGCTGTATGTAGTTCTGATGACAATACAATAATATGGTACTGTCGAACTGATCTGATGATGGAGCTGGAAGATATGAACTGGAACTTCATGATGGATCATCGTATCATAGCTGTGTTTGGATTTGTTGGAACAGTCTTGTAAAGCGTTTTTTTCTAGTGTTTTTTAAACTATATGTCTTAATGAGGGTTTTCTGAAATGATAATATCACCGTTGGCGCCACCGTGACGTAAGGTCTAAGTGTTAAGAAGTGTCAAAATCTTGTGCTGTGATTGGTGGATGTTGACACTTCTTGTCAGTTAGATCTTACGTCATGGTGGCGTCAACTAGTGATATTTCCATTTTAGAAAACCCTGATTAAGTCCTCCCGCAAGTTTAGGTAAATAGGCAATACCTATTCAGGCCTTTGGTTATTGCACAACATTCCTCACACAATATACATAATCACAGTTATAGCAGTCCGCCATCGACTAGTTCTTTCACTAAGTCAGTCATTTTCTTCCTGCACGCCGCGTTTGACGTCCACACCGGGGTAACGGAGTCGTGGGATGGCACTACTTCACTCTCCTATAAAAACGTTAAAAATAGTCAATATAAAATTAAATGAAATTCAGCCTTCCTTATCAAAACCTATCCTATGTCGGTTCTTTCTATAGTTTTCCGCTATTTGGGCGACACATCGCTGGCCCAATATTACATGGTTGTATGTTACATTTTCAGGGCAGTTAAAATCAGACTATACAGGGTGATCAATCTAAATGGGGCAGTATTGAGAAGTCAGAAACTATGAGAGATATCGAAATCGGTTCTTAGGAACCATGGCGTCGATTTTAAATTTAATAATAATGGCATACATTAAACATTATAATGGTTGAATATAAATTTAATTAAAAAATTGAATATTAAACTTCTTCATAGTTCATGTTTCATTTATAAGGCAACTACAGCATATTTTGCCATATTTATCAATCTTCCCTAAGTTAATTTATTTCTATGATATTTAAGAAGTTTTGAAAAAATCGGTTTAAACCGATTAACCGGTTATTGTTCTTCATAACAGATATAATAATCGGTTATGAGATTTCGTCGGTTATTGCATTTCCAGTATTAAGTAAAGCAGATTTGACAAAGTTGTTGAAATTACCTTTGCCTGGTACAGATTAGGTGCTTCATTGCTGTCACACGTCATAATGGGGTACATGTCCAGAGCTACCCCTAGTCCAAACCGTCCGCTCCGTTGGAACTCTTCCTGCAACCTTTGAGGATACTTGAGTTAAAATTAATGTGATATCTCTCAATAGATAATTTGGAAAGGGGTCAAAAGTAAAATTGCACAAGCCTGAGCGTATTTAAATTAAAGGGCTCCCATACACGAATGACCTTCGATCCATAGTTTTTCTGTGGTGTATGTCTCATCGTATTGACAACCACCGTTGTTACCAATATACTCTTTCAGTTTATCTTCACGACTCCACGAAACCAAGATAAACGTTTTAAATTTGTTATTTTCACGCCAAAAAAAAAAACACTTTTTGCTACTCTTCTTAAAAATATAGAACCTATTGAAAAACCAGTTGACAATTTTTAAGGGAACATGATTACTCACTTATTGTTGTTAGTCCCATTTCTAAGCGTCGCTTAACGAGGGAGCCTATACCAATTTAAGATAGAAAAAGGACTTTAAAAATCTGTTTTTTTCTCTGGATCATTTCACTTGATAATAATATAGGCCAAATACCAAGCTAAAATATATATATATTTTACGTGGTTTGTGTCAAGTGGAATTAATTTATATCACTTTAAAAACAGTCAAATTTACCGAAATTATCTTGGTAGCCCCTTAATATTATAGAACAGTGTTCGATTTTAAAGGAATAAATTGATCAGACCTACTAAATTGCAAGCAGGATTTAAATCTGCGATCTCTTCTTTAACGCAGAAGTGCTCTGACCAACTGAGCTATCGCAACTTTACGTACGCTTATTATTATTACGCACTAGGGTTACTAGGCGATAATATACTTAATATATAGACAAATTATAATACCTAAATACATAGAAAACATCCAGGAACAAACATTCGTGCTCATAACACAAACACTTGCCCTGGCCGGGATTCGAACCCGGGACCGCCAGCTTCGTAGGCCTTTGTGCAACCCACTGAGCTAAACGTGTCATCAAAAATATCATGTTGGATGAACTTACATTTCATTGAGCGTACTTTTGTTTAAATTCCCGCTGAACACCGATCCCTCGTCGCTGAGCTCCAAGAGTCGCTTGTGCAGTTCCTCAGAGTAGTACTCCAGGAGAGAAGGCAGATGCTCGTCCCTCTGGGCTCGGTCCAGGCATAAGTACAGGAGGTAGGAGAGGTCCAAGGCTGGCGAAGCGTAGCGCGCCAGTTGGAAGTCTACCATGAACATCTGGAATTTATATACCTATATATAATTTTTTTTCAAGGACAATTTTACACAAAATCGAACTAGTCCCATGGTAAGCTCAATAAGGCTTGTGTTATGGATACTAGACGACGCTATATGTAATAGATATGTTTACTTATAATACATAGAAAACATACAAGACTGAGGAACAATATACATGCTCAGCACAAATATTTGCCCTTACCGGGATTTGAACCCAGGACCTTCAGCTTCGCAGAGAACATTACTCCTGCTGAGCCAAACTGGTCGTCAAATTGTATATGTCTGTTGATACGAGTAGATACAAGATATACTCAGCGCATAATGAACTGGCGAACGAGGTCATAAATAATGATCCCTTTCACACTCGCTAAGACCACATAAGTGTGAACGAGGCAGCATTATGATTTAGGTCACCAGTTCGTTTTGCGTTGAGTATACAAAAAATATATCGGTTTTCCAATTTTGTTATGGTTCAAGGGAAGATTATGTAATTAAAATCGTTGGTATAGATAGGATAGAACAAAAAAGTTCTTTATATCGCTATATTTGCATCTGACTTGACTTCTTCTTCTGTTCCTTTGCAATAGGTCGACAACCTTTTAGCAGCCAAGGGCCAAATAGTAGCTAACGAAATTTGTGACTTTATCAGGCAAAATGTACCACATTGTTAGCCAGTAGCCAGGGAGACTCGCGGCCCGTAAGCGAGCGGTTCACGAGCTGCCTGTTGCTGACCGCTGTCATCTATCACTATAATAAAGTTGTAAAAATGAAATGTCTGTACGTTGAAGATATAAAAAAACTATTGTACTATTTGGAGGTCACTGAAGCAATTTTTTTATATGTTTGTATGTGTTGTTGCGGCTTCATCACGCAATATACTTTTTACCCGACTGAAGCAAAAAGAGTGTGTATGCCTTTTTCTCCTCCGCGAACGAAGTTGCGGGCGCCTAGTAGGTAATACAATCAATCCAAATCATGGTCAACGTAGACCTTTGTCGTACCTCAGCGATATCGCCATTTACATATCGGAATAGGAAGTTGTTGGTCCAGCAGTCTCCGTGGCCGATGACAGCCAGAGGCTCTCGCGGTGCCACCAGGTCCACCATCATTTGGAAGAAGCTGTCTTCGTTGCAAAACTCCCGGAATTTCGACAGGTATTTTTCCTATTTGCAGACAGTAAACATTCTTTACATAATTTATCTAATGTAGACTTAGTCACGGATGCAGAAACAAATACATTTATTGAACCATCATAATATGCAGAGAGGTACGGCTAAATTCACATAAAAACACAATTAAATTCAAATTTTATATAATCTGAACTAGGGTTCCCCCTGTGTTTCAGGCAAAAGGAAAGCCTAATCATACATAATGGTTACTTTAAATTAAATTTTCATCTGATAATAAAACTTCTTGTAGCTTAAATACTAAAATGTACACAAAACTACAAAAAAATTGAAAATTTTAATCCCAATTTTAATCACGACAGTGAGTAAATTCTGTATCTTCGTACGTCGTGTTTTGTAGTGAATCACGTAACGTTTTCTTACATTGAACGTAGCTAAGTGGATATAATATAATATAATTTCGCATTTAATCTATGAAACGTGAACCAGAAACTAATATAGCCAGTGATCAGGTGGAACTACCTACGTGCGATGAGCTCAAGATTACACTAAACTCAACAGTGATATGCCATTATGTCCAAGATCAAATCTCCTTAGCTCTTCTAAATTTTACTTATTTGCGACGAATTTGTTATATAGAAAAATATTCGTAGCATAAAATAATGTACCTGGGCATTTTCATTTAAATATGTATCTTTAATTTTCGTCAATTAAGGTATCAATTACGCACCAAATTTTAGGAAGACACCGATCAAAGGTCGATAGGCTAGAGGGTACTCAAGATACTAAAATGAGCACACCACTTAAAAACTTAAAAATGTACAAGTCACATCTCAATACATGAAGTTTGAGTAATGGAAAAAGATTTACCTTATCTTCGCAGTCTGTCAACTCCTCTTCAACCATGGCCACAGCGTTGCGGGTAGCTTCGCGATAGTAGGTCTTGTAATAATCCTCGTTCTCACCCGCGAACAAAACTAAACATAACAATGACTAATAAGATTATCAAAACGTTATGAAGAATTCAATAAAATCTCTATTCTATGCTAGCTATAGAATAGAATAGAATCAAACAAATGTATTGATGACTGTGTATACTGTGTATACAGAGAATGGTAATATGAGATTCGTATCCACAGGTACCCTTTGCGAGTATACAATAATAATATGAAATAAGTGGGCTAAAGGCCATGAGACTTTTTTTCTTGGTAGTCGTCCGATTATTTCAATCAATAGTGCAAGTTTAATCCATCATTTCAATCCCATAAACCAGCGTATTTAGATCTCATCAACCGCCGGACCGTTAACATCTCCTGCATCCCCTGATGATGCCTCGTAGAGAGGCGAAACACGTGTCGAGGATTATACTGTCTGGTAGTGGTTTGTTGTGTTTGCATGCGTTTTTATTTTTGTGGAAACTGCATGAGAAAATATGCGCATGTGAGCACAATTTAGTGTCACATCTAACCAAAACACTATTTCGCAGAAAACAGTACAGCCAGCCGAAAGAACTAATCCATTAATATAACGCATGGCCTCAGGACTGGCTACTGATAGGTTACTACGCAGCGTAATCATGGAGTGCGCCTCGCCCACTTATGTCCATAATCTTTAAAGTAAGTAGAAAAAAAAACTTTCGATATTTGAGACCTCACACCAAGTTATAAGCGCTTACCTTCCGAGATGCCGTCCTGTATGTTGAGAAGCTCATAAAACGATTCTGGGTTGTAGTACTTCATAGCCAGGGACAAGGCATGGAACTGAGACAGATTTCTAAGGACGAAGTAGCACTGTTCTATGGTCAACCCTATGGATACAAAAATAAAGGTCCGTTTAATAAAATAAGGGTTTCATTGGATCACTGTTTCTCTTTGAACGTGTTTCTGTATTGTTTGACGAAATATTAATAACAGTGGAGTATAATTCTATTTAGCATTTAGTGACTACATGGATGAATCAAACAAGTAGACTGGCCATCGTCACAAAAAATCGTTCCTCGATATTTACAACGCCATCTTTGTGTAAGATCTTATTATGTGTAACCATTTTCCTTTCTCAGCGTGGGACGTAGCCTTTTACGAACTCATTGTTACTGTAATACGTTTCTTCGTTCAATGATGTTTATGCATGATTAATGTTTAGTTCTAAAGCTCCATCTAATTTTAATACTGGTTATCCTCTTGCGTTCGGTGCACGGTCCAAAGTATGCCGATTGACGATTCTCTTGTTTTATTTGAACATGGTTAATACCAGAAAACAAACAGTTATATACAAATCAAGGATATTTCAACGACTCCTTACCTTGCCGTCTGTCTGGCATCACGAATCCCTGCTGCTTCAAATCCTTCAATATCACCAGATCATTCTGTGCCAAGTAACACTTTGGTATCGCCTTAAATGGGTTTTTGACGTTCCACTGTTTCTGGAATTCGCTCAATGCTGGCCAGATCTTGTTGTAGAAAGCGACCTCGTTGCAGAACAGCTCATCGCTTTTGAAGGCTTCTCGACGGAGGATGCTTTCGGGGAGGCATTTGTAGATGATGGAGCCGATCCAGGGCTGTTCTGTCTCGCAGGAGGCATCAGGCTCGAGTTGTTTCTGGGTGCCTTTCAGTTGGATTCGGTAGACCATTGATGTATAGTTGTCACCGCGTTTAGTTCCGGGCGCACCCTATTAATTTAAGATAAAAATGTATCAGTTGCATCCTAAATTATGACAATTAAATTAATAAATATCAGGGACTATCTTATACAAATTGACCTAGTCCCAAAGTAAGCAAAGCTACGAGTACTAGGCAACGATACATAAACAGAATCCATCGAAGACCCAGGAACAAACAATCGTGCTCATCACAAAAGCACAGCTCTGGGCTGGGATTCGAACCCCAGTTCGCTAGGTTCGTAGGTCGTCGTGCAACCAGATTATACAAACGTGTCCACAATAGGCAGTTTGATTTTTCTCTACATTAAGATAAAATACCTGAAAAACGCCGTATTAATAATATACCCTTTGATGTTTTTACCTCCTTCATCAGATCACACCTGGTTCCAAATTGTAATGAAACTTTTAGTAAAAGTGGGTCAGTTGCTAAATTAGATTTGAGTTTCCTGCCTTCAAGTGGGTATTACTTCTTAAGAGGGGAATAAATCCTCGAGAGACGGTGGCTTAGGAATTGTAGCTAAGTGTCCAATTACCTCAAAATCCTGGATAGTGACATCAGGATAGTCTTCCTTGAGCAGATCCTGCAAAAATTCCAGAGTAATGTCACTCATGGCGATTGTACTGTTTACTGAGCTCGTATTGAAGGTTGCCACTGCAAGTACGCTTGCGGTGACCACGATTCATGACGTTGACGAATGTTCGCATACTTTTTTTGTATAGATTAAGTACAGTCAGCTGCAGAGTAAAGTGAGTCCTCTGTCATAAAAACATATTAGTATAGGGCTGACCGTAGAAACTAAGCATGCATTAGACGGGCCCTGTATCGAAATTTGTTGATTTTCCCTCTATTTTCTCTACGGCAGGGGCCATTGTAGCTCGGGGCCCCCGTATCATTGATACGGCTGACACGGCGTCAGTTACGCCCCTGATACTGATATATTTTTCAATTAGTTTAAAGTTTTAGTTGTCTCTCGACCAAAAATAATTTAATTCTCATCTCTCTGATACTGGTACGTGACTATCAAAAAAAAACTTTTGTTTGGTATCTAGCGAAAGTTACGTTGTAGGTGAATAAATGTATTAAAATAAAATAAAATATGGTACCGCGTCTGATAAACAGATATTGCAAAGTTATATATAAATATAAATAAAATATAAAAAATATATAAAATATAAATATTACGGGTCAATTTTACACAAATCGCTCTAGTCCCATGGTAAATGAGGTAATAAGGCTTAATAAATGAATTTCTTAGACCATATATTAATCAGTATTCATAAATTTGGTAGCATGTTTGCTGCAGCGATCATAGTATTGCCCTATAGATGTGAAAAAATACCAATTTCAACGATTAAACATAGTTAATATTGTCGACTGTAACCCTAATCTATCATTTCGGTTGAAATTTGCCACACCTATGGCACTCTACTTATACAATTACACAATACAATTTAGTCCCAATCTGAGCAATGACTATGCTATGGCTTGTCAGGAATACAGACTATTTGCTGTAGCCAAAGTCCCACACATCTTTTTTCTTAAAGGCATTTTCTTAGATACTTGATGATAGATATATAGACAAAAACGAAAAATGAAGACGCGTTTTCTACCAAGGAAATCAACAAACACGTTTCCGCATGAATAGGTTATATAGTCATAAAAGACATATTTGAAACCCAGCCTGTTTTATATACTAGATTTGAAAAAAAATACGCTAAAAAATTAAACACTTATGTTTTCGATGCATCCCCTTAATGTCTATGATTTTAACTTTTAGTTGGTTTTGGCCCTTTTGGTACTTGGAGCTGCTATCGCTAGATTGACCTAATAGTTTTCCTTGTCCAGCATTGGGAATATTCTAATGATTTTTCTTGTCCTGCTAAATCGATTCCTCATATCATATGGATCCTACAGCGGGAGCGCTATATTAAATTGTACCGGCTGGGGTCCGTATTGGATAATGTCCCAATCGTCTCGTCTATTTATTATATATGCACCGCGCTTCCGTGCGCCAGAGTTCCCAGTCCTAATAGGCGACGCGCATGCGTAACGATAACTATGTCAAACAATACATTCCTCAAATATCGAATAAAATAACAAAATGAATAAAAACCGGCCAAGAGGATGTCGGACCATGCTCAGTTTAGGGTTCCGCAGCCTTTCATATAAAAAAATGCAGTACCGATGAAAATAGTATTTGAAGTAAAAATTCCTGTGACATACGGACGAGCGGACGGACGGACGGACGGACATGACGAAACTATAAGAGTTTCATTTTTGCTGTTTTGGCTACGGAACCCTAATAATACGAAATGAAAAAGCACTAGCAAAAGAGCGAATCTCTACGCCACTTACGTCCTTTTGCTGAGAAGCGCAGTTTTTCGGTAATAAGTCAAAAACTGTTAATCCGATCACATAATGAAAATAATTTTCGTTGAAAGCATCTTTATATTTGTATTTTTTTTTTCATAGAGGTACATATTTTTGGACAAAATTTAGAAAAAAAACGGGGGTGGGGCGGGGGTTTACCCAATTTGTGCACCTTTTGGAGCGATTACATACGTAAATATTTACTTAATAATTTATTTGTTTTTTGAATTCTTAAAATAAAATTACAAACCTATTTATTTATACATGGCTTCACACATACACACACACACACACACACACACACACACACACACACACACACACACACACACACACACACACACACACACACACACACACACACACACACACACACACACACACACACACACACACACACACACACACACACACACACACACACACACACACACACACACACACACACACACACACACACACACACACACACACACACACACACACACACACACACACACACACACACACACACACACACACACACACACACACACACACACACACACACACACACAAACGGGCAACACGTGTATGCTTTGTTTTTTTTGGCTGTCTCATTTTTCTCGAATTTATATATGGTCTTTATACAATGCGAGGTTCCAATCTGAAACCATTAGTATACCATTACCTACTTTTTATGACTCGTTAACCGTTATGCTGTGACATCTGTTATTGGCTTTATGTATTAGCTTTAAGCATTGTTGTTTTTTTTTCTGTAATGCTATTGATGTTCCAAATAAATAAAAATAAAAAAGTCGATCGCGCGCGAAGCGCGAGATGTGTTTGACGACCGGTTTGGCTCAGTGGGAGTAACGTTGCCTGCGAAGCTGAGGTCCTGGGTTCAAATCCCGGCAAGGGCAAATATTTGTGTGATGAGCATAAATATTTGTTCCTGAGTCTCGGATGTTTTCTATGTATATAAGTAATATCTACTAAATATATCGTCGTCTACTACCTAAACCTATATATAATACAAGCCTTATTGAGCTTACCATGGGACTAGTTCGATTTGTGTAAAATTGTCCCGTAATATTTATTTATTATTATTTATGTGCCACACATTGATATTTGCTGATTTTATTTTTCTTTTTCAGTTGTACATGCCCCTTCTGGAAATATTTTTTTTTGTTATTTATAGTTAAACTAGCTTTTGCCCGCGACTTCGTCCGCCTTAAATTCGTTTCTCGCGGATAAGGGTATTTTTCTGGGATAAAAAGTAGCCTATGTCCTTCCCCGGGACTCAAACTATCTCCATACCAAATTTCATCCAAATCGGTTCAGCGGTTTAAGCGTGAAGAGGTAACAGACAGACAGACAGGCAGACACACTTTCGCATTTATAATATTAGTACGGATACTAAGTAACGTTTATACAACCCACCTATACTCCCAATTTCATCAATATACCTCATGCAGTTTTTTTGTAAAATGCCTGTGACATACCTACGAACGACCGGAAGGCCATGACGAAACTATAAGGGTTCCGTTTTTGCCATTTTGGCTACGGATCGCTAAAAATCACACCTGCTGAGTAGTTCCTCCTCTCCAGGCATCGCTTTTCTCTTCTTAGTCGTCGGTAAGAATGTGGCCCAGGTATTTAAAAGAGTAAACTCTGTTAAGTTGCTCGCCATTGAGACAAATGGGTGGGATGTATGATGGGCACTTACTTCCCGCCTTGAAAACCATAAATTCACTTTTGAGCACATTATATTTTAAATTATGTCGAAGGGCATAGGACTCACACTTCTCCAGTAGTACCCTGATACCTCCAACCGATGGGCTGAGCAGCACCATGTCATCCGCATAACTTATGTTGTTAAAACAAACCCTGTCTATGTGACAACCGACACGAGTGCTGCTCAGCTCACCGATCAGAGCATTCATATAAAGATTAAAGAGCTTGGGTGAGGTAAGTCCTCCCTGCCTCACCCCACACTCCAAGCCATATTTATCAGATAAGACATCTCCCCATCTGACACTATTTCACTGGCCGGCATACCAAAACCTAAATATGCCTGTGAGCTCTCTAGGAAATTGAACTTCTTCAAGCTTATTCCACAGCAGATCATAATTAACTAGATCGAAAGCTTTAGAGAGATCTAGAAAACACGCATATATAGGTGTCTTTCTACGGGTATAGTACTCAACGGTCTGCTTCAGACAAACAATAGCGCTCTCAGTAGATAAGCCGGCGCGAAAGCCGAACTGTGCGTCATGCAGGTTTAAATGTTTATCTAATTGTATGTTGAGCAAGCCGTCGAGCACTCTAGCTACAATGGTAGCCAGAGAAATAGGCCTATAATTTGCCTTATTCGATATGTCTCCCGTTTTGTTTTTGACAATAGGAACTACAATTGTTTTCGTCAAGAGCGATGGTAAGTAAGAGTGACATATGCAGAGATTAAAAAACATTGCTAGTAATCGAGGTAGGTGAGGCCCGGCAAAAAGCAGGTGCTCAATACTTAAGTGATCGTGGCCAGGAGATTTACCCCGTTTCATGTCCTTTATTATTTTGCTTACATCACTTGGGCTATAGCGGATCTGATGGCCACCCTTCGTTTCTACATCCTCGAGCACCGGTCCCTGCCGATCCGCGACCGACTTGGCTGAAAACTGCATATTAAATTGTTCCCTGAACATATCCGCAATGCACTTGGGATCTGAAATACCATCCACACTAATAGAAAGTCCAGGCCTAGTTTCCATCTTTTTAGTAATTTTCCAGAAGTTACGAAAATCATTATTTTTGTCATGTGTGGCAAGTAAGTTCATTTTGATTTGCTCTTGGTGTTCTTGTTCCCATCTTAGTCTTGATTTAAATATTTTTCGGGTACTACACATTGCCTCATAAATTGGTCCGGATGTGGGTTTACCATATAGCATCCAATCCTGAAAACTAGCCCTGTATTTGTTTGTACAACCTGTATATATATGTTTTTGAGTGTAAACTCAATGCGTAGTTCTTTAAGAAAACATATCAACATTTATAAACGACGACAAATATAGAACATAAAAAGCAAAATAATGATTTTTTATTTAAAACAAATTACATACGTTTGATATGCCACTTTATCTTATAAGAACCGTGTCCCAGTAAAAGTAAATTATTTAGTTTCTGTTTTGGGCCATGCGTTTTTGTCTGTTAAATAGTCCTCTACCCTATAATATGCCTTTGCCATTAGGGACTTTTTAAAGTAATTTTTGAGAGCTGGAAACGGTAGTTTTAAAGCATCAAAAATGTATACATTAGCCTACGAATGATTTGGCTACTTTACGAACGCGGAAATTTCTAATAGCGATTTTGTTTTTATTTCTTGTATTAAAATTGTGGATATCTGAATTCTTAGTAAAAGACTCTAGGTTCTTAATAACATAAATAATATTCTCATAAATATATTGGGACGCTACGGTTAATATGTTGATGTCTTTAAAACGTTATTTTAAGGAGTCACGGGAATTCAGGTTATATATAGAACGAATCGCTCTTTTTCTTAACACAAATATAGTCTGTATGTCTGCTGCTTTGGCCCCAAACCAGAATACCGTATGACATGATAGTATGAAAATAACTATTATTTACTAAGCGAGCAGTATCAACATTGGTCAATTGTCTAATTTTTCTAATAGCGTAAGCTGCTGAACTTAATTTACCTGCAAGTACTGCTAAATGGGGACTCCATTGGAAGTTCTTGTCCAATGTTATACCTAAGAATAATGCCCTATCCACCATTTCTAAACATTCACCATTGAGCGATATAATAGAATCCACTGCTCTAACATTCGGTAAAGCAAAACATTTTGATTTCTTAGCATTCAATAGCAGATTATTAATATTAAACCAGTCAAGTACTTTAACTAGTACACTATAAATTTCGGTATAGTCTGTTGCTTTCCGGTCAACTTTGAAAATTAATGATGTATCATCAACAAAAAGTACTATATCACAAAGATTTTCTACTATAGATGGCAAGTCATTTATATAAACCAAAAATAGAAATTGACCTAAGATAGAGCCCTGTGGCACTCCTAGCTTAACTGCAGCTCCACCGGATTGGGTTCCATTTACAAGAACTGTTTGTGTTCTATTGCTGAGATATGAAGACATAAGGCTTAAGGCATTTATAGACAGGCCATAATGTTAAATTTCAAAATGAGTGTTCCATGTTCAATGACATTAAAAATCAGCAAAACGGCCAAGTTTATATTAGAAGTGATGAGTATTATAGTACTTGCTTTATTTTACTCGTTATGGTACATTATATTAATAATATTGTGTTTGATGCTTTTACATTATCTTTAACTTAATTTTGATAATGACCACCCAGTGGAACACATTTTTGATGTATGGCCTGTATTTTGTTTGTTGAATAATTTTGATTTGTTTGAATAAAGAGTGAGCTTGTTTTTATTAAAAAATATATACAAGATTTGGGGTCGGCAGGTCAGCTCAGCAGGGTTACAGTTAAAGTTTACGTGCATTGGAGCGCAAAATTCATGTCAAAGTCAGTTTGACATTCCCTCCCTCCAGAAAAATAGGTAATTAAGAAACTTATTTTGTTTTTCTCTATACAATATAATAACTACTATTATTTTTTTGTTATTATGGTAAACATAATTTGAAGCATTTTAATATATTATGCAATATAGGTAGAGATATTTTTATTGGTCATAGCTGTAAAACACTATTGTCTGATAAATAAATTTTATAGGATTAAAAAAAACTGTTGCGCGTTTTGAACGTTTCTCAATGACATTAATGACAGTTGCCGGTCGTACTGAAAAAGTTGAATGTGGTAAACGAACGTTTTTAATCGACTGGGCTGAGAAAAGACTGAAGTTTATTGTAAAATAGTTACAATTTGGTAGCAGAGGTCGTTTTTAAGTACTAAATACATTAAAATGCCTGTGGACCAAATACAATACTCTGAAAGATATAGTGATGACGTCTATGAATATAGGTAAGCAATGGGTTCAATATTTTAATGAATAACTCCATATTTGTAGCCATAGTCCTTGTCTCATTTACAATCTTAGGTCCCTAAGATGTTAGGATGTCAATTTAGTCTTAGAAAATATCGCAGTTATGACCTTGTCGATAATTATGTAGCGACATATTGTCCACGTAATCTTAGTGAAACTATCACTTTTACTTCGCTTTGTAGTTCCTAACAGATAGGTTTATACCTTATCTGAAACTAGCAACTTAGTGCACACTTTTATAAATTTATAACTTTTGTTTATTTCAATAGTTAAATACATGTTTCTTATATTTTAAGGTAACTTTAGAAATGGTTAACCAGTTGATGAATGAAACAAATTTCTTCAATA
Organism: Hedya salicella; assembly: GCA_905404275.2. NCBI lineage: Eukaryota > Metazoa > Arthropoda > Insecta > Lepidoptera > Tortricidae > Hedya > Hedya salicella. Next base: position 1,175,134 of record FR990098.1, on the reverse strand, counting down.
CCAACTTAGAAAATCATGTTTCTGCTGGACCGTCAGCAATAATACTAAGCTACCTATATAAAATCGCTGGAAATAGACATTATGACTTATTTCAATAGCTTGCCTGATCAGTCCAATAAATGTATGATATTTTGGGTATTGTAGTATAAAAACAATTTCTTTTTATTTTAGACACGTTATCTTACCACCGGACATAGCAAGGCTTGTCCCCAAATCTCATTTGATGACGGAGACCGAGTGGCGCAACCTCGGCGTGCAGCAGTCCCCGGGCTGGCTCCACTTCATGGTCCACAATCCTGAGCCCCATGTTCTGCTGTTCCGGAGGCCACGGACAGACATCCAAGCACCCGTCAACGGTTTAGACAGTAATACAAGCTCAACTGTTAAAGTTTAGATTTAATGGAGGAAGGTTGGTGATGTTTTGTTTAATTTTTTATGAATTTGTTCTGTAAATGTCTTTTTAGTAAAATTAAGTGCCTCGTAATTGTATTCATAACGAAATAAAAGGCATTTATTATTTATGGCTTATAGTAGAATCCTTTGGCCACTTGGTTTTATTAAGTGTCATGCTTAATATCGACAAGGAGAAATGGGATAAGCAACACCTTGGTGGCATTGAGTCATATACCCATTTAAATAATTTTATAAGGTTCACAATTCTCTCGAAAATCTTGCACATGCTAATGAAAAAAGGCGTAAAATGTATGGAAACTACTATCAAGAGATGGCCTTTTAAACTAGTATGGCAGTATACACCTTATAAAATTAGTTAAATGGGTATATTACTAAACGCTACCAAGCTGTTGCATATCCCATTTCTCATTTCCATGTCAATATGTCTGTAAAAGAATGGCTATGTCAAGTGGCATAGAATCATCACCTAGTATTTCGTCATGGCCAGAGAGCTCTGCAATTCAAAATTCGAAGTTTGTATTCTACCACTCTACTCGCCTAAATACAGTTTAATAATGAGTAAGGGGGATGGCGCAATACAAAATTCGAATCTCGAATTTCTGAGTGACCCTCTCTGCTACAAGATAGATAAGAATGGTATGATGCACCTAAGTGAAATGTACTTAATTTGTAAGGAAAGGCATTTCAACGTATTCTTATTTAATTTAAATGAAGTGATTACCTACTTTAAATTTATCAACCTTGGAATTCTGTAATATCATTTTAAATCTTAATCATTGAGGTCATGAGATAATTGGTATGCTAAAATGAATTCAGTTCATATCAGTTTAGAAAAGAATTTAGGCTTTCAATAAAAGTTTGAAATAATGAAATTAAATGTGTCATGCTAAACAATGTGTCAACTCAATTATTCCGGATTGAATACTTGCTCTGTTATTGGAATATCAGAAAGATATATATTTAAACCCAATGAATGTATTGGTGCCTTGCCACACACGGGGCGTAAAGGCACTGTTAGATGCTGGATTTTGTTCATCTAGGGAATGTAATTGGCTAACAAACATTGTACTAAAAACCATTAGTCAAAACTCGTGTTTTCCCATACTGAAATGATTATGCAGAAAGCGACCAAAGTATTTTTTTGTCAAATTGACTTAAGTTTTAATTTTTGGTTGCTTTTTGCATTACTAAATAAAATATCTCTGCGGGCCTATGATAGTCGCGTTTATCACGCGATAAATGATATGATAACGCGCCTGTCACTCTCGCACTCACATACGTGTCAGAAGGTGACGGCAGCTATGTCATTTATTCATCGCGTGACAAACGCAACCATCAAAGGCCCGCAGGTCGCTTTCTGCAAAACGTCAAATAAACAATTGCATTATCTTGGCTTATCACATGAAAAAGCAATAATTAATCTCGGAATACTTGAACTAGCTTGAATTGCAAAATGCATAGTGATTCACAATATCCATTTAGTATTTCTTACATTTCTATATTGTTACAATTCAAATCGGATCATGAAGATTGAATTGAAAAATTTAATCAATGATATGTTTATTTGTGAATGAAATTGCAGTTCCAAGGTCATTTGTTACTATGCATTTCCTTATACTTATTTTATTTAAATATTTTGATATGTTAAATGACTGAATAATATAACGGCATGTGAGTTTATGTGATAGATGATGATTGAGAATTCATGATGTTATTAAAAATATTTGGATACTTATGATTATATGTCATACTTACACAGTATGCATAACCATTGCATACTTTATGGAGCACATATAGTTTCCAGTACAAGTCCCCAGTAAGCGGTCCTCCATAAAAACATAGTTACGCTCTCATTTTCAAACGACTAGCTAGTTTGCTCTGAAACTTTGTACTTATAATAAGTTTAGGTATATGCAGGCCTGTAATTAGTTTATGTAGTTTCAGATACCATAGTAAAGAAAATACAGTGAATTTAAGTTTTTCATACAAAACTAGTTTTTGCTGTATTTCGTTTGTTTTATAAACTGCAGGCATATAAACTAGTTTCCGACCTAGATATACCTCATGTCATTGTATATGCAAAGTTTCGTTACAATCCAACAGTAGTTTTAAAATAAGAACGAAACTCCGTTTGTATGGGAAGGTGAAATTCGGCTGAGCTTACTGAGTACTCTTAATAAGTTATAGAGACTAGTAAAATTTCATACCTTTATATAAAGAATATTCGTACCCGAAATTTAATACACCTATCCATCTTATGACCCCTCTACACGATCGCCGTTTATCGGCGAGCAGGTGGGACGCAGTTATACGTTAGAATGAGCACCATATATTTCCATCTCATTCGAACGTATTACTAGGTGCCGCCTGCTCGCCGATGATCAGCGATCGTGAAGAGGAGCCATTAAGTTTTCGAGACTGAATGGCATCTGTCAGCCCATTACTTATAACGTAACTCGGTCATGATTAAGCTTCAGATAGGACTCAGCTTGCTCTTTATATGTTCCAAATCTTCGTGTTGTGAACTGTCATGTCATGCAGTCTTTCTAGATAGTGTCATACACACAGGAGTTGGTACAGATTTTTATTCATTATTCAATAAGTGGGTTTTGATCTTTGTACCTATAAATATCACAATGGATAATTATGTGGTGTTAATTTTCCCGCATTAATAACACACGAAAAAAAGTGGGGAAATTTTGGGTTTCTGTTTGTGTGGTTGCCATGGCAATGACATATTGTGTCAAAATATATTAGTGACAGACAGGTTATAGTGCATTACATCTAGGGCGGTAAAGTAATGTCTCAGATCTTAGATATTTGTCGCACAAGCCGGAGGCGAGGACGATAAATTTGTGATCCGAGGCATTGATTATCACCGCCACAAAATGTTACGCCATCCTCTGGCCTGTAAATTTTGGGCCCTCTTATGGTCTTAAAAGCTACTTTCGACCCGGGATGACGTAAATATTATTGCAGCTCTAATTTTCCTTGTCATTGAGAAAACGGATCCCGAAGTGAATTTAGTTAAGTTCCAATTATTTTAAGAACAGAGTCTATATTACATTTTCAGTGACTTTGTGATCCTAACCTTTTAAAGTGACTTGTTAAGTTGGCGGGTAGAAATAATATATGCGATGTGCCTTAAGAATTGTTTTGGAATTATATATACCTACTTAATGTGCGGATGTAAGTCTTGCAATGAGATAATAACTAATGAAGTTATCAAAGATGTTCTTTAGTGGCTTAATAGATGTACTATGTACCTATTTTATTGTTAATACATAATTACGAATAAATTACTTTAAAAAAATACATTTTTTTTCATCTTAAGTATTATACCGGGGCCCCAAAAAAAACGAGGCTTTTTTACAGTCCAACGAGGTCTCTAATTTTATTATTGTGCTGCCATTTTTTACTGCTTGAGGGATCCTTATCCTTGAGTGCCTGAGGGGCCCCGCATGTATAACGACGGATTTGATAGTGGACTCCCAAACCACATGTTGACGTGCGCTACACGTCAACCAATAAACTAGGGCTCTCGGTCGTGTCCGGGTTTTGTGTACCCGTTTTCTGGCCCGTTCGGAACGTGTAATTAACCCGTGTACACAGGTCTCAATTACACGCGGGTCCGATCCGCCGTTGAATAAACCAATTTTGATACCGTCAGTGGTAAAGGTAAAGGTAATCAAGGCCCCCGGGGCAATATAAAAAATTGGGGCACCATGTAGTGGGGCATGTGTAGGGCACTGCGTCTAACCTTTCGGTAGCTACGTTACTGGTCAGGGTCCGAGTAGACGTGTGCGCCGCACCGGCGCGCCGCCGCCGCCGAGCAATCACGCGCCGCCGCCGCCGCCGCCATTTTTAACCGGCGTGGATTGGCAACTCGGGTCGCACCAAGGTTGTTAGTATCAGTACTGTCAGTAGTCGTGAATGCCGTGCCTGGTGTGTGTATTGCGCGTGAATATCAAAATGGCTAGTGACATATTAAATAAAAACTATTTAAACAAAATTAAAATTATTAACTACACCCTAATTTATACGATGCGAAAAAACGTTGATTGACATTCCTACTGATGACTGATGAACACTGATCTCTATTCTACGATGACTACTAGCCATGCTAGCCGCTAAGAGGATGTTAACTATCATCATAATCGTGATCATTTCAGCCATAGGACGTTTACGCTGGACACAGGCCTCCTCAATACATTGCCACATGGACCGGACAGAGGCGACCCGCATCCAGCGACTCCCCGCAACCCTAACCAGGGTGGCTTTCCACGCTGCGCTTGGCGGTACGTGGTCCCCACTCGGGCACCTTTCTGCCCCAACGGCCATCGGTTGTTCGAACTATGTGCCCTGCCCATTGCCACTTCAGTTTGCTTACCCTGTTTGCCATGTTGGTGACCTTGGTTCATATACGAATGTCCTAATTTCTGATTCGATCTCGTAGGGAGATCCCAAGAATAGCCCTTTCTATAGCTCTTTAAGTGACTCTGAACTACCTTACGAGGCCCATTGTTAGAGACCACGTCTCGGATTCGTAGGTCAGCACCGGTAATACGCACTGGTTGAAGACTTTCGTCTGAGGTACCCTAAACGAGGAGGCGAGGAGGAGGAGATCCGATTTGGATCCGTCGATTAATCTCTTTCTGGAAGTTGGACCTGCCTAACTGGATTCTTTGTCCTAGTCCTAGATAGACTTATTCGTCGACAACTTCGAGGACCGAGTTACTAATCAATACTGGGGTGGGCACTACATGGACTTTCGACATGATTTTCGTCTTGTCCATGTTCATCTTAAGGCCGACCTGTTGAGATCTTCGAGCATCATACCGAGATCCTCCAGCGTCTCTGCCATGACCACGATATCGTCGGCAAATCGAAGGTGCGTGATGTAGGTACTCGTAATTAATACTGATGCCGAATCCTTGCCATTCCAAGAGCTTGAGGGCGTCTTCCATTGCGTTGGTGAAGAGCTTCGGAGATATTACATCACCTTGTTTCAGACCTTTCCGCAACGATATCGCCTCCGTAAACTGGTCTTGTACTCGGACTGACATACTGGCGCTGTTGTAAACACTCCTCAGCACCTGGATATACCGATAGTCAATCCGGCATCGCTGGAGCGACTGTAGTACTGTCCATGTCTCGACGGAATCAAAGTCCTTCTCATAGTCCATAAACGCTAAGCAAATTGGCAGATTATACTCCTCGGTGTTCTGTATAACCTGCCGCAGCGCGTGTATGTGGTCTATGGTACAGAAGCCTTTTCGAAACCCGGCCGGTTCAGGAGGCTGGAATTCATCAAACCTGCCTGAGAATCGTGATTACCCTGGAACAGCTTGTAGCGAGAGGCTCAGAAGCGAGATGGGTCTATAATTCATGAGCAGCGTTTTATCACCTTTTTGAAAAATAAATAAAAAAATAAAAATACCACCACCACACTCCAGTTCCGGTGCCATGCGTGATGCCCTCGAGCACTACGGTATTGAAGAGCTGAAGGACCTTAAAAACCGGTGTTTCTCCCGCTTTTAGAAGCTCTGGAGTGATTTTGTCATCACCCGGCGCTTTGTTATTTTTGAGCTGTTTTAGGACTATCCTACAACATTTCGTCCATGCTGATGTCCAGGATATCTTCGGTATAGTGTCGGGTACGCAAGCTTTCGGGTCTTTGGCCAAGTTATGAACAGGCAGCCGAGGTATATAACTGCCCATAAAACCTCGATCTCTCTCAACACCTCTTACTTCGTCGACACTACACTGCCGTCTTCAGTTTCGTCAGCTGGCTTTGCCCAATAGGCAGGTCCCTTGCAAACACTTTGGAGCCCTTGTTCCGCACTATCGTTTCTTTACTATGGTTAGTATTAAAAATTCGAATATCGTCCCGCATGGACCAATGGATCCGATGGATTTTTAACTATGTTGAATGTTATTATTAGGTTTGTAGGATTTTCTAATAAAAATTGTAAAAACGGTGTTTTGTTTCCATAAGCCTGAATTAGATTGGATCATTTTTTAATTATAATTATAAAATTAGACTAAAACATACGGATTTTTTCACGCCGCCGCCGCGTCAATATGAGCCGGCGCGCCGCCGCCGGTTAAAATGTGGTCGGCGTACATGTCTAGGTCCGAGGCCCCCTGAGCATGGGGGCCCCGGGGCACGCCCCCGTCTAGCCCTTGGGTAGCTACGCCACGGATACCGTAGTAGTGGGAAGTGACGCCGTGGCGTCTGAGGCACAATTTTCCGTTGCTATCATTGGCGCTCAAAGGGTTAAAAGGTTTTACGTTGATTTCATGTTGATGAGTTTCATAAAAGATAACTAAATTAATTTAATTGGTACAATTTAGTTACCCCGAACCCCTCGTATGCTTAGACACGGAACCGTGCAGAGCAAAATAGCAGTGAAGCCGGATTTGCAGATCAAGCCGTAAATATGACTTAAGATTTCAGTTACAATCGTGCTATGAGTAAACAATAGAGTGCATTCAGATTCGAAGACAGCAATGTAATGTTTATCCGCCAAAAAGCCTGTTAAAAGGCCTTTTCCAATTCAATGAACTTTGAGTCATTTTTTATCAGAATAGAGTTGCTTTTGCTTCTTGTCGTTCGAATTTAACGCAAGACCACCGTATTTCCCACACTTTCGATTCAAATTTCACTGGCATTTTTTTTTAAATGGTAGGCTAGAAAAAAAAATAAGGCACTGTTGTTTATATGGAATCTACTTTTCGAAATTTTTGATTTTTTATACTAATTTAGAAATATGAATTGATTCGGTGGCCCGTACAAGCAGTCCTTAGGTACATAGATTCTTAATAAGGGTAGAGTTTTGCGTCTGCCTTGTTTAAGAAACTCCTTACCATGGATGGCACATACCTACATACTGCTATTATTTTGCACGCAGCTGTATACTGTATGTTATTGTAACTGTCATTCAGCTTTTTTATTGGCAAATTTTTGACATCGCCTACTTAACGGGTTAATAGTGAAACGGGTCAAGGGTCCAAAAGAAAAGACAAAAATATACTATGCCGATTGTTTATTTGGATTTATTTAACTTCTAAAACATCATAAACACAAATAAATGCGGAAGAAGAATATTTTATATAATTGCCAAAAGTTAAAATATAATTAGTTTCGAAACAAAATCTCCATTCTACATAAATCAAAATACAATAAAATTATTAACAATATATTAGTGTAAATTTAATTACTTTCATTTCGTTAAAATAATATTTAATTGTGCTTTTTCTTAGATACTATATTAGCCAAATTATTTTTTAATAAATTTAAACGTAACGGTAGCGCGAATTGGAATTCCGCAATGTTGCCAGCCTTAAAAAAAGATGGCGCGCAAAACATGATAGCATTGGGCATTCCAACTCGCGCCGAAAAATGAATAAACCGTGATATGGTTAAGTCGGAAGTCCTTATTGTAAAAATTAGCATCAACAGATATACTTAACATTCGTATAAAAGTCATCTCTCCAATATATTCTTATCTAAAAAGGTAGGCAGCATCTTACTAGACACACGTTACAAATCCGAATATCGGAATGGGACATAAAAAACGGTCTCATTCAATACACTAGGTAAAAACGTGCCCTACCGTTGAGGTTAGGTTATAGTGAAAAAGTTGGATACATATTTAGTAGGTAGTTATAGTCGCTAAGAAGAGCTAGACAGTCCGAGTTACAGTTACTGTAAGGAAGTAAACCATCGTACGACTAAGTTGCGTGGAGTGACGCAATTAGTTATTCTCATCTAATAATATATCTTTTGATAACTCGTTAATATAACATACATGCATAGAGGCTGCTCTTCGATTGCCCATGGTGGTTTTAAGCTGAGAAAATGGACAAATATGTCAAGGATCAGGGGCGGATCGTGACTTTATGGGGCCCTGGGCTAATACAGCTTAGTAAGTTGGCCCCACTTAATTTATTGAACTACTTGATTGTTTTTTTAGTTCAATTGTCTTCAATGGGGGCTGGGGGCCCTTTGTATCCTGGGGCTCTGGGCTGCAGCCCAAATAGCCTTTAAGGAAATCCGCCTCTGTCAAGGATGTTGGTTTAAATTAGCAGCAGCGTACAGAATAAGGGCCCAGTTGGCCACCATGGACGATCGTATAGAGACCATAATAATGCTGATATTGTTTGGCTACGTCTACACCTACTTGCAAACTGTAACGAATCCATATAACTACGGCCAGCTGGCATATATTGTACGCTCAAGAACAGAGTTTTCTATCTAATATAATATAACAATACATTTTCCACTAAAACGGCCCCGCGCGGGCTAGTTGTCGACCAGGTTTGCATTATAAATCGTCTCAAAACAGGGTAGTTTTAAAGCTAAATTGTGATTCTATTAAAGCTTTCAGCCCCTTATTACATTCCAAGCGGTACATCGCGCGCGACGCTCGCGACAGAACGATGGACTTAAGTTTTCGTGATTTTATACACGTGCCCAGTTATTTTATACACAGCAAATGATATGGAAATTTACAAGAAGTGATATGATAAATGGAGATTGTACTAACAAGATATGTACTTAAACAATTAATAAATGTATAGATAAGTTTATCATGTATCCACAAATTTGGTACAATAGTATAAATGCTCATTACTTGTCTTTTTCGTTACGACGCTCTGGCAACACTGTTGGTATTGCCGCTTGAGAAAACATGAAAAAAATAGTAGAAAATCTGTGTTGCTATATAAAAGTAGTAGAAAAAAAGAATAGAATGACTCAACACGATCTGTACTGCAACAATGGCATGCCCTTATCCGTACAATAAGCGTTGCATACGATATCGTTTTAATCGAACACCTAGCTACTAGAACTAAACCAAGAGGTCGCTATAGCATGCAGGAATATTATAGTGAAGGTAACATCATGCGTCCCCCTCTAACTTGAATATAAGAAAGAGGAGAATGATTGATATTTCTGTCATGATCTTGCATGTAAAATGCAAACCTCTGATAACAACAGTTAGCCCTAAAGCTCATTTAGACATTCATCCTAAATTACATCTTATACCATGGTACAAAAAACTAAATTTGATCCAAATGTCCCGTTCGATCTCTATTAGTAGATGACAATGGAATGTTAGACACTTTACATAAGTACAATATAACAGCACGTGCAGATATTTGTTAGTGATGAGTCGAAAATTAGTAAAGTACGAGATATGTTCCTGCCACCTTGATATTACGAAAAACCCACGTCAGAGCATGTAAATTTCACGTCCAAAATCGACATGCGTCGTGACTTAAGTTTCCAGAAGTATAAGCATTACCATTGCAGCAAGTAGTCTTTTGTGTAACCTCAACAGTGTTACCAGAGCGAAAAATCGGTGAATCTGGCCACCGCAACAATTTTTAGTGCAGGCAACATAGTTTACCAGAGCACCGTTCGCGTTGCGCGCTCTCGATGTGTTCGTTGCCGACTGTGTCCCTTATTTAGTTTTCTTTGGGGGGTTTCCCGTTAGAGTATTGTGGAGGCGCGGTGGTTTGCTCTGCTTGCTCCTCCGACATGACGGATACTAGTTCTTCAACTGCTCGCCCAAGGTCATCTGTTGAAAAAGTATTCCTTCTAATTTAATCCATTAAGGCATATGATGCACCTGGAAATTATCGTTCGCTGTATTGTAGCGAAGACATGGACGGCTCTATATAGATGCATTCTAGAATACCTTTCTCGAGCTATCTTTCCATCAACTAAAATCTTTCCTAGAAACCAAGGTTACTTGATTTTACTTGATTAATATTTTACCTCACGGTATGCGTCCTGTAGCGTATGCATGAACAGATAAACAAACATGTCAATATGAAAGTCCAAAAACACACGTGAGAGTATAAAAACATGCAACTCTGACCACAGCAAAAAATAAAAACAACACCTGACTATCTACACAATATACATGTATCCGCGTATTTAAAAGTCTCATGAAATATGGGTCAGAAAACAGAACATAGAAAAAAAAGACTGAGGTCTTTGTGGACGTCGAGTGGCTGAAAACTCACGATTAGGGGTAGGAATGAATAATGGGAGGTTTTAGTATTGACCTGGCTGTAGAATTACACGGGTAGGCAGGATAAATAAAATAAAGTACCTACAGATTGAGGCGGGTTTTCCATTATGGCCTAGAATAGCGAAATGATTGGGGCGTTAAAAATTACATCGTAAACGTACTCTGCTCCGTCTATAAAATAAAATAAAAAAACTGTTTTTTGTTTCACTAAAGAACTATAATCTACTGCTTATTAATTATTCGACTTGCAATCTAATCTTAAGTTTATTTTCTTGAATGTAAAGTTTTATATACAATAAATTTATGACATCAAAGGATAGAAACTAGCCGGGAAGGCTTTTTATTAACATCCTATTATTAGTAATATTTTCTTCTGTTTCCGCGATTATTACTCATTGAAATAAAACAATTTAACGAATTTAATGGATTGAATTGGACGGAACTAAAATGAGATAATCAATCAAATCAAATCAAATCAAATCAAAATATCCTTTATTCAAGTAGGCTTAGATACAAGCACTTTCGAATTGTCAGTTACAATGAGAGAAGTCTTTGCTGGGAAACATACAATATGATCCAACATTTGTTGCAAGGATTAGGGAAACCCAGAAAAACCTAATCAGATCATTTAACTTAAGTATAAAACTTACTTATTATTGATAAAATCATCATTTTAAAAATTAAAATAATTAGTAAATCTAGAATGTGTCTAGAATAAAATTCTAAATGTCAGAGTATATAAAACAATTAATATGCGTGTACCAATTAACTATTACAATATTGTCTTAATTATACTTTAAACTTTTACAATTGTGTTATAACTAATTTATAATTGATACACGCAGAGGAGATGTACAAATTCTCCAGATCAATGTTAATATAAAATATTTTTTATTTTTTTTTAGAGATGTATAAGGTCTCTAGACGTCACGACATGCGATAAAATTAAATATAATAATTTGACTGAATTCTACTGAGATGTTTAAGGTCTCTTAGGGGTCAAAGTGAATAATACATTAAACATAATTATTATTAAATCTAAATTTCTTAGAGATGTATATGGTCTCTAGGCGTCATAACATGCAAAAAGATAAAATTAGTTAATTAAAATCCTCAGAAATGTTTAAGGATATACCTCTATAAATAAAACAAAACTCTTAGAGATGTATACAGTCTCTAAATCAAATAAAAAAAGAATAACTTCAATCGAGTACAGGATGAAGTCTCTCATGTCATCAGTTCATTAAACACTGGTAGGCAGTTACTAGGTATACAATTAATTTGGCCCTTGCTAGCATGAACAGACCGGACCCCACAAACGGCACCCGTTCACGAGCATGACGCATATCTCAGCCATCGCCTCCCTCAACCATATTTTAGGGAAGGTTGCGACCCGATCAACGACGCCACCGTAAGCAAAGACCTTTAAGCGAGCATGACATGCTCACACTGCCGGGCATTAAACACTAATAGTATTGCCCGGTGAGAAACAACAAATGTGCTCTCATGTTACATTAAATGCGAACTATTATTACCTCTTAAAAAAATGCTTACTTTACATACACAACACTAAACTACTGGCTTAAAGACATCTTTATCGTCTAAAAAGTCATTTACAGTATAATACGCCTTGTTTAGTAGGTGACGTTTTATGTGGGCCTTAAATTTGCTGCAAGGTAAATTCACTACATCGGTAGGTATTTTGTTATAGAAGCGTACACAGTTCCCCACGAACGAAGTTCCGACCTTGCGGAGACGATGAGCAGGCATGGCAAGCTTGTTCTTATTTCTTGTATTGTAGTGGTGAATGTCACTGTTGTGTTTGAAATCATGTTGATTTTTCCGAACATACATAATATTCTCGAGAATGTACTGAGATGCTACGGTGAGAATATTAGTTTCCCTGAATTTTTCTCTCAGTGATGCACGAGCTCCCAGTGCATAGATTGAGCGTACTGCCCGTTTTTGTAGTACGAAGATAGTTTGTATGTCCGCCGCCTTGCCCCACAACAGAATTACATATGACATTACACTATGAAAATAACTGAAGTACACAAGCTTTGCCGTATACGCGATATAATATACGCGATATAATCCATTAAATTGTTTTATTTCAATCCTATTATTAGTGTTCACCATTTGCTTTTTAGTTATGTTGTTCATCGTGTCATAATGTAGGTAAGTCTATTCAAAGCGCGCATTATAGGGTAAGTGAAGAATACAGTATTGCAGGTCGAAACATATCTGAAGACCAAAAGTTTGAGGAGTAATAAATAAATCAATACAAAAAACAAAGACTGCAAATCGGGCTCTGGTGCTATAAAAGAAATCCGCATCATTCTGATAAGGGCTACCCTCGTGTCGCTATAGGTACACGCGCTGTCCACGCTACGCACGAAATCATCCGCTCCCAACTCCCCACACCCCGCAATTCCACGTGAGTGGGGACATTCGTGCGTAGCGGGGGCAGCTTGTGCCGCTCTGCGGGTCGCCTTAAATGTGATATAAACTACAACAAACGTGCAGACTAACCTATCCAACTAAAAAAAAAAACAACAAACGACAAACAATCACACGGCTGACCTGCGCAGTGCATGAGCGAGTGGACGTTGTGCGGCGGCGGCGGCGGCCGCTCCAGCGCCTCGCGCTCTGCGCCCGCGCCGGCCCAGCGACCGTCTTTGCCAACAAGCCCACGTTAGAATGGCCCACTCGGTGGTAATGAGATGTAAAAAACCGTAATGAAGCCAGACGCAAGGTACTAGCGCACGTTTTCGGGACGTGATATGGCCTAGCGTTCGCCTTCGTCGGTCAAGACGCAAATTACGACAACATATAATACATTTTGACTGACTTATAAGACCTTTCAATTTAACGAACACAGTAACTTATGAATTTGTTTGTAAAGTAGTTAGTCGCATCCCCGCGACGTGTTAAAAAAACGCAGTTTGAGTGGTCTGGACTTTAAGCTGCCTTTAGGTAATTAGATAATGAGATATATAGGTAAGTAATGGACTACTTTGAAGTATTATTTTCGTTATTTTTGCTAGAAGATTATAATAACAGACTAGGGCTTTCAATCTCGGGATTTTTAGTATGATAGATACCGGCATCCCGGTATAGATATCACATTAAAAATCCCGCGCGTGGAAGCCCTACAACAGACATAACGGCTGGGCGTTAAAACACCCCATACAATTCGAGCGTGGCGTGTGACGTCACTTGACATGATGACATCAAAAGATGGAGGAGGGAGGAGTGTACAGTGTAAAAGACATAAGGGGTCGACGCCATTGAAGTTTGCGTAAAAGACAATAACATGTCCCGAGCTACTAACTTTAATACGGACTATGCAGCTCGGGCTCGCCCCGCCCCCGTCTCGCCCCTTGCACCCCGCACGATTGCTCTGTCTAGACGGCTTCGTCGGATGACTGTATTGATTTCTAGACTGTGGTACGAGCATAGTTTTACTTTGGCCGTTAAAAAGTGCGTGTAGATATGTGACTTTTAATTTTCTCTTGGAGACGTAAAAAATGTAATTTTGCGCAAGATGTAAACATTTTTTTTCTTTATGTCCTCTTCAGGCTTAACTGTTTAATAACTGAATTATGAATAATAAACTCATTGCATATTCCCTATGTGCGAGAGCTAGCCCGGCAGATCAAGATTGAAGGCTGTCCTTGAACAAAAGAATCTTAATAATGTAAATAGATGTGCAGGTATACTTACTCGTCTGCGAGTCGTGGTAGAGCCCATTGTGCATCTTGGCTGGCGAGTCCGTGGCCAGCTGGGAGGCCGTCACCGACCGCGTCTGCAGGGTGCCCGTGCGGGCTGGCGGCGAGCCTGAGGATGGCTGGAACAGGTAAGACAACATGTTACACTAACTTATAGCACTAAGCGACATACTCATCGCTTTCAGAATAGGGACGTTGATGGTACTCAAATAATGGTACATTACTTACAAAGGGCTGTAAAAGAAAGAAAGCCCGAAATCGCAGGTATTTGTGACCCGAGCCGCAGGCGAGGGTTGTAAATAAGCGATAGAGGGCTTTATTTTTTACTGCCCGTGGTGAGTACTCAATTTTACGTCTTCATCTGGCCATAGTGAGAGTTTTACCGTACAAGTAGCGTGCGGTAGAACTCACATTACGGCCAGGTGTGACGAAAAAATAAATTGTGTATGGTAATTTCTATAATAGAAATCCTAAAAAAAATTAGTTCGATTAGTGTAGCTTGATTTATGCGTCTTTAAAGTTGGGTGGGAAAGGTATTTTTGAAGTATGAAATTATTAATAACTAATAATATGAGTGAATAACTTATATGATGAAATGTATGGTAACTTTTGTTATGAAACCGTTTCGATAAACGCAAGTTTTAACATAGCTGCAGAACAAAATTTTTAAATTGCCCATACAAGATAGGAACGAGTGACGGCACACGTTCCTAGGCTTTTTTATGTCAAAAATTGACAACATCCCAGTTGCAACGGGCAGGGCATATAGGTCGTAGAAGCGACGGCCACTGGGGCTGATGCGTTCTTGATCGTCGGCCACGCACCGAAAGCTGTTGCGCGGGTAGGCCATCCACAAAGTGGACTAATGTCCTGCTAAAGGTCGCCGGAGTTCGCTGAATGCGGGCGTTATTTGAGGGACGCCTCTAATATAGCAGTGGATGTCTTTTGGCTGATGACGATGAGATTTCTATGAAAATCCTTTTATGTCACGAAAACCTAGATGAAGATGGTATGATGACCTAGACATATTTTGTCCCTGGTAGCCGCACGCCCGATTGATTGATTGATTGATTGATTGATTGATCGAGATTCGACTACTTCCGAGTTATAAAATGGTGCCTCGCTCCGAAGGTGGAATGAGCGTGGCTCCCCAATGGCTTACCTCGTCCAGCAGCCGGCGCAGGCGCTGCAGCTGCGCCTCGAGCTGCCGGTTGTGCTCCTCGAGGATCTGCATGCGCGCCTCCAGCCGACCCTTGTGCTGACGCAGCAGACGAGCCTCCGCCATCATGTCCTGGAAGGGAACAAGAGCTCATTACAACATTTTCATACACCATTACTTGGGGAAGCCTCAAATCACCGAGATTACTCCGGGAAGCCTGTTGGGACAACAGGAGGATCCTGCGCTTATGGACAGAGTTAGGCTGATAAGACCCCTAGAAAGCATAATCCCCACGCACAATGGCCAGGCTTTCACGGGCTAAGTGTGACAAATGGAGCCTATAACCATAGCTGTCGAAGTTTAGATTCCTTTGTTAACATAATCTAACGTTATTGTTATTAGTCATGACATAATATGACTGACATCATAAAATCGTTTTTCATAACTCTGAAACCGGAAAAAATCCAGGATCTTTGTAAAAGATAATTCTTTAGATCCATTAGCATAGTTTAAGTTTGTTTTGTGATAATTCTGAAGAGGTTTCGTAGAACAGTGTCATTATGAAAAACGAAAATTCGAACAAACAATTACATTATGAGTTTCGATTTTACGGCAGTTGAAGTTATCTGATCCTCGAGAGAATTTCTGTTGTCAAAACCATTTATCCTGAGAGCCACCCTGGGGCTTCATAAAAATACCGCCCAATTTTGACAAAAACAATGGCTGCCTCTAAGCCTTAGATTGTTACGCCCTGGGAAGTAGCCCGTCTTATCTTATCTTACTACTAGGGGTCCTTACGGATGGAGTGGGACCTTTTGTGTAATTACCCCTTCTTGCTACTCAACGGTTTATTCTACCATCTCCATAATCCGGATGATAGATACCATGGTAGCGTCTGCAATTCCTTTGACCTTGGGTACCCAATACCAAATTCCTTCTACTTTGTCTGGCGAGAGCATAGCACTAGCCCATAATGCCTCTAGTGTAAATCGTGGTCTGATGTTTTCTAGTAGTCAGCGATAAAGACCATTGGTCTTTAAGACTACCCTTTGGTTAGTACCCTATAAAACTCGCTACACAAATCCCGAGCGCAAAGCAAAAGAAACCTCAAATTGTTAAGTTTTAGGTGCATGTTTTGTCATAAGTTTTTACTGTGGAAAATTGTTTTTTTGTATTAATTCCATTATGATATTCGTGTACAATAAAGAAATTTGAATTTGAATTTGAAAGGTTAGAAAGAGAAAACCTATTCCCAAGCAAGGTAGCGGCGTAGTTACCTGATCGACTGGTGCGTTTCTGTTGTCGTTGACACCATGCTGCTCCTCTGGAGTAGACCCTGGCGTCTGCTTGGCCTTCAGCCGCTCGTACTCCGCCTGCAGACTGGCGTTCTCTTCTTCAAGCTCCCTGGAATTAATAAGACCTTCCATTAAGCTCAGAGATAAGTAACCTTTTACCATACATTATTCCTTTACCTGTGGTCTGTGTTTATCAAGCGTTACATCATGACCAAGCATTCGTCACTCTCGCGAATGAGTCATTGATTGATTCATATAAATTATTCAGAAAGTGACGGAACTAATTGTCACTGAATAGAAAAAAAAAATGTTTTGTTTTGTATGTTTGTAAAATGTGATTTTGGCTTCATCACGCCAAATCGACTAAACGGATTTCAAAAATTTCTGGTAGGTATACGGGTAGCTGGGTATCCACAGACGGTTATAGAATACTTTTTACCCAACTACGCTGAAGATAAAAATAGGGTAGGTAATGACATTTTTTCTTCCGTGAACGTAAGCAGCGCATGCCCTCTGAAAATCACTTTGCCCTTTACCTGTTGTGATGCCTTGGTGTCGCGTTTGTAATAATATCGGTTTATTAATTTGTATGAAACACAAATTTTGTGTTTGTGTTTTGGGAAAATGAATACCACGTTATTGTCTCAATAGTGGCACCTTTAAATTACATGTCCAACGTGTCAACCTCTCCACCAGCGAGCACGGTGCTGTACGACTTGAATGTATTCGCTTTGACTCTCTCAGACTCCGCTTGGTACGGACCAATTTTAATTCTTGAAAGGCATTATTAACCTTAGCGCCATCTATGAGAACATGTATTTCAAATGTTCACATTACGATTGCACTCCTTTAGATCAGTGTCAAATCAAAGAGATAGCGCTGTTATTAGAATCTGTGCGAAAAGAGAAGAGTCGTGGCAGAAACGGAGAAATAACATGATGAATTTTACATAGCAATCGAACCTTAGACACCTGTCTTTTTAATTGTGTATACTTAAGCCCCAGCAGTCCGTATGCTGTAGGTTGTGCGTCAATGTTAGCCGCCCGCCATCCCCTCTCTGCGATACTGGCTGAGAAGTCAGAGAGTAGGGCTTTAAAGTGCCTAAGAAATTCTGCTTGGTGCCGTTGGACTGTGCTGATTACGCCGTTCAGCAATGGGAAGTTATGCGCGATCACCTGGTGCTCCTCGTCACTAACCGTTACAACGTTGGCTCACCTGATCATGGCCTCGAGCTCGTGGCGTTGCTCGCGGTGGATGATGGAGACGACCTGTACGGGGGAGCGCGGCGCGTCTTCCGCCTCGCCACCACCGTTCAGCGAGTGGCAGTACTGCGCGATCAGCTGGTGCTCCTCGTCACTGGGGAAAATATTTTGGAGTATAGTGAAAAGTGCCATTCTATATCTCAGGGTTGCCTATATAAGGTAATAAATACTCGTTACTCTATAATCAGTTCAGGAAGCTACATAATATCTTCTCTTCCCAAATACCGCAGTGTCTTAAGACGTAGCTTTTAACCAGTGTGTGTGGCCAGTGATGACATAAGGAACTGAGACGTGGTCACTCATAATGGGCCCCATAAGAAGACTCAAAGTGACTCAAAGGGCAATGGAACGAGCTCGGAGTTTCCTTGAGTAATCGAATCAGAAATGAGAAGATCCGCCGGAGAACCAAAGCCGTCGACATAAGTAGCTCGAAGAGTTGTTAAACTTAAGTGGTAGTGGGCACATTGCTCGTAGAACTGTTGGCCGCTGGGATAGAAACCTTCTCGAGTGGCGACTGCGTACAGGACGACGAAACGTGGGAATTCCCCCAACAAGGGACCGATGATCCAGTGAAGACGGAAAACCGTTGGATGAGGGCGTAGCGCAACCGGTTGTTATAGAATTTCAAGGCCTTTGTCAAGCAGTGGACGTACTTGAGCTGATGATTATCTTACCTGTCTGGTGTATCAGCAGGTCTCGAGCCCAGCTCAACCTGCGCGAGTCTCGTGGCGTACAGCTCGAGACGCGAGTGCATGTCGTCGCCTCCACCCAGCGCCGAGCCTGCGCCGTGCTGCGGGGACGGCGCTGGAGATTCCAGCGCATCACCTGGAATAGATGGTCAGGAATCGTTAATGGAAAGCAGGTGATAAAGCAAGCTAAAGGCCGGTTCATACTTTGATTAGTGATTCGGGCGAGTATACATACATTTCGCACTTGTGTTTAGAAAAGTAATCAAAGTGTAAACAGGCCATAAGGGGTGCAAGGTGCAACTAATCGTGCTACGAGTCCTTCATCATTAGAGAGGGAGTTCAAGTTGTGTATTAAATAGAAAGAGATGGCTGGCATTCGTCAGTTAACTACAAGATTCACGAATAATAATTAACAGCTAAGTTGCGCTTCAAATCATTTAAGGAATATTGTGGCCATCTTGCCAAATTCATTCTGTTCAATATTGTAAAAATCTAACGCTTCAATTCGCTTCAAAAGTGCCCTTGAGGCCTACTTGCAGAATAAAGTTTAGACTTTAAATTTGAATCTTTTATGATTTCCCACTTAACTTATACGCAATCCAACATTTCTGTCTTGACGAAGACATGAAACCTAGGAGAATTCTGAGATATTTACCTTCAAGCACCGTCTGCACGGGAAGGTAGCCCACTCTTGGATGCTTCTTGAAGTAACGCGCAGACTTGAATTTGTTGCGCAGCGCACGAGTGAAGTCACGCACATCCTCGCCCGATGTCGTCTGCAATGAAAAAACAAAATATGTCAGGACGATTGGCTATGAGAAACAAATAAGTCTTTGTTTTGTGATTTGGCCTTAGCATTCGCGATAGGAGGACGATTGATGGGAAGTCAGGCGGGTAGTAACCATAATAGCATGAAACCAAATGTCTTTAAGGAGGCATCAAACACTACTCGCAACTTTGTGAGAGATTTTACTGTGTTCCAGCTTAGGTATGACGAGATAATTAACGTCTCATTACTGGTAACAGAATGATGATGTAACTTACAGCTGTACAGTACTCCTGCATGGGATGTGTGAGCTTGTGGTTCTTGGCCTTGCGTCCGCTGAAGAAGCACTTCTGGCACATGTCAAAGTTGAAGCATTTGAGGCAGCGATACCTGTGGAAGAAGTTGTTTAATCAAGGTATGTAGCCAAAAGGTGTTCCGTCTGAACATCTTTTCGGAGAAGTTATCATCAACTCCCCAGAAAATTGTTTGAATACTTGAGACTTCACATAAGAACTTCATTTTGTTTTTCTTTAGTAATTAAGTACTGAAATGTCAATGATATTTGGTGAAATTTACAGTCATGTAGCAATTTAAAAATGCATAAATACCCTTTATAAAATTAAAGAGCTTTCACATTCAAAATGTGGACATGGACTGCTCCTTCTGCAGCCACTACTAGTCATCTATACTATTATAAAGTAGTAAAAATAAAATGTCTGTACATTTAAG
Organism: Hedya salicella; assembly: GCA_905404275.2. Lineage (NCBI taxonomy): Eukaryota > Metazoa > Arthropoda > Insecta > Lepidoptera > Tortricidae > Hedya > Hedya salicella. The sequence goes on along the minus strand of FR990098.1, from coordinate 1,155,043 downwards.
ATATTTTCAAAAAAATGATTGTTACGGACTATTTGGCGGTCACTGAAACGAAACATATATATTTTTTTGATTTTTTGTATGTTTGTATGTGTCGTTGTGGCTTCATCACGCTAAATCGGGTTAACGGATTTCAACTATTTTTGGTACACAGGTAGCTGGGTAGATATCTCCAGATACTTTTTACCCGACTATGCTAAAGAAAAAGAGAGGGGTTATGACTTTTTCTCTTCCGCGAACGAAGTTGCGGGCGCCTTCTAGTAGACAATAAAAGACATTCTGAACCCACCTGAAGCCGATTATGGGGTACTCCTTGCAGATGTTGCACTTGGCCTGATGCTTGGCGGTCTCTGCAGCCGCCAGTCGGTGCAGCACTGGCAGCCACACCATGGACTGTGGCTCCTTCTGCAGCCACTGCAGGAAGTGGAAAGCCTCGATGTACTGCAGCTGGCCGTCGGCGTCGCGTTCTAGACTCTTCTCTTTCACATCTTCCTTTTCTTTGTCTTTTTCTGTAACTTCAGAAGGAAAACGAGAATTACAAATGCGTTACATGTTTACATACACGATAAATGTGTTGTTTGCGGTAAATGGTTAAAACTTATTAATTTGGCAAAATTTTACTGCCTTCCTAGCATAGTGCCAGAATTAATTATAAGTTAGAATTTACATTCTTCTACACGCTTATATTGTCATTGTATTGTATGGTTGCAGGCGATTCTACTTTGAGATAGCTTGAGGGTGATTATTTGAGCATTTTAACCGTCTGATCACTCTGTCCCCAATATTGACGAATTCCATATGAGTTGTGGCGCCATTTTCTGTTGTATTGTAGAAGTCGCGGCTTTTTACAATTATTATCAAAATTAGGTTGATTGCTTCTATGAATTAGCCAATATTGCAAACAGAGTAATAAGACGGTTAAAACGCTCAAATAATCAGACTAGCCACGGAGAGTATATTAGCAGTAAAACAAACGCGTCTTTGGTAGTGTCGGTCGGGATCGTCAGTGGTTGGCCTATGAAATATGTCTCTCCTTACCTCCCTTCCGGTCGAGTGTGCCACCCTTGTTGCCTTCTTTGGCCGCTGCCGAGGCCTGTTCAAAGCAGCTTCGCACTGACGGCTCAATGTTGGAGCCTCCAAACGCAGCCACCTCTCCTAGTTGACGTGGAACCTGAAGAAAACAGTTGTTTTTTACGAGGCGTCAAAGAAAATATTCGCAATACTGGATAAGACTTTTCAATACGGTAATGACTGTGGAAATACTTATTTTATTGAGCTAGGAATTCCTGTATAGCGGTGAAGTTATGATTTTTTAAAATACCTGTATGCAGTCGTGTAGTAATAATCCAAGCTTTCTTTGGTCTGCTCTGCATGATGGGTCAGCTATCAGCCGGAAGAGATACCTGGAAAACAAACATTTTGGTATCAAACTATTGTTTTCGTTTTATTATCAGACCATTGGAAATTTGTTTATGAAATAATGATCTTTATTCTGTAAGTAGGTCGCAAGGGCACTTTTACAAGTCTGACTCTACGGTATTTCCCAAGAGGAGACCTCTGTTGCGAAGAAAGCCGAAACAAACTCATGTTTAATAATTAAAGAATAATACAATTTAATGGGTAATGTTAATTCCCTATTAGGGAATATTCATGAATTTTATTTTTTGCTTTATTAAAAGCCTATTCATGTAACAAATAGTAGACAAAAAGAATTTTTCAAATAACTATAAAGATACCCAAGATATAAGCCATCAAACATTTCATTCTAGCTCTTTCTAGCAAAACAGAATTTAATATGGAGTTTATATGACCATAGTAGACTGTGACGTAACAGTCTATGTCGGACCTCTCTGTCAAATCGCTGTCTAATTAGTAGTTTAAAATGCTTATATCATGCGTATTTCTTGGCCAATTTTTATTTCACTTTTTGGAATAGTTTTTACGGTATTTTGATATTTCGTTAAGAAAAGCGATGAAAAAATTTCATGCATGTTCCCTATTAAAGTAGCATCAAAAACGAACCCCACCTTACCTACAAAAATACTACCTAGGCGACTAATTTAATAACTCAGCGACTGCTCCCTGGGCGACCAGTCACCGAGTTACTATTTTAGTCGCCGAAGTAATTTTTGTCAATTGTTTTATTATTTTCGAAATTTAAATTGTTTATTAGCTGCCCGTATTTCAGTTTTAAGGCGTCCCTCCAATAAAGCAACCTATAAACCCAACATCAAGAAATGAATGAGTTAGTCCTCAGAAGGGTAGCCAGTAGTGGTTCCAGGAGGGGTCGTAGGAGTCATGCTCCCCCCACTCCAAAACGTTATACGTTACGTAAAATGTACGTAAAACGTCAAAGATATTGTCAATTTACGAAAAGTTTACTCCTATGACTTCCATCCAAAATAGGCTGCGTTCCTGAGAGAAGCTTTACAGAAACTTAATAAATCAGTACTTCTTTAACCTCACCTATATTTCTCCTCAAGATGCCCTTTGCAGAGCAGCACTAGGCCGACCTTGAAGCTTAGGACCCTGATCTGGCCAGTCCGCTGGCTATCGTACACGTTCAGCAACCAATTGATGGATAGGTCCAGGCAGAGGGGCACGTTCACCAGACTCGGGTTTTCTGCGGCTATCACCTATAATAATTTAATTTATGAGGGTTTTAGTGGATACGTGCTCAAGGTTCAACTAATGGGAAACCAATATCAGAGCTGCTTCATTTACAGTGACGATTGATTTTTTTACGAAAATCTTGATGACCACTACGGCAGAAAAGCTGGTTAAAATGCAAAATGCAAAGATCTTGTGACAAATATTGACAAAATTTTAATACAAGCTGACTTGACTCTGTAGCTCAGTTGGCAGAGCACTGGATCATTATTTAGATGTTTGTTTTTATAAGATTACAGTGAGTTTATTTATTTCTTGAAACACACTATTTTATTGCAAAGGATACACCCCTTTAGATGATGATATCACGTCAGTGTGTGTGCACAAGTGCGTAAGAAGGGTGCACATTTTTTTTGAAAAGTCATGCAGTTTGATGGTGGGTTGCTTATTTGCTAAATTTTAAATGACTTGTTTATCTTTAACTTTAGTGAAACGCATACGAATATGTTACATCCAAGAAGAATTATCAAATTCCTTTGAAATACAACAGAACTGGCTTTGGATTACGAGTTGAGGTACCCAAAAAACCTCTACTTTGTACAAAAGGTCAGCACTTACTTCGTAAAGAGACGTGAGCACGGTGATCATGTCGGGTATGTCGATGAGGCGGTCGTTCTGCGCGCGCAACCCGTGCGAGTCGAAGGCTTCCAGGGCAGCCGGCAGTTGGAGCATGTGCACTGGAAATGAGAACAGCTTTTCATACCTCAGATCATAGTTCTAAGTTGATTTCATTCTGTTGTCCTTACACGAAATATTCATATGACATTTCATTGAGTTTAAGTTGGCCGAAGGAAAATGGCCGACTTCGGACAATTGGTTGCTTCCGTAGACTATCCGTTCTTTGAAAATACTTTCTGAAGAAGAAGTTTAGACCAAGCCAGAGATCTTAGCAATCGACCATTTTCACATAGTTGTTTTTTTATGTAATGAGTGGCAAACGGGTAGACGAGCCACCATGGAAAGGAGTCAGCGTCGCCCATAGATATATGCAACACCAGAGGAATCACCGATACATTGCCAACCTTTGAGAGCCCTGTTAACTCGCTTCTTGTAGAAGCCCATGTTATAGCGCTCTGGAAACACCTCAGGGGGAAGGTCATTCCACAACTTGCAAATACGTAGTAAAAATGAGCGTGATGTCCGTTTATTTTTGGGATTCCAAGCATACGGATAGAGGGGATGTACTTTGTTTCTGACGCGGGAGGTGCGATTATAGGAACGTGACGATGGTACCAACTCAAAAAGTTCTTCAAAACATTCCCCATAGTACAAACGGTAGAGCAAACATGTATCGGTTTCATAGTTTGTGGCGTTATTTTGAAAATAATCCCAGACATGTCGATGGTAAATCAGGCAATGTGAGGTGGTAGAAAAGTTAGACTTACTGCAAAGTGCCTTCTGCACCGTCCTCAGCTTGAGCGCGGTCCGGTACGCGGAGAAACGGACCTCGTTCAGGTCCGCCAAGGAGTTCATGAGGTCGATCATCTTCGGGTGGTCCCAGTGGGTCGTCTCGAGTTCGTGGCTGTGGGATTATTAATTTGTTTATGATTAAAAATTCTTCCATATATTGCCTTCAACTTTGGTAAGTAGCGATTACATACGAGTCGTTTTCAATAAGTGTCATTATTATAAGATTTAAAATCGACGCCATGGTTCCTCAGAACAGATTTCGCTACCTCTCTTAGTTTCTGATTTCTCCCTACTGACCCATTTGGATTGATCACCCTGTATAGTGCTCGTGACAGTGACGCCGTTTACAGTTCATAGATTGGACGGTATGTTGCAGCATCCATCAAATCATAGGTATTATCAATCAGACTGCAAGTATATAGGGTTATAAACATACATAGTGTTGCTTCTAGGGCGTTATATATTTTTAAAAGGAACCTGCTATAGTTGTCTCGTGTGCAGCAAAGGCTGTTATTCTTTGGAACGCCATTAATGAATCGATACTCACTTGATATAGTAAGGTACGTTGGCCGGGGTGACGGCGCGCTCCCATGGTGGCTCCACGGAGCCGGCGAGGAAGCCCTGCGCGGCACCCGCGCCCCCGTCTCGCGCTACCCCCGCGAGCTGCCTCGCGCGTTCCTCGCCGCCTGCGCATAGCGCGCCGACCCTGGAACAATAATTCTGGTTAGGGCAGTTGAAGACCGAGATTATCTCGCGGTGCTCATGACAGAATCTCGATGCGTTGCGACAGTCTACGCATAGCTGGATTGCCAAATGAAGATTGTACTCACAGTTGACTACCGTTATAGCATCTACCCTACGAGTGGTTGGGATTACGATAAAGACAAGCTATACATATGCAGGCCAAGTTGTGCATAAGTCTCAAAAGCCTCGCTTCTTCTATCTAGGTAGTTCTCTATGTATACCACGAGGTATCTATTCGGATAGAAAAATTCAGAAAAATCAGCCAAGACAAAGAAAGAGCCTCTTGCCGTGTCGCGTACCTTCAGCTCTCGAGATTCAGTTCACACGGCAAGCGATAGTTGAACGGGCGACGGAAGACGATGACGATGATGATACTAATGAATATATCAGACATGGGTACTAGATTACCTGGTGTTCAAGTCGTCGAGCCTCGCCACCAACTGCTCGGGTATCTGTATCTTGTCCCTGGCCAACGCCTGCAGTTGTGCCTGCAGCTCGTCAGCCAGTCTGCGCAGCGGGGGCAGCTGCGCGCGGGCACGCGACACCGCGTCGAGCTGGGCGCGTGCGTCGCGTGCGTCGCCGGGGCCGCGCCAAGAGGAGCGCGCAGTCTCCGCCGCCTGCACGCGCCCGCTCAGCTCGTCGAGGGAGGAGGTGAATGTGCGGACGCGCTGGAAAGAAAGAAATTTGCTGTTTAGTAATTTGAAGTGGGAGGAGTCTTCATGTTGTATGCAGCATGTAAGCAGTTTGATATTCAATGTAACGCAAAGAATATGACGTCGATCGAGTCAAATGCACGTTCCCAATATTCACAATCAGCGAATTTCACTCTATTTTTTCCGGGATCATTTTATTTTTTCCTGATCCGGTTCAGACCAGTGATGGCAGTCTAAAGGGGCTCCAAGTGAAGATGTACGTCTTTTCATAGTTTTTGTTCTGTATCTTGTCCTTGGAATGGCCAGAATAACTTTCAAAACGTGGTTTATATTGATAGTTCAGTTTCTATTCAACACTTTCTTGCATTCGGAAATGAAAATATATTTTTATGTATTTAATTATGAATTTTTACGGAGAGGTCTATACAAATAAATATTGCGTATCTAGACTCTCAATAAACCTTTAATAGACTCGAAACCTATGCCTGTTCATTATGAAAAGACCTACTGATTTTTGTCTTAAAAATAAATTAATACTTTCAAAACACTAGAAAAACTCGATTTACATGACTTTTCTCACAAACTCAAACACAGCTATGATACGATGTTCTATCATGAAGTTCCAGTTCATATTTTCCGCCTCCATCATCAGATCAGTTCGATAGTACCATGTTATTGTATTGTCACCAGAACTCGGCACGAACAGCTGCTAATTTTCATGACGCTACGATCCTTGGAAGATGGTTAAATTAGTTAGGTTAGATTCCATTACATAGTTAGTTACATACAGGTTGACCTAATAAAAGCATGTAAATAACAAAGTTTGATAGCGTTAATTTTGGTTTCGGTAAATCGTGAAAATAAACTGAAACAGTATATTGGTAAAAACGGTTGCTGTCTACATGATGAGACATATACAACACGAAAAAGCGAAGAGCTTCGGATCGAAGGTCATTCCGAGTCCCTTAAGTTTTGAGATATGACCTATCTGAACAGAATAAAACTACTGTCCTCCCGTGACCATGGAAAGCTGGAAAGCTTCCGAAACGTCGGGAACTAAAATGAGATAATATACGCGATATAATCCGTTAAATTGTTTTATTTCAAAGAATAAAACTAGTTTTCTATACCTATCAAAAAATACTGTAAAGCGAATGTCAGTTTGTCACTTAAATAAATCCATATTTACTACAATCTAGGTAAACAAACGGTTTGATTTGATTTAAACTAGTTTGAATCCAGCCGTAATAATCTGGCAATAAAATTGGCATACTAAGGTATTAAAACCCCTCACTACTAGCCCGGGGCCAAGTTCAGCAACTCGTTTGGTGACCTTGCCAGGGCGCACGCTCGCGGCCTTCGCGCGGCGCTCGCGTTACATTTACATGCGCAAGCGCATCGCGACTCGCTGGAGACAGTTAGGTGCACTGGGACGTGCATTCGAGGGGAGGAAGATCTCTAGAATATCGTTACTTAAAAGGCATTAGATATGTATATAAGTATTGATTATTTTTGGTTTCGTGATCAGCATCGATTAAATTTACCGGGTTAGTATGTAATGTTGTTGTGGGTTAAATCTTGTGAGTTAAATTTGGCCCACTTTCAGGTTTCCGATTGAGCTGTTTGGCATTCTAATATAAGTTCGGTGACAATGCAATATTATGATACCATCAAGCTGGTCTAATGATGGATCCGGATGGTTACAGGAACTCCGTAATAAAAAAAACGCTATCCTACCAAGTTTGCAACCTTTGAAAAGTCAATATAAGGAGTTATGGATGTTCAATGAAAAGTACAGCATGTCACAAAAAGTATTTTACACAAACATAATTTATGTAAGTTTGCAACTTTGAAAATCCTGTGCTACTCTCCTGATGATTTTTTTCGGGTTAAACATTTGTTGAAATATTATCTACAAAGATAACATTGTACATTGGATTTAAGCATGCTAAGATTAAGGAACTGTTTCTTTTCACTACTTTAAGAAGAATCCTCATACCTGCAATAGGTACAGTCAAGTTAAAAGTAAAGATAAATATCCACACAAATTTCCAAAATATCATATTTTTTAAACCTTTTTGGGTGTATACATATTGGTGCACTTGACTGTACAAATAACAGCACACTGAAGTGACCCATCTGTATATCTTATGTCAATGTTAATAACCTATTTCTATAACGAAAAACATCTCATAAAATACAATATAACTCACAATTTCACGAAATACCCAGTTTTATTCTCGAAATAAACATAACTTATACCTTTATGGTACCTTCTTATTGCCGCAAAAGAATATTATGAAGGCGGTATACAAATTCGCGGCAACAGCAATACCAGACAGCTGTGTGTTGTTATTAGATACGAAACTACCTATTCCCGTGGCTGGAGCATGTGTTACAGTGTCCTGAATAATATAATAACATAAAATTGCTCGAATAAAAGCTTAAGGTCAACCGGGACAAATGCGACTACGGGGCCAATGCGTCTTTTGACAAAAACATTTTTACTGGTCATATTATCATCTTACCTTAACGATAAAGCTCTTTGGACATATCATTAAATCACTCATATGTAAAGTAAAAGGGTCAATTTCAGAGCTTTTCAACCGCACTCATTAGTGTCACCGCATTAATGGTGCCTTCTATTACAGATTCGAATGAGATACTATACCTCCTGTGGAGAGGTACTGTACCTCTATACAATATCAATGGATTATAGTTCCTTTGCTGTTCCGCGAACTAGTGTCTTTGTTAGATGTGACAATTAATTGTGCTCACATGCGCATATTGTCATGCAGTTTCCATAAAAAAAAAAAATACGCATGCAAATACAACGATGCAGGAGATGTTGCATTTCCTGATGATGCCTCGTAGAGAGGCGAAACACGTGTCGAGGATTATACTGTTTGGTGTTGGTTTGTTGTATTTGCATGCGTATTTTTTTTTTATGGAAACTGCATGAAAATATGCGCATGTGAACACAATTAATTGTCACATCTAACAAAGACACTAGTTCGCGGAACAGCAAAGGAACTATAATCCATTGATCTAGTATGGAATTCCGCAAAGTAACGCCTGAATCTATCAATTATCTATACAATATCTCAAAATGCCATTCGAATCTGTAATAGAAGGCACCATTAATGCGGTGACACTAATGAGTGCGGTCGAAACGCTCTGAAATTGACCGAAAAATGGATATAAGACTTCTTGCTTGAATAATGACATGTTTTAAGTGTAATAATTAGAATTTGAATTTAGGATTGCCATCTTGATTATAGCCGAACGTTATAGCCGATTGTTGTTAAAAGAAAACGTCCCAGAATGTAGTAAGGACTTTTATTTTGAACATGTCAGTCCTTCAGATGTAGTAAAGGCATTTAAATCAATTAATGTCAAAAAAACCAATGACCTATGGGGGTCTCAGTCCATGCTGTCAAATCCCTAATAGAAGTAATAGCGCCTGACTTGGCAGATATATTCAATAACAGTGTTGACTGCGGTGAGTTTCCTGATCTGATGAAACATAGCAAAATAACTCCTTTATTTAAATCAGGTAGTACCTCTGACTCCACTAACTTTAGACCAATATCTGTACAACCTACATTTAGTAAAATTTCTGAAAAGCTAATTCTATATCAATTGTTAAAACATTTTAATTTGAATAATTTGATGCATAGTAAGCAATTCCGTTTTACGCGGGGTCGCTCGACATCCAACGCCGGAGTTGAGCTCGTAAAACACATTTTCGATGCCTTGGAGGAATCACGAGATGTTTTAGGCATCTTCTGTGATTTATCTAAGGCCTTCGATTGCGTTAATCATGAGACACTGATCAGGAAGCTACACCACTACGGAGTTAAAGGATCAGCACTAAATTTATTAGAGTCTTATTTAAATGGTAGAATACAAAGGGTTGACGTGAATGGAAAGCGTTCACCGGGGTCATTAGTCTCTATGGGTGTGCCGCAGGGATCAATATTGGGACCTTTCCTGTTCCTTATCTATATAAACGACTTGCCACACCTCGTAAAGACCCACCATGAGATAGTTTTGTTTGCAGGTGATACGTCTCTAATTTTCAAAGTCGTACGAAATCAACGATCCTACAATGACGTAAACAATGCTATCTGTGAAGTAGTAAATTTGGTTTAATGTAAATAATTTATTGTTGAATGAGAAAAAGACTAAATGTGTTAAGTTTGTCTCGAGTAACGTAAAACACGAGCAAGCAAGCGTTATGGTTAAAGGTGAGGAACTGGAACTAGTTAATAGTACAGTCTTTCTCGGTATAACATTAGATTCTAAGCTCCAATGGGGTCCCCATATTGCTAATCTCTCGAATAGACTGAGTTCTGCAGCTTTTGCAGTAAGTAAGATTAGTTAATTAACAGACGTGATAACGGCTCGATTAGTGTATTTCAGTTATTTCTACAGTATTATGTCGTATGGCATCTTACTATGGGGCAGTGCTTCCGACATTAATACTATATTTGTTCTGCAGAAGCGGGCTGTTCGTGTGACATATAAAATGAACTATAGAGACTCGCTTAGAGATAAGTATAAGGACATTAATATAATGACAGTGCATTGTCAATACATTTATGAGAATATTATGTATGTACATAAAAATAAATAAGCGAATACGGGAGCTCTTGCTATCGTGTACTTACGAACAAGCTGAAGTAGCTTTGAGGTAATGAGACCTTTCGCACCCTTCACACTCCTTTCTCACACTACACTCACACATAAATACATTCACACTGCATGAAACTAGTTTCATCACTCGTTTTAATTTAGTTATTTTTGTTTGATAAGATCTTTGGAATTACTGTAAAATTATTACTGTTATCATTGTTCCTTCAGAATTGTAAAAAGCCGCATTGTTCTTGTATCTCTCGTGTGTGACTCGACTTCCACGATACAGGCTATGCCTAGTGTGGAAGTCACTGCTTTACATTGTTATTTGCTTGTAATCATTTTTGGTAAATAAATTATTCTTATTCTTATATTACCGACTTTAAGAAGAACTGTGATATACATAATATTAATACTAGAAATAAGCATAAGCTCGCAGTGCCTGCTACTAGGCTCCATAAAATAAGGAGATCATTCATCGGTAAATGTGTGAGATTTTATAATAAACTTCCTAGCAGTATAACTGAGTTGTCTATTGGTAAATTCAAAAATATTGTGAAACGTAAATTATTTTCTAAAGCTTATTATAGCACACAAGACTACATGAATGATGAAGCCGCGTGGGATTAATGTAAATTATAGCGTCATGTAGGTATATGAATAATTATTTTAACGAATACCTAAGGTATTATTATTATTTTAATCTGAATTGTTACATATACTCTGACATTAAGAATTTTATTCTAGACACATTCTAGATTATTATTTTTTTATTGACAATCCTTTTGGGATTTATCTTATTGATTATTTTAATTTTAAAAATGATGATTTTATCAATAATATTACACTTAAGTTAAATGATCTGATTAGGTTTTTCTGAGTTTCCCTAATCCTTGCAGCAAATGTTGGATCATATTGTATTTCTCCCAGCAAACATTCACTCTCATGTAACTGTCATTTCGAAAGTGCTTGTAACTAGGGCTACTTGAATAAAGAATATTTTGATTTGATTTGAACCCGGACAAAAACTTCAAAAACCCTGAATATTTGGAGGAAATCCCATTTTCCCCGGACATATTCGATTTCATTCAGTTCAATAAGGTTTTCCTTGATAAAAAAGAGGGTATCGTCGGGACACATTTTAAAAGTCCGCCCGGACGGCCCCCAGACAGCCTCCAAACTAGGACAAACGCGAGGAAAACCGGAAAAATGACAACCCTAGTCATATTGCAAGTACAACCCCTGCTCTCTTTTTAGGGTTTCGTAACAAAAAGGTAAAAAAGTGTGACTGTCCGTTTGCCAGCCTGTCCGAATATTAGAGCACCATATCTCAAAAACTACTTATGCTATCTTTTTGAAATATGGAATATGTTATAAACACGGCCAGCCCAAAACGTATTGCAAAGGAAACATTTTAATGTATATTTTTTTTTAATAAAAACCGGCCAACAGCATGTCGGACCATGCTCAGTGTAGGGTTCCGCAGCCGTTACTAAAACGATACACTACAGATGGAAAAAATACGATGTGATATAGTACACCAACAAAGACCGTATCTTCATCGCACTTACTACCTTTTGCTGAGAAGCGCAGTTTTTCGTTATTATGTAGGTATGCTTCATTTCTGTGCAAATATCTAAGATTTTTTAATTTTATTGTTTTGTGTATTTGGTGTTGCTATAAGTAGACTTTTAACTTTTTTTTTACCTTGTAACTACTTAGATGTACCGGTAAGACCGAATCAAAGGTAAGATCGGATGAAAGCAATCTCCAGTGAAACGGTAAACATTTTTTTATGACTGGCAAGATAGTGTGCGTAAGGGATAAAATGGCAACGCCCACATGTTGCTAGTGATGAAATTACTTTCATTCGATCTTATCTTTGATCCGGTCTTACCCGGGTATACCTTATTTCGTTCAGGGCCCATTTCACAAAAGCTTTTTTGTTTTTTTTAACGCATATGTCTTTCCAATAGCAAAGAGATTTCCGCTTTTTTTTTTTTTTTCAAACGGGCCCCAGAACTATATACTAGGTTATTACTACACAAAAACTAAAATTATTATCAGTCACGTAACTTTTGCGATGTTTTATGGGAACTATGCTATGGTTAACGATTTTGAACTTGGTAGCAAAATGTCCGATATCCGTCGATTTTCTTTTCTCAGAAAAAGATCAAGACAAACAGACTAAATATACTTGTACATAGAAAAGTTACTAATAAATTGGCTTTCTATATTAGTATATTGAACATAAAAGAGAAATCTGCTATCATTTAATTATTTACTTTTTCACTGAACGCTTGTCTTTGTAGTTCTTACTCCAAAAACATTTATTAAGTAGAAGGAACAATGTGTTAGTCTTGTACAATGTCCCAGACATTACCCTAGTACCAGAGATAATACTCGTACATATACACTCAATGTTACGACACCTCCTTATCATAAAGTAATAGACGTTTTCGCGAAACAATTTTCCGGCCAACGCGCCAGTATCAGATTGGCGTGGCGTAGGCACTGGAGGTACATTACTGTGCCTCTGGGGAGGGGGAGGAACTGGTAGAGATTGGCAACGCTGTGAGCGAAGTTATTTAGGCATAATGTGAAGTTATACGGGCCTAAGGAAGCGATAATAATATGTATTATTATATACATACGTTTATGTGCGCAATAGCAATTTTGCGCTGGATATATGAACATAAAAATATGCGTAAACTATTTTATACTATAAATTCAAGGATATGAGGTACGTAAAAAATATTTTAAACTGGCTCAGTATCACTCCAATACGCAGATATATCTAGACCGACCTCTGCCTATAATATAATTTAGTTTTGAAATAGTGGGGGTACGGTTTATATGAAACCAAATAATTTACTTTTACCGGGACACGGATTGATATGCCTTCTTGTAAGAATATAAGAAGGCATATCAAACGTACATAAGTGTTGTTAGTTTAAATATATAAAAGTGTTTGTTGTGTCGTGATAATAAGTGAAGATCTTGTTAGTTTAAATCAGTGTGTTGCGTACATAAGTGGTTTAAAAAAAAAATGTTTCTTTTCTGCTATTATATTTTTGCTTTCATAAATTTTGATGTTTTCTTGGAGTACTACGCATTGAGTTCATACTTTAAAACATATATCGAAGATAGGATAGAATCTTTTAATAGATAAGAGTTGTTTAGAAAAAATGACTGTTGAGTTTGTTTCGGCATTCTTTTCAACAGTAGTATCTTCTTGTGTAATGCCGTTGAGTCAGGCTTGTAAAAGTGGCCTTGCGGCCTATTTACAGAATAAAGATCATATTTCATTATTTCAATAAGTCATTACAAACATAGGTAATAATTAAAGATGGATTTATTGTTGTTAAAACAGTAGCGTGCGGTCCATCTAGGCACAAAGGCACTGCCTGCCCTGAAAGACCATGGCCCCATACACACAGAAGCTGCCTACCATGAAACCCTGAACTACTATGGCCTTCATAATATAGGCACAGAAAAACTACCTACCTTGGCCAAAAACCTTGTGGTGCAAAATTTTGAATGCTACAAATTGTATGTGAAATATATTAAATACTAAAAGGCGCTCGCAACTTCGTTCACGAAGGAGAAAAAGCCACTCTTTCTTTTTTTAATGTAGTCGGGTAAAAAATATCCTATAATGATCTGGAGATACCCAGCTATCCGTGTATCAAAAATAGTTGAAATCTGTTTTGCCAATTTTGTGTGATGAAGCCGTAACGACACATACAGACATACAAAATTATCAGTGACCTCCACTCCAAATATTCCCTTAAAATAGTTTTTTTTATATATTCAATGTTCAGACATTTCATTTTTACACATTATAATATAATATATATAAGTATAGGTATAGGTAGATTAATAATCCAAAACTCTATTTTTCTAATATGTTTCGAGTATGTTAGCAATTTAATCTTGGTTTAATCACTGGCTGCGGTCGAGTCTCATGCTTGGATTTACGGCACAAAACTGCAACGTTCCTTTGTTGCCCCGCTCCCGAAGCTGCCAGACTGACGGATTGGGTTTCACCACGAGGCTATACCGGGCCGCAAGGGGTTACTCCGAATCTCGAAATTCGAAGTTCGTAACGTGCCACGTCATCCCTCTCGCTCCCATGGTAAACCGTATATGAGTGAGCGGGATAACGCCGTACCAACTTCTAATTTCGGATTTCGGAGTGGCCCCTCAGAAGCGCGTCGTATGGCACACAAATTAGCTTCCGTGACGACATGACGTTTTGTGACGGCGAAATACGCGAGAAACGAATTTATCTCGCGTGTATTTATGGTGGCAAAATATCGAGCAAATGAATATTTCGAAAATAATTGGTCATGATTTTGTATAGGTAAGTTAACTTAGTACATTACTTACCAAGAGTTGTAAAAGAAAGAAAGCCCGAAATTGCACCCGAGCCGCAGGCGAGTTCAGTTCAGTTCAGTTCGTGGCGGAGAAAAAGTCATAACCCCTCTTATCTCGGACAACGTAGTCGGGTGGAAAGTATCCTATAACCATCTGTAGATATACAGCTACCCGTCTACCAAAAATAATTGAAAATATGTTTGACCGATTTTGCGTGATGAAGCCACAACGATACATACGAACGTACAAACATACAAAAAATTAAAAATAAATATTATCTTGATTCCGTGTCCTCCAAATAGTCCGCTACAATAGTTTTTTATAATAATATTTTATTATGTTTCCGCGATTATTACTCATTTAAATAAAACAATTTAACGGATTATATCGCGTATATTATCGCATTTGAGTTCCCGACGTTTCGGAAGCTTTTCAACTTTCCTTGGTCACGGGTTGACTGAGGAAAGATATATGTGTATATTTTATACCACAAATATCGCGATTTTATTTATTTCGAGCTGGCAATATTTAGAATGCGGCAAATTTGAGTGAGCCAATGAGATTCAGCACTCGTGAACCAATCCGATTAGTGCTTCTAAGTGGGGTTTTTGGCGCCAATTTGATGACAGATGGCTTGGGCGAGGAATACTTTCAGTATTTTTTTTAAAAATAGCGTTAAAGCATTGTGTGATTTATTATAATTGTACAGTTAGGTTTAAAAGTTATAATAAAATTATATACCAGTGATTGAGTTTGATTTATGTATTTTTTATGTATGGCTTCCTCACGACAAAATGGCTAACAGATTTCAAAAGAATTTGGTACGCGGGTACTGGCTAACCACAGATGGTTATAGGATACTTTTATCCGACTACGCTGAAGAAATAAGAGGGTTATGAAACTTATGCTTTTCTTCTCCGCTGACGAAGTTGCGAGTACCTAACAGAAGTACATTTCCTAGGTGTGCCATAACCCCGACCGTCTCAAAATTGGCTAAACATACTCTACGTCACAATACAAAATACTTCAACTACATTCGAGGCTGACTGTTTACTTAGCGACGCATTCATTCAACAAAATCTTAAAATATACACTGTTACCACGACATATAAATAGCCTAAGCTACATTTAGGGTCCGGCCACACAACGCGAGACTAGCGGCGCGGCGAGCGAATTCTTACTTCATTGCGTATTGAATTTGCAGTCAGGGATAGATCATAGCACACTCTACACCGACACCGTCGGTCTTAAGGGGCTGCATCGAAAATTTAAGCTATTTTTAATGAGATTTTTGTCAAATCTAGTATATGAAACAGGCTGGTTTTCAGATAAGTGTTTTTTGACTATATAACCTATTCAGGAGGCGGAAACATATGTATTTAAAATTTCCTCGATAGACAAGAAATCTGAAAACGCGATTTCATTTTCCTGTCCTTCACAATGCTACTTGCACAAGTAAGACATACCTATACTATACAGCTAGATAAGGTCGGTCGCAAGCGCGCGCGAAGGGTCGGTCGAAGCGCGCGCGAAGGGTCGGTCAAAGCGCGCGCGAAGGTAACATCGTTCGCCAAGCGCTCCAGTTTAAATGATTTGCGACCGACACAACCAAAAGACTCAGTCTGAAAACCAGCGCTGGATTTTTTTTTTGCCCGGCACACGCTGAGACTGAGACCCATTGCCTAAGTGTTTGTCTAAGTTATTGTTTTGTATTATTAGTATTATCTCATTTCCTGGTTTCAATTCTGTGATTGTATTTTTTTTATTATGTTAGTATAAATAATTCTTAGTATAAGTTGTCGCAATAAATCAT
Source organism: Hedya salicella (assembly GCA_905404275.2). NCBI lineage: Eukaryota > Metazoa > Arthropoda > Insecta > Lepidoptera > Tortricidae > Hedya > Hedya salicella. The sequence goes on along the minus strand of FR990098.1, from coordinate 1,138,738 downwards.
TTTCTGATTCCGATTCTGATATTAAACACACACAACACTGCTATGTTCCTTTGTTGACCCGCCCCCGAAGCTGCCAGACTGACGGATTGGGTTTCACCACGAGGCACAGGGGGTTATTCCAAATCTCAAAATTCGAAGTTCGTAACGTGCCATGCCATCCCACACACACACAATTAGAATACAAAATTAAAATGTCACTAAAACGACGCAATGTATTAGGAATTCGCTTGCCACGCCGCTGATCGCGCGGGTCGTGGCCGGGCCCTTAGCCACCCCATTGACTCCGACAAGCTAACAATTACTCCATTAAGCAAGTCTATCTGTAATGACTATAATTGCCATCAGCCGTTCATCGGCGTAATGGTCGATTGAATTGATACTGATAGGGTTGTTAACACGTTTGTTTGTTTGTGTTAAGATGAAGCTATGACTCAGTTAATTTCTTGGTAGAATGAAGAGAGATTAAATTTACAATTAGAACACAGAGTTCGATTGTAAAGGATAAAAAAATTGCGTGGTAATTAATTGCAAACAGGATTTGGACCTGCGACCTCTTCTTTAACGCAGATGTGCTCTGATCAACTGAGAATACAATTTCTATGACATACGGACGGACGGAAATAACGAAACTATAAGCGTTCCGTTTTTGACTAGGCTAAAGAAAAAAAAGAGGGGTTATGACTTTTTCTCCTCGGCGAAGGAAGTTGCGGGCGCCTTCTAGTATAATATAAATGGGTGAATGAATTGTCATTTATATTTAATGTTGCCATATTATTTTTTTATGTTTTACCTACTTTTTATTCTTAATGCTCTTACTAACTACAATAATGTAGGCGATATGATGAAAACATGAGCTAGGCAACAGAATAAAAAAGTACTTAAAATATGCACATATTTTGTGAAAATGTATCTGACATAAAGAACTGAGTAAAAACCAAGCGTAAAGCATGAACCAAACGAAAAAAATTGAACTTTCAGTGTAGTTTTTAACAGCGAGCGAAATTGAATGAGCATATTTTTACAACCTGCTTTTATTTCAATAAAAAACGCTTCTGTTGCTTTGAATTTGCTAAAACCCCGATGCTTGAAAACTTGCCGTATTTTCATACAAGGTACGCGTGAGGATCCCGTCAGATTTAACTACGCTTTCCTTAGGTCACCAGGAGCTTGATGTTAATGAACCACTGTGAAATCCGGCTCAGTTTTGAAGATATAATCAATGTTCATTTAAACTATTTATCGTGATTACTGAAGAGCATTAAACTATTTTGATCACGACGTTGCCACGACGTTGCTAAATTTCACGTCGCTATTGTCAGATATCAAAGTGACAGCTACCACACACTAGTGATCTTTTTTGGTAAATATTCATCACCATTTTATTACATAGGGAATAAAAGATAATTATTCTAGTAAGTTAGTTACACTCGATTTTTATATACATTTTTTGTAGAACTTGGATCCTTCGGATTCCTCACGGGCACCTTGTATATCAAATACATATTTCCCCTAGCGTTATCTCAAAGTTATTTCTCCCATAGCAGTCGACATAAAACGCGGCCTCCCCACAAAGGAACTATAAACCCTAAAACAAACAAAAGAAGTCACGAGGAGTGATACCCGGCCGAGATCCTCGGAAGTTATTATACAAGCCCATAGCGGAGTAATGATATGTGGCGGTCGCAGATCGGCCTTCCGATATCCGGGTGTGTCGGCCATCTTGAGCGGGTATAGTGCGTTCACTGTGCCAGTGACAGTTTTAATTCAGCTTCAGACTATATGCTGAAAAAAGGTCAAATTAAGATGCTATTGAAATGTGTAAAAAGGCTGTTAATTTCACACTTCCGATTAAGAGTTCCCGGTAAGCTCGATTCTCCATACAAACTTAGTTACGCTCTCATTTAAAAACGACTAGCTAGTTTGCTCTGAAACTCTGTACTTAGAATAAATTAAGGTATATGCAGGCCTGTAATTAGTTTATGTAGCTTCTGATAAGATTGTAAAAAAAATACGGCGAATTAAAGTTTTTCATACAAAACTTGTTTTTGCTGTATTTCTTTTGTTTTATAAACTGGAGCCATATAAACTAATTACGAGCCTAATTATACCTCATGGCATTGTACTCGTATATGCAAAGTTTCGTTACAATCCAACACGTGGTTTTAGAATGTGAACGAAACTCCGTTTGTATGGAAAGGTGAAATTCGGCCGAGCTTGCTGGGACTCTTAAGATCCTATTGAAATGTGTAAAAAAGCTGTTAATTTCACACTTCCGATTAAGTTATCTATCAAATAAAAATCAATTTGTTTGGATTGATCCATGCCCCATCTTTTCGCCATCGTCTACGCGACAATATTTCCACCACTACTTAGATGGTTGGCAGTCCAAAACGCACGACTGAACTGTAGAATAAATGGTAGCCGGCAGTTTTTCTGGACCGGTGCAACCTTCAGGCCTTCAAAAAAAGAGCGTACTCCCACCTGAAAGGCCGGAAAATGCAAATGATGTTGTAAGAAACAGTGACAAAATTTGAAGGCCTTAATTAAGCTGACTGGGCTCTGTAGCTCAATTGGGATGTCCAAAAAAAATTTGACGTCGATTTTACATCAAAATCGTAAAATATAGGTTAATTTAAGATGCTTATTTCATCCGTTTTCCATTTGGATGAGACCTCGTATCTCGGTTAAGGATAGTACCGAGATACGCGGTTTTGGCGATTACAAAACGCCTATATAACTACGTCACAGAAAACTTTGGTTAGGAATTGTAACAAATATACTCATCCGAATGGAATATGGACAATTGTAAGTGGTTTATTAAAACTATTCCTCTAAATGGTTTTTGAATTGCCATATCTTTGAAAAAACTGGTACATCCCAATTGGCAGAGCGTGCGCCACGGCAAGGCATAATAAGGCACTGATTCAAATCTAGTCGGAGTCTTAACATTTTTTCGTTATTTAGATCTTTGTATTTTAAGAGTATATTTTCTAAGTGAATAAATTCACTTTAAAAATCACGAAGACTATGATGGTAAAACATCAACATTTTCGTAAAAAAATCAAATGTAATAATTAATACTTTATTTGTAACTAGCTTCTGCCCGCGACTTCGTCCGCCTTAAATTCGTTTATCACGGATGAGGGCATTTTTCCGGGATAAAAAGTAGCCTATGCCCTTCCTCGGGACTCAAACTATCTCCATACCAAATTTCATCCAAATCGGTTCAGCGGTTTAAGTGTGAAGAGGGAACAGACAGACAGAGAGACACACTTTCGCATTTATAATATTTGTATGGAAGTATTGATTATTGTAACTATAATTTTGCATTAAACCTTTCCTGTTTACACAAACCCAAAAAAAATCACTTGAAAGTTTTGCTTATACTTTCTGGAACACCCGATATATTCGTCGAAACCCTACAAACCGCACCACAATTTAGCAAGTGTGTTTCAGTGTTATGTTAAACCCGGATAACCGGCACTACTCCCGACCGGGCGATCGCAGCCCGATAACCGCCCGCATCACGGACACCGGCTCATCTTATACAGTATGTTACAATCCTTTGACTTTAGGATTTAGGTGACAGCTTTCATCCTTATTTCTGCATTATTTTTGTTTTAAATTATTATAAACTCGAAAAGTGAAAATGGTAGGGCGTTTGATACGACACGACGAGCTAATACAAAAGGTAATAGAAGGTAAAGCTGAGAGAAGGAGAGGAAGAGGAAGGCCAAGAATCAGTTATATAGACCAGTTAAAGGGAACGGTAGGCGTCGTGACGTACCAAGAAGTTAAAGAACTTGCATTAAGAAGACAGGGCTGGAAGGAACTGCACCGAGAACAGTCAAACTCTTAAATAATGAATGAATGCAAAAAAAAACATTTTATTAACTCCTAACTCAAGCAATACTTGACTTAAATTACGAAATGTAGTTTTCTGATTGCTAAAACGAATGCTCTGTGTTGCGTGTCTGCTTTACATTAGTGAATGGTAAGATGTCAAGACGACGTCGATGAGGTACCTACTAAATTTATAGCGATTTCATAAAGAAGTATAATGGAAGGATAAAAAATTGGAGGAGATGATACAAGTGTTTGAGCTGTATTTAAATATAAGAAAATGTAACTTTCTACAGTCTTAGGGTTTAACCCGGATAGATGCCCCGCTTTTTAAAATTAATTTATATCTCTTGGTACAAAAAACAAGATTCTTTATTAGTAAAACTGGTAGGGACTTTGGTTTGTTATCGCCAAATTTGTGAAAGGAATAAACATTATCTTTGATATTTCCAGAGTCTTGGCGATTTTTGTGGACCTCTAAATTTTGGGGCAAATATCCCATATACGTAGATAGTTAGATGCCCCGCCGAGAAAGAGGTCATTTACCTCGCAAAAACTTTGATCGCACCAAGCCGTCCCATGCAATCGCACAGAGACATGCAACACGGCCAACTTAGTTGTAATTGCAGTGTCTCTCAATAGATAAATAAAATAACATGTGTTTCGTTCGCGAAACTAGAGTAATTGCAAACGAGGCAACTATTCCCCCGGGGCAACTATGCGGGTTTTACCCTAATAGATTTGATTTGGTATGATATGCCATATTATAATTCCCTACATAATTTGTCTATGCCTTTACGTAAATCAAATCGACAGCCTTTTAAATCGCACCAGCGATCGATCACCATTGTCAATATGGTCCAGTTCACGGCCCGGCGTGGCCGCCGTATCACAAGTGTCGCAACCGAGTCGTGTTGTACCGTGATCTGATAAAGCAATAGCCACGTGCGCCAGACAGGGTTGCCAACATCGGTGCACGGATTAATTGAGCATTTACTATTGAAATGCTGGACGGAAAGTACTCGTATTTAGTGTTTTAAAATTTTGTACAAAAATTGCTTCTATTTATAGTCCTGTGCCGATTTCGATGACGGCGACCCTACGCAAACATTATGAACTTCGTCTAATTTTGGCTCTGATATGACTGGCTACCTAGGCCGAACTTAATTTTAAATACTCTTTTGCACGCGTGGCAGTAGAGTTGGCCAGCTTTTTTCGATAGTTGATTCAAATATCGAAAAAAGCTCTCTTCTTACGTACGATGAGCGACATTGACTACCATTTTTTTCAGGACTCAGGTAGGTATTTTTCAGTGCGCATCCGCAGAGTTACTGTTAGCGTTTTATAACGTTGGCAACTGGCAACCCTAGCCGTGACGAAACCACTGGGTGCAGCGGCGCACGCGCCCGGAAACTGGGCTTAATCATAACTAGCAAGTCTAGGAATAGGCCAGGCCGGGTCTAGGCACAAAGATCTTTTTTTTACATAATACGGCAGTGCTACCGGCACTCTGACGAAAACAAGATTGGTTTGATGCCATGAAATAAAGACGATCAAACGAGATACAAGACAGAACCGGATACAAACATTAGAAACGCAGTAAAATAAATCTGAAGTAGTTAGAGACCCGAATGTAAACGAAACATTCATATTAGGGAAGGCAACAGAACGAGATGCCATCTAGTCATTAAGTATCCATAATAATGAATTTTGTGACCATATTATGGAGATAACATATATGGACCCTCAGACTAGATAACCTAATACAGCTCCAGCTCTAGAGTACAACGAGTGGAGCCACCCCAATAGGCACCACATGGTGATCGGTGCTAAAATAATGCCAAGAGTAAAAAAAACAATCAGCAAAAAATGTTGATTTGAGAAACGTGCAAAGAAGCGACCAAATCTCGCTCTAAGGAGTCGGCGCTGTTCTTATAAATGTAATGGTGTATAACTGTGAAGAGAAATTACAAATGAAAACAAACTAACGCAAGGTCGCCTCCACCTCAAGCGGCCCGGGTTTTCGCGTGCGTTATCACATATCAAAGGTCATTACCCCGGCCCTTAAACCACTCATTCATATGCCACAACGGAACTGATACTATAGATCGTATGGAAAGGTTAATACCTAACAGGCTATCAAGTTTTATCGTCCATGTGGATCACATCCTTTATAGAAACAAGTACTACCGATTGGATTTTCTTACGATTCTTTCCTGTTCATTTATATTATGTAAGAAAATCCTTTACATAATTTAATTCTTCTGTCCCAGCAGTTTACATTACGCATTATTTGTCAGTAACGCTGTCCGATTATTCGACACTTTCAATCTTATTCATAGCAATGGAGGTGAAAACCGGGGAAAGAGTTGTACATATATTTATTTGTAACAGCAGGATTACTTCTAATTAAGACTACTTCTTCCTTATCTGCGCTTAACACAGCCATAAGGAACCCAGATAAGGCGTACCAGGAAGTAATCATTACTAGACTGCATGTGGCTTATACCTATTCTACAATGCTCATTTACACTTTAATGCGCAGGAGGACTTCTTTATGGCAAAGACAGGATTCAGCGTAGAATTACTGATGGTACACTAACATACTCCGCTCAGTTTGAGGTCTATAAACAAATTTATCTCAAAATTTGACTAAATGTCACACACACAGGATTTGGTTAGTAGAAAATGCCCAGCACTGAATCCCGCGGTCGTTACTTCCTCGCCGTGATGACTCCTGTACAAGTCCGTCTTAAACGGGACCGTTTACCCATAGAGGGTGACAGGTCCGTAGCGACGGTGTATGTACTCGTATCTTGGCAAATGTAGTGTACGGCGCCATTAAGCTAAGTGGAGCGACGACATACGAAAAATTGCTGGCAGCGGTAGGAAACAACAAATTCAGGTTCAAGCTCAGTGGCATATCATAGGAAGAGGCCTATCTCTAGCAGTGGATTTAGATAGGCTGATGATGATGATGATGATGATGATGATGATGATGATGATGATGATGATGATGATGATAATGATGATAATGAGATACGACACGACTCTATTTCTAGGGCCTTTAGGACTTTTATGCTGGTGATTGTACCACCGTTGTACCATCTTTACGACTTTTATGCTGGTGACTGTCACATTGTCTTGACTTATCACTGGAGTATACATGTAAGTTGTCAGTTCAACAGGGTTTTCTAGTACTGCCGTAATAGGCAGCTAAGCAGATTATAGGCCTAAAGCATATGTGTATAGCGTGACAGTTAGGACACGTCATGTGACGTCACTTGACACCCCTCCCGTACCGCACCCATACCTCAGGAACAGACTCAGTTAACCGTTAGATTTGTAGTTTCCCTTACTGTACTAGCGTAGGGAAGTGTAAGCTGATCTTAATCTAAAATATAACTGCCCATCTGGCAAAACATTTAAATGAGAACTAGCAAAGTTTATACAGCTCGACACGCAGCTTTCCTTACGGTATTTTTTCTCGTCTGTTTAGCATACAACTGTAGCTGCTATACCTGACACCAAAACTGGTCCCTAGACTCGCGTAGCTTAACCATGTGGAGGAAATATGCGATCCTAGCTCAGGTTTTTGCATTCGCCAAAGTCATTATCGTCTGCCAAAGCCGTACAATTCCTAGGTACGCGTACAGGATTGCAGTTTTATAACAAATATCTGTTGTTTCAATATGCTATATATTATATCTCATAGCTCTTTTCTTAAGCTCATTAGAGCACGTTCGATATTTTTTAACAATACCTTTACTTTATCCAATAGGTCAGTCAATTCCATAATATACTTCAGTAAAAATTTCAAAACAGATTCCATTTATCGTCCCAGCCCTCGAAATATTGTAATAGATAAGATTTATTTAGAAAAATGACTGACTGTTGAGTTTGCTTCGGCTTTCTTCTCAACAGTGATCTCTTCTTGGGAAATACCGTAGAATCAGACTTGTAAAAGTGCCCTTGTGGCCTACTTACAGAATAAAGATCATAATTTCTCTTAAATTGGTTTGTCTATCTGCGCTGATATTTATTCTTCTCTCTCATTTCCTCTAAGGTTAACTGGAAGAGAAAACTTAAAGGGATAAGTTCGCCTTTGTACAAATTTATTACTCTACCGTCTTTGTTTTATTGTTTTCATGTACAAGAAAGTGTTTACAAACAAGCAAACAAACATGTTATCGTTTTTATGCACTTCAATTGAAGGTTATTTGTGAGACTTTCTTGGTTATTTTTTGACGTACATTGATGGTATTATTCTACTTCTTACAAGCATTTAGTAAAAACCTCATCACATATCCCATCTTATTCAACGCAACAATAGAGCAACGGATAAGTATATGTGATATACATAGTGATTAAATACAGGGATCGAATACCGGTATTCTTTCCATAAAAAATAACCGGTATTCTATTTCGGTATCTCGCTTATTTCTTGTATTTTAATAGGCTAAATGCAAAGTTAATAATGATCACCTAAACACTATTTAACAAAGATTTTAAAATATAGAGAGTTTGGTAAGTTATTTCATGTGAAAGTAATACCGGTAACGACCCCTAGTTAAATATGAAGCGAAGTGTAAAGTGTGACTTTTAAGATGGTACTTTTTTTCTCGGTAAAAAGTACGGTTCGCTAAAGGATATGAAAATAGTTGTTGCTGTGATAATTTTGGCACATTGCAAAGCTTTGGGCACAGAATTATAATTTGGGCCCCTTCAAAGCAAGAGTGAATAGGCTGTTATTGAACCAAAGAGCTACATCCTCGACACCGTCACTGGGGTCATTCGTTGGTCAGGTTATGAATAAAGAAAATGAGTGTCGAATTTTTTTCACAATAACTAATTAAAGGAATAATTTTCCTCCTCAAAGGTGTTAAGTACGAGAGTGTTAGGATGGTGTATGGCGTGTATGTTTTTGCTATTCATATAAGGCTCGAGTGTGGCTAATAATAGCGGTTAGGACTGACTCACTAATTGGCGGGCGGCCAGTTTCGCTCCGCACCGATGCAGCGGGGAAAGAGGAAGCGGAGTGATACAAAATAAATAGCAGAAAATTAATGAAAAAAAAATCAAGTGCGAGACGGATTCCGTACCACTTTACTTTGTTTATTTGTTGTTATAGCTGCTACGATAATTGACAATTGGAAACATTTAGTGACTATACAGCACTGAGACGTGGTCACTCACTATGGGCCTCATAAGAAGGCTTAAAGTCACTCAAAGGGCAATGGGGTGAGCTATGCTCGGAGTCTCCTTGCGTGATCAGAAATGAGGAGTTCCGCAGAAAAACCAAGGTTGTCGACATAGCTCAAAGAGTTGCTACAGGACGACGCAGCGTGGGAGGCTCCCAACAAGATAGACCGATGATCTGGTGAAGATCGCGGGAAACCGTTGGACGAGGGCAGCGCGCGACCGGTACTTATGGAGATCTTTGGGAAAGGCCTTTGTCCAGCAGTGGACGTCCTTGGACTGATATGACGATGATGATGATGAGTGTCACAAAGGTGTTATTTTTATATTTTTTCTTGATTTTGTTAACTAAGCACTCGTCGTGACATTTGTACATTTCGCACGTACGAATACATTTTTATTTTCTTCACGCGACCGCGTGTAGAAGGGTTTTTGGCCAATGTTGGCAGTTTTTCTGTGCCTATATGAAGCCATGGTCGTTCAGGGTTTCAGGGTACGCAGTTTTTCTGTGCTTATATGGAGCCATAGTCGTTCAGAGCTTCAGGGTAGATAATTTATCTGTGCCTATATGGAATCATGGGCTTCAGGGTAGGCAGTTTCTCTGTACCTGTATGGAGCCATAGTTGTTCAGGGCATCAGGGTAGGCAGTTTCTCTGTACCTGTATGGAGCCATAGTTGTTCAGGGTTTCAGGGTAGGCAGTTTCTCTGTACCTGTATGGAGCCATGGTTGTTCAGGGCTTCAGGGTAGATAGTTTATCTGTGCCTATATGGAACCATGGTCGTTCAAGGCTTCAGGGTAGGCTGTTTCTCTGTGCCTGTACGGAACCATGGTCGTTCAGGGTAGGCAGTGCCTTTGTGTCTATATAGAACCATGGTCGTTCAGGGCTTCAGGGTAGGCAGTTTCTCTGTGCCTGTTTGGAGCCATGGTCGTTCAGGGCTGAAGCCCCATGGTTGTTCAGGGCTGAAGAAAACTGCCTACCCAGTTTCTCTGTGCCTATATGGAGCCAAGGTCATTCAGGGCTTCAGGGTAGGCAGTTTCTCTGTACCTGTATGGAGCTATGGTCGTTCAGGGTTGAAGCCCCATGGTTGTTCAGGGCTGAAGAAAACTGCCTACCCAGTTTTTCTGTGCCTATATGGAGCCATGGTCATTTAGGGTAGGCAGTGCCTTTGTGCTTATATGGACCGCACGCCACTAGGTTTATTGTCGAAAAAAAAAGCCCTCCGCCTGTCATAGCTAGGTAAATGTCATCTCCGTGTTTGTTGCTGCCTCGTGTGCGAACTGTCCGCGAGCCGCGTGGGAACCTGCGACATAATATATCGATTTGTCCAGCGACTGGCTCGTTAGCGGAACAGGCCTATGTTCGACATGCACAGACGATACGGAAACCTCGCTTGTTTGCATCTCTCTATGATTCGGTTTTCATCAGTGAACGAAAAAAACATAGAACGCGAGCTTCATACAAAATTGCAGTACAAAACGGGGCAAATATTCTAAATCCGCATGCGCGTTGTGTGACCAATAAGAGTTGGCCAAAATATCTGTCTACTTTCTATTACCCAAAATAAATAATTGTGATTGGCCAATTTCATAATAACTGGCTGTGATTGGCTTCTAGCGCTGACGTTTTATAGTATCAACATGACGGCGACTATGAAAACGCATACGTAGTAGATGGTCACATGCAATAAAGAGTAATTTTGTAGGCATAAGTGTCGTATTATTTAAATTGAATTTTCAGTTTTATTTTATATTTCAAAAATCATAGAATAACCTTACGCAAATCAAACTAGTCTCCAATTAAGATGTAACATACTTATACTGTGAATACTAGACGACCATACGAGTATGCATATATTATAGCTTGCTAAATACTTAAATAAAAACAGTCAATCAGCTACTAGAGTCTGGCAAATGAAACATGAGAATGAAATCAACCGCGAAATTTAAAAATGTAGCTACAGTGTGCCTGTATGAGCTAGATATAAACAAATTTAAATGCTTTTCTCAGTAACTAATCCATACTATAATATTATAAATGCGAAAGTGTGTCTGTCTGTCTGTCTGTCTGTCTGTTACCTCTTCACGCTTAAACTGCTGAACCGATTTGGATGAAATTTGATATGGAAATAGTTTGAGTCCCGGGGAAGGACATAGGCCACCTTTTATCCCGGAAAAATACCCTTATCCACGATAAACGAATTTAAGGCGGACGAAGTCGCGGGCAGAAGCTAGTAACTTAATAATTAATGTCAAAAGCAATGAATTTGTGTAACTCCAGCTCATAGAGGCACACTGCAGCTACATGCTACGCGGTTGATTTTATTCTCATCTTTCATTTTCCAGACTCTAGCAATCATAACTTTTGTAGAACGTTAAGACAACGCAAAAATGGAGCTTGCGTACTTTTATTGTTGCCGTGTTAGTATGTTTGTATGATGATGGAGACGGAAGGTGGGCATAGGAACTGTAATAAGTTACCTTAATCCTACCGAGTTTGAGCTCTTTAATATATGATAACTTTTAAATCAAATTTCACTTTTTTCGAATACTGTATATAAAATAGTTATGTGCATGAAAACATGTATCTCAACTCATAATATATCAAATGTTCAATAAGTATCATAATACCTTTTCATTTACATATTAACATTTTGATGGTGTAAGGTGGCATAACACCATCCCTATACAAAATATCTTCCGAATAAAAAAAATATATATGTTTACGGTATTTTTTACGTGTGAAAAGTGATTCCATCTTTATTTTTAAATTTTCTAAAATGATTAATACACTATTTTGCACATCAATAAGCCGTATTTTTTCACTTTGCGAATTGAAATATTACGACAGTCATGCAGCCATATGCAACTGACAGCCCATTTGACCCAGTTTATACGCCCCGCCTTTTTCGACACAGTTTTCGTGGTGTCATTTTGCGACGCTAGTTGTGCTTCTATGTTTTTTCGTTCGCTGGTTTTCATATGGACGGAGGAAGGACTAAAGATATAATTGTTATCAATTAATTATTATTAAAATGCATATTATAGGGTAGATGACTGCTTAACAAACAAAAATGTACGTATTCCAAACCCGCCACCAAATAATTTACTGTTATCTGGTCACGGTTCTTATAAGAAGGCATATCAAACGTACGTAGGTTGTTTTCAATATCATATTATGCTTCTTCTTCTTCTATTATAATTTCAATATGTTTTCTGGGAGAACTACGCATAGAATTTATATTCAAAAATACATATTTAAGATAGGCTTAGTAAGGACTAATTGTAGTAGTTAAGAATTGTTTAGAAAAAAAAATACTCACTGTTGAGTTTGTTTCGACTTTCTTCTCAACAGTGGTCTCCTTTCGCGAAATGCCGTAGAATCAGACTTGTAAAAGTGCCCTTATTGCCTTCTTACAGAAGAAAGATCATTATTTCATTATTAACCGGGTCTGGGTAGTTCAACCTAAAAAAATAAATACTTATTTTTAGTTTAGGGATAATCATATAAATAATCTATGGGTTAAAACTAGATACACTTTGAGAAGGGTGTTGCTCGTATTAGTCATATAAAGACTTTTTTGCTGAAGTTTTAGAACACACATATCTTCATCTTGTTTTAGATTATTTTAAATCTTCATACAAATTCGGAAACTAGGTAAATTATAACAAAAGGTAATGAAACAAAACATCCCATAATATGATAAGCAGGGCTTAAAAACCGGTTTATTATCCGTATCGGTTAGAGCCACAGTTTGATAGCTTACATATAACCCATAATAAAGGTTACGCTCGCTAAAAATCGTTCTGACTAACCGGTTATTATCTCGGAGCGCAAACGGTTAACGACATACATTAATCGGTTGGAGAGCGCTCTCTCAGTGGATAACGTTCCGAAATCAATTCGTTCAAACGTAACCCAAATAATTAACCGTAACCAGTTACAAGCCCTGATGACAAGTAGGAATTTCCTAATAAACATAAAATAAATGCCCCAATGTTTGACACCGTGCATGTGGAATGAACTTTCTGCCGCGGTTTTCCTGGAGGTTAAAATATGAGGTTCTTCAAGACGGGAGTGAATAGGTTTTTGAAGGTTTGACAACCAACACTCACGTTATGTTGGTGTTGCAAGCGTTCATAGGCTGCGGTAACTGCTTAACATCAGACAGGCCGTACGCTTGTTTGCCACCTTAGCAGTATAAACTGTAATTCCAATACACCCAACCTCTCAGCTCTTTTGGGATTAATGTTGAAAGTGCCACTATTGGGACAGTGTCGAGGACTAAGACATTTATTTTATTTCATAACCATTAATAATAAGGATTTAAAAGGAAACAAAATTCTAAATGAACGGAACAATATTTCACAAACACAATTCCTAAGATTGCGCCGGCCAATCGCGATCTCGTTTAGCGAAGACCAGCCCGGGCCGGCCGGATCCGGTAATATCCGGCTGTTCGGCGCCATGTTGCCGGCTGTGACGTCACTACACCGACTTTGGTGCATTCGTACTGGATAATACGCTGGTATTCTCATCGTGAAATAAGCATTCAGAGGGCCATGTATATCGTCTCGTAACTTTATGTCTATAAGAATACAGATGTATTGAGATATATTTGCTGCATTCGATCATTTGAATACAACAGGTATTTATAAATCTTCTAAAATAACACGCTATTTGTGGAATGTTTTAAACTGTATTTAGGATAAGATAAGATAATCGTTTGTCACAATTTTTTTTTTATATTTACAGGGATCCACGCACTAGGCTTCGCCTGTATCACGAGGAAAAATTACAGCAGAATTTACAAAGTCAGAAAATAAAGGGAAGAAATATTTAACTCTTTGAGCGCCAAAGATGCTAATCAAACATCTTTGGAAGTCCATGGTTTAAGTTCTCAAAATCTCGCAATGGAAAGAAAAATCGCACAAAAAAACCGGTGATTTTGTAAGAAATGAATACCGGTTTTCGAGACCCGGCTGATTGTAGATTTAGACTTCTAAAATTTAGTGTTTTTATTAAAATTAAGTCCATGTACCTACACAATATATTTTGTATTTAAAATGAAGAATCAGGCTTTCCCACAGCAGTGCCTGAGTGATAGTAGTAATTTTGCTTAGAGAATTTAGTCGTCCATATTTCATCTAATATAATTTTCTGGTCCATATTCTATCGAATTAGTCACATCTACACGTTACTCCGTTGCTGTGTAAAAAAATGACACACTAACGAATCCATGAACCAACTAATCATTAAATACGCATTTGTGAAATCATTGTGTAAATGGAAATTTTGTTCTAAATTCAAATTACAACTAGCCATACCATGCTATCTGTATTTTTTACCAACTACATATACTCAAATCACTATCTGTATTTAAAGGCCACAAAAACCTCCAAGGGAAACCTCAAAAGACTATCTGTTTCAAGAAGGTCGAGATATTCACAAAAAAAAACATAAAAATGTAGCCCAAAGGTCCCGACTTGAGTCATCGAGAACATATGGCAGCCATGAATGAACCTACTAAACATAACATACAACTACACACGACAACCAATAGTGTATCCTAATTCAGAAACTAGAAGGTTCTTATTAGAAGAAAGGACGATGGAATTGTTTTTGAAATTGGCACGAGTGAGAAAGGTCGAAACTATTTGTTTGGTTGAACAAAACTGGACTTTAAAAGATTGTGGTAAAGCCTAATTCGAATGAGTCCGAGTGTGTTGAAAGGCAGAGGTTGTAAACTATGGTCTGACTAAGAGTTGGATGTTTTTTGTTTCGTTGGGTCATTGTGCCAGTGAGTGTGGGATCGCAAATCTATGGTCGCGGTTATAACAGCGTTCGGTTTGAAAAAAGGTTTACGATATCGCTGCCATAGTAAAAAATAAAAAGAACTACGTTTAGATTTGAATTCAGTTAGCTAGGTAAGCCGAGTTAAAAACTTTTTTAAGCGCGTACTATATCGCACCAAAATGGTAAAAGCTAAACAAACATCTTGCCAGCTGGGTTTAATTTTGAATTTCATTTCGTTTTAAATGACGATAGTGATTTTTTTTCCGTAAAAAATATCGTATATCGATTCAACTGAACGTTTACTATGAGTGCAAATATTATAATTCAACTTAAAAATTGGTGTTGGAGGGCAGAGCGTTTTTAGGGTTCCGTACCCAAAGGGTACAATGGGACCCTATTAATAAGACTCCGCTGTTCGTCTATCTGTCACCAGGCTGTATCTCATGAACCGTGATAGCTGCACAGTTGAAATTTTCATATATGATGATTTCTGTCACCGCTAATAGCAACGAATGCTAAAAACAGTATAATTTTATGTCTGTCTGTCTATGTCAGTAACCAATATAAAATTATCGAACACCGCGTACATTTTGCTTAGGAGAAGGGCTAGGCTAACCGTATATTTTGTACAGAACCCTCGGTACGCGACTCCAACTCGCACTTGGCTCGTTTTTACAACTAATACAATGGCATACCAATCTATCAAATTGCCTCTTGATCTTGACCTTTGATTTGGTTAATATTTTAAAGAATGCACTTGCCAATCGACCTTTTTTGATATTTATGCAAATGTCATCGAATTGCAAATGTCATTTGGACAAGTCGTTACAGACAGTTCGTCAGAGATGTCCCGGATTGATATGTTCGTCGTGCTATGGAATAAAAGTTAGACAGGAAAAATATTCGATGAGTGAGAACTCACTCACTCACAGATAAATAAATAATCAATCTCACACAAATCGACCTAGTCCCAAACCAAGCAAAGCTTGTATGTGTAATAGGCGACGATATACATAATATATAGATAAATAATTATAATACTTATATACATAGAAAACATCCAAGACCCAGGAACAAACGTTCGTGCTCACCACACAAGCACTTGCCCTGGCTGGGATTCGAATCCGGGACCGCCAGCTTTGTAAGCCGTCGTGCAGTGAGCAACCGACTGAGCCAAACGTATCGTCTTAGATGAAAGGGCTACTACTACGAGAGAATCCAGGCTCTGCTCATCATACAAACACTTACCCTGGCCAGGATTCGAACCCGAAAAAGACAATTTCTTAGACCGGTGTGCCTATAGCTTAGCCAAACCTGTTGTCAAAACAGTGAAAATAAACTTCAGTAATCTATACTATTATAAAGTTGTAGAATTTTATAATAGTTTCTACATTGAAGATATAAAAAAAAAACTATTGTTGCGGAAAATATTTTATTTCGATCGTTTGTATCTACGTGTCGTTGCGGGTTAATCACGCTAAATTGGCTAAATGGATTTCAACTATTTTTGGTACACGGATAGCTGGGTATCTCCAGATGGTTATAGGATAATTTTTATCCGACTATGTTGAAGAAAAAAGAGGGGTTATGACATTTTTTACTCCGCCAACAAAGTAGAAGTTCTAGTAGCTATTATAAACCAACAGCGGTTTATAATAATAATTATGTTTTTTGATTGCAGGCAAAAAACCCCTATCACACAAAAGTAGTAAATTTAAAAATAAGTGAAAAAAAAAAAACATTCCGATGAATTGAGAATCTCCTCCTTTTTTGGGACTCGGTTAAAAAAAAGTTTATGCATTCTGACTACACGTTTGGCTCAGTGGGTTGTACGAAGCTAGCGGTTCCGGATTCCAATCCTGGCCAGGGCAAGTGTTTGTGTGATGAGCACGAATGTTTGTTCCTGGGTTTTGGATGTTTTCTATGTATTAAGTATTATAATTGATCTATATATTATGTACTAGAGGCGCCCACAACTTCGTTTTCGGAGGAGAAAAAAACATAACCCTTCTTTTTTTTCTTTTGCATAGTCGGGTAAGAACCATCCTATAACCATCTGGAGATAAGTACCCACCTACCCGTGTACCAAAAATAGTTGAAATCCGTTTAGCCGATTTAGCGTGATGAAGCCACAGCGACACATACAAACATTTTATTTTTACAGCTTTAAAATAGTGCTAGCTTCTGCCCACGACTTCGTCCACCTTAAATTTGTTTATCGCGGATAAGGGTATTTTTCCGGGATAAAAAGTAGCCAATGTTCTTCCCCGGGACTCAAACTATCTCCTTACCAAATTTCATCCAAATCGGTTCAGCGGTTTAAGTGTGAAGAGGTAACAGACAGACAGACACACTTTCGCATTTATAATATTAAGTAAGTATAGATAGATATCGTCGCCTAGTACCCATAGTACAAGCTTCGCTTAGTTTGGGAGTAGGTCGATTTGTGTAAGATTGTCCCTGATAAAAAATAAAATACATAGTATTCCAATACGCTCAGTGCCGGTATATTTCCGAGTCTTCCAATTTTACAGGCGCCGCATTCCCCACAATGTATCATTTAGAGCTCAATAAATTCCTATGCAAGAAATTGCAATTTTGATATCACCCCTAAGATCCCACACTCTGCAAACTTAACATGTAGAAAATAAAGTTAAATTTCTTTCAGCAATGTCTGCTGAGGTATCTACGTACAATTTTGCTTGGAGTTTTCTTTTTCGTATTGTCGGAGAAGATGTCTTGTGCGGCGGTGGTAGGGTGCGTTGTTGGATGGGGCGGTTGTATTATAAGGCTTATTATAATGTCGTATCTGGCTAGTCGATCGCGGGTACTGATTGCCGCCCCCGCGGGCGGGCCTGGTTGCACCACTAACGGCAGGTTAGTCGAAATTGGCTTTTAATATTTTACCCGACAGCGTCAGTAAGAAGGTAATGTTTTCATAAGTATACGTCAGTAGATATGTATGTGGCTATTTATTTGGCACGCTCTGCAACCAAAAATGAGTAGTCGGATTTGACTTGGTTGCGGGTTGTCTATTTGCGATATACTTGTTAGTTTTAGACGACAGGTTTGGCTCAGCGGGAGTAACGTCGCCTTTGAAGCTGAAGGGCCTGGGTTCAAATCCCGGTAAGGGCTAATATTTGTGTGATGAGCATAAGTATTTGTTCCTAAGTTTTGGATGTTTTCTATGAATATAAGTAAATATATCTAATAATTATATCGTCGTCTAGTACCCACAACACAAGCCTTATTGAGCTGCGATGGGACTAGTTCGATTTGTGTAAAATTGTCCTGTAATATTTATTTATTTAATAGCAGCATATATTCTTGCTTGGGATGGATTAGTTGTTGGACAACTAAAACATCATGTGGAACACAGCCTATGTAAAGTGCTATTAGCCATACTGTTGCACAGCCAATACTGTTGGAAGGGCGATGGAAGATGGGTTTGTATCAGAGGGCTTGAGAAATAGGCGAGTGTAACTTTCAGTGTCCTGCACTCTGTATGCAGATAACTGTGGTTTTCACGTGGGCTGTAGTTACTCTAACCCTGCTAGGAAATGACTGTTGCTAATGAAACTCACGACATCTGAGAGCCATACGTCGCTAATCGGTACGTTTACTCTTGTTTAGAAGACTTTAATGAAAACCTAACGCATCCGTCACAAATAGGGAATTATTCTGCAGTCAGCCAGTCTACCATTGGTGGCATTGGTGCAAACTTATGTCAATTTTACAAGTTCTATTAAAGTTTTGCACCGATTGTGCCGACCAGTGGTCATATTACTTGTATCTTATTTAATTAATTATATTGATATAATTTATTTCAACCAAATTTTCTTTTTTATCATCTATAAGAGTGTATGAATTTAACTATGGTTTAGCTCTAACCGCCGGCCAGTACCACCGGCCCAGGATGCGTACAGTAATGGGTACAATCTGGAAACCTGTAGGATAGGTTGTAATCTTTCCTATCTTGTCCCGGCCCGAGTGGGCGCGGGTTCGATGCTTGGACGGGAAACATTTTGATTACAAAACGGCTTTGCATTTGCAAAATCCTAGATCTATCGATTTATATACGAACAAGTTTTATGCTAAATCTATTATTTGTAGTTTTGATTTAAACTTACTGATATAGAGAACATATTTTTAGGAATCTTCAAACACCTATATTTATTGAATTAAACTAACACGATTTTCATTATGTCAACACAACAAAAGGGGCTTAATCGCGTATAATAATAACCATTTATTTCGGAACTTCATCCAAATAAATATGATTTTATTTAATTACCTTTCGCTGGTAATTCTTCAACGTTTTGGACGTCGCATGTAGTGTTGTGATAACCTATGTTTATCTCAATCGAATTTTGCACTTGTTTAAAAGTTATTTGGAAAACTCAATTTAAGATAATTGATAATTTTTAAGCAGATGTATCTGGGTGGTAACCAAAATTAACGCATTTATATAAAGCTCAAATTGAAAAATTATATGCCTCCGATGGAAAGCTTTCGTTGGGGTTCTCCAACGACATATAATTAGGAAGATTCATGTTTTTCTTTTTTAAATTTCGCTTTACATAAAATAATTACTATGTTTTTAATTATCATTCAGGTGCGCCGTTTTCAATTATATTAATAATTTTAGCCCAAACTTGTGTTGTAACTGTAATGCTGTTTCGACCTTACTTTTATTTGCGGTATAAAATACTCATATCCAGCTCCGAAATCTCAGGATCTTACCTGTAAAGAAAAAAAACATTTAGTTATCAACTTAGGTACATTTACAGCAAATTGCCAAACATGAAAGTTATTAGTCACGGTCGCAGTGTAAAAACATAATATTACCTATGTATAACATAAGGAAATTAATAAACATTTTGATAATTACACGTTTCAATTAAATTATGTAATCATTAGGTAGGTACATTTTTTTTTATAGATTTTAATTTTAAATGAATTTGATTACATGCATATCAGTGGCGTGGCGTCCATATAAGCCGATTCCCACCGGGTTGCCCAAGGAAAGGCTTATAACAACCTTTTTCTTTAAATATGAGTAAATGAATACGCTTCGGCTTCTCTTGAAATTCTGCTGACGCCACGCCTCTTTTTTTAAACCAACTTATATGTAATTGGCGGCTGCGCCGACGCGTCGGCGATGGCGATATCGACCTCCACTCTGATACATAATATATTAAAGTATATTTAGTATAAAACCTTTAGAGGAAGTCTACCTATTGATGTGTGTTGCCTTGAAAGCTTCTAAGGTCTTATTACATATCCGGATTGCGGATATAGAAAAAAAGTTGGATTTAAACCATTGTAGTGCGAATCGGGAAGGATATTGGATACTGTTAGTGTCGGTTGACCAATACGACCTTCGAAAAATTAAAAAAAAAAAAAACAGTTATTATTCCATTGCTTAAGAAGGATTATATTTGGGTGGATCAATAATTTCTTGTCGTTAATCTGTCCCGTAACACAGGAGACAATAGTGTCAGATGAGAGTTACTTAGAAAAAATCTAATAAGCTTGGCTATTAACATACTGACGAGATTATAAGAGGAATACATACATTTGTTACCATTATACAATATACAAACTGTATATTACATGCAAAATCGTGATTTTCAAGTGGTACACGAGACGTAACCATGACAACGGAAGTACAGATAAAAGTGGACATATTTTTTAGTTTTTCTTGATAATTTTGAGAAACAATTTGCTAGTTAAATTTGACCCACTTCCCAGTTTCCGATTGAGCTAAAATTTGGCATACTTGTGAAAGGTACGTTATAGTATATACAATTAATCTTATTTTGGCGTCGGTGCCATATAAAGAATGTGTAAAATAATGAAAATTGTCGATTTTAGTAAGTTGTGACACGATGGCACCGACTCCAAAATAACATTAATTGTATATACTGTATAGATTGAGTATACAAACGGTTACTTGTAAGTAATTTGAAGAAACTGAATTATGGCGTTATTTTTTACTTTTTAGTTTTTTTGTTTAAGAGTTTATTTATTTTACACTTTTTAGTTAATCGTTACTTAAAAGTGTATCTCGTGACGATTCGAACAAGCCCAAACACGGCTAGGATACATTATTTTATTACATAAATCTGGTGCCTCTCTTCCGGCTCCATCATCAAATCAATTCGATGGTACCATTCTCATCAGGAACATTTAAATTTGTGACTATGAAGTTGCTTAGCTAAATTAATCAAGATATTTTGTCGCCACCCGTAAATCATTTATCATTGAGAAGTTCCGATGGCATTCTGTGGTCTTCTGCATCAGTTCCACTTCACTAATTTACACTTTCTGAATGCAAATGCCTATTATGTTTCTTATAATACCAAAATCGCTATATGTATGCCTACAATATTTGAGGAGTTCCTTCAATTCCTCATGGATTCCATCACCAAATCTTCACCAAAATTAAATGGGACCAACTAGAAAGTACCTTCTACAAAACCAAAAAAAAAATTTTGAAATCGGTCAAATAGTCTTTGAGTAATCGGTGAACACCCATAAAAAAAAAAAAAACATTCCGTCGAATTGAGAACCTCCTCCTTTTTTTGGAAGTAGGTTAAAAAAGAGGATAGTCGGCAATAAAGCTTGTCACAAAAAATATTGTTGACGTGATAACGTCTTATTAATCGATGAACGCCGGCTGCTCGCACGAAAAAGCATGACTCATTGTCACGTTCCGCTGTCACGTTTCGCGTGCAAGCAAGAGCGCGGAACAAGCGATAGAGAGGCGCGATCGCCCTAAGCGTTCGGCTTCTCTTCCACGTTATCACATCAGGCAAAATTATCGTCCGTAAACCGACTTTACAGACAACTAATTTGTTTAAATGTAGGTATCTAGTTTTTTTTAAACATAGACACATAAATATTAATCTGCTACATACAACTCATTTGCCTAATTCTCCATTCATTCATAATCAACTCATCCAATTCATAACGCGTCATTAGCGTCACAATCGTGACACTCGTCACATTTTGACACCACGTGTCATCGTTCCTTTTTCAAACGTAACGGCAACAAACATGGCGGTCTGCGCGCGCGACGATTTGTCAACGTCATCGTGACTGGACATTCCGCTTGGCACCGTTTTTTTTCTGTTTGTTCATAGCTAAGCCGTTAAATATGAGGATTGAGTAATAATGGGAAACGAGGATTTGAGTGTTGGGTGACTTGGGATGCGTTTTAAATAAGATTTTAATCGATGTGAGGCCGGCATGAGCGCCTGGGCTGTGAGCTACAAATATAATATTGGTCAGCTTGTTCGAGATATAAGTATTCATAGATCAATGCTGCTTGTAATTACAAAATTTATATAAAAACATATAGCATTCCATTAGTGATGCTATATTACACAATTCGTGGGTAAATTATACCTTATAGGTATAATAAAAAAAAAAATAAGATTAGTCAACAACCCTATTAGTTATGTTTCATGTCTCTGCATATAACCGCTAAACAAAATGAGATTAAAACAACTTGTAGCAGTAAAAACCCTTTTAAACCGCCTGTTTGCGTAAAACATGTAATTTGCGCCCGAAACAGTACTTGTTTCGCAATAAAAGTATTTTATTTAAAGGTACCTATAATGGTAAAAATGAGCGCGGTAAATGTATATGAGGCAGTTATTTAACTTCAGAAAAACGCCACGAACTACACGGTTGACCACCGCTAGTCTGTGCCAATTCTAGTTTGTAATTGTGAACTACATTTGCAAGTTCAGATAAAGTGTAAAATTATAATTTATATCCTTTAAAAATTAAAAGTAATTAGGTAGGGAATACAATACCTCTTTATTGCACACCTCACAAAACAGCACAGAAGCAAATAATTCATATAATTCTCTTCTATTCTATTATTTATTATGTCGTTATTAAAATGAAAAGTCTGTACAATGAAGATATAAAAAAAAAAGATACGGACTACTTGAAGGTTGGAAGGAACGACTGAATCGAAAAAAAAAGACATTTTTCGGATTTTTTGTATGTTTGTATGTGTCGTTGTGGCTTCATCACGCCAAAACGGCTGAATAGACTTCAACAAATTTTGGTACACGGGTCGCTGGGTATTGATATGCAATGCACTTAACTGATCATACATTTGGTAGCATTCTTAGCGATCATGGTATTGCGCTATAGATGTGGAAAAATACCAATTTAAATGATTAAAGATAAGTAGTTAATATTGCCAACATTTCGGTAATCCATCATTTTGGTTGAAATTTGCCACATCTATGGCATTCTACCATGAACGCTGCACCAAAAATGCTACCAAATTTACGATCAGTGGTTTTATGATACTTTTTACCCGACTACGCTGAAGCAAAAAAGAGAGGTTGTGACTTTTTCTGTTACGTGAACGAATTTGTCAATAAAGTTATGATTATGATTAAGATCTCAAACTTTCAGCAATTTATAACGGTTAAAATACTGGTGGTAATATAAATACTTTGACATATTTGTATACTGGTATAAAAATAAGTGTGGGACGAATTTTAAACCTGTGCTCTCACGCAATTTTATGTAATGAGGAACAAATGGCACAGAAACTTGGTTACCGGTGCAAATTGAAATTAAAGCCGGTTTTTATGCAAGACTGAACTTAGGTACTTCTGTTAACTTAATTACATTAAATAACACGTGTTCCAAATTTCGTTCTTCCAGCTTCACTCTAAAGGTTATTAATTCATCCTTACTTGTCCTTAATAGTAAATAACATTCTAACCTAAAAGTATACCTTTTTTGCATTAAACTGCCTTTTTCTTGTGAATAAAGTAATAGGAATTAATATTTTTAGTGCCACATTTCCAATTTCATACATTAAATCTATTTCCTTGCGAGAAGACAGTTGGTATTGGCATAAACTGTATATTTGTCGGCGAGAATGTTCTTTGCTATTAAGGACAAGGAACACAAGAGATTTGCAAAATTATTAAGAAAAAGGTGTTTTTGGCAATTGGGTTTGTCGGCATTTGACATTACCAGTAGTTAGTAGTTTGCATGTTTTGACCACGATACATTTTGGCAACTGGGTATTGTCCTGGACGTTTTGACACTTGGACTTTCTGACATTTTGACGTTCTGACACTTGAACTAACATATCCCCGAGGGTTGTAATTAGTACATTAGTTAACAAATTATAATTTTATGATTTTAATGACACTTGGCTGGTTTTTCTATATGAGTTTGCCCTCCTTAACTTTTCTATACTCCATGCTAGTAATTGTGGTGTTAATAAAAGCGAATGTGGTTTCGATGTATATATGACAACCAGACAGACATACGGTAACACATTGTACGCAGGTACAATCCCTATTCAACGACAAGAGGATCGAGACGTTAGATTTGAAATTCGAACAGGAACCCGACACAAAAGGTAATGTCTCAAAGGGATATTGTAGATGCTTACGACGTTTCTTCCGCGGGACGCAGCTTAGAACAATGCGTGCGTCATATGCGAGAGAATGTTTGGACAACGCGTAGGGCAACATTTGAAGCGTATACGGTAAAATGTATTAAACGACATTTACCTACCAAAATTTCCTTAGAGCATTTAACTAATATGCCATACGAATAGGTAAGTACATTCCCGCTCTGAAAAACTAATCGCAAAATCTCCGGTTAGTTTATATGGCAAATTGTCAGTGTGTGGATTGCCCCAGTTGATCTTCTGCCATGTTAATGATTATGTCCAAATCTACTGTTTTTTTTTTCACTTTTTGTCACAAATATTACCTGTATTACGCGAGAATGATAAAGATTGTACGGGAACCCGGAATAAGTTATATGTCAGTTAAAATGTTTTTCCATTCCAAACTTATTCATCTTTGTGTGGGACTTTGGTGAGGTTTATGTCATATTTCTCGCTTCGTTCTCTGATGGTTGTCTCATATTAAGTAGGCTTTAAGGAAATATTTACGTTAAAGTCTATGCTGTTACAAAGTTATACAATGAAATGTCTGCAGTACATTGAAGATATAAAAAAAAACTATTATCAGGGACTATTTGGAGGTCACTGAAGAGAAAAATATTATTTATGGAATTTTGGTATGTTTGTATGTGACGTTGACACTTCATCACGCAAAATCGGCTAAACGGATTTCAACTATATTGGTGCACAGATAGCTAGGTATCTCCAGATAGTTATAGGATACTTTTTAACCGGCTACGCTGATGAAAAAATGAGGGGTTATGACTTTTTCTCCTCCGCTCCTTCTAGTTATTAATTAAAATAAATAATATACCGACGCATAATTGACAACATTTATATTTTGCAAAGCTATGCATTACTGATGCTATTTTTATTCAACTTTGTCACGCAATGTGTTACCCGAAATATGATTAGTTTAAAAAATATAAGACAACTATGATAGAAGGTAGAAGATACGAGGTTTTCGTTCTCAAAAACTGCGTGGTGCTGGCGTCGGATGCTAAGGGTACCTTGGACTGCTTTTCGAACTAATGCGTCCATACTGAAAGAACTTGACCTCGAACACAAACAGCGCCTCTCATCTGTCTGCACCGGATTCTTCAGTATTTTGGCCATGTGGCCCGCCGAGAGGCCGACAATTTAGAAAAGCTGATGGTGATAGGCACAGTTGAAGGGAAGAGAGGCCGTAGCCGTAAACGATGGGTAAACCAGGTGTCAGAGTGCCTTGACATGCCGGTTAATGCAGCCCTTCAACAGGCAACCGATCGAGCTTCATGGAAGGGAATACTCGCTAAACTACGTCGGCAGAGTCACGATCCTCAGCATTGAGGGACCGATTGAGGAGAGGAGAGAGAACATAAAATTAAAAGTGCATGAGTATTTTGTTCGGTAATGATACGGCTTGCCATCTCTAGCAGAGCTTGTAACCGGTTACAAATAAATTGGTATTTATTTCGGTTAAACAGGTTAATTGTTTGGGTTACGTTCGAATTAATTGATTTCGGAACGTTATCCACTGAGAGAGCGCTCTCTAACCGGTTAATGGATATCGTGAACCGTTTATACTCCGAGATATTAACGGTTAGTCAGCGGTTTTTAGCGAGCGTAACCTTTATTATGGGTTAAGCCCTCAAACTGTGCTTCTAACCGGTACGGAAAACGATTTCAAGCCCTGATGTTTAGCAGTTAAACGCTCTTAATATAAAAACAATCTCCATTATGATAGTATATGGTAATATATAAAGTAAAATATATATTTTATAAGTTTCCAAAAAACGTCCGGAGTCCTTGTATTATTACTATGAAGCGACGAGAGCTTCGAAGAGAGCAGTGCACCTAATATCGTAGATGCATTTCATAAAATTATATTAAATTGCTCTCACTCAGCTATTGAACGGATGGTTCAACTTATAAGAGAAAAATGGTTCAGCAGAGGTCGGAATTGGAGGTGCCTATTTAGCTAAACTTCGCGGAAGGATGTATATGAGTGGTAATAAACTAATTACCAACAAAAATAATGAATCATTTTTATTGAATGTGGAATTTCCGCGTGCAAGTTATAAATTTGGTCTGATATTTATTAGACATAGTATTTACTTAAAATAAGCCGTCGTTTACGAATCTGACAGAAGAATAGAAGAATAGAGTTTGGCTTGGCAGCATATGGCAAGCTTCACCATATATTTGAGTCACCACTGCCCTAGTGCCTCAAGTCGAAAGTCTTCCGGTCCTTACTTAGGCGGCCGAGACGTATACACTTACAAAAGGCCTCATCCGCAAATTCCATATAGCTTAGAGAGCTATGGAGAGGGCGATGCTCGGAGTTTCACTAAAGGACAAAATCTGGTACCAGGATATCCGACTGACAACCAAAGTCACTGACATAGCGCTCAGAAAGAGCAACTGAAGTGGTAGTAGGCGGGGCATATTTGACGGAGTGCCGGTGTTGGATGGGGGACCTTGGGTTCTGGAGAGGAGACCTTGAACGACGCGTCCTGTGGGACGACCCCAACCTAGTGGACCGACGACCTAAAGAGATTTGCGGGAAGGACGATGGTGGCGTGAATTGGGGAAGGCCTATGTTGACGTTAATGATGATGAGCCGTCATTTTATACTTGCACCAAACACGCTGCACTCATTGCAACAGGATAAAATTAAAAAAAAAAAGTTATAAAAAACGTAATTAGGAGTCGAGCATCGCGTGAGCGGGACTCGAGTTTACCCGTGCCGCGTAAATCACTCGATTTACGGGCCGACTCAGCGAGAGCCCCGATTTATGACTTTTACCAACATTTCAATTGAAAACTGAGCTTTAACAATGTCTACAATCGTACTTTTGAATTGAGCAGATTTAAGGTTCGCATTTACGTGACTTACGTGTCACGATTTTACTGCGTAACCTCCACACCGCTGCTCATAAAACGCTGACGGCTGAATGTATAGAGAAATCGTGGTATGTCACCGCGTATACGCAGCGTTAAGATTCGTATACGCGATTGTGAGAGGCTTGCGTAAAAATCGTGACGTATAAGTCACATCACTGCGATAACGCACAGTCAGCGTATTTTCAGCATTGGTGTGGGCGAACCTTTATGCAATTTTATGCTAAGCTTTTGCTCCCCTTTTTCGGACTGTTTTTTTCAGTAACTTTATAGTGTCTTAGACATTTTAGCATCTAGTTTGTCCGAGTGTAATTGCAATGTGCTTTAGTGTGATGTATTATCGGTTGGTGACAAAGGCCTCCCCGGAGGATCTCCACAACGATCGTACCTGCGCCGCGCTTATTGCAAATTACAGTTTTGAATTTTTGAATGTTAAAACCGTGTTTGTCACTGATTTTCAAACTTCGTATTAAGGCGCATATAATAAAACTTAACCGCCTCGGTCGCATACAAATCCGAGCTTAAAGTTCAGCGCTTTAAGCTCGTGTAAACGCTTACACACCCCCCCAAGCCTTCCGCAGGCTAAAGTGTTCCAAAGCATCCTATATCGAGTGTCTCGACGGATTCCCACGAGGCGTTGATGCTTTTGTCTCGTCCTAATTGTGATTAAGGAACCGGTTTGCGCGGGGAATAAAATGGTGGTCGTATGAAGAATTGCTATTGATTGCAATTTGTGTCATCATCAAACTGTTGCAGTCCATTGCTGGACATAGGTCTCTCCAAGGGTGCGCCGCTGAGCACGATCCTCAGCCACTCTCCTCCGGCCGACGTCAGCCACCCTGTTTATATCATCGCTCCAACTTGCCTGAGGACGTCCTACGCTTCCTTTGCCGAGACGCGGTCTCTACTCGAGAACACGTCTGCTAACGGTTGTCGGACAGTTTGGAGGTCACCGAATGGATTTTATTTCTTTACTTTTTGTATGAGAGTATGTGTCGTTCTGTCCTTCTAGCACATAATAAAATAAAGGATTGAGAAACGTCACAGAAACTGAATATTAAAACTTTTCAAGCAAAACTCCACCCTAACATTTCATTAGCATACAAACATCCCAATACTCGATACCCCAATTTTAATAATATACACCCTGCTTTTCACTTTTAAATATTATAAAATAGAAGGGCACCTTCATTCGTGGAGGAGAAAAAGTCATAAGCCCTCTTTTTTCTCCAACGTAATCGGGTAGAAAGTATTCCAGTGACCCTTACAATCAATCTTTATATAATATCTTTAGTGTACAGACATTTCATTGTTACAACTTTATAATAGTATTGATTTAGGTTGAAGGTGCCGACGACTGGAGCAGTGTCTATTGGACGTCTACCATACTTATTTATTACAGCGATGCTAATTGCTAACACAAGCGAAATACCTCTCCGACTGCCCTACAAAGCTTTATCTTAACTGAAATCTCAATTAGACGAAGCCGATGGCCCGTATTGAGACACAGTCCGCCCCGTGACTGGAATAGCCGACTCTCGGTAGGTGGCGTTGCTTTGAAGTCCAACAAAGGTAAACTTTACTGTTCCCTTAATTGTACTGGTTCACTAAAAAGGGCATGAAGTATGAATGCTATGGAATGATTAGGATGACTTTTTAACAGCAGTGCTCTTTTAATAGTGTGGCTAGAGTCTAGATTAGTACATTGTCACTTTCACTTACTTAATACATAGATATTATAATAGTTTTCGTATGTTACAGATAATAAACCGGCCAAGTGCAAGTCGGACTCGCACACCGAGGATTCCGTACAAAATATACGCTACAAACGGCCGTATCTATGAAAGTCCATTATTAGCAGAGCCCTACTCCTCCTAAGCAAAATGTACGCGGTATTCGATCATTTTGTATTTTTTATTGTCATAGAAAGTCATAAAAATTATATTGTTTTTAGTATTTGTTACAGCGGCAACAAAAATACATCATGTGTGAAAATTTCAACTGTTTAGCTATCACAGTTTATGAGATACAGCCTGGTGATAGACGGACAGACAGACAGACAGACAGAGGGATAGCGGAGTCTTAGTAATAGGCTCCCGTTTTACCCTTTGGGTACGGAACCCTAAAAAGGGTGCCTTAAATGCTTGATGATGAAAATAGTTTTATTTAACTATACATATTAAAATTATGTAATTTTACACGCAAGCAAAAACACATAAACCTGTAAAACTTCCGAAAAAGCAAGAAAATTTACGAGAAATTGTCTTTTTTTTTCATATTAAAATTACTAAAAAAATTGTGATTTTACATAATTTTTCGTAAATTTCCTTACTTTTTCGGGTATTTTACAGGTTTATGTAAAAGTATATCATCTTTACCAGTGTGTTTCTCAGTTGACGTCAAAGCTCAATACTATGCTAAATTCAACATGCAAGTCCATTTACAAATGTCCAGAAATATTGCTTTTGCGATGGAAATATTACATCTCGATGTTAAGACTATTTTTGTAACAAAATCACGGGAAAATTTCGGTAAATAAACTCGCCCCAAAGAAACTTTATAAACACGAGCCAACTTCCCAAACTAATCTCCATTTACAAAAACAATAACATCGCTGGAACAACAGAAGTCGAGCAAAAGAGAACTTGGCGAAATATGCGCCAAGTTTAGGAGATGCGGACGAATAAACAGTTAGACTTAATGTATGCAAAGCCTCAAAAAGTCAGCGACCTCGATACACTTGCCGAAGGTTTGGACCAGTTTCTTATCATATTCGGGACAAAAAATAATAAAAAAACAGGCCAAGTGCGAGTCAGTCTCGCGCACCGAGGGTTCCGTACAAAATATACGCTACAATCGGCCGTATCTATGAAAATTCAGTGTTAGCAGAGCCCTTGTCCAAAGCAAAATGTAGGCGGTGTTCGATCATTTTATATTGGTTATTGATATAGACAGACGGACATAAAATTATACTGTTTTAGTGTTTGTTGTTATAGCAGGAACAAAAATACATCATCTGTAAAAATTTCAACTGTCTAGCTATAACGGTTCATGAAATATATATAGCCTGGTGACAGACAGATAGACAGACGGACAGCGAAATCTTAGTAACAGGGTCCCATTTTACCCTTTGGGTACGGAACCCTAAAAATTATCTCGTGAGATGCCATGCGCGGAGGCAAAAATGGTAATGACTTTTTTCCAGGTACGATTTTTTTTTTGTTGCCAAGGGAAACATGCGAAATAACTTCAATATATTTGAGATTACGTGATTGTATGTTTTCAGTAACGTAACACGCGGAAACTTTAAAGTGATATCGATTTGGATTGTTAGAATTTTTTATTGCTTATAAATGTAGTTGTTTCAATATTAATAATGTTCATATTATCACTTGATAGACAATTCCTAGATAATCAACACACATCTTGAACAATTCATATCATGGTGCTGAGTATTTTTTAAATCTGTTTGGGTAATACGTTAATTGAGAAATAAGTAAGGAATTGACTTGACAGTGACAATGACAATACTAATTTACGACTAACAGTTCACTCAGTCATGCTTAGGTTAAATATTGGTGAAACGTAAAATGAGTTTACTCGCGATTTATTATTGGAATAAGACTTATACTACGCGAGTGAAATCGATCCCAAAATATTTCATTTATCAAAAAAATAAGAGCTAAGACCTCTCAACAATCTCTAAAGACTATCGCATTACTACTCGTATGCATAATCTTTTTAATTTTTGTTACAAACGTAAGTATGCGTATAAATTCGATGTTACCACAGTAGCAGCTACCTACCTATTACTAAAGTTCGATTTACACTCATCCCGCCACCGTGTCGGGTGGCAGTTTGTGGTTACCGCCGCCCATCGTGGTCACCCGCTGTAACGTAACCTTACCCGATAAACCTGCATTATGGGATTCCTTGCAGCAACCAAGCAGTCTGATACGGTTAGTGCATACTTGTGTACAAAACTGCCAAGCGTTATAACCGGTGTTTTTCTAAGGTCATAATTTCAGCCATTGGACGTCCATTGCTGGACACGGGCCTCCTCAACAGACTTCCATATGGGCCGGATAGAGGCGACCCGCATCCAGCGAGTCCCTGCAACGTTGCGCTTGCCGATACGCGGTGTCCACTCGAGAACCTTTCTGACCCAACGGCCATCGGTTCTTTTAAATATGTGCTTTGGTTCGTCTACGAATCTTCTCATTTCTGATTCGATCTCGTGAAGAGATTCCGAGCATAGCCGTTTCCATAGCTTTGTAACAACTTTTTCCGTAGTATGTTATAGAACGATCTGTTAATAATAGAGACATTGGTGAAAAAACTACTTTAATCACATAAAAAACTCACCGAGATGCAACAATGTTAAAATCACATTTTTGATCTTTCCCAAAAAAAGCTCCATACTAAAGCCTAGGAACGTGTGACGTCAGTTTCGGTTACATGTATGCAGGGTCTCCTAGAAATATTTTTTGTTATTTAACTATCAAATTAAGTAGCGGCTTATACAAGACACCTATACTCCAAATTTCATCAATATATATCGTGTAGTTTTTGAGTAAAATGCCTGTGGCATACGGACGGACGAATATAAACTATAAGGGTTCCGTTTTTGCCATTTTACGGAACCCTAATAAAGATGTGTAAATATATTGACACGTGGAATTCCAGTCTCACCAGCCTGTCGCCGAAAGAAAAACACATGTATGTGACTCAATGTTCCATTTATAAGTGCTCTGATGACTCGAGCAAGCCAGACTTATCGCTTGTTGACATTAACTGTCAACCACGCATGTAGGTTAATGGTCATGCATTACCATTCCGTCAATTCGTCTCGTTTTTTGATGATAACGAGAAATAAAAAGTGATCGATTGTTAATTAAATCCTCATCGCATATGATAAGTAATGTCATTTTGATATCATTTGCTTAATGGTAACGGTCAGAGTTTAGAACGATGCTTTTATTCATTTTTTGTAGCAGTATTGATAAATTATAATTTTAATGGATCCTTTGCCTTTCTGCGAAATAGTGTCTTGGTTAGATGTGACAATAGATTGTGCTCACATGCGCATATTTCCATGCAGTTTCCACAAACTAATACAACAAGCCACCACCCTACAGTATAATCCTCGACACGTGTTTCGCCTCTCTACGAGGCATCATCAGGAGATGCAGGAGATGTTGACGGTCTGGCGTCCACCCGAGAAATGAGTTGTCCAAAACGGTCGGCTCTATTTGTATCCTGAATAGGATTTCTAGAAAATTAAAATTTTCACCAGTAAAGTGTTTAAACGACGACGGGAGACCATTGTGCAGTGAAGGAACCGTATGTGGGCCAGTCCCGAGGAAAGCGTCCGGTGGGCAGCCCGAGATACCGCTGGAGCGATGAAGCCCTCAAAGACTTAACCACCCTCGGAGTACCCGATTGGCGTGAAGTGGCGCAGAAGAGAGTGGCGTTCTCTTGTGTCAGAGGCCAAGATCTTCTACGGGTCACCGAGCCAGAATAGTAAGTAAGTGCTTGAAAGAGGCTACTCACATCAAATCAGGCTGAAATCCCTTTGAAATTCAATCAGCGTTCGATGACCTGGAGCTATCAGAAGAAACGCAGATGCGATAGGTAAAACGTGTAGTATGTGTATGATGAATCAGCTGCTCTGCCCCCCCGACTCCCCGATCGCATACCTAAGGCGCGGTACAGCGGTATTGGTCACAATATACCTATTTTCTTTGTTAACTCTTAAGTGTTACTGCATGCTGTTTGTTGCTCATTAAAATAAAATAAAATTGAATATAGCACAAACGTATTCAACCGTTCTCAACCACCGACAAGTCTAGCTCCCTGGTACCTCTTCTCAGACGATTCACCATCATCATTTCAGCCATAGGACATTCACGCTGGACACAGGACTCCTCAATACATTTCCACATGGGTCGGATAGGGGCCAACCCGCACCGGACTGATAACATTACCACGGCCTCGATTAACTCAAATTAAATCTTACCATTTCTTCCTCTTCAAGAGCTCGTATCAGCTCATAGTACAGCATCTCCGCCTCCTCGGAAATCTGCACCTTCTCCTCACACTTGTACGTTATGTCGCACGCCATCTCTGTCGGCAGATGCATCTTCATCTTCATATTAATTCACTTGATCACAGAATGTCCCATCACTACTCTTTGGCACTGTTTGGAAGACTTCACTTATTGGTTAACCGACTTACGCATGTTTCAATCACTGATTAGAGAGTTTCACTTTTTGGCACTTCTTGGAAGACTTCACAAGTTTTTTTATAAATATGTCAGTTGCAGAAACCTTTATCAAAGCCACTGAAGAAAATATACAAGGTGACTTCTAAGATGTAGCGCAAAATGTTACTTTCCGAAGCTACTCACAATGACGATCAAATTTAATTAGTAGCCAAATTTCGTAATCGTAAAAAGAATCGGCTTCACCATAAATAACTTAAAACTAACCGTAGTCGGTTAATATGGGAGGCCAATTTTTTTTTAATGTTATCGATGTTGGTCTAATTCTAAAAGTTGATCGTTATTGTAAGTAGCCTCAGATTCATTATTTTGTATCACCTCTTAGAAGTCTCCTTGTATATTATAGGTAGGAATTGGATAATCTAACAGAAGCAATTTTTCGTGCTTGCGACAAAGTCAAATGACACTTAGTTCAACGCCTAATTAGGTACATGCTAAAGTAGAACTCTAGCACATTAAGATAACGCCAACGCAGGGTTTCTTTTGTAGAAACGAAACAGGTAATTTTACTGAAATAAGGTTGTACATGTATAGTCAACAGCAAAAGTAGATATTCATCTTAGTTCCTTGTCACTTTACTGCTTTAACGCATCCCAATGATGCTACTTTGCTCCAATTTAGAAAACAAGACACTTTTTCTTTTTCAAACATACTAGTCTCGCAAATAACTACTAATAGTATATTTCCTAACGCGTTGTAAATTTAAAAACACGCCACAAATTGGTGTGTTAAAATATGAAAAAAACTTTTCTCCTCATTCCTAAATGTTCATGGAGCAAAGTTAGGTAAAATTTGCACATTAAATGGTAATCATAGTACAGAAACTAATTTCGGAGCAAAAAAACAATGGTGTGACCATTTGTCATCGCATATTTCAGGCTTGTTCTTAATATTCTTGATGAATTATATAACACAAATAACAAGCCTCTATATACGTTTTCTGGATTGGACCGTACTTATCCTAGGGGGAGCAAAGTAGGACCAGTTTACGTGAAGTGCGATAAAGTACTAAAATTATCATTTACTTTTGCTGTTGACTGTACTCGTATAGAATCCTGGGAACCCATTTTGTTGATTGTACATAGAATGTAGAATGGACTGTGATTCGCAAATATTCGCATACTTTTAGATGTCGAATTTATTATTTGGATATAAACGAATTCTCGCCGTCAAAGCGACTGGTGAGAAATAATGAGAAAAGTTTGATTATACAGGGTGAGTATATTCGCCGGGGTGACTGAAACATTGTCGCCACAGTCCGTGCATTGAATCGTTAATGGCCGCGTTGATAGGTTGAATTAAATTAAGCCGACAACTAATTAATTCCGTTGCAGTGCAGCAAATGTTCGCGATGTACATTTTTAAACGGATTCCGTTAATTTGTAGTGCAGTTTGGCCTTTGTCAAAATTAATGTGATAAAGAATATTAAGACGTGATGACTATTATAAAATAAAACGTGACAAAAGTTGCTAATAAGAGCCGATTTCAAAGCAGTCAGTTGTTTAAATTACAGGATTGCATCGTTGAAGTGGCAATAGGCGGACCATGTAGCCCGGAGAAAGGATGACCGTTGGGGCAGTAAAGTCCTGGACTGGCGACCACGCATAGGAAAGCGCAGCGTAGGACGGCCGCTGACCAGATCGACGGATGACCTTGTAAGGGTCGCGGGGAGTCAGTGGATGCGGGCTGCGCAGGGTTGCACCCTGTTGCGAGCTATAGGGGAGGCTTATGTTCAGCAGTGGACGTCGGTGGCTGATAGATAGATATAGATAGTTGTTTAAAAATCTCTAAGATATTTTTCCATACACTTTAATTGCCAGACTAATCATTCTATGCCTGTTAGAAAGTCATAACACAACACCAATGATTTATTTTTAGGGGCCAAAATGTCGTAAAAAAAAGACTCTCCTATCGTGTAACCTCAATTGCTGAAAAAGGGCTAACAATCGCGCGTCATACAAACTGATTTGTGATCTCGTCTCATATGTCACCCTGTATTGTACGTTTTACAATCGAGCGCACTTATTTAAGTGAAAGAATTGAAATTAAAACAAGTTCCTTGAAACATGTGTTTAATGTTTACACGGTAATCTTATAAAGTAGTAAGTTTCATTTTAATTGATCCTCAAATTGAGTCAAGATTATTATCGTGTTAAAATAAAATGGTGCCTTTATCTTTGCCATTTATCACGAAATAACTTGTTCTGGTCACGCAATATCAACGAAATCTCAAAATAACTGTATGCATATAAAAACTGCTATTAATAACTTTAGATATGGCATCAGTGCCTCCCTTTTTAACTTATAGGTATAAAACGAGATGAGACATTAAATGAACGGACTGATAATGACCCTTCCATAAATATAATGATTAGTCATGAAGGGGACGAATGAATTGAACTGGATGTTTGATGACTAGCAATCAAGGTTTGTTTAAAAGACACAGATATTTCAACTGATGAATTCGCTGGGTAAGAATATGCAACTAATTTATGCATGGAACATGACCAGAGGTCGGAATAGGTAGTGCATAAGAGAAAAATATAAAAAAAAAAAACAAAAAACCCGAAAGCGTGAAAAAAATAAAAAGAGAAAAACAAGTCCAGTACCCTAGAAATTTATTAAGTTATAATGGAAATGTTTCTTGATTCATGATCGATACTCACATAAAACAAATAATATATTCTAATGTGGAACATAGCGCTTTGTAAGAGTCGGGACCCTTAAGAAATGTAGATCGACGCATCTCAACAATGGGTCCCGACTGTTTAAAAGCTGGCCGTTTTTTAAAACATGGCCGGGCGTTCTGTACTTCTAAGCCTAACTAGAAATATCCAGTTTATTTTGTACACTAAATAAATGAAAACTATATTTTTTCAATTTCTTACATAGCCGTTAGGATGTGACAATTTGACAGTGAAAAATGGTTATGGATTCGCATTATTTTAATGAATGCATAATTTACGCGCTCATTTGAGACTGAGAAATGCCGACCTTATACTGGTCATTTCGCAATAAAATGTCATTGGAAATTTTGCGGATGACTTTTGACCTCATGACTTTTGAAGTGAAGTTTATTTAGAAAGCAATGATGAGGTTCACGTAAAAACTAATCATTTATTCGTTGTATACTTTTATGAAGTGTTTCGTTCGTCGTGGTTGTTTAGTGGATACCTTAGTACGGCAGCCAATAAAATAAT
The DNA here is from genome assembly GCA_905404275.2 of Hedya salicella. Lineage (NCBI taxonomy): Eukaryota > Metazoa > Arthropoda > Insecta > Lepidoptera > Tortricidae > Hedya > Hedya salicella. The sequence goes on along the minus strand of FR990098.1, from coordinate 1,102,068 downwards.
GAAGATAATCTAGATTTTTTAATAAATAAAGAACCTGGGAGACCGTGCTTTGTTCCGTGAGTGAAATCATAAACTAGGAAGGCAAAATTATGACTATATACCAAATTTAATCCAAATCTATATAGAGCTGTTTCCGAGAATCCAATTAAATCGATATATAAAATAATTACTTATTTAAACGTTCAGGTTCACTTCGTCCAAATTCCCATCTCGTCCGCATTCTCAATTCGTCCACATTCCCAACTCGTCCACATTCCCATCTCGTCCAGATTCCTACGACCAAGATAGGATGTGGAAAAGTTTGAACTGGTATGTGGACGAGTGATGTAGCGTATGCAACGCCACCAATTAATCGTATTATTGTAGAGCCAAATCCACAGAACGTTAGAGTCTAAAACACTTATTCGGAGCACTTGCTTGCACTTGCTGTTTCTTCTAAAGCGCGAGTGAGAAGGCCTGTTTATGACTCTAACGCTTAGTCGATTTTGGCACTGGTATAGCAAGAAAACTACGATGAGCACACCCTACAGGTATGCGAGAGATACATAGTGATAAATATTATGGACGAGATGAAAGAGAATCGCATCATGTACGAGTGCGAGAGGAAATAAGAGACGTTGCGTACGCTACAATGAGGAATGTGGACGAGATGGGATTGTGGACAAGGTGGGAATATGGACGAGTTGGGAAGCAATCTGAACGGTCTAAAGTAATGAGATAGGTTGCAAGTAAATTTTAATTTTATTATAACAAGTTTTTTTTTAAGTTAGACCGATTATCCATATCGCCGCATGCAAACTCGAAACGATCAGGTAATAAAGTCAAACGTACACATTCCTAAACGTTTTACGGTTAACAAGATTTACATGCCATCTATAATTACACCGACTGTCCGGTCCTTTTGGCGCGCCGGCGCACGTCTGATTTAGCCTGGAATTCCTCGGCGGAACTTAATTTCACGCGTAAACAAATTTCGGTGGAGACTCTAAAGGGTCTTTTGTACAGAAATAGTAGCTAAGCAAGTGACGGGTTCGTAAAGATCTGCACAAACACTTTTGGCGATAATAAGAGTCGTGCTTACGGATATATGGTAGTATATCTATCTATCAGCCACGGACGTCCACTGCTGAACATAGGCCTCTCCTATAACTCACCAGAGAGTGCGATCCTGTGCATACCGTATCCGGGTGATTATTTGAGCGTTTTAAACGGTTACGCAGCGGTGTGTCATCTCTTATGAGGGTTCGTACTTTACAACGCGCACGCCGCGAGCACGTCTACTCTACGTCTACGATTCTAACTTCTCTCGCAACTTTTTATGATTCAGCGTCCAATGCCGGCTTTCACCTGTACACAATAATAGAGACTTTCACGAAACCACCAATTTACGCGATAATTTCCGCAACAACATCCTAATTAAGACAACATAGCTTGTTAACATTGAACAATTTTGTATATTAATTAAAAACAGCTTAAGTGCTTTAGTTTTACAAAGAGATATACGTCGTTATGGGACTAGAAGTACTGGTAGTAAAGGGTTTTAGTAAATTGAGTTATTTTCGTACTTCTCATTAAGGTCAATGTTGATAATAAACTATGAAAGTACGGTCAGTCCATAATAGGGATGTTGCTTCATCTCAAAATTTGAAAAAACAAGCAAGTACGGAACTACGCAAATTTTGAACACGATATCTTACGTGTAACTTGTTTATGAGCCCTTAAAGTTGGGTGAGTAAGTCCATTTTTAAAGTATGAAAACATTAATGACTTTAATACCTACCATTGAATACTTAACCCATGAAATGCATGTTTTACAACTTTTGTTATTGAAACCGTTTCGATGAACCAACTTTTGAACATAGCTGCAGAACAAAGTTTTCAATCTCCCCATACATGATATTGGCATGTGACGTCACATGCTAGTAGGCTTAACTATGAAGGGTTTTTTGGTATCTCGGGGAGTTTTTATAAGATTCAAGTAGTTTTTTCACCAATATTTTTATTATTGAGGGGTCGTTTTATAAACACCGAAAGCAGTTGTTAAAAAGCGTATTAAATTGTTTGGGCTTCACTCATATATAAATTAATAACAGTAAAGAGAGGTACTGATAAGACGGCGCGTCTTTGGTTTATCGTAGGGTGAGTTTTCTCTGCAACTGATTGGACCTTGTCGCATTTCATATTGTTCTAGTTTCTGAATAAACAATGATTGTGTTACCTACTAAGATGCTGTTACAGACAGAGTACTAAAATAACCAGTTTTTGTTCAAGCTGACTGTACAAAATTGTTACAATTAACTCATTGCAAAATACTAGGTTAAAATGTGTTTACGAACTTGGATTCTCGTTTTTTAAGGACATGCCATCTTGATTGACCAATCACATTAATTGCTATCATTTACTGTAAATATACCTGTACTTATTTGTACAATAATTTATGTCCCACATACGTGATTGTCGTTTATTTAAAATTAAAAGAAGGTTTTTAGGGATCCGTACCTCAAACCTGAACCCTTATACGATCACTTTGTTGTCCTTCTGTCCGTCTGTCTGTCTGTCTGTCTGTCAAGACCGTTTTTCTCAGGAATACGTAGGGGCATCAAGTTGATGAATTAAAATAAAATACTTGTGTCTACCGTCTCTTGAAGCTATAAAAAATCAAATTTCTAAATCATCGTAATCCATAAAAATTGCCGTCCATGGAAAACCTAGAGGGTACTTCCAGTTGTTTTAGAAACTTGAAATTTGGTATGAAGGTAGCTCTTATAAGCACAATGTACGAAATAAATCTGAAAATCTTAATTATTCATATCTATCTCTCTGTCTATGTCAATTTCTATACTATTATAAAGTTGTAAAAATGAAATGTTTGTATGTGTCGTTGTGGCTTCATTACGCTAAATCGGCAACACGGATTTCGACTATTTTTGGTACACGGGTAGCTGGGTATCTCCAGATGGTTATAGGATACTTTTTACCTGACTATGCTTAACAAAAAAGGGGGGTTACATTTTTTTCTTCTCCGCGAACGAAGTTGCGGGCGCCCTCTAGTCTAATATAAAATAACCCTACACCGCGTACATTTAGGGCTCTGCTAACACTAGATTTTCATAGATACGGCCATTTTCAGAGAGTCCGACTCGCACTTAGCTGGTTCAGTTGCACAAACCGAATTACCCGAAAAACCTAAAGGCGTAATTAGCATGAACAAACTTTATGTTTTGCTTTAGAATATGATTAATGATTATTTTGTCATTTTGTCCTATATAAAAATTGTTGTGCTTTAGATAAGTATATAAGTCAGTCTCATAAAACGCAGGATCACTGAAAAAAAGCTAATTTTGTTTGCAGAATATTGTTATATGACCAAAATAACCCAATAACAGAAGCGTCTACTCAAACTAATATGGAATCTGCCCACAGAAGGCTGGAATTTACATTTAACACCAATTCCTTTGACATCATTAATATCGTTAAATCAAATGCAACGTAACATATGCAAATACATTCTGTCTATTACAAGAACGTATAAAGCATCCCCCGGGATGCTATTGCTGAAAATAGCTTATATTCATAGGAATAACGAGTCACTTCTGTCATTTCACCTATAAGCAGCGCCTTAGTGCACAGCAACTCTCATAAAATGGCGTACGTTCTTAAACAACAGGCGGCTCATACGACATTTGTATAGTAAAGTGTAGCTCAGGTGCTATTTCAGGTTTCAAAACAAAACCCGCCAACGTCTCACTTGCAGATCCCTAAATAGTTGACTATTTAGTTGCTCGAGGAAGTGGAGTTTGCTCTGCGCGGGCGCAGGAATCTGTCAGATTTGCTGCGGCTTTATTGCATGCAGCAATATTTTACATACTTAATACTTTCATACTACATTTTTCGATTCGTCATCATCATAAATTTAAGAGTCTCACTCTTGTTGGTGTAGCTGATGAAAAGTGCAGCTGTTTCCATCTTGCCCTATCTAAGGTCACCTAGATCTTCTTATACGACAAGACGTCATCATTTTCTGTTTGTTTCATGTAGCTTATTAAGCTCGTTTCTATTAAGCTCCTCCTTTCCCCGTCCCTTTCGAATACTTCTATATTTCTGACTTTTTCCATCCAACCAATCTTTTCCATCCTACGCCAGCACCAGTTCAAAAGCCCCCAGTAATAGAGAATATCATAAATTAATATTTTTTCGGTAACAGGTCATTTTAATACAAAAAATAAAAGGTTGAGATGTAATTTTGTACAAAATGTTTGTGCCACCAGGTCATTTTGTCTGAATATTTTAAAGGCAAAATATGCTATGGACAACATTTCTTTTAGTCAAAATGTTTACTCGATAGAATTAATTACGGCCAAAATGTCAGTTTGTCTGAAAGTTTTCAGGGCAGAATACTCTGTAGCCAAAATGTACAAAACGCGATTGTCTAAATGTCCTCTACTTGAAATGTTTTCACGATAGAATTAATTACGGCCTAAATGTCAGTTTGTCAGAAAGTTTTCAGGACAGAATACTCTGTGGCCAAAATGTTCAAAACGCGACTGACTAAATGTGCTCTACTTGAAATGTTTTCACGATAGAATTAATTATGTTGTTTATTTATTTATAACTGTTTATTATGGGACTACTTTCTTAATAAACTAAACAATAATAACAAAACAATGTTAAACTATATTTGTCATTTGTTCATTATATCATGTTTACACTTTTTGACCGTTGTACATTTTGACCCATTGAATATTCCGGCACTTGTACCAACGTTACCCATTACCATTTTGTCGTTTTTTCTTACAAACATGTCGACTTTGTGTATAAATTTTTGACGTTTGTACAATTTGACAAAGAGATTTTCAAACCCATTGAATATACGTTATGTCTCTCATACAATTAGGCTCTTAAGTTTTTGCGACATTTAATTGTTTCGTCTTTAGTTCATTATAACATGTTTACATTTACATGCTTTTTGACCGTTGTACATTTTGATAATAAGACATTTAGAACCATTATACATTTAGACATTAGTACCAAAATTACCTGTTACCATTTTTTCATCTCTCCTGTTCGGAAAGTTTAACTTTCATAGGTAGATAGCCGGGTGGAAAATTGCTTTTCTATCCCTAGGGTGGTTTTTATTGTTACGATTAGCCACAGAGTCGAAGATAATTGAGTTACGTCGTATTATTAAAATAAAAGCTTTTCTTATGTCTAAACTCAGCTATACATAAAATGGCGTGTTTATTACGATCTATTATGCAATATTAAAATAATGTTTCAGATGGTCTATTTTATAAAATGGGCGTGAAGTATTTTATTTTCCTCACAGTCGAAGTGAAAAGAAGCGTGTTTAACTCTGTTGAAATTACCCATTTCACCCTCGAAATATCTCGGGTGCAATGGGTCACTTTTAACCCTTGGTTAGCAATCTACTATTACTTTATCAAAAGCTCATTCATGTAACAAACGGTAGAGAAAAATATTTTTATTAAAATAACCAAGATATAAGCCATTAAAGATTTTCAATCTATCCCTTTCTAGCAAAGCAGATTTTAATACGGAGTTTATATGGCCGTAGCGTACTATGACGTAAAAGTAACATGTCGGACGTCTCCTTCAAATCGCTGTCTAATTAGTAGTTTTAAATGCCTATATCAAGTTTTGGGCCGATTTTAATTTTAATTATTTTTGATGAAATCGTGTTTACGGTATTTTGATATTCTGTTACGAAAAGCGATAAAAAACACATGCATGTACCCTATTCCATATCCCCTTATGTCATGGTCCACGCCTCACACCCATATAATGATATACACAAAGTAAAGGTGCGTCCACACTTGTATCATTTGCTCGTATCCGATCACCGTGGCGTGGCATGACTGCGTATCACGCTACTTGGACGCTCACTGTCGGCGCGGCGATCACTATCCGATCTAAGTGTGTGATGCGTAGCAACATGGATTTCTAGCGATCGGATCGGCGCAACGTCCAAACGCGTGATCATGACACGCGATCATGCCACACGCCGAAGATCTGATCGGGCAAATGATACAAATGTGGACGCACCTTAAGAGTTTTTATGCGTTACTTTTTAGTTTTCTGAAATATGTTTCGTTTAGTTAAATTTGAAAAATATCCCGTAATTTCGCGGATGAAAAAAGAGCCACACGAGGGTAGTTAGTCAGATAAAAAAATGCCTATATTAACCACATTCGGACGTTCAAATCTTCGTACCAATAATGATTGAAATACGTCTTTCCGCGTGTTCCTGAGAAAATGGTTCTTGACAGACAAACGGACAACAAAGTAGGATTACTTTGTTGTCCGATAAGGATACAGTTATATCCTTTTGGGGTACGGGACCCCTAAAAAAACACCAACGCACCAATAAAATAACTGTTCAGTATAAACAACAAAATACCAACACTATTCAACATCCTCTTACACCCCTAAACTTCAAAAGTACGTTGCCCTCGCAAAAAAACATGCCACCGTATACAGTGTGACGCATAATTAAGGGTCCTTTCTTATGCCGGCTATACACAAAAAGGTTATATGTGTCGTAAAAACACTGTGGAGATACGATCTTTTAAGACAACAATGTATTGCATTGCCGTACCTACACACTTAAATGTATAATGCATTAAGTGCTCAATAAAAACAGTCGCAGTGTAAGTCTTAAAACTACATGCATTGCGTTGAGAATGCATGCGCACGGCGTGCTAGATGAATTTGGTATTTTTTATGCAGCCATTATTCGATGGGTGTTGCCATACAAATTATGATGGATGGGATTTTAAAATGGTTAATGAGTAAATTGTTGCGGTAGGAATAATGCATATGTGGTAATTGAGTTTTAAATGAGGGGTTTTGGAATGAACAGAAATGAATTGTTTTATTTTATTTTAAAACTAGAAGGTGAAAGTCATTACCTCTATTTTTTCTTGAGTGTACTTGGGTAAAAAGTAGCCTATAACTACCTGTAGATACCCAGCTACCCGTGTACCAAAACTAATAGAAATCCGTTTTGCCGATTTGACGTGATGAAGCCACAACCAAATATACAAAAATAAAAAAAATCCTAGTGCGCTACAATATTTTTATTGAAAATACAATGTTCAATGTACATACATTAAATGTTTACAACTTTATAATAGCATAGATATAAGGATGTGATCATCGATCCATTTAGAATTATTGTGTCTTACGTTTGGTTGTTGGAGCATTAGCACTCTATAATTACTAGAAAATCTTAGTAACATCTGATAAAATATTACCATTTTATTCCAAATTGACTAGAAAACGAGCTTAGAGAATTATATTAGCAAAATATGAGCAAGACTGTCACAAAAGAAAGAGGATAAATATTCAATCAATTTCCTTATATTTTTTTAATGAATATTAAGATTTTTTAAAGACCGAAGTGTAACATTAGAAAATTGAAAAAAAAAAATCGCTACTATTTGTGAGATATGTACACACGACTTACATTACATCCTGTATTTCTATCTATCTATTAGCCATGGACGTCCACTGCTGAACACAGGCTTCCCCTGCAGCTCGCCATGGTAGGAGGTGCAACTCCCCACGATCCTCACGAGTTATCCGTCACGCTGCGATTTCCTATGCGTGGTCGCCACTCCAGGACTTTACTGCTCCGACGGCCATCCGTTCACCGGGCTACATGACCAGCCCTTCGCCACTTCAACTATGCAATCTTGTGAGATACGTCCGTTACTTTGTTTCTTGTGCGGATATCCTAATTTCAGATTCATCATCTCATTTCTATATCATATTCGTCATATCATGAATTTGAGCACGCTAAAAAATTACTTAATTCAAATCACAATCAGTCCTAAAACATAATTGTTTTCTAAAATATATTTAAACGAAGCAACGGAAGCACGGCCATTTCCTGAATCAGTAGAAATCCAACACCGTAAAATGCATTTTGCTCTAATTTCCCGAAAATCCGGCAACAATAGACGAAATTGGTGCTAGTATTTTTGAATATCTCACTCGAATGCATAGAACTATCAACTCTAAACTTAATATCAGTGAGGTCTATTATTAAAGAGGAAATTCGCATATCGTTAGTTATTTTTTGGTTCCATTTAGAGTCATTGGGGACATTGACAAATGCTTTGTTAGATCACCATTTACAATTTCATAATGCAAACCAAAATTATATCATAACTAGCTTTTCCCCGAGAATTAAGAAGGTATCCTATATTTTAATTAATTATCTGATTCTATATGCAAGTTAATATTAGTATAGTACTTTCGACAAACAAATATTAATACACCTTCACAAACTTTCTCATTTATAATTTAAGTATAAGGAAGGATGATAGTATATAAATAAACTAGAAGGAGTCCGCAGGAAAAAACCATTACCCACTTTTCTGCTTCAGCGTAATCGGGTAAAAGATATCCTATAAATATCTAGGAATGTCCAGCTACCCGTCTACCAGAAATACTCGTAGTTGAAATCCGTGTTTGGCCTGATGAAGCCACAACGACACATCCAAAAAATCCAAAAAAATATTTTTCGACTCAGTTCACATAGTCCAATGCGTGTGAAAATATGTTTAATGTACAGACATTTCATTTTTACAACTTTACAGTCATAGAAAAGATAACTAATACATATATTCGTTCTAGAACAATCAACACAATATACAAGCGTCACGATTTCTATGTCACCGACGTGTGGGCTGTTAGAGAAATCTAAGTATAATTAGTTATTATAATGAAATGACATATATGACAATGACATTTTGCATATATTTAATCAATAATTAGCATATCCAGGGTTATCAATGAACAATGAACAAATATATAAAGTGTCTTGAGTAACTTATTAACTGACTTATCAACGCTCATGTAAAATCGTTAGACAGAGATATCTGTTAAGTTTTGATGCAGGCTGAGAAGCTGAGTAGCTGGGCTGGTAAAGCGATCCTCGCAAGCGAAGCAGAGGGCAAAATATGTATACCATTATAAAGTTATAAACATGAAATGCCTGTACATTGAAGTTAATGTCAAAAAAATATTTTAACGGACTATTTGGAGACCCCTGAATCAAAAACATTTTTTTTTAGATTTTTTGTATGTTTGGATATGTCATTGTGGCTTCATCACACCAAAACGGCTGAACTGATGACAATTATTTCTGGTACACGGGTGGCTATGGCTAGGTATTTCCAGATGGTTATACGATACTTTTTATCCGATTACGCTGAGGTAAAACAGAGGGTTATGACTTTTTATACTTCCGCGGGCGAAATTGCGGGCACCTTTTTATCAGCCTTACTGAAGAGTCTTGAGTAAGACTAACTTATTGACTGACTTTTCAAACAATTGGACAGTGATATTTGTTAAGTTTTGATACCTACAGACTAAGAAGGGCTGGCTATGTAAACTGTTAGACGAAGAAAATCGCTACATAAGAAATACGGAACAACACTACTTTCATGTACAATATTTTGATGTGTCCCCGCACTAGACCGATTTTTGACAGTTGAATGATTCCCCGCGCGTGGCTTAAAAGAGAGAATGTTATTAATTATAAAAGTGTTCTTGATTGAAATAAAATATAACATCTGATTTGTGTTCATTAATACCGATCCTTGGACGCGAAGCAGAGGGCAAAATATGTCGACATAAACATAAGTATGGTACTAAATTGATTCCGGGCTTGTATTTGCTATATAGAGAACTCTAACTGCAACCTCTTGGATAATCTGTCGTGTATAAAAGTATAAAGCTCATCTAATGAACTGCCGCAGAAATGATCCCATATCAAAGATAGAATTAAGCCCGCAATTCCACCAACGTTGTCAACTCTCCATAGTTCCCAAATTGGATCATTCAATCGCGGAACCGTGAAATGGGGCAGAAAGTGAATTTCTCGAAAAGAGTAGGAACAAATCGTTTGACACCGCGCGCGCAGAATACAAGATGGCCGCATTTGTATGCGACGGCGGGCGGCGCCGCGTCAGCGAGCGCGACCATGAATATATACGGGGTTTAAATTAAATTTGTATGTAGTTGATTTTAACGTTGTTGAAAGTATGCAATGGTTTAAGTATGTGTAAAGATCATTAAATCTCTTGTATAATGGCTTACTTTTTAGAAGCTTTTATTTAACTGGCAATTTTATTTATTTTGCCTATTGTAGGACGCTACTTGCGTAAACACTTTCGCAGCGTCTCATCTTCCGCAGACAACGAGATTGGCTGTAGGGGCTGCGAAAATCGCGACAAGACAAAAGCATGCCAAATATTCTAATTTGAAACCATTGTACGACTTCGTACCTCTTGCGGTTGAAACTGCGGGGCCCTGGTGTTTTGAGGCTAAGCAATTTTTACAGGCCTTAGGAAAACGTATGACAGATAGGGGTTGCGATCAAAGATCTGCTTTGTACCTGGTTCAACGTATTTCTTTGGCTATCCAGCGCGGGAATGCAGCAGATATCTTAGGTACGTTTGAGCCGGGTACTTATAGGGCAGCGGATTAATGTTGTGGTTATTGTATTAATTTTTTTTTGTGTGTGCATTACATTTATTTTGACGATGCGTGTTGCGGATAATATTTTGTGCCATTGCTTTATATTGACGAAACCTGCGGTGGATATATTTTATGCTTGCAATGTAAAGTATGTATGTTCGGGTGGAATCTTGCAAGTTAAATTTGACCTATTTCCCGGTTCCCGATTGAGCTAAAATTTGGCATACTTATGTATACCATCGAGCTAATCTGATGATGGAGCAATTTTTTTTCATCATCTAACTTAACAATAGGGATGTTGACAACTTTTTATTTGTATATTAGAACGACCTTTCAATAATAGAAATATCGGAGAAAAAATCACTTCAATCATTTAAAAACTCCGCGAGATACAAAAACGTTAAAATAGCTTTTTATTGGGACTTTCCCAAAAAACGCTCCATAGCCTAGGAACGTGTGACGTCACACGATCCTACCTTTTATGGGGAGATTAAGATCTTTGTTCTGCAGCTAGGTTAAAACTTGCGTTGATCGAAACGGTTCAATAACAAAAGTTACCATAAATTTCATGGGCTATTCAATGACATTATTAGTTATTAATATTCTCATACTTTAAAAATGAATCTTACCACCCAACATTAAAGGCTCATGAAACAAGCTACACGTAAGGTATCGAACTCAATTTTTTAAAAAGATTTCTATCACAGAAACGAACATTCCGCGCCAAAATTTTATCTACAGTGTAGAGTAAAGTCAACATCCTTATGATTCCTTATGATATACACTATGTATTAGCAAGCAAATTTGTTTCAGTAACTTTACAGGTTAACCGTTGGCTAACCGAACTAAACCATAACAATAACAAAGCCGTAACTTGCGCGTAACTTCACGAGCCCCGGTTAAATCCATCAACCTGTGTCACAATCACAGTGTTGCACTTCCCGGTACTGCCTAGTAATACTAGCCACTCGTATACACCATGGACACGAGAAACATGACATTTATTTGTAAATAGGGAACATTAAGTTTCTTAGAGGTGTGGACTTTATATTTATTCCAGATAGGTATACGACATACGTATACGTTATTTGAACTCGGAATCTACACATAATTTATTTTTACGTCGAATTGTTTTTAGGATATATTTTTTTAAACACCCGACGTGACAATTGTACTTACATTTTTACTTTGATCTACATCAAAAAGAAAGAAAAAAAAGAAAACACGATATTGGCAGCTAAGTTTTTAATGCTTGTTAATAATCTATGTAGATGAAAGCAACAATGTATATATACAAGGGATCTGTACTCGTACAAATGTCACGACGAGTGTTCAAAAAAATATATCTATAAAACAATACGATGTAAAAATACGATATTTGTAGATTCAGAGTTCACATAACGTATACTATCGGGAAAAAATATAACATGCACTCCTCTGGGTGACTTAACGTTCCCAAATCTGATGTCTAATTAAAAAACAAAGAAGTATTAGTCAGAAAGTAAGTTGTTGGATAAAGCTTATAATTTAGTAAAAAAAAATTAATGTTAAAGTATACATTACATACATTTAGGTATGTAAATGTATGTACTTTAAACACTTTGCGTAAAGTATAAATTAATGGATCTACCAATCACAGCACAGGACTGTGACACTTCTAGTCAATTGAACGTTACGGCATGGTGACGCCAACTGGTGATATCTCCATTTTAGAATAGTTATTGCAAACTTACGGGCCAGTTGCTGCAATTACAAGCTATTATTTTTTCATTTGTTTATTTTTTAGAGTCTTGCAGCAAAGAATTACAAATTAAGAAATGTTCGTTACCCTCTGGTGCCTTCAGAATACGTGGATAATGTCTGTCGAGTTTCTCATGCCCACGGTGTATCGCTCGCATACTACTGGTGTTATAGTGGATTCTAGTGGCTGCACGGAACAATGGGGGAATTATGCAGGCTCACGACACCGGGGCGGTTGCTGATATAGCTGCGTTTTGGTTCCGCATACGACTCTATTCCCCGGATAGATTACGGGATAGGCTTAGCCCATGAGGAATGTTTATCCTCTAAGACTAAGGTTTGCCGAGCTAATGCATGGAATCGATACTGCGAGCTCCCTTATTTATAGTAGTAGAATGTGAAAATCAGATACGTTTTTAGGGTTCCGTTGCCGAAATGGCAAAAACAGAATGTAGTTTCGTCATGTTCGTCCGTCCGTACGTATGTCACAGGCATTTTACTCAAAAACTACAAAATGTATATTGATGAAATTTGGAGTATAAGTGTCTTGTGTGCTGCTTAGTTAAATAATAAAAAAAACTTTTTCTATTTAGTGCATAATTTTGGAAATAATCGCTACGAAGGATGGAAAGGGCTATGCTCGGGATCTCTCTACGAAATCGAATCAGAAATGAGAAGATTCGTAGACTAACCAAGATCACCGACATAACAAACTGAAGAGGCAATGGGCAGGCCACATCGTTTGGAGAACCGATACCCGTTGGGGTAGAAAGTTTCTCGGGTGGAGACCGCGTACCGGCAAGCGTAGCGTGTGAGGCCACCCGCTTTTTTAATCAATAAGTACTATGTATTGTTGGCAAGAATTTTTTTGTGGCTCATTAAAACCTTTGAAATTTTGTAATTTTTTATTTTTGACTTCCGACTCAAAAGGTTGCCGAACCCTGCTAATCAATCATTTTGTCGTTATATTAATTTAGAAACGAAACAAACTGCGCAACTGTGTAGCGTCATCTAAATCAAACGGTATATCCAAATGGCGATATTTTCATCTGCGGCTCACGCATACCTATCACACCTAAGCTCATAGTGAATAAATTATCGAGTCAGGTCACGGTGGGCAGTCAAAAACAAAGCGGTTCAATGACCCCGTGACAGACTGTTTAAGCATGTATGGTCATGACATGTTGGGATGACGAAGCCTTGCATGATTGTAAGCAGAAACTAATGAATGGCCAAGTAATATCTTCAATATACTATTCTCCAGAGTAAGAATCAGTCATTCCACCAGAATATTGTGTACATGACACCATCATTTTGATACTTTTAACAATTTTACGGAGAAGAAACTGAATTAATTCTTTTTTAGGTTAGAAAATATCACATTTTTTGTTCAAATTAATATTATAACACAGTTCGATTGTAAAAGAAAAAGTTTCTCTCCAAAAAAATCATTTTTGTGACAAGGTTTTAGTGCCGACTGTACTTTTCTTTGAGCATCCATCAACTACTCACCGAGACGATTCTAAAGAGCCCAAACTCGGTAGGATTGAGTTATTTTATTACAGAGTTCCTATGACCACCTTCCTGCTCCATCATCAGATCAGCTCGATGGTACCATGCTATTGCATTGTCACTGAACATACATAAGTGATAGCAATCATCTCTTGGAAAATCTTCAAGATTTAAGAGTCTTCATAGTAGGTTGGAAACAGGTACCCCTATGTATGTATATATATTTATGTAATATGTTTATAATAGGTATATATTACATACTAGCTTCTGCCCGCGACTTCGTCCGCCTTAAATTCGTTTATCGCGGATAAGGGTATTTTTCCGGGATTAAAAGTAGCCTATGTCCTTCCCCGGGACTCAAACTATCTCCATACCAAATTTCATCCAAATCGGTTCAGCGGTTTAAGCGTGAAGAGGAACAGACAGACAGACAGACAGACAGACAGACAGACAGACACACTTTCGCATTTATAATATTAATATGGATATGCTTAGTTTGTATAGTATATAAATCGGGTGTCTCAGCCTTGTAATTAATAACTTGTACAAGTTTGATACCGATATAACGAACCAATAATTTCTCCGTTTAGCCTAATGGTTCACTGGTAGAGAATACCTTTAAGGCATTAAGTCCGCCATTTGCACTTTCTTGTATTGTGCAATAAAGTTTTAATGAATAAGTACGCAAAATTTTAGCTCATTTGGAAACCGGGAAGTAGGTAAAATTTCACTTGCACGATTCCATCCGAACATGCATATAATTACATTGCAAGTTAAATACAAACTTGTAAAGAAAATATATATATCAAACAATCTATAACTGGATTACAGACCTATGTATACTATGTACCTAAATGTATATTTGTAAATGCCATCGAATTAGGAATTAGCCACCTGAGTGGACAAAAGCTTACAATTCAATAATTAATTAGTACATCTCATTAACTTTGAATCGGTCTAATCTACTACTCTGCAACGCATGCTTTTCAATGCCTACATTTCCGAAATTATTGCTTGTAACAAATTGTACATACGATGTTGACACTTATAAGTGAAACTTACTTGAAAAAACTAACAAGCCTAACTAAATAAATAAATATTTTCAGGAAGGTTACAAAACAGAAAATATATAAATACTTTTTTACACTTAAAATCTAGTGTATTTCCATTCTATAAATCATTTTTCCTACTCCTGTACTTATTACCAACTCTAATATAAAGACATACATTACTTAAGACTTGTAAAACTCTACAGTCTATTTCCAAAAAACGCATTGCTAAACGTGTTACAATGTCGCTATTAACGTATACCTTGGTGCCACAGAGTACAAAATTTCAATCTAATAATTTATATTCAGTGATTCTCAAACGAATGTTATTTGAAATAATTTATATTACCAACTTAACAAACCGCCGAATTCATACAGTTTTAAATTAAAAAATAATTATAAACGTAAATGCATTGCTGCCAACTTAAAAAAAAACATTTTGTATAATTTACGTACACATATTTTATCGACTATTTTTTTCAAATCACAACATGTTTTCGTCAATGGCAAGTATACGCGAATTTAAAAAATAAGAAAGCCATAGATATTGACAGCTCGCTTTTTAATTTTCTTCATGGCGCTAAATTTATAAATAAATGTATAAAAAACTTATACTTTTTGTGTTTTATTAAAAAGTGCTTAGGGGTCATTCATTAAATACGTATGGAACCCTGGGGGGAGGGGTTCGGAAAATGTGTTGTAATTAATGAATGGCCCCTTAGTTGTAGAAAAACTATTGTATATAGACTTTTGTTTTAAACTGAGCTTAAAGAATACAAAGGCCGATTCGCTAAGTTTAAAAACCAAAGACTATATACAACGTTGTATAATTCGGTTAAAAAACGCTCGTGGCGTCTTCCTTTGCGATACTTGCGATTGTCCTTACGAATTAATGTATGGCCCTTTAGTCGTAGAAAAACTGTTGTTCGCAAAGTTGTTTATTTCGGTCTAAAACGCTCGCGGCGTCTTTCTTTGCGATACTGGCTATTGTCCTTGCGCAATTAGTGAACGGCCCCTCAGTCGTAGAAAAACTATTGTAAGCATATATTGATGATATATTGACCCCTATTATACAACAGTTGCATAAAATACTATTATGTAGATATTTTAAGTACACATAAAGATCCATATATTATTTTACTCTCCTTGGAAATTCAATTAGCTAAGACGGAACAATGCAATCGGTTATTTCATTGTTTTTGGGGTTCTGTACCCAAAGGGTAAAACGGGACCCTATTACTAAAACTCCGCTGTCCGTCCGTCTGTCTATCTGTTCGTCACCAGCCTGTAACTCATGAAGTTGCCACCATAACAACAAATACTAAAAACAGTATAATTTTATGTCTGTCTGTCTATGCCAGTAACCAATATAAAATGATCGAACACCGCGTACATTTAACTTAAAAGTAGGGCTCTTCTAACACTGGATGTTCCTAATTACGGCCGTTTGAAGCGTATATTTTGTACGGAACCCTCGGTGCGCGAGTCCGACTCGCACTTGGTCGATTTTTCAAAATTATGTTATATAAGTTTAAAAACGTTATCTCGGTATCTAAGTATCATTCCGAAATAATACCAGCAATTATTCATATGGTTTGCATCGTTTGTAACATTTTTTAATATAACGTCCGACTGTACGTCATCAGAGCATGCTCCGAGTGCCAACTGCGATGCGCGCGAGCACGTCGGGACATGATGTTATGTCAAACACGCTTATCGGCATCTTTACGATATAATGTTATCAATGACGCGCCTTTCACACTCCGTCTGCATTTAAAATCGCACGTTTTAATGTTATGCGACTACTGTGGCCTGTACTGGTACAGTCAAGGAATTTAATTTATATACCATTTCGTACCTTGTCACAGTCAAAATCAATATGAAAGCCGATAGAGATTCCATATCAATGTCACTATGACAAGGTACGAAAGGGTACGCAAATAAATTCCTTGACCGTACTTTAGAGCCGCTTAATGCAAAAAGTTCATTAAAAAATTTACAAACGAGTTCTCATAAACGGAAAGATCATATCGGAGATACTTTATTTGGTCGACGTTATTATGGTTCCAGTTAAAAAAGGCCAAGTGCGCACCGAGGGTTCCATATAAAATATACGCTACAAGCGGCTGTATCTATGAAAATCCAGTGTTTACAGAGCCCTACTCCTAAGCAAAATGTACGCGGTGTTCGGTGATTTTATATTGGTTACTGACATAGCAAGACAGACATAAAACTATACAGTTTTTAGTATTTGTTGTTATAGCGGCAACAGAAATACATCATCTGTGAAAATTTTAACTGTCTAGCTATCATGGTTTATGAGATACAGCCTAGTGACAGACGGACAGCGAAGTCTTAGTAATAGGGTACTGTTTTACCCTTTGGGTACGTAACCCTAAAAACTCACGGGCTATTGATTTAGGGTTATGCGTGTCAAGATTAATTCATTCATAACGTAGCTAAATTAACCTATTACATTCAAAATGAATAAGTCCAACGATCAATCATTGTAACAATGAAACAAAAACCATGTCATCGTTAATTAATTATAGTTCAATTAATGTCATAACTCGCTGTCACTTGGGATTAGATTAATAGGCATAATTATATTATGTTTTAGATTATCTACTGTTAGAACACGATATTAGGATTGCTTCTTTTTATATGGACCGCAAGTTTATTGGGATTCTGTGTTTTTATTGCGGCAAAATTAACACCACATTACTATCTATTGCGATATAGATACAAATCAAAGCGCAAAGAAAAATACGATTGCTCTCGCACGTGGTCACACCAGGACTCGAACCCGGTACTTCCTGATTACGCGTCAGGTGTGTTTCCCTTTCACTAGCGAGCACTGTAATACGATTGCTCTCGCACGTGGTCACACCAGGACTCGAACCCGGTACTTCCTGATTACGCGTCAGGTGTGTTTCCCTTTCACTAGCGAGCACTGTAATACGATTGCTCTCGCACGTGGTCACACCAGGACTCGAACCCGGTACTTCCTGATTACGCGTCAGGTGTGTTTCCCTTTCACTAGCGAGCACTGTAATACGATTGCTCTCGCACGTGGTCACACCAGGACTCGAACCCGGTACTTCCTGACTACGCGTCAGGTGTGTTTAACCTTTCACTAGCGACAGTGCTATTATTATTATATATTATTATATTTATTAGGATTGTTATTATTTTATTTTGTATTCCATTTATTCGTTTCACAAATTACGTAGTTGGCACAAAGTATGGCCATTGACAGGATCTTAACTACAGTACTTCTAAAAATACACTTCCAGGCAGACTTGTTTATTACATGTCGCTTAAATAGGTCTTAAAATAAAGATTTAACTATTAAAATAGTATAATGATATAGGGCCAAATATTTGCTATGTTAACATAAAACTAGTTTAAAAGTTTTTACTTAAATAAGTATTCGGAACACCACGCTACGCTCCAAGAGCCAAATCATCGACATAGCTCGGAAATCGGCCAAGTTGAAGTGGGACTGGGCTGGTTATATCTGCCGCATGCCGAAAGCCCACAACTCGGGGCTAAGATAACCACAAAGTGGAAACCCTAAACCTTGAAGCGGAGATGCGGCAGACCTCGTCACCGATGGCAGGACGACTTTGCCCTCGTCGTGGAAGACTGGCCAGAGGTAGCATTAAGGGCCTACTTCGTAATTTGTAAATCACGCCCCAAACGCGGAGCCAGCCAATAAGCGTGATTTGTAATAAGGGACGCATTTATTACTCGCGCGCATCAAAGAAAGAGAAAGCTAATACACTACATGCTTGGGGTTTTTTGGCGTAAGCGCCATATGTAAAAGTACAATGTTTTGTTAACATTTAAGTTAATCACTTAGAAGATAAAGGAAAGAATGACATTTTAACATAATTTATCCGTTGAAATAAAACAATTTAACGGATTATATCGCGTATATTATCTCATTTTAGTTCCCGACGTTTCGGAAGCTTTCCAGCTTTCCATGGTCACGTAGTGAAGGAGCACATAGCAGATGTCAAGCACCGTCGGTGTAATAGGTCTGCAGTCTGTGAACATGTCATTGACAAACCAAACCACTCAATTAAGTTTGATAAACCTTCTATCCTTGCCAAAGAAAAAAGATATTTTCCCAGGATGCTACGTGAGGCTATTGAGATTAAAAAGCATCCTAATTTCAATAGAGAAGATGGATTGTCACTACCACCTGCTTGGGATCCTGTAATACATCTCATCAAGGAACAAGCGAGACACAGGACTGCAAAACCTTAATTTCCGAACGGTGTAAAATATCTTATCTGTTTAAAGTAGTTTAATAGTCTCTGTTTTTTAAAATATTATAATTAGTAATGAGGTAGCCTGGGAGTTTTTCTTTGCAGCGTTTCTTTTCTCCTCAGTACGCCTCATTGGTGAAATGCTGCTTGGTAAATTATTAGAATAAAATAATTAAGCCCTTCTGGCACATGTGTAACTGTCTTTACAGCTTAGGCCCATCTGGCATGTATGTACACCTTTATTTGTGTTTTTTCAAAAAAATGGGTAGTTTGCACAAATTGTAACTTTGACAGAGGAAAAACATCTTTTCTCAGTCCTCCCGTGACCATGGAAAGCTGGAAAGCTTCCGAAACGTCGGGAACTAAAATGAGATAATATACGCGATATAATCCGTTAAATTGTTTTATTTCAATGAGTAATAATCGCGGAAACAGAAGAAAATATTATAATTTATCCGTTTATTAATCTGTCGTTTGTACAAACTAGACAAAAAACGGGAAATGAAGACGCGTTTTCGGATAACTTTTCTATCGAGGAAATTTTCATTAAACATGTTTCCGCGTTAATCACTGAATAGGTTATATAGTCAAGAAACATATCTGAAAACCAGTCCGTTTTATATACTAGATGTGACAAAAAATGCGCTTAAAGATAGCTTAAATTTTCGATGCATCCCCTTAAATCGGGATCAGTCGAAGAAGAAGGGGGAGGTCTCTGCCCAGCAGTGGGACCGCTCAGGCTTATAGTAAGTAATGAAAAAGTTGCGGAAAATGGCGCGCTAGTCTCTGTTGTCTCTTTATCTTGTTCACAACTAGAGACTCTTCCATTAAAATTGTTTTATAATTAATAGTCTCAATTATAACTACGTAATATATTCATCGTCAATAAAAATAAGCAAGGAATAAAAAGAAAATGTGTGGTGGATCAACTTTTTCTTGTTTATAGTACACTATTTTTTGAAGTTGCCTTAAAACAGTATTTTAATTGTAAAATCAGTGGAAATAGTCATAATAGTAAAAATACTCTTGGAAATTATTTTATCAATTGCGTGTATTTATCCCCGGACAAGGAACCGGATCCAAACGAGCAAATCGCACGAAAGTAACTTTCAATGATAATGTACTGACTCCCACGCACAGGAATCGAAATGAAAGGGATTTTGCATAAAAACTTTCCATTTTACATATCTCTATCTGGTACTTAAATTATGCTTGCGAAGTGACAATCGGTAAGCGAGAGTAAATATGCATTATTATTTGGGCAAAGGCCTGTATTTATAGCATCAAAAGATTAACTAAAAATCTAAATGTGATTCTACGATCACCTGCATTACGCATACATAATTTTAATTATTTTTAATATCGATTTCAATGGTTCCGTACCTCAAAAGGAAAAAAAACCGGCCCAGTGCGAGTCGGACTCACGCACCTCGGTGCTACAAACGGCCGTATTTATGATAATCCGATTGAAGGGCCTACTTCGTCATTTGTAAATCACGCCCCAAACGCGGAGCCAGCCAATAAGCGTGATTTGTAATAAGGGATGCAATTATTGCTCGCGCGCATTAAAGAAAGAGAAAGCTAATACACTACGTGCTTGGGGTTGTTTGGCGTAAGCGCCAGATGTAAAAGTACCATGAAATCGAATATATTATTATGTTTTGTTATTATTTAAGTTAATCACTTAAAAGAGGGAAGAATGACATTTTAACATAATTTAGCCGTTTATTAATCTGTCGTTTGTACAAACTAGACAAAAAACGGAAAATAAAGACGCCTTTTCGGATAACTGTTCTATCGAAGAAATTTTCATTAAAAATGTTTCCGCGTTAATCACTGAATAGGTTATATAGTCAAGAAACACATGTCTGAAAACCAGCCTGTTTTATATACTAGATTTGACAAAAAATGCGCTACAAAATAGCTTAAAGTTTCGATGCATCCCCTTAAGCGTATAATTTGAACGGATTCCTCGGTGCGCGAGTCCGACTCGCATATTTATTACAAATAGATTTGGTTATAAGCATCTCTCAAATTAAAAGTTACTAATAGGTCATAATGATTTATCTATTAAAGAAAACCGATCTAAAACCAGTTAATTTTCATTCCACAAGCAAATAATAGCTACAATTTCGCTATGTTACTAGAAATATAAACAAATCATATAATTAAAAACTACCATAGACAACTATGCAGCTCCGTAACATGAGTCAATCATAACAAGATAGAGTAAACAAACAGACCGACACATGAAACGTATCGGCATAAGCCGCGATAGACTCGAAAGGTATAACTTTATAGAAACACCAATGGCATATAGACCCTTATTGTTAGAATAGGTGCAGTAACATGATAAGCCTCGGACGGACGGACATTAATCCGTATATGTTGCACGGCCTCATTTATTAATTGTTAATATTGAATAGCTCACATTTAAGTCTTTTAACCTAAGGTTAGGTCAGTTACTTGTTTATTTATTATAAAAAGTTGTAAAAATTCAACGTCCGTACATTGAAGATATTTACACAAACACTTACCCTGGTCGGGATTCGAACCCGAAAACGACAGCTTTGTAGGCCGTATGCCTCTAACTTAACCAAACGTGCTGTCAAAACAGAGAAAATAAACTTTCGCTTAAAACTTTGTTATAAGTAATATGCATAAAAATATCTATACTAATATTAAATTGTAAAAATGAAATGTTTGTACATGGAAGATATTAAAAAAAACTATTGTAAGGGACTATTTGTAGGTCAATGAAGCGAAAAATATTCATTTTTATTTTTTGTATGTGTCCTTGCGACCTCATCACACAAAATCGGCAAAACAGATTTCAACTATTTTTGGTACACGTGTAGCTGGGTATCTCCAGATGGTTATAGGATACTTTATACCCAACTACACTGAAGAAAAAAAGAGGGGTTATGACTTTTTCCACTCCGCGAACGAAGTTGCGGGTGCGTTCTAGTTTAATATAATCCATTAATGATACGCACGTCCATTCACTGAGCTGCAAATGTAATGACGGAGAAGATATAAATTATGATCGCTATCGCTACTAATATGTTGAAGGAGTTAAATATTTTAAGACGATCGCCACAATAAGGCGAAGACGCCGAAAATATCCTAAAAAAACTTTCCATAGATAATATTTTAACAGCCTAAAGCAGGTCCAAATTGCGCGATTCAAAAATAGACCCAAGTTCAAAGGGTTGAACGTTAGGATACTGCATTTTATATAAAATGTTTAACTGTTGCTATCTTTTTTAAAGTCCGTTTAATATTGTTGTTTACACGACAATCAAGTTCTTACAAGAATCTTATAAGACAGAAGAGATTTCTGCCAGTTAAGTGACAATAACTACCTACCGAATCTCTCGTTCTTTATTAAAAATCTTTTTTTTTTTAATAACTAGTCGAGTGAAATAGTATTTTGCTTAGCCGTAAACATTAACTCAATATGTTAAAGGCTACAATATCTTGTTCCATTAGGTTAAAAAAACTCATTACGAAGTCGAGGATTAAAAAGTAGAACAGAACTGCATCACAAAAATACACCGCACTAAACCACACCTTGAAAAAGTAAAATAAAAACCTTCACAAAAAATCAACACATAAATTATTCACATTTAGAAAAATAAACTTCGTTTATTAATGCTCTAGTCTCGTTCGGAGCATATTAAGAAAAAAACGTGCGTCGATCTTTTTTTTTAACCCGCGGGTCGAGGCGCGTGCGCCTGGCAGACGGCCGCCATTACACTAGCGTCTGCGCCTGCGCGGTCGGCGCATGTTTTCTGCATATCCACATAATTATACTAGGTCCTGCTAAAGGGCTTTAGCTGGTTTTATTCTGTCCTGCTCCTAATTAGGAGTCTTGCTCCTGATTAGGAAACGGGACGGTGATGATTAGTGTTTTTTAAAAAGCAAGTTCTGGTCGTAATGATTAATGTCCATTTGAAACAAAAACTTTGTGTGAGTTTTAGTCGGTAATGAGTTTAGAAGTGAAAGAAGAAATAAGTTTGTGTCAAAAATTTCATTTTTGAGATAAGCTTTTATTGCCGACTGTACTTTTTAGGGTTCTCTACCCAAAGAGTAAAACGGGACCCTATTACTAAGACTCTTCTGTCCATCTGTTTGTCTGTCTGTCTGTCTTTCACCAGGCTGTATCTCATGAACCGTGATAGACAGTTGAAATTTTCACAGATGATGTATTTCTGTTAGTATTTGTTGTTATAGCGGCATAACAACAAATACTAAAAACAGTAGAATTTTATGTCTGTATGTCTATGTCAATAGCCAATATAAAATGATCAAACACCGCGTACATTTTGCTTTGGAGTAGGGCTCTGCTAACACTGGATTTTTATAGATACGGCCGTTTGTAGCGTATATATTGTAGAGAACCCTCAGTACGCGAGTTCTAATCTCACTTGGCCGGGTTTTTTAAACACCCGTTAAATATTTATTGAAATGATTCTCAAGAGTTCAATATTGGTAGGATTGCGTTTTTTAACCCCCGACAAAAAAGAGGGGTGTTATAAGTTTAACATGTCTGTGACTCTGTGTATCTGTCTGTGGCATCGTAGCGCCGATACGGATGGACGGATTGGAGTGTTTTTTTGTTTCATACATACTTTTAACCCAAGTGTTCTCAGCTTTGTGTAATGAAAATCGGAACACTCGTCTCCAAGATATTCAGCATTTAGTGGAACAAGTCGGGGGTTATTTTTACCCGACTGCGCGACGCAAAGGAGTGGTAATGTGTTTATCAGTCTATGTATGTATGTATGTATGTATGTATGTATGTATGTATGTTTATTCCTATCTGGCACTCTAGAGACCAAACACGTGGACCGATTTTGATGATTCTTACGTCAATCGATTTGTCTTAACTGTCCAAATGTCACTGAAGACATGAAAATGATGAAAACTCAAAATGGCGATAGTGAGACGCCATATTGTGAAAAAGAAAAAAATGAAAATCGACGTACTATATCGAGTAGAGTATCATTGAATAGGGATTTAAAAATCATTATTAGGTTTCTTTTATCATTTTTAAATTAGAATTGCCAGTTAGGAACTATAACGATTTAAAGTTGGTTAGCAAGCCGTTCTCACTAAATTTTCATTTAATTGTATTGTAATAAATCTGTGCAAGCTTCGCTATAACCCCCACGATAAAAATTGCGAAATTCTTATATAATTTTAACTTTGCGATATTAAACAGTCGGGACCCATTGTTGGGAAGAGTTGCGTCGATCTAGATTTCTTATGGGTCCCGACTGTTCAAAATCGCTATGTTCCATATTAGAATTTATTATTTGTTATATTGTGAGTATCGATCATGAATCATGAAAGATTTCCATTATAACTTAACAAATTTCTAGGGTACTAAACTTGTTTTTTTCTTTTTAGTTTTTTTACGCAGTCGGGTTTTTTTTTTAATTATTATTTTTTAATGTTCTAAATTTATTATTTGTTACAAAGTTCCTATGGCTCCAAGATCAGGTAAGTTTCTTATTAATGTTGATGTTTTTACTTGTGTCATTTCAGTTTTGATACTGTATGCATCTAATGGTTAGATTCTATCAATGTTTTGTTATTCTTAATCCTTATTTTTTCGAGCTAAGTCCCTTTTAATCTTGTCTGTATCCCTGAGATTATTATAAGACGTTCACTGTCACTTTCTTTCTTGTCAAGATAAAAAGTGAGAGGCGGGATTTAATTTACGACACACTGTCGCATTTATTTCTTCTATACTTCTATATAAAGTAGTTAACATTAAATGTCTGTACATTGAAGATACTTAAAAAAATCAAGTGGACTATTTGATGGTCATTAAAAACGAAAAATATTTTTTGCGTTTTTTTATGTGTCGTTGTGACTTCATGACGCCAAAACGACTAAACTGATTTCATCTATTTTTGGTACATGTGTTGCTGGACATCCGCTAATGGTATAAGGATACTTTTTTTAAAAAGAGGGTTGTGACTTTTCTTTCTTCCGCGAACGAAAACGCGAGCTTCTTCTAGTATAAAAAATGCTAACGTTATTTCGACCCGTTTTAAACTTGAATAAAATAAAGTTATAACAAGTGTACTTATTAAAACTTCTCAGAGGATTATGCGTGAAAAATAATGTTTGCTTAGTCCAAAGTTGAACTTTTACTTAGACGAGGCGGATTAAACTTAAACCGGATTACGTACAGACACAGCTAGGGTTGGCACACTTTATTCATTTAAGTGCAGCTTCGCTCCTTGTGAACTTTAAAACATGTGCAGTTCAACCAATTTTATTCCTATATTTTGCTTTTTAAACCCCCAAAAAAATAAGAGGGGTGCTATAAGTTCAATGTGTGGATCTGTCTGCAGCATCCACAGCTCCCGAGGGGCTGTTCATTTTTTACGTAAGACAACCTTAAACCTCTTCCTGTCCCCCGTAAGTAAGAAAATCTATGACTTCGACCGCAGACCACTTCAGGGATTTGGACATTTATTTGCTAGAATTGTGGTCATACATACATTAAGTTGTTGCATCCATTAATTTTAAATAGTCCATCATAATTCTGCCCAATAGACGGCGTGCAAATATGGTAAAGCATGATTAACGCATTTTCCATTATATAATTACAATAATTTACAAATTGGGCAGCTAATAACAAAATAAACTTCATTAATCTTTTCATTGAAAAACAAAAAACTGACGCAATAGAAATGAACAGCAACTTTCAACCTGCTTCATACTCGTAAACAATCATGGAAATAAATACATTTGATATTAATGACTTTTATTTCAATTACCTACCTATGGAAGTGAAAGTACTTGAATAAACGCATGTAAAAACAATTCAATGTTTTTACTTTATATGTGACAACCCTACAACGTAACCAGATTATAGACCGGGGGCTGGCTGTGAAACTTGGGATTACATCGAGACAAATGAAAACTTAAAATAAAACGTGACGCGACACTAGATTAAATTGAAAGTGGAGATTATTGTCTGCTGTGTTGATTAAAAAGGTAAAACGCATTGAGTTACGAGAGAACCCTGTACCATGTACAACATTCATATTATTTTTTCTTTAGTGGACCTATTTAAAACAGAAAAAAAACTAGAAGGGTTTCTGTAATATAAACTTTTTATCCGTATTTATATTATAAATTGCAAACTTCTTCATATTTGTTCATTTGTCCTTCTTTAATCCAACTACGGATTATTGGGAAAGTCACTCTTCTTTTTTCAAATAGAGGTGAAAGATGTTTAAAAACCACATTTTACCTAAAAACCTCTGTTTTCAAGGATAAATAAAGTATGTACATATATTATGTAATTTTAGGTGAAAGTTGAATCTAGGTTGGCTGCTTTTTTAGAAATCTACTCGTATCTATAAAAAAAAACAACCGTTGTATAGTCGTTGGAAGTAACTTTAGCATAGTCGGGTAAAAAGTATCCTATAAACATCAGTGGATGCAGAGCTACCCGCATTACAAAATCAGATGATATTCGTTTCACTTATGCGATACAAGTTCGTGGGCGGCGGAGAAAAAGTCATTACCCCTATTTTTTTTCTTCAGCATAGTCAGGTATAAAGTATCCTTTAACCATCTCTGCACACCCAGCTACCCTTATACAAAAAAATTTTGAAATCCGTTTAGCCGTTTCGGCGTGATGAAACTGCACAAACAAAAAAAAAAAACGATTCATATTGACCTTCAATAGTCCATTTCACTATTTTTTGTTAAATATCTTCAATGTACCTACATATAGTTAATTTCCCATGGTAAGCTCAACTAAGCTTGTTCCCTAATATTTAACGCAGAATTAATAAACGTTTTTTTTAATGTCAAATGTTTCAATTTTAATGTCATTAGCGCAAGATCCCAGACACAGCCCAGAATTAATCACACATGAAAACCGTCTCATACTCGTAACGGCTGCAGCATTTCAGATCACATTTGCATACTCGTATACAGCGTGCTCGGTCGCCGACCCGATACAGGATGTTGCTAAATAGCACAATGCGTCTCTAGGGACCGGGTTCTGTTCCCAGCATGACGGTAATGCGGAGCTCAGTGGAGCGTTGAGAACTGATTGAGATATTAATGAGGATTTAAAACGGTATGTTTGAAAGATGGATAGAAAGTAAGTTGTGAAATACGCATATAGATAGGTAGACGTAAAGACCACGCAGATGATCGATTAGAATACTAGTTTCCCACCACCTGGAAATGGTCACCATGGTCACCATGGTCACCATGGAAAGCTGAAAAGCTTCCGAAACGTCGGGAGCTAAAATGAGATAATATACGCGATATATTTATTTCTTGTAGTTGTCATGTCCGTTCGTCCGGACTAGGGATTGCAATCCGGTCCGGCGGATCCGGTAATCCGGCCGGGTCCGGTACTTTTTGGCGGCTACCGGATCCGGTAGACCCGAAGAGACTAAAGAGACGCACACAACAGACATACAATGCAGACTACCCAACCCAAAGAAAGCTGATGTCAAGAGTCAATATGATCTAGATCTAGTTAAGCTTTAAAGAACGATGTCTTTCTTCATTATTCTATGAGATTAATTGTGTTTAATGGTTAATTGTGTTTGTTTGGCCAAATTAGAAAAATAGTTTTTTTTTTCAATTAACGTTATTAGAATTATAACATGTCCCTTACCTAGTATTTAAAGTGCAATGTGATGTGATATGTGATTATTGATTAGATTTCTTTATGTATGTTTAATATTACGGGTGTTAAGGGAGTATAGTATTTTATTATTGCTGATGTTACCTCTTATAGTATTAATAAAGTTGAAAAGTGGGGTCAAAGTTAAACGAACGATCATGAATCATGATCCAATAGACCAAATTAGTGGTAAATTCTTAGATATGGCAATTAAAACTATAAAAAGTCCCTTTAATTAAAGTGTTTGTTTTATTTTTTATAAAAAGATTTAATTTTGTTATATTTACTATGAGACAAGGTTACCATGTCTTTATGTGTGGCTGTAAATAGGTTGATATTGTTATTATTCATTTAAGGCTAAATATTATTGAAGCGGATGCTTAAATTTTCGTATTACTGTGAAATTAGTGGCTAGTGATACTGATTTTTGACTTAATAAGGGTGGTTTTTAGCGCTAAAGCATTGTTACATTAGTTAATTTACAAAAACTGCTCCGCGTGTCTACTTTACGGCCAATAAACTGGACAAAAAGCATAATTTTGGATAGACGCAATAGCATAACTTCAATCCGGCCGGATTGAGAATTGGACCAGATTGCAATCCCTAGTCCGGACGTATGTCACAAAATTTTTACTCTAAAAATAGTAGATAGGTATAATAAAAATAAATATTTCTAGGTTGAGGGTCCATCCATACTTTAAGGCATTTGTTTTTGCTGATGCGAATATTCGCTCCGAAACTAGCATCCCTTCTGCGCGTGAGAGAAGGGGGGGGGGGGGGGGGGGGGTCACCTTTATCTTTTAAACCGTCGTTAAAGTCCACAATATATGAAAAAAATACAAAGGTAACGCTTAATAAATACTGCTTACTCGTGTCTACGGTATTTTTTCAGAATCAAAATCAGTAATTTATTTGCTAAACATGGTAGGTACACACAGGTGTTCTGAAATCTAATTACAGAGCTACATGTTTCTTTACATAGACATGCAAATATTAAATGTTATGTAAATTACCCTTATAAATTTCTCTGTTCAAACTATAATGTTCTCAGGCAACTTCCAAAGACTGTGACATTAAGGACTGTGTTAACTGACCAGAGACTTAGCAACAAAAATATTTCCATTTATGACTCTTTTGATAGCAGCCCGCTCAATGACTGCCCCGTGGTGCATTGAGCGTGCTGTCCAGTGAAAAAACAGTTTATTTTTACAAACATTCGCAAATTCGATATGAAGCTCCTAAATAAACCGACGCAATACCACCGCCCGCCAACAGCCCACTACTCTATTATTGGAGTTTTACTATTTTTTGTACGAATTCGCGTACGAGTTTGGAAAATTTTCTAACGCTCACATTTTTCGACAGCATTCTTTTAAAATATCAACTCTGTTTCCTATGACCTAAAGTTGCGTTTGAAATTAAACACTGGAGTGATATAGGACATTGGCAGGGTAAGCGGATGAATTTGTTTTCGATGCGGCAACATTGATGAATGGTTTATGCTTCAATTACAGTTTTACATAGGTTTTTGTTAAAGAATGCGTTTTTTGCGCGCTCACGTCAAAAAGCTAAGCGGTTTTTTTAAAGTGGTTTGTTTTTGGTTGCATTGAATGCCATGCATCGCTATCATAGTTTAGTTAGCTAAGCATACGGTCTTGTTTTTGTTTCGTCGTTACGCCCGGTTTAGCTCAGAAGTAGTGACCCTGCCTGTAAAGGTGACGGTCCTGGGTTAAATCCTGGTAAAGGCAAATATTTATGATGAGAGATAAATATTTGATCCTGAGTCTTGGATGTTATTTATGTATACACACAGTGCCCGCGAGGAATAGGAAAGATTTTAGTCACCCATTCCTGGTGGCAATTGGAGTAAAAAATGTTGTGTGAACCGAGTCAAATTCAGCAAAAAACTAGTTTAGTCGATTTTTGTACATGAACATGATCCTTTTTAATAAAATGGTAACGATTATTTTTCCAAAAATGATTTTGTCAATAGCGATGCAAAACTTGGCCACATATGTGGCAACGTCGCGATCAATATACCTAATATACTTTAGTAATCACGATAAATTGTTTACTTGAAAATTGATAATATCTTCAAAACTAAACCGGATTTGCCTGGGGTTTGTGTAACATTTTATGCTCCTAACCACCGTGGCACCGTGTATAAGCAATATATTGCCGTCTAGTACTCACAACACAAGGCCATGGGATGAATTCAATTTGTGTAAAATTGTCCTTATATTATTTTAAATTATTATCTTATAAATACAATACGAATGTTAATGTTAAGAGTCATTCTAGTGTTTTATGGTTCGTTCATTTATGTATAACAATAAAATGCACATAAACCCATTATTATTTGTAAATATAAACCGCTCCATTACTTCCTTTCATGCGTCTTTTTACTGGGAATACGGGAAATAAGTGCTTCGGGAAGCCAATTTCTTGGACCCATAAAGTTCTTAGACAATGCCCGGTCGGCTGGCACCGTGCCACTGCAACGTATGAAAATCATAGCTATGAATTAAAACATGCACTCCTTTGTCCTGTAGACAGTATGTTATGTTGTATAGCTATATCAACTATGTATATTGAAGAAAACCGTTAGGTCTGTAGATGTACATTAGATGAAGTCTAGTCTACACACGGCGTTGGCTTTACGGGAGCAATCTACTAATCATAAGTAGGTAACTAAGTGCGTTTATAAGTTCCTGATCAACCTGGCAACTTTGCATATTTTTTCCCTTTACTTCATTATTTTGTGGTGTTTGAATAAATCTAAAGGTGCGTCCACATTTGTATCATTTGCCCGTATCAGATCATCGTCGCGTGGCATGATCGCGTGTCACGATCACGCGTTTGGACGTTGCGCCGATCCGATCGCTCGAAATCCATTTGCTACGCGTATCACACACTTATATCGGAAGAGTGCGGCACGATTGGCGCGCCGACAGTGAGCGTCCAAGCAGCACGATACGCAGTCATGCCACGGCACGATGATCGGATACGAGCAAATGATACAAATGTGGACGCACCTTTAAAGTTAGATTGCGTTTAATTTGACTATTCATAGCGTTTGCCTTTCTTTTCTAAATCTAGACATGAATTATTTTTTGTGACAAAATCATGAACAAGCATTTTGCCAGCTTAGCTGCCAAAATTATTAAAAACATGTTCACGTTCAAGTTACATTAATATTTCTCAAAATAAAATAGAAAAACCAAAAATATGCGACGTTGTCAATTAAACATCTCTTATATTTGAGTTTTTCAACTTGACATCATTATTTATCAGAATTTTTAAATTCCTATTGGTGGGGATAAATGTCACAAAATTATTTGATTTTTATATGTAACGTGATGCGATAAGGCATAGATAAAGACGTGCTTAAAAATCGGTTGAAATACGCGTAGACTAAACTTCGATAAGGTTTTGCATGTATAATCATTAATCAGTCAGTTAATTCATTGGACAGATAAGAAATCGTGAGAGTACGAGATACTAATGACTTCATGGCCCACACCTGAAATCAATTTTTTTAGGGTTCCGTACCCAAAGGATAAAACGGGACCCTATTACTAAGACTTCGCTGTCTGTCTGTCTGTTTGTCCGTCTGTCACCAGGCTGTATCTCATGAATCGTGAAATTTTAACAGATGATGTATTTCTGTTACCGCTATAACAACAAATACTAAAACCAGAATAAATTCATGTCTGTCTGTCTATGTCAAAAACCAATATAAAATGATCGAGCACCGCATACATTTTCCTTAGGAGCAGGGATCTGCTAACACTGGATTTTCATTGATACGGCAGTTTGTAGCGTATGTTTTGTACGGAACCCTCGGTGCGCGAGTCTGATTCGCACTTGCTCTAAAATATTCTTTCCCACAATGTCTGCATTCGTACAATGTCAAGCAGAAATTATACCACAGACGTGCTGACATTATGGAAAAACAGACATTTTGGGAAATTTATTTTTTAGGAAAACGGACATTTTAGGCCATTTTCATTAGACGTTCAGAACCGTATTAGCTACTCGCTCTTTCTCGTCTATTATTATTATTAAAAAATAAGACAATTTTTTGATTAGACCTACACAGGATTTTAGTGAACTTTCAGGTCGGATCCTCGCTTACTTCTATAAGAAAATGCATTATATTTTTAAAAACTTTTGAGTACAAAAGAATTACTTAAAACTTCCTAGAAAAGGAATAAAGAGCTGCCATCGTAAGTTGTGTAAAAGTATGGCGTCGGTAGAACTATCTAACAAATTTACCTACTTTTATAGTTGTAACGAGCCGATTGTTGCCTTAACTTAAATAACTGCTCAACTTTCAGATCCCACTCTAACTTAACTGCCTTATAACTTAATTAAGTAGCAGCTTCCATAGTTTCCGAAGTGTTCATTAAAATGGATATTGTTACGGGAGTTAAAACTTGGTGAAATTTAAAGTGCCCGGTAAATAAGTTTATAAAAACCGATACGAACGTAACCCGCTGTCGAGTTAATTGGCGCTTTTAAATGTTCTTGTGAGCTTTGCGTAAGCTTGCATTTGGTGTGAAAGTTGTTTTTTTAAATGTGTTTTATATTTTTCCCTACTGTATTACCGTGCTTATTTCTTGTTCGTAAATGAAAATGCATGATGGCTTTATTTTGTCTCTAGTTTAATTATTTTTTATTACTCGCAATGGCAACATTTTTATAATTAATCCGTCATGTAGACTAATAAAAAAATATTGGAGACTAGAAGGCGCCCGCAACTTCGTACGCGGAGGGGGAAAAGTCATAACCTTCTTTTTTTCTTCAGTGGAGTCGGGTAGTATCCTATAACTATCTCGAGATACCCTGCTCCCCGTGTGCCAAAAATAGTTGAAATCGGTTTAGCCGATTTTGCGTGATGAAGCCACAACGACACATACAAACATACATAAAATCCAAAAAAAATTTTTTTTCGTTTTAGTGAACTCCAAATAGTCCGTAACAACCATTTTTTTGATATTATCTTCAATGTACAGACATTTCATTTTTTCAACTTTATATTAGAATAGATGTATTTTTTTCTTTTTTTACGTTATCAAAAGGCGATAAATTGAGTCAAACTGTCGCATAACGTCACTCCTAAACTGTAATGCAAATTATCTGATTATTTTGTAAAAAATACGTGTGCAATATATTTTCATTATCTATCTAACGGACTTATTACAATTTTGTTTTTGAACCCCGTCATTATGTCTATTCTTATATTAACCGACAGTGGCATTAAAATGCTGAATTGCAAACATGAAAAAAAGGTTAGATACCCACAACGGTTATACCGAGATTCTCAATTGCTGGCAATACTCTTTAAAAAAAGAAACGCCAGTCTCAAGTGAGCAAATAAAAATAAGTTTTTTTAATAAAAGAGTGGCAAGTAAGAGCATCATCGCGGGCTGAATGGCTGAATTAAATAAAATTTGAACCGTAACGAGCCGAGCCGTAGTATGCTATTTAATTATGAATTTATGAACAGCGAGCTAAATGCAGACCTAGGCGGTGTACGGAGGCAAGCTTAGTGATAAGCGGGAGCGACAATACTTCCACTATTTATCTGTGTCCTAATATGAACCTAACTCCTTGTTTATAATTATAAATATCCTTGTATCCTTTGTTTGTTATTTGCGTAAACATCAGTTAGTTGTATAGGTATTATGATAACCAATTATCATGCACAGTGCCCGCGAGGAATGGGAAAGATTTTAACCACGCATTCCTGAGGCCATTAGGAGTAAAAGATGTTATATGAACGAAGTCAAATTAGGCAGAAAAAAAACTTGTTTAGTCTGTTGGAGATGTGGTGCTGGCGGAGAATGGAGGGGAAAAGTTGAATGGAAAGAGACACCAATGAGGAGGGGGTTTTGGATATAAAGGAAAATAGAAATATACTACATGCTATAGAAACTCAGAGAGGGATAATGGTAGGACATTTATTCCGATACGACTATAAAAGGATAATCCTCTATTATCAATATTATAAAAATGAGGGAAGGAGAGGAAGAGGAAGGCCAAGAATCAGCTGTATAGACCAGATAAAGGGAACGGTAGGCGTCGTGACGTACCAAGAAGTTAAGAAACTTACATCAAGAAGAAAGGACTGGAGGGAACTGCACTTACCAGAGTCAAACTCTTAAATAATAAATGAATTAAGTATATTTTAAGAATCCTATATTTTAAGCCTTCCCAGATTAGTACGCAGCTGCGATTTTTGAACCAATGCGACGGGCTGTTTTCGTGTTATCATTTTTACGGACACTGTGTCTACAGATGTAAATTAGGACTACACTGCGGCTGTGGGCGGTAAATTTTAACTTCACAAAACTGTCACTACGTCCACAGCCGTAGAAAACTCATAGGTTTTATATGAGAGCGAGTATCTTGTGCCGCTTAACGCACATCACCGAGGTCTATGCCACAGCCACAGCTTCAGAGTAACTTCGACTTAATGATGCGTCCACATTTGTATCATTTGCCCGATCAGATCTTCGTCCCGTGGCATGATCGCGTGTCACGATCACGCGTTTGGACGTTGCCCCGATCAGATCGCTCGAAATCCATGTTGATACGCGTATCACACACTTAGATCGGAGAAGCGCGGCATAATCGCCGCGTCGACAGTAAGCGTCCAAGCAGCGCGATACACAGTCATGCAACGCCACGGTGATCGTATACGAGCAAATGATACAAGTGTGGACGCACCTTTACGCACTACCTACTTAAAGGGGATAGCCGGGTGCTGTGGTGCGTCACGGCTGCACACGTTACGGCTATACGGCCAGGTATCGCTGAAAAGATGCAGTGGAGACGGATCTGGCGGAGTTGAAAGCTGAAACTGGCTGGAGACAGCGCAAGATCGCCAGAAGTGGAGGAATCTTTTATCGGAGGCTAAGACTCGCTTTGGGTCATTGAGCCAGCGGAATAAGTATGCTATTTTCTAAATGGTCCTGTGTCCTTGAATGTGTTAAAAATTAACACAAATCGCTCCCGCTGCCTCTCGTGACCGTGCCCACAGCCCGGCCACTGCAGATCCTCGGTTCTGGTTAATTAAGACACTGTTTTGAGTGGCACTTACTAAATATATAGTGGCCCGCGTTCTGGGTTTTACACTTTTACTCAAATGCTGCCAGTAAAAACTAAACTCATCCTTGAAAACATTTTTGATAATTAAATTATAAATATTATTTAAAGTCATTAACTTTATGATAAAGTTGTGAAAATGAAATATTTCCAAAATAATTACAGAATAAAACTATTTAAAGGTTACTGAATCATTTATTTTTATTTTTTACTAGGTTCTGCCCGCGACTTCGTCCGCCTTAAATTCGTTTATCACAGATAAGGGTATTTTTCCGGGATTAATTTTTATCCCGGAAAAATACAACCATCGGCGATTAGCCTATGTCCTTCCTCGGGACTCAAACTATCTTCATACCAAATTTCATCCAAATTGGTTCAGCGGTTTAAGCGTGAAGAGGTAACAGACAGACAGACACATTTTCGCATTTATAATATTAGTATGGATGTATGTTTTTATGTGTCGTTGGCTTTATCACGTCAAAAAAGCTAAACAGATTTCAACTAGTTTTGTTGCACGGGTAGCTGGGTATCCCACACATGGCTATAGGATACTTTTTATCCGAATACGCTGAAGCAAAAAAGGGTTATAAGTTTTCTGCCTTCCTGGAAATCGAAGTTGGGGGCGCCTTAAATTAATTAAATAAATATGTGATATAATCGGTTGTCAGTAATGGAAGGATAATCGATATTGAGATCATAAGAGACAATTTTATTTTGTCAGCTATTTATTAGGTAACAATTTAACCAATTAGGTACGGTCAAGGAATTTAATTTGTGTACCCATTCGTACCTTGTCATAGTGACATTGATATGGAATCTCTATCAGCTTTCATATTGATTTTGACTGTGACAAGGTACTAAATGGTATAATAATTAAATTCCTTGACTGTACTATAGAATTTTTGATTTTTGTTTCAAACGTTTTTAAATCTCCATTGTCTGATGCTGAGGCTTGATCAATGCTCCATATAACATCCGCCTAAGCTTTTACGTATGAAATTTAAATATTATTAGGTCGTTAAGTTAATTTTATAACGCCATAAATAATTTAGGGACTTTATAGTCACGGGGCGGTATTAAGAAGGACAATAATTTTTTTTCTAATCGTTTAATAGCTCATTGAGAAGAAAATATATTTTTATAGAAGAAGATGCCCGCCGCTTCGTTCGCGGAGGAGCAAAAGTCATAACCCCTCGTTGTTTTTCAGCGTAGTCGGTTAAAAATTATCCTATAACCATCTGTAGGTACCCGGCTACCTGTGCACCAAGAATAGTTGAAATCTGTTCAACAGATTTTGCGTGATGAAGCCACAACGACACATACATTTTTCGCTTAATTCACTTCAATGACCTCCAAATAGTCTGTTACATTTCTATTTTTAACCGACTTCCAATAAAGGAGGAGGTTCTCAATTCGACGGAATGTTTTTTTTCTTAAACTAAGGCGCCCGCAACTCCGTTTACATAGGAGAAAGTCATAACTCCTTTTTTTTGATAGCGTAGTATTCGGGTGAAAAGTATTATATAACCATCTGTGAATGCCCGGCTACCCGTGTACCAAAAATGGTTGAAATCTGTTTAGCAGCTTTGGCATGATGAAGTCACAAAGATACATACAAACATAAAAAATAAAAATAAATATTTTTGATTCAGTGACCTACTCCAAATAGTCCCTTACAATCATTTTTGTTAAATATCTTCAATGCACAGTCATTTCATTTTTAAAACTTTATAATAGTATACGTAATTTATGACATTAGTAAGCATTTTTTTTTCGATAAAATAAACTCAAACAACTTATGTAGGTACACGAGATGTTACACCAAAAACAGGGGCACAGAATTTTGCTTTCCTTACATTAAGGGACATACGTGCATTTCGTACTAAACGTTCTTTTGAGAAAGTAGAAATCTGGCCTAGCTTTCCGATGTTGTTCGTTTCCACGTGTTTCCGAGACTCGACACAAGCGGCAAATCGCATCCTACGCCCCAAATAAACCGCTAACTGTCACCGATCATATATCAGTGGGAAAAAGTGCAATTTCCATTTTGGCCGGTGGCCAACCGATCGCACCACCGGGCGCTAGTTAACATATTGATGCGACGCGATATTATGACTGATAGTGGCGGATTAGGACCACTGTGCGCCGCGTTTCAAAATTAAGAATCCTCGTGTCTTTTGCAAAAAAAAGTAAAATGGAACAGTATAGTACGTATCGAAATCAAACCGGCGTGCATAATTTTTTTTTTTTTTTTTTTATTACAGAAACACTGCTTTGATACTATCTAGGTATAAATAAATACACATAAATCGAACTGGTCTCCCATGGTTAGCTTACTAAGGCTTGTGTTATGAGTATGATATATTTACTTATATGATACATAGGAAACGTCCAAGACTCAGGGACAAATATTTATGCCCATCACACAAATATTTGCCATTACCGGGATTTGAACCTAGGACCTTCAGCTTCGCAGGCTACGTTACTCCGCTGAGCTAAACCGGTCGTCTATGTATGGTAAGGTATCAATAAATTATACTTAAAAAGTTTTTTTATATATTTTTGCACTGCCATTTAAGAGTAAACGCTTAGACTTATTAGGATAACTAGTAACTAGTACTGAGATGACTAATAACTTCGTCAGCGGAGGAAAAAAAACATAATCCCCTTTTTTTTTCAGCGTAGTCAGATGAAGAGTATCCTATAACCATCTGTGGAAGCCCAGCTACCCGTGTACCAAAAATAGTTGGAATCCGTTAAGCCGTTTTGGCGTCATGAAGTCACACCGACATATACAAACAAACAAAATTCATTTAAAAAATGTAGTGACCTTATTGGTATCACTTATATTTTTGAAAATATTTTCAATATTTTCAACTTTATAATAGTATGTATATAAGAACCGTATTTTTTTCACTCTCAGTTCTTCTTTAAGATGACTTGTCATATATTTGTTTTGATAGTCCAATCAATAAGGGTTTTACATATTTTAATATTAATCGGCACATCAGTGACGAGAGGCAATTGATCCGGTAAATTACCACACTCGTGCTGTTTGCGTTAGCGCTCGAATGTATGTGCATCAGTAAGCTTCCCCAATACCGGTAACAAACGGGTACTGAGGTTACTGTTTAAACTGAGATTAGTTAAAATCTGTTAAGTGATTGTTTGAATGTACTTAAAACCAGTCTATAAATTTTTCGAGTTGACATCGTGGCAAAGAATAGCACATTACGATACGAGTGTGGTAAGTTGGTAATTTCACTCGAGGCTATATCTTGCAGTTGCCTCGTCTTCGACTCGGGTTGTATAAAGCCGAGAGTGTAATGGCCAATGCACACGAGTTTCATACGACGTTTTTCAATACACTTGCAACATACTACACCATGGACTATTAAAGCAAGAGGACTGTCAATTGCCACACTTTGGGTCGTATTCCGGTCACAAGGAGAAATTCAGTCAAAAATGTGATGGCGCTTTAAACCTAAACATTGAACTAAGATCTTTGGTACCTATACCTACATAACTGCGATTATATTATAATAACATGGCAACATGGAGCTAGTCTGATGATGGAGCCGTAAGGTAGTCATAGAAATTATTTAATAAAGTAATGCTAATGCAATCCTACCGAACTTGGGCTTTTTAGAGTCGTCTCCGTGAGTGATTAGAGTGTGGATGTTATAATTAAGAAATATACATAGTACAGCAACAATTAGTTCGGAAACAGCTTATTATAAATAAATCGTAACATTTTTACACTCGCGCTGCTCAACTCTGTGCTCGAGGGAGCCCCGCACTGTGATCTGCGAGTGCGATTGGGCGACTTATGTCAGAATGTAAGAGAGTGGCTGAACGAGAGATGCCTGCGAGCTCGATAGTGTGAATGGACGAACTTTTTATGTACAACACAAATTTATATGTACATATAACTACTAACATTAAATTTGTGTTGTTTTGGCAATAGCTGTTAAAGCACAAATGTTTTGTTTAAATAAATAAATAAATAAAAACTACGTCATGCATGCAAAGATGCATTATTGTAAATAATAATTCTTATACATAGATGGCGTTGTACCTACATACAGTCCTCTTATTTAATGGTTCTTTTACTACACTCAGTTGTACCGAGATATTCGTATTATTGTAACTAAAGCGTGATACCGACAGATTGATTAACAAAAAATGTATGAATGTGTAACTTAACATTTTTAAACGCATAAAACCGGACATTATTGCACCTTATAATGAACACATAACATGCCCGTAACGGTATCAGTGTGGTTATCGCGTTCGGTTACAGTTCCGGTATTTAGCGGAACAGACCGATAATTTCAGTATAAAAAGGAAATCACTTTAATGGTATGTACTTACGTCACAATCGATGTTTGATGTTGTTGCCGATAAAAAACTTACCTGAAATGGAAAATACATAATTGTTAAAACATATTATATCACATATTAAATTCGACTGTTGAAACGTATTTCACAGTTTTAGTCATTTGAAGAAGGTAATCGTATCAAATGGTGTTTTTAAACTCAAATTTAAATACCAAACTTTATTCTACAAGTAGGTGTTTTACATGTCTGATGTTACAATAAACAAAAAACACTTTCACAATCTAGATAATGACATTATAGTGCATGGCAATACAAATGCAACAGACAAATACCTGGGCACACTTTACAGGGAGATGTATATTGTCTCCGGGTTTATTAGATTATATAAGTTAACCTATACTTAAAGATATAGATTTCAAAAATGTTGTAACTGTCACGGCTGTAGGTTATCTGCATGCAAACACATACAAAGTCAGACAAACAGTCGGTATCGTTGACCTCAAAAATTGACGATTATTTTAGTATTTTGTCCGTTTAATAATGGTAATTCACCACTGGTGTAAATAAATACAAATAATATATAAATATTACATGACAATTACTTTAATTGCACAAATCGAAGTCGAATCGAAGTCCCACGGCAAGCTAAAATAAGGCTTGTGATATGAGTACTAGACGACGATATATTTAGATATATTTACTTCTATACATCGGAAACATCCAAGATTCAGGAACAAATAATTATGCTCAGCACACAAATATTTGCCTTTACCGTGATTATTGCTTTTATAGGGATATATTGAACCCAGGACCTTCAGCTTTCAGCTTCGCAGGCAAGGTTACGCCCACTGAGTCAAACCGGTCGTCATAGAAAATATCAGAATTTTATCGATCGTAGTCAGTGGTATGACTTTTTCATTTCAACGATACAAAACAACTTTAGGTACCTACCTACCAGTACACCACTGATGAGGGAGCGAAACAACTATATTTTTGCTCAAGAAATTTACGAACGAGGGTTTTTTGAAATCTAATTAAAACCAGTTGGTTGGTGGATGGTCTGATGTCTTCACACAAAATGCCTTTATCCTGTACAGCCACAGCATTAATATCTGCCATAACAAAGCGCGCGCATAAACAGATATTTTCACCCTCTTTGTTACAGTAGATATTGATGCTGGTGATTGTACTATGCTGTACCTATATCCTGTACTGTGATTGGTGGATCTTGGCACTTTATCCAATAGATCACGTGGTGGCGCCAGATGGCGATATCTCGATTTCACAAAATCCCCATTCAGCACATTCAAAATAGCATCAATAACTTTACTGCGACAAGGTACTAAAGCGGGCGGCTACTTTCGAACTAGCGGGATGCTGCAGTTGTTCTGCGCACGCGCCGGCGCCGGCGCCGTCGTATATCTGTCACTTGCTCGAATATGCAAGGGACACGATCTGGGCTTGGTGATAGGAGGAGCGAGGAAAAAAATTAGTCTGATAAGCGTTTCTTACTCAGCTTTAGACGGACGTTTGGTTTGTTGAATTTGCTTGTATGGCACGTTCAAAAAAGCATAGAATTCTATAGGATTTGGAGGCAACTAACTTATATTGACAGCGGTGTGATGCTGCCTGTAAAATTAAGAAGGTTTAAGTCGATTCTCTAACTATTTCCATCAATTAGTGCTATAATTACACGCTTAAATTAAAGATCGAAGCAACTTAACGTTGTTGCAATCTTTGTACGTATGTAACTTTCCAGCCTACATAAATATTTACTTTAAACGAGATTGTACCATCAGCCACACACTTACTCGTAACTAAACATTGGTAAACTTTATTTACATTGACATAAAGCATACAGTTGGTCACTTTCATTTAAGTGTGTTGCTGTTTGTACACATTTTTTTCTTGACGACCGGTTTGGCTCAGTGGGAGTAACGTTGCCTGCGAAGCTGAGGTCCTGGGTTCAAATCCCGGTAAGGGTAAATATTTGTGTGATGAGCATAAATATTGGTTCCTGAGTCTTGGATGTTTTCTATGTATATAAGTAATATATCTATTAAATATATCGTCGTCTAGTACCCATAACATAAGCCTTATTGAGCTTACCGTGGGACTAGTTCGATTTGTGTAAAATTTTCCCGTACTATTTATTTATTATTTTCTCCGATAAACCAACGTTTTTCATGTTTAATATGGGTAAGAAGAACGATAAGGGATGTACCAAAAATAATACCAGACATAACAGCTGTTTGAAAATATAAATAGAACACGCTAATCGCCCCGCTTATCGCTTCCCTCGTCACTGTACCCTTACCACTTTCCTCAAAGAGCGGCAAACGAATCGCGCAGCATTTGACAATGTGCACGCTAGAAGGTCAATTTACTTGTATTGTGTGCGGTATTAGTTGACTACACGCGAGTTATGGTACTGTATCCACTTACTTGCTTTTGGTAACCATAGTTACCCATCACCATTGTTATTGTATTCAACATCGGTTAGAAATACATTTCTAGATAAACGAAAAATAGCCAGCGATTGGAGAAGATATTCGTAATTGAGAGAAGTCATGAAATCCAGTTATCTGAAGCATTTACATAAAAAGATGAAATTTAACACCTGTATTTTATTTCTTAGAAATAAGTTACACTATTGCCAAAGATTCATACAATGCAGTATGACAGGAACGCGTTCAATAGATACAGAAGAGTTAACGTACATGAACCAGAATAGATCAGCAAAAGTGGAGTTGGACTGGTCACATGATGAGAAAAAGCAGGAATTATATTTATTTTTTTGTGTTCCTTGATATTAATTAGCTTCATTATTAATTAGCAAGTTGTCAATTGGATCCGCTATCTAATTGTACTTTAAAAGTAACCGCTCCTCAACTAGACAGTATTATAATATAATTCTGTCTAGTTGAGTCTATAGGTACCGGGTTCGAATCCTGGTGTGACCACGCGCGGGAGCATATTATACTTTGGCTTGGACTTGTCTCTATGTCACAATAGATAGTAATGTGGTGTTAGTTTTTCCCACATTAACAACACAGTAACACAGAATTTGTGTTTCATAGAAACTTCATATCTTTCTCTACGAATCTCATACTCTTTGTAGGTATAACATTATTCACCAAAGTTAGCATACGAATCCTGTGCCCGCGGCCGGTGGGGACATAAGGGCAGTCGCACAGGGGTTGTATCAATTTGGATACAACGCGAGTTAATTGGATCAGTTATGCGCGCCCCACACGCTCGCTCCAAACCAGGATTAGCATATCAATAAGATAGGCTGGTGAAGCTGTGAATAAAACGAATAGGCTTCTGACGAATAGCGTACTGACAGAGTATAAGGGAACATATTGATTTTGATAACACTTGTTGTAGTATATGTATAAACTATACTCGTACTAAGTTTGTTTGTAACCTTAAACTTGCATGTGACTTTTTACACCCAAATTAAACAGCACACCACAATGCAGAGGCAAAATGTGATTAAGCAGTGGTTACGTGTGACTATTTGTGCTGCAGCTTCTTGCATTTGCTTGGACGTGATCGGACCTTAGAGCATTTAATTCATGGAGATGCCATACGAACATTACGTAGTTTATACGCTAAATTGCCAGTGTCTGGGTGCTTTTTATTTTGTTTTCTTTTAAGTGTGTGCGTTTTTAGAAATAGGAACATTTCCGTAGTACACGTGTTCAATGATAAAATTGCACGAAAAATTTGTTCGGCAATGTCACAGCTAGTCATACTCTAAGGGTCGGAGTCGGACTGGCCACACGGTTGCGTTTGACAGCGACTTGTGGTTCGTGTGAATTGAACTGTTTGTTTTCATATTAACTATCGTACGACCACGTGGTTGTCGTTGTGGTTTGGCTGTGGTACATCTGAATAGAGTCTATCGGCAAAGTAAATGAAAGAAGACAACCATGCCTCTACCCGATTATATATCTTCTAGCCGAGTACGGCTACAGCGACTACTTGCTTCCTACCTATGAGAGCGACGCTGATGAGCTCTCTGGTGGCTGACATGGCCGATTTTAGCGGTAAACGTGTCTCCACATTCACTGCATGTCAGCACCCATCCGGCATAATTATATTGCATGGCCACTGGTGGTCTGGCCTTAAGCTCGTCGCGCTTGGCGTTGAGTTCAATACGTTCGTATTGAACGTTACGTTTTACCCGATGACTAATTATGTCAAGCAGCCTTCCCTCTCTGTTTCATGACGATCACGACCGTTCTTCCAAAAATGAAACAAAGAAGAGAGAATTGCGAAAAAACGTAATGACCATGAATCGACAATCCGACAACTGACAAATCATCTAAGTAGCGAATTAAATTCCACATCAAAAAGAAACACGAAAGTCTCACTAAATCATCCCATCTCCTTACATCCAATCAAACGCTCCACTCCTATTTTCTGATTAAACCTCACTATAAGCATGTAATACAAATCATTTCCTTGCTATTGAGCCCCAGTTATGCGTGCGACGCGCGCGCCGGTCCGCCTTACATACCTCTTCTGAAACCTAACTGTATCAAACTCCAACCAAATCAGATCCAAATTGATTCTTAAAAACTTTACAAAAAGTCCACAATGGCGATACGTTATGTTGATCATTGGGTTTTTGCTTCTAAAGTGGGTTATGCGTGTGCGCATCGAGATGCGCGATTAAGAGGACAAAGGGGATAGGTGTTGACAGGAAGGGGATTGCGAAATGACACATGCCTATGTCTTGAGAAATCGGTTGTGAATGTTAGCGCGCTTATACATTGCTCCCGATCTCAATACTAAAAATAAAAGGGTTTTTGCTAAAAATGGGCGGGGTTTCACGACAAAAAAAAAGCTTTTAATTAATTAGAAAGAAGGTAGGCCAGCGGCCCGTTTCACAAAAGCTTGTAACTTGTATTACAAGCGGAAATATCCATCCAACAATATGTTTTAAGAAGAGACTTCCACTTGTAATAACAAGTTACAAGCTTTTGTGAAACGGGCACCTGACATGGCAATACTTTATTATTATTCGTGCCATTTTAAGTTAATAAAATGCTGTGGTTTTAATACATTTTATCTATCTTTTTATTTGTAAATATGATGTAAATTAACCATTCGCGATTTACTTTCGTTAGTAAAAAACAATTATTTTGAAGGAATTTCTATTGTTTCTTTTCCTTATTATTAATTTATTCTTCAAATTGAAAGCCTTATCGTTTTAATTTTCAATAGCATTACTTTCAAGACTTCGATTAAAAATCGGCCACTTGTTTCTCCATCGAAAACTGGGATTTAGATCGGGCGCCCTAAGTCGTTATACCTAGCGTTTTCGGGTAAAAACTATCCTATATCCATCTGTGGATACCCAGCTACCCGTGTACGAAAAAATTTTGAAATTCGTTCAGCCGATTTGCCATTAAGAAGGTACAACGACACATACGTACAAACATACAAATCATAAAAAAGATCTTTGTAAATATCTTCAATGTACAGGTATATAATTTTTATAACTTTATAATATTTGAGATTATAGAAATGTCCACTCGGTGCCCTCTTTCTTACGATTTATTATGACGCCATCATTATCGTCGATGATGATTATAAGTATAATGATAACGATGGGGGTGATAATGATTATGATGATGATGATGGTGATGATAATGAGAGTGATGGTGATGATATTGTAGAGACTGAGCTCTATCAAAGCAGTCAAG
This sequence comes from Hedya salicella, assembly GCA_905404275.2. Classification (NCBI taxonomy): domain Eukaryota; kingdom Metazoa; phylum Arthropoda; class Insecta; order Lepidoptera; family Tortricidae; genus Hedya; species Hedya salicella. Next base: position 1,057,127 of record FR990098.1, on the reverse strand, counting down.
ACAGAAAGCTGATGGCTGATTTCACATTGAGCCAGAATTGAATCGACAGGGTAGCATCGCACTCACAAGGGTTGAATATCAATGTAGCTAATTCGATGCGCCTGTCCGCCATAATTGATGTGTGGCCAGGCCAGCTTTGTGCGGGGGCAGCAGCCGTGACGTACACGTAGACGATATATACGCGTTCTGATTGATATATACGCAAAGACCATATACACATACAGAGATTATAATCAATCAATTCACCTATATATTCAGCTATAGATAAAAGTGAAGATCAATTGCCAAGATATGGAAGGAAGGATAGTTCCTTGGAGACCATGGACGTAACGCGAAGTCCAAAAGTCGAAGAATTACCAACGAAAGGTAATTAAATAAATCATATTTATACGCGATTAAGTCCCGTTTTGCTGTGTTCTGATAATGAGTGAAGAACGTGTAAGTTTAAATCACTTTTTTTTTGTTTGTGGATGATTTCATTTAATTGTATGCGTTCGTAAAAATTGGAATCTATACCTGTTAACCTCACCCCCCGCTAAAAATGCATGAACAATTTGTTCGATAATGACACGGCTTGTAATCTCCATTACCTTATTGTTCTAAGGTCAAGGGTAGCCATTTATAAAGCCAGTCTCCATCTTTTTTATAATCCAATTGATATCTACTCACTCACAATGTCACTCACAATGGGCCTCATAAGAAGGCTCAAAGTCACTCAAAGGGCAATGGATCGAGCTATGCTCGGAGTCTCCTTGCGTGATCGAATCAGAAATGAGGAGATCCGCAGAAGAAGCAAGGTCGTCGACATAGCTCAAAGGGTTGCTAAACTTACGAGTAAGTGGCAGTGGACGGGGCACATTACTCGAAACCGATGGCCGCTGGGGCAGAAAGGTTCTCGAGTGGCGACCGCGTACAGGACGACGCAGCGTGGGGAGGCCCCCAACAAGATGGACTGATGATCTGGTGAAGATCGCGGGAAACCGTTGGATGAGGGCGGCACGCGACCGGTCGTTGTGGAGATCCTTGGAGGCATTTGTCCAGCAGTGGACATCCCAGATATGATGATGATGAATTGATGACTACAAAAGTGTGTGCTTAGGCTACAGTAAGTAGAACAGTCGAGCGAGCTGCAGTCTATGGTAAAACCAATCGAGTATCGACCTATTTCACTGATCTACTGAAAATCCGGTAAAAACCGAAACGGATTGCGACCCGCCTAACGAGCGCCGATCTAACCACTGCGAATATTTGATAGGGATGCGAATTTATCGGTACAACTCGGTCGATGTATCGATAAAGCTATGTCAACATATCTGGAGCAAATGTCGGGGACTAACAACCTATTTCGGGTTTGAAAATATTCGTATAACAAGTGAGTGAGTGAAATATCCGTAAGGGAACAGCGCCATCTCTTTCGCTGTCCTAATAGTCCTAATACATACTTGCTGGAGAAGCAATGGGACAGAGACGAAGCGTGATACGCAAGTCTTGGAGTATGGCTAATGCGCTTAACGATTAAAAATAAGATAGATACAGAGGGCGCTACTAGTACTAACTAGATTGTGTTCAACAATTTCGAGGCACGTATGTAAAGTTGCGATAGCTCAGTTGGTCAGAGCACTTCTGCGTTAAAGAAGAGGTCGCACGTTCAAATAATGACACGTTTGGGTCAATGGGTTGTACAACAGCCTAAGAAGCTGGCGGTCCCGGGTTCGAATCCCGGCCAGGGCAAGTGTTTGTGTGATGAGCACGAATGTTTGTTCCTGGGTCTTGGATGTTTTCTATGTACCTATTTAAGAATTATAATTTATCTATATATTATGTATATCGTCGCCTATTGCCCATGTTACAAGCTTTGCTTAGTTTGAGACTAGGTCGATTTGTGTAAAATTGTCCCTGTGTTAAAAAAAAATCTACTTGCAATTTAGTAGGTCGTATAGATTTTTTTCTTTTTAATCAAACTCTGTGTTATAATATTGATATCCCATATAAGATTATTTCATTACTTGGGCCATACCAGTAAAGAGAAGTTTAGGTCTCATCATCTTACTTAGTACACCCGTACGAAACTGGGGCATGTAGCTATTATTAATAAATCTACCGATATTTGTACAAAGGCGGCACATCACTAGCGTACTCGTAGCGAGTGGTCGCATAACGAGCAAGATAACGAACTCGGCGCATTGTTATCGAGGACGCACCCATCGGCAGCTGACGAATCTGACTCTGACTGTACCTCCTAACGAAATAACCGAGTTAGACAAAGAGGCATATGTCGGTGGGCAAGTGGGGTCGCTTGGAACCTTTCGTACGCGATGCGGAAGGCAGTGGTTATCGGAGAATTCGCGAACGACAATTAGTATTTTAATGAAACGGGACTTAGTAGCGAGTAAACATGTATTATTAACAGTGATGTTTCGAATTGTTTGCAATGTTTAAAGGATGATATTACGGTGTGGATCATAACAGATTTACCTGCGTGGGGTAAGCTATAGCATACATTTAAAAACTCTATCGAAGGATCATCAAGATACACTGAAAACGGCCGTATCTTTGAAAATCCAGTGTAAGCAGAGCCATACTCCTAAGCAAAATGTACGCGGTAATTTTATATTTGTTAATGACATAGACAGAGAGATTTTTAATATTTGAAACTTTCATTTATAATCTAAATACTATGATGTATTATTTTAATCCGCAACTTAGCATTATGTGGATATGTTTAAAATTGACATGTAATATGAATTATTATGAATAAATGAATAAGATAAATATAAAAAATTAGATTTGAATTTTTTTATCGTCGGTTTCGCTATAAGAGCTAGTTAGATACAAATTTTCAATTTTCTGGGACTACTGGAAGTACCCTATACGTTTTCTATGGACGGCAATTGGTACAGAAACACCTTTTTTAAAGTATGTATCTTTGTATTGCATTCACTTAGAAGCTTGATTTGATTACAGATACAAAGGACCGCACACTTAAGTAGATGATACTACGAAGTCGCGGGCAGAAGCTAGTACGAAATAAATAAATAAATATCACGGGACAATTTTACACAAATCGAACTTGTCCCATGGTAAGCTCAATAAGGCTTGTGGTATGGGTACTAGACGATGATTATATTACTTATACACATAGAAAACATCCAAGGCTCAGGAAAAAATATTTATGCTCATCACACAAATATTTGCCCTTACCGGGATTTGAACCCAGGACCTCAGCTTCGCAGGCAAAGTTACTCCCACTGAGCCAAACAGGTCGTCAAATCAAGCAACTATTTGAAAAATTGGATGCTTAGGTAAGCCTAATTATAATTATAAAAATAAAATGTCTGTATATTGAAGATATTTCCAAGAAATAAGTGATACGGAATTTGAAGGTCAACGATTCGATTTTGTAAAATATTATTTGTATGTCACGCCAAAACCGCTACCAACATTTCAATTATTTTTGGTACACACAGCTGTATCCACAGATAGTTATAGGATACTTTTTATCCCACTACGCTCAAGAAAAAAACAGGTTTTTTTTCTCCCCCGCTGACGAGGTCACCTTCTATAGGGTGGGCCATACATTTTTGCAAAGAGCAACACTGAATTTTTCGGACACTGTTACAGTGAGCGGCGGGATATTGGCGGGAAACATAGGTAACTTCGTGCAATTTTATTTGTAATGGAGCGCTTCACGGGAAAATAACGGGCTTTTTGTGTTAAGCAGTTTTATTAAAGGATGATGAGATAGCCGCGATCCGTTGTTGTATGTGTCAGGGAGTTTTCCACGGTTTTCCTATATGATTGCAGGAGTGCCAACGACGAGACAGAGAACATCTGGATAAAGTAATTAAAAAAAAATACAATTATCTGTAGGTTAAATAAATAAAACATTGAAAAACATATATAGTTAATTTTTTATCGATGTTTCATAAGTGCAAACATTTTTGGCCCACCCTATAATTAGAAATACTTTAGAGACGTAATGATGAAATAATGATTTTTATTCTGTAAGTAGGCCGCAAGGGCACTTTTACAAGTCTGACTCTACGGCGTTTCCCAAGAGGAGACCACTGAAGAGAAGAAAGCCGAAGAAAGACGTAGATTCTAATCCCGCTCAAAGCATAAAATTAATAAATAAATATATCTATCAGGACAATTTTACACAAATCGAACTAGCCCCATGATAAGCTCAAGTAGGCTTGTGTTTTGGGTACTAGACGACGATATATTTACTCATATACATAGAAAACATACAAGACTCAGTTCACAAATATTTGCCCTTACCGGGATTTGATCCCAAGACCTCCAGCTCAGGCAACCTTACTCCCGCTGAGCCAAACCGGTCGTCAAAACGCCAACGCTTTTGCTGTAAACAAAGTTATCAGATCCCCGAAAAAATCAAGCCCCTAAGCCCAGAGTTTACTAACCCTACCATCTTGGTTTAAAAAATATGGCATCATCTGCTGCTTGCGCCTTGTGTTTACTAAACCTACACTTCGGTTTTAAAAGTATCCGTTTGATAGAGCGTGGCCGTTTCATAGAGTACCGTAAATAAAGTCCAACGGATCGTCTGGCCCATATGATATCAAGAAATTAAGTTCACGTCTTTATCCATACTAATATTATAAATGCAAAAAAGTCTATCTATCTGTCTGTCTGTTACCACTTCACGCTTAAACCACTGAACCGATTTAGATGAAATTTGATACGGAGATAGTTTGAGTCCCGGGGAAGGACATTGGCTACTTTTTGTCGCGGAAAAATACCCTTTTCCGCTATAAACGAATTTAAGGCGGACGAAGTCGCGGGCAGAAGCTAGTGATAATATACATATATACTCGTATAAACTTAATTCCTTACTTTCGACTAAATCCGAGAGTCTAATTTTTCAAACCCCTTAATAACAATCTAACACATCTAACATCACCAAGAATGTCAATTCATTTCATCTGCGGTAACATTACAGAACTTGGCCGTCGGACGGAACCGTTCAGTAATTAAAATAGTTCGCTGATCCCCCCCCTCCACCTCTCTCCACAAACCCAGAGTCAATCTACTGGCGTGTCAAGCCGCAACTATGCATGGCATATTTACATGCAGTATGGCAGGGACATTGGACGTTATTTGTGGTGGATGTGATTCTCATCCTTATGGTGCGACTCTGTCTGTCTGTCTGTCTGTCTGTTGGATAATAGAGCGCCATATCTCAAAAACTACTTACGCTCATTTGAAATTTGAAATATTTATAAACGTGGTCAGGCCACATGTATTGCAAAGGAAATATTTTAAAATATATTTTTATTTTCTTAAAAGAACGACGAATATGAGGGGGGGGGGGGGGATCATATGAAAGGGCTTAACCTTCACGTTTTTGAAGATTAGAAGAGGAAAATGTGAAAAAAACACCTTTTTGAAATCATTAACTTTTACGAGTCTGAGTTAACAATAACTTAAACAGTAAGTGTCAAAATTATGATTAAAATTTTGCTCCCTCTACAAACGCACCAGAGCCAATCTACTGGCCTGTCAAACCGCAACTATTGATTATGAACCTCGTCTAACTTTCAGTTCAAAATCATCATCATATTCATCATTTCAGACATAGGACGGCCACTGGACTTGCCACGCTGCGCTTGCCGGTACACGGTCTCCACTAGAGAACTTTTCTGCCCGAATGGGCATCGGTTCTTCGAACTATGTGCCCCGCCCATTGCCACTACAATTTTCTTACCCTGTTTGCTATGTCGGTGACCTTGGTTCGTCTACGAATCTCCTCATTTCTCGTAGAGATCCCGTGCGTGATAAAGTTCAACATGCTTAACGCATTATCACTCAAGGACATGCGTCACGCAACGTATTGTTTTCCTTATCAAATTGTTTTTATGTAACGCAGTGTGTATACATAATTACACTGAACCCTATACGATAAAGCACAGCAAAATGCGAAAAACTCAGCGCCATATTAATAGAGCAAACGAGAGAGAGGCGTGACTGCGCATACATTAGCTTTGCTCATTACAGAACGGCGTAAGCACCATTTCATATGTAGACTTACGTCCTTTAATGGTGGGACATTATTATCCTGCTATATGCGCGTACGCGACGCTGTATGAATTAAGGTAGGTAGCTGAGTTGGCACTGTACGTTATTTGATACAGATAATGCTTGCAGCAGTTTCAGTGGGCTCGATTCATGGTAGTAGTGGCGAAATCAGATTTGAAAGAGGTTATATCGATTAATTTGAAACAGCAAGTGAGATTCGGTTTTTTTTTAATTCTTTTTAATGTAGGTACCCAAAGCGGCGCCCATGTTTCAAATTCAATTAACTATGCTACACGCTCGTCTTTGGGCCACCGATTTACATTATGTTGTACATCGATCAGTAGTTTCGGAGCAAATTGGCTGTGACAGATGGATGGACAGACAGACACAAGAGTGAACATATGACGGTTCCGTTCTTTCATTGTGAAGTACAGGTCCCTAAAAAATACACACTTCCGAACAAAGCTGGAAGCGATCACTTATATAGGGGAAGCGCATCGATAAGTGAGATTATCGACATAGGAACTCCCTACCATTCGCTCCCAATCCATACTATAACTAATGTTATAAATGAAAAAGTTTGTCTGTCTGTCTGTTCCCTCTTCAAGCTTAAACCGCTGAACCGATGTAGATCTGAATGTCGATGGAGAATTTTATATAGAGATCGTTTGAGTCCCGGGAAAGGACATAGGATAGAATCAATATCCCCAAACTCATCCCTGAAGGGTGTAAAAACGGGGGTGGAAATTTGTAAAAGGAAAACAATATTTTTACTATAAGACTTTTACATTGATTTAAAACATTAATAATTAAATAAATCATATTTATATGCGATTAAGCCCCGTTTTTTTGTATTGAGATAATTATAAGACTTTTATCATTTTACTTTTTACTAGCAATAAAAAATAATGTTTATGCATATTTGACCAATTAGTCATCCCTTTAGAGGGTGAAAAGAGAGGTGTTAGTTTGTATGGGCAATCAATAATTACATAGTAAGGAATAAAATTCAATATTATCTATTCTATACTATAATACAGTTATAAAAATTAAATGTCTGTACATTGAAGATATTTCCAAAAAATATTGTAGCATACTATTTGGAGGTCACTAAAAACTTTTTTTTTCGGATTATTGAGTTGTGGCTTCATCACGCCAAATCGGCTACACGGATTTCAACTGTTTTGGCCACGGGAAGCTTGGCATCCCAAGATGGTTATAGGGTTCTTTTTAATCGACTATGCTAATGAAAAAAAAGGCGGTTTTGATTTAATTCTCCTCTGCTGACGAAGTTGCGTGTACCTTCTAGTTTTAATATAAAATAAAATGTATGTATGTTTGTAACCTCAATCTTTAACATAAAGTATTCGATCCTCTGTATTCGATCCCAGCACTTAATTGCACTTCACACAACGTTTACTTTATATCTCAATACATTGCCGTTATTATTTATTTTAATTACCGTTTTTATGGCGTTCGCGCGTTAATGTATTCGCAAATATTGCGACAGTCCGTGCGTACAAAACATATGTTTAAACTTTCTCACTTAAAATAATACTTTATCATGTAGGATATTAAATAAAATTTACAATAGCGGTACGTTAACGACTTTAACCTGCAGTGGTAAGTGAACTTTTATGGTATAGTAAATAAGGGTGAATTTCAAGCTGAGACAAAAAGTAAAACATTTATACAGGATGGTTATAATAAATCGTTTTGCGGTCGCGGTGTGTTCGGCAAAAGTCAACCTGTATATTCTGGCTGGCATTTGCAAGTTTCCATTGGAATGAAATTAATATTGGTATTATCAAGCACCACAAGAGGAACACAGATGACTCTTCTGCTGAAGAGATACAGTAAGGGAACCTGAAACACGTAACTTTTTGGTTCTTATTGTCATAGTGACAAGAGAACCTCTCGTGCGATCTATGGCATCGTATAAATCACAATGCAATGTGATAAAAACTTATATCACGCGTGGCGCCATCTCTGCACAGTTGTCGTCAATCCCTAAACAATGAGCGCTGCCTCGAAGCTACAATCGATCGCCTCGTGATAGTTCCTTCCGCTGCGTAAAGATGGCGCTTTTAGTAAAATACGCTGATGCTTTGTTTTCACAATATTTTATTTCGAGTTATATTAAAAATAATACAAATACATAATACTTAGACAATAAGGAACTTTTAACTTTTTAACTGTCGAAATTATTTAACACGTAATATATAGAAAAAAATATGTGTGTGTTTAAATTTTGCTTCAATAATCTACCAAGTACCATTAAAACAAGAGGACTGGCAATTAGCATACTTCGGATCATGCCCCGATCGCAAGAAGATATTCTGGCAAAAACTAGATGGCGCTTTAAAACTAAACATTTAACGATGTTATAATTTACAAAGAAACGTAGTAGAAACAATTATTACGTAAACAGCCAATAATAAATAAATTGTAACATTTAAATACTGTGTCACGCTTGTAAACGTGAACAATTGTAAATAATAAATCTTATTGTTTTATGTTCACGGTGATCCCCGCAAGCTCGATACATCTGCCTACTGGGCACGCAATGTGCGTGAAATTGTCAATTTCACCCGACATTTGTCTTTGATTCTGAAATAGGGGCCTGGGTCAAACGCGAAGCAGTTGCTCAAATTAAAAGTTTAATCAATGTCCTTACCTGCACAGCGTCGTCCAGACAGCGGCCCCACGCGTCACTGCGGTCGACGAGCGAGTTCCATTTACTCTCCAGCTTGGCCACCTCTCGGCGGATAGAGCGAGCGAGGTCCCGGGCTTGCTCCTCAGCCGAGCGATAGTTGCGCGAGTCGCCCTCGCTGTCGCGGCTCGCTATTGACAGAAAAAAAAACTGTTAAGCGAGTGCATCGAAAATGTAAGCTATTTTTTAGTGAGATTTTTGTCAAATCTAGTATATGAAACAGGCTGGTTTTGACTATTCAGCGCCTAACGTGGAAACATGTTTGTTTAAAATTTCCTTGATAGAAAATAAATCCGAAAACGCGTCTTCATTTTCCGTTTTTCGTCTAGTTTGTACAAACGACAGATTAGTAAATGGCTAACTTATGTAAAAATGACATTCTTTCCTTTATCTTTTACGTCATTAACTTAAATGTTACCAAAACATAATAATATATTCGATTGCATTGTTCTTTTACATCTGGCGCTTACGTCAAAAAACCCCAAGCATTTAGTGTATTAGCTTTCTCTTTCTTTGATGCGCGCGAGCAAGAAATGCGTCCCTTATTACAAATTACGCTTATGGACCGGCTCAGCGAATGGGGCGTGGTTTTTCCTTGACGATGCAGGCCCTTAAAATGCTCATTTGTACATCTCCTCCGCGTGTATCAATTATAAATTAATTATAACACAATTGTAAAAGTTTTAAGTATAATTAAGACAATATTGTAAAAGTTAATTGGTACACTCATATTAATTGTTTTATATACTCTGACATTTAGAATTTTATTCTAGACACATTCTAGATTTACTAATTATTTTAATTTTTAAAATGATGATTTTATTAATAATAAGTAAGTATTATACTTAAGTTAAATGATCGGATCAGGTTTTCCCGGGTTTCCCTAATCCTTGCAACAAATGTTGGATCACATTGTATGTTTCCCAGCAAAGACTTCTCTCATTGTAACTGACAATTCGAAAGTGCTTGTATCTAAGCCTACTTGAATAAAGGATATTTTGATTTGATTTGATTTGATTTGATATACTTATCATAAATGACGCATTTGTGATGTCCAGCGATCGCAAATTTGCTTATGGGATCATGGTAGAATGCCATAGGTGTGGCAAATTTTAATAAATGATAGATTAGCGTTACCGTCGGCAATATTAACTATGTTTAATCGTTTACATTGATACTTTCCACATATATCGCTATATACAGGATATACAGCGATTATGATGTTGCGCTCAACATCATAATCGCTGCACAAAAATGCTACCAAAACGATAACTGGTGATGACCGCCCGGAGGCGGTCTGTATTAAAAGTTTGCTCCTCGTTTTGCCATGCTGACAGGCAGATTGGTAGTCATAGGGTCTGTTCAGACGTACCAAAACGACACAATAACTACACAACGACGTTGTCGGACGATAAGTTACCCCACGGACTACATTTTGCCGCTAAACGCAACCGTGGAGTCGGTCCTACCACATCAAAGCAACTGCAAGAAGCTGGAGTGCAATCATTCACACGAAACGACTATGTCACGACTTTTTGTCGTTGCGTTGTCGTGTCGATGTTGTACGTCTGAATAGACCCATAGTATATTATTTATTGCTAATCATCCAACATGATTCCCTTAGTTAGAAAAGTCAACTATTACGACATTCACGGAGGGAAGAAACGCTAGTCTTAAGGCCTTTGCACATCGCGTCTTAAGAACGGGTGTTGGAAGCGCGTTTTTTGTTCCACAGAGCATCATACTGATCGGCGTGCGTATATGGCGTAAAAGAGGTGTGCTTAGGCCCTTAACACCTATCTACAACGAAGTCAATCAAAAATAATACTACCTATAGTATTAGATACCAATATATTATTTCCTTTATTGATTCAAAATTCAGGTAAGTATCTTACAAGTTTGGTATACTCGTATTTTCGACTTCCAGGTATTACTGGGTATACAAATTAGTTAATAAAATATGTACTTTTTAAGGTTCCGTAGCCAAAATGGCAAAAACGGAACCCTTATAGTTTTGTCATGTTTGTCCATTCGTCCGTATGTCACAGGCATTTTACTAAAAAAGCTACAAGATGTATTACATATACATGAAATTCGGAGGATAGGTGTCATGTGTAAGCCGCTACTTAGTTTGATAGTTAAATAATAAAAATAAATATTTCTAGGGGGGCACTCCATACATGTGTAAAAATTCAGCAAATATCAATATCGCTCCGAAAGTACCATAATACTACATTGTGTCCCCACCCTCTATTTTCTTAACCTTATGTCCAAAAAATATTGAAAAGATTAGGTACAATAAAAAGATAAAACATAATAAACGCAACGTTCAAACGCGTGATCGTGACACGCGATCATGCCACGCGACGATGATCTGATACGGGCAAATGATACAAATGTGGACGCACCTTTAGAATTATTACCAGAAAACTGCATTTCTCAGCAAAATTACTTAAATGCCGTGAAGATACGTTCTTTTGCTAGCGCCCTTTCTGTAGTGCATTTTTTGTATGAATGGCTGTGGAACCCTACACTGAGCATCCGACATGCTCTTGGCCGGTTTTTTATGTTTAGTAACGCCAGTAATGTGTTTATAGATTTAGATGTTATTAAAGTACCTATAACTGAGAACTTTACTGTACATTTTCGTATATCCTCTTATGCCAATTAACTAATAATATATCCTGTCGCTGCTCGCAAGTTAGTTGGCGCGCGGCCGTAACAAAGTTAGCGCCTTGAGGATAGCTGCGGCACAGGACAATTACGGACGCCATGCATGGAATTACGGCCGAGGGATTTACATGGGACACGGGACTAGAAACAACTGGAAATAAATAATATAAAATAAAATTAAAACTTTTAAAAACCCCCCATCTTGTTCCACTAAAAGCTGATTATCTTGGAGACAAGTGCTCCGATTTTCTTCAAGCAAAGCTAAGAACACTCGGGATACAATTATCTATGACACATAAACGCACTCTAATTGGTCCATCCGTATGGGCGCTACGATGCCACAGACAGATACACAGATACATAGATTCACAGAGTCACAGACACGTTAAACTTATAACACCCCTCTTTTTTGTCGGGGGTTAAAAACACTGGCGTGCGATCCATATAGGCACAAAAGCACTGCCTACCCTGAACCACCATGGCTCCATACAGGCACAGACAAACAGCCTACCCTGAAGCCCTGAACGACCATGGCTCCATATAGGCACAGAAAAACTGCCTACCTTGGCCAAACACCCTGTGCATGCCACTGTAAAAGATAATAGTATATTGTTTGACAAGGGGCTAAAATTAGCCATTATGACACGATGTGATTATTTGGAAAGCTCACGAAGGGAGCGAGGACAAATATGTCTGAGTATCGTAATGGCTTTTAGCCACGTGTTAAACACTCTGCTTTTCACTTCGACTGCGAGAAAATAAAAAAATATTTAACGTTAAAATTGTATATTACATGAAAAATTAAAAGTACAGTTTGAGCAAATCTATCAAAAAGTTTCGCCAATCTGATCAGTTTGGTTTGATTGTTTTTAATTATTCTTAAGGAGTATGTAGCTGGCCGCAAGTTTTTTTAAGCTAATATGACGTACTTTTTGAGCCGAAGACTTGAAAAATAATATATATTTATGTAGGATTCATTTTATGATATTCACATCATAGCCCTAGACAAAGTTAAATTACGTGTCAACGCTGTTTTCAGCTGGTGAGCTTCTGCAAATCTTCGCTCTACCTAGTTGGAGGGCGTCCTAGACTAAATAGATACTAGGGCTCCTGATATACTGCGTTGATTTAGAAGCTTGATTTTTTTACAGCTTTAAGAGACCGCAGCCTAAGTATTTGATGTTAATTTCAACTTGATACCTCGACGCGTTCCTGAGAAAAAGGGTCTTGACTGACGACAAAGAGATAAGGGTTCCGTTTTTTTAAGGTACGGATCCCTAACAATGTGTACATCCACTACATCTACAAAGTAAGTGAGACGCTCAAAAAGTTGAACCACTTTGAGCCGTAGTTAACCATACACAAACCCGATTAAAGTGAAATGCTCCTTTGTGCAACGGAAATATTCAATATACTCTTATGGTGAATTGTTCGTCGCACAACGGAAAAATGTTTTGTGCCTCACCCATAAATCACTCTTAACGTATCACTGACAGCGATACTTAAGCTATTAAGACACCTTTACCTTCAGATATATCAATATCAGGTAACGCAAAGAGTAAATACAGCAATCCCTGTTCAGTTCTTCACAAAAGGGCCTATCTTTGTAGGCATTAAACGTCAGTTACGTCAGTTGGGAATGGAAGTGTTCCCAGTGAGGCATGCGGCATTCTCGAAGCTAGGAATTTAATAATTATGACGCAGCGAGCCGAGGTCTTCCAATGGCTAATTTACTCGCTAGTGCTTTTAACTCGGTGCAATATAGATAAATGTATAGTGATGAAGTGTGATGGTTGACTGGAAGAGGAGTTTGCCTATTTATTGTCTATATGATGACATTTATCCATTTTATAAATGCAAAATTGGGCTTATTGATTTGTATTTTTAAACACTTACTTATACACTTATTGAAGACGAAAGTTTGAAGATTCAACCACGTATTACCGGTGATGACCTACGGAGCCGAGACATCGTCTCTAACTATGGGCCTCTTAACGAAGCTCAGAGTCACTCTGGGGATCTCAATACGAGATCGAATCAGAAATGAGAAAATTCGTAGACGAACCAAGATCACCGACGTAGCAAACAGGGTAAGCAAACTTTAGTGGCAATGGGCAGGGCACATAGTCCGAAGAACCGATGGCCGTTGGCCAGAAAGGTTCTCGAATGGAGAATACCGGCAAGCGCAGCGTGAGATGGCCACCTGTAATGTGATTGGACGACCTGGTTAAGGTTGCTGGATGCGGGTCGCCTCTATCCGGACCATTTGGAAATTTATTGAATAAGCCTGTGTCCAGCAGTGAACGTCCTATGGCTGAAATTATAATGATGATGATAATGATGATGATAATGATGATGATGATGATGATGATGATGATGATGATGATGATGATGATTAGTTCCGGGGCAATCTGCCGAATCCTTCACTAGATCAGACGACGCAACGGAGCCACGGAGTTACGTCGCCTAAATGAAACTAGTTTTTAAGTTTTTCTATTTGTTTTTGTTTTTTGTAGTTCACAGTGCCTTGGTTTTACTGTAATGCTGTTTAACTTTTTTGAATAATAAATAAAATAAATAAATACATAAACAATGATGACTAATACACGGTGCTTGCGAGGAAATTGATAGATTTTAAGTGCATTTTTGGAACGTAAGATGGCGGTCCTTATGCGATCGGTCAATTCGATTCCCAAGATAAAGCGCTCTATTGACGTATGACAAACCTTGAGGGAGTGCTTCTAAGTATTTATCAATCACGAAGTCTGGTTACCGTATGTACTTATAATAATTGGCAAAGTTCGATTTACGACTAATAAATAAATATTCCAGACATATTCAGAGTTTAGGCGGTTGATTATTAAGTAAGAACTTTAACATTTTATGAAAACAACACGTGCTAAACAGTTGTTTGAAAACTGTAATAACAATATAATGTTTATATTGGGCTAATTACCTAGTTAATTTAAAAATTCCGGGAAATTTACTCATGAAATTAAATCGAGGCCGCCTCCATACAACTCAATATCAACGCCGACGTACAGTACAAGCGTCGAAATTTCCGAACGCTAATTAATCTGATAATCATCATTCCCTTGCCCTTATCCCTTTTATTTGGGGACGGCGCAGTTTTGTTCTTCCATCCCTCTCTATCACCCCTCATCTCGTTGTTTAGATTCTTCTTTTCCATATCATCATTCACACTCTCTTCTCAATCGCTCTCTCATTGCTGAGGATCGTGACTCCGCTTCAGCTTGTCAACTGCTTCTCTCCATCGGTCACGGTCAGCTGCCTGGTGTAGTGCGGCGCTAATTGGGTTGTTGGTCTGCTCTGAGATCTGGTCAGAGCAACGTTTTGGGCTCCGGCCTCTAGGTCGTTTACCTTCAAACTTTCCCGTGACCATGCAATGTGGCCAAAGTAACGCATTATGCGCTGCAGATAGGTGGTAGACAGACTTTGAGTGCTCTCCATTTTCAGCTCTTCTAGGACTGAGATGCTGAGACTCGCAGTACTGTTAGTAGTCCGGTGATCATTCACAGAATCTAACATTTTTTTCTTCGGTCTCCCGTCTATAATATTCATATTTAACGCTTTTCTCGTCGTCTCGTGACCTTCATCCCTCTTCATTACGTGCCCATATTACGCTAGGTGGTTTCCTCGTACCGTCTCTGCAATTCGTGCTACTTTCAGACTTCCTCATACATTCTCATTTCTTGCTCTGTCCATTCTCGTCACGCCACACATCCATCGCAACATTTTCATCATCATCATCATCTCAAATGTAATTTCATCCGTCCTTTACAACCCCAAGACTCTGATCCATAAATGATGACAGGTCTTATCATGCTTTTATAAATTTTGCCCTTAAATTGAAGCAAAATTCGAGTCGCATATGTTCCTGTGACCTGTCGCTATTTCATCCGATCGCTAATATAGACTTAAAATTTGGTGGAGATGGAATTTTAAAGAAACGTGTACGCGAAAGTGTGAATTATAGCTACATAAACATGCCTTAAGCTTTAACCTCCAGGAAAACAAATCAAGCACCAAACCGAGTACAATATTCCATTTGCAAATACTACAAAACTCAGCAAACTTTAGAACAATCACCGCAAGCCAAAAGAAAACCGAAACAACCCACCACAATATCACTAACAATATACTCAACAACCTATCCGCTATTCGTGCCATTACGACAAATTGCATTGTTACCAGTCTCAACGGTCCTCGAGGCGAGCTGAGCCACTGGCTAGGCCAGTAGCTCAACTCGCCCGCCACTGGACGAGTAACTCGCGCGTGCAAAGGCACTACAGCTTCGTCCGCTTTTTGCATTCGGATTATACTTTCATAGTTAATTTTACGCTGCGCGGAGAATAATTAAGTGTTAAATTGAATTAAATAGTGGACTTATTCTGCGTTGAAATTCATGAACTGAATTTTACGTATACTCCTCGTTATATTACAAGCTTTTGTCTAATTTCGCTAGTTAATTTCTATTCAAATATAGTATATACTACCAGTATCTTTCGACTGAAAAGCAAGTCCATTTTTTACCTGTTTCTAGTGTCGAGAGATTTGTAAAAGTAGAGTTTATCGCCCACAAGAAAATACTTGAAGTATTCAATTTTTTCAAGAGTTGAATTGGAAAAGATATTTATTGGTTTGTCAGAAACAGTATTCGTTTATAGAGCTCAAGGAAAATGATTTGCAATTTGAGAACAGAAACTACAACTAGCGGTATAACATCATCATCGTCATTATCATCATCATCATCAATATCATCATATACATTATCATTATCATCAGCATCGTCATTTGACAACCGGCTTAGCTCAACGGGAGTAACGTTGCCTCCGAAGCTGAAAGTCCTGGGTTCAAATCCCGGTAAAAGAAAACATTTGTAAGATGCTTATCAATATTTTTTCCTGAGTCTTGGATGTTTTCTATGTATATAAGTAAATATATTTATTAAATATAACGTCGTCTAGTACTCATAACACAAGCCTTATCGGGCTTACCATAGAACTAGTGCGATTTGTGTTAAAATTGTCCTGTAATATATATATTTATCATCATCATCACCATCATCAATATCATCATCATTATCTGCCTATATAAGTCCCACTGCTAGGCACAGGCGTCCTCTCATAGATGAGAGAGTATGGGCTGTAGTCTTCACGTTGGCGATAGTAAAGTAATAATTTTAGACAGACCTACATTACATTTTTAAGTTTAACTCGTGAACGTGAACAGAATGTACCTAAGTGAAACACATAACTTTTGTTTCACCTAACTGTTTAATTACCTACTAATTAGACCAAAAAAGCGAAACCTCTGAAATCTCGTCTAATTAGCATTACATGCGGGCCTTTGTGCGTTAAAGCAGCGAGACCCTAACGAGATTACTTTCACCGCGCACAATCAGAAGTAAATTAATTGAAAGTTTCAACCAAATCCGGATCAGTCCCGGATTAATGTAAGTAACAAATGTAATCGCTTAGCCGCGAAAAAGTTGCCGGGAATTTCTCAATAGAATGACGCGTTTGTAAATTATCTGTTCCTGATATCACCTCGTTCCGTGTTTTATGCGCAAACAATAAAGACGATTACAGTTTTGTACGAAAGATAAATACTTTGAATAAACATTTTGAGATAATGTAATACCAAGAAATAAAGGGTATTAATCTATACTAGTATAAAGTTGTAAAAGTGAAATGTTTGTACATTAAAGATATTTCCAAAAAAATAATTTTAACGGACTATGTCATGTCACTGAATCGAAAAATTTTTTTTTTTGATATTTTCTTTGTTTGTGTGTGTCGTTGTGGCTTCATCACGCCAAATCGGCTAAACGGATTTAAAATATTATTGGTACACGGGTAGCTGGGTATTCACAGATGGTTATAGGATAATTTTTATCCGACTACGCTGTCGAAAATAATAGGGTTTATAACTTTTTCTCGTCCGCAAACGAAGTTGCGGGCACCGGGCACATTTTCCTCACAATTTCACGAATATTGTTATAAGCAAAACTATTTCAATCATAAACAACAAGAACGCAAACCCGCCATCAGCCTCGCTTTATCGACAAAAATGGCGGGCCCTAACGAACTCGCCTTCGTTTTTCAAACATCGCCATTGGTCCCCCGAAGTCGTTCCATTTTCAAATTTATGGACCGGCCGGCGTAACGGACGCATTTACGCGAGTTTCGGGAGAGTCGTTTATGACGCGGTTTCGGCGGGAAAATATTTGTTTTTTTTTAAATGTTTGGATAAAAAAATGTTGCCGGCGCGTAAAAGTGTAATTTGGGTGCTAGGGCTTGCTGTATTGGGTTTTTGAACGGGAAAAGTTGGTTTATGTGACCTGTGTTATTTATTTTTCAACTGAAGTTTCATGAAAGATAACAAGTTTTATTTAAAAAAGAAACAAAAACTACAATACTTTTATACCCATGTTGAAAAATAAACCGACCAAATGCGACTCGGACTCGCTCACTGAGGGTTCCGTTCACAATATACGCTAAAAACGGCCGTATCTATGATCACCCAGTGTTAGCGGAGCCCTACTTCTAAGCAAAATGTACGCGGTTTAGGGTCATTTTATAATGCTTACTGACTTTGACAAACAAAAAATCCAGATTAAGTATTTGATTTATTTCGTGGTAATATTCTAGGATAACTTGAAATTTGGTGTGAAGGTGTTCCATGTCAGCAATTTTCATAGAAACACATTTTTTAATGACAGTATTCTTGGTTGACTTAGAAGCTTGATTTTTGTTTAAGAAACAGCAGACAAGTATTTGATGTTAAACTTGATACCTCCACAACAGCATAGTGTTCCAGTTCAACAAGGTTTCCGTTTTTTCCTTTTGAGATACGAAACCCTATGAACACACTAATCAGACATAGGATAAATAAAATAAACAATATAAATGATATAATAATGGTTATTCCATAATGATCGGCAAACCTGTTTTACTGTACATACGTGTAGCTATCCCAGTTCGTTAGCCGATTATGTAAATGCCCGAATAGTCACTGTTTAGTTTCCATCTCTGGTTTCGAATAAATCCGCCATGTTTTGTGGCGTTACCAACAATCGCATTTCAAATTTGAAATTTAAATACGGTTTGTTTTTATTCGTCACTGGTATAGTTTTCTAAAAGTGTATCAAATGTGTACAGTTAACCGAAATAATTGATAAGGTACAATGATGAAAAACGCTTTTCTATTCACAAAATAGTGCCAACATATCGACTACAACGTTTTGCACAAATATTCGGTTATTTAAAGTCCGTTTGTAGACTTTTTTATGTTATAGGGGGCAAATAGCTCACGTTCAGTGTCACTGGTGTCGGAGAGAGGCGGTTCGTTGGCGATGTACTGCCTGCCGCTGAGGAGGTTGCTCTCTACCACCGGCCGCTTATCTTCCAGCTGTCTTCTGAACGCGCGGTGGTCATCCTGCAAAAGATATGGACATTGTTAGGAGGGGCTCTTAGCTTGAAAATATTTAGTTTACCATATTGATACAAAGATCTAAATATCTTAAATAGCGCTGAAGCGGTCTGAGGATGTAATGGTTCAGGACGCTGTTCCGGTATAACAGAGACGCTGGTTCGATTCCGACTTAGACTGCAGTGGATCGAAAATAATTTTTCGTTCTATTTAGATTTTTATATCAATATTGTAAATTAAAAATATTATGTGATGTTTGCATATTAAAAATTATAAACAAAAACACAATATAATTTAGCTTTAGCTGTAAATGAAGCTTTTATTGATTGTGGGAATAAGTTGAAAGATGATTTTCCTGCCATTTTGCTACGTTATGTGAAATATATGTTAACCTAATATTTTCTTCTGTTTCCGCGATTATTACTCATTGAAATAAAACAATTTAACGGATTATATCGCGTATATTATCTCATTTTAGTTCCCGACGTTTCGGAAGCTTTCCAGCTTTCCATGGTCACGGGAGGACATGGTCCAAATATACGCGATATAATCCGTTAAATTGTTTTATTTCTATATGTTAACCTATCGAAGGGATTCACCCCCAAAGGAGTCTAGGAAAAAAGCATGAGTTTTTAAACAACTGAACCGGACTTTATATATTTTAAAACGTAAAACTCTATATCAAAATCGGTCCATCCGTTTAAGAGCTATGATGCCACAGACAGACACACTCAATACTACGCGTCAAACTTCACCTCCCTTTTTAGTCGGGAGTTAAAAGGATGTAATGCTCAAGAATAGGGAACGAAATAAATCCTTTAAAACTTGAACATTCCCAAGTTGAGATGATAAAACATGATACACTATCGCGTTGGGGCGCCATTATTTTTGATTCGCGCGGATTTATGGCGAGGAGCGCGCGTGAAATATCGCGCGTTAAGGAATCGGACCCCTTGTCTATAGCCGCTGTAAAGAATCTCGTCCGTTATGAGAATAGTCGAGGAGATCATCCAAGATATCGGTTACTTTCGAAAATGAAGACATTTTATCTGTAGATTTATTTTATTTTAAACGTTATTCTTTTGCCTTAACCATCGCGCGGTGGATCATCTACCCGGTGGGCAGACCTAATGAAGACGCTAACTCTATTAGGTCTGCCTGCCAATACCAAAAGCTTTTAAGACCGCCGAGGACAGAAATACCTGGAAGAACATCGTTCAGCAAGCGGCCAACATTTCACATTCGATACGAGCTTCAGCAATGAAGATGCCGACTAAGAAGAAGAAATACCATCGGAGACATTCATTGTTGAACGATTTCCACTTGAACACTCGCAGGCTTTCTGCATCTAACGTCTTCTGGAGCACGTTGCACTTTCCAGTTTGTGATCTTGAATCGAGAATTTATAAATGATGCCACCATCTTGTTATAGTACTTATCCACTTTCGTTATCGTTACTCGGATGGATTGGGTAGATTTCGACTAACCAGATGATTTTCGTCGAGCTCCCAAGATTAAATTTGTAAGTACATTATCAAAATACTAATTAAACGTATGTGCAATTTTAATTTAAAAAAATACTTAAGGAAAAAAATGCGGCTTATGGTTAACTAAATATCCCTTTTATTGCTACTATTACCATAGTAAAAATCAAAACCATTTAGTCTGTATAACATGGGGATAAATTGACAGCTATGTATGTATACGATATATACTTATCAATATAATGTACGAATATAACAGATATAAACTTCTTTTAAAAACGATTGTACACAGAGCGGGGCTCAAATTTAGCCATGAATATACAGTCAAGGAATTTAATTTATAGACCATTTCGTAACTTGTCACAGTCCAAATCTACATGAAAGCCGATACCGATTCCATATCAATGTCACTATGACAAGGTACGGAAGGGTACAGAAATTAAATCCCTTGACCGTACATTGCCTGGCTCACGAACATATTTAGAGAATCATTATTGGCGTTTCTGAAAATTGATATTGTTTTGTGCATCGTTAAAACAATTCTTACCAAATATTTTTTTATGAGATCGATCGGAACGGAATAACTAACCCCGCTATGGGCTGGTTGTTTTAAATACAAACTTATCCTTCAAAAATTAAATCTCACGCTAAAAGAGTGCTTTGTAGTTCGTCAAAATATTTATTCTTTATGTACTATCAACAGTTAACAAAAAAATCCATTCCAAAAATATATTATTCCGTGGGGTTAATTGTTCCGACGATTATGTTTTCTTCCATACCTACTATTCTACCATAATGGAAGCAACTAAAACGCAATTCCTGCAACGGCATAGTATCATAACGTCATACAAATCGCTCCATTTTCACTTGTGTTCCTATTCTCATTAAATTTTCCAAATGAATCAACAAAATATTAATCATGAAACGATAATCATGAAAAATATTTGTAACAAAATAAGAAACAATTAAGAATCCGTTAATTTAAGCACAAACTCGCATGCTCTTATATCAAAAAATATGTCCCAATTGTAGGCACTAGCTCTTATACTATACGTGATGAAGTATCGTTCGAGTACACGTTACGTATTGGTAATAAAGTTTATGACCACCGAAACGGGTCTTTATACTCGTTATGTGGCCCAATTGTTTTTGATGGCTGCAAAAAATCGGAAATGTCTATTGTTTCTTTTTAGGGCTGTCTAGGCGAGTAAGTAAGCTTTTATAGATACGCCATTTTAGGTCATTTTTGGCCAATTAATAAATATCAGGAATAATCTTACACAAATCGATCTAGTCCCAAACTAAGCAAAGTTTGTAATATGGGAACTAGGCGACGATAAACATAATAATTATGATACTTAAATATATAGAAAACATCCAAGACCCAGGAACAAACATTCCTGCTTATCACACAAACACTTGCCATGACCGGGAATCCAACCCGGGATCGCCAACTTCGTAAGCCGTCGTGCAACCAAACGGAACCAAACGTATCGTAACTTATGTAATTGTGACTTCTTGTCCTTCACTTATGACCTAATGAATACTGTCATATTGCCAGTACAATACTATACTTATTTCTAGGTGGAGAAAAGCCTTTCCGCAAAAGACAACTCGGAAAAACCAATGCTACAGACAGATGCATTTACTCCATTAACAATTTTACAATCATAAAAAGAAATAAAGGAGGCAATATACCCAAGGGTGATGTCATTAAAACCATTACTAAGCTTTACAATTATTTACTTGATAATTTTTGCATTACATTAGGATTAAAATATGGCAAGCATTATAATTATTATTTCACGACCGGTTTTGCTCAGTGGGAGTAACGTTACCTGCGAAGCTGAGGTCCTGGGTTCAAATCCCGGTGAGGGCAAATATTTGTGTGATGAGCATAAATATTTGTTCCTGAGTCTTGGATGTTTTCTATGTATATATCTATTAAATATATCGTCGTCTAGTACCTATAACACAAGCCTTATTGAGCTTACCATGGGGCTAGTTCGATTTGTGTAAAATTGTACGTAATATTTAATTATTTATTTATTATTTATTTATTACCAATAATAAGTACGTCTCTATTTTTACTAAGATTCCGAACCTTTTATCCCAATTTATATTTCAGTCTGCTCAAAATCAACCGCACAGACTACATCCTATCCCCTTTTTCAGTGTAATTTCGAATAGAAACTCGTCCCAAATGAGTGAAACCACCGGAAAAAGCACGTTGTAACAAACTGCAAAGCTAAATAGAGCTAATCCGAGCCGTCAACACGCTTAATCAGCCGCCGAATCAGGCGCCATTTTGCACCGCCATTTTGGTTTAGGTCGCACCGCGAAATGGCTGACGAGTGTCGGCAAATTGTTAACTAGGGTTGGCAATCTGATTATTTTTAACTTTTATAGATTATGGCCTTAAATGTCTAATTCTACGCCAGTGATGGAAAACAATTACTTTAGCCTTTAGCGTTTGTTACCGTCACTTTCAGTTTTTGAAAATACAGTCATCAAATAAAAAATGTAATGTAACTATGTTACTAAAAAAATCGAGCTAGCAAACAAATGGAAGAAACTTTTATTTAGCAATTACTGGTAGCTAATAGAATTGGTGTCATGGACCGAATTTCGCACCAACGCTTCCATACTACAGGAACTTGGCAAAACACAACATCTATGACTTTAGTACGAACTCGCATACTGAAACTGTTCGAGCATATCTCAAGACGAAACTGACTCAATAGAGCGTCTTGTAGTGCAAACTAGAATGGAAGGAACTAGACCGCGTGGACGATCTCCAATGCGATGGACCAACCAAATGAAAGCCCTGGTGGGAGGGCCCGTACACCAGTGCTCTAGAAGGTCTGCCAGCAGGGAGAAATGGCAAAATATCGTGAGGCGAGCTACACATACAAGTGGACCTACGATGTCTTGACCACAACCACTCTGTCAAGAGTGTTACTACTGAGATGTAGTAGCTAATAAATAATTATGTCATATAGAATAATCGTCATTAAGTATGCAAAATCGTACCTCTCCAAGGGAAAAAAATGGAGAGTGGTTGCATCCAAGCAAGCCGTAAGCTCTTTGTCACAATTGTGATAAAAAAATTATTTTCTAACGCAATACTTTTCAAAACCAAAGCTCAGTAAATATACGTGTAAAGCGTTTTTTTACAAAAGTTTGTTTTTTAGCGTATAAAATTTTAGTTTTGAAACAGACTACACGTTTTCAGCCGATGGGCAGTTGGCTTGCAGTTCCCATGCAATGTGCAGTTGCAATGCTATTTTTCTAATGTTTTTTTTTTTTTAAACCAAAGCTCAGCTCAGTAAATATAGTTGTCTACGCGTAAAACATTTTTTTTACAAAAGTTTGTATTTTTTCGTTTTTAATTTTAGTTTTGAAACAGACTGCACGTCTGCAGCCGATGAACAGTTGCAATGCTCTGTGTACCCTCTAATGGTGTATTACAGTATTGATACCTTAAATATTGATGATATTTAACGACTGGTTTGGCTCAGCGGGAGTAACGTTGCTTGCGAAGCAGAAGGTCCTGTGTTCAAATCCCGGTAAGGGCAAGTATTTGTGTGATGAACATTAATATTTGTTCCTGAGTCTTGGATATTTTCTATGTATATAAGTAAATATATCTATTAAATATATCGTCGTCTACTACCCATAACACAAACCTTGTTGAGCTTACCATGGGACTAGTTCGATTTGTGTAATAATTGTCCTGTAATATTTATTCATTTATAATTGTAAGTGGCAACCCTAGGCCAAACTAAAATACTAGAAACGTTTACAGATTTCAATTAATTGGGTCCGAACATTAATTACGCTGATAGTTATTATAATGCGGGAATTAATGGATTAGCTCGGTCGCAATTTACGAATTCATAATCGTTATTGCCGCTATCGTTTCTGATGATATCTGTTACGTAATTTAATAATATTGAACTCACAAATTGTGTGCCATGTGGCATTTGTATTATTCAAAATATGTGTACGGAGCACCATGTTGAGACCAGATCGAATTCAGTTAGAAAAATATTCATACTTGAATATGAAGTTTATGTGTCCAACTTTTTCAACTCGACTTAGATGCGAGTTGGACGGCGCCTAAAGGGTTTCGTACTTGTGTACGCAAAAACCTCAACTAAATCTCATTTTTTGTAAGACACAGTAACACGCATTTTGTAAAAAAAAATCAAGAGTCTTAACTAATACGATTCATGATTTAAAGACCCGTGAAAGACAGAGAAGCCTTAAGAGGGTTTATACCTGCTTAACTGGCAACTTTGTTTTGTTTTTAATACTATTTTGAGAAACATGAATTCAACTTGAACATATTTTCAATACATTCACATCGTTCATATTTCCTACCTGTCCACATTCCCAACTCGTCCACATTGCCCAACTCGTCCACATTCTTAACTCGTCCTCATTACTAGCTCGTCCGCATTCACAACTTGTCTATAACCGAACTCAGGACCGTAGGGCTGATCATGCCAGAAGCAAAGATATCGATTATATTAATATGGTGTCATTACGTGTCCGATGTCATCTTGTATACCTATAATCTAATCTCGTTTCTAGAGTAGGAATGCGAACGAGATGGAGACGTCGACGAGATGGGAGAATGTGGACGACATGGAAATGTAGGCGAGTTGGGAATTTGGACGAGACATGGAAAGGTGGGCAATACGGGAATATGGACGAGATGGGAATGTGGCCGAGATGAGAATGTGGACGAAATGGGAATGTGGCCAAAGTGAAGCAGTGTAAATTTTTTGAAAGGAACCCTGTATATAAATTAAGATTTTTACAGGGATCCCTGAAAATTAATGGACGCAATAAATCTGTTTTGGGCGGAAGTATTAATATTACTTACTTAATCTAAAATTCCCTGTAAAGTGAGAACTTCCATTAAGTTGCTTGTAACGGGCTTTCTTTGAGAAGGTGCGTTTTATTACCTACTTTTGGGATGTTAACCGACATAAAGTGAAATGGCGTCGTTGTAATTTATAATTGTTTAGGTAAGTTATGAGTTATTTAGAGGACTAATGCATCAGACGAAGATTACATTTCTTTAATAGGTACACTCAGCGTCAAATAGTCTGTAGCATCCAAAGCGCCAAATATATCGTCATACAACTTTATGCCCATAAGAATAAAGATGTGTTGCGATATTTTCGGCAGTATGGATGCTACAGACTATTTGACGCTGACTGTGCGACACACATCTCAATCATCATCAATAACATCGATCTTCGTATTGGTTTTCAACAAACAAAGCCCCAGCCGGTTGCCGTACCCGACCCAACAAGGACTCGAGCCCAGGCAGGTGCTCATAGGAGCAAGTACGATCGTACTTGCTCCAATAAGTGCCTGCGTGAGATCCCGGAACAGTGATCCAAGTGGCTCCCCAGCCGGTCGCTGTACCCGACACCACAACGGCTGGTATCTACTTATATGAGCACCTGCACAAAGTCCCGGAACTGTGATCCACGTGGCTCCCCAGCCGGTCGCTGTACCCGACACCACAACGGCTGGTATCTACTTATATGAACACCTGCACAAAGTCCCGGAACAGTGATCCACGTGGCTCCCCAGCCAGTCACTGTACACTACACTTCAATGTCTCGTTTTTGCTGCTTGAGCAACTGCTCGAGATCCCGGAACAGTGCTACGCGTGGCTCACCAGCTGGTTGTTATACACTACAAGGTGTCGTACCTGCTGCTTAAGCACCTGGGCGAGGTCACCGCGCGGTGGCGCCAGCGCCCCCAGCTCGGTCTCCTTGCGGATCACCCACTCGGTCAGCTCGCGCAGCGACAGCAGCAGCGCGGACCAGTGTTCCGCGTTGCTCTCCAGCCGGTTTCTGTTGACAATATAATAGAAACATTATTTTCACGGTCGATATTGGTTTAACTTAAATTTGGCCAAGAAAACTTTAATAAAATATTGGGCCAAGTAATAATAATAAAGTACATCGAACAACTAATAGGTTTTAGAAACATAAGTACGTAGTAACAATTTTTGTCTTGGCAATGATGTTCTGGAATACATCATCATCATCAGCCCTTAACAATCCACGTATAGCAAACCAACTGATTAGACTCTGAGTCTCCCATATCCAACCAATTGCAGCAAATCACCTAACTATGTCCGGGCATCTAGCAAATGGCCTGCCTACACTATGAAGCTTGTTCATGTTTAATGATGATGAAGTTATTTTATAAACATCTGTATCAACGCTTAGTGGTCACTGATTAGAGTCGGTGTTCAAATTGTTAAGTTTTACAGTCATCTACACCTTAATAAATATTAATAAGTTACGTTACTAGAGTTCCACTATTCAATACACATTTTTATTACAAACGAACAAGTTTTACATGCAAAATCTAACTTTGACATTACAAAATGTAACGGAATTGTATTCAGCGGAGTGAATAATCACAAGGAATTCCTCTAACTCGCTAAACTCTAAACAAAACAATAGGGGACGCAATATTAACAAGTTGTACTGCCCCGGCAAAGTTGGCCGGGGCAGATGCAAGTCCGAAAGGCAAGCTAACAAATTCAAAATTCTATTCCTCGATGCAGACACCGTGTAATACGAGTATGGCTGTTGTCCAATTCACTATAGACTTTTTAAAGTTTATCCTATACATGCGCGTGCTATACATGCCTACTTATAGATTTATATACAGTCCATTATGAAGTTAGTTAAAATAAAGAAGCGAAACTGAACGCACGTTTGTTTGACTCGAGGAGCACCCCCGCAGACAGAAAACATCCCTATCGCCCTAACATTATGGTCCAGATCGAACCGGACAGTTGCACCTGGCGACCGAGCGGCCGATGTCCGCGAGACAATAGGCGAGTGATTAGGAGTAGTCTGCGAGCATCTTACTGCAAGTTATAAGTGCAATCACGATTTATAACCTACAACATCGAGTCGAGTATTGAGAACTATCAGTGTTTATAAGTGATTTATGTGACTTTTTCGTTAACTTTTATTAAAAACAATTGAGTGAGTGAGTTAAAATAACGAACTGAGTTATATAAACCGAGTTTTAAACGTATTTCATCCGAGTGTTAAATTACGGATACCTACATACCTACAAACTGTTTGTTGAGACTATTATCGAGTGATTCATCATGTCTACGTTAGATGAGTTGATTGCATATCAGGATGAGTTATTAAATAATATGAGTAATGGAGAAAAGAACTTCAAGAAGTCGCCCAAAGAGAGAATTAAACGGCCATACTTAGAAACGAGACTTGAAGTACTTGAGCAACAATTTACGGAGTTTAAAATCGGACATAAGTCGGTTGTTTCGAAAACGTCGGATCGAGATGAGGCCTATTTTACGGAAAATACATACGAGGAGTGTGAGGAATTATATATTCGATATAAAACCGTTTTACTGGAAACATTAGAAATGTTTTTGCCATCAAATAAGCAATCATCAAGTCATTTCTCGGAGGTGGTTGGCACTATGAATAACGGTTGCAGTGAAGTTAAACTACCACGAATAACTTTACCTACGTTTAGTGGCCTGTATGAAGATTGGCAAACGTTCTACGATATGTTTTCGTCGTTGATCCATAACAACAACAATATTACGGCTGTGCAAAAATTACATTATTTAAAGAGCAATTTGTCGGGAGAAGCACTGAGTTTATTACGTAATTTTTCGACGACTGACGCGAATTATGAGGAGGCCTGGACACAATTAGTTCGACGTTATGATAACAAGCGATATAACTGTAATGCGGTTATGAGGAAGTTATTTGCTATTAAGAAAATACACACGGAGTCGGCTATGGCGGTGAGGCAATTGTTGGATACTACATCGTCTTGTTTGAAGTCATTACAAAATATAGGAATTAATACAAGTTCGTGGGACGCTATTATAGTATTTCTAGTTGTGTCAAAAATGGACACTGAATCCGTAAAACAGTGGGAGCAACACCTGAATATGCTCGGCGACGAGCTACCTACCTGGCTACAATTGAGTGAACATTTAGAGTACAGATTCAGGACCTTGGAGATGATTGACACTAGCGCGGCGCGTCCTTCGCAATCTGTTAAACCTGTGGTGAAGGCTAAAATGTTTCATACGTCGTTTGAGAACAAAAACAAGACAACTAACGTCGAGTGTGCTATGTGCCATGAGAACCACTACATTTATCAGTGCAAGCAATTCGGATTTATGACACCCAGGGAGCGTCAAGATTTCGTTCAAAATAATAAATTGTGTTTTAATTGCTTGTCACCTACTCATTCAGCAATTAAGTGTCGGCAGTCAATGAGTTGCAAAAAATGCGGAAAGAGACATCACACCCTGCTACATTTTGACCGAGAATATAAGGAGACCAACCAGGAGGCCAGAGCAGCGAGCGAGGTTCCGGCGTCGTCGTCACCGATGGGTCCCCCACCAGAGAGACAGAGTACATCCAGAGGTGACACACACATTACAGCTGCGTTTTCGAGAGGTACGCTTCAACCCAATAGCGTGCTGTTGGCGACTGCTAGAGTTAAGGTATTTAATTCAACTGGTTGTAAACAAACTATTAGAGCTTTATTAGACCAGGGGTCTCAAGCCTCTTTTGTTACTGAGAATACTGTACAATTACTAGGACTCACACGTAAACCTGTGAGTGGTTTTGTGTCAGGGCTGGGAGATGGTCGTATGAGGATCAAACACACGGTTTCACTGCGCGTGGAATCACGCCATAATCCAGCTAATTCAATTTGTGTAAATGCTTATGTTTTGCATTCTTTAACGTCTCTGCTTCCAGCAACCAAGCTTAGTGTGCCTGAGTGGACAGACATTGGGACCCTACCTTTAGCTGATCCGACATATACAACACCAGGTAAAATTGATATCCTTTTAGGTGCAGAGGTCTATGGAGAAATACTATTAGAGGGAATTCTCAAACAGGTGAATGGGAGTTTGATAGCACAAAATAGTATATTTGGATGGATTTTGTCGGGAAGAGTATCGAGAGGAACTGAGAGTGAAGTGAGTACCAATTTTACAAGCATGCATGTACAGATGATGGAAGATGATTTATTGAAGAAGTTTTGGGAGATGGAGAATGAGCCTAATATGATACAAAAAGAGATGACAAAGAATGAGAAGCAATGTGAAGATTTCTTTAATACTACAACAGTGAGAGATGAAGAGGGAAGACTGGTTGTAAAATTGCCATTCACTTCAGATGATCCTAAGTGTCAATATGGTAATTCTAAAGCGATCGCTATCAAGAGGTTAGAGATTTTAGAGAGAAAACTTCGAAGAGAGCCTAAACTAAGAGAAGAGTATAACAAAGTCATGGAAGAATATTTGAGTTTAAATCACTTGATACCAGTTAGCGAGAGCGAGTTAGATAATTCAAAGGCAGTTTACCTTCCTCATCATGCTGTAGTGAGAGAAGACAAAGAGACGACAAAAGTGAGAGTTGTCTTCGATGCATCGAGCAAAGGAGACAACAATGTGTCCTTAAACGATGACCTTCTTGTTGGACCGAAACTACAGCAAGATTTGAGACACATTTTAATGAGATGGAGAAGCCACAAGGTTTGTATTGTTGCAGACATTGTCAAAATGTATAGAATGGTTCGTGTGGCTGAAGAAGATACTGAGTTTCAGAGAATCGTTTGGCGATTTAGCTCAGATGGAACAGAGCCGATACAGCACTACAAACTATTGAGACTAACGTTCGGTACGGCATGCGCGCCATATTTGGCAGTCAAGTCGTTACAACGTCTTGCTGAGTTAGAAGAAGCAAAACATCCATTAGCTGCGAGAATAACGAAACAAGATTTCTATATGGATGACTTAATTACAGGAGCTGAGACTGAGACTGAGGCATTGCAAATATTCCATGAGATGAACGAGTTAATGAGAGCAGGCGGATTTGAACTTCAAAAATGGAACAGCAGTTGTGAATCTGTCTTAAGGAAAATGCGAGCGAGTAATGACACAGATGAACATTCAGTGAGTATAAAGTTAAATAAATCAATCAAGGTTCTTGGAGTGAGTTGGAGTGGAGAAAATGACAATTTTGAATATACTCTAAACTTACCTGAAGCCAAGGATCCAATCACAAAGAGACAAGTACTCTCTGATGTCGCAAGGCTATATGACCCTCTTGGATGGATTTCACCCGTCGTTGTTGTGGCCAAAATGTTTATTCAGAGACTTTGGAAGTCCGGCCTTGAATGGGATGATTGTTTGACAGAGGATTTATTGCGTGAGTGGTTGATTTACAGAGACGAGTTAATAGACCTGCAGCAGCTGAGAATACCACGATGGATAGATGCTACACGAAGCTCAAAAATAGAGTTACACGTATTTTCAGATGCCTCAAGGTCAGCCTTTGCTGCAGCAGTGTACGTTCGAGTGATAGACGAATGTAACAGAGTGCACGTACACTTGGTGACAGCCAAGACAAAGGTTAGTCCAACAGAAAAGGAAATCTCTATTCCACGGCTCGAGTTGTGTGCTGCGACCTTGGGAGCTAAACTCATATTCGAAGTTGCACAGGTGATGGACGTACCAAAGGAGAATCTATATGGCTGGACAGATTCTACCATCGTGCTGGCTTGGCTAAAAGGAGGCTCAGCTCGTTGGACTACGTTCGTGAGCAACAGAGTGTCTACGATACTGAATATTATGGATTTTGAGCAGTTCGGTCATGTACCTACTGAGTCTAACCCGTCTGACTGTGCGTCTCGTGGTTTGCGCCCAACGGAGTTGAGAGATCATCACTTATGGTGGAGCGGTCCACAGTGGCTAACACAGACACAAATAGAGACAAACAACATAATTGTGGAACACACACACGAAGAGGAGAGACTGACATCTCTAACTGTTTTATCGAGTGTTGATGAGGAACCATCAATTTGGTCGCGATTTTCATCATTATCGAGATTGTTAAAAGTCATTTCGTATTGTAGAAGAATTTTGAATCTAAGATTGCCAAAAAATGAAAGACCTAAATTACCAACTTTTGTAACACCAGAGGAGATGAATAATACATTGCTTTTATGTATTAATCGAGTTCAAGAGCACGAGTTTGCAGCGGAGATTAAACAGTTAAAGAGTCGAGGAGTTGTACCAAAGAAAAGCAAGCTTCGCACACTTTGTCCTTTTTTGGATGAAAAAGGGACATTAAGAGTGGGTGGACGGATCGTACAATCGGATGCATCTTATGATACGAGACATCCAATAATTCTGCCGGCTAAATGTCATTTTAGTAAGCTTGTAATTGTTGATGCTCACCATCGAACTCTGCATGGCGGTCCTCAAACAATGCTGAACTACTTGAGAGCAAAGTACTGGATCTTACAAGCTAAGGATCGTGCTAAAAGGATCTACAGAGAATGTGTTACGTGTTTGAGATATTCGAAGAAGAAGTCGATGCCACTCATGGGACTTCTTCCTGAAGCGAGACTTAAACCCAGTAAAGCATTTAAATCTACAGGCGTCGACTACTGTGGTCCTGTAAATATAAGATTTTCACCAGGCAGAGGAGCGAAATCTTATAAAAGTTATATATGTCTGTTCGTGTGCATGGTCACCCGGGCAATCCACCTCGAAGCGGTCACAGACTTGACTGCTAAGGGTTTCATCGCAGCGTTCAGACGCTTTACTGCACGAAGAGGTCACTGTCAAGATTTATTTAGTGACAATGGCACTAATTTTATTGGTGCTGACAGAGAGATGCGAGATATGTTCAACAGTGCCAAGTCATCGCTGCCTGAGGAGATAGCAGCGTTGTTAACGCTGGAGCAAACGACCTGGCACTTCGTGCCGCCCCATGCACCCAATTTCGGAGGTCTGTGGGAGGCTGGCGTCCGTAGTACAAAGGGACACTTACGTAAGGTAGTTGGAAACAGCACACTTACCTATGAGGAGATGGCGACAGTCCTGGCGCAAGTGGAAGCGTGTTTGAATTCACGACCTATCACATTACTTAGTGACGATCCAAACGACCCTCTCCCCTTGACACCAGGTCACTTTTTAGTAGGTGAGCCATTGTTAAATATAGCTGATGAATCTCTTACAAATTGTAATGTAAATGGCTTAGATAGATGGCGCTTAACGCAAAAAATTGTAACAGATTTTTGGAATAGATGGTACAAAGAATATTTAGTCAATCTTAATCAGAGATATAAATGGAATTCTAATTGTACTACTGAGCCTAACATTAATGACATTGTTGTATTGAAAGAGGACAACATCCCTCCTGCTAAATGGATTTTAGGGAAAATTTTAGAAAAGCATACCGGACCTGATAATATCACGAGAGTTGTTTCTGTAAAATGTAAATCAGGAATATTGAAACGTCCAATTAGTAAACTTTGTGTAATTACTAAATAAAAAGTACATGTTACATGACTCATGTACTTTATTAATGTTACTACTGTTACTGTTGTGCGTACATATAGATATATTGCGTGTTTTTATGTTACATAAGTATAATAGTGTTTTGTTGTATATTGTGTAAGGTTCTTGCTTTAAAATTTGCCATGTTAATTAAGAACTTTGTTCTTGGTGGGCGGAATGTCCAATTCACTATAGACTTTTTAAAGTTTATCCTATACATGCGCGTGCTATACATGCCTACTTATAGATTTATATACAGTCCATTATGAAGTTAGTTAAAATAAAGAAGCGAAACTGAACGCACGTTTGTTTGACTCGAGGAGCACCCCCGCAGACAGAAAACATCCCTATCGCCCTAACAGCTGTCTACAAACTACGATTGAAAAAAATATTGGAGATAGAGAAAGAGGTTGAAGACGACGAAGAATTAGTTAAAACCGACGAGAAAATTATTATACCAACAATAACGTAAATATCCCAGTGCCCAAGACTGTTCTATTAATTGGCACTATCAACCTTAAATCGTTTCAATAAATGTGACAAACAGGGTGTCATTGGGGCTTTCACCTTACCCTTTATTAACTCGAAAGGAAAAAAAATATAGAAAGAAACGTAGAAACGAACGTCCTTCATAATTCTATACGTATAGGCCCTTATTAACGATTACACAAAACACAGAAATGCGTATAACAGGAGTGTAGTATATTTAGGTAGGAACTAAATCCCGGTAAGAGAACTGAAAAAAGGTGTTTAAATATGGATTTAAGACAATAAATAGCTGATGAATGCGGGATGCGGGTGACGCTGAAGGGGTAAGGATCCAATGAAACCTTTTCCAAAACTAGAGGAACATATTAAGATGATATATAACAAAATTAAATCCTTTAAAACAAAAATTCACACCTACCTACAGAACGGCATCAACTAGCCCAACGGGCATACATTTTCAAATCAAACTGACCGTGGACGGAGCAAGATGAGTATGCCACCGCCCAAGTTTACATGTTTCACATTTCCATGAGCGATATGGAGAGAATAGTTCCACGTCTGCTCTCAATAGGAACGCTTAACTAGAACGGCATACATTGCCTCCTTAATTCCATACTCCACTTATATTTACCCGACTACAATGAATCAAAAAACTTTAGAACCCTTGCAGAAGATGTCGCTGGCCGCTTAAATTTTTCTAAACAAATATTGTCTGAACTCTGCAGTAGATTTCTAATTTAGAAATACAATCGAGACACAAAACAAGTGAAAGAAAGTCAACAGCATCCAAGAAGGACACAAGTTGGAATGTCGCATAGAATTTGTACCATGTAATAAGAGAACATTCAAGAAGGGAAGTAAAAAGATAAATTTGCGATTTACAGAATCTATGTAGGTAGGTATAGGTACCTAAATTGGTGGATGTAGGTACAGTCAATTTTAAATTGGTATTTACTACTCAACTTTTCATGTATGTTAGGATATACAAGCGTCAACAACGACAAAATAATAATGAAAGCAAGTTTAGCGACGTACATTCATTAGGGTGCGTAATATTTACTTTTTCCTGGTTTATCAAAGGCCACAATTGGAAAATGGCGCCATTTAGTGTCACATTAATTCGTTTTTTTTATTATGTTTTCATTTTAGTTTCAGCTGAAAAAACCAATTTTAAGACTTTTTTCATTTTCATTGGATTGTTTAGGCATAACATACTATGTTTAGAACAAAATATTTTTTTAACGCAAACATGAAGTAAAATAATAAAAATTAAATAAAAAAACCCTGTTCTCATACAATGTCTATAGTATATGTTGAAGTGGATCCAGAGGCAGAAGATCAATTCCAAATGCTATAAAAATGTATACATTATTTCATGTTGACTTAAGGTACATATGTTTTTCTGTGCAGTTTAAAAAATGAGACTTTTATTTTTCTCCAAACAAAAGTGACCCACCCTAATATTCAAAGTAACATGAATTCAATTTCTCATGTAAAAATTAATAAATTTTACTGTGAAAAGGTTCTACTGTAGATACTAACCAAATGGGTTTGACTATATACTAGTTCTACTAATTTGTTTAAGCGGTAAAAAATAAACGACGTTATTAGAACCTTATTCCTATGCACCGAGAAATTATAATAGGTGAAAAGTGATCTGCCCTAATGCGAGTCTTTCCTTCCTCAAGCTGAGTAGGGAGTCGTCTGCCGGAATTTAGTCGCGCTATTTCTTTGAGCTGTGATTTCGACTTGTAGGGGTGGGAAAGATTCAATTAGGAATACATTTTAAAGATGACTTGAGAATTTTCAGAATAGGAATTTAAAGGAAAATGTAAAGCTTGAGACATAGTTACCAAATGTACAGTTGTAAGTATATTTGTATGATTATTTAATGTAGAAAGCCTGACCTCTGACAAAAGCTTAAGCCATTGTTATCCGTAGTTGGGCATTCTAAAAAAACCGTACCTCCACTTTTTTCTAATTTGAAAATTATATACTTTTTCTACTCAGAATTATTAATACTATTGATTGTAATAGGAGAAAAAAGTGAACCAAAATTTTCATAAAAATATTGTACTTTTCATTCCGTTACTTCAATAGAAAATGTTGAATATCTTATACAATAAAGTAACGGAATGGAACTAAAAAATAAGGTCACTTTTTCATCCTATCAGGATGAATAGTACTCATGATTATGAGTACAGAAAACATAAAATTTCCAAATTCTGATAAAAAGTTAGGGCTTTTTCTAGGATGGCAAACCCGATGAAAGTGAAATGTTCCATTGTGCGATGAAAATATTCAATATAGTTGTGTGGTTAATTGTTCGTTGCACAACTAAATCTAATCGAAAATGTAATGTATGTGAGTTAACAAAATGTTTAAGCTCCGCCCTTTTGTGTCGTTGCTCTATTATTCAAACGGGCGGCATTAAAGTAAATAGTTTAATAACTACATTTATCAAATTATGCTCGTACACATGAAATTCGAAATAAGTAATTAAATTTTATACGTTTTAATTGTTTCATTTTAATTATTAATCAGTAAGTAAAGGTACTTACTACATCGGCTCCCGGTTACTAAGTTACATAAATAAATCGGCCGTCGGCTGGTATGTTAATTAATTATTTGTAAACAGTTTTATTGTGATGTTAATTGCAGCGAATTAGTGGCTGTAATCGAATGCTACGCCAGCCGGGCGTGAAACGTGGTTTCGTAAAAGTGCTTTATTAAATTAATTTCAAATTGTTCCATGTAAAATCTCATGTTCCATTTCTGGCCAACAAATAAGCGATCAAAACAAACCACTTTCATAATATGCAAGAAATTTTAATGTTGCTTTATTAAAAGCTTATTTATGTTACAAATAGTAGAAAAAATTAAATTAAATAACTAAGACATAAGCCATCAAAAATGTCATTCTATCTCTTACTAGCAAAACAAAATTAAATATGGAGTTTATAATATCATGGCAGTGTGTACTATTTATTTATTTATTCATTAAAAACAAGTTACATAACATTACAGTGTATACACCAATGCGTCATGAACTGAACATCGTTTATTTAGACGGCAAAACGGCGTGGCCCCGTTGTGTCGACATCTCGGGTGTTGGATTCGGTAGGTTGCCCCGGAACCGACGAAACACGACACCTTTCGCCCAGAAATCAGCACACGCGATGGTCTCCTGGACTATGACGTAAAAGTACATGTCGGACCTCTCTGTCAAATTTACCCTATGACCCAGGTATTTAATTCTGGACAACCGCACAGGAACGGTGCAGTACCAACCTCACTACTCCTCGGTTTAATAATTACAGGAGTCCTATCAATGTGTCCCAGCCCTGCGTCTCATATCTCAAAAGCTACATTTGAAGGCAATTGCACAGACTTTTACACCCGCTATCCTCTGCCTTAATTCAGACCTTACTCGCTTCGAACCTCAATTTTATATGCACAAAGTCTCATTTCGAATGATTACTTCAAACTTGAGATCCCAGCCACAATTACAGATGCAACTTTCAAAGTTCCTAATATTACGTCACAAGGGAGATATTCCAATGGTTTTCTGCACAGAACGAGGGTAGGTCTAGATGGGTCCCGTAGGTTAAAGTAATGAAGATGAAATGTCGTTTCGGTATAAATTAAGCCAAGTTGAAATTGCGGTGAAATTCAAAAGTTTGTGATAAAAATTAAAGTCCGCTCATGAATTAAATTAAAATGCGGGTAGATGATAATTTGTTTTACGACAGATTACACTGGAATTATTCAAAGGCTGCTGTCATAATCGTACGGTGATGAGTTTCGTTCACTCATCACGTTTCGTTAATTTGTGGGGCCGAAAAAGAATTAAATATATAATTTTTGGTTGCTTAGTGGACTCTGTCTATAACATAATCGTTTTCAATCTAAACTAATGGAATCTTTATCATGGTCTGTCATGAAAAAACCAATGGGTTAATTCTACCAGAAAAAAATACTATAAGGTAATAGTTATTAGTTATGCAAGGCTGCAAAGTTGCTATTTGGCGCGAATGCTTGAATTGAAACCCGAGTAAGCGAAGGAATCTAAACTTGAACCACGAGCGGAACGAGTGATTCAAATATAGATTCCTGAGCGTAGCAAGGCTTCCAAGGCACAAAAAGTCAAATAATTTTGCAGCTACGCGAAATGCACTACTTTACAACTCACTATGAAATATAACAAACCGATATTTTTTTTTCATTTAAAACTAGTGATAATAAACCTACAAAAACAAACAAATAAACATATTAGAAAATATAAATTCAACCTTAAACTAATTTTCGACGGTCGAGGATAAAACGAACTTTTCCACGCTGATTTGGCGCTGTAAACGGAACTTTTCTGAGTCCCAGTCTGTATCCCATTACAAGTCCACTAGTGAAATAACTGTAAGGGTCTGAACTACTTAAATGCATATTTCCGATAACAACACGCAAGCAATAATAGCGAATGCATTCGCCATAGCTGAGGCATGCTCTGCGCCAGCTAACCCAATTTGACTGGAACCATTGCTGACTCGATGCAACGCTGCCGTGCCCGTCACTTTACGAGTACACCTGTGGATCACATTTCCATACAAAATGCACTGACAAGAGAGAAGTCTGCAGTTCTATAGACTCTAAGTAGCGATCGGGGCTAACCTACTCATTTGGAAAGTCCCAAAAAAAAACCGGCCAAGTATGTTGGACCTGGCTCAGTGTATGGTTCCGTAGCCGTTACTACCTTACTACAAAGATCTGCATTACAGATGAAAAACCGGGCATGCTAAGTATAGGGTTCCGCAGCAGAAAAAACATTATTGAATGCTTTAAGATACAATAGCCAACCAAGTCCATGGTTTTCCAGTAGCTGTGAGTTACGGAAGATAGATGCAAGCAACGCGAATTTAGGTAACAGTTACAAAAAGTTTGGTTTGTTTCAAAATAATAAGCTCATTAGGTGGGTCATTATCTTTACAATAACATCTTTAGATTTTCAAATAAATAACCAATATTCATAAAAATATTTATAATATTAACTCGCTAGGCATACGTTCCGTAACCGATTTATGGACTCTTTTATATACGAAAAGTCATACATTGATAATTACAGCCGTAAAAAGGTGGTGACACAGCGGTAAATACCTTATTTTCATACTAAAGTAGGGGGCATCGATGACCTCTTACCTGCTTTGTAATTATAAACGGTGACAAAATAAAACATTTAGAATGACAGTTCATCAGTGCTATATTTCATAGTAATATGCCACAAAACAATCTGACGATCACTTTTTGCACGATATACTTTTTAAGTAAAGATGCGACAGAATCGTGGCCCTAAAATAGTATAATTAAAATTCAAATTTTATTTATTTATCAGATAACATTGATCCATTTTGTTAGTAAAATACATATTTTTAAAGTTAAATGTTAGTGAATAATAAATTAATAAGTATGTCAAATGTCAATTACAGTCATAACTTATATTCTAAATTCGACTTTGACTTTAATTAAACTAAAAATTATTGGGCATTCAAATCGGCCGGCAATCATGCTGAGAATGCTGTTGTTGCTGCCCCGCAGTCTGCATACGAGAGATACTACTTTCTTTCGCCGGATGGCGTGAAAGCCGTCCATGCGGGCTTCAGTAAACATCTTTGACACGCTGCAGAAGCGTGGCAACCCCAACAGCGCTCTAAATCCATTATTATACCGCAGAGCATTGAAAGATTTTTGGCTATATTTGACCCATAGGCTGCCCGCATACATCGATATACAGTACGCTTTAAAGAGTGTTATTTTGACTTCGTCTGAACACTTGGCAAACCTACGCGCCAACATATATAAAGGCCTAGGTATCAACAGTTTCAGACCACGTTCGCTGTTCTTTATCAAGCACCGTCAAACTTCTGTCCTACTGTTTGTCGACGTCGTGAAACAAACCGCACGGTGCCAAGGGTCGAGCTTGTTCGTAACCCAGGTGGGCCGCGGTTGCTCGCAGTTGGGGTCAGGCCCTGTATGAGTCCCTGCGGCTTGGGATTAAATAAAATTGTTAACGGCTCTAATTAGGGCAGAAGGTATTTTCTCACAAAGTGTGTTTAACAGATGAGTGCAGTAGACTTAAAATGATCAAACATTTTACTTAGTTGACCTTAACCAGGGGCGTTATTGCCTAACGAAATTTTGAGCATAGGAAATATGCATGAATTTTAATTTTTGCCCTATTAAAAGTTCATCCATGTAACAAACAATAGACAAAATATTTTTCCGAATAACTATAAAAATAACCAAGATATAAGCCATCAAACATTTCATTCTATCTCTTTCTAGCTAAACAGAATTTAATATGGAGTTTATATGGCCATAGTGCACGATGGCGTAACAGTGCATATCGGACCTTTCTGTCTAATTTGTAGTTTAAAATGCCTATACCTTGCGTGCGGTCAATTTAAATTTAAATTTCACATTTTGAAATAGTTTTTAAGGTATTTTGATATTTAGTTAAGAAAAGCGAGAAAAAAAATCATGCATATACCCTATTGGTATCCGAATCAACTGTCATAGCCCATTCAAGATCAAGACGCTTGATTCTGATTCCGAGCAGAGCAGCTAGCCGCTGATTCGTCATACCGCCATCGACTGCCCTCCCGCCTCGCCACTCGCATACCAAAAGCGCGGTA
This sequence comes from Hedya salicella, assembly GCA_905404275.2. Lineage (NCBI taxonomy): Eukaryota > Metazoa > Arthropoda > Insecta > Lepidoptera > Tortricidae > Hedya > Hedya salicella. The sequence continues at coordinate 1,017,182 of FR990098.1, read as the reverse complement.
CAACGGTATTGGTCACTCTATAGTTACTCAAATAGAGTCACGATACACTACGCTTTAAACTGTTCTTTACAGACTAGGCTGCAGCCCGTCTCCGCCCGTAAAACAAGAAACGCTATAAAGCGATTCAAGGCTTGTTTTATTCGCGATGGAATCACTAACCATTTTACTGGGCCACGTATGCAGATCTTGTTTTATTGGATTGTGCCGTCCCAGTAGCAGCGGGAAACGGCAGTAGACGATGGCTGCAACTTCATTAGCGAAGGAGAAAAAAAAAACAGCCATTTTCGTGTGATAAAGCGACAGAGATACATAGAAATATATATATAAAAAAAAGATTCAGTAACCTCCAAAGAGTTCGTTACATTTTTGTTTATATCTTCAATTTACACACATTTAATTTTTACAAATTTATAATAGTATAGATCATATTTCTTTAAATAAGTCTTTATAATTGAAATAAAAAAAAGTTAAGTCTTTATAAGTAAGTTATACATATAACGTCGTTTGGTACTCATAGTAGCGGGTTGAAAAAGTTCGTCACTTTTTAACCTTGAAATAAGAAAGATACAGAGGGCGCTGCTAGCGCTAACTAGATTGTGTTCGAAAATTTCAAGCGACGTACGTAAAGTTGCGATAGCTTAGTTGGTCCAAGCACTTCTGCGTTAAATAAGAGGTCGCAGGTTAAAATCCTACTTGCAATTTTGTAGGTCGCATTGTTTTTTATCTTTACTCATATTTGTAACTTTTATGGAAGATGGTACACAGGGTTTACTAATGTTTGGCAAATTAGGTTTCCCAAACTGTTTCACTTCCCAAATATTTCATTTCCCAAACTTATTTTCAGAATTTCTATTAAACAAACCTAACCTAACCTATTGGGCTCTACACAATGGCTTAAAAAAGTATCTGGATTTTCTTCGGTTTCTGAGAATATTGGGAAATCAAACATTTGGGAATTGAAGCAGTTTGGGAAGAATAGTTTGCTAAAAGAAAGTATCCGGGTACACAGCTACTTGTAGGCGAGTCAGACTCCGCCAACCGCCAACATTGGAACCCGACCCAATCAACTCTATCTTCAATCGGAACGGAATAAAACCGTCTTTATGGCCGCACAGCCTTATCACCCGCAAACACATCTGCACTACACTCCTCAAACTTTTATCGACGCTATCGCTTGTAAAGTAGGCGATAAAATGCCTTTATACGACTGACTGTACTACGGGCTTGCGTTTATGTGTACTTAAACAACGTTAAATGTCTAAGGAGGTTCTTACCGTTCAAGATCTCTATTGGAACGCTATAATATGTGTACTGGACCAAGCCTGTTATTTTCTTTTTCTCCCCCACCCCAACTCGGGTTGAACCAATTCGACCCAAACCACAGTTCTGCAATGCACGTAAGACTGCAGAGTGAGAGAAAGGAATAGACCCATATACTCACACGAGTTGATAAAAATCAAACTCATCTATACAATTATATAGTAAAAATGAAATGTCTGTACATTGAAGATATAAAAAAAAGAGTTTTGTATATGTATGTATTTATGTGTCGTTGTGGCTCATCCTTCTAGTATAAATAGATTCAATTTATTGCACAATCGAAAAGTGTACAAATGGCGGACTTAATGCCAAGCACAAGTAGCACACAATCTGTATTAGGGCTTATAAGCCTGGGAAGGAGATAATCCATTAGGATTGAGAAATAAAATTCACACAGATATACCTACTTATAATATTTACGTACAGTTTATAGCAATATACGTTTCATAATTTAGTTAATAAATCATCATATCAGCCTGTTAAGGACAAAGACCTCGCCCAAGGATTAATACACATCAGCAAATATGGAATGTGGAAAAAATGAAAAGCATAATCCTCTCAGGTAAAACGCACTAGTTGTAAACAGCCGGGACACTAGGGGCCAGTGTAAGTATCCGGGGAAGTATGCCAGTATCAGACACGCCGGGCATTCCGGTGTGAGCTCAAAGGCAATGCCGGACGGGAATGCCGGCGATGGGTTTGATTCCCGGGGTGGTCACAAGAAAATTTATGAGCATATTTCATATTTTGTTTGTCTATATTTTGATTTTTATATTTTGTTGATCTAAAACTAATGGGAGTTAGAAATATGCCTACAAGCACCATGTACTTTTTTTAATGTATACAAAATAAACCAGCCAAGTGTGAGGCGCACTCGCGCACCGAGGGTTCCGTACGAAATATATACTACAAAGGACCGTATATATGAAAATTCAGACTTAGTAGTGGCCTAGTCCGAAGCAAAGTGTGCAGTGTGAGGTATTGTTTTATTGGTAACTGACATAAACAAACTTACATAAAAAAACTAAGATTTTCAGAATATTTTCTTTGGTTTCCGCGATTGTCACTCATTTAAATAAACCAATTTACGTAGGTAGTCTTTATTTTTTTTAATAATAGAATTAGTAACGAGGTAGTCTCGGAGATTTTCTTTGAAGCGTTTCTTTTCTCTTCAGTAATCCTCATTTTGTGAAATGCTACTGGTAATTCTTAAAATAAAATAATTAAGCTCTTCTGGGACATGTGTAACTGTCTTTACAGATTACACCCACTTGTATTTGTTATCTCAGAGTGGGTAGCTTGCAGAAATTGTAACTTTGACAGAGGAAATTATATCTTTTCACAGTCTACATGAAAGCTGAAAAGCTTCCGAAACGTCGGCAACTCAAATGAGATAATTATATGCGACATAATCCATTTAACACTTGCTTTATTTAAATTTGAGTTTTAGATTTATTTATGTGCTTACTTCATAACAAATTACAAGTTTCTACGACAACTGGAACTGAAAGTACCCTATGCTTCCCATGGACGGCAATTTGTATGGGAACACCTTTTTTAATGACTATATCTTTGGATTGCGTTGACTTAGTAGCTTGATTATTGTACAGCTGCAAGGAACCGCAGATTAAAAAAGTATTTGATGTTAATTTCAACTTGATACCTCCACGCGTTCCTTAAAAAAAAGATTTTGACAGACGATAGATGGACGGATGGACACACAGACAAATTGATCCTATAATAGTTCCGTTTTTTTCTACTGAGGTACCCTAAGAATGGTTTTTATTTATACTACCGTCAAAAAGTTCAAGATCGAACACAATGTTTAGTTTCATTGTTATAAATTCTTCTAAAAATCATCAAATTTGCAATCCATAGAAAACAAACTAAACTTATAATTTTTGTTTTTTAACCTTTAGGAAATACTCTTTTCAATATATTTGTAAGTTGTAAGTATTTAATTGAGAATGCATTTAAAAGTACCTTTTCAAAACTTGTAAGTCTATCTAATTTCTAATCTAAGAACTTCAAAACTAAATACCAAATGACTACTCAACTCTTCACATGTCATCCTAGTTTGTATAAAAGGACGCAGGTGCTGGTATTCACATATCCAAAAAAAAAACAAAAGTGACTCGGTTTCTTAGGGCACCAAGTGAAAAACTTCAAAATAATGGGTCGTAAGCCTCGAACATCTGTGGCACAACGTGGTGCTATCATCACACTTACACAGGAAGTCGATATATAGCCAATAAATTGGTCTTTAAATTTTTGACTGTAGTGTAGGTATTATCCAATAACAAAGTAGAACCGTCCAGTTTTATTTCAATAAGCAATAACAAATAACAAACTTGTTTACCGCCGGGCAAATAAACAAAAAAATGGCAGATTAATTGCTTGAAAAATAAGGGTGACTTGACGTATCGATCCCCGCTGGATAAGGAACTCTGCGGAGCGGCATTACGATTCAATTTAGAGTGGATTAGAACGAATGATTTATGATATATCGTTAAGTTGGAGTGATTAATTCACTTTTCCGCGCGATCTAAGGGACTGAATTAAGCGATTTCATCTTTTATACACTACTTTCGTTTGTAACGACACGTTTGACTCAGTGGGTTGCACAACGGCCTACGAAGCTCGCGGTCCCGGGTTCGAATCCCGGCCAGGGCAAGTGTTAGTGTGATGAGTACGAATGTTTGTTCCGGGGTCTTGAATATTTTCTATGTATTGAAGTATTATAATTTATCTATATATTATGTATATCGTCGCCTAGTACCCATAGTACAAGCTTTGCTTAGTTTGGGACTAGGTTGATTTGTGTAAGATTGTACCTAATATTAATTTATATAGTTACTTTGAAACATCATAACCCTCTTTTTGCTTCAGCGTAATCGGATATAAATATTCGAATGGACCGGGAAAAGCCCTCAGTACCTGCGTAATGCTCGAGCCCTCTTATGCCGTGCTTTGTTTTGTTGTGATAATAGTTTTTTAATCAACGTTTTTAAATACAGTTGTGAAAAAAATATAATGAAACAAAGCAGTCATTTAAAAGAGACAATTTTAGTTTCGTTAGTTCATAAACTTAACCAGTGCGCAGGCGGTCGGTTAAAATGTTAATTTGTTTTGTAATGAGTATGTTTTGTAAGTTCGTTAACTTTAGTTTTAAATGAAAAAATATGTATTTACATATTTTGTTATAATAAAATACTTGCATCTCACTGTTTCCTCGCTGTAGTGAGTTGAAAAGTTGTGTATTTCGCATGGCTGCAAAATTATTTGGCTTCTCGTGCCTTGAAAGCCTCGTTACGCTCAGGAATCTACATGTGAACCACTGGCTCCGTTCGTGGTTTAATTTTACTTTACTTCGCATAATCGGCTTCCAAATCAAGCACTCGCGCCAAATAACATTTTTGCAGCCGTGCATACCAAATACCTATTCTTGGTTTACAACTTTCCGCGTCCGCTCAGTCCCGGGGCCGCCGCGTCAATACGGTCGTAACACCGAGACCGACGGTTGGCCGAAAATTAAATTTCGCCGATTATTTATTGAGCCGTCAATCGGCAACATCTGTCATAGAGTTATATGGGTTATTGATTAAATATATAATATAAGTATATGCTGCCTAGTTACAATTACTTGACTACTTAATAGGACATTAGTTATTATTCATTTGATGAGTTTATTTCTAGTTGTAAATTATGACATGCATAAATTTTTAATATTATTAAATACTTATTTAGAATAAGTCGCGGACATCACTTAATTTTAAACAATGCTTAAATAAAACAATTTAACGGATTTTATCGCGTATATTATATCATTTGAGTTCCCGATATTTCGGAAGCTTTTCAACCCGTGACTGCGGAAAAATGAAAAGCTTCCGAAACGTCGGGAACTCAAATGAGATAATATATGCGATATAATCCGTTAAATTATTTTATTTAATTGAGTAATAATCAATCAATCAATCAATTCAATCGCGGAAACAGAAGATTTTTTTTTAACATCGTTATTAAATTATGTATTGTATTATTTATATTGAATTAGTATTTAGAATTTTAAGTTACTAACGGTAGTACATCTTTTAATGTTTGTTAATTCTGACTTTAAACCATTTTAATCTTTTTTAAGTTTTTGCACGCCATCTTATGGTATTAACAAGTGATGGGATTATCTTATGACATCAATTGAAACCTTTGTTTATGCAAATAAATAATTTTGATTGATTACAGAGTGAGTACATGTTCGTAAGACTTAGGTCGTAGGATTGTATCAATAGGCGGGCCATGCAGCCCAGAGGACAGATGGCCGTTGGGACAGTAAAGTCCTGGAGTGGCGGCCACGTATAAGAAAGCTCAGCGTGGAACGGCCTTCGACTAGACAGATAGATGACCTCTAGAGGATTGCAGGGAGTCGGTGGATGCGATCTGCGCAGAATCGCACTTTGGGGAGGCTTATGTTCAGCAGTAGATGGCCGTAGCTGATAGATAGATAAATAGACAATTTCGTAGCAGCAGCTGAGCAGGCCTCAACTCGCCGTGACATTACTGCTTTTTTTCTATGAAATAACTTCCATAGCTTCTATTCGTTGTCATAGAAACCAGAATGTCGCAAACACGTCGCTTGCTACTGCTACGTGAAGTTCGGTTACAAACTTGTGTCTTAAAGCAGGTCCTCGTTTAGTTTATCCTAGATAGTACCCGCAACTTCATCAGTGGAGGAAAAAAATATAACTCTTTTTTTGCGTAGTTGGATAAAAAGTATCCTATAACCATATGTAGATGACTAGCTACCAGTGTACAAAAAATAGGGTACATATCGTCAGTAACTCTTTCTATATTAATATTTTCTTCTGTTTCGACGATTATTACTCATTGAAATATAACAATTTAACGGATTATATCGCGTATATTATCTCATTTTAGTTCCCGACGTTTCGGAACATAATAATATAGCCCTTCTGGCACATATAACTGTCTTTACAGCTTAGGCCCATCTGGCATGTATGTACACCTTTATTTGTTTTTTCAAAAATGGGCAGTTTGCACAAATTGTAACTTTGACAGAGGAAAATACATCTTTTCTCAGTCCACCCGTGACCATGGAAAGCTTCCGAAACGTCGGGAACTAAAATGAGATAATATACGCGATATAATCCGTTAAATTGTTTTTTTCGTTCTTTCTATATTGTTTCCTGAGTTACAGCACAGAATAACAAAAAAAGTTGATCCAGTATGCTTTTTACATGTCAGTTGATAAGGGATATATCATTCCAAAACACATGTAGACAGAATTTAACTGACGCGCGTACAGGTGACATCGTAAATTGATAAGGCATATTATATGTCCCAGATTTGTAAGTCGTAAAAGAGAAATTAGGATTTTACAGCCTTTTAACGACTTTGTGACTTTTACGCGGGAACTTTTATATGTTTTCGGTAACGTATTTAATTGTGTATTGCAAATCCTTACAGGATAATATGAAATTTAAAATTTTCTTCGTCGTTTCACTTTTGAAGGAGTGGTGAGAAGTAACCACAACCGATATAGTGATAAAACCGCCTCTTGTTCACGTTTACAGTATTCTTACTCGATGTTTATAGCTCCTAGGCTTAGCTTTAAGTCTAGGTGAAGTCTTACTATTGTTATTTGAAAAACATTTTTTTAATCTTCTTCTTCTATATCTGAGTTTAATCTACTGATACTTCGCGTAATCCTAAACACGGAAAACGTTACATCGAAAAAACTTTTCTGTGATTATTCAAACTAATCATACAAAAAAAACAAAGTTAGTAGTTTAATATGGTTCAAAGTACGCAGTACCTACACTGATGAAGAAAAAGGAATTTCATTTAAACTTAACGACTAACTGTAACACAGTTATAAGGTCAAACAACACAACATTTCTACTAAAATTGTGAATATCATGGAAACTACTAAAAATCGCAGAAAATACAGGGGGCCAAATCGATAGCTTTTGAGCTGCTTTATCAGCCCTCGTCAGATTATCGTCATCCTCTGAAACACCCTTATTTGATATCCGTGCATGGCGTGAAGAACTTGATAAGTCGTCAGTAAAATCTGAACAAAATTTAACCATAAGAATCATGTCCTTTCTTTAAATGTATATTTCGACTTATCAAGTTCTTCATGCCATGCACGGATATAATGTATACGTTTTATTTGATATAATGTACTTGTATGGAATATACAATTATGGAATTTACGTATAGAATCGATAACGGCAAGTCCAATATTAATCTACAGATATATTAATAGTCTGACATACCGCGTCTTATCATCGTCTCGCCTGGTTAACCGTAATTAGCTAAATCCAATTTTGCATAACACTACAGCCATATATAACACCGTACCAATGGGTATAGCGATAGGCATAATTAAACGGTGGCCAAGCAATCAGCCTACCAATCAAGACGCCATCACGGTTGATTCCACTGCCAGTAGGGACGAGCTTGGTTTCGGCGATACCTATTCCCAAAGTTGGGCGAGACAGTAGACCTCTAAGGTGCAATAGTAGGGTTCCCAATCAAATATTACCACGTAATAAGTGTTCCAATCAACACATCATAACGGTTGATTCCACTGTTAATTAGGGATCAGCTTGGGTTTCGGTTTCGGTGATACCTAATTCCAAAATGGGAGAGACGTAGGCCTCTATGCTGCAAAAGTAAAGTTCTCAAGCGAATAGTTCCTGTTAATAAGTGTTAGAAACAAGACATTATAATGATTGATTTCACTGTCAATTGGGGATCAGCTTGGGTTTCGGTTTCAGTGCTTCCTATTGCTAAAAATGGGCGAGAAGTAGGTCTCCAGAATGCAAAAGTACAGTTATCAATCAAATAGTTCCAAGTAATCAGTGTTTCAATCAAAACATCGTAAAGGTTGATTCCACTGATAGTTAGGAATCAACTTGGGTCTCGGCTTCGGTGCTACCTATTTCCAAAGATGGGCGAGAAAAGGTTTCTAGAATGCAAAAGTTAAGTTGTCAATTTAATAGTTCCAAATAATAAGTGTTCCAATCAAGACGCCATCACGGTTTTTAACTGTTAGTTTAAGATTGGCTTGGGTTTCGGTTTCAGCGCTTCCTATTTCCAAAAATGGGCAAGAAGTAGGTCTCTATAATGCAGAAGTAAAGTTATCAATTAAATATTTCCAAGATATACGTGATATCGAGACGCAATTACAGTTGATTCCACTGTTAATCAGAACGAGCTCGAGTTTTGCCGAAACCTATGGCCAAAGATGACTTGAAACTTAGGTCTCTAGATGCAAAGTCGGGTGACCAAGCTGGCGGTCCCAGGTTCAAATCTCGGTCGGCCAGGGAAAGTGTTTTGTGATGAGCACGAATGTTCGTTCCTGGGTCTTAGATGTTTTCTATGTATTTAAGTATTATAATTATTTATGTTATAGTATGTTTATCGTCGCCTAGGACCCATAGTACAAGCTTTGCTTAGTTTGGGACTAGGTGGATTTGTGTAGGATTGTCCGTGATATTTATTTATTTATTTATAAAAGTAAAGTTGTCAATTGAATAGTTTCACGTAATACTTGTTCACGGAGAATTATGTAACATGTCAATCTTTTTTTCTGTTTCCGCGATTATTACTCATTGAAATAGTTCACCCGTGACCATAGGCAGCTGAAAAGCTTCCGAAACGTCGGGATTTCAAATGAAATTATATACGCGATATAATCCGTTAAATTGTTTTATTTCAATATATAACATGTTTTATATGTGTCGGCTGACCACAAAAACCCAGCACTAGTGGCTAGCAGCCAGATTATAGCGATGCGGGTTACACGTTGCTATCGCTTACTCGAATCACATAATGTAATGGACATAGTCCTTTTAAGATCTAGTGAAGGCCATAGACTTTTTTTATATTAAGATCAAATTGTAAATGGAATTGATGATGCATAAATACGCCATTTTATAAAAAAAAACCGTACCGTTGTAAGGTTCTCATACTTAAAATCATACGAGTGTCCATCCATTCCTGGGTCTTGGATGTTTTCTATGTGTGTATATATATAATATAACATTTAAGTCACTGAATTTAAAGAAAACAGAGGATTTATGAGGAACTTCAGTAAAAATTGTTCATCATATCATAGATTCAATTGCACCCTATCTAGGCTTGATTTATAATAATTGCATATCAGAGGGCGTGTTTCCAGATCTTATGAAACTTACTAAAGTCATACCTCTTTTTAAATCAGGTGACTTGAGTGACTTGACTAATTTCCGTCCGATATCTGTACTACCTGTATTAAGTAAAGTTTTCGAAAAGTTAATATTGATGGATCTGCTGGGACACTTCAATAGAAATAAACTGCTTAGTAGTAAACAGTTCGGTTTCACAAGGGGACGTTCCACGGCTGATGCAGCATCTGTACTCTTTAAATATATTTACAACATCTGGGAGAAATCTTGTGATGCAATTGGAGTTTTTTGTGACCTTTCTAAGGCATTTGATTGCGTTGATCATGGAATACTCATTTTGAAATTAGAACATTATGGCCTATCTATAAATGCCTGAAGCCTTATGTCTTCATATCTCAGCAATAGAACACAAATAGTTGTTGTAAATGGAACCCAATTTAGTGGAGCTGTAGTTAAGCTATGAGTGCCACAGGGCTCTATCTTAGGGGCATTTCTATTTTTAGTTTATATAAATGACTTACCATCTATAGTAGAAAATCTTTGTGATATAGTACTATTTGCTGATGATACATCATTAATTTTCAAAGTTGACCGGAAAGCAACAGACTATGCCGAAATTAATAGTGTACTAGTTAAAGTACTTGAATGGTTTAATATTAATAATCTGGTATTGAATGCTAAGAAAACGAAATGTGTTAGATTTGCTTTACCGAATGTTAGAGCAGTGGATTCTACTATATCGCTCAATGGTGAATGTTTAGAAATGGTGGATAGGGCATTATTCTCAGGTATAGCACTGGACAAGAACTTGCAATGGAGTCCCCATTTAGCAGTACTTGCAGGTAAATTAAGTTCAGCAGCTTCCGCTGTTAGAAAAATTAGACAATTGACCAATGTTGATACTGCTCGCTTAGTATATCATAGTTATTTTCATAGTATCATGTCATACGGTATTCTGGTTTGGGGCAAAGCAGCTGACATACAGACTATATTTGTGTTACAAAAAAGAGCGATTCGTTCTATATATAACCTGAACTCCCGTGACTCCTTAAGAGAACTTTTTAAAGACATCAACATATTAACCGTAGCATCCCAATATATTTATGAGAATATTATTTATGTTATTAAGAACCTTGAGTCTTTTGCAAAGAATTCAGATATCCACAATTTTAATACTAGAAATAAAAACAAAATCGCTATTAGAAGGTTCCGCGTTCGTAAAGTAGCCAAATTATTCGTAGGCCAATGTATACATTTTTATAATAAGCTACCAGATGATGCTTTGAAATTATCGTTTCTAGCTCTCAAAAAGTACTTAAAAGAGTCCCTAATGGCAAAGGCTTATTATAGGGTAGAGGACTATTTAACAGACAAAAATGCATGGCCCAAAACAGAAACCAAATAATTTACTTTTACCGGGACACGGTTCTTATAAGGTGGCATATCAAACGTATGTAAGTTGTTTTTACCATGGGACTAGTTCGATTTGTGTAAAAATTGTCCTGTAATATTTATTTATTTATTTTATTTATTTATTTATTCAAAACATATATTTAGGATAGGCTAAGCACGAATATTGTAATAGATATAAGAGTTATTTCGAAAAAATGACTGACTGTTGAGTTTATTTGGCTATCTTCTCTTCAGTGGTCTCCTCTTGGGAAACGCCGTAGAGTCAGACTTGTAAAAGTGCCCTTGTGGCCTACTTACATAATAAAGATCATTATTTTATTGTTTCATTATTTCATTATTATTATGTATATCGTCGCCTAATATCCATAGTACAAGCTTGGCTTAGTTTGGGCTGGGTCAATTTGTACAAGAATATGTCCCTGTTTTGTCCCTGTGGTATTTATGCTTCAAGGCTTTTTTATTTTAGGTAGCATTTACATTTATCTATTAAACCCGACCAAAGGCAACGGAGACGGAATGCACAAATTCTCGCTGCGAGAATGCAAGCCTCTTACACTATCCGTTTATCATCAAGATGCTCCCAGATAACTGTATTTATCACAAGAAGATGCCCGCAACTTCGTTCGCAGAGGAGAAAAAGTCATAACCCGTCGTTTTTTCTACAGCGTAGTCGGTTAAAAAGTATCCAGTACCAAAAATTTTGGAAATCTGTTAAAAAAATATGTTTCGCTTCAGTGACCTCCAAATAGTCAACAACAACATTTTTTTTTAAAACATCTTTAATGTATAGACATTTTATTTTTATAACTTTATAATAGTGTAGTCAATCAGAGCTATAAAAAACTAAACTTGGCATCATGCAAGCATCATGTAATATCAATGGGCGACCGAGCTCTGCTCCGAATGTAGAGGGGTAAACCTGGGTAGGTTTTGTCTCAAATAAACTAAGAAAACTTTACTTTGACTTCATACAAAATGTCATCCAAATCGTTAGAGCCATCGCCGAGAAGCTATATTATATATAGAAACATATACGAGTACACACAAAAATTGCTGGCTTAAAGTACTTAAAGTACAGTCAAGGGCAAAAATGAGTTAACACCACTATCACTATCTCATAAATATATATCCAACTTGCGGGCGCGTTCGCCCGCAACTTCGTTCGCGGAGAAGAAAAAGTCATAACCCCTCTCTTTTTCTTAAGCATAGTCGGGTAAAAAGTATCCTATAGCCATCTGGAGATACCCAGCTACCCGTGTACCAAAAATAATTGAAATACGTTTAGCTGATTTAGCGTGATGAAGCCACAGCGACACATACAAACATTTCATTTTGACAACTTTATAATAGTATAGAAGTTTATTACTATGATAGTAAGGCTCGTGTGTACATATTTTTGAAACTTTAAGTGTGTATTTATCTTTAGTTAGCACCTAATCATTACGAATAATCAAGAAAGCGTAATACCGTAATCACACCGCATTATCCTTTTAGACGTTATCCAGAAAATCAAAATGTTAAATAGATGATAAAATGGGACTAGAGGAATGGGGGTTGGTAAGGTAATAGATGACCGAAAAATCATCCAGAGGAATACAACACATAAGAAAAGCTTCTGTCTAATACTGGAAGCTTGATCAATACGATGATGAAGATTAGATGACCCGTTGGGCAAAATTAGCGACGAAAGCTGTTACCACCAACCAATTCTATTAAGCGCTAAGCAAATCTTCCCACCTGAAAATCTCCAGCGAAATTATCATAACTCCATTACAGTGTAATTTAAGATGAACTTATTTTCAGATGACCGAGAATTCACATCAAAGCGTTGGGTCGTAATTGGTAGCCGAGGGCTAGGCGAAATTGTCTCCTGATCGGGAATGGAATAAGGGAGCAGGGAGAGACTTAGTCTTTAGTCAATTTGCTTGTAACTAGGATGATTATTAATTTTCTCGGATAATTTCGTTTCGGGGGCATTAGTTTGAATAGGGCAAATTGTTGATAAGGAGGAGTTCGTTTCATGAGTACTTTTTATTACCTCCAATCGAATGACCTTAAAATAATCCGTTACCATCATGTTTTTGAAATATTATATAATAATATTATAGATAACTAAAAGGTGCCCGCAAATTTGCGGGGAAAAAGTCATAATCCCCCCTTTTTATCAGCGTAGTTAGGTAAAAAAGGATCCTATAACATTTGTGGATACCCAGCTACCCGTGTGCCAAAAATTGTTGAAATCTGTTTAGCCGATTTAACATATTATATTACCATACAAAAAAAATGATATAGTGCCCTCCAAAGAGCCCGTTAAAAACAGTTTTTTGAAAATATCTTCAATGTACAGTCATTTCATTTTTACAACTTTAGGTATAATAGTATATGTAGATAGTAATTGATGAATTTCATGTCTCGTATATTGTATAAAAAAAATCTACAAAGAAAATTTCATTTGAGCTATAGTAACATTTCTGTTTTCGTAGATTTCATATGATAGAGCATGCTAAGGCCCAGGCTCGTTCAGTCCGTTTCTTAAAATGTCTGCTTCTCAAACTAGTCTTCTTCCAAGAAATTACTCTATCCTATAATGTCAGTAAATGGTTTCCAATCATGCTACTGTCCTAGAATGATCATTTCCTATTATGTCCGTTTCGAAAATTGACCTGCTTCCTATATTGTCCGTTCCTTGTGATGTCCTATTCCTATTTGAGCCTGAGCCGCGACAATGTGGGAAGAAGGTTATTTTGAGAAGCAGACATTTTAGGAAACAGACATTTTCAAAAGTAGACATCATAGGAAACGGTCAATGTGGGAAGAAGGCTACTCTAGGAAGCACACATATTAGGAAACGGACCGAACCAGCCTGAGCCCAAGTAAAATTATCTGTATTTTTCTAAGTTGTAACATATACAAATATCAAACCAATCAATAAGGTATAATATAATTAACTTAGAGCATTTAACCACTAGAGGTGCCAAACGAATACATTTCGCTCTGCCAAAGTAATCGCGAATTCTTCGGTTAGTTTATACGGGAAAATGTCAGTGTGTGGGTGTTTTTTTGTTTCTAGGTAATTTCTTTTAATTGTGTAGAAAAAGGAATATTTCCGTAGTGTGCTGTACGTGTTTACCTCACCCCCCACTAAAATGCATGAAAAATTTGTTCGGTGATGACACGGCTTGTCATCTCCATTACTTAAATGCTCTAAGATAATTAAATAATATTGTCATCGCTCAGAAATTTATTTAGGATGGTAACATTTCTCTCTTAATATTTAATATTAAAACACTGTGAACGTAACATTGTTGGGTTGCGGCGCTTCGTGTTAAAGCTTTTCAGAATGTCCAATATTGTATCGCGCGTGCCCATATTTTGAGCGCTTCCTTCAGCCATGTGAAAGTTACCAGTAAATTTTTCGCGTAATTGCATGGCGGGAAGTGTTGCCAGTCGTAAATAAAAAATAATGGCCGTTCGCAGTCAGTGCCTCGGTGCCGAACTTGTCGGTGTATTGGGCAAGAAAATTAAATCTTCATAGGACATTTGCTCTTCACACTAGGCTCTCGATAAAAACTAGTTGGAACACGAAGCGTATAGCCGTGTTCAAAGATAATATAAACAAAATATCTGTACTTAATAAAGTTGTAAAAATTAAATGTTTGTACATTGAAGGTATTTTCAAAAAACTAAGTGTAACGGACTATTTTCAGGTCACTAAATCGAAAAATATGTGTGTAATTTTTTTGCTATTTTGGCTATGGAACCTTATAACCTAGCCTCCATTGTGTGTCCAAAAAGTAACTACAAGTGTAACAAGGCTTTCATGTCGGAAATAACGGACATAACGAACTAGAGCCGACCATCTGTCCTGTCAAGTGTCAAAGTGACGTTTTAAAAAAATTGGACCGCGTTAGGAATATTCAAAAATCAAAAATCGTTATTTATAAACTAGTCTTTCCTGCTCGTTCACGTGGCAAGTGTATTTAGTTCATCCTTTTTGAACTGCGCATGTTTTCGGGAAAATAGCTTATGATATTTTTTGTACTTTTGACACTATCCAATTTATATTATGATTTCTTTACGAAAGATTCGATCCGTGACTCTGTTGCTACACATCTATACTATTATATAGTTGTAAAAACTAAATGTATATCTGTACATTGAAGACATTTTCAAAAAAAATTATTTTAACAGACTATTTGAAGGTCACTTATATATTTTTTGGTTTTTTTGTATGTTTGTAAGTGTCGTTGCTGCTTCATCACGCAAAATCGGTAAACGGATTTCAACTATTTTTAACCGACTTCCGAAAAAAGGAGGAGGTTCTCAATTCGACGAAATGTTTTTTTTTTTTTATGGATGTTCACCGAACAAAAAAATAAAACCGACTCCAAAAAAAATAAAAGGTATAAAAATAACGCCATAATTCAATTTCTTCAATTTACTTACAAGTAACCGCTTGTATACTCGATCTATATAGTATATACAATTAATGTTATTTTGGAGTCGGTGCCATCGTGTCACAACTTACTAAAATCGTCAATTTTCAATATTTTACACGTTCTTTATATGGCACCGACGCCAAAATAAGATTAATTGTATATACTGTATAGATTGAGTATACAAACGGTTACTTGTAAGTAAATTGAAGAAACTGAATTATGGCGTTATTTTTTTACTTTTTAGTTTTTTGTTGGAGTCGGTTTTATTTTTTGTTAAAAAGTTTATTTTTGGTAGACGGGTAGCTGGGCGAAGAGAAGTTATGACTATTTTTCCTCCGCGAACAAAGTTGCGGGCGCCTTCTAGTACTTAATAAAATACATAAAGTTGCGGGCGTAACTTTGTACCAAGGTAAAAGTCTAAAAACGATCATAGCGTTCTAAGAACTAATTTGATACAATATGGAAATTAAATAACGGCATAACGCCATTTTGTATTTAACGGGTCACAAAATATGCGCATAAAAAGAAAACACAATATCTAATTCTGTGTTAAAAAGTAAAATGTTTATCGGCCTTTGTTTATAAATTGGCATATTTTTATTACTTTTGGATTATTCATCGACATGTTTTTTTAAATATTTGGGTGGATCAACAATTTCTTGTCGTTATTCCCTTAATTAAAAGAAATCCCTTAACTCAGGGGACGAAATTGATAGTTACTTAGAAAGAGGCTAATAATCTAAGGCTATTTATATACTGACCAGGTGGGGTCCTTGTGAAAATATACCTAATTTGGCTAGAAAAAAATATGTGTTGCCTTTATCAATACCATTATAAAGTTGTGTAAATTAAATGTCTGTACATTAAAAATATAAAAACAAATGATATGGACTATTTGAAGGTGAATAAATAGATATTTTTGTTTCATTTTTTTGTCTGTTTGCATGTGTCGTTGTGGCTTCATCGCGTAATAACGGCTCTACAGATTTCAACCATTTTTCGTTCACAGGTAGCTGAGTATCCACAGATGGTCATAGGATACTTTTTGTCCGATTACGTTAAAGTAAAAAAGAGGGTTATGAATGTTTCCTCCTCAGCGAATGAATTTGTGGCCGCCTTCTAGTATTGTTTAATATTAAAATCGTATTTTTAATATACAGAAAAAAGTTGATTAAGGTACTATTGCTAATTGCAGAATGCCGATGCTATCAAGAGCGGCAAGGGACCTATTCAAATTTCACCACGATTTTTTAGAAATCAAGACTCAATATAGCAAAAATCTTGTTGCCGAACACAAAATCTTCCGCAAGATTTTGGGACCAGTAGAGCAGCAAGATGGTAGCTGGAAAATTCGGAACAACCAGGAGTTGGAGGTTATGGAGTCTTATGGAATGTTGTAGGAGAAATTAAATCTGCTAGACTCCGATGGCTTGGTCATGTCGAAAAAATGCCCGCAGACAGGGCAATGAAGAGGGCCTATTTGGGGCGGCCTAGTGGTCGCCGACCGGAAGAATGAAGTGGAGAAAGACCTACGCACCCTGAACGCAGAAAACTGGAAGAAGATCGCACAACATAGGGCGCAGTGGCACCAACTGGTATCTGAAGCCAAGATTCACTTCGGGTCGCTGAGCCATCGGAGTAAGTAAGTAAGTATAGCGAGAATCACGAGATTGATTGATAAATAAATTATGTGACTGCAGTTACAAAATGTACTTATTGTGGTACTGGTATGGACGATTAGCTGAGTTGGTTAAAGCGTGCTGCCCCGGTCTGGCTCAAGGCACTGGTTCAAGTCCAGTATCGTCGAATATTTTTTTTCATTTGTTTCTGATCTTTGTTTATAATTAAGAATATGTGTTAACCGCCACACTTAGAAAAATCATAAAGAACATTTAATACCGTGACCACGAACGCAGCTGCGGACAGTCCCGGATATCACAGGTGCCCGGGTGTAGTCGGCGTTTTCGGGTAAGTCGATTACGGCGAGCCACCGGCTACCGACTAATTGCCAGTAATGACAGTAACGGGCTGACAAGTCGACAGGAGTGTTGCGAGTTTGCGGCGCGTTTAGCAAATAGCATGCGATGTTTTACATGTCATAGCCGTGATGTTTGATTTGTGAAACGTAATACGTAACGTGTGTGAAGCTACCGGTCCCGGGTTCGAATCCCGTCCAGAGCAAGTGTCACATTCACATTCCCCTCTGCCAAAGTTATCGCGAAAGCTCCGGTTAGTTAATACGGTAAATTGTCAGTGAGTGGGTATTTACTTGTTTGTATGTAATTTTTTATAATTGTATGCGTTTGTAGATATAGGAATACTTCCGCAGTGTTCCGTATGTTGTCCTGTACGTACACCCGCGCTAAAAATGCATGAAAAATTTCGGTAAAGACATCGCTCATTTCCTTTAGTCCAATGCTCTAAGTCTACCACCTAATGATGGAAAATCAATAAAAATAGCTTGTGTATAATTAATTAATTATACTTAGTGTTCAAACATTTCAGGCCACGTACATAAAGTTGTTGGATGTTCGTGGATGATCGTGTTAGGTAACCTATCTACCTCTTTCTATATTATATCATTATATTTATACTAAGTGTTTACACTTGTAAGCGTGCTTCACAAGGTCCACAGAGTTACTAGTTTATTGTTATCAATAAAGGCACCGCCTCGCCCACGAAGCTAGACTTTGGTAATGATAAAGTGCCAATTAAGAAGGAATTCACTGCATAAATAACAGATTAGGATCCTTGCCGCAAACCTTATTAGCTTGGACAACGGGACTCGGCAATTTACAATTGGTAACTGGGAAATTTCGAGAGGAACAACGGAGTTTAGTGTACAGAGGAACTGTATCTCTTTGTAGTTATTAGATACGCTAAAAAATCTATACTGTTATAAAGTTGGACAAATGGAATATCTGTACATTGAAGATATTTTCAAAAAAGTAAGTGACACAGAGGGCCACGAAACCGCAAAATATTTTTTTTTTTACTTAGAAAGAGGCTAATATTCTAAGGCTATTTATATACTGACCAGGTGGGGTCCTTGTGAAAATATACCTAATTTGGCTAGAAAAAAATATGTGTTGCCTTTATGAATACTATTATAAAGTTAATATTTTCTTCTGTTTCCGCGATTATTACTCATTGAAATAAAACAATTTAACGGATTATATCGCGTATATTATCTCATTTTAGTTCCCGACGTTTCGGAAGCTTTCCAGCTTTCCATGGTCACGGGAGGACTGAGAAAAGATGTATTTTCCTCTGTCCTGTATTATAAAGTTGTGTAAATTAAATGTCTGTACATTAAAGATATAAAAAAAAATGATATGGACTATTTGAAGGTGAATAAATAGATATTTTTGTTTCATTTTTTTGTATATTTGTATGTGTCGTTGTGGCTTCATCATGCGAAAACGGCTACAAGGATTTTAACTATTTCATGTACACGGGTAGCTGGGCATCGACAGTTTGTTAAAGGATACTGTTTACTTCACTACGCTGAATAAAAAAGGGGGGTAATGTTTTTTTTCTTCTCCGCTGACGAAGTAGCGGGCACCATCTAGTAATATATACTTTTATGTGAATCATTTAAATTGTTTCAAAAGGTACTTACATAGGTACAATATAAAATTTAACGTTAGTGACATAATATTATGACTAGCTTTAATTATTTTAGCAAGTTCATCTAAAACGCTAATCTGAAACGCTAATTTGATTCTCTCTTCAAACTTTCTTCTTGTGATGATGCTACCTTTCCGCTGCAGTGAATGTGGTTTCTTTCTTTATTCCTTAAACTAGCTTCTGCCCGCGGCTTCGTCTACCTTAAATTTGTTTATCGCGAATAACGATATTTTTCCGGGATAGAAAGTAACCTATGTCCTTCCCCGGGACTCAAACTATCACCATACCAAATTTCATCCAAATCGGTTCAGCGGTTTAATCGTGAAGAGGTAACAGACAGTAATACAGACCGACAGACAGACAGACAGACACACTTTCTCATTTATAATATTAGTATGGATAACTAATATCATGGTGACACTATTTTTTCACTCGTTACAATATAGAAGTACTTAAGTAGAACAAAATTACGAGAATCCATATACTAATATTATAAATGCGAAAGTGTGTCTGTCTGTCTGTTACCTCTTCACGCTTAAACCGCTGAACCGATTTGGATGAAATTTGGTATGGAGATAGTTTGAGTTCCGGGGAAGGACAAAGGCTACTTTTCATCCCGGAAAAATATCCTTATCCACGATAAACGAATTTAAGGCGGACGAAGTCGCGGGCAGAAGCTAGTATAATATAAAAGTGACGTGACTAGATGACATACGACCCTGATAAGATATAAGCTAACTCTTCAATATGTAAGTAGAACCGAAATTCAGGTCCACTACAGCTTGTCTCAATGCTTAGATGTTAGTTGGGTGACCACAAAAAAGACGGCTAGAGAGTGGAACTTTCTTTCAGCATACTTATTCCTTGAGCGATATAATTTCGATTATTTCAAGAGAAAATAGACACTATCAAGGTAAGAATGCTCCATCGTCGGTTTCATCGTTCCTTACCAACAGGTGAGATTGAAGTTAAATGCTTGCCTATCTAATATTACAGAGACACCCTGGCCTTTGTTTCAACAGAATGCGAGTAAAAGAAGATAGAGTCTGATTAGACACTAGATATTTTATAAATATGTGTAATATATTGAAATAAAACAATTTAACGGATTATATCGCACCCAGTCCACTCGTGACCATGAAAAGCTAGAAAGCTTCCGAAACGTCGGGAACTAAAATGAGATAATATACGCGATATAATCCGTTAAATTGTTTTATTTCAATGAGTAATAATCGCGGAAACAGAAGAAAATATTATGTGTAATTTATTCAATTCCGCCACAAAATTCGGTTCGTATCCGCAGACGTTTAGTTAATTCCATTTCATCTAACACAGCGCGTAAACTCGAGCAGACGGATATTATCAAGGACTATTAAAAAAAGAAGACTATCAATCGCCATAATTTGAATCCATACAAACTAGATGGCGCTTTAAAACTACACATTAAACGATGTTTTAATTGTACAAAGAAACAAAACACAGTAACAGTTACTTCGTAAACAACTAATAATAAATAAATTGTAACATTTAAATACTGTGTCACGCTTGCAAAGTTGAATAATTGTAAATAATTATTCTTATGCATACATGGCGCTTTAAATATCGGGAAACGGCTTATGGCAGTCCTCTTGTTTTAACGGCCCTTGCTATTATTTAACATATAACATTAATAGTACTGACCTGATGGCCATGCTTTTGGCCTTGAGGTGGTGCCACCTCTGGTTCATCTCGTCAAGCCGCCGTTGCAGCATGACCGCGTCCTCCTGGGAGGACAGTGAGCCCAGCAGCCGGCGGCCCGTGCCCGTGAGAGACGCGTACACATCGCGGTGGGTCTCGATCTCCGACTGCAGGTCCTGGGGGCAAGGGAAACGGTATTTTAAGGTTTTTTTTTATACTACTAAGATGGCAAACAAGCGTACGGCCTGCCTGATGCTAAGCAGTCACCGCAGCCTATGAGCGCTTGCAACGCCAGGGGCATTACGTGCGTGTTGCCGACCCTTTAGGAACCTATTCACTATATATATTTTGTTTACGCATATATTATTTGTCATTATTCTATACCGCATAATCACCATTGGCATAATGATCTATAAGCATAATTTCACTACGCCGAATCCTGTTTTCGTCGAATCTATTTTCGCCGAATGGTCTTTACGCATAACTTTTTAATGCCGAGAGCCTACTTTTCTAGCAGCAGTCATCTTCTGTTCGGGATTGCAGTTCTAATCTAACCTAATATACTTTACTGGCAGCAGTTTTTTATTGTTAGAGGTTGAATTTGCAGCAAATTAAAATTTGGGGATACAAAATTATGCGTATTTAGATTCGGACAAATAAATCAGTTTCAGAAATAAAAAAATTATGCGAAATAGATTACACCCGCATTTTAAATCTACATCAACGCAAGTACTAAGGTGTTTTTGAGTCAAATTAGATACTCTAAAAACCGTGTCATGTGTAAAAAGCATGTCGGACCGTGCTCAGTTTACGGTTCTGCAGCAGTTCATACAAAAAATGCACTACAGATGAAAAATACGATATGAAAAAGTGCACTAGCAAAGGAGCGTATCTCCACGGCACTCACGTCCTTTTGTTGAGAAGCGCAGTTTTTCGACAATAACTCAAATACGGTATATTAGATCACGTTGGAAATAATTTTCGTTGAGAGTAGAGTAGATAAAGCGTTACTTTTGTAATTGTTTTCATATTTTTTGGACTTATAGTTAAGAGAGGCGGTTATGCAACTTTCGGAGCGATTATTTCCGAAAACATGTATGCAATTATTATTATTATTTTTGGAGTAACCTTAAAGTGTTTTAAGAACTGTCGAAAAATGTATCACACATTGATGTTTGCTGAAAAAAGGGCCCTAGGACGGGCACCAGCGTCGCGGCCGGTCGATAAGGAGATGGCGGGATAATTTTGGATGCATATCTCAGCGACTTGTCAGATGTCGCTTTAAATCGGAACGACTGGTAAATGTAGGTAATGTAATAATATTTATTTGATAGCTATTTTAATAATATAGTTATTATGTGGTAATATATTGCATGACAAATTAATTGGCCAGACATGTTTAACATTCACCACGACTGACGCTCCACCATTGTAATTTTAAAACATGTCTCACACAAATAAATTTTCATTTTCATTTTCGTAAATCTAAGGGGGAGGCTTTTGCACTATGTAGGCTGTCAAAAATAACAAAAAAAGTAAAAAATAGTATGTTTACGTTATCGAAGAGGGAAATAATCACGTAAGAGCTTAGACCAAGAAAAAAGTTAGACATGACATTACGAACAATCTAGTGAGGCCACAAAAAACCATGCCAAAGCCAACTTCACGCGATACAAATACAAACAAATCATGAGTGTGAAGTTGTCTGATTTGTCAAAACAATGCCAAAAAACGGCTTCACAAGATTGTTCGTAATGTCATGGCTATCTGTTTTTCTTGGTCTGAGCGTAAGAGGAGCTCCAGCCCACGTGCAATCCTGTGGAAGAAATGAACTTGCTCTCTTGCCAAAATTTCGTGGCTTGAGAATCTGTGTTGGCAAGAATAGCCAAAGCAAAGAATTTTCAATCCGCTTTTAAAAGTATTTTACTCTTAAGAAATGTGTGCGTATAGCAAACTGTTCTGGCCCCGCAACGTCACAGAGGTAAATTGTGACATTTCTATTCATGAAAACAAATTTTCAATTCATCTCCTCACAAAACCTTTACATAAAAAGTCGGCATTACTCGGATCACAATAATAGTTGCCGGCATTTTGTTTGCGTCATAAGTGCGCTATTCGTTTCACCCGTCAGCCGAGACACGCCCTTCGACGGAAAATCGAGCGTTTGAAAAACGAACGTTTACTAAACGGCGGTGATTTACACCGTTTGAAATTAACTGCCAGACTTTTTTGTTGATAATATTCATAGAGAACTGGAAGGTGGCCGCTATTTCGTCAGCGGGGGAGAAAAAAAGCATAACCCTCTTTTTTCTTCAACGTAAATAAAAAGTGTTCTATAACCATGTGTAGATGCCTAGCTATCCGTATATCCAAAATAGTAAAATCTGTTAGGCTGTTTTGATGTGATGAAACCACAACAAAACATACGAAATACCATAGATTAAAATGTCCATTATACAGACATTTAATGTTTACGACTTTATAATAGTATAGTTGAAATAAGTCCCGATTTGTGTGAAGGTTCTGTGACATTGTTTTTATATCCATGAAATATTGTGTTTTTGGTAGCAACGGGTTTGCGGTTAGAAGAAAAACAGACAATAGCATTGTTTATGAACAATGCCTTTGTTATTAAGGTAAGTGGCTCAGTTGAAAAAATGTATAGAAGTAAAACTTATAACACCTCTGTTTTGCTGTCAGAAACCACCACTCATTGACACCACTCACACTGAGATACAAAGAAATATACTGTTAGCTTAACTTGCTATTAAAAACGCTTGTAAAAACCGCGCATGTCACCGTCGCAAGCAACGAGCTGTGTAGTGACTTAACAAGTAATATAAATCACGGGTCCGGACAAAGGGAAGGTTTAAAACGGCAAATATTTGGGAACCCGCCCCCGGCAGTGACAACCCTATTGTGATTGTGTTCAAGAACACTCGCAATTTGTATGTATGTAACTTTATTGTGTATTTAAACGGTACAAGATTAACAAAACTGTACAAAGATGGTTATTTATGAATCATCCCCTTACGTAATACAAATTTATTGTTGCAAATAGACACGTCAGGATATGTAAACGTTTGTTCGAATCTCGGAACATATGTGAAATTCTGTTGTGTATCATAATTGCGTTTTTGTTTTAATAAATGAATACATTTTGTGCATGGTTTCGGTGCCGTATTGATTTCGAAGAATCGGTAGTAATTTTTAGTTATTCACAATAAAAACAAAGAATATTTTATGCTACATATTAGTTTTCAAAATAAAAGGGATGGGGCGTTGATCTTAGAGCGTTTAACTATAGAGATGACGAGCCAAGTCATTACCAAACAAAATCTTCATGCATTTTTAGCGGGTGAGGTAAACATGTATAGCGTACAGCACACAACGGATTCATATTTCCACAAACGCACACAATTAAGAGAAATCACCTAGAAACAAAAAACCGGTCAAATGCGAGTCGGACTCGCGCATCGACGGTTCCGTACAAAATGTACGCTACAAACGGCCGTATCTATGAAAATCCAGTGTTAACAGAGCTCTACTTCTAAGCAAAACGTACGTGGTGTTCGATCATTTTATATTGGTTACTGACATAGACGGACAGACATAAAAATATACTGATTTTAGTATTTGTTAATATAGCGGCAACAGAAATACATCATCTATTACGGTTCATGAGACCTGGTGAAAGACAGACAGACGGACAGCGAAGTCTTAATAATAGCGTCCTGCTTTACCCTTTGGGTATTGAACCCTAAAAGCACCCACACCACACCGTATAAACTAGCCAGTGATTTCACGATTACTTTGGCCGATAGCAAGGAAGGACCATTAAAACAAAAGGATTGACCATCTCCATACAAAAAGCCGTTCTCCGATATGTACAATGCCATCTGTGCAAGCGTAACACAGTTATTAAATGTTACGATTTATCTATTATTAGCTATTTGCGAACTAATTATTACTATACTAAGTTTCTTTAGTCAATTAAAACATAGTTAAATGTTTATTTTTATGGCGCCATCTAGTTTTTGCTAGAATGTCTCTTTGAGATCGGAACACGATGCAAAGTATGGCAAGTGTCAGTCCTCTTGTTTTAATGGTCCTTGGCCGAGAGGAATGTATTCGTATAGCCTCTTCAGTGGATAAATGCTCTAAGTCGTTGATGGGCCAGTCAATCAATCTGTCAGTGTCAGGACCTTTGTCTTTTTATGTCTAGATTCTTTTCTTTGACTTTCACGTTTGGTCGTGTTTGCAGTATTTACTGTCACGTCGCAATTAGTCACTTGAAGTCATATTTTCGAGTAATGTGATGTCTTGACATTCCGCTAATATTGACATTTTGCAATTTTGACAACATACACCGAAGGATAATCTATACTATAATAAAGTTGTTAAAATGAAATATCTGTACAGTCAACAGCAAAAGTAGATGACGAATTTAGTTCCTTTTCATTTTCACTACTTTCACGCATCATAACATAAATGTATTTTCAAAAAAAATAATTGTAACGGACTATTTGGAGGTCACTGAATGGAAATATATTTATTTGGTATTTTTTGTATGTTTGTATGTGTCGTTGTGGCTTCATCACGCCAAATCGGCTAAACGGATTTTAATTATTTTTCGTACACGGGTAGCTGGTTATCTCCAGATGGTTATAGGATACTTTTTACTCGACTATGCTTAAGAAAAAAAGAGTGGCTATGACTTTTTCTCCTCCAAAAGGATTTGAACTATTTGTGGTATACGGTTAGCTAGGTATCTCCAGATGGTTATACTTTATACCCGACTACACTGACGATAAATAGAGTTATAATTTTTTTCTCATCCGCGGACGTACTTTGCGGGCATCTTCTAGTTATTAAATAAAAATAAAAATTCGTTAGTTATAGCTTTAATCTAAAATTTATTCGCAGAATACTAAAAATCGCAACAAACGCACACAATACATCTTTCCGACAGCCGATCCGTTTGATAGATCCATTCCATGGACTCGGATGCATGGATATATATCCCGGTATCCGTCTTCGTTATACAGCACTGGGTGAAATATGCCCACATTAGTTACGAGAAGGGTTAAGGCATTTTTTGGGGGCTAAAATGTTTGATACATTTACACGTTCATTGCCATGCGTGGAGGGTTTATGGAGAATATTATGACGTTAGTTTAGACTTGACTGTTCAGCGTACCGGCTCAGGCTATGTTTGATTAAGTTATAACAAGGCTGTAGTCCGCAATACTTTAACATCTGGTATACTTTATTTTATTTAATACCATAACGATACCCTACGTATACTGGCGCAACTGCATAATCAACATTTTACAGGAGAGCTGTTTAAAGATTTTTTTTATACGTAAGTTTCTTGTCTTTCAAGACGAGTTCATAAAATTTTGGATTATTGAAATTGAATGAGCGTTCTTTCAGATTGTATACTTGGGTTTTTAAGATTGATTAGTACATAGTCTTTGTGAAAACTATAGATTGATTGTGTTTTCTAACTCGTAGTTTATGGTAAAGTGAGCCAATTAACTATTCGCAATACAACGATCGAATGTTACATAAAACAAAGTTATTTTGTTTATAGTAGGTATATTGGGTATACGACAGCGACTTCAAGGTAAGCATACGGAGCCAACGTCCGCAGGTTTCGATGTTTAGCGTGCATAGGTACTGAGCCAACTTTAAGTTGCACCATACTCAACGCCGGCCCGCCTCAAATCGTACCGCGTACTCTGGTGCAAGTGACTTACCCCAGTATAAAGCGACCAGATTTGAAAACAGGTGTTGCTTGCACTGATATATGTCACTTTATCTCCGAAAATATAACAGATTAATTCCAGAGTCTCAATTGACATAATGTTTTCAAGGCTGAAGTTAAAAATAACCTATCAAAATGCCATACCTAGCTTTACCTACTTATAACCTCGTCCTAATATTCTGAAAATAGCTATTGCCTTTTGACTTCGGTATGCTTCCGCGCGAATAAAAAAAATCGTATCGATTTCTTGGCATAAATTATGAAATTTTTGCTGACCATTGATGTGTAAGTCAGTCCTTCAGGACTTATTTTACGTTCAGGAAGCGCCACCTCAGGTATCGTAACAAATTTTTTAAGCCTTCACATTATTGAAGCACCTCATTCCACTTCACCCATTAGCAAGTCGGCGATACGTCCCTGGCAAATTGTTGGGATAAAATGGCTGCGTTAGCCAGCAAAGGGCAGCCTGAGCACACAAGATACAGGCCGATGGCGTAATGGCGTATAGTAACTTGTATATAATCTGTGGCGTAGGGCCGAGGGTTCGATTTGTGATGTGTTTAATTGTTTATTAATTTGCATGAACAGCTTAGTCTAGCTAGTTCAATTTGAAGTGAAAGAGCCTAAAATAAACTTGCTTCGTCATTTGGATAGGTCTATTTGTTTTTATCGAGAAAATACTGATAAATCGCCGTTTTCATAAGTCACAAGTGCCATTTAATCAGGCTTGTTAGCTAAAACAGGAGTGTATCATAATTAAAAAAAATAACTGACCAAGTGCATGTCGGACCATTTAGGGTTCCGTAGCCGTTACTACAAAGAAATACACTACTGATGAAAAAAAAGGAAGTAAAAAAGTGTACCAGCAAAAGAACGTATCTTCGCGGCACTGAAATCCTTTTGCTGAGAAACACAGTCTTTCGCCAATATCTTACGAATGGTATATCGGATCATCTTGAAAATATTTTTTGTTGAAAGTATTTATATTACCCTTTGTAATTTTTTTCATATTTTTTGGCCATACGGGGTAGATGATAGATAGGGAGGGACACACTTTAAGCGACTTCCAGAGCGATTATTTTCCAAATGTATATCGATATCCAAAATATTTTTTTTTAGAAAACTCATTTTTATTCAAAATAACTCGAAATATGTGACGCACGTTGAAGGTTCGATATTTTTTTTTGATCTTCGGTTACATGTATGGAGTGCCACCCTAGATTAAAAAAAAAAAATTAAATACCAAACTAAGTAGCGGCTTATACAAGACGCCTATAATTAAAATTTGATCACTATACATCTTGTAGTTTTTAAATAGAATGCCTGTGACATACAGACGGACGGACAAACGTTCCGTTTTTGCCATTTTTGGTACGGAACCCTAAAATCTGTGTTACAAAGTCACCTCACTTTATTTCACCCATTAGCAAGTCGGCGACCAAGCTCTCAGTAAACTGTTAGGGCAAAATGGCCGCGTTAGCCAACAAAAGGACGGCCTGACCACACAAGATACAGGCTGGTGTCGTAATGGACATTAGGGCTGAAGGTTCGATTTATTGGTGATGGGTTTATTAATTTGCATGCACAGCTCAGAATAGGCAGTTCAATTTGGAATGAAAAGGCTTAAAACATGAGTATTTGTTTTGTTAGGTGTAAGGTTTTGTTTTTTGACATATATATAAAGGATAAAGAATTTTTTATTTGCAGAAATGTAGTGGTATGTGGAGTTGAAATGGTGTACGTATACAAATGTCATATTTATTCACTTATAATTTCATCAGTAGGTACAATAATATTTAATAGAGTAAGATATTCATACTTATTAGTTATTTGTTGGTTCTTAATATTCCTTAATAGTATAGTAACATTTATCAGAGCAAAATTTATGTAGTTTATGTTTAAATTCAGGCATGCCAGAGTTCCTTATTAGCTTGCTTAAGCAATAATATTTAATTTTTACAAGCTTTTATTTAAATTTAACTTAAATGTATGTTTGTTCCGGTAGAATCTTGCAAGTTAAAGACCTACTTTCCGGTTTCCGATTGAGCTAAAATTTACCACATGTAAGTTCGGTGACAATGCAACCATTGAGCTGATCTGATGATGGAGCAGGAAGGTGGTCATAGGAACTCTGCAATAAAATAATGCAATCCTACCGAGTTTGGGCTCTTCAGAATCGTCACGGTGAGTAGTTGATGGATGTTCAAGAGAAGTACAGACTATCGCTACTTTGCCAAGTATTGTGGTTAGCGGCATATCCTTGAAGAGACCTAAGAAATTGTTTAATATTGAACTGTTATAGGTCGATGGCGAGCACAATAAATAAATCTCAATTCAATTAATCTCAAGATTGATTGTCTGTGTGATCTTTGGCAAGTATAAGGATACATATATACGTTGTATTTATGTATTTGTATTGTAATATAATATAATGTATGTTTATGTATATATGTCGGCGAGGCAGCGCTCCGATCTATGCTGACAACCTTACGATACGTCAAGCGATGACAGCTGTCAAAACATCGCTTGGGAGTGGTCTGTGCTTTGTCCGTTTCGGGTAATTTGTAAACGTCACGATGATTTTATTAACGGGTAGATCCATAAAGAACGAATGACTAAGAACTGTCAGCTGGAGTGACAGGCGGCCAGGACGGCATTCTGATATCGGACGGTGTGGCGAACGGACGCAAGCACAGAACTGTATGATTATTTCTCACGTTCAATTGTACGATTTCATTAAAGAATAATAGTGTGTTACATCCGCGTGATTATTTTGTGAATATCCACCGACAATTCAAGATGATGATAAATCGGGCTCGGTTCCATCCTCTCCGATAGCCCCCCCCTTCGTTATATATATTATGTATATAGGGGAGACCGAGGCGAGTTCCATCAGAGGATAGTTGTGACATCATCGATTTTTAGAACCTATTAACTGTTAGAGAGCATGCAACAGGGTGCGTTTGTCAGCTCGAAACTTGAACTAACAAGAGCGCGCTATTGCGAGCTCACTATTAGTTAATAGGTTCCAAAAATCGATAATGTCACAACTCCTCTCTGTGACAACACACCTCGCTCTCCCCTAATCCTATATTGATTTGGATCTCTTTTCTTTGCTTATTTTTGTATTCTCGACTTGCACAAACTGCTGGTGTCTTGGAACAGAATGCTTAAGTCCGACATTTGTACCATTTTGTATTGTGCAATAAAGTTTAAATACTTAAATAAATAAATCAGATAATCCATAAATCGATCGTTACCGATGAGCGTATTAATAAACAATCAGATTCCAAAACCCCTATATCACGTACATCGCCCAGTTCGTTCGTTTACGGTATTAATTAAAAATTCGCAAATGGAATAACGTCGATTACCGCGGCCGGGACGTTTGTCCGTTTGTGTTGAACGAAACTGTTTTTAGGGTTGTCACGTATCATGTATTATACTCATTTCGGCTCGTCGAAATGTATTTAAAGTGGAGTCTACCGGTCCTTTTTTTTAGAGCATCTATTGGGGTTTGTTTTTACAAGTTTTATATTATTCGCCCTTGATATTATTATCGTTTAACCTAACTAACCTATCACGTGGCTCATTTGAGTTCCCGACGTTTCGGAAGCTTTTCAGCTTTCCATGGTCACGGGCATGTATTAACACCTTTATTTGTTTTCTCAAAGTGGGTACACTTTGCACAAATTGTAACTTTGACAGAGAAAAATATATCTTTTCTCAGTCAACCCGTGACCATGGACGCTGAAAAGCTCCCGTAACGTAGGGAACTCAAATGATATATGCGATATAATCCGTTAAATTATTTTATTTGAATGAGTAATAATCGCGGACTCAAAATAAAATATTATCACGTGCCTGTTTAGTGAATTTTGATATTATGAACAACAAAATTTGCTATTACCATCCAAGAACTAAGTTTTTGTAAGTAGATCGTCAAAGGTAAATGATTATTATTAATGGTGTTCCTCAAACGATACTTCATTATTAGGGATCCGTCCCGGAGATTTATTGCGGAGATTCACTCACTTTTATACCGGGACACTTGCACAGATTAGCTATTTGCGGAGACTGCTTACCTAATACGTTATGTTTACTTTTATACGTAAACCGCCATAAGCTGCTTCTTAATCGTTTAAGAGGCTCCAAACAAAAATTTACGACATTTCATGGTTTTCGTTGTGTACCTAGTCCCTGGAATGGAGAAAATAACTTTCCAAGCAATCATGGTATATAATATGATAATTCAGTTTATATGTTACACTTTCTCGCATTTGAAAGTTTTTGTAATATTTTTATGTATTTTTTTTTTTTTTACAGAGAGGTCTATAAAAGTAAAAATTGCGTATCTAGTCTGTTGAAACCGAACGCTCCTGTGAGTCTATGGCATCTTTTCACGTATGACAGTAGCTGTCACTTGATTGACAGACGTCAGTTGTCTGTCGAGGTTAGCATCGCGTGTTAGAAAAAGCACATTGAATTAGATTGTCTGGTCGGAACTTGCGGTGCGCGGATTAACGCGTTTTGGATAGGCGAAATCGCCCTGCGAAGTGGATTAATCCGTATTTGTTGATTTTCCCGAGATTTGGTTGCCTAAATCAGGCCGGAGGTGTACATTGTGTGAATTGTGGTATCCCGTTGAACGGCGTTCAGCTAAGTACTGTGAAGCCTTAAGGGAAGTTGAAGATTTATTTATTACATATTGGCCAATATTTAATATATAACCCCCGAAGGACGTCGAGCAACGCCGTCGGGCATCGCGAAGGAAATCTAGCACTGTAAGTTTAAATTAAGTTAATTTAGGTTAAGTAAGATCCTGCCATCAGTAGGACAGTTGTCGCCAGCTTCCTAAGGGAAGACGGCAACATAGTCTCTTAATAAGTATTTAGTAAACTCAAAACTAACTGTTCATTATGAAAACACCTCATACATACACACATAATATACGCTACAAACGGCCGTATCTATGAAATTCCAGTGTTAGCAGAGCCCTATTCCTAAGCAAAATGTACGCGGTTTTTGGTCATTTTATATTGGTTACAGACCTGACATAGACAGACAGACATAAAATTATTCTGTTTTTAGTATTTGCTGTTGTAGCGGCAGCAGATAACATTATCTGTGAAACTATCTAATTATCACGGTTCATGAGATACAGCATGGTGACAGAAGGACGGACAGCGGAGTCTTAGTAATAGGGTCCCGTCTTACCCTTTGGGTACGGAACCCTAAAACTTGGTGCTTTCGTTAAATTATAAAGCTTATAGTTGTGTTCAATTTTTGCACAGCTGCTCTCATATGTCATTAAGTTACATAAAGTCCTTTGGTAAATCTTCACAGACCGCTAGTATATCAACGCCCTGCTTACTGATATTTCTGTAAAAAGACCCCATTGCATCCTAAGAGCTAATGTAATGTAACTTCGGGATAGGTGAAGTGAGATGTTGTATGTTCAACGACAACAACCTCCGACAATCACATTTTGTGCTTTCCCAAGAAACGCTCCATGCCTAGCCTAGGAACGTGTGACGTCACGTCATCTTGATTTTACATTTTTATAAAAGTATAGATGTAATAGATGCCCGCATCGTCGTCAACAGAGAAGAATAAATCTTAACCCCCTTTTTTCTACAGCATAATCGACTAAAATTATTTTATATCCATCTGTGGATGCCCAGCTATGCGAGTGCCAAAAATTTTTGAAAACCATTAATTAAGCCGTTTTGGCGTGATAAAGCCACAACGATACAAATTACAAATGTAAGTACATAAAATGAAATATTTTGACCTTACAGTGTTCTTCAAATAGTCCGTTTCAGTTTCTTTCTTGTATCTTCAATGTAAGGTCAACCGGGCCAAATGCGACTACGGAACAAATGCGACTGTTTAAAGGTGTCTTAAAATCCGAACACTTTGAAACTATCCATACCCTTCCTACCTACAATTTGGCAGTATACGTATCAAAAAGAGAGTAGGGATAGTTGCAAAATGATGCGATTTTATGTTATTGTCAAAAGACGCATTTGCCCCGTAGTCGCATGTGTCCCGGTTGACCTTACAGACATTTAATTTTTACAACTTTATAATAGTATACATAGGTTAGGTATCGCTATGACGTAGTGACTTAGTGGCACTTCTGAATTGTACTCTATAGTCTATACCGGCCCCAGGTGTGCGTTAACCTGGCGGGTCGTATCGTTAAATTGATACTCCTTAAGTCCGTGGCTTAAGCGGGACCCCCACTCCGCCGTTACGAGGGGGTAATAGAGCCGGCGTGTTCCTGAAAGCTCACGATTCAGGTGTATTTGTCGTGTTGTTTTGCACGGTAACATGCACGGACTGGATTGGGTAATCCTTGGTAGTGTTAACATATACCGAGCGGAGTACCTAAATCTTGAAGTAGTGTTATTTTTAACCGACACCCAAGAAAGGTGGTTTGTATTCAATTCGGTTGTATTATTTTTGTAGGTATACATATAACGATGGAATGCGTCGGCGTAGCTAAACAACGGACTGTAATCTTCATAACACTGAGATCGCCGAGAGGCCTGTTATGGAGACATCAGCAGAATCCTGCCTTCTGGATGGAACTAGGCTGGCTACCCCTAGGTAGCAATATTCCTATGCACAATAGCCCGGCTTTCACGGGCTAACTGCGGAGAACGGAGCCTATAACATGACGATTTTCGTATTTTAAGAAACATAATAAACATTTGCATTCAGAAACTGCAATTTCGGTCAATGGAACTCCTCAACGATAAGTAATTTACGGTTGGCGGCGAGATATATCTCGATTAAAAAAGCTAAGCTATTTCATCGTTGCAAATTGAAATGGACCTGATGAGAATGGTCACGCCGAAATAAGATTAATTGTATACATATTGTGGTTTTTGACTTAAATGCCTGTAACGTACGGACGGACAGACGGATATGATGAAACTATAAGGGTTATGTTTTTGTCATTTTGACTACGGAACCCTGAAAATCACTCGTGCTCTTACGAGAATATACAAAATATTATATTTAAAAATGGTTCGTGTTTAACCAAGGCTAACTCAGAGCAACGGTAAGTCTTGCTAAAAGAAATATACAAAATTAATTAAAGCAAGAATAAAAGTGCTTAAAATATACGCTGATATTTTAGCCCTTGTAAAAACCGCGACTATTTGAGGAGCTGGTTAGACTCCACGAGAAACATGTTTCAGTGCAGAGACTAAGAATAAATAATGTATAATAGTAGCATTATAAGATAACTAGAGGGAACTCGATTCGTTAGTGAAAAAGAGAAAAGTCATAACCCACTTTTTTGTTTGAAAGTACCTAGTCGAGTAAAACGTATCCTATAACAAAGCAAAATGATTGAAATCCAGCTGTTTTGATGTGATGAGTGATGAGACTGCATACACACAAACATACAAAAACTAACAGGTATCTTCAAATAACGTTCACTTATTTCTATGAAACTATATTCAACTAGCTTCTGCCCGCGACTTCGTCCGCCTTAAATTCGTTTATCGCGGATAAGGGTATTTTTCCGGGATAAAAAGTAGCCTATGTCCTTCCCCGGACTCAAACTATCTCCATACCAAATTTCATCTACATCGGTTCAGCGGTTTAAGCGTGAAGAGGTAACAGACAGACAGACAGACAGACACACTTTCGCATATATAATATTAGTATGGATATGGATAGTATGGATATACGTTACACAATAATAAATATTGTAATGTTGATAAAAATCAAAGCACGAAGAATAATACAATGACTCTCGCACGTGGACACACCAGGACTCGAACCTGGTACCTTTGGATTACGCGTCCTACGTGTTACCTATCCACTAGCGAGCACTGTATTTATCACTTGCACACTTGAGCACTTGTATCTTTATCACAATAGATAACAATCTGTGTTTCATAAAAAATATACATGTCAGAGTCTTCAGTGTCAATAAGCTTAATTAATAGGATCACGAAAGAAATTTTTTTCGTATTTAATAATATGAAAAATATGTTAAACATTTTGGCGGATTTACAGTAGATTACTTTACTTATTTTTTTCTTTAAGTCTACTGCAATGGTCACGTATTCACCCACACATTATATATGTATGTATGCGTTACTATATGTATATGTAGGCTTAGCTAGACAGGGCACTTACTCTCTGCAGGGGTGCGGCACATCGCTGTTCGTGACGTATGCGCACGAGATAAAGATACCAACACTACAATGGTTTAACACGTTCGGCGTTGTGTTACTGGCAATCAAAAATAAAATCACGCATGTGTGTCACCAGCATAAGAGTAAGGTTGTTTTGATCACAAACGTTTTGTCAGTGGCATTCAAATTCAAACATAAAATCACGCGAGCGTTTTACCGGTATAAGAGTAAGAATGTTCTGAGCACAGATGTTGTGTCACTAGCAACGAACGTCTTAAACATCAAGAATTGTTAAGTACGTCGCAATGTGCAAGGCTTCTTAAATTTCCACTTTACATTACATTTTTCAAAAAAACTCAGAAGTGGCTTGAGAACTATAAATTTTTTAGGCCTTTACAAAATACACCAGTTAATTTTCAGACTGAGAGAACAACGTTATGAAACATCGCTAGACCGCGTAAACTCAAATATAAAAAACCCATTTAAATATAGAAATGTACGGGGCTATTCGAGCCCCGGCAAAAACTACTGTTTGTCGGGCGGTTTGAGCGCACGAGAAACAAGCTAATGCGGAAAATATTAAAGTGCAGCTTTGCCGACTGGAATGGCGCGAAATGAGTTTTTAAGACATGTTTATGTTATTTTATGTTTTTGGACACGGATGTTTATGCTGCGGTTTGTACAAGTGGCGCATGCGCTTACAGCAACAGACCACACTCCAAAGTACCGTAGAATTAAAACGTAGGTTCCTTTGATCCATGTTGCAACATTGATGCCAACATTCACATTATGTCAAATCTTAAGATTATGAGCTTGTTCAGAAACAAACTTCTGATAATAAAAAAACTATTCAATTGCGAGTCTGACTCGCGCACCGAGGGTTCCGTACAAAGTTTCACTTATTCCGAATTAATTTGCCGCTTGAGTTAAGTTTGTCTCTGTATCTATGGCGTTACATACAAATAATGAGGGGCAAACTTAACCAAAAATTTTTTTGGTGATTAAAAAAAGGATAATTTTAATTTTCGCGTAATATTCATATTAAATTACATAACTCCAGATTTTTCGTTCGGTAAACTTCGGAGATAAAGGGGGGGGGGACGACTAGTATTTTTTTCTACATTTTCCTTAATAAAACGAAATTTAAGCACGATAAAAAATTGTTCAAAAATGTACAGATCAAGCCCTTTCATATGATACCCTATTTGACCTGACTAGACTTTTAATTTTTGCCCCCCCCCCCTCATATTGCTCTATTTTTTTTTGGAAAATATAAATATGTTTATAATGTAGGTATCCTTCGCAATACATGTGGGCTGCGGGGGCAGAAAGGCGCTCTGCTCGTAGCAACTTGTGTGCACTACGAAAACCTTGGTCATGAAAGTGTAATTATATCCAAAATTGACAAATTTTATACTCTTCTTAAAATTTTGCGACAATGTGAGTGGTGCAAGTGGATGCAAGTGGATGCGGGCTCGGTAAGCGTTTCCTGAACAATGGGGGCAGAAAGGCGCTCTGCTCGTAGCAACTTGTGTGCACTACGAAAACCTTGGTCATGAAAGTGTAATTATATCCAAAATTGACAAATTTTATACTCTTCGTAAAATTTTGCGACAATGTGAGTGGTGCAAGTGGATGCAAGTGGATGCGGGCTCGGTAAGCGTTTCCTGAACAATGGAATGCAATTATTAAATTTCGGAGCACGTTCAAAATTCACAGGACATTTGAGATGCAAAAACATGCCTGAAAATGTGTAAAACGGCCAAACATTAAATAATGACGGGGTTAATTTTGTGTTAATTAAATATTACTAACAATTAAAACGGAGCGGTGCGCGGCAAAAAGTTGTTTACACGTGTAAAGTGAATTTCCATGATTTTTGTTAAACTTGCGTAGCGAATGACTATGCTTTAATTATTAGTAATTCAAATTTTGACAACTTTACTAAGTGCAGAAATGTGTGCATAGTTTTGTTTTATTTGGTGTGGCTGTGTGTAAAAATAGCGTTTTTAATAAGGTTCTCTCCCAAAAAAACATAGGTCTGCATCAAAGCTCACGGAAACTAACCGTCAACTTGAATTAGGTGTGGCTATGGCTTCAACATATAAAAAAAAAACAATACATAGACATTCATATAAAAAATAACTCCCTTAGTAAATTTAATCTTCCTTTGACCGTGTCCAAAATCATTTGAAACCGACGCGTGACTTGTTCCAAAATGTTTGATGTTAATTGACGTATTCCTTGTTAAGGAGCCAATTAGAAACAGAATGAATCCAACACCCGGGCGTGATTTGAATAGCTAATGGCCCGGTTAAGCCGGATGAACCGGACAAAATGGCCGACAGCTTTTAGCGCCAATTTACGACTTTTGAGATGTTGATAAGGTGTGGAATGTGGTGTAATATTAATACATTTATATACACAGTGATGAAACTAATACAAAATGAAGTATAAGCATAACAGGGCAGTTAACAATGACTTTTTTACTAGCTATAAAAGTATTAAATATGCTTCGATAAGAGTGATAACTGATAAAATAAATGCCTAATAAATATAAGTAAGATTTCTCTTACGGGACAACAATGCCATTTTTGTACATCAGCCGACAATATATGCAGCTCTCCATGGCACCACATAATCTTACTGGAAAATCAGCACTGGCTCCCGAGCCAGCATTATGTTGAGGTGGAACCATTTCCGGTCATAGTTTTAGTTTTATTTTCATGCAATTTGCTTATTTTTTTGTCTATGCGTCTGAATAAATTTATTTTCTTCCTTTCTTTCAAATGTGCAAAATTGTAAAAGAAAAGGGAATTCAATTTTAAAGTACTCCTTTTCTACACCTTTTTACTTTATCTGTTATTAAAAAAAAAATGAAATACATAAACCACTGTAAAAGTAACCTACGTTTCCATTTTCTAGTACTGTCGATCACATCTTTATACGGATATCCGGATAAAGCCCAACCTTACCCACACGAAGGCAAGTAAATGTCATAATTTTTCAGTTTCCTAAGAAACTCCGCTCGCATCCGGCGGTACGTGCCGCGAATCGAGAGACCGAAAACGAAAAACTTTCTCAACTTGGCGAAAGAATAAAAATCATAAAATAATATTTTATTACGGACCTACATTTTTGTTCTAGATTTACGTAAAAGGCGGAGGGGTGGGGAATTTCAATAAGGTTTTATCCTAAAAGCGATGTTTCTCTACAGATAACTTATTTATAGGACGTGTACTTGTTAGTCATGAAAAGCTTTGAAATTGAATATTAGGTTAGAACATTTAAACAGTGTCGATGTTAGTAACATTCAAAATCTTAAGAGCGTTTATAACTGCTTAACTGGCAGCGTCGCATGTTTTTTTACTGTACTTCATTATTTTGTGATATTTAAATGAAACTTTAAGGTATGTTTATTACAAACCCTGCATCTTTAGGATTTATATTGCGTTTAATTAACCTATTAATCGCTTTTGCCTTTATTTTCTTACAAAACAAGATATAGGTAGACAAATATCACGAAATTTTGCATTGTCCCAGCTTAACTACCGTAAACGTAATGAATGTATTGAAAACATGTTCAAGTTACATTCATATTTCTCAAAATAATCAAGGAAAACCAAAAACTATGCGACGTTACCAGTTAAGCAGATATAAATCATCTTAAAGTAGGCTTTCTTGCAGTCAAATGATGTTTTCGAAGGTGTCAAAATTTCATCATTGATATTATCTGAGTACTCCATGACACAAAAACAATTAAAACCGAAACAACTTCCACAATAGTAGAGAAAAATTCAAAAATAACCAACAAAAATCCACAAACAATTACTAAAGCTTAAAACCAACAAATTTGCGAGCTCGTAACAAAATCGAGAACAGTAAACGTAGCCATTGAGGCGAGGGAGCGTTATCACAGGTGCCCGGGCGGGTATATCCAGTTAAATCCGGTTACAACCGGTTACCAGCCGAGGGATTACCCGGTTGATCCGGTTCTGCAGTCGTTCTCCACTTGATTTATTCACTTCGGAATCTAGGTGTTTTTTAGCGGTGTTCTCTGTTGGATTTTTATTTTTTGTCCAATTGATTTATGTTTCCTCATTGCGCTGAAAAGGTTTGAGTTACGCTTTTTATGAGCGTTAACGACTTTTCAAGGATTTTTATCAAGTGTATTCATGTGAAACAAGTGATTATTGATGCTTAATATATACTCGTACTATCAATAAAAGAAACGAACACATTTTACAGGATTTAAGATACCTCAATTATGGTGAATATTGAAAGAAAAATATAGTTTTTTATCCTCTGACTCTCAACAGTTTATAATAATTGAGGTATCACTGATTTTAAATGATAGGTGATCTATTTAGGAACTCTATTGTTAATAAATTAGATTACTTGATACTGATCAATAACTGTTTGCTTATTTATTTATGAAAATTCTAAAAACAAAGGTCACAAACCAAAAAATCACATTTCGATCATGTCTCATTTTTGTAAAAAAAAAACAGATCCGTTTTAAATGCTAGTTAGTATTTTTTTTTTGTATTTTGTGTTAGAAGTCTCACGACTTTTAGTACTTTTACTTCATATTCTTTGAGCACTGAATCACTGATTCATTATATTTACATTCCTCCACATCCCCTAGTGATTTAAACCACCGGTCTAGAATTGTTTCATAATTACCTCAAACTTAATACTCGGAACTCAAACTAAGTACTAAAATTAAATTATACACTAAACCCTTACGTGCCAGCTTTGTTGACAAAGAGGGTAGTAAAGTTGCGTCAAAACTAGAAACTGCCATTGACAATAACCTTAAGGGCGCCGTTGAAGTGAAGTGGAATATTGTTTGAGTTAAACTCAGACGTGTTTCACAATTACGAGTAGGTGCTGGAGAAATAAATTCTATTTTTGTGCAATATTTCTTGGCATTTGTTATTTGGCACGTACGTAGTAGTTATTTGTTTTAAAAATATAAATAAAAGTGGAAAGCATTGGACGATTATTATGGTCCTCACTGGGTAGCATTAATACGCAACGAGTGCATTTGGATAACGAATCCCTTCCTGCATCTTTCAAGGAATACCGAAAATAATGTTCAAGATTGGAGTTACAGTTATAGAACAGTAAAATATTACACTGTAGCACGTGACCCACTCAAATAAACCATACGCTTTAATCTTACGGCAGTGAAAATAACGATATCCAAGATTATTCTAAGCGTATGGCATAAACATAATTCTCAGCATTTAAGTGTACATTCCTCTCATATCCAGCTTCTTACCATATTCAAGAGGCGAATGCGTCCCGGCTTCCTAACCGAGCGCGCACGTGCCGTGGTGTAAACCGGTTATAACCAGATATAACCGGGTATACCCGAGTGTAGCCAGGTATGCTACGTATGACCCGGATATTCTGTGAATATAACGTGAGAGATGCATACGAAAACTGGCTGAGATATCGCCCGTTTAGGACACGATGTCGGGAGATAGTTTGTTATTCCAATGGTGTAAGTTCATATTAGAGAGACCAGACGTAAAATAAGGTGACACACTGACATATTCTAATGTTTAGAAATACACCTTCATGAGCCAAGCTAGAGCAAATTTAAAAAGTTTAGTTTAGAGCAAATTGAATCTTGAGTCACATGATTATAATTAAGGTCTGCATCAAATATAATCGTATAATGTTGAGATATTAGTATTGTATAGAAATTTGCTATACTGTATTAAGAGTATAGATACTCGTGTCTGCAGGCAAACTGTACAATACAGTATTGCAGGAAGCTGTCTTTAAAATAAGTATTATACTTTGTTAATAAAAAAAAAAAAAAAACCTTTAATAAATCTTTGCACAGTATGTTTTCTTGCGCATAAATTATAACAGCAATGTTTCACCATTCATATTAAAAAAAAAAACCTAGTCTAATACAACGAAAGTTTCGGCTATGGACTGTGATCTCCTAATAGATGTAAGTAATCGATAATAGCACTAAATCGGCAAGGTCTAAAGCAAAAATATTAATTATACCAACTTTTTATTCATTTATTATTTATGTAGTATAATATCTATTAATTATATCTACCCCGAATGCATATTCGAAGCGTATTTCCCCGTCGTTTAGTCTCATCTTGGGGCCCGCGTCACGTTTAACCACCGCACGTGCCGTCTCGACCCGGTTCTCTGCTGCACCCGGTTCATGATTATATCCGGGCACTTAATCCTAATTATTAATATGTGGCTTATATGATTAAGCGCTCAGAATTGGCTAAATTAATTATTTTATCAAGGGCTTTTTTTGCAATCTTATCTTTATATTTGTTTATTCTGCTCCAACCTTTTCTGTGTTGTGATGAAATTACATTAACTGACGTTTTTGATCCTTTCTCCAAGCTAAATTAATTAGGAAAACAATCATCTTTTTTTCTAGCGTATAAGTGCGTCACAGGCATTTAAAAAGAAAACTAAAAATAAACAGACTTGGAAATTACTCCATCGATGAAAAATGGCTTTAACTAAAATAATACCTACGAATAGGTATGGGTCTGTGGGGTCTGATTTTCATTACAATTCTGGAAATACAAATCATAAAAAAAGAGAAGTCGATATATAAAACTATTTTTTTCTGTATTAAATAAATACATATTATGGGACTTTTTTAACACAAATCGAACTAGTCCCATGAGCTCCATAAGGCTTATGCTATGAGTACTAGACGACGATATAATTTAGATGATATATTTACTTAAATGCATAGAAATCTTTCAAGACTCAGGAACAAAATATTGATGCTCATCAC
This sequence comes from Hedya salicella, assembly GCA_905404275.2. Taxonomy (NCBI): domain Eukaryota; kingdom Metazoa; phylum Arthropoda; class Insecta; order Lepidoptera; family Tortricidae; genus Hedya; species Hedya salicella. The sequence continues at coordinate 975,777 of FR990098.1, read as the reverse complement.
ATTTTGCCCTTACTGGGATGCGAACCCAGGACCTTCAACTTCGCAGGCAACATTACTCCCGCTAAGTTAAACCGGTCATCCAAACAAATAGGAATTTAAATATTAAAATAGAACACTGAATCAGAAAATTCTCGCATTGTTCACCCAACAAAAAAATAATGCAATTAAAATGTGTGTCAACCCTAATTCGAGCACCATTCATTGGGAATCATAACTCCTCGTGGAACATACGCCGTGTAGGGTTGTCGCATTAATATTCATGGCTGGTCCCGTTGCAAGACGGTTAAATTAATTTCGTTAAGGCGTCACCGTGTCCCCAAAATGTTCCGGATGTGGGATTTGCAAGATCTAAGGGCCTTTGTCCACCGGCTAAGCAAGTTGGTGCAATTAATATATACTACTGAGCTACGGTATATGGAACTATGTAGTATTACAATTTAAATACGGTTCAATGGTTAATTAATTTTAACTTTAAACCCTTAAAGTCGCACAGCACTAGAAAAACTGGCCACGCGCACCGAGGGTTCCGTATAAAATATACGCTACAAATGGCCGTACCTATGAAAATCGAGTGTTAGCAGAGCCCTGCTCTTAAGCAAAATGTGGGCGGTGTTCGATCATTATATATTGGTTACTGACATAGACAGACAGACATAAAAATATACTGTTTTTAGTATTTGTTGTTATAGAGGCAAACGAAATACATAATTTTTAAAAAAATTCACCTTGTTTATCTTTATCACGGTTTTTGGGATACAGCCTGATGACAGAAGGACAGCGGAGTCTTAGTAATAGGGTCCCGTTTTACCCTTTGGGTACGGAACCTTAAGAAATGAGATCAAGGCTCATTATATTGAAATTATATAAAATGTAATTACAATTCAGAATGATGGTGACCAAATTTTACGGTATTAACTATTCAAACTCATTTATAAAAAAATATAAAAGTTAAAATGTAGGAATAATGGAGTAGCTCACAAATATTGTACGTTTATACGTTTGTACAGTGTACTGTTCAGACTGGAAATATAATATTTAGTTTAAAGTTAATGAACTTTTCGCCAAGTAAAATTATTTTAATGAGTATCTTTCATGTGACCAGGATCAATAACATATACTTTTGATGACTTTATTTGAAGTAACTAGTAACAACACCTCTAGCACAACTGTGATCTGTGTGTTGTGAAGATTGTTTATCTCTTTCCTTTCAATACAGTACGAGAAAGATGGGTGATGCTATTCTCGGTAGGTCTTGAGATATATTGCAATTTGGCATGATAGGTTAGAACGACCCGGAACCTTCAGGATACGAGCTCAAATTTTTCATTCATAAAAAGGGTTGATTTTCCATATCTCTAGTAATATAACAATTTAATCAGATGGGGATCTCGCATGAATGACTAATAGTCCGCAGGGGACTAATCTCATTTCTATGAATAATTCAGTAAAAAAGATATTTTACCTCGTTGGTGGCTCGGACAACTGAGATCTTTCCGCGATAATAAAATAACCCAAATCCGGTAACATAGAGGAGATCGGAATAATCCTGCGGAATTGGGATTTTGATAATTTTTAACATATTTTTTTGTGATTTGTTATAATAATGACCTCTCAATAATTTAAATATTGGTGACAAAACTATATCAATCTCATAAATACTCACCGGGATTTCAACTTTCCCAAAAAATGCTGCGTTTGTACGCCTAGGAAAGTGTAATGTCACATAAACGTATCAAAAATTCAAATAGTTTATTCTAAAAATAGGCCAAAAGGGCACTTTTACAAATCTTTACAAATCTGAACCTACAAGAAGAGACCGCTATATAAACATTCAAAAGTAAGTATTTCTTTTCGTAAATTACGAGAATAGGTACTTAAAACCGTTACAATAGGGTCTTTGACATTTTTTTCAGTAGTATGATAAAGAACGATGTCTTTATAATAGAAATATTGGTGAAAAAATACTTCAATCTGATAAAAACTTCCCGAAGTAAACCAATGTTAAAAGCACATTTTTGGAGTTTCCCAAAATGTATGGGGAAATTAAGAACTTTGATCTGCAGGTTAAAACTCGCGTTTATAAAAACGGTTTCATAACAAAAGTTCACTAACGTTTTATAAGTTATTCAATGGTTTATTAGTTTTTAATATTTTCATACGTTAAAAATGGACTTTCCCACCCAACTTTAAATCCTCACACAACGAGCTACACGTAAGGGATCGAACTCAACATTTTGACTTAGTTCTTCATTTTGCTTGTTTTATCAGGATCTTATTTATTTTTCAAATTTTGTATCCGGCAACGACCCTATTGTGTTATAACTAACCACTTGGTACACGTAGAGGATATGTACAGATTCTCCAAATCAATGTTAGTTACAGTAGTAATAATAACTATCTTTAAGCTAATAATTTTCTCAGAGACGTATAAGATATCTATGTATCTACTGTACATCGCTGTATACCTGCAGCCTCTGGACAAGGTACACGCAAACGTCCATGAATGCCCTACGTGTCCTTTACAACGACGCGTTCAGGATTCTGCTGCGGCTACCGCGTTACTGTAGTGCGTCTGGTATGTTCGCGGACGCGCATGTGGACGGGTTCCACGCGACGCTGCGCAAGCGCTGCGCCGCGACGCTCCACAGGGTGCGCGGTAGCCGTCACAGTTTCCTGAGAGTTGTAGCGGACAGATGGGACAGTGGCCTAATTAGGCACTGGTCCTCTCTACATTTAAGTTTAGGTACTAACATAGTTGTTTAAGTCTGTTGTATGTATAGTTCATAGCTGGGACCGCTGATCAACGTAATTAGCATTGGAACCATAAATTCTTCCTTAACACTATTATTTAGAAAATATTGATCGAGTCTGTCCACGTATAATGACCAAATATCACGGTTCGCGTCAAACGGTTCAATTTTGCCGACCGCCATTACGACACAATAGAATCATGCTCAGCTAAATAACAAGTCCCGTTGACCGCCGGCGCACTGTCACTTATCTTCAACACGTGGCGAGTCCAGAATAGTCGCCAGTTTATAGTATATTATAAGTGCGTAAATAGATACTACTTCGGGAATAGCGGGATAGCACTATGAGTAAAAATACGTCTGTTCTGTACAAAATGTAATCGGAGAAGGGGCTCACCCTCTTTTTCACAGAAGGTGAAAATCCATGCAAATCTACCCTCCATATACATATATCACAAGTAACAAAATATGGATTAATTTATCTGAATTAAATGAATTTTATTTTATTTTTATAAGGTCGCTAAGCGTCACAACTCTCTCTCACTCTCTTCCCGACTATGTATCCCACATGGTGGGGCAGCCTTCCTTATCATCCTCCCCCACTTCGCCCTATCCCTGACGTCGTCTTCGGAAACATCGCATTCCCTCACGTCTGTCAGCAACACATTTGTCCAGGTGGTCTTAGGTCTAGGTCTTTTTCCGGAGACAGACAAATCGAGCACAACATTGCCGACGTAATCGAGTGGCCTCCTCTTGACATGTCCATACCACCTCATCCTGCTTTCCTGCAGCTTATCGGCGATGTCACAGCTAAGCGTCACACCATGCAATGAAATATCTATTATCTATACTTTTATAAAGTTGTAAAGTGAAATGTCTGTACATTGAAGATATTTTCAAAAAAATGATTGTTATGGACTATTTGGAGGTCACTAAAACGAAAAATATGGATGAATTTTATGTATGTTTGTACGTGTCGTTGTGGCTTCATCACGCTAAATCGGCTACACGGATTTCAAAAATTTTTGGTACACGCGTAGCTGGGTGTCTTCAGATGGTTATAGGATAGGGTAAAAATACCCGACTACACTGAGGAAAGAAAAGAGGGCTTATGTCTTTTTCTCTTCTGCGAACGAAGTTGCGGGCACATTCTAATATCTAATATAATTAAATAAATTAATTAAATTTTACCGAGATGTATTTATAAGGTCTAGATGTAGAGTATCCACATCTGACGATAACCACGATCCTCAGTCATAAGGGAGCGACCACAGAGAGAGAGTGAGTAAAAGGTCTAAGTTTACTTCAACAAGTATGTTGTGAAATAAAACAATTTAACGGATTATATCGCGTTTATTATCTCATTTTAGTTCCCGACGTTTCGGAAGTACTCCCGTGACCATGGAAAGCTGGAAAGCTTCCGAAACGTCGGGAACTAAAATGAGATAATAAACGCGATATAATCCGTTAAATTGTTTTATTTCAATGAGTAATAATCGCGGAAACAGAAGAAAATATTAAGTATGTTGTGTTTATAAAACGACTAGCGGCCGACTTCGTCTGCTTTATATTCGTTTATCGCGGATAAAGGTATCCGGGATAAAAAGCTTATATCTTTCCTCAAAACTCGACATTTTACTAATTGAAATGTGAAGCATATTACCAAGATTTCAAGTTCCTTGTGTAAAAAAATATTTACTGTTTATACAAATTTTCATCCCATTTTTCCTCCCTAAAAGGGGTGAAATTTGACATACATTATAGCCTATTCCGATATATAAGGTACATAACTGGAAAGTTTCATCTAAATTCGTCCAGTAGTTTTGAGATTAAGTGGAACATACACACATACTTTCACGTTTATAATATAGAAGGGAAAGGATATTTGTGTGTGACTACCTTAAACAATTATATAAGTCTGCGGTGAGCCCCGATAGTCAATAAATTTACCTGCGGGTAGGAGCGAAAGATGCCAAGCTCCCAAGCTAGGCCTAATAGGATTAAAGAGCTGTTGGATGGAACCTTTCTGAGCTGCGCAATGGGTTCGCCCTTTACTGCTATGCTACCTAGAATATCGACTAGATCGGTATTACGGGTCTTATCGTAGATAAAAGCTAAGAGCTTAGCTAAGACCGTTATTATGGGTTTATGCTGGCTTTATTAAAATTCTACACATTATAATAAAATTACATTTCCGTCCATTGAAATCTAAATATTACACTAAATTATTTAGATTACAGAATATATATATCAGAAAGTATTATATAACCCAGCTACTTTAAAAATATAGTTGAAATCTGTTTAGCCGATTATGAGCCATAACGACAAACGTGTGACGTCACACGTTCCTAGGCTTTGGTATGGAGCGTTTTTTGGGAAAGTAAAATGTGATTTTTACATTGTTAGATCTCCGGAAGTTATTACGAGATTGAAGTAGCTTTTTGACCAATATTTCTATTAATGGAAGATCGTTCTATAACATACCACAAAAAAAGTTGACAAAAGTTGTGAAGATCCCTATTCACATGACTAAAATCACAAGTTCAAAGTAGACTGGCATTCGACTTTTGCTGTGCGGCGATAATCACCTATGTAAATCCTGCTTTAGTATTCATTAACCGACAGCAAATATTTAATGATCTTGTCTCCAGATCTGAATCCAAAATGAGAGTTGTTCATTTCCCATCTATCCGCTAACCAAAGGTTGTCTGGAAGAGATCGCTCTTTGAGTAAAAATAAAAAGAAGCGTACATAAAAAAAAATCTGCGAAATATTTATTTTCGGGCTTATCTTACTCAGTTCACTACTTCATACATTCGAACCTCATACAAGAAAGTGTCCAAAATCTCCACCTCAGTTTCGTTACATTTTAGTATGAATGATTTTTTTATTTCTATAAACGTAACAAAACTGAGAGCAATATGAATAAAAAACAATTTAACGGATTATATCGCGTATATTATCTTATTTGAGTTCCCAAAGTTTCGGAAACTTTTCAGCTTTCCATGGTCACGGGTGGACTGAGAAAAGATATATTTTCCTCTGTCAAAGTTAGAAACGTCGGGAACTCAAACGAGATAATATGCGCGATAATCCGTTACATTGTTTTATTTAAATGAGTAATAATCGCGGAAACAGAAGAAAATATTACGAGAGAAATATGTTTACATATAAAATTTTGGACACTTTTTTTCAGTTTCGTTACATTCATTAGTATTAAAAAAATCATTCATACTAAAATAAATAAATAAATAATAAATAAATGAACGACGCTGAGTAATATAAACCCGAAAAATAAATAATTCTAAGATTTTTTTATGTATAGTTTTTGATTTTCAACCCTTTAGCGATAGCTCTGCTATTGTGTTCGGGAGTACTGTTTTTCTTGTGGTTGGTAATTTTATTGTCTAGTATCAATCGTTCGTTCCCACAAAGAGTATAGTACTCAAAAATGACATGTCCCATCCGTCGATGCACGTTACCTGTGATTTCACGCTCTAATTGGGAAATTCAGGTCAAGCGCAGTCACAGTGCATGAACTTAAAGCAGAATCACATGCTTTCTGAGCTTATTATTTTTTTACTTTGTAGTTTGGTCTGCCTTTAAAATGCGACCATTGAGTACACTTTGTAATTTGATGACAGAGCATGTTACCCGAGTAGTCAGAAATAATTTATCACTTTCGCAACCGACATCTTCGTAGCGCTACGCTCGTAACCAATAACATGGGACAAATCATAGCGAGCTCGCGGTCGAGAATGTGACAACAAAATAATCCTACACACGGATCAAAGCACAATACACAAATCGATCTATAATCAAACTTAGCAAAGCTTATACAGTCACCAGCATCCATATCTACCATAACATAGAAAAAGTTCATCCCCACTAACTGGATACAAAAAAAAACGGGCATCACGCACGTTTTTACCGCGTACTTGCAAGTTGGGGAATGACCATCCCTCTGAGATATTTCCAGAGCGCTATAACATGGGATTCTTCAAGAGGCGAGTTCACAGGGCTCTCAAAGGTTAGCAATGCATGGGCGATTCCTCCGATGTTGCACATATCCACGGGCGATGATGACCATATTCCATCAGGTGACGCGTCGGCCCATTTGCCAATGATTACATTAAAAAAAAACAAAGCAGGCGAAAATATATGATACGTTTGAAACGGCCCTAGAAATTGAGTCGTGTCATATATCATATATAAATAATTTTACTTAAATATATAGAAACATCCATGAGTGGAAGAAGTTGGAGGGCCTGAGGCATGCAAAGGGTAGAATTAAGCTGGACCAAGAAACTGTGGAACTACAGCAAAAGACAACTCAGGATCATAATGGGTGTGTTCACAGGTCACTTCGGAGTCAAAGGACTCCTGGCCAAACTAGGTCTTTCTGACAACACGGACTGTAGAATGTGCGGTGAAGAGGCTGAAACAGTGGAACATATGTGAATATCATGCCCTCGCCAGACAGAGAATGAAGGAATTTGGCGTTGGGTACCCAAGGCCAAAGGAATTCTAGACGCTACCATTGGCATCTATCATCCGGTTTATAGAGTTGGTAGAACAAAACATTGAGTAGCAAGAAGGGGTAATTACACAAAGGATCCCACTGGATCGTGTATCCGTCAGGACCCCTAGTAATAAGATAAGATAAGATAGAAAACATCCAAGACCCAGCAACAAATATTCTTGCTTGTCACATATACCAATGAAGACCCGGAATAAAATCAATGGAGACCTGGAATCCATTCGTGGGTGGGCTACTAATTTTGGTTTAAAAATTAATGCAAAGAAATCGCAGGCAATTGTTATTGGAAGTCCTCACTTAGTTTCCAAACTGGCTGAAATGGTGATGCCAGATGTTATTTTTGATGGAACAACAATCCCGCTCTCCTCTACTGTAAAAAATCTAGGCATTACCATGGACCAGACTCTTTCTTGTTCACCGCACTTATCTGAGGTGAGCAGGAAACTGTTTGCGTCACTGCATTCTTTAAAGCGTCTGCAGAATTTCCTTCCACTGCATACTAAGATTTCTCTCGCCAGCTCTCTTTTACTTCCTCTTCTCGATTATGGTGACATTGTTTTTTTGGACCTCAAGGAAGAGCTACTTGATAAGCTTGAGCGTCTGCAAAATATTTGCATAAGATACATTTTGGGCCTGAGAAAGTTTGATCATGTCTCTCAGTACCGTTCGCAGCTAGAGTGGCTTCCGATTCGTCGTCGTAGGGACGTGCATGTGCTGTCATTGCTGTACAATGTATTATTCAATCCCGCGTCCCCCTCCTATCTCTCTGAAAGATTTACCTATATGGCGGCTGGCAGTGGCCATCGGCTGCACTCAAGTGCCAATCTTTCTCTCGCCTTTCCGCCCAATAAGTCGCGCACATATAGGAGATCTTTCACAGTCCACTCGGTTAAATTATGGAACGCGTTGCCGGTGTCCGTTAAGCAGTCACAATCCGTGGCATCATTTAAAGATAACTTTAAAAAAATATGGCTTTCAGACCCCTGACCTCGTCTTTTAATATTTATCCGTTTGTGTATATTTATTATGTAGATAAATATATATTTACACACGTATATTTATTTATCTAGATGATATATATGCTATTATATTACTATTTATTATTTACGGTTTATGTGTATGTGTATGCTACTTTAGCTTTTAACAGTTTTAATGTCATTGTGTATATTAACTTGTTGGTTTGTCTATCTGCGTTGATGTTTACTCTTCTCTTTCATTTGCTCTAAGGTTAACTGGAAGAGATCCCTTAAAGGGATAAGTTCGCCTTTGTACAAATGTGTTACTTTAATTTCTTTGTTTTATTGTTTTTATGTACAATAAAGTGTTTACCATACAATACAATACAATACAATAAGCACTTGCCTTGGTCGGTGGCTGGGATTCAAACCCAGGTCCTCCAGCTTCGTATGCCATTGTTCACGGCACTGCTACTGCTTCATACTAAATGGCACCAACGGGCTCCTGTGGCTATTTGTCGACAGAGGGAACTGCCTGCTGATGAGACTTTGGAATAAACTCCACGAGCCCAATAACGCATCGTAACTTTAAAAATATATATTTTGCGCCGGCTATTTGTAATTCAATGTTATTCTTCTTTGTTTATATTTGTGTCTTTTTTATTTCACGATATCATAGTTTTTAAGTTAGCATTACTAATATTGTATGGGACATGTTTCTGAAATAAATTATTTTATGCATTCAATCAATTGAGCGTGTCATCGAAATTATAGGAAATACAAACGTTTTGTTTTGAAAACAAAAATGAAGTCGTGAAGAATTTCGTTAGTAAGCGGACAGCACAATCTCTCAAAAAAATTCTGAAAGCCTCTAGTTTAAAAGTACTCCGACCAGACTATATCTAAAAGGAAAGTAAGCGACAATATGCTACTGATATATTTGGGTAATGTAACCGCATCGCTTCTAATTGGTCCAATTTGCGCGCTGCGTCGCTGGCGCATTAACGAGGTAAATATGTGTTAAGGGTGCACCGTATTAATTGGATTGCATTGTTTCAGCGGTTTGCGTACTAGGTTACGTTATGATCATAGAACATGTTGCTGAAATTATTAGCAGCTGCTGCAAATTATTGATATTATATGACAGAATGCTGGCATTTCATGGAAAGTTTTATTATTTTACAAACCTTATTGAGCTTACCATAAGAAATTTGTAATCGTGAGGGAATCTAAAAATAACATTACTTTAAACATTAAGGCAAATAAAGAGGCTTAGTGGGCAGTGTGACTTCAGTTGATCAAATGTCATTGGAATGCATAGAACATTTAACCAAATGGAGTTGAATGTCATGCAATGAGATTGCTTATGACGTTCCAGCTCTGTTTTTTATTCAAATGCATGGCATGTTTGCCACATTATTAATGAAAAAACGTGCAAGGTAAGCACAAATGGCATTGGCATGTCCATGTCATTTGACAAAATATGGATTATTTCTTTCCACTTCACCATGAGAGACGCTAGTAATCCCACGGCTAGATGTAACCATAGCAGAAAAGTGTTTAGCAAAACTCACCTTCTCGAAGTGCTTGACCTCGGCGAGCAGCACGAAATTGATATGAATGAACCTCGCATCCTCGCAGGACCTGGCCTTCACTCTGTATCCTGGCTTATTGAAGTAGTACCTATAACCCGTATATTCCGAACTACTAGTGTCCACTTTGAGGGCACCTTTAAAGTCCCAGTCACCTCCGCAGCCGTAGCACAAGCCTTTGGTAACGATGCGCTCCCAGGTCTGTGACGGCCAGGGTCTGGTCTTCTTGGAGAGGCCTGCCCCCGTCAGGCGGGGGCGGCCGGGCCATGTCCCCGAGCTCTGTGGAGGCCGGAGGCCCTGTAAAGTCCTTTGCAGTTTCCACTCTTCGGGGCTCCTTGTGTCAGCTGCGGGCCTCCATCTCCATTTTGAAATCACTCGTGATGTTTCGGCGGTGGTGTCACTTAGTCCGTTTGCTCATGTGCAGTTTGATGTCGGTTTTCGTCACTGGTTGAAGGCATAGAGCTGAAGAGATTTGTTTTATTTTTAGTTGCGGTTATTTTGGTTCTAAGATGTGTCAATGGTAGACGAACAGTGTTTGTAACTGTAAACTTTTATGTCAAGAGTAGCTACATATAGGTATACTGTAAGGTATGTTAATAATTAAATATTCAAATTTTATACCGCTTATGAAATGACGACGAGATATGCAATAACATTTTATCTTATATTTTAGAACTGATAGTAGAGAGTTAAGTCAACTTAAAATAAGTCGATTTGAATAGATTGCTCGAAGAATACTTTGAACTAACGCTCAATCACCTAGATCCTTTTAAAATTAAAAATACAAAGTTTATAATATCAGTACAAGAAGCAATTTTCGTTAGAAACAATCAAGAGAGTGCCCTTGTTATGCAAAATAAAAACTCAGAGAATTTCAGGCAACTTCCATCGCCTCAGCGCGAAGGAAACTTCAAGCAAAAAGGGCATAAAAATAACGATACAAAGGACACCGAACAACGGCGTCTAATAACTTGATACTCTACTTATTAATTAAAGGAAACTTAAGAGAAAGCCCTTTGAAGAAATTCCTAAATCATCGGCGCGCCCTTCAGCCTCGCAATCGGAGGCCTATTAATCAAATAACGCTGTGATTAATTAGCAAATCAGCAATTAGGCTCAAACAGCCAGAATTTCGGATAAGATGTGGGTAGGATGAAATTTGAATGCTGAAGTTATTTGTTTGATTAATCGTCAACGGCAAACATTAATGAAATGCTTATTTGAAAATCTGGATCCGAGTAACTGGTTCAATACAGACGAATGATTACTGAGTAGGTACTACACACTTATTTCCACATTGGTTAAATTGGTATTGATAAGTATTAATAGCAAAGGCAGGATTTATAAAAACGCTCTTCCTCTGGGTTCTCTTAGACATTTTAAATACATTATGCTGTGTTTTTTAACTACCAATTAGACAACAATAGCAATTTGATCTTTTTACTCTTTTAACTTTCTTCTGAGGCTCAGAGTTTTTATCTCAGATACTAAAGTATGCAACGAAATACTACTCGTAGATAAAAATCTACGTAACGAAAGTCGATATATATTTTAACAAATCTGGGCGTCAAGTACATAGTGACGAAATAAATGAAAAAATAACTGATGTCTGAGTAACGAACCAAAAATGACAAAAATATAATAAAAAAACTCAAGCCGGTCACGCGAAAAAGCAAACCATCAGATATAATCACAAGAGGTAACCATTAAAATTTAACGGACACGATTCGAAACAAAATGGAAATTGAAAATGATCTACTTAAGATAAATGGATCTGTGAGATCATGTCCGAGGCTTTAATACCGAGTAATCCATCTTTGCGTAGCGAATTTGATGATGTAATCCCGAAAGCTATGGATTAATTTCTTATTGTGGAGACTCCGTAATGATACAAAGAACGCTTGTGGTTCAGTCACTTTGTTTGGATTAGACTTAGCTCGTTGTGAAAGACGAAATCTTTTAGTGGAATTCTCATTTTGATATTCTGCGGATGTAGCGGATTAATTTTGCGAATGTATTTAAGTACTTTGGGGAATTTATAAGTGTTGAAACTGTTCTGAATTGTCTATTATACATGCAGTTATTGTTTCGGTACATATATACGGTTTGCTTTGTTCTCAATATTGGGGCTAACAATAAAGAGTCTTCATCTCTGGTAAAGTTATTTTTTAAATTAATGATCATGATTTGCAAGAATAATAAGAAATGTGTAAGGATGCAATAAATATCAATGAGCAGTTGACAGATTTAGGCGTTACTTTGCAGAATTCCATATTAGATTAATGGATCCACACCCAGAAGTCTTCTCGGGTGGACAGGCGACCGTCAACATCTCCTGCATCTCCTGATGATCCCTCGTAGAGAGGAATCACGTGTCGAAGATTATACGGTCTAGTGGTGGGTTGTTGTATTGGGATGCGTATTTTTCTGTGGAAACTGTATGAAAATATGTGCATCTGAGCACAATTATTTATTGTCTCCTCTAACCAAGACAGTATTTCGAGGAGAAGCAAAGGAAATATAATTAATAAATCTAATGTATTGCGTAGACCTACAAATGGCATAAATGAAGTTTTGGAAACTCCAAGAGTACAGGTACTAGTAGTTTCACAATTAGAACAGAAATGTAGCAGCTGACACCGCTGTCAGTTCACGAAATAGGATGAAAGTTTTCGAAAATTTCAACTGTTTAAATTAAAAGTTCGCATTCAAAGCAATTAAAGAGGCTAATTTAAATGTCCAACAAACACATCTAGAACAAAGAAACAATTATTCTGGTGGAAGCCCGGTTCTGTAGTAATTATACCGGTTTTGGAGGGACGCCAGCCAGAAAGCGCTTCCTTTTGCCATACTTACCCGCCTCGGGGTTTAAAGGATTCAGTTTTTGGTATTTTCTTTAATTGAAGAACTAATAATTGGCTCGGAGCCGGTCGTAGGAGGCTTGGCTTATATTCTGATACGAATTAAGCCGTTACAAATTTCAGTGGTGACGAAACAAACAAATAATAATTAAGGGGATAATTAAACTCAATAAGGCTTGTGTTATGAGTACTCTAGACTACCATGTATTTCATAGATATATTCCTAATACTGTCCCAGAGACGGACGATAGTTAAAAGAGGGCTGATTGTATTTTCTGCAATTTTTTACGAGATTGTTAAGTTTTTCCATACTTCGCATAAACCCAAACACGCAAAACGCTACTTTTAAAACTTGGTGTGATTACGTTACTGAAAATAATCATTGCAAAAACTGGGCACATGTTGTATTAAAACTTCAGTACCTAGTTCGTTATAGTACAAATGATGTACTGATAATAAAACAACGAATTTAACTTAAACTTAACGACACACATAATATAACACGGTTATAGGGTAAAAAAAAATGCTATGGAAATTGCGAAAATAATAAAACAATTGACATAAGTTTCTGTCAAAAATATTATTTTTGTGACATGCTTGTATTGCCGACTGTACTTTTCTTTGAACATCCATCAACTACTCACCGAGACGATTCTAAAGAGCCTTAACTCAGTAGGATTGCATTATTTTATTACAGAGTTCCTATGACCACCTTCCTGCTCCACCATCATATCAGCTCGATTGTATCATATTACATAAGTATGCCAAATTTTAGCTCAATTGAAATCCGGGAAGTAGGTCAAATTTAACTTGCAAGATTCCACCCGAACAAACATATTACATACATTGCAAGTTAAATAAGAGCTTGTAAAAAATACTACCTAGGCGACTAATATAGTAACTTGGCGACTGGTCGCCCAGGGAGCAGTCGCTGAGTTATTAAATTAGTCGCCTAGGTAGTATTTTTGTAGGTAAGGTAAAGTTAGGTTAGGTTAGTTTTTGATGCTCCTTTAATTAGAACCCTTAAAATTGTGGATATCCCGGAAACTACTAAAAATCGCACAACATACATGGGGGTCAAATCGATAGCTTTAAAGCTGCGCTATCAGCCCCCTCATAGGCTTATCGTCGGTCATTGGGACACTCTGTATACATACGAAATAGGAAACATCCAAAACTCAGGCTTCGAGTATGCACAAATACTGGCCCTAACCAGAATTTGAACCGAGGACCGTCAGCTTCAGCATGGTCATTACCGCTGAGCTAAACCGGTATCTCTAACGTCTTGCTAAGTTTAAAATTGCTTTTGAAATTACAAATCTTTTGGCGATTGGAGTTCTAGAAATTGGTAAAACAGTTGTTATGATTTGTTATGCTAACCGGTCGTCAAATAACACTTTAAATAACGTCCTGCCAAGTTTAAAATTGCTTTTGAAATTGCAAATCTTTTGGTGAATTAAGTTCTAGGAATGGACTAAACAGTTGTCATATTTTTGTTATTTTTGGAAAGTCTAATCTGCGCCGATTTAATATAGTAAATCCTCATAATTTTAAACGCCAGTAAAAAGATTAAGCAAATGTCGATATACCGTATTCTTTATCTTGAATGCTTTTGAAAAGGTTTCTGCAAATGTTCATTGCAATGCACAATTTTTATCTCCATACTGCCATTTAAACGAATTTTTAGTACACATCCTTCGACTTATCTTAAATTTGTTCCGAAGAAATAAAAGCAAGCGCAAATTTCTGCAAATTCACGTTTAGGTGGACTTCGGGTACTTGGACAGACAAACTCAAGTAAAAAAAGTCGGACTCGCCCATGAATGGTTCCCCATCCGTTTATGCAAAAAAATGCACTACAGATGAAAAAAAATACGATATAGAAAAAAAAACACCAACAAAAGATCGTATCTCCCCAGCATTTACGTCCTTTTGCTGAGAAGAGCAGTTTTTTGGCAATAACTTAAAAACGGTATGTTTAATCATGTTGAAAAAAATTTTCGTTGGAAGTATTCATTAAGCTTTATATTTGTAAACTTTCATATTTTTTGAATTTACCGTTTAGAAAATAGATTTTTGCTACTTTCGTAGCGAATATTTCGGAAAATATTCACTAAACCAATTTTTTTTTTGAAATTAAAAATGTTTTTAGAAGTACTGTCGAAATATGTGCGACACCCTGATATTTGCAGAAAATTATTTTTTTCAGTTTTGGTTACATGTATGGAGTGCCCCCCCTATAAATATATATATATATATTATTTAACTATCAAACTAAGTAGCGGTTACACCTTACATCTTATAGTTTGTGAGTAAAATGCCTGTGACATACGGATGGACAAACAGACAGACATGACGAATCTATAAGGGTTCCATTTTTGCCATTTTGGCTACGTAACCCTAAAAAGGTATGAGGAGAGAGTTTAAAGCTTACTACTCGCTCGTTTGCCTCCTATGTCATGAAAAAAAGATGTTTATCAATGAGACTGCCCTATGATCACTCTCAACATATTCATTCGCTGTAGGATGATAGAAGACCGTTCGATTATATCTTTTTATTTTAAATATGTCAGCGCCAGCCAACACAAAGAGGGCCTCCAGACACCCTTTCCCCTTACCCTTTCCTTTATCGCAGAGTGACGAATTTCCTGCGGGAGATCTAGTTTTATAGTTGGAAACCTTAATAGTATTCCATTTACCAAGACTAAATGGGACATTGCATTTCCAGCTAGCGGTTTACTAATGTTTGGCAAATTTTGTTTCTCAAACTGTTTCACTTCCCAAATATTTCTTTTCCCAAACTTAGGTTTTCCCAAAAACAGTAAAATTTTCAGAATTTCTATAAAACAAACCTAACCTAACCTATTGAGCTCTACACAATGGCTTAAAAAAGTATCTGGATTTTCTTCGGTTTCGGAGAAAAGCGCGAGTTTGGGAAATGAAACATTTGGGAATTGAGGCAGTTTGGGAAATAATAGTTTGCTGAAAGAAAGTATCCGCCAGCGAGCATATATTAACCCGTGAAATGACGGTGCGTCCACAGGTGTTCATAGGCTTGTAGGCTTAACACCGCTTAGTTGATACTAGTACTGTAAAGTATATTAAGATTGTAGTTTTAGAATGATAGACAGGTATAAAAAAAAGTAGAAAAATTCAAATCAAATGAAATAAAAATACAGATTTTAAAAATATAGTTGTCTTTCTTGTGGGTAATAAAATAACAAACAAAACAGCGCCATCTCTCACTGTCATAATACTTACTCGAGAAGCAATGGAACAGAGATGTAGCGTGATACGCATGTCTTGGATAATGGTCAATGCACTTAGCATTTAAAAAAAAGATACACAGGGCGCTACTAGTCGACGTCGTTTGAATTTGTAATTGAAACTCGTTATTATTAGTTAAGGCTAAAGTGAATATAGGAGGAGTTATCTGAAACCACAACAAAGGCAAAAGCTAATTATTTTTCTGCTTCGTTTATTATTCAGTTATAATTATTAAATCCACGCCGCTAGCATTTCTGACATGGTGCTGCTGAGCGCGTCGGTGTACGGGCTGCGCAAGCCGCTGAAAGTGTGTGAAACGTATGCAGCTGATCATGGCCTTAAATATAATGTTGCCAAAAGCCGGTTTATGGTGTTTGAGTGCGGTCGCAAGAAGACAGTGGAAGTTCCCGCCATTTGCCTCAATGGTACCCCTATGGGGAGAGTAGACCATTTCAAGTACTTAGGCCATTTGATCGCGACCGACCTCAAAGACGACCTGGATATGGAAAGGGAACGAAGGGCTCTGTCGGTCAGGGCGAATATGATCGCACGCAGATTTGCAAGGTGCTCCAAAGTGGTAAAAGTTACATTGTTTAGGGCGTTTTGCACCTCCCTTTATACTTGCAATTTGTGGGCGCGTTACACGCAACGGGCCTATGGGGCCCTTCGGGTCCAGTATAATAATGCGTTCCGGGTGTTGATGGGACTGCCTCGTTTCTGTAGCGCATCAGGGATGTTCGCGGAAGCGCGTGTGGATTGTTTTTGTACAACCATGCGTGCGCGCACCGCATCCCTGGTGCGCCGTGTGCGTCGCAGTCCCAACAGCATTCTACGCATGATAGCGGACAGGTTTGACTGTCCCTACATGTTACACTGTGAGGGATTGCACTCCCCAGTCAGTGTTGTCTTGTTTTAAATGTAAGTTTTTGACCTACGAACTCTTTAGTTTGTAAGTTCTACTAATACAATATGTGTCCATGGTTACACGAAATAAAGATAAATAAATAAATAAATAAAAAATAAAAATTTCTATTACTAGCCAGGTCAACTGCATTGGAAGTAAATATGGATACCACAATTCTGTTTGCATGTATCGATACGGGAGACCAGATACGGGAGTACGGTTGTCTCAGGGTGATGAAAGATCGCGAGATGTGGCTTCCTCGCGCCAAATCGGCTAACAGATTTCAACAAATTTTTGCACACGGGTACTACAGATGGTTATAGGATAGTTTTTACCCGACTACGCTCTAAAAAAAGAGGTCTTATGACTTTTTCTCCTCCTACCTCGCTAAAACAATAATTTAAATTAAATATGTAAAATTAAGCATTCAAATTTCATGAGAATAAGAAAAAAAATTATTTTTATTTTGCAAAACATAGGTAATTGTTTAAAAACACTATGTTTTGCCGAAAGGCATACAAAATTAGAGAGTGTAGCATACATAATACAAAAACATATTCAAAATTCATTATTATTAATTATTATAAAAAAAAAAAAAAAAAATATCGGACAATTATCATCATTAACATTATTATCCTTTAAATATTCTTAAGTACAATAGAACGCCTTTTTAACTAAGGATTTAAACAACTTTTTTTTACATTTGAATATCCTGCAAATCGAAAAATTTATTTAAAATTAAATTGACATAGGCGTGACGGACGCCACATATATATATTATAATTATAAGATATTCTATGGCTAAAAAACTTGAAACGAATGTGAACTTGAATGTTGAACCTCATAGTAATGGTACTATGAGGTTTAATACTGACCATCGAATATCAATACAGTTTGAAACCAGGTAAGAATCGCATACTAAGGAAAACTCCATTTGAAAATTAGCCGAAAGCATTTTCCTGCGTCAAGAGTCGGTACCATAACGCTCCGTATCGTGGCCATTCATCCCTCCTTTAGGGGTCCCTCGGAAATGAAGAAATCCGGCCGCGCGTCACGCTTAATGGAATCTCGTCGCGGAATATTCCCGACGGGAAATTCCCCGGGATATAATTCCCGCGGTAAATTCTTTTAGGACGGCCCGGGAATTCCGCCATGTTTCATTAAATATTCTTAAGGAATTAATTGCCTGGCGGATTCATAACGGTGTTGTGATGAATTTATTATGATTATTTATTTTTCCTGTTATTGGGGTAGTCACTTTTTAAAATCACGAATAACAGGACAAATTAACATTATAGAACTCAATAGTTTCTTCTGTTTCCGCGACTATTACTCATTAAAATATGTAAAACAATTATAACGGATTATATCGCGTATATTATCTCATTTCAGTTCCCGACGTTTCGGAAGCTTTTCAGCTTTCCATGTTCACGGGTTGAATACGGGTCAACCCGTGAACATGGAAAGCTGAAAAGGTCAGGAACTCAAATGAGATAATATCTATACCTTACAGCACAATCTTACTAACTGTTTGAAAAAAATGCTTGTAATTAGTACGTTAGTGCACAAATACGTAAAGTTGAAATTCCATGGGCAAAAATACTGTAATTAGTACGATTGTAAACTAAGGTACATACATATACGTAATATAATCCGTTAAAATTGTTTTATTTAAATATAGAACTCAGTTATCGATATTATAAAATAGTAAAAATGAAATGTCTGTACATTGAAAATATAAAAAAAATAAGTGACACGCACTGACTATTTGAGCGTTACGACACAATTTTTTTTTTGTTTGTTCATATGTGTCGTTGTGGCTTTATCACGCCAAAACGGCTCAACAGATTTAAAGTATTTTTGGTACACGGGTAGCTGGGCATCTACAGATGTTTATAGAATACTTTTTACTCGACTACACTGAAGAAACAAAAGACGGTATGATTTTTTTTCCTCCACCCGAAGTTGCGGGCGCCTTCTAGTGTTAAATAAATAAAAGTTTACAAAAATATCAAGTTAAATGCTACTAAAACAATTTTAATTCTAATCTATAATTACAAAGTTGTAAAAATTAAATGTTTGTATGTGTCGTTGTGTGGCTTCATCACGCTAAATCGGCTAAACGGATTTCAACTATTTTTGGTACACGGATAACCGGGTATCTCCAGATAGTTATAGGATACTTTTTATCCGATTATGCTGAAGAGAAAAAGAGGAGTTATGACTTTTTCTCCTCCGCGAATGAAGTTGCGGGCGCTTTCTAGTCTGTAATATTTTTATTGAATTAAAGAGAAATACTTCGAGTTCTCACCTACGGGGCTCAGACTTAGTCTTTGACGGAAGCTCAGAAGTCCAAACTCAGGGTTTGCCAGCGAGCTATGGAGCGCAGCATATTAGGTGTAAAGCTAATGGATCGTATTCGGAACACCACGCTGCGCTCACAAACCCAGATATTTGATGTAGCTCGGAAGGCGGCAAGGTTGAAGTGGAACTGGGCTGGTCACGTCCGTCGTATGCCGAATGATTTGTGGGCTAAGAAGACCACAGAGTGGAAGCCACATAACTTAAAACGGAGACGTGGCAGACCACGTCGGAGATGGCGGGACGACTTGGACTCCTTTGCAAAGAACTGGCCAGATGATGCTCAAAATCGAGACCAATGGAAAAAGAGGGGGGAGGCCTTTGCCCAGCAGTAGGACATAACAGGCTTGCAATAATAAAATAAAGAGAAAACTTTAGTTGCGTTGCAAAGCTCTAATATGTTTGTCAAACAAACATAGTACAAATAGCATCATACTTAAGTGTCAATAAGGTCTACAAATGGTCAGTTCAGTGTGTACAAGGTGGTACATGATTTAATTTTTTTTACTAAACTTTGCGCAACCTTAAGCTTTTTTACACCCAAAAAGCCTATAGTGCCATCTGCGCATACTATACCTGTTCCGGGCGATGGTGGCGCTTCCTCGATACTGCAGTGCCTCCGGCATGTTTGCTGACGCACACACAGACGATTTTTTTGCGCTCATGCGCAAGAAAGTTGGGTCTCTTATAAGCCGAGGCCGGGGAGCCCCAACAGTCTCCTGCAGGTAGTTGCGGGCAGGCAGGACAGCGCTTTACTAGGTAGGTTCAATGAGCTGCATGCCCCGAGTGCGCATGTATTTCAGTGAACCAGCTGGCTATGCTAGTTATTACAATAGCATTATAAATATTGGTAACCGCTAACATAGATTATTAAGTATTCCCATTTTGTTTACTAACATCCTATGGACCATTAAGTTGTCTTAAAATAAAGTTTTTTTTTTTTTAAGTTTTTATTTAAAACCTTTAGTGATTACACAGAACATAAACTAAGAAGATAAGAGAAGAGAAAATAAACGCCTTAACATAAAGCGATATTTTAAAGCACCATGATTTAGTGAGGCGGTCTGCATAATGAAGATGCCGGCATTATTATATCCAAAATTGTAAGGAGCTGTAGCTTATTTAAGAGCGACTAAATTATTAGCGACATTGTGTGGTTTAATTAAAATTGTCTTTGTCATAATTAAGGGTGGTGTTGTGTTCTTGGAAGTTATAATCCCGAAGGCGGAAGTTGACATCTACACTATTATAAAGTTGTGAAAATGAAATTTCTGAACATTTAAGAGTTTTTCATAAAAATAGGTGCAACTATTTGAAGGTGGGCCGAACAGATTTCGATATATTGCCACAAAATGCTGGAATAATCTTCCTTCACCGATTGCTTTTAATCAAAATATCGAGCTTACTATTTTAAGAGTCTCCGGCAGGCTCGGCCGAATTTCACCTTCCCATACAAACGGAGTTACGTTCTCATTTTGAAACTACGTGTTCGATTGAAACGAAACTTTGCATATAAATACAATGACATGAAGTATATCTGAGCTTAGTTTATAAGGCTCCAGTTTATAAAACAAACGAAATACCGCAAAAACAAGTTTTGTATGAAAAACTTAAATTCGCTATATTTTTTTTACTACGGTATCTGAAGCTATATGAACTAATTACAGGCCTATATACCTTAACTTATTCTAGGTACGAAGTTTCAGAGCAAACTAGCTAGTCGTTTTTAAATGAGAGCGTAACTATGAGCGTATATTGAGAACCGAGCTTACCGGGGACTCTTTAAAGTGCAGACTGAGAGAAAAATTCAGGGAAACCAATATTCTCACCGTAGCATCTCAGTACATTCTCGAGAATATTATGTATGTTCGGAAAAATCAACATGATTTCAAACACAACAGTGACATTCACCACTACAATACAAGAAATAAGAACAAGCTTGCCATGCCTGCTCATCGTCTCCGCAAGGTCGGAACTTCGTTCGTGGGGAACTGTGTACGCTTCTATAACAAAATACCTACCGATGTAGTGAATTTACCTTGCAGCAAATTTAAGTCCCACATAAAACGTCACCTACTAAACAAGGCGTATTATACTGTAAATGACTTTTTAGACATAACAACATTAGATGTCTTTAAGCCAGTAGTTTAGTCTTGTGTATGTAAAGTAAGCATTATTTTAAGAAGTAATAATAGTTCGCATTTAATGTAACATGAGAGCACATTTGTTGTTTCTCACCGGCCAATACTATTAGTGTTTAATGCCCGGCAGTGTGAGCATGTCATGCTCGCTTGAAGGTCTTTGCTTACGGTGGCGTTGTTGATCGGGTCGCAACCTTCCATAAAATATGGTTGAGGGAGGCGATGGCTGAGATATGCGTCATGCTCGTGAACGGGTGCCGTTTGTGGGGTCCGGTCTGTTCATGCTAGCAAGGGCCAAATTAATTGTATACCTAGTAACTGCCTACCAGTGTTTAATGAACTGATGACGTGAGAGACTTCATCCTGTACTCGATTGAAGTTATTCATTTTTTATTTGATTTAGAGACTGTATACATCTCTAACAGTTTTGTTTTATTTATAGAGGTATATCCTTAAACATTTCTGAGGATTTTAATTAACTAATTTTATCTTTTTGCATGTTATGACGCCTAGAGACCATATACATCTCTAAGAAATTTACATTTAATAATAATTATTTTTAATGTATTATTCACTTTGACCCCTAAGAGACCTTAAACATCTCAGTACAAGTCGTCAAATTATTATATTTAATTTTATCGCATGTCGTGACGCCTAGAGACCTTATACATCTCTGAAAAAAAAGTTTATATTTTATATTAACATTGATCTAGAGAATTTGTACATATCCTCTGCGTGTATCAATTATAAATTAATTATAACACAATTGTAAACGTTTTAAGTATAATTAAGACAATATTGTAATAGTTAATTGGTACACGCATATTAATTGTTTTATATACTCTGACACGTAGAATTTTATTCTAGACACATTCTAGATTTTTTTTCTTTTTTATTGACAATCCTTTTGGGATTTATCTTATAAATGATTTTAATTTTTAAAATGATGATATTATCAATAATAAGTAAATATTATACTTAAGTTAAATGATCTGATTAGGTTTTTCTGGGTTTCCCTAATCCTTGCAACAAATGTTGGATCATATTGTATGTTTCCCAGCAAAGACTTCTCTCATTGTGACTGACAATTCGAAAGTGCTTGTATCTAAGCCTACTTGAATAAAGGATATTCTGATTTGATTTGATTTGATTTGCAAAAACTAGAGCGAATGTTGTATTACTCGTATTTTCTTATTTTTGGGCACCACTGCAAATCAGCGCCACGGGTCGCTGTGGCAACAAGACCGTGCTGAGTGGTGTCCACTTAAGCGCCATTTTTTTTAAATAACATATCGTTATTCTCCACATTTTTTTTCTCTCTTTTATTATACAACATGACGTCAATTTTATCCTAAAATTGCCTCATTTTTTATTTTGCCAGCCGTTGCAAAACATTCGAAACATCGAAATAAATGAGCTACGATTATGTTAAGCTATTAAACATTTTATGCTAGGTAATCCAAATCAGATTGTAATCGTCTGATCGATTTGGTAGTCAATAACATAGACAAATTGTAATATCTCGCATCTGTATTAACTGCAGGAAAGATCTGAAGCCAGCGCAGCGTAAACGGCAAAGTCGTTCAATAATTCAGAGGAATCAATTGGCTGCAACAACTGTGCGAGCGGCAGAGCGTTCGATTTCCCGGAAAACGCCGTACAACAGGAAAAAGTGTGTAACTCTGATACATTTTTATGAGTATCAGTTTTACTTTTACTTTTATATACGCGCTGTTTATAAATATTGGCTTTATGTGCCTAACTGAACACTTCGGTACTATTTATTATAAAGGTATAAAAATGTCTATACATTGAAAATATCTACAAAAAATATTGTAACGAACTATTTAAGGTGCGTTGGGGTAAGACGGGAGTATGGGAAAGACTAAAACTTTACCGAAAATGCTCTTAAAGGCATTGAGATAGAGTTCACCTTTCGAACTTCCCCTTACTTTTTTTGTATGTTTGCATGTGTCGTTGTGGCCGAATCGGCTTAACGGATTTCAACTATTTTTGGTATACGGGTAACTGGGTATCCACAGATGGTTATAGAATACTTATTATCCGACTATGCTGAAGAAAACAATAGGGATAATGACTTTTTTCCTCCACGAACGAAGTTCTAGTTCTAGTCTGACCACTGTCACTTTGTTACTGAGATAAGAGAGAGAGAACTTTTATGATAATGACGTAAAACATTATATTTCTCTCGCTCGATCCTTTATTGAAAACCAAAGATAGACGGTGCCCGACATAATCAACACTGATAATGTGAATATTTAACATCTCTTTAAATTGTCATAGTGCTAAATTCCTTACGAGTTTAGAAAGACGAAAGAAATATATATACATGTCAGGTATACAGGAGACGCGCTACCACGTCACCCGACAAATATTGCACAACCCTTTCATTTGAATACCCCTGCTCCCTCTGAGCGTTTATTTTGTCTATTGACTGCTTTGCAACAAGATGTGTGCAGGATAAAGTCAAGACTGGTTCGACAGCCGGGGCAATCAGTTCTTCTCCGGGTTCTCCATTTATTATTCACCGCCGGGCGATTCGGGAAGAAACTCCGGCATGTGATTTCTTTCTATTTTCGTATAACATATGTGCTAACGAGTAGGTAAGTGGCGATTCTAAATTATATAAGGTGTCTCGTAAGGAACTCGACAGATTTTAACCACGCCACGCATTGCTTCGGTCATGCGCAGCGTGATAAGCCCACGCGCAAAATGATTCGACGGCCTGGTTAGGGTTGCTCAAGTCCTGGTTAGGTTGTACAAGTTCATCCAGAAATTCCAGATAAAGTGTATAAATATAGAATCAAAGTCAGGCCAGCTCCATCGCGCACAAAGAGATGAATAAATAACCTTAATATGTATGCGGTATCCAATTTATTTATTTATTTAATCTTTATTGCTCAAAAGAAAAAACTTATCGTACAAAAAGGCGGACTTAATGCCATAGGGTATTCTCTACCAGTCAACCTTGAGGCAAAGCAAATAAATTGTGGGCGGTGCAATTAATTTACAGACATAATTTAGGAAGATAAATACTTAGATACATACATATTCATATAATATATACCTATATATATAAATAAATTCAGACGAAACAAGCTAATCAGACAAGCTAAGAGTTTGCAGTTCTGCTAACAAAGAGTTCGACTACAAGTCTCATGTATAATTTATTACTGACTTAATTCTATAAATATAATTTGTTACTGACTTAATTCTCAACCTTATCACGATCATCATTTCAAACATAGGACGTCCACTGTTGGACACAAGCGTCCTGAATAGATTTCCACATTGGCCGGATAGAGGCGAACTGCATCCCCGCAGCCCTAACCAGGCTGTCCACGCTGCGCTTGCCGGTACGCGATCTCCACTCGAGAAGCTTTCTGCACCAACGGCCATCGGTTCTTCGAACTATGTGCCCTTCCCATTGCCTCTTCAGTTACCCTGTTTGCTATGTCGATGACCTTGGTTCGTCTACAAATCTCCTCCTTTCTGAATCGATCTCATAGAGAGATCCTGAGCATAGCCCTTTCCATAGCTCGTGGAGTGACTCTGAGCTTCCTTAAGAGGCCCGTAGTTATAGACCAACTCTCGGCTCCGTAGGTCATCACCGGAAATACGCATTAGTTGAAGACTTTCGTCTTTAAGCACTGAGGTATCCTGGATGAGAAGCTTCGCAGTTTCCTAAACGCTGCCCGCTCATCCAAGTTGAATCCGTCGATTGTTCTCGTCGTCGAACTTGGACTTATCGCGATATATTACGATTATTGTAACGAGTTTCTTTACAAAACTTTAATATATGGATCAACAATGGAAGTTCGATCAACTTTCTGAGACATTGGTAGCAACTGCGGCTTCCAAAGACCGCTGTGGATTAGGCAAACATGCTCTTTATATCGAAATGACAATTTCTGTAATACTAATGCCTTCAGAGTACGAAGTTCAAAGGCTTATCGGCTTTACCCCGCCGGCAAGCGACTCGCGGATGAACTACATCGAGCTGTTACAACTAATATTTTTACTTAGTATCATCAAATGTAATCTATACTATTAGAGAGTTGTAAAAGTTAAATTTTTGCATGTGTCGTTGTGGTTTCACTACTCTAAATCGGCTAAACAGATTTCAACTAGTTTTGGTACACGGGTTGCTGGGTATCTCTAGATGGTTATAGGATACGTTTTACTCGACAATGTTAAAGAAAAAAGAGGGGTCATGACTTGTTCACCTCCGTGAAATAAGTTGCGGGCGCCTTCTAGTGTTATAAGTAAGATCCTGTAATTGGCTCTCTCTATTACTATTTCAGAACTACGAACATCGCTTAAGCCGTTGGATCTTATTGATGGATACGTGTATTCATCATAGAGGTTATTTATACAGGTATGTATTTCCTGTATCTATATGGGGTAAGATACGCTGAAGACAACTGATGGCCGAAATGATCAAAATTTTTGTAGAAAAAATGACTGACTGTTGAGTTTGTTTCGGCTTTCTCATCAACAGTGGTCTTCTCTTGGGAAATGCCATATAGTCAAGACTAGTAAAAGTGCCTTGCAGAATAAATATAATTATTTCATTGTATAATGCATTTCACCAGAACGTCTACTTTGTCGGGTACGTGCCGTCTATGAGAGCTACCTTAAAAACATATAAGATGTCCAAGAATTCACTACCAATACAAAAACCAAGTTATAAAATTTTTACATACCAAAAATTTACTTCCTAACTTTCTTAAAAGTATGAAAATAATTTTTGATGGAATGTACTATGGTACATGTTATTTTTCTGCTGCCTTTACACCAGTCAGTTCTACTCGTAGTTACTCAATAACTACCTGTTCCCCAAAATACTAGATATAAGCCACCACTAGCCCGCTAAGCCAAACTTTCCCATTGATCAAGACTGTCTGATTGGGGGAATTCTTATCGGGGTGTCGTCGAGTTTCCAAACACTCGATACTCAGTTATTTTATAGTTACAAGCCAGAGTTGGAAACTTGAGGGTTGTATCTTGATTATCTTTTGAATTAAGTACTGAATGTATTATACGCTCTGGTAAGTTTGAGATAAGGTTTCGGTGGTGGACTTAATACTTATCAATATGCTGTGTAAATTATAGCAATAGATCAAGCTGTACATTTTATATAATATTAGAAGGTGCCCACAACTTCGTTAGTGGAGGAGAAAAAAATCATTAACCTTCGTTATTTCTTCAGCAAGGAAGGGTAAAAAGTCCTATTACCATCTGTGCATGATCAGCTTCCAAAAATGATTGCAATCCATTCAGCCGTGTTGTTGCCATCAAACTACAATGATATATGAAAAAAAAAAAACCACTCAGTGACCTTTAAATACTCCGTATTACTTATTTTCTTTAATCTAAGAACTGTACTTTTTTTTACCTTGCAAGTTAATGCGATTGTGTTTATTTAAGAAATACTCTTAAATTATACTAAAGAGAGTTCGAGACTAAAATTATTAAAATAAAAGTGCTCCAAATTGAGAATAACCTACTGAGAGTCCATTAGAAATATAGCGACTTCGCTCTATAAACATTTCGAAAGCTAACTTTACTCTCAAAATCTTGTGGCATCTTGGCTTTGTCTTCTAATACAATTGATCACAAACGAATCAAAAGCCAGAAACTTTATAGTCAATCATGCGTCCGGTAAGTTGATCCGAACAAAGATCAGTAACCAACCGAACTCGGATTAACTCGTACTTCTTGGAACTCGGCCGTACGGCGCACTTAACCGGAGTTTCATTTGAGTACCTATCGAAGTAACATAGGGCCCTGGAAATGCCTTGAGGAACAATCTATAATTTTGTTCATTGGATCCTTGAGCTGGAACTGTTTAGTTTTGCTCTGTCATGCTGGGTGATTATGGAGTCATTTGTGGGGGTGATCAGTACCACTAGCGCAATTGTGATACGCGACCCTTGGTCACGCGACAAAGATTGTGTGTCTCTTTCTTTTCAATACAATAGAGAAAGATGGGTGATACTATGTCGCATGACAAGTGTAAATAGTCGCAAAAAGGAGTGCTAGACCAGCAGGGGTGATTGTGATCGAGGATCATACTCGTACTGAGCAATTTTTACTATGATGCAAAGCACGAAATTGCGAATAAGAATCAGCTAATTAAGATAATTGATAAATTCAGGCGTTACATTGCGGAATTCCATATTAGATTAAAGGATTATAGTTCCTTTGCTTTTTCACGAAATGTGTCTTGGTTATATGACAGTAAATCGTGCTCACATGCGCGTACTTTCATGCAGTTTCCACAGAAAAATACGCATGCAAATACAACAAACCATCCCGAGACAGTAATCCTCAAACTTTGAGGATTAAAATACTATTTCGCAGAAAAGGCAAAGGAACTATAATCCATTACGCTAATTAAGAGCTAAGTGATAAAGAATTGATCCATGACAGCAGGCTTGTGCGTAGAAGTGGGACGTATTTAGGCTGATGATGATGATAGCTAATTATCCAAAAAGTATGAAACAGCTGATTTTTTTTCGCGTAATCGTGGTTGGCTCCTTCGTAAAAGTTGCTCAGTGTGACCCGTCCCCGCCACCCCTGTTACTCCCGCTCATATATCACCTAGTATTGTAATAGCTTTCTAAAATGACTTACAGCACAAGCCTAATAAAAATCGTGAGGTCAATAAGTTAGTTCCGAACTACGACCGGCAACAGTCAGAGCTCGGATCGTCTCGGACTATTCGAAACAAACCTACTCTTAACCGGAATTTTACTTGAGGACATATCGGGGAAATTTAGGGCCACTGGAAATGCAGAACGCTGTAAGTGGCTTCATACATATGAAGAAATAAATATTAAAATTGGCTTTGATGCAAGACAGAAATTTTATAGTAAAATCGTGCGTTGAGCAAGTTCGTTTCGAACAAGGACTGGAAACAGATTGTCTCGTAGCGCTCATCCGGGCTCGGTTGGACTTAGCTAGAGTTTCACTTGAGGACCTAAACGATGCTGGAAGTGCCTGAAGAATAATTTCAGGTATAGTTTTTGGATCCACGGAAGATCAGCGTCATGGCACTCATGAGTGCTCTGACATATGCTGAGTGGACTCCATTTTTGTAAACACAAATATGATTGATTATAGCTCCTAGGTTTAGCTTTAAGTCTAGGTTAAGTCTATACATGTCACTTTTCCAATGTACTGCAATTTTTGTTGTTGTTTACAAAATAAATGTATCTTCTTCTTCTTCTTCTTCTAATGGTTTCTTACCACATCTGTATTACTTTATCTGTTTAATTGGCTTTATGTATTAATTCGAAGCTCTGTTATCATCACCACAACCACCACCATCATCATAGTCATCGTCATTGTCATCGTCATCGTATATAACGTAATACCTTCAGAACCTGTCGGGGTAACATACGATGCTGGAAGAGAATTTACCCGAGTTTCACCCTTTTGAACGCCGGACATATTTAGATAATAACGTAAGCAAAGATATCAGGTAATTAGTATCACAAACCGCACATTAAACACGACACTGAAATAAAAACTCCGTATTTGATTAATAAAACGAGTAATAAAACGTTTTACAATACAATCAATGGTTTTGCTAGCTTCAAAGTATCTAATTGAGTATTTCTGAATTCTAGCTTAATAACTTGACCGCGATGTCCCAAATTACACATTTCCAGTCCTCCCAGCGTTCTACATCCGCGGCAGTAATTAACTACGAGGGGTGTTAATAAATTGGCAACTTCTGAACGAGATGGATTGCGGACGGCTTATTGGCCGAGTTATTTATTAGGAAAATTGAAAATTTGCCACCCTCTCCGAGAGGAATAAAGTTACACTAAAATAGTGTACAGATAGTGAGGTATATTCAAGACTTTATCCTACCTTAATCGATGTCATAATCCACGTATTGCGTAATTTACTGGAAACTGTCAAACTAATTAACTAATGCATAAATAAAATAAATAACACAGGGACAATCTTACACAAATCGACCTAGTCCCAAACTAAGCGAAGCTTGCGCTATGGGTACTAGGCGACGATGACAATAATATATGGATAAATTATACACTTAAATACATACAAAACATCCAGAAGCCTGGAACAAATATTCGTGCTCATCACACAAACACTTGCTCTGGCCGGGATTCGAACTCCGGGACCGCCAGCTTCGTAGGCCGTTGTACAACCCACTGAGCCAACCAAATGTGTCGTACAAAATAAATATCTACTACCGCTTATGGGCAGAGGTCGGAATAGATATAGCTTGGAAATTTCGTTCGTGAAAATCCCATGGTCTGCGGCTGACGGGGAGAAAAACTGAAAAAGGGTATTTTTCCGGGATAAAAAGTAGCCTATGTCCTTCCCCGGGACTCAAACTATCTTCATGCCTTCATCCAAATCGATTCAGCGTTTTAAGCGTGAAAAGGAAACAGACAGACAGACAGACACGCTTTCGCATTTATAATATTAGTATGAATAATTAACTAATCTAGGAAATCCCGCATTTAAAAAAAAAAAATATCGTTAAGTTTGGTGGTCATAACCACTCTTAATTAAGTCCTCCCACGAAGTTTAGGTAAATAGGCACTATACCTCGGCAGCTTTGTTTGTGATACTCCCATGGTCTGCGGGCTGCGGGGGGAAAGACAGCGGGGGCGGTGGGTATGAAGTTTGCGCGCGGCAGGCTCCGAATGAATTGTCTACGGGCGACGGGGATAAGAAGACAGCGGGGGCGGGTATGAAGTTTGCGTGCGGCGGAGCACAACGCCTGCCGCGCGCAAACTTCATACCCGCCCCCGCTGTCTTTCCCCCCGTCGCCCGCAGACCATGGGAGTATCACAAACAAAGCTGCCGAGGTATAGTGCCTATTTACCTAAACTTCGTGGGAGGACTTAATTAAGAGTGGTTATGACCACCAAACTTAACGATAATTTTTTTTAAATGCGGGATTTCCTGGATTAGTTAATTATTCATACTAATATTATAAATGCCAAAGCGTGTCTGTCTGTCTGTCTTTTCACGCTTAAAACGCTGAATCGATTTGGATGAAGGCATGGAGATAGTTTGAGTCCCGGGGAAGGACATAGGCTACTTTTTATCCCGGAAAAATACCCTTATCCGCGATAAATGAATTTAGGACGGACGAAGTCGCGGTCAAAAGCTAATTGCTAATAAATCACTCTGAGGATCAGGTTATTCATGAATAACTATTGTCTAATGCAGAATTCAAACACGTTGACAACCCAAGAGTGGACATACAATAGGTCCGTCAGACATACTTAGGACTGACCCCGAGAGTGAATTTATGAATATTAGGTATTATTTATTTATTTTATTTATTTATTATTAGACACACCAACAAGACACAGGCTTATGTCATACAATAAAAATTACAAAAAAATAGGGACCACAGCCTGTGCCTCAATTACAGGCGTCCTACAAGCATTCTCATAATGATAGGTTTATAAAAATATAAATATATTACAAGTTAATACTTATCAACATATCAAAGCACGAAGATAAATATAAACAATTGAAAACTAAAAAACTCTACTGAGATATAAATAGTCTAAACAATTTTACCGAATATAACTCTGCTAAGATAACAGCAACTTATGCCGTAACAGCTTACCCGGGAAATTCCGCATTCGATAAAAAATATTCAATATTGTTGGTGGTTCTAACGTCTCTTAATTATGTCCTCCTGAGAAGTTTAGGTAAATAGGCACTACCTATTCCGATCTCTGCTTAAGGGGCATTCCAGCAGAATGTCGGTTATGTGACGTCATCTTCTTTTGATACTTCCAACAATGCTAGGGAGCCGATTGTTGGTATTACAGTCCTAATATAATTATATTTACGTGAAAGTTTGTGCAGATGTATTAATGTTCATCTTAATTTTATAAACCGGACAAGAGCGGGTCGGACTCAGGGTTCCGTACAAAATATACGCTACAAACAGCCGTATATATGAAAACCAGTGTTAGCAGGGCCTTACTCCTAAGCAAAATGTACGACGTGTTCGATCATTTAATATTGGTTAATGACATAGACAGACATAAATAATAATGTTTTTAGTATTTGTTATTATAGCGGCAAAAGAAATACATCATTTATGAACATTTCAACTGTCTAGCTATCCCGTTTCATGAGATACAGCCTGGTGACAGATGGACAGACAGAAAGCGGATTCTTAGTAATAGGGTCCCGTCTTACCGTTTGGGTACGGAACCCTCAAATCTACTGAACGGATCTCAACAAAACTTTCCAGTAATGTTATTTAGGTACCCAGGATCTTTGACCAGAGACGGAAAGTACAAAGTCAAGTTCTTAAACATGTTACCTACTGTTTTACTCCTATAGAAGAGAGCGACATGAAACTGCCTTACATGCAATTCCGACGGTACTAATTATATAGTTTCAACACAACATGATCGCGTGATAGTATACGGCCCGCTAAAAGCTATTTTAAAAGCTCCGGGATAAAAGCTGCACCGGTTGTTTAACGCTGTATGCTACATTACTTGTTTGGAGCAAGACATTAAAACTTTTAAAGGTAATATAGAGGAGCTTTGAGCTTCATTGTAACATGCACGAATTAGTCCAGGTTGTTAACATTTGTGACTATGTCAAGAAAATGCTGCAGATCGAACCCTAATGTCTTTATTCTTTTCAATAATATTACTAAAAACGCACATTTTAATGTCACAATTTCAATGGTGACAACCGGGTTAGCTCAGCAGGAGTAACATTATCTGCGAAATTGAAGGTTGTGGGTTCAAATCCCAGTAAGGGCAAATATTTGTGTGATCAGCATAAATATTTGTTCCTCAGTCTTGGATGTTTTCTAAGTATATGAGCATATATCTATTAATTGTATCGTCGTCTAGTACTCATAAAATAAGCCTTGTTGAGTTTACGTTGGGACTAGTTCGATTTGTGTAACAATTGTCCTGAAAATTTTATTTATGGTTGCAGAATGCTCAAAAAAGAAATCGAGATCTAAGGTACACAAAATGTGAATTTCACGTGTGAATTTTTTTGAAATCACCAATTAGATCTTCATCAAACACAGCTAGGTTGACTAGGGTGTATAAGTGGTATGATAAATAGTGTTATCACCTCACTCGCTCTGAAAAGCTCCATTTACAGCGAAAAATTTGCGTGGAAAAGTTCATTTTATCCGTTAGCGTGGAAAAGTCATTTGACGTTCAAATTTATATTTTTTATGTTTATTTGTTTATTTTATTATGAGCGTGTTTCGTAGGTTCATTATCACTATTTTTAAATGAAAAAATAGTCGGTTTGTCATAGTTTTATATTTTTTCTTACATCTCACATTTTCCTCGCTTTAGTGAGGTGAAAAGTGGTGTGTTTCGCCCGGCTGCAAAATTATTTGGCTGTTCGTGCTTTGAAAGCCTCTTTACGCTCAGGATTCTATCAATTTTAGATTCCTTTGCTTACTCAGCTTTCAATTCAAGCACTCGCGTCAAATAACAACTTTGCAGCCTTGCATAACAAATAAATATTATTGCCAATTAAAATACGCTTCACATCAATCGTTGACAACTTTTTAATGAATAGGATTATCACCTCCACTGTCTTGTCATAAGTACAAAATTGAGCGATGAGGAAGGAAATCGACATTATCTTTACTCCTCACTCTATTATAAACGTGAAAGTATGTATGTGCGTTCCACTTAATCTCAAAAACTACTGGAGGAATTTTTATGAAACTTTCCAGTTATGTACCTTATGCATGAGAATAGGACATAAGCTACAATTTATGTCAAATTTCTACATTTTTAGGAACCAAAAAGGGGATGAAACTTTGTATGCTATAACTTCCATCTCTACGCGGACGAAGTTGTGGGCAACAACAAGTATGCCTATATATTGGAAATATGTATTTCTAGTCGTCTGCAAAAGCTTTTGTTAATATTCATGCTACATAATTAACAAAGTAATATTTTTAAATATCCCAATCGCATGACAAAAACGGAGTCCGATGGGAAATTTAAACAAGCTCAGTTAAGAATCCCGAGAGATATTGGCAATAGGTAATATTTTTATACCTATACAGACATCTCTAACGGGCTTCCTTGATTTTATCCGAAATGTCGTTGGTAATATCTGTATTCTTATTGATCTGAAAGTTAAACAAATTGTTAAATACCTTTATGGCTTCACAGCTAATGGTTACGTTTTTTGTTATGTTCAATATTCCTATTTGGGGGTAGTACTCCCCGCCAAAATGAACAAAACGGAAGGCGGCGCATTACTAAGCTTTATCAAACCGCAGCAGAATTTCTATGACAATCTTTCGACCCCATTATCATATCAGCTTGGTGGTATCATGATATTGGATTATCTATCTATCAGCCACGGACGTCCACTGCTGAACACTTATCATCCCACGTTTCGCTTTCCGATGCGTGGTCTCTAGGACTTTACCGCACCAACGGCCATCCGTTCCCCGGGCTACATGGCCCGCCTATTGCAACTTCAACCAAGTACTCCAGCGAGCTATGTCGGTTACTTTGGTTGTTCTGCGGATATCCTCATTTCTGATTCTATCACGGAGAGAAACTCCAAGCATAGCCCTATCCAATGCACTTTGAGTGACTCTGACCTGCCTTAAGGTGCGTCCACATTTGTATCATTTGCCTGATCAGATCTTCGTCGCGTGGCATGATCGCGTGTCACGATCACGCGTTTGAACGTTGCGCCGATCCGATCGCTCTAAATCCATGTTGCTACGCGTATCACACACTTAGATCGGAGAAGCGCGGCGTGATCGCCGCGCCGACAGTGAGCATCCAAGCAGCGCGATACGCAGTCATGCTACGCCACGGTGATCGGACATGCGAATGATACAAGTGTGGACGCACCTTTATGAGTAGACTCTGACTAGACTATTGATCTGTTATGAAGAGTCAGTTAACGAATATAATTGATCAATTGACTTATAGGTTATATCGTGGATGCCTTATTATTAAATTTTATTCCGTTGAAACACCAATGGAGACTAGGTTCCGTAGTAATTAACACCATTCCATTTACTCCCCAAACTACTCTTATGTGACGATTCTTGGCTGGAAGGTCCGTTTTCCTAAAATAATCTATTCCCAAAATGTCTGCATTCTCATAATGTCAACCTGAAATTATACAACAGCACAGACATTCGGACATTATGAAAAGCGGACTTTTGGCAAAAAAAGTTTTTAGGAAAACTGACATTTCAGGCATGAGCCAATGTGACGTCATCGCGACAAGACTCCGGAGTCTACTTATAAGTCACAATGGGGCTCATAAGGCGACACGTTAATAAAATCTTGTAATTATAAATGACTTCAAATTAACTGATTTAATTTCGGTCCTCCACGTTCTAAATGCAGTAATTGCGCCCACTTCGTACATTTCGGGAAGTAAGTCCAAAATTGGATTAGGTATTGTTTTCCGGACGCTAGTAATTGAATCAATGAATTATAGCCGTCCCCGGGGTGCTCTCACTCGAGTGGGGCACTAACCAAATTTAACTAAGTACAGTCGTTCGCAATGACGTCAGCTATTGTACAATAAAAACTTAATTGGTAGATTCAAGCGTTACTTTGTGGAATTCCATATTAGATGAATGGGTTATAAGTTCCTTTGCTTATCCCGAAATTGTGTCTTGGTTAGGAGTGACAATCAATTTTGGTCACATGAAGAAGAATTTCTTCTCAGATACACGCCGGACCATCAATGTCTCCAGCATCTCCTGATAATGCCTTGTAGAGGCGAAATTCGTGTCGAGGATTATACTGTCTGGTGGTGGTGTGTTGTATTTGCATGCGCATTTATTTATGGAAACTGCATGAAAGTATGCGCACATAATTTATTGTCACATCTAACCAAGTCACTATTTCGCGGAAAAGCAAAGGAACCACAATCCAGTAATTTGAAAAACTTGTTAAAAGGGCTACCAGTACTGTGACAGTTCTGCCTAAACTTTTAGGGCATTCGCTGCGTTAAGACAGCCCAGCGCGGGGCATCCGCTCCGGATGCCCTTTCCTGTATATTCATAGAGAAGCGCAGTCTGGCGAATATACAGGAAACGCACCGACTACGCTTGTAGTGTTATATATCGTCCCTATATCTCGTACTCTACCGAATAGAAAGAAATAGATGATATTTTTCGTACGCTGCAGTTTTTACACTGTTTTTTTAAAAGCCTATAAACTACAGATAAATTAGTAGTCGAATATGATTGTACCTGACTTATAGCGATTATTTTTATTTTGTTCGACTGTTTGCAACCAAGTACCTGTAACAAAAAAGTTTAACATTAGTGACAATTCAATTCATTTATTAATAAAATAAAATTTTACATGCCAATTAAGTATACCTACCCACTTAATATTTGTTTTCATGATTAGGTTAGGTAAACACAGGTTCGGGAGGCAAGGCTGATCCAGCGAACCAGTTGTTATTGATAGATAGGTAGCAGATTAGAAATCTACTTACTGTTCGTACAGTGTTAGCTCTCGATAAAGGCATCGACTGAATAGAAGGCATCAGACACGACTTTATTTTTAAGTTTTTGTTGAATGATCCGTCGCTAGTGGCTTGTTTTGACTCTAGTGGAATTTTGTTACATATAAATAACATATCATTATCCTGTCCTTTTATTTATTCGATCGACAGATCAAACAAACGGCGCAATATTAATAAATGAATTTTAGCATTTATCAACAGTTTGACAATACTTTCCCGTGACTTAGCCTTTATTTATCCCTTAGGGACTGTGCATTTTTCCGGGCCAAATATTTGAACTATCTCCATGCGAAATAGTGTCTTAGTTAGATGTAGAAATAAATTGTGCTCACATGCGCATATTTTCATGCAGTTTGTCTTCCCGGACCGTCAACATCTCATGCATCCCCTGATGAAGCCTCGTAGAGAGACGAAACACGTGTCAAGGATTATACTGTCTGGCAGTGGTTTGTTGTATTTGTTAAATATGCGCCTGTGAACACAATTTACTGTCACATCTAAAATAGACACTATTTCGTGGAAAAGCAAAGGAACTATAATCCATTAATACAGAACACACGTGTCCAATATTTTTTTTACTATGTCACTGACAGACTAATTAGAATATTTTCATACCCCGTCATCATGCTTGTTAGCCATTCTTCCTCAAAAGAATGGATCCCTATTTTTAAAACAGATTAACATCATTTATACCTTGGTCGCGAAATTAATTGGGATCTGATACAAATTGACCCGGGATAGACCAAGGGGGGATCCTCCCTAATTGGCTGTACCCCGGGGAAGATCTCAATTCTTTATTGACAATAAAGATTGATTAGGTTTTGAGGAATCCGAAATGAGAGGAAATTCGTTAAGATTAGAAAAGTTACTCGTTGAGTGGGGTCATTGGAAGACAGGGTGATTTTTGTTATCGATAGCAAATTTCATCTCAATTATATTAGCCATCCCTGTTCTTTAATTTCTTTTCAATTAATGTTCTGTTTATTAACAGCCATTTTCGCGATTATCACCAGCTCTCGACTTTTCGGAAGCGTTTTTTCTTCCTGAATGGCTTTCACTTCTTGCCGATTTTAGGAACAGGTATTTTGCCAATGTCGAAGTGTAGACATATAACACGAGAGGAGAATATTGGGTATTAAAATTTTGCCTCGGTGCGCGAGTCCGACTCGCACTTGGCCTTTTGTCGTTTTAATTTAACACATTTTCACATTTATGAAGCGGTTCCTCATGTTTTCAAACCGCACCTACTTAATTTTGATGTGCAACGACTACCTATGTTTACTGTATCTATCGTATTGGGAAAAACGTTTTCAACACATAGCCCAAAACATAGATATTCTAAAATCCAATATTTTCAAACCCCAGCGGGCCGAGACGCGTAAATATCGACATTCCTTTCATAAACACCACAGCCGTTCGGGCCGGATATTAAACTTTAGTTTATCGATCGCTGATTAACTCTGAATTTATCTAGAGTACACCGGCCCGTTATTGCTTTTAGACGCCTTCGGATATTTGATATGTTTCTATTAAAAAGAACAAGAAGGATATTTGTTTGTATGCTTATTAATATACAATAGAAGTTTATTCGTTTTATTACTTTAAAATTATTATCATCATCATCAGCCTATATACGTCCCAGTGTTGGGCACAGGCCTCCTTTCATGGATGAGAGGGAATCGGATGTAGTCTCCAAAGATATTTTCAAAACAACGATTGCAACGGACGATTTAGAGGTCACTGAAGCGAAAAATATTTTTTTTGGAAATTTAGTATGTTTGTATGGGTCGTTGTGGCTTCATTCTAGAGTTTATATAAACTTATAGACATTTGGTAAAC
The DNA here is from genome assembly GCA_905404275.2 of Hedya salicella. Taxonomy (NCBI): domain Eukaryota; kingdom Metazoa; phylum Arthropoda; class Insecta; order Lepidoptera; family Tortricidae; genus Hedya; species Hedya salicella. Next base: position 938,007 of record FR990098.1, on the reverse strand, counting down.
TAACCCTGATTCATATTTTTATCACACTCCTTGCCCATAAAAACCACAAATAAAATTTCAAACAGATTCGCCTCTCCGAGAGCGTGTACAGTCGGCGTAAAAATATAAGACACATGAATATTTTTTTCAGTGACGTAAATGGCTGAGTACGTACTTCAGTGTTCATAAATGAAAAAAAAAATTAAAAATGATGCTGGTCAAAGGTTTTTTATTATGTTTTACTGGATATAGAGTCCACGAAATATTTGACACGATTGTTTTCTTTTGTCAATCAAACAAAAAAATAATATAATAATAATATTTTCTTCTGTTTCCGCGATTATTAATCATTGAAATTAAACAATTTAACGAATTATATCGCGTATATTGTCCACCCGTGACCATGGAGAGCTGCAAAGCTTCCGAAACGTCGGGAACTAAAATGAGATAATATACGCGATATAATCCGTTAAATTGTTTTAATTCAAAAATATTAATAATTAAAAAATCAAAAAATCCGACTGCGTAAAAAACTAAAAAGAAAAAAATCAAGTCATCTTTCATGATTCATGATCGATACTCACAATATAACAAATAATAAATTCTAATATGGAACATAGCGATTTTGAGCAGTCGGGACCCATTGTTGGGAAGATTTGCGTCGATCTAGATTTCTTATAGGGCACTGGACTTGTTTTTTTCTTTTTAGTTTTTTACGCAGTCGGGTTTTTTGTTTTTTTAATTATTATTTTTTATTTTATACTTTTTAGTTAAAACTATCAAAGTCAGACAATTTCGCAATCTTTGCACAGATTTATTACAATGCAATTAAATGAAAATTAAGTGAGAACGGCTTGCTAACCAACTTTAAATCGTTATAGTTCCTAACTGTTAATTCCAAATTAAAAATGATAAAACAAACACAATAATGATTTTCAAATCCCTATTCATTGATACCCCACTCGGTATAGTACGTCAATTTTAATTTTTTTCTTTTTCACAATATGGCGTCTCATTATTTTGATCATTTTTCATCATTTTCATGTCTTCAGTGACATTCGGACAGTTAAGAAAAATCGGTCCACGCGTTTGGTCTCTAGAGTTCCAGATAGGAACAAACATACATACATACATACATACAAACATACATACATAGACTGATAAACACATTACTCCTTTGCGTCGCGCAGTCGGGTAAAAAGATAAAGCGCGTTCAAGTTTGGGAGTGGGGGCGCATGACGTCACGCCGTGCGAAAATCTGTCACACGGCGTGAACAGGGGAAACTTTGGAATATAATAGGAATAAGTTTATTTCACAAAACAAACTTGAATAAAATACACTGAAATATCTTGCAGACCCCGAACTAAGCTTGGCCTGTATCTCGGGGCCTAGGAGTGCACTAACCATGAGATAACAATGACATAATGATGTAAACTAAGCATGAAACTATGCGATACATATAGGAAAATGAGACAGCTTGAAAAAGATTACAAAAAGGAAAAGTCTAGATTGCAGATAAATTCAATGGATAGCATATATAATAAGTAGGTGTGCAGGTGTGTTATTGGCTGGCACAAAGGGCGATTAACTGGCTATACCTTCATATTTTTTTGTTTAACTGACAAAAGAAAAAATACGTGTCTTATATTTTCTGATAATCTAACTAAAGGAGTAATTATATTGTTTTAGGACACAAGCCTATTGTCCAAGTCGACCTTATAATGCTCTTCTGTCACTACTCGCACTAGATCCTCAAATGCATGCTAAAACAACCCGCTGTTTTTTTCGTTCGTATGTCTTTCATATAGTGAGTGTCTATTACTCGATGTTGATTACTGGTTAAAAATAGGAGGCTATGGCCCAGCAATGAGACACCTCAACAAGCTTAATAAAAAATTACGCTGTCGACTGTACTTAAGTCACCAGAATCAATATCTGTTATAATAAAGTGGGTAAAAATATCTGACATGTCCTTAAGGCCCTAGAAATAGGGTCGTGTCAGATATTTATGCGCGCTTTGTTGTGGCAGACATTAATGCTGACTCTACCGCTGCTCACTGGTTAAAATATTTACGGTGGCCAAGTGAACCAGCTCACGTTCGATACCGCGCACCGACCGCGGCGCCCGTGCTTTTATGATCTCTCGTTTAGAGTTTACAAGCTTATAACCTTACATAGCGGTGTGCCACTTGATTTCGGTGTCTAGTTTTACAGGGAACCGGTGATTTTTAAATTTAGTTTAGTGTATACAATTTACTTTCCTGCCGCTTTTGCTACAAAATATTTTTTTACATTTGAGGAATAGAAGAGGAAGGTAGCCTATGTACAATATTACTGTCCGGAGAATGTATCTACGGAAGGTTATGTACCCAAATAATCAAGCGAAGGTGCGCTACCGTTTTATAAATAGAAAAACCTAATATGCGACCATCAAATACTTTTCGTGTGAAGTGCACTATACAGAATAAAGTAATAAATAAATATCAACCGATCGACCTAGTCTTAAACTAAGCAAAGCTTGTAGTATGGGTACTAACGACAATATACGAGTACATAATATATAGATAAATAATAATACTTAAACTACTAGGAAGCATCCAAGAACAAACATTCGTGTTCATCACACAAACACTTGCCCTGGCCAGGATTCGACCCCGGGGGACCGCCAGGTTCGTAGACCGTTGCGCAGCCAACTGAACTAAGCGCATCTCAAAACTGTGTGATAATTAATGACATCCGAGCAAACAGATGATAATATAATATAATGGGTATAAGTCATTTATTTCCCCATTAACTTATTTTAAATATGAACATGTGTCAACGTAAATAACATAATTTCTATCGTATTTATCACAAAGCACTTCTCTTGTGCTATCTTCAAAACACGAGATTCGTATCTACAAAACAAAATTCCCTTTATTTGTCGTGTATCACGCAACTCGCGGTCCTGAATAAAACAAATCTGTCTCCGCGGCGTTTAGCTCTCAGCTTCACTTCCCGCCCGTGTGCCCCAAGACAGAAAACTGTTCAGTTTACTTTATCTCTCAAATTGTATTACGTATCTTGGTCAGGCGCGAGGAGTTAGTTATTCAAACATGTTTATACACCCTGTACAGTGCATCTGCAGCTTTAAGAACACTTTATTTGTACGTTTTGTTATTTGCTAGAAAGTTTCAAGCTGGGTATAGTTCCAGTTGTGTATATTTAGCCTTAGTGACTAGTAGATCAAATACTGCAAGTTCATCAAACTTTGTCATGAGATTCGTAAACTATGCGGTAAAATTTATATCTGGAAGAGATCGCTATATGTCAATGAGAACATCTGTTGTTTTCTACTGGTTATTCGCATGTAACTGTTTTGTTCTTTAGTATAATATAATTGTATTTTAACCGACTTCCAAAAAAAGGAGGAGGTTCTCAATTCGACGGAATGTTTTTTTTTTTTTTATGGATGTTCACCGATTACTTAAAGACTATTGGACCGATTTGAAAAATTTTTTTTTGGTTTTATAGAAGGTACATTCTAGTTGGTCCCATTAAATTTTGGTGAAAATCTGATGATGGAATCCATTAGGAATTGAAGGAACTCGTCAAATATTGTAGGCATACATATAGCGATTTTGGTATTATAAGAAACATAATAAGCATTTGCATTCAGAAAGTGTAAATTGGTGAAGTGGAACTGATGCAGAAGACCACAGAATGCCATCGGAACTCCTCAATGATAAATGATTTACGGGTGGCGACAAAATATCTTGATTAATTTAGCTAAGCAACTTCATAGTCACAAATTTAAATGTTCCTGATGAGAATGGTACCATCGAATTGGTGCCATCGTGTCACAACTTACTAAAATCGTTCATTTTCAATATTTTACACATTCTTTATATGGCACCGACGCCAAAATAAGATTAATTGTATATACTGTATAGATTGAGTATACAAACGGTTACTTGTAAGTAATTTGAAGAAACTGAATTATGGCGTTATTTTTTACTTTTTAGTTTTTTTGGAGTCGGTTTTATTTTTTTGTTTTGTCGCGTTGTATTCAAAATCCATTTCAATGACAAAAGCTTAATGAAAAACGTCTTAGCTCTTTTAAAACGATAATCCTTGCGTCCCACACCCGTTCGATTCGAGTTGGATTGACTTAATTTCTGTTTATAGCACTTCATTTCAACTATGTAACTGGTTCTTGTACAAAATCGTTTGTTAATGAAAGAAAAAATGGTTGAATTTATGGTGCGCCATTTTCGATACCAAAGTAAAACAAACCGCTAAACTTTGATTTTGAAACTCTGCTATCTTCACGTTCTGCTACCTTAACAATCTGCCATATTGACATTATGCTATATTAAAACTCAGCTATCTTGTCATTCTGCTAATCTTGATGCCGAGTCCACACGTTTACCAAGCAACGACAAACACCCAAAACTCTCATATGTTGGAAAATAAATAGCCTCTGCTTACTCCAACAAATGACTGCGTCCTGAGTGATTTTCGATGCTCGGCAAACGTATGGACTCGACATGACATTCGCCTATCTTGACATTCCGCTATCTTGATTGTAATCTTTTCAATCTGTCTAATTCAAAATTCTCCTATCTTGTAAATTTTCCATGTTACAATTCCGCTATCTTGACAAAATGATATCTTGACATTTTGCGAGTTTTAGTTAAAAACTTGAAATAAATGCATTTATAAAATAGTTGTTTCAACTTGTACCACGCCCCGCCATTTCCCGGCAGGCAGTGTCATTGCGGTAAGTAGGTATTTAGCCGTCGCGACTCGCTTCATGCGATATATACCCAACAATATATCCGACACGTGATAGAAAATGTACACGAGCATTATCAAGTACTGATCACATGAGGCCGGGTTAGAGCGATGACTTAGGAAATGGGATGAGTGAGAATATTGGACTAGAAAATACATAAGTTGGGAAGATGGATGTTCGAGTTGGATTTCAAATCAACTAAAATTATGTCTGCTAGGTGCGTAACAACGTTTATAAAACAATGTTTGTATAATGTATAGAGCAATGTAATGGACAAGAAGGAATGGTGTGAGGAAAAAGAAAAGAAAGTCATTGTAATATTTTCTTCTGTTTCCGCAATTATTACTCATTGAAATAAACGGGAGGACATGGTCCTCCCGTGAACATGGAAAGCTGGAAAGCTTCCGAAACGTTGGGAACTGAAATGAGATAATGTACGCGATATAATCCGATAAATTGTTTTATTTCAAAGTCATTGTAGGCAATAATATTTACATAAGTACCTAGTTATTCCTGAACAAATTTCTGATGCATTTTAGCGGGTGGTGAAGTAAACGCATAGCACACTATAGAAATGTTCTACAGACGCAAACAATTATAATAAATTAACTGCAAACAAAAAAACACCCACACACTGACAATTAACCGTATAAACTAACCGGAGATTTCGCGATTACTTTGGCAGAGGGGAATGTATTCGTATGGCATCTTTAGTGTTTAAATTACAGAGTTACACACTGCTTTTCCTTCCACGCATTACGTATTACATGTTATGTTAAAAAAACATCCTAATAATATTATAAGCGTAAAAGTTTGTGCCGGTGTGTACGTATTTACTTTTCTATTAATGTGAAAAACTACTGAAAAGATCACAACGAAGCTTTAGACATCGGAATAACACATAGACTATAAATTCCATCTCAATGTGGACGAAGTCGCTAGCAGCAGTTAAATAGTACTAAAATAAAGCAAAAATGAAATTATAACGTTGTAAAGAATAAAGTTATATTTCACACAAACGGGTGTGACTTCATTTGCGCCATAAATCTCCGGCCCGACAGCGGTGTCAGCCGAAATCTAGAAATTTATCGCGACGAAGTCTAGAACCCTGACAATCTCATTTCAATACTTTATTAAAGAAAATGTCGAAAATATATATTTAGAACGAGGCTTGAATTCAATAAAGTTCAGAGATTTTATTATGACAATCTGCAAGGTTATTATTTAGATTATTAGAATTTTTGTCCGTTTTTCGATCTCATTCTGCATATTCTCCAAATGAGTTATAATAATTTATAGATAATACGGTGTAATATCAGTACGGAGCTATTGTATGTCCACTTTTGGGCTTTTAGCGTATTTAAATCTTCTGCATTAAAGCATTGTTTTTAATGAATAATCTGACCATAGTATTATGGTCAGATTATTCATAATAAACATAAATTCACTCGTTAATAGTTATGATCAGCTAATCTGGGAAATCCCGCATTCAACATTCCTTATTTAATTTTAAGAGTTTGACTCTTCTCGGTGCACTTCCCTCCAGTCCTTTCTTCTTAATGCAATTTCTTTAACTTCTTAATACGTCACGACGCTTACCGTTCCCGTTATCTGGTCTATATTACTCATTTTGACGACCGGTTTAGCTCAGTGGGAGTAACGTTGCCTGCGAAGCTGAGGTCCTGGGTTCAAATCCCGGTAAGGGCAAATATTTGTGTGATGAACATAAATATTTGTTCCTGAGTCTTGAATGTTTTCTATGTATATAAGTAATATGTCTATTAAATATATCGTCGTCTAGTACCCATAACACAAGCCTTTTTGAGCTTACCATGGGACTAGTTCGATTTGTGTAAAATTGTCCCGTAATATTTATTTATTATTTATTTATTTATTTTATTAATTATTGGCCTTCCTCTTCCTCTCCTTCCATTCATCGTGTCGTATCGAATGCCCTATCATTTTCCCCCTTCGAGTTTCTATAGCGTGTATGAGTAGAATACATATTTTCTCTTTTACCCTATCCAATACCACCTCATTGGTGACTCTTATTATTTTTGGTTATAATTGTTATAACTACTTCCTATTAAGTCCTTCCGCGAAGTTTAGGTAAGCACTACATATTCCGACCATGAACGTAACATCCCCTCCTTCGCATCTTCGCTGAATGTTATCCGATTGCGAAGTAACTGCCGAAGTTCAAAAGTATTTGGAAACTTAAGTAATTGAGAGAATACATCGGGTAATACGATTTAATGGGATTACGAGTTTTCTTAAGGGCCCAGCTTTCGCCGTTAATGTGGGCTGAAATGATGCAGAATGGCCGTTGGTGGAAAAGGATTCTTATTTAATGTTGGTAAACTTTGAACAAAGCGAAGATATCAACGTTAATTATATATACTATTATAAAGTTGTAAAAATGAAATGTCTGTACATTGAAGTTATTAAAAAAAAATTGTAACAGTCTATTTGGAGGTCACTATCACGAAAAAAATTTTTTTGGATTTTTTATGTTTGTGTGCATCGTTGCGGCTTCATCACGCCAAATGTGCTACACGGATTGCAACTATTTTTGGTACACCAGTAGCTAGGTACCTCCAGGTGGTTAAAGGATAATTTTTACCCCACTAACCTAAAGAAAAAAAGAGGGGTTATGACTTTTTCTCATCCGCGAACGAAGTTGCGGGCACCTTATAGTCAAACTATAATTAGCTATTCAACAAGATTTCATGTGGTATATTATAGACCAATTTATTAGTAATAAAAATAATGGCGAAAAAACTACTTCAATATCATAAAAACTTACCTAGTTATAACAATGTTAAAATCACATTTTTGGACTTTCCCAAATAGCGCTTCATACTAAAGCCGACTAGCTTAGTGACCTTGCATGGGGAAATTAAGAACTAAGTTCTGCAGCTATGTTAAAACTTGCGTTTACGAAACGGTTTCATAACAAAAGTTATCATACATTGCGTTATTCAATGGAATTAGTTATTGAAATCATACTTTAAAAGAGCATTTCTAAAAAAGTTTGTACATAAATTAACGGATCCTTAATGGTTTCCTTTTTTTTTACTTACCAATATTTTTCATGGTTATTGTTTCACGATTGATATTTTGTTGATTCAATTGGATAATCAAGAAAATCTATGCTTGATACAAACTTAATTATCAAAAATAATCAATAAAGGTAATGTTTATCATGTCACAAATTTGGTAACAAAAAAGGAAAGTTAACGATTTTTGTGACAATTAACGTGCCCATACTAAATATTATACAAACTTTTTTAGAAATGCTCAAAAACGGACTTTTCCACCCAACTTTAAGGGCTACATGTAAATATGGACCTGTATAGGCTAGAAAAAAAATATTTATGTCGCCTTTGTATCGTTTAAAATAGCAATTATAAAAAGTGACTCAAGGAGACGTAACCATAGTAACGATGTTCAGGGAAAACTTCATTAACACATATATATACCTTAAATATACAGACAACGCGCCCCAGCGCCTTGCACAAACAGAATTCCCAAGTTCACAAAGCATTACCGCTGCGGAGCAAATCGCGCGTGTAGAGCGGTTAGCGGCGCCATTCCCGGCCCGCTTATCTAGCCAAAAGGACATGTAAAAGGCAGTAGTTTTCAATCTCGGGATATTCAGAGTAAATCCCGTTCGGTTAATGCGTTTCAGTGAGTCGGATAGCGGGAATTATGGAACTCGAACAATTTTGAATTGCAATCAAACTGCAACTTTACTGTCTTCTGATTAGTTCGTATCTCAGATCCTTCTTTCTTTACCTTGAGTAGAGATTCGAAGTCGTAAAAATGAAAAACATTTTCAATTATAACCATGTTGTATATTGCCAGAAAATAAGGCAGCCTTCATGCTCGCATTTTCTTAGATGTCAATGGTCACATTTTCCTTACTTAAGGTTCGGGGTCCTTTTCCCAGTTCCAAACCTATGATTTTGACTATACCACTTAACCTACTTAAGTTTTAGATATTCATTAGACGTAGAATTTGACCCTCTTTAATATTGAATAAATACATTTTGCGTCCGACATACCGTTTTTGTGTTACGTGCAAGAAACTGAAAAATTAGCAAAAATTTCGCGTTATTGGGCTCCCAAAAGTTATGCACACCTGGGATTGGGCAAACTCGGATTACACGCATTTAGGACCAAATAAAGGTATTAAAACGATTTCCAGCTTACTGGGAATGAAGTTTTCCAAAAATTCTAATTTGATTGGCCTATGTTTATCTGTACAAATTATGAAATTTTTAAAATTTTCGCTTGGTAAACGTCAGAGATAAAGAGGGAATGGTATTTTTTCCACATTTTCGAAAATTAATCAAAATAAAAAAAAATAGTTTGAAAATGTGAAGATCAAACCCTTTCATATACCCTATTTGTCCTAGTAGCTATAGGTACTTTTAATTCATGCCCCTCTCATATTGGTCGTTTTTTCAGAAAAAAAATGCAATATATTTGGGCTCACCATTTTTATAATTATAACTATTTCAAAATTTAAATAGATAGCATGATTAATTTTTGAATAGCGCTTTTAGAGTCGGACAGACAGACAGACAGAGAAGCACCATAAGTGTTCCTTTTTTACCATTTTGGTACAGAACATTAAAAAGCAATTTTGGGAATGAGACCTTTAAGGAAAAATAACATTTCAGGCCTGAGCAAAATGTGTAATGTAGTCACTTTTACCTACTTATATTTAGTACAAATCATATCAAATATGTCTCTAATAGTCCCGTGCCACAAGTCTTTGAAATAGAATGGCTACGCGATCAACTGTAAGCGCTCCATTGCGGCGATTTAAAATGATTGCAACGAGCAACCATCATGGCAGCAGAGCGGTATCCGCGCTGAGCTATTTCAAAGTTAGTGCAACTCATACTCGTATGGACTTATTTTTAATTTTATTAGTAACCTAGGCACAATCCAATATCTGTTTTCATCATTTTATATAGATAAAACTGTTTGAAACATGAAATTGTTTTCTGTGTATTCAATAACCGTAAGTTGGTTTTTAGTGTTTTTTAGGGTTCCGTAGCCAAAAACGGAACCCTTATAGTTTCGTCATGTCCGTCCGTCCAAAACTACAAGATTAACATTGATGTAATTTGGCGCATAGGTGTCTTGTGTAGGCCGCTACTTAGTTTAATAGTCAATTAATAAAACACAAATATTTCGAGGATGGGCACTCCAATGTTACCGAAAATGAAAAAAAAGAAATCAGCAAATATCAATGTGTGGCATATATTTCGACGGTAGGTACTTTTTGAGATTCCTATTTTTTTATTTGCTAACCCAAAATACCCATTTTCCTAAAGCTGGCATCTCCTTACAAATGTGTCGGAAACATCCCGACGTTTCCCGGCCGCGATTTGTTGTGGACGCATCAGCGGGCCGTTTGTAAAAAAACCTTTTACGCCGTTTACTTTTCTTGTAGCAGTTTGTTACGTGTCGTATAATGAAATTAAGTAACTAGAAGTATTATTTACTGCATTGATAGCGTGGTACTCAGAGATGGTCATTAATCGATTATTTTTTTAATCGATTAAAAAGTTAATCGTCAAAAATTAATCGAGATTAATTTAATCACGATTAAATTAATCGACAGAGGTTAACGATTAATTAACCGTCAATTTTTTCAAGTTCAAGTTATTCAACACAAATGTGCACCTTGCAAATATACAATATGTCTTGTCATGTGTAGGTTCACTTGAAAAATCATTCTAGCGTGTATTGTGTGAAATAAACTTGTTTCAGTAACACAAGGTGGTTTTATAGTGCAGTCCTACGTCTTCGTAACTCGAGATTTAGAAATACAAAAAAATATCTTAATTATTCCTAATATAATGGAGAGAAAATTAATCTAATTAATTAATCGACTAAAAACTTAATCGTAAGACATTAATCGGCGATTAATTTAATCAGATTAAATTAATCGGAACTCGTTCGATTAAAATTAATTAATCGTAATTTTTAATCGTTAATGGCGATTAAGTAGGTTAATCTTAATCGTTAATCGATTATATAAAATTTTGCCCATCTGTGGTTGTACTGCGCCATTTTCTTTTTATGCAAATAATCTTGATAGTTCTAGGTCTAATTTTGTTGCTTCAGCTCAAGAACCTAACGAATAATGGAACAACGACAGATATGGACAACCAGCAAACAAGCTTCTAAGATTCAAAAGAAAATTTTGAAATCAAAAATCGAATCTTTATTTTATAATCCAATTTCAAAAACTGTTATCTCACTACGATCACATTTCCCAACGTCAAATGATAGATGTCTTGCCAATTTCCTGACAAAAAAATTTAAATCCTTCGAAAGAGTTAATTTCCATCAGCCGTAAACTGCGAAGATAGATATAAATGGTAGATAGTTTAAATTTACGGTTCCAATGGCGTGATTTAGGGGTCTCCATATTGGCCGTTAGGGTGCGTACTCGATTCCCGGCTACGGCAAATTGGATGCAAATAATACGTCCAGTTGGCTCGCTAAATGTGCGTTCGCAACTGGGCGATTGCGTCGCGAATTCGTCGCTAGCTCGCCATTCGAAACGCTCGCGCACTGAAGGCGTGCTGCACATGTATTGATACTTATTGTAAACTCGCCTACTTAGCTAATAAAGCGCGTGTTTCAAAACTAGTTACTACAAGAAAAACATATATTTTGGATTCCTTAAATATTATATATATTTTGACGACCGGTTTGGCTCAGTGGGAGTAACGTTGCCTGCGAAGCTGAGGTCCCGGCAAGGGCAAATATTTTTGTGATGAGCAAAAATATTTGTTCCTGAGTCTTGGATGTTTCCTATGTATATAAGCTTTCATTAATCAATAATAAAAGAATAATGGGAAATAAATATGGTTAACAGTATAAAACTTAAAACTAAAGATAAAAAAGTTCCCCCATGTCTCTGCCGGACGGCAGGGTGCCCAGAAGGCTGGCAGCAATGGCAATAGATATAAGTAATATATAATATATAATATAAGTAATATATCTATTTAATATATAGTCGTATAGTACCCGTAACACAAGCCTTATTGAGCTTACCATGGGACTAGAGCGATTTGTGTAAAATTGTCCCGTAATAATATTTATTATTAATTCTCCGCCTAGGCCTGCCCCGGTTTTTTCTCCAACATCCGTTATTCGTGTTACAGAGCGCAGCGTAGTGTTCCGGACGCGATCTGTCATTTTAACACATAGAATGCTGCACTCCATTGCCCGTTGAGAAACCTTCAATTTGGATTTCTGACTAAATAAATCCTAGGCGGAGATGGCGGGACGATCTGGATGCGTTTCTCAACAACTGGCCGGAGGGAGCATCTGATAGGGAGTCATGGAGATCTAAGGGAAAGACCTTTGCCCAGCAGTGGGATAATGAAATAGGCTAAAAAAAAATCTGAAAATGAAACGTTGTCAACTGATCGTAATGGTACCTACTACATAATGCACGGCGCAGTTAGCGAACCATTTGCAAACACCATTCGCGGCGCGTTCTCCAGATGTGGACGGACCTTAACGAAATGAGAGGTTCTATAGGTTCTGGATTCGGAACTCAGGGCGGCAATTTCCAAAATGAGTGACTTTAAAATACTTCTACAGTTACAGTGCTCCTTCATAGATTCGCCTGTAGTGTAACAAAAACCGGTCAAGTGCGAGTCGGACTCGCGCACCGAGGGTTCCGTACAATATATATATATGCTACAAACGGCCGTATCTATGAAAATCCAGTGTTAGCACGCGGTGTTCAATCATTTTATATTGGTTACTAACGTAGACATAAAATTGTACTGTTTTTAGTATTTGTTGTTAAAGCGGAAACAGAAATACATCATATATTATGTGAAATTTTCAACTGTCTAGCTATCACGGTTTATGAGATACAGCCGATAGTCTGTCTGTTCTGTTTGTCCGTCTGTCACCAGACAGAAGGACAAACAGAACAGACAGACTATACGAATACATTCCCCTCTGCCAAAGTAATCGTGAAATCACCGGTTAGTTTGTAAATTGACAGTGTTTGGGTGATGATTTCTTTTAATCCTGTGCGTTTGAAGAAATAGGAATATTTCCGTAGTGTTTACTTCGCCACCCGCAAAATCTGTATAAAAACAATTTGCACAACACTTTTTATCTGTTACGGAGAGTCAGTTAACGAAAGATATTTGATCAAATAACAATTGACTTATTGATAACTTATATCGCGACTAAATAAATAAATATCAGGGGCAATCTTACACAAATTGACCTAGTCCCAAATAAGCAAAGCTTGTACTACGGGTACTAGGCGACGATATAAATAATATATACATAAATTATAATACTTATATACATAGAGAACATCCAAGACCCAGGAACAAATATTCGTGCTCAACACAATGCCTAATTAGGTTTCCGTATTAAATAACACCATTCCATTTACTCCCCAAACTACCCTATCGTGACGTCATCGCGACAAGAGTCCGGAGCCTAGAATGACACAGCTTGTCATTTCAAGTACTTAAACGCTCTCAACATATAACTGCCAGTGTATAGACCGGTCGTAAAAATCAAGGCGATCTCGAAGCCGGCCGCAAGTCGAACAAATGTCTCGCGCTCGCTGAAACATGATCTCGGCCGAGATCGGCGATCTCGTAAATCGCCCGCCGAGGCCATCGGTCTGCGGAGCCCTCTCCTTTTTCACCAACTACTTACATCCCCTATTAGTAAAGGAGTTTTAGTAAGGAGTAGGTTTTCTGGGCAAGAAATGACGAACAACTTTCTTAGATTTGTTGAGCCATTTATGATTATGAGCCTTGCTTGCTCTGTGTTTGTGTATGTACGTGTGTATGTTTTTATGCTTTTATCACATCAAAACGGCTGAAGTTTTCCAGGCCACTTTTCAAGTTTTTTTTTCAATAAAAGATACTTTTCAAGATTCTTATATCCGACTGCGGTGAGAAAAAACCGCCCAATTAAGAGTCGAACTCGCGCACCGAGGGTTCCATACCAAAATTTACGCTACAAACGGCCGTATCTATAAAAAACAAGTGTTAGCAGAGCCCTACTCCTAAGCAAAATGTACGCGGTGTTCGATCATTTTATATTGGTTACTGACAAAGATAAACAGACATAAAATTATACGTTTTTTAGTATTTGCTGTTACAGCGACAATAGAAATACATCATCTGTGAAAATTTCAACTGTCTAGCTATCACGATTCATGAGATACAGCCTGGTGACAGACTAAGAGACAGACGGACAGACAGACGGCGGAGTGTTAGTAATAGGGTCCCGTTTTACCCTTTGGGCACGGAACCCCAGAAACTATTAAATACTCCTACCTAACACATCTTCTATTCAAACGACTTTATTATAAAATTGTTACGAAGAAATTTGATGAGGCGAATTTCTACAGCCCGGCAAGTAGTAGTAAATCAAAAATATCAAATTTCATCCCTTTTAGGGATGAAAAAGGGGGTGGAACTTTGTAAGCTATAAATTTCATCTCTATACGCGGACGAAGTCGCGGGCAACAGCTAGTACTATTAAAAAGTTGTAAAAATATAATCTTTGTATGTTTATATGTGTCGTTGTGGCTTCATCACGCTAAATTGGCTAAACAGATTACAACTATTCTTGGTACACTGGGTAACTTCAGATGGTTATAGGATACTTTTAAAAAAAAGAGGGGTTATGACTTTTTCTCCACCGCGAACGAAGTTGCGGGCGCCTGTTAGTACATTATATTATTGGTATAATAAACTTATATCTAAAACAAATAGAGCTCGAAAAATAAAACTCAACTTCGCAACTACGAAAACTGAACAATAATATAACTCGTAGCTGCAGCGACAGCACTGCGAGCTACGCTGTAGCTAATATCTTAATAGCGTAGTGATGTGCAGCGATTCGATGCGTAATCGATATTTGCTCAGACGCCGAATCGAATCCTAAGCTGCTGTTGCAACAGTAATACCTTTTGTAGGTAAGGCTGAGAAATGTCGATATCGATAGGATTAATATAACTTTGATATACTAATGCCATAAGTTAAGATTGAAATGAAAGCTGAACACTTAGAATATATTCAGTACGAATAACTAATAACAATTTATAAAATCCTAAACTAAATTATATTTTATTAAATGTAAAAAAATGTATAAGTACCGATATTAGTATTTTTTTGTCATGTTTATCAGTTAAATCACATTGCAAATGAGTTAAGAATAGCATACAGTTTACGTATTAAGTAATCGTCAGTAACAAGTTTGAATTATTTTGAACCGACTTAAAAAAAGCGGGAGGTTCTCAATTTGAATTTTGAAAAGTTTGAATTGTTTTTAAAGTAACGATTTTAACGGCACAATTTAAATACATAAAAAACATTTAAATTCAAACTTTGTTTCTTGATTTATGAATCGAGAACCATGCCAGGACTAAAAAAAAAGATGAAAGAAAATAAGGTCAAAAGACGCATTTTATTTTCGAACGGATTCGTCTAAACTATAACCATAATCATTCATCCATTTGTAAAACATAGGTACAATATCATGGAGACTATAAGCGTAACGACACGCCCTAAATATCGATGTAAAAGAAAAACATATTAAGTAAAATTTTGATGGATAGTCACAATTTTAGTGCGGCGTCGATATTGACAGAAATTATATCGACACGTCACTTGAGCACAGGTGCGTCGAGATCAATTAGTCGATAAGCGTGCTCGGAGCGTGTCCGGACCGCGGCGCCCACAGCTTACAGCTCGTGTGCGGCTGCCTTTATGGCTGGTGAACATGGCCAGTCGGCTTTATGGGTTGCTGGAATGTTATAGTTTGTTTGTTGAAAATTGTAACTACTGTGAACGAATCGCATATTGTCCAATATCATTACAAAGCAAGACACAGAACTGCAATCCCTTAATTTCGGTTTAAAAATAAAATGTTATCTGTCAAAGGTAGTTTATTAGTCTTACTTTTTAATATAGTCTGAGAGTTTTCTTTGCGGAGTTTTTTCTCTTCAGAAAGCCTCATTTTGTGAAACTAACATAGTTAAAAAATTAAGCCATTCTAGCACACGCTCAATAAATATATGTATACAATGCAATACAGTTAATACTCTTTATTGCCCACAAAAAAAAACATCAGACACTTAAATCGAAAGCAATATGAGAAATAGCAAACTAAGTACACGCTTACGCGATAAAATAACATATGCAACAATACTGGAAACTATGTTATTTCAAAAAAATATTGTTGGCATGGCTCCTAAACTCTTTAATAAATTACCAAAAGACATTATAGAAATAGGAGAACTTAAAACATTTAAAAACGCTTTAAACAAGTTTTTGTCTGTAAAAGCTTATTATTCTGTTAAAGAATTTTTAGATGATATGTTATTTTAAGTATGACATGCATGCTGCACACAATTTGTATGCCTTTAGGCGCCTCATAGTGAAACTATATTATGTATTTGTAAATACATAACACTTTTTGACCTATGTTGGGCGAATAAATAAATAATTGATTGATTGTTTTATCACTTTGAAGCGATCTCTTCCAGACAACCTTAAGATAGTAGTAGAGTGGCGCAAAGTAAACAACCAACGCGTAAGTCAGTGGTGCATAAGAAGATGAGACAAATCACAAATCAAACCTAGAGAGAAAAAAGAGAAAGGAACAATTCAGATACATACAAAGATACTTGATACTAATAAATAAATATATAAAATACAAATAAACATATATACACATAAATAGGTACATGTATATGTATAACAACAATTACCGAAAGATTTTAGTTCAAGCCGTTGTGTTTAAAAGATATTCACACGTTATTTTTATTTCCCAACATGTTGGGGCTTCATTTTAGCAGTCTATTATCATCCCTTCTCAGAAATCAAGAATGACATAATCTTAAGAATCAACCGCTTTAAACTTTCAATCTGGTGGCCGGGGCGTTATCGATATCGATAGATTGACACACCCCATCGACACAGGTGCGTCGGATCAATTAGTCGATAAGCGTGTGGGCTGCACGCGGCTTACTGCTGCGTGTGGCCGCCCTTATGGCTTCCTCGTGTGTGGCCGGCTTTATAGGTCACAGAATGCTTTACGTTTGCTGCAATTATTGATGCTTTATTGGAAAGACGAGACTCTAGACTTAACATGCTATCACTGGGCCTCACCTATACACCTAAGGATATATAGTACCTTAATCCATTTAACTAATGTAAATGACGTGTCATTACCGAACAAAATTTTCATGCATATTTATCGGGGGGGAGGGTGAGGTAAGAACGTACAACATACTACGGAAATATTCCTATTTCTACAGACGCACACGATTATAAGAAATCATCTACATACAAAAAACCACCCACACACTGACAATTTACCGTATAAACCAACCGGAGATTTCGCGATTACTTTGGCAGAGGGGGATGTATTCGTATGGCATCTCCAGTGGTTAAAAGCTCTAATTGTGAATGAAGTACTTCACACTTATCATTAAAACAAAAAAAACCGGCCAAGTGCGAGTCGGACTCGCGTACCGAGGATTCTGTGCAGCATACGCTATAAACGGCTATGAGAATCCAGTGTTAGCAGAGCCCTACTCCTAAGCAAAATGTGCGCGGTCTTCGATCATTTAATATTGGTTACTAATATAGGCAGACAGACATAATATACCTACTGTTTTTAGCATTTGCTGTCATAGCGGCAACAGAAATAATCTACACGGTTCTAAAACTATCACGGTTCAAGAGATACAGCCTGGCGACAGACGGACGGACAGCGGAGTCTTAGTAATAGGGTCCCGTTTTATCTTTTGAGTACGGAACCCTAAAAAATGGCGCTAAAATGGACACAATACAGACTGGTGCTACATCAAGCCGTGGCGATGATTTACAATGGCGCCGAAAAGAAAAATAAGCTTAGCTAAACACAAACACCAACAATAGTTAACTGTGATTGTTTGTACGATTTAACCTGTAATTAATGCTTATATGGTCGACACGTTTGGCTCAGGGGGTTGCACAATGGCCTACGAAGTGAGCGGTCCCGGGTTCAAATCCCAGCCAGGGCAAGTTATTGTGTGATGAGCACGAATGTTTGTTCCTGGGTCTTGGATGTTTTCTATATATTTAAGTATTATAATTAATCTATATATTATGTATATATCGTCGCCTAGTACCCATAGTACAAGCTTTGCTTAGTTTGGGACTAGGTCGATTTGTGTAAGCCTGTCCCTGTGTTATTTATTTATTTATATAGTAAAGTGTAACTAATTATGACGAGTGTAAGGCAGGTTTTATTGAAATTATAGTAAGTAAGTAAGTAAGTAAGTATTGTATAACAGTGATTTGTTATTCAAAGCTGTTGTTTTGGTACGAGTGCTTGAATTGAAAGCTGCGTAAGCGGTTCAAATAGAAATACCTGAGCGTAACGAGGCTTTCAGAACACGAGAAGCCAAATAATTTTGCAGCCGTGCGAAACAGACAACATTTCACCTCACTACAGCCAGGAAAATGTAATATGTAAAAAATAAATAAAATTATTACAAACAGATGATTATTTAACTTAAAACTAGTGATAATGAACCTACGAAACACATTGGTAACGAAAAAAATAAACATAAATTTGAGATTCAAATGACTTTTCCACGCTAGCGGATAAAACCTACTTTTCCACGCAGATTTGTTGCTGTAAATGGAACTTTTTCGTACGAGTGAGGTGAAAACGAACATTTCTGGCTGTATTAATTATAGTGTTAATTTAGACTTGCATGTAAAATGATAATTTTAACACAAAGATAATCTTATAATGACATCAAAATCAAAAACGAATCACAAATCCCTGATACAAGTCCTGCGAAAAGGAGATTAAACTACTAAACCCGAGATCGCACCTGGCAACACCAAACTTTGCGCAAACATGAAACTCAACTTTATTCAAATTAGAATAGTTTTCATTTTCCAACGCGAGCATTTCGACAATAACACGGGAAGGAAGTCGAAGACGGAAACGGAAATAAAACTTGGTGAGGAATGGGGGGAGGGGGGGGGGGGGGGGGGGGCACGGAGGCAAAGTAAAGAGCTACTATTATTTGCGTAGAATTTTATTTCTTTTAAGTTTTAAATCAGCATAACAATACTGCTTATGATGGACCATATTTTTTTATTTCATTTCATTTCATGTCATTTCATTAATTCATTGCACCATGGTTACAATAAGATGTTACATATTAATTGAGTCCTTTACATGGGCCCTGTCAGGGCGTTGCAATATCTTATTTTAATAATTTATGTTTTAATACTAAGATTCATCAAAACAGAAAAGCGCGGAAAATACAAATTAGATAGACAGTAATGTTAGCAAATTGCATGGAATTTAGGTTAAATTATATAATTAAAAGATTAAATTTAAAAACTATAAGTAAATAAAGTGTCTATATAATAATAATATTCAATTGGATTCATAATTACAGTCATTATTACATAGAAAAATATTAAATTTTGACAAAATTATACAAAATAAAAAGATTATGTCACAGAAAATTGGACTTTAAATAAGTATAATATATGTCTTGGAGGGCGAATTTAGTTTCGTATCCGAAGAGTAAAATGGGACCCTATTACTAAGACTCCACTCCTTGTCCGTCCGTCTGTCTGTCTGTTCGTCTATCACCAGGCTGTATCTCAAGAACCGTGATAGCTAGACAGTTTAAATTTTCACAGATGATGTATTTCTGTTGCCGCTATAACATCAAATACTAAAAATAGTATAATTGTATGTCTGTTTGTCCATGTCAGTAACCAATATAAAATAATTGATTACCGTGTACATTTTGCTTAGGAGTAGGGCTCTGCTAGCCCTGGATTTTAATAGATACGGCCGTTTGTAGCGTATATTATGTACGGACCTTTCGGTGCGCGAGTCCAACTCGCACTTGTTTAATAATGTTAAAGTAAGAAAGTGTTACATTCGTTCATGTCAGAACGAAACAACTGATTCTAAACTGATCGATATAATAACCATCAATGAGAAACTAACTCCAAAAGCCAGTTTTATATGGCCTAAATTTCCTAGATTGTTTGAATTTTTCTAACAGTAATAAAATCGATGTAAGTTATTCATTACCGTGAAGTTATTCATTAGCATGATGACTAAATTTTAATAAGTAGTTCGTCATTTTTTTCTTAACTTAGGTACGTAATCTAAAAATAAAGGCGATACCTACATGGAGTCAAAATATCGCGTGACGTCACTCCTAGGTAAATATTGCAATTACCTAGGAGTGACGTCACGAGCCCCCACTCCCTAAACTTTAATGCGATTTATATGAGTAGTTTTTTATTATTTTGAAAAGTAGGAAATACGGGTTATTTTTTTATCTACTCTCAAAAAAGGAGGTGGTCCTCAATTCGGTTGTTTCTTTTTAAATTTTTTTATATGTTTGTTACCTCAGATTTATTTATTATCAATCTTACGGAGTAACAAGAATTTTGACTTTCCTACCCCGTAATCATACTTATTCTTGTCGGTTTCAGAAAAACTTTAACTTTCAGTAATATTCTCTTATTTCCGCGATTATCACTAATTTAGATAAAACAATTTAAAGGGATTTCTCGCGTAAGTGAATATTGGGACCCTTCGTACACGGGACACGTTCGTACAATAGTGATTAATAGACAAAAGTTCAATACGGACACATTCGTATTTTTATTTCATAAAATGATATCATAGGGAAATAATGCATACAAAGATGTGTCCGTACTCTTAGTGTATCTATTAATTACTATTATACGAACGGACCCCACGAGGGGATGCCAATGTTCCCCTATATTACTTTATTTGTTTTCTCAAAGTGGGAAGATTTCACAAATTGTAACTTTGTTATAGAAACATATTTTTTCTCAGTCTACCTCCGTAAGGCTATAAAGCTTCCGAAACGTCGGGTACTCAGGTGAAATAATATTTATACGCGATATAATCCGTTTTAATTGTTTTAGGAGTAAAACTCTGAGTTTATTAAACATGTTAACGGTGCGGTGCTTCTTGTTGTTTCTTTTTCAAGTGAATCTGTTAGAAAATGACAGATATTTTTATTCTAATCAAAAATAACGTATTCGGTACATGTACAATTATAAATATTACGTCTCCGGAACAAAACTAAACGATTTCTTTCAGTCATTTATACGTAAACGAAATTTAATGTTACTCAGACCCCTCATAAATATCCAACCATATTTATACTATAACCTACCTCGGCCGACATCCCTAAAGAAGTAAAAACGCCTATTTACGGCCTACAGCGATAACGTTATAATATATACGCGGATTACAAGCCGCCCAGATTACGGCCCGGCTCAGGGCACCGTACCTCGTCTGGTGATGGTAGTATGAGTACTGAAACATAATATAACAGTCCAAATACTTATTTATTTATTTATTTATTAATAGGTTTGCCAACAGATACAACACAGAATAAAATTACACTAATATCATATGGACATAAAGACAAGAGTGTTTATCCAATTACAGGCAAACACAGCATGCTTTTTCTATAAGCTAGCTAAACAATGTGAAGTGACTGCTAGTACTTATTATACTACAGATAATATTATACTAACTGTATGATATTAAATTATAGTTCTGAAGGAACTTCTTAAATTTATTAAGTGCCATTGCCAATAAGTCTACCCCAGTGTTCTTATACATTCTATTATGCTCCTTACATATTCTAGGGATGACACTATGAGATCCAAGATTGGTCCGAAAATTACCTAAAGCAAAAGGACGGAAATTTGCTATGCGCGAGTACTTAACTTAATAATTCAATAAATCATATTACATGAATCACTACATTACGAGATATACGAGTTTTATCAAGAACCATGGATTATTAAATAGACTAATGTGAGTCTCTCTTGTATGGAGAAAAATAAATGCTGCATATCGAAATATTATCTTACTAGAAGGCGCACGCAACTTCGTTCGCGGAGGAGAAAGAGTCATAACCCTCTTCTTTTCGACAGTGTAGCCGGGTAAAAAGTATCCTATAACCATTTGGAGATAGCCAGCTACCCGCATACGAATATACAAAAAAAATCTTTTTTCGTTTCAGTGACCTCCACTTAGTCCGCTACAATATATATTTTTTTAAATATCTTGAATAGAACAGACATTTCATTTTTACAACTTTATAATAATATAGAAATCAACATTATACAGGGTGTTTGGTAACAGAATGCAAAGCCGAAAGTAGATGATAGGCCATTTAAATCATTTTAAGCCATACATGTCTTAGACAAATGTTATAATGTTAATTCTTTTTATTTGAGTTTTAAGATTTTTTCTGAGAAAACTCCTACTATTGTCTACAAAAACGAATAACATTTGTCTAAGATATGTCTGGCTTAAAATGTTCTAGATGGCCTAAACTATCACCTACTTTCAGCTTTGCATTCTGTTACCAAACACCCTGTATAACTTGACTGGTGCAGAAACCCAAAGTGAGTCTTGGCCTCCAATAATAAGAGTTTCCATCCGGGTCTGTCTGAGTTGTCTGAGATGGCACAGCCTCCCGCCAGTCATCCACGTGGAGCTCGCGCAAGTCCCTTCCGAAAGTCCTCCCAGCAATACCTGGCACGACCAACCGGCCGTCGTCCGCTAGGACGCCCCACATCCGCTCGCTTTACTCTCCGATCTTCTCCCATCCTTTCAAGATGGCTGAGCCATCGAAGCCTGTGTGATTTAATCTCACCGATATTGTTTGGCTCAGCCATCTGGTCTTCAAGGTCTGCATTCTTCCTCCGTCTCCACATTCCATCCTGCCCGCAAATTGGCCCCAGCATTTTAAATGAACATTGAACAATACATATAATATTTATAGCACTTGGTCTTCTCGCTCGATGCTAATATACCGCATTCCCGAAATACCAGATTTTGCTAAATATCGGATTATCAATATATCACACTCTTAGCTTAACAAATTCCCGTAACATCGGGTTGACCAGGTTATAAAATTGAAAGGTACTCATAGACCTAAATCGTTTTAAGAATAAAATTTGGTATATTGGTAATGTGATAAATCAAGAATGTGGTATTTTGCAAAATCTGGTATTCCGGGAATGAGGTATATGAGCAACGAGCGGATCTTCTACCTAAGGATCAACTTCAACATTTACTGTAGACGTTGTATGAGCACATGGAGTGATCTTCATTTTTTTTTCACGGTTTCGTTCAAAAGTTACTGTACTTTTTACGGCCTGACAAGGTGGACAGATGTCCTCGAGA
The DNA here is from genome assembly GCA_905404275.2 of Hedya salicella. Taxonomy (NCBI): domain Eukaryota; kingdom Metazoa; phylum Arthropoda; class Insecta; order Lepidoptera; family Tortricidae; genus Hedya; species Hedya salicella. Next base: position 914,935 of record FR990098.1, on the reverse strand, counting down.
GGGTTACGGGGAGTCAGTGGACACAGTGCACTCAGAAATGACTTGGTGTCAGACGTAAACAAAACTAAACTAATGAACAGCGCTTAGTATTTCTCAGCTGATTAGCTTAACGAGTTGCTTGCCCTGAAGCTAATCCCTGCACTTTGCTAAGTAACAAGTACCAGTGAGACAGCTCAAGTAGCAGCAGCAATTAGAGCTGTTTGAGTACCTGGGAAACAATAAAATGCTTAATAGTTTCTAGCGAGAATATAAAACAAGCTATTATGGCACGAAGTGATTTAAAGAGTTAAGTACCTATAGAATTATATTCTACTTCGTTAGCGGAGGAGAAAAAAAGTCATAACTCCTCTTTTTTTCTTGACCTTAGTCGGATAAAAGGTATCCTATAACCATCTGTTTATGGCCACCTAGGCGTCTACTAAATATAAGATCAATCCGTTAGCTGTTTTAGCGTGATGAAACCACAACGACACATACAAACTTACAAAAAATAAGAATACTTCTTTTTTCGATTCAGTGACCGGCAAACAGACCATTTAATCATCTTTTTGAACATTTCCTCAATTTACATACATTTCATTTTTACAACTCTGTAATAATACATATTTATGAGTGTTATGTTATTTATGTAATTTTTTATTTCACTACGATTCTAAATGACGAATCTATTTATTTTTTATTAATTGCTATACTGTTTACAGTTTTGACTCAGGGTTTGTCATATATGTATTGGCCAGGACCATTAAAACAAGAGAATTGTCAATTGCCATACCTTTGATTGTGCCCTGACCGCAAGGATACTCAGTCAACAACTAGATGGCGCTTTAATGATGTTATAATTGAATAAAGAAACTTAATACTGTAACATTTAGTTTGTAAAGAGCCAATCCATACTAATCCATACTATCCATACTAATATTATCAATGCGGAAGTGTGTCTGTCTGTCTGTCTGTCTGTTACCGTTTCACGCTTAAACCACTGAACCGATTTGGATGAAATTTGGTATAGAGATAGTTTGAGTCCTGGGAAAGGACATAGGGTACTTTTTATTCCGGAAAAATACCCTTATCTGCGATAAACGAATTTAAAACTGACGAAGTCGCGGGCAGAAGCGAGTAGGAAATAAATCGTAACATTTAAATACTGTATCACGCTTGCAAATATGAGTAATTGTAAATAATATTATTTATACACAGATAGCGTTGGTGCATATTGGGAACGGTTTTTTGTATGGAGATTCGACTAACAGTCCTGGTCCTTGATATAGGTAACTAGATTGGATGTCCAGTTCGTTATCCAAATGTTCTCTGAAAAAAAATCGCCGCTTAGGTATATGACCACCCAATAGTTTTACGTCCAATCTCATTTAGTTTCTGAATATTTTCTCTTAAGTTTGGTTGGTTTGGATTTCCGTATACATCTATACCTACACTTATAAAGTTGTAAAGATTAAATGTCTGTAGAGTCGAGGAATGAAAAGGTTGATCACTTTTCAACATACCATCACATTGAGTCAAAAAGTGATCAAACTTTTCACTCCCCGACTATACATAACGGACTCTTTGGAAGTCACTGAATAGATTTATTTTTATTTTTTTGTATGGGTCGTTTAGGCTTCATCACGCCAAATCGGCCGTTTAGCCGTTTAGTTATTTCAATAATTTGTGGTACGCAGGTAGCTGGGTTTCCTCAGATACTTATATGATACTTTTTACCCCACTACCCTAAAGAAAACAAGAGGGTTTGAGGCGAACGAAGTTGCGGGCATCTTTTAGGTTTTATGAAGGTGATGATATTCATTATTCTCTATTATAAAAGCACTTTATTTTATTCAGTTCTCAGTTTATTATCACGGACATATAAAGTCCAGGTTAAAGGTCTATAAACAATCGCGTGCTAATCGGTTTCTTTGTCCAGCGTTAGGGTCTGTTTACACGAACAATGAGCCGGTGGCTCGATCTGCGGCTCGCGTGTGGTCGCGTCTTAAGTTACAAGCGGGAAGCGATTCTAATTTATTATGAAAACCATCTTCAATGTACTGAATAGAATATACATTATTTACTTACAAGTAATTATAAAGGTCAAAAATAAAATTAAAAAAAATCTGAACATAATACCCGCCAGTGGCGTGGCATCCATATAAGCCGATTCCGACCGGGTTAACCAAGGAAAGGCTTATAACCATATTTTTCTTCCACACCAAGATATCGTTTTATGAAATAAAAATAGGAATGTGTCCGTATTCCGCTTACTTTGTTTATTAATGACTATTGTACGAACCTGCAGGTTGGGTCCTGAAGGCCTTACTTGAATTTAGCCTTGGCATTCAAAACGTCTCCGTAGTACACTGACCAAGTTCGCAAAATGCAAAATGACTTATTTATCAAATGCCATGATTACAAAACAAGTTTCAGCAAGAGTTACTTAGCAAAACGTCTAGGTCGTGAAATGCACAAGTAGGCAAAATTTCTCAATTATATAACAATGAACATGACTGACTGTTCAATGACATATGACATTAAGTCGTTTTATAGCCAAGTCATCCAGTCTACTATGTTTTATAGCAATGAGGGCGTTTTATAGACCAAGACATTTTGCTACCCAGACAAATATACAACTAACGTGCTCTGCTCGCCAAGGCTATATGCAAGTGAGGCCTTCCAACCTTCCCCTACTAAATAAAATATTCAAATCGTCGAATCTCCTATAACTTAAGCCCCACCCTGACGGTTGGGCGAAAGATTAAGAAGTCGCCAGACGAACACGCTTCCTTACTTCGTTCCCTGGCTTAGTCTAGGGCTGTCTCGCCCAAGTTTTGCGAGGGTTTAAACGTGTCTCGGCGGTTGAACGAATATAAACTATCCCAGAAATCCACAAAGAACATTGATACTGTTTGTACAAAAGCGTCTTTGTAGCTTTTGAAAATTGCATGAATTTATAATAGTTTCTTAATTACTTGTCTGTCTCGTACAATTTAGATTAAACTACTGAAATTAGTAACTTTTCAACGCTCGTATTTATGGAGAAGATATTGGACTTAGCAGCAATGGATAGGAGAAAAAAATTAGAACATCGCAGAGGGATTTGGCTCTAAATCAGATATGACCCATGTAAGGGCATATAAATAGCTTTGAGCGTACATAAAGATTAAAACTAATATATATTCATATAAAATTCTGGTTACACATTTGTATGGTAAAATCAATAGTTGATTAAGTGCATGTTGAAACGACAATGATTGATCGCTTTGAGCAATTTTTCAAATATGAGAAAAAATATTATGTCCTATTTCTATACCTATAGGTTTGTCTGGTATTTAGTTAGCAATTAAGAAATTATTTCTAATACAAACTACGTATTTTAATAAGACGTTAAAGTTGCACTTATCGATAAAAGGATTGTCGATGATATTTTTATGTCAAGCACTAGCCATCTGACGTTATGCCTTAAGAACCTCTGGGTATACTTGTTTTCTCTCTAAGGTCAGGAATAATTACTGTTAAATATTTGTACTTGTATCAATAAATTCATATGTGACTTGAAATAACAAGTGCACAATCACTGTTTATGAATTAAAAACCTTAATTTACGCAACTCACGAAAACAAACGAAATTCATCACATTCACAAACAGCATTTATATTTCCATTATTTCCGTCCCAACGCACAGTGAAAAATATTTATTACAACGTGTAACATGTTATTGTAGCAACGAGTGGAAATAATTTATCAAGCGGTGACAGCCCTGGAGGAGCCCTATCAATCAGGGCTAACGCAATGACGTGCAATAAAAGGGCGGCTTTTGTTGTGTTAACAGTGTAGCACTTTCTCTAGTGTAGTGTGCTGTGGGAAAACTATTCTGGGAAAATAAAAGAAAAACGATTTTGCGGGCAAAATGGAATAGCCCTAGGGCTGCCACACGAGCATCAGACATGTTAACATAATTATTATCGGTTTACAGTGACGATGCCGCGATGGCAGTGCAATACTTAACCGGACCTTAAAACTACACTAAATAATGTGCCTGATTAATATTTAAAAGTTAAAGATCATAATAATTTAGAATTTGTTGAGGATTGTAGTTTTTAATAGCTTACGTGTTTTGTTTAAGAGTATTTTGTGTTTTTCCCGCTCCCTAAATAACTTTAAGAGTAGTCAAAGTCATATTAATAGACTACCGCTTATGATAAAGTTTTTTTTGCAATATAATAGAACACTTTATAATTCTTAGCGCATCGACGAAGCAAGTAACTAAGTAAATATTTATTTGTAAGACATAGGTAACATAACAAAGGATGATACAGAGGTGAGGTACAAAATAGGTAGTTTCGCTATGTTTAGCCATTTCGTGGCATACAAATATTCATTGAGTACCTAGCATGCAGCGTGCATTACATATACTAGTTAAACAACATATAAATTCTAAAATATTCATTAATTAATATCTAAGTATTCCCTTAATGAATAACTATAGAAAATTCAAAAATTTTAAAAACTCCGAACTTGTTCCACTAAAAGCTAAATCTCTTAGAGATGAGTGCTCTAATTTTCATCAAACAAAGCTAAAAACACTCGGGATAAAATTATCTATGACACAAAAAACCACACTCAAATCGGTCCATCCGTATGGGCGCCACGACAGATACACAGAGTCACAGACACGTTAAACTTATAACACCCCTCTTTTTTGTCGGGGGTTAAAAAATGACTTACCTGCAAAAAAAAAACTTAAATTGTGGCATGACAGATTCTCTTATAGATACAGGTAGCTTGTTGAATCATTTCCGCACCATGCCGAATACATCTTAAGCAAGTAACGCTGTTTGTATTTAATCGGATATTATTGATTTTATTTCCCTGGCGGATACTTTTAAACACAGGAAACTGATGGATACGAAGCGATGTAGTTATCCAAATTTCGTAACTTCTTATTTAGAAAGTTAAGAAACATGAATACTATAAAGTTGCCCGTACAACCGTATGATAACAATATTTGTAAGAGACAGTTTCGCATACAAACGAGTTATTCCTTGGGATATACTTTGCTTCTTAAACTACTTTACTCGAACCTGTATCTTTATACCCCCTTAGTCAACTTTTACTACGTACACCAGTAATAAATTGTTGAAAACAGCATTTTTGCTGCAAAATGTCTGCCCGGAGTCTAGTTCACTCTGAAAAATGGCAGTCTGAGCACATTCATAATTTTGCTGTACCCCCTCCCGTGGGATATTGGGGGTGTTCGCCATGTTTGTTTACAGTGGTGATTGGAGGAGAAATATGATAGAGATGGGTCAAATTGCAATTCCCGTGGGTAAATTCATTTTCATGATGGCCGCCACGTTTTAACTAGTGTCGTTTGTTTTTATTGCTCTCTGTATGGATTTCAACTTGAATGCATAAGCGGATGGCGTTTAGATGACCTGCTGAACATAAAAAAATCATCACATCAAAGTGTCCTTGTAAAACAATTGATACGGCAGCCATTATATCGAATTTGAATAATTTTTTTTTCTCTATAACTGACCAATGTGTGATATGTATTGCAGGGGAGACCGAGGTGGTTTGTGAGAGAGGCGAATTGTGACGTCTTCGATTTTTTGGAACCTATTAACTGTTAGCGAGCCTGCAACATTGCGCGTTTGATAGCTCGATACTTGAACTAACATAAGCGCGCTATTGCGAGCTCGCTATCAGTTAATAGATTCCAAAAAATCATCGATATCATAACTCTCCCCTACATTAAATAAAAAATAACATTTATTTACCATCTCTCTCTTCAGCCAATTTTTCCCACGCTTTGGAGTCAATTTCAAATGCGTATATGTCAAATTTAGCACAATCTTTCAAGCGCAGCATTGGTCTTCCAATCTTCGTTTTAGCATATGCAACAGCACCAAGCACGACACAGCGAGGTATTCGAGAGGGATCTATCGGATGCACATGACCTAGCAACCGCAGGCTGCTTGAAAGGAGCAGTAAGACTAGGCAACTTAATTTGCACCTTTAAAATTAAGCAAGCAACGGGAATGAGGTCACCTCAGTCTACAGAATTGTGTTGTATGTAAGTGAAAGAGTCGGTATTGTATTTTGCCGTGGTTCTACGCCGAAATATTCGCTTCAAAATCTTTTGACGGACAAAACACTAGCCGCTACACGTCACGCTGAAAGCGCAGGATGTGCATGCAATGCCGCCTGCGACGCCACTTCACCCAAATATGACAAGTTTTTAGGAAACATTGTTCACTATAGCTTAACGACTTGAACCTACCTACCTAGAAGAGAATCTGACATGCTACAATTTAAAAGTTTATTATTTAATTTTTGTAACAGATAACGCATTTTATTAATTAGGGCAAGGACCATTAAAACAAGAGAACTGACAATTACCATACTTCGATTATGCCCCGATCGCAAGGAGCTATTCTGGCAAAACCTAGATGGCGCTTTAAAACTACACTTTTAACGATGTTATAATTTTACAAAGAAACGTTATACAGTAACAATTAGTTTGTAAACAGCCAATAATAAATAAATTGTAACATTGTCACAATACTGTGTCACGATAAGGCATCGGAAATTCGGAAGCTTTTATATCTAAAACTAGCAAAATCCCGGGAAAAGCTAAGCAAGTATGGAGTCGGCTTAATATTTTATTTTTTCAATTCTGGGGCACCCGGGATTATACAAAACGTCATGAAAATGCCCTTTTAAATTAATTAGGTTATGACGTTAAATGTCTATTAGTTAAATAAAACACATGGGAATTAAATACTATTTTAATAACTTTATACGAATGTACCTGTTGATGTACTAATTTCCAGTATGCTGGTAAATCCCAAGAATTATGTTAGTAAAATTCAATAGAGTCCGCCTCCATGCTAGTCAACATTTACGCCGTGTTGGTACTGAGGCCAAAGTTTAGGTATAAAAGCATCCGAATTTCGTTACCTAGTCAAGATTGTAAAAGTAAAAAATTGTAAATATCAAATCTTATTCATAGATGGCGTTGTACATATCGGGGAACAGCTTTTTGTATGGAGTTGGTCTGTCCTCTGTTTTAATCTGCGAGTCTGACTAGCACCGAGGGTTCCGTGCAAAATATACGGTACAAGAAGCCGAATCTATGAAAATCCAGTGTGAGCAGAGCCCTTCTCCTAAGCAAAATGTACAAGGTGCTCGATCTTTTTACATTGGTTACTGACATAGGAAGACAGACATAAAATTATACTGTTTTTAGTATTTGTTGTTATATCGGCAACAGAAATACATCATCTGTGAAAATTTCAATTGTCTAGCTATCACGGACAGATACAGTCTGGTGACAGACAGACAGACAGACGGACAGCAAAGTCTTAGTAATACAGTCGTTTTACCCTTTGGGTACGGAACCCTAAAAACAATCCATACTAATATTATAAATGTGAAAGTGTGTCTGTCTATCTGTTAGCTCTCCACGCTTAAACTGCTGAACCGATTTAGATGATATAAGTGTGTGATACGCGTAGCAAATGGATTTCGAGCGATCGGATCGGCGCAACGTCCAAACGCGTGATCGTGACACGCGATCATGCCACGCGACGATGATCTGATACGGGCAAATGATACAAATGCGGACGCACCTTAAGGCCGATGAGGTTGCGGGCAGAAGCTAGTATGACATAAAATAAACCATCCATAGATTCTGAGTCCACATACTATCGACAAAAATTCTAAACTACTGGAAAACTAAAAGTTCGCAATGGAAACTGAAGCATAGTGCCAAAACTAGTGAACCGTATATCAAAGGCATATGACGTCAGAGGGTCACTTGGTAATGGCAGCACTATGGAGCACGCGTTAGGAATTTTTATAAGAACCTTTCCATTGTTTTATGGCAAAGTGGAGCCCTCGCTGAAAGCCCTGGGCCGTGATCTCGGGTTACAATTGAAAGGGTGATGAATGTGTAATATAAGTTAACTGTTTTGGGCTCACTTACTTATATACTTACGTATACATAACTGTATAAAGTAAGTCTACTTGATAAAACTGCTATTTTGTAAGATTTACAGACAATTCTTTTCCATACAGTGGCGCTAAAACAGGAAATTTTGTAAAGTTTTGTTATATGACGTTAATGAACACTATAGAGAAGAATGTTTGACTACCCAAGTAACAAAATTTGGTACTATAAAGTGCTGGGAACGTTTTTGGTTGTGCTAAATGGTGTTAATGATTAGCACTATAACGGTGTTGTAAATGTTTAGAGAACCCCAAAGAGGCCCTAGTTTTATCACTGATTTATTCTTTAAACATTACATAAAGGCTCACCCGGTGATAAATCAGCTCTATAGTTGAAGTATAAAAGAATCGTAAAACGCTTTTTGGTACTAATATAGTGTTGTCTGCAACGTTTATGTCACAGTTTGCAACTATAGAAGTAACCAAAACATGTTTATAGTGCTATTTTGCACCATAAACGATTCCAGTGCTCTTTTTTATCACACCTGCTCCTGCGCTATTTTGTTAACAAATATCGCTAAGTCATTTATGTTTTATTTCATTCGCCATGTTTGCTTAAGTGACATATGTTATGTAGGTAATAAAAGGACGTACTAAATAACATTCGTGGACCGTAACTCAGTCGGTACTTTCACTTGCGAAAATAATTGTATTGATAAAATCATTATGCTGATTTCAAATTTGACAATGCCCCTTCATTATTTACGTGTTTTAATTAAATTTTAATTAATAAAATAAGGACTTGTCCCGACTGCGGCTGCTATAGTACACATAGGCTCCAGCCGTGCTGCTAATGTGCTATCACGGCAGAAAACAGCAGCCATATTTTAACAGATTAGGGTTCCATTGTCCAAATATAAAATAGTGAAGTCAAAATATATTTATTTGAATGGAGTTATATTAAATGCACAATGGGGCATAATTTTTAGATGTGGTAAATGTGTTACCACACCAATTCTGGCTTTCCTTCTCCGGAATATATCCCGATCACAAAAGGAGGTAGCTAGGGCATTTCATAAATATAACACAAAATTGGCCTTATCTGTTGTTTTGAGCTGTGATAAAGGGGTAGTGTCCTCACTCTCATATTCGTCATCATTATTACTGGTTTGACAAGAAATAACTTTATTGCTACAGCCCTATTGTGGTACAAAACAAATATTTTGTGCAGAACCACGTGCTATATTTATTGGACTCGCTTGACCAGTATGAAACCTTTTATGAAATACTAGTGATATATTTGATACTGAAAAGCTAGTATAGATCTAAGTAGTCATATAATTATTATTTTTAGTGCTATTATGTCACGCTTTAGTCTCGTAACAGTAACTCAAACTCACTTATAGAAGATATTATGCCATTTAGAATTTAAGTTATTTAGTAACTTCACCAGGTAACTTATAGTACTATTTGATACTATAAAAGAGTTTTAATGAGTTTTACAGAACTCTAGCCCCATAGCGGTGTTGAGAGAGCTTTGAAGAAGCTAAAACGTTACGTAATGGGTGTGCAAAGTCCTTTTATAGTGCAGATTGATTCTGTAATAGTGTTTTCGGTACTGGTACAATACTAGTACTATAAAAGTTATTTTGACGCATTATTAGTGCAAAATAGGTACAGTGTCAGTAAAGTCGTCTATAGTATTATATAGTACAATAATTGCTTTTTGCATATCTATTACAGTGTAAAACTTTAAAGATTCTATTGTATGGTTCTTTAAGCGTTCTAAGAGCTACATTATAGAACTTAAATGCTCTTTAATCTTATAGAACCATAACGCTCTGTTAAAAACGTTTATAGTACGAGGGCTGCTATTTATATATCCGGAAACCGGGATTACAATCTTCTTAAATAGCATATTTGACCGCCATGGTAAAATTTGAACTTTTTTAAGTATATAAGGTATATTTTTTCTTCCTTATTAACGCTCGTGTTTTGTTTTTGACGGGTTTTAAATGTCATCTCGCAGCAAGAATGGAACTCACTCGTGAAAATATTTGTGCTATGATTTATTATGATTTTCGGCGTGGTTTAACGCAACAACAGTGCATAGATCAACTAACTTCAACTTTTGGTGATGAAGCCCCATCTAAAACTACTGTGTATCACTGGTTTAGTGAGTTCAATCGTGGACGTAGTATGCTTACGGACGAAGTTAAGGCAGGTCGCCCGAAATCGGTCGTTGTACAACAAAATATCGAGGCTGTGCGAAAACTTATAATGGACGACCGACATGTTACGTACCGCGAGATAGAGGCGACTCTGGGTATTTCTATGACCAGCATTAATAGCATATTACATAATTATTTGGCTGTAAAAAAAATTTGTTCGCGTTGGATACCCCACAACTTAACAAATGAGCAAAAACATGCTCGCGTCGAATGGTGCAATAAAATGTTAAAAAAATATAACCGTGGTGACTCAAAAGCCGTTTATAACATCTATACAGGTGACGAATCCTGGATCTATGCATACGATCCCGAAACGAAGCAACAATCAACGGTATGGGTGTTTCAAAATGAGCCGAACCCTACGAAAGTTACTCGTGCAAAAAGTACATTGAAACAAATGGTGGCCTGCTTCTTCGGTATTAATGGCCATGTAGCTACAGTGCCACTAGAAAACCGTAGAACGGTTAATTCAGAGTGGTACACGACCATTTGCTTACCGGAAGTATTTGAACAAATTCGTAAAACTAACCAGCGACGAAGAATCATTCTTCATCATGACAATGCCAGCTGTCATACGTCACGCGAAACAACTCTATTTTTGGAGGGTCAAAATGTGGAATTAACGGGTCATCCGCCGTACAGCCCTGACTTGGCACCCAACGATTTTTATTTATTTCCAAATATAAAGAATAAATTACGCGGTCAACGATTTTCGACCGCTGAAGATGCTGTCGACGCATTCAAACAACACGTTATGGAGGTACCTCAGGCGGAGTGGCAGAAGTGCTTTAAAAATTGGTTCACGCGAATGCAAAAGTGCATAGATCATCAAGGGGAATACTTTGAAAAACAATAAAACTATTTTCAGCCGTGTACGTTTGTTTGTTTTTTTGTTTCCGGATATATAAGTAGCAACCCTCGTACAAGCAGTCACAATGGTTACCATTATAGGCCTACTATGTCACTGTTTGGTGATATAATGCCTTAGTTATAGAACCTTTTGTTACTTGGGTATTTATCTCCAAAAAAGGGTTATAACGACGATGAATATTTATATGAAACTCGGCTAGTAATTAAAATTGGTAGAAAATCTCCAAGATTCAGGAACATTTAAAAAAATAGTATGTGTTATTATTTATTTATATTAATTACAACATGAAACTGCGAAATGTAAACATTACCGTCAGATAAAACTGACCTCTCTGGCATACATGTCTGGCATGACTGTAATTTTTTAAGCCATAACCAATTTTGGAATTACCCAGAAATACTTTTCATCATCATCATCAGCAGATACATCCCACTGCTGGGCACCGGGATCCTCTCATGGGTGAGAGGGAATGGGCTGTAGCTTCCACACTAGTCCGGTGCGGATTGGAGATTTCACATACACCCTTAAAATTCTTCGCACATAAGTGCATGTTTTCTTACATTGTTTTCCTTCACCGAAAAGCTAGCGATAGAGGATGGCGGGCAAAAAGGACATGGCAGGCAACAAGGAGCCTTGCACAGTTGCATGGAGATGCACGCCTGCAGGGACACGCGCCGTGCTCCTTCTTGGAAAAATATCCCGTCGCGGGGACATGGTGTCTCGCGACGCGGCGAGATACCATTTCACACCTCGAAAGTGGTCTCTCGCGACCAAACTGAGACATGGAACAAATAAAAAAAAAAAAACTTGCCGTGCTCCTTCTCGGACAAAAAGCACGTCGCGGGCGCCCGCGCCGTGCTTCCGCTCAACACAGCGGACACCCTTAGTTTGGCGATAGCGTACTCTGCGCGCACTCAAATATTCCTAGCGACTCGGTCATAATATATGATTATAAAGTTGTAAAAATTAAATGTCTGTACATTGAAAAAAGTTTAAAAAAATGATTGTAACGGACTATTTGGAGGTAACTAAAACGAAAAATATTTATTTTTTATTTTTGTATGTTTGTGTGTGTCGTTGTGACTTCATTACGCAAAATCGGCTGCACAATTTTTTACAATTTCTGGTATACGAGCAGCTAGCTGGGTATCTCCAGATGGTTATAGGATACTTTTCACCGGACTAAGCTGACGAAAAAAAAAAGGGTTATGACTTTTTCTCCTCCGCGAACGAAGTTGCGGCACCTTCTAGTAATAAATAACGAGAAAAATATAGACAAAAATATTAGCTCACCAAATTTGACTTCAGTAGACGATGAAATGATGATGACTTCACAGAAATGACCAGACAAAACCTTGAATTATACACCAGAACGGGCGCGATGCGTAAGCGCGTCTCGAGTCAACATTTTAAAGTTATTTAAGTAAAAGTACAAGTGCTTGAGCCGTGCCGTATCACGGCGGGGTATCTGAGGGTAAATTAGCTTAAAGCGTACAGTCTGCCGCATTTACAGGGAAGAGAAGACGGAAAAAATTGGAACACAGTTCAAACGTTTACGCTGACATAAGCAGGTTCAAGGGGGTGCATCGAAAATTTAAGCTTTTGTAGTGAGATTTTTGTAAAATCTAGTATATGAAACTGGCTGGTATACAATTATAACCTATTCAGCGCCTAACGCGGAAACATATTTGTTTAAAATTTCCTAGATAGAAAAGAACTCCGAGAACGCGTCTTAATTTTCAGTTTTTTGACTAGTTTGTACAAACGATAGATTAACAAACGGCTAAATTATGTAAAAAAATCTTTTTTCCCTTTATCTTTTATGTCACTAACTTAAATATTAACAAAACATAATTATATCTTTGATTTCATTGTACTTTTACATCTGGCGCTTACGTGAAAAAACCCCAAGCATGTAGTGTATTAGCTTTCTATTTCTTTCATGCGCGCATTACAAATTACGCTCATTGGCCGGCTCGGCGTTCGGGGCGTGGTTTTTTCTTGACGATGCAGGCCCTTAAACCTGAGCTGTCCTCAACAAAGAGATTCTCATTTAGAGTGTTTCTGAGTCTAAGAGCATGTAACCAATGGAGATGCCATACGGATACATTCTCCTCTGCCAAAGTGCTGCCGAAATCGCGGGCAGGTTTACACAATACATTGTCTGTGTGTGGGTTTTCTTTTGTTTGTAGGTGATTTAGTTTTATTGGGTGCGTTTGAAAAAAAAGAAATGTTTCCGTAGTGTGCTGTACGTGCTTACGTCGCGCTCTGCTAAAAATGCATGAAAATTTTGTTCGGTAATGACACGGCTTGTCAACTCCAGTGCTTAAAGTTAAAATGATCTAAGGTGTTACAGCTTGACCATGGACACTGCTGTACCGCGCATTAGGTATGCAAGCGGCGTGACGGGGGGCAGAGCAGCCGCTGATTCGTCATTCCGCCGTCACAGAATAAATAATCGTCGTCTGCTCCCCCGTCTCGCCGCTCGCATACCTAAGACGCGGTACCGACGGGATTGGTCAAGCTATATTAGGGTTGTCAACTTTTTTTGGTCACCTTTATACTTATAGGCTATGTTCAATTGCACATTATATGTAATGTCGTGGCTTCTTACTCGTAGTTGTGTTCTCTGGCAGGATCTTACCTGTAACAAAAACACAAAAAGTATAAATATGTAGGTATTCTAAAATTATGTATTATCAGTAGTTGTTAGCGTTAAAGAAGATGTTTACAGAAAATGCCGTCTTCAATCAGTGTAGTGTGACGCCCTTTTGGAATGTCACTGTTCTTCTGTGATGGTTCAGTCAGAGTAATGTTACGTTTTAGCATGAAATGCAAAAAGCACAAGTTTACATTTAAAAAGGTAAACATTGATTGATTAATCACATAAAACTATTCGATTACTTCATAGAAACAATAGAAATCCTCCATGCTTAAAAAAACAAACAAAAAATCCCCGTTACACTGCAACTATAAATAAATTGATATAGCTAATATTGTTAATAATAATCTAGCTGTCAGTAAATTACCATGCCCTAACTGGGTTCATGTCGTGGACATATCTATACTAAATAAGACCTAATGTCCGACATGATTAATATGATAAATGAATTATGAATTAAGCAGCATAAATCCATGTTTCAGTTAACCATCGTTAACGTTAATCACTTCCGGTGATAGTGACGAAAGACGTGGCGATTTCAATTACGCGGCCCGCGGGCCTTCGATTAACAGTGCCACCGGGATGGTTAAAACGCGATTAAGACGATACCTGAGGTGGTTTTGGAGCATACAGTTTACGTTACCATGGAAACTGCGCCATGTATGCAAGCATTACGTCCGTAGCTATAATTCCTTTTCAACTCCGTCTATACTTAACTTAAACGAGTATTTAAAAAAACCGGGCAAATGCGAGTCGGACTCACGCACAGAGAGTTCTGTGCAAAATATACGCTAAAAACGGCCTCATCTATGAAAATCCAGTGTTAGCAGAGCCCTACTCCTGAGCAAAATGTACGCGGTGTTCGATCATTTTATATTGGTTACTGATATAGACAGACAGACATAAAATTATACTGTTTTTAGTATTTGTTGTTATAGCGGCAACAGAAATACATTAACTGTGAAAATTTCAACTGTCTAGCTATTATGGTTCAAACTATACAGCCTGGTGACAGACGGACGGACAGCGGAGTCTTAGTAATGGGGTCCCGTATTACCCTTTGTGTTCGGAACCCTAAAAAATAACTGACACGGTATTTTTCATGGTTACTGAGTAAAAATTTAAAAAATACATGTTTTATTTTTTTTATTTTAGTATCCTTACAGTGCATTCGAAACTAAACTCAAAATACCATAATACTTAATACGTCCTAGTATCTCAAAATAATGTATAATGTCTTGGCGACTTCATCTCGTCAAAACAGCTTGATTGGTTTTAAGCATTTTTGGTACACAGATATTCATAAAAAGAGGCTTATGACTTTTTTCCCGCGTACAAAGTTGCGGGCTCCTTACATTCAAATTGTATGTATTATACGCTAGTGCCGCCACCCCGACCTCCCCAGCAGTGTTATTGCATTCCGCGCCATAGAGACGTTTATTACGGCCGAAGGGAAGTGGGGGACACACTTCGCTTTAAAAATATTTAATAAAATGTTTACTCCTAAAAAAAATTAAGAGCGGTCTATTTATAGTTTAAACCTTATTATGCCAAGGATGGCAATGGTTCAATAGCTCATGTTAAAATTTATAAAATACTAGAAGACGCTCGCAACTTCGTTCGAGGAGGAGAAAAAGTCATAACCCGTCGTTTTTCTTCAGCATAGTCGGGTAAAAAGTATCCTATAAACATCTGGAGATACCCAACTACCCGTGTACCAAAAATTATGGAAATCTGTTTAGCCGATTTTGCGTGATGAAGCCACAACGACACATACAAACATACATAAAACCCAAAAAAAATATTTTTCGTTTTAGTGACCAACAAATAGTCCGTACTCGTAACAATCAATTCTTTGAAAATATCTTCAATGTACAGACATTTCATTTTTACAACTTCATAATAGTATAGATATATATACTCTCATTAATTTGTAAATTTTTATGTCTGTGAGTATATTGGAAATATTTTCCAAAAATATTGCAACGGAATATTTGGAGGTCACTGAAACAAAATATTATGTATGTGTCGTTGTGGCTTCATAATGCCAAATTGGCTAAACGGATTTTATCTATTTTTGGTATACGGGTAGCTGGGTATACACAGATGGTTCAAGTATTATTTTTACCCGACTACACTGAAGAAAACAAGAGGGGTTATGACTTTTCTTCTCTGCGTACGAAGTCGCGTGTGCCAGTTTTTCTTTTAGTATACTACTATAGATAATATAGATATAGTTTTTTTTTATAAAATAATACACAGTCAGTAATTTTATAGAAATGTTTTACTATAGTTTAAGTTGTTGATTAGTTAACGGGTTTAAAGCTATACCTTTAGTTCCTACTTAGCTCAAACCCATAATTTTACTGGCGGCAACACCACAGTAGATGACATGCCATTAAAAGGCGGATATTAAAGTATTTACAACATGCACTAATTTGTTTTATTACCAACGAACAACATTTAATTAAATGGCGATACGCAACAGATTATTAATTAAAATAGCTTCATGTCTGATACGGAAATATTGAGTTATTTATAAGCTTCATTAATAGGAAATTGTACTGTGCATTTAAATAATGACAGAACTTTATATTTTATTTTAATAACACAATTAGCATATAAAAAACAGCAATGGATAAGACTACTATGATAACCAAATATAAATTAAATAAAAAACTACTCTACGGATCTACCGACATATGTATTTACCAACAAAAAAAATCCTGTAAATCCCTCTCGCTGGGGAGTGTGTCCAGAAGGCTGGCCGCATTGCCACGCTGGACGGCAATGCTGATTCGCTGGGTGAAATAATGGCCAGCCCTCTTACATAAATAACTATTTAATTTTACTGTTTACTATTTTTTGTGTTTTCCCTGTTCAGCTCAAAGTCTGCTTGGTTTCTCAATCTGTTTGTTAAATCTCATGATGTATATAAACTATTAAAGTTGCATAAAAAATAAAATGACTGCACATTGAAGATATAAATGCAAATCGAAAAATATATTTTTTGGACTTTTTGTATGTTTGTATGTGTCGTTGTGGCTTCATCACGTCAAATCGGCTAAACGGGTTTGAATTATTTTTGGTACACGGGTAGCTGGGTATCCACTGGTTATTGAATATTTTTTACTCAACTATAATGAAGAAAATATAGGAGTATATGACCTTTTTTTTTCTCCGCGAACGAACAATATTTTCTAGTGGCGTTTATAATTAAATACGTATAGTATAGTAGCTAAAATAAGAGAGAAAATGGCCGTGAAATAAGGGATCGTTAGACGAGTTTGGTGTAGACGCATAAAACGAATCCTGCAATTCCTGTTCCTGCCGTCGATTGTATAGGACTTTTCTCAAACAATGTGAGGAAATAATAAAATTAAAATAACTACTAGATAATCAAGTAAATAATACTTTATTAGGAAAAAGGAATGTAAAAATTGTTTAATTTGCCGCCTTTTTTAGTTTTTAAAGCTGCGAGCGTTTTTTAATGTGAGTTATTCGAGCACCATGTTTAACCGCACATAAATATAGTACCTACCATAGATTTTGTTTGTTTTTAATGTCGCAAGTATTATATTATAGTCTAATGGAGGTTGGCTGTATGTAGATTTTCCTTTGACAGTTTCATGTTAGTAAGCAAGATTAAAAAGTAAGAGCAGCGGACAATAATGATTTTTTAAACCTCCTTTTTTGTTCTAGGCCCAAACGTAATCTAGCCATAAACAAAAACTTCAAGTTTTCATTTCGATATATTAACGCAAGCATTTCCAAACATGTTAGAGAAAAGAAAAATAAAAGGTGTTAGACAAACAATCATGTTTTTCCTACCATTTCACACCGCCGAACGTCGAAACTCTATCTAAATTGAACCTAAAGCTATGACTATCACACTTCAGTTATCACTTGTAAGTCCTGTAACCCAACAATCTGTTCCCATTATTATGAACTAAATGCAATCAAAAGTTTCCGAAGCGGCCATTTTGAGCGTGTTAAGAGGCATTAACAACACTTGTCTGCCGTCCGGCGTCCGGCCGTCCGGGTAAGCCGACGGTTTGATCCGGCCGGTTGTAAACTATCCAGACCCGTGTCCATGGCGGGATTAAATTTATTGACGGATTTGGGACGTAAAAACGTGTTTACGGAATATAGAGCTGAAATGGTATGTTTATTCGTTTAACTACCCCTTCGTTTCTTGTTTACCGTTGATTTTTACTCCCCTGTTACATTACGCTTTTGATAATTTTCAGGGTTCCGTAGGCAGAATGGTAAAATGGAAACCCTTTTAGTTTCGCCACGTCCATCCGTCCGTCCGTATGTCACATGCGTTTTATTCAATATACCAGCGGGCCTATGATAGGCGCGTTTATCACGCGATAAATGATATTATAACTTGCCTGTCACTCTCGCACTCACATATGTGTCAGAAGGTGACGGCAGCTATGTCATTTATTTATCGCGTGACAAACGCAACCATCATAGCCCGCAGATGTATATTGGTGAAATTTAGAATACAGGAGTCTTGTAATTTGGTAGTTAAATAACAATAAACATTTCTAGAGGGGACACTCCATACACGTATCATAAGCTAAAAAAAATTAGCAAACGTCAAAGTTTGGCACATATTTAGCCAGCTCTTTAAAAACACTTAGGTTGTGAATATTTTCTAAAATAATCGCTCCGAAAGTAGCATAAATTGTGCCCACACCTTTAAAGAAAATCATTTTCAACTTGATCGAATATACCGTTTTTGAGTATTTGCCGAAAAACTACGCTTCTCAATAAAATGACGTAGATGCCATGAAGATACGCTCTTTTGCTGGTGCACTTTTATACTTCGTAGTTTTTTTCATCTGTAGTGCATTTCTTTCTTTGTAGTAATGGCTACGGAACCCTACACTGAGCATGGTCCGAAATGCTCTTGGTTTTTTGTTTACTCATCATTTTGTGAAAATATTCTAACTATAATAACAGTTCTTTTTGTTTCACAAATATCATGATAATAATAACAATTTTTGCAATTTATTAGTGGATCACTCCACTAGCGTTATTATTATAAAACCATACAGAGATCCATAAGCAAGAACAGATGACAAAATTCGTCGACTACTGGTGTGGACGATTAGCTCAGATGGTAGAGCGTGCTGCCCCGGTCTGGCTCAAGGCACTGGTTCAAGTCCAGTATCGTCGAAAATTTTTTTCATTTGTTTCTGATCTTTGTTTATTATAATAACAGTTGTTTTTTTTTTTACTGAATTTGTTTTGGGTTTATATGACACTAGAGAGTGCCCGCATTTCGTTCGCGGAGGAGAAAAAGTCGTTACCGCTATTTTTTTCTGTAGTGTAGTGGGATAAAAACTATTCTATAACCAGCTGTAGATATCCAGCTACCCGTATTCCAAGAATAGTTGAAATCTGTGTAGCCGATTTGGCGTTATGAAACCACATACAAATATACAAAAAAAAAAACAATTCAGTGACTGTGATCCAAACAGTCCGTTACAATATTATTTTTAAAAATATCTTCAATGTACAGAAATTTTAATTTTACAACTTTATAAGTAGGCATCGGAAATTGGGATGCTTTTATACCTAAACTTCGGCCTCAGTACCTACACCGCGTAGATGTTGACTAGCATGGAGGTGGACTCTATTTAATTTTACTAACAAAATTTCCGGGATTTACCGGCATACTGAAAATTAGTATAACATCAATATATACATACATACATATCACATTAAAACAACTATAAGTAGTTCCTGTTTACAAAATTGTATTGAATTGACATGTCTTTCATTTAACTAATAGATATTTAACGTCATAACCTAAATAATTTAAAAAGGACCTTTTCATGATGTTTTGTATAATCCCGGGATCCCGGGAATTGAAAAAGTAAAATATTATTTTTAACAAGCCGACTCCATACTTTCTTAGCTTTTCCGGGATTTTGCTAGTTGTAGGTATTAAAGCATCCGAATTTTCGATGTCTATTTATACCACAAAAATTTTGGATATTTTAATCGTAGATTAGATATTTTATTAGGAAAACGTGGTTAAAGTTCTTTTAGGTTCAGTCAGCAGCAGATATACCTGAGCGGGCAGGGTGCCCAATAAAACATACACACTTCAATCGTCAGAAAAATATGAACATCGAAGATGTCATTTTCACGTAGGCTTTCAGTTCGTCACATATGTCTTAACTTTTGGGTTGTTCTTTAATACATACACCTTTATTTAATCACAATGACATTAACGTATAGAACGTCAGTGGTAACTAAGCACTGAAATACGTACGTCAGCAGCCAGGGTGCCACAAGTTGCTAAGCAGTTGTTATTTCCAAGGTAACTAAGCATAGACGTTTTATATGATTAACTTTTAAAAATATTGCTGCAAGTGTTTGTCGTAATACTTATTTAGGTATGTTTCAGGCCAATTTTGAGACAGCAAATATGTCCCTAAGTTCTACGTCATAATCATCGCCCTAGCGTTTGTCCCATGTTTTTGCCCGAACGGGCTTGGAGTCCACTTGACAACCTACTCCTGTGAATTGACGTAAAAAAAACTCTCAAAGTTAAAACAAAAATCTGATTTGACTGACCGGTTGGCGTAGTTGGTAGTGACCCTGCCTGCTAAGCAGATCCCGGGTTCAAATCCCGGTCAGGGCATTTATTTGTGTGATGAACACAGATATTTGTTCCTGAATCATGGATGTTATCTATGTATTTATGTATTTGTATATTATATATATCGTTGTCTGAGTACCCGTAACACAAGCCTTCTTGAGCTTGCTGCGGGACTTTGTCAATTTGTGTAAAAAAATGTCCTATAATATAATAATAATCGTCCATCCTACTAATATTTTAAACACGAAAATTTGAAAAAATGTATGGATGTTGGTACAGTCAGCTGCAGAGATAAGTAACTGCCGAACAGATTCCTATGCAAGGGGGGGGTCGTTATCTCTGCAGCTGACTGTACATGTTACTCTTTCACGCAAAAAACTACTGATTGGATAGCGATGAAACTTTACAACATTATAGCTTATACATCAGAATAGCCCCAACGGTCCATGTGAATATAAAATAATAAATATAATTGCTGCTGGACGGCAGATGCAGCCATAAGTAAGTATGTTATGTACTTCTAAGAAGCCACTTGAATTTGAGTATGTAACACCTCTTTTCTTAAAAATACATTTTATCAGTAAGTGGCTAGCTAGAGAATGTATTTGAAATCGATAGGTTTATATTTTACTTGTCAATGTCACCGTCTTCTCTCGAGTTTTGTTCTTAGAATTCTAATTGTTAATTGAATATTGTTCGTGAAGCCATACTAATTCATTATTTGGTTTGTATACCGTTATAACCATGCTTCGAATAGGTAGACCATGAAACCAAAAAGAAAATTATTGATTTGAAGAACGCTGGTCTGTGTGTTACTGATATTTCGGATGAAATAGATGTATCAGTAAGTATTGTTTTTTTTTACTAATTCGGCTCACATTGCTAAATATCTTAAACATAATACAATGGCTGGTGTACATTTTATTATTCTCTTTCAGAGGAATACTGTTTACCTTTGGCTGGAAAAGTGGCAATATGAAGGAAATTTGAATTGCCATGTTACTACAGGCCGCCCCCGGTGTACTAACGTCAACCAAGACAGGCTCATTGTGGAAAGGGCACGAGCAGATAGATTCGTGAATACGACGCAGATCGCTGCTCAAATACAAATATCTAACAGCACAGTAAGGCGAAGACTGAATGAGAGCGGCCTGAAGCATAGGATACCGGCCAAGAACCCAGTTTTAACACAAAGGCACAAAGATCTCCGGTTAGGTTCCGCGGCAAGATACCTTAACTACGACTTTAGCAAGGTATGTTTCATGGATGAGAAAGTATTTTGCTCCTCTGATAACGGACGAGTCAGTTTATGGAGAGTAGACAACTCAAGATACCACGAGCGGAATATTTTACTAAACAAGCGAAGCGGTCGTATTACCAAAAGCATCCTAGAGGATTCATTCTTGCCGACAGCTCAGGTGGTGTATCCCGGTGGACATATATATATAATATTGTTTCATTTGTTATTAAAATATTTTAACCTTGTTTGATAACATTTTTGCTTGGACACTCACGCATATAGAGTGGTGTTTTGCCTTTTCGCAGAACTATTTTTGGCCGAATTTCATTTGCCAACTAACGTTTCGCCGACTTTTCACTGTGACAACTAATGATTACTACATTTTTGTATGACAACTTTTCACTTGGCAGAATTATTGTAAAGCAGATTATTATTATGCCTCTAAACTTTTGGCAGACTAATCAATAGTCAAATCTTTCACTTGGTCGAACAACTTTTGGACGATTAACGTTTCGTTGATGGAACAGTTCCCTTTTCATACATTAGGCAAGTTACAAATAAGAAAAAGATACATACCACAATTATTACACCAATAAAACATACCACAAGGCAATTGGCAAGTATAAACACTTATCGCTAATAAGTCAATGTATTCATACTTACCTACATTATTGTCATAAAAATAAGTGAGCGGTAGCGCTTACCCACGATGTATTAATAAAACGGAGTTGCTAAACGAAACGCTACTCAATAAAATATTTGGTAAACAATAAACAACTAAGTGTATATTATGCCAACTAAAACATTCTGCTACATGAAAGGTGGCATTTTAAAAATGTACGTAATAAACCACAGACCAAAAGTTAAGTTGGTAACGGTGAGGTTGGCAAATAATAAGTTGGCAATTGATAAGTTGGGAAATGAAAGGTCGGCGAAATAAAATTCCGCAAAACGGGAGTTGGGAAGTGATAATCGGAGTAACAATTTTCTGCGAAAAATAAGAGAACCATATAGAGTACCTAATCCAAACTTAACCCTTAAATGCATGATTTTTTATTTTATAGATTATTTATAATTAATTACATTATATTAAAGCTGTTTTTGCGGTTTTATTATAGCTGCTCATTGCTTTGTAGACATTTGGCAACAATATGCATTTAAGGGTTAAGTCAAAAACGTCGACAAACAGTTACATAAGAAAAAATATTTTCAAATAAGGATGCAAAACCCTGTTTTCACGTGTTAGACACTATTTTAAATGATAATTTTCTTTTTGTTCTTTTAAATGACACCATTCTGATATAATATTATTGTCTTCGGTTGCCGCGATTGTTATTCATGAAATAAAACAAATAAATACGAATTATATCGCGTGAAATGAAACTTGAACCCGGCATTTCAAATAGAAAGCAAGCAAGAAGGATGGCGTGGCGTGCTTCAAGTGAGAAAGAAATTCTGTTTTCTACTTCATTTGTATATGATTAAATGACTGACGATTAATGGTTAATATTTACTATAAAACTATTTGGAATCATCCTATATTCAGCGTGACGTCAAATTGATGTCATCGGCACGAAAAGTACGGGTCCTGCTTATCAGTAAGTTTATTGAAAGGCATCTGTCAAACGATTAAAGAGAAAAACGTGAGATGGATGTATGTGATGACAAGACTGTACTGCTTTCGATGATTGTCAAAACGCTTACCTAAAATTAGTATGGCAACTTTTCATTCAATATTCGACTTTATATGCCCATAAACGTCCATTTTCCCATGTTGTCCAGATATATTTGATACACTGACTGCTTAGATACTACTGGTTTTTTGACAGCTTCGGTAATAATGACTATTTGTAAGTATAGAAATATTTGCATAGCGACTGTTAAGATATTTGTGACACGATAAGTGCTCACGGATAAATACAGCCATGACAGTGAACAATTTTTTGATGGTTTAAACGCTGACCTCTCTTTGAGCACCTGGAGCGTATAGCGACTTTTGCTGCTGACTGTTCCTGACGAACAACCTGTGCTATAAAAGATTCCAGCTCAAACGATCGCAAACGATTGGCTATCATCGATTAGTGCATGATCGGCCATCGCTTTCAATCGCCCATTACGGCAAAGTGATTCTAATCACGCCATTGCGCTGAACACTGTGATTAGGGCTCCAGTGTTCCGAGCAATTTTGCGCGGCAGATTTATACTGAATTCTTTTCTTTTTTCAAACTGATTAGCGGGTATCGTTATCATTTGAACACTTTAATTGAAATGTTAGGGTTGGCACTTAACGGTTTCGTTACTACATTTTGTTTCATTGATTATAACTTATATGTAACTTTCAAACACCCCTGTATTTTTTTAAAAACACAGTATCTTTCCTTGCGGATCTTCGGTTGAATTTCTCGCAAGTTTTTTCGTGTTAAATACAATGTATTTTTCGCATTTTTATATTATATTATGAAAAGTGACTCGGAATGTATTGGCTCTCATACAACCAGGTGACTTTTCATTCCGCTCAGACTACATCTATATTGGATTGTTTAAGTAAACACTTACATTGCGTTTATTTGTGGTTTTGTATTTAAAATTAGTAATATTATTAATAAATACATAACATTGCTGTTTAATAAATAATGTTATTCTTTTATTTTATTTTTTCACTTAGGTTAGGGATTTTACAAAAAAAAATATAAAAGAAAAATACAAAATATTATTATTATTTGTATGTTTACCATATGATATAAATTAATAAATTAATTATTAACTAATTATGTAAAACACACAGTATATTAAAACATGTATAATATAAGTGTATGATTGTATTTCTCAGACAAACGAAAGTTTTGTTTTTTAGGTTTATAGGATTGACACAAAGTTTTGAAAGAAACAACATGAATATTTCACTATTTTCATCGCTTCTTACCGTGTCAAAAGGTGATCAGTATTTCAAGAGCTCAATTGTTACAAATTTGCTTACAATACGATTAACGTTAACTAGAAAGTACATACATACTTTGACTAGTAAGTATTTATTTACATTATTAGATAAATAATAGATAAACAACATAGATGAACAATAGTATCAAGGTATTTTAATAAAAAAATAATTTTCATTATGCTATTAAGGTCACAAAATCACTTTTTATGTTGATTTTAACTTAAAATATCTGAAAATAATTCCATCGTATTGTTTATCTTTGTATCTCTCTTGTTTTAACCCCTATATCACGTACCTAGCTATCCATATATTATATCACATAAATATATATATATAATCTGTACAGTGAAGTTATTAAAAAAAATGTAACGGACAAATTCGGGGGCACTTAAACGATAAGTAATTTCTTTTCGGATTTTTGTTATGTTATTTTTGGTACACGGGTAGCTGGGTATCAACAGATGGTTATAGGATAATATTTACCTGACTACAGAAAAAAAGAGGGGCTATGACTTTTTCTCCCCTGTGAACTAAGTATTCTATTGTTAGCTTTAACTAAAAAACTTTCTCCACGGGAAATATTAGAGATCCATCTCATTATATACGTAATACCGCAAATATCCGTTGAAACAGCAAACTCACCCGCAACCAAACGAAACCCCAAACTTCCACATTAACCAAACAAACCAAAATCCGATCCCACCAAATATGCGTTCACTTACAAAGCAAACTTAAAAGCCAATTAAATATCCGCAACTATTAAATTCACTAGGGCCGGCGGCTCCGCGGCCGGTTAACACCGGGTAACAGGTAACACCCGGTTAAAACCGCGTGGTGATCCCGGATAAAAGCCGCTGACGTGTTAGGTAAGCACAATGTTTTGATGAGATTCCGTCGTAAATGCTTAAAATTTTCATTTTATTGTGGCCATTAAATGTCCCGCTAATTTAAATTTGACCGTCGTATAATGCTATTATTATGGCACGGGGGTGTTAACAGCGCTTATAGGCTCTATAATTGACGGTCGAAAGCACTAAATAATCCAATTTACTGGACATGTTTTATAGTTGCATTGTATGAGATATCCGGTAGCTGATATAATAAATTCAAAATAATAAGGCATTACTTAAATTTATCGGCTTTGACAGTTCTTGGTTTATGCCATACGAATGCCATTTCCATTAGAATATAAATATCATAGTAGGTAGCACTAAGTTGTTCGAGAGCAAGGTATTTATTTGGCTTATAAGTATCATCAACTGCTTTCGACTCTATTACAAACAGTAATATGAAAGAAGACAACGTTTTTTGTGGCTAATTTAGCGAATACGGGAGCCGCACGCGCACTTTTAAGCTTGGCAGACATAAGAACGGCCTGCGCGCGGTGAACAAGTACCTAGCTGATGCCTTTTGTCACGCTTGGTTGAGAGTGTCCTGAGCCATGCATCATCAAAGATTTTAACCCATCTGATTCCACGAAACACGTGTCGAGGGTTATACGGTCTGGTGGTGGTTTGTTGTATTTGCATGCGTATTATTTTGTGGAAAGTGCATGATATGCACATATAATGTCACATCTAACCAAGACACTTCGCGGAATAGCAAAGAACCTATAATCCATTAATCACTATACTTTGTTTAAAGCTCCAGCTAGCTTTTAATTAAGTTAGCTAAAACCTGGAAGCCCTGGTCCTTTAATCATTAATAGTGCCAACTGCAACAGTGTGTGTGCGAAATTTCGTGCTAGTTTCGTATTTAGTGCAATTAAAATTAACTGTAGGTTACGGTGCGGAGAATTTTGCAGCGCAGACTTTAGTAACACGAGCGAGGGCTAATTGGTGATCAAAATTAGCCGTAAGCTTTAAGAAAATATGGTGAGCATAAATCTAGCCAAATAAATTCTAAACTTGTATTACGAACAAACGTTGATAACTTCTCGCATTATGCTATTTAACCACAGGAGATTTCCATGTTTAATATTTAAAAGACCCCAAAACACTTTTTTTTTAATTTGTGTACAGCTACGAATTTGGAGATATTAGGGAAAATGTAAAACAAGTATACGATCCTCTTAATGACGTCATTAGCGAAATTGTGAAAGTCCTAGCGCACAAGAAGAGCAGTTTTCTATAGTAAATTCATCTTAGTAATAGTGATTTTGTATGATTATCTACGCTGTGGCACCTAAGCTATACTTGTTGTCTACGCCCTTTTAGAATAATTAACTGTCTGTCTCATAATTAATTATCATCACAACTGAAGGATAAATCGTGACAACTTCGATGAAACTAATTTCAGTCTTGGAGTTATCTTCTGGTTCCATAAAAACTTAATTGTGAATATTATTTCTTTTAATGACGGGCTGAGAGTAAATCTCCTACGGTAGGATGGACGAAGAAGGGTATTAGATATACAAATACATGTGTAGGGATGTAAGAGAAGGGGTAGACCAGGGAAAAGGTGGATTCTGAGACGACATGAACGGGAAGGATGTGAGCGATGAAATGACGATAGAGAGGTATGGAAGAAAAAACATACTGCACCGACCCCAGGTAAATGGGATACGATAAGGAGAAGCGAATGATGATTTATTTTAATGATATTTGCTAAGACGACAATAACGAAAACTATACGCCCCAAATAAGTTGAAAATTGGTACTGTGGCCGATATAACAATAAAAAGTTCATTGTCATGTTATAGAAGCAGTTTGACGTCAATACGAGTCTCTCACATAAATGATTTTCCTCGTACGCGTAAAATGCTCATGTTGAAAGACAATATCAACAATAAACCGATTGAACGCATGCGGGCTCGTCGCTTGTCGTAGATAAACTCACAATGCCATTTGTTTACCGGTGCACTCATTACATCGATGCCAGATACAATGGGGGTTTTTATCTAATTCGTGAAAACGATATCAATAAAACGACATTAAGAACAGATAATGAGTTTACAAACCAGCCAGTCAGAAGGGCTAGCAATCATAATAGGATCATTCCAGCAGAATGTCGTGTACGTGACAGTACGTGACACCGTGACATCGTGACACCACATAATCTTCTAACAATGCTAGGGAGACAATTTTTGATACACGTTAGATTTACCATATTGATCGTAACTAGAAAGGCTAGCAAAACTCACCACAGAAATTCCACCAGAATTTAAATCAAACAATTTTAACGGATTACATCGCGTATATTATCTCATTTGTCCCCGACGTTTCGGAATCTTCGTATCTGATAAGCTTCCAAAACGTCAGGAACTCAAATGAGATAATATACGCGATACAATGCGTTAAAATTGTTTTAGTAGTAATAATCGCGAAAACAGAAGAAAATATTATTCCACCAGAATGTTGTATACCCACTAGAGTGCTTTCCGCAACTGTAGTTGCATGTCACCACTCTTATGTCAAGTATAAATAGAGATCAAACCAAAATCACGAGCACGTGAGTGGATACGTTACACCATTACTCGTATTTTGATACTTCTAACAATGCTAGGGAGCCGATCGATTCGATTACCAACCGTTAGGAAATTAAGGTTTTGCAGTCCTGTCTTGTTCCTTGATGAGATGTATTACAAGATCCCAAGCTGGTGGTAGCGACAACCCATCCTCTCTTTTGAAATTAGGATGCTTTTTAATCTCAATAGCCTCGCGTAGCATTCTGGGAAAATATATTTTCTCTTTGAAAATTTAGTTTTTGACCATTTATTTTCTAACCTGTATGTTCAAACGTTTCATTTAGTGTTCAGTAAAAAATAATGATTTTTACTACTGTCAAAAACTCTTTTACATTTAACACAGACTTATTGTAAAGAGTAGTTGTAGCGGTCAACTGGCGATGTAATCGTGCGTTGAAAGAGGTAGTAGGTACAGTTTAGGCGGAGTTGAAAGTGCAAGCGGTTATTCCGAGCCGCCGACTGGACTGGTGAAGGCAATCTCTGTGGGCAAGGCTCGTTCCATCGTACCCTCATGCTGAGCTAAAATGTAAAATATTTTATTATCCGTCGTAATGTGAAAGGCATTTTACTCTTAAACTCCATGATGTATATTTATGAAATTTGGATTGTAGGTGTCTTGTATAAGCCGCTACTTAGTTTAGTAATTAAATAATAAAATTAAATATTTGTAGGGGGGGGCACTCCATACATGTAACCGAAACTGATTTTTTTTCAGCAAATATCAATGTGTTGCACATATTTTGACAGTTCTTTTAAAAAGACTTTGAAGTTTCTATTTTTTTTTGATATAGTGAATATTATGGGAAATAATCCCTGCGAAAGTTGCATAAATTGTGTCCCCACTCCCCCTCTATTTTGTAAACGGTAAGTTCACAAAATATGAAAAAAATTGCCGTAATATAGCTTAATAAATACTTTCAAAGAAAATTGTTTTCAGAATGACCGTATATACCGTATTTGAGTTATTGCTAAAAAACTGCGCTTTTCAGCAAAAAGACTTTTTATTTTATGTTTTTTCATCAGTAAGTAATGCATTTTTTTATGAACGGCTGCGAAACCCGACGCTGAGCATGGTCTGACATGCTCTTGGCTGGTTTTTCTTTATTATTCTGTACTATTTGTACCCGCTAGAGTTTACTGGTTCCAAGGCACGGATGTACCAGATAGATGCAAATCATTCCCTCCAAAGCCGACTATAAACAACCCACGTCATAAGGAAACCATAGGAGTTGGAGACACGTCAGCTCGAATTTTGAACGAAAAACTGCATGTCCTAAAATAGTCAGCCTCACCCTAAGTTAGTAATCAATGTTCTCGGTAAATAAAGGGGTAACACCTTAATGTGTGGGTAAGTTAAGTTCAACTGAAGTCCTCAACCAGTGCGTATTACCGGTGATGACCTACGTAGCCGAGATGTGGTCTCTAACTATGGATCTCTTAAGGAGGCTTAGTATCTCTACGATATCGAATCAGAAATGAGGAGATTCGTAAACGTACCAAAGTCACCAACATAGCAAACAAGGTAAGCAAACTAACGTGGCAATGGGCAGGGCACATATTGAGAAGAACCGATGGCCGTTTGGGTAGAAAGGTTCTCGAGTGGAGACCGCGTACCGCCAAGTGCAGCGTTACGCACCCACAAGGTAGTCGGACGACCTGGTTATGGTATTCCGGTCCATGTGGAAGTCAGTTGAGGAGGCATGTGTGCAGCAGTGGACGTCCTATGGCTGGAGTAATGAAGTAAGTCAAATTCAGATGATTAATAAGTACTATTCTCATTAGTGACTCAAGATTCAATCAAACATACCTTCTAAATGTAACTGAACTGAACCCCTTTAAAACATTATTTAGAGGTAAGTATAGAATACATAATCAATACTGAAGATACAAGCAATATCGGCCACCTGGTTTTGACAAACACATAAATCCACTATAATCTCTAGCTCAGCCACAGATGTCACAATCACAACCGTAGCTCGCCGTAGTCCCAGGGCATGCTAGAATTTACAGTTATTTTTGTAAATGCCGTGGTGTCGGTGGTAAGCGGAGCGCACCAGCCTGACATCTCTGCTGGAGACTGCAGCCTGTCGCTGAATCGCGCTTTTGTTGTTTACTGTACTCGTGTCAGTTCAAGGTTCATACGCGTAGAGGAAAAGCCACGAACTTGCGCGACACATTGTACGTCTCTACTGCGGTACGAGTGTAAAAAGAGAAAGGAGATCGCAAATGTTTTCCGTTTTGATTTAGATAGGTGATTGATGAAATGACGATTGATTTACATACGTATACTGATTAATGCCAGACTCTAAGGCCCTTAATACATTTCGCTTCATTTAAATCCATGTATCTCTTCATACACGCTCGTCGGTTGCGGGTACGCATTGTCACGCGGTATTGTCATGTCCGTAAAATGCCCATGACATATGTCACAGGCATTTTACTCAAAAACTACAAAAAAATGTATTAATGAAAGTTGGAGTATCAATTGTCTTGTATAAGCCGCAAAAAAAAAAATATTTCTAGGGGAGACACACCATTCTTGTAAAAGAAGCTGAAAATAAAAATTCTGCAGTTTTTGTCAGTGTTTCAAAAAGACTTATTGTAGTATTTTGCCCCCCCCCCCCCCCCCCTCTATCCTCTATATGTAAAATATTTCATAATCCGTCTGTAAGTGAAAGGCATTTTACTCTTAAACTCCATGATGTAAATTAATGAAATTTGGAGTGTAGGTGTCTTGTATAAGCCGCTACTTAGTTTAGTAATTTAATAGTGATATTAAATATTTATATTTAATTACCTTATTTAATTACTTTTAAATAATGAAATTAATTATTATTGGCACTCCGTACATGTAACCGAAACTGTTTTTTTTTCAGCAAATATCAATGTGTGGCACATATTTTGACAGTTCTTTTAAAAAGACTTTGAAGCTTCTATATTTTTTTTGATATAGTGTTTATTATGGGAAATAATCCCTCCGTAAGTTGCGTAAATTGTGTCCCCCCTCCCCCTCTATTTTTTAAACGGCAAGTTCAATAAATATGTAAAAAATTGCATAGGTGAAGCTTAATAAATACTGTCAACGAAAATTATTATCAACATGATCGGATATACCGTTATTAAGTACATAATTGCCGTAAACTGTGCTTCGAACAATTTTTTTACACGGGTAGCTGGGCATCAATAGGTGGTTATAGGATACTTTTTAAGAAAAGAAGAGGGTTATGATTTTTTTCCTTCGACGAAGTTCTAATAACATAATAGAAAGCTTTATTGCCATACAGACAGAATATTAGGACTGTTCTTTATGTAAATTGATCGATTACGAAGTCTGATTAATTGACAACGCACATTTAAATATCGTGTACATTACGTTACTTTATAATATTTATTTATGTATTATAATGAAATTCTAAATCCCCTTAAACAGTCCCGCTCCACTCATTATCCATCTTGCTGACTCCGTCATCAGCAAACTCTTTGCCATTTTTCCAAGACATTTACAAAGTCCATAAATCGGCTTACAGCAATACCACTTACAGAATGACGTAGTTTGGCATCAAAAGTACGTCACTTAGGATATTTTGCCTTATAAAGGGGAAATATAATACCGTAACTAACGACTCTTTTGATGTAAGGAACGGAGCTAAGACTCATTAAGTGTCTGGAAAATGATGTCCTTTATTTTTGCTCGGCTGTGGATTTGAGGAACAGAGACATATGCGCGATTAAATTTGGATGTACTCTGATAAAAAAAAAATGTTGATGCAAAATCGTAGTTTCTATCATTTAAAAAAATCTGTTCGATAGCTTACGTTGTAGCTTGTTTTATGAGCCTTTAAACTTGACTGGGAAAGTCCATTTTTAAAGCATGATAATATTAATACGCAATAATACCATTGAATAACCCATGATATGTATAGTAACTTTTGTTACGAAACCGTTTCGATAAATGCAAGTTTTAACATAGCTGCAGAACAAAGTTCTTAATATCTCCATACAAGGTAGGAACGTGTGACGTTACACATCGCTAAGGCTTTAGTACGCAGCGATTTTTGGGAAAGTCCAAAAAAATAGTTTAACATTATTGTATCTCAGTGGGTGTTTATGAGGTGGAAGTAGTTCTTTCACCAATGTTTCTCTTATTAAGAGGTCTTTCTATAACATACCGCCGAATAAAGTTGTCAAAAATTATCAACATCCCAATTATGAACTTGAATACTTTTTTGAAACACATTGACTTTTATACTCTATCGCAAATTAATCACCATAATCAAAAACCCTCCAATGAACATAATAAGATGTTTATTCTAAAATATGCAATGAAATCTCGTCATTACGTGCGTTAAAACAGGCTTCAAAGTATCCCGCTTCGGGCGGAACAACCTGAGAGAACTGTAAAGGAATTTCATACAGAATTGAAGGCCTAGGCCAAGAAGTTTTTTTTTTTTAATTTTAATGTAAACATGGCGTCTGTGTCATGAACAGGCTAAACAGCTGAATTATATTTAAAAAAAAAATCTAGTGGCTGAATGGTTATTTTATGTTAAGGCTCCATTGTACTGTTTCTGTTGTAGGTGTGCAATAAAGAATTGTTATTGTTGTTATTGTTATCGGACCAAAAATATCCGTGTTAATGCCTATTACACACGAACTGCTATTAAGACCTCAAATCTGTATGGTTAATATATTGATGAATAAATTTAAAATATTGTCTATACGTAAGTCACCAGAGACCATAAACAATATTTAAAATGCTTTGCTTTTATTTTATTTATTATAGAAATTCAGATTCTTATTATAAAAATTCTGGCCCTAATAGGGTCTACTCAAACACTACACACGCGAAATACGGACGACTTCCGTAAAAAAAAAACAATACAAAACTTTTGATGTGTAGTTTTTTGAGTGGTGTACTTTTTTATTTCATTGCATATGTTTGAGAAAAGCATGCCAACATGCCTCTGGCCGTGAAAAGTGCTTGCCGGCTTCGTATCACTATCCGTCTATACCTACTCACCTTGCAAGCCCTTCTTTCCCGGCGTCTGCAGTAATGTACTATTTCATGCTATTTAGGGCAAACGAACAGACGATCGCCGTCGCCGTTGATAACAAAATAATCCGGATTTCTTGTACAATGTGTAGCAAAAAACGCGTCTTTGACTAAGTATATTTAGTAACGGTAAAATACGGTTAGCGAAACAGTTTAATAAATAGTTTGGATGAGTGAAGAGAAGTAGAGACCAGCCGGAATGAGTAAAGATGCGAAATAATGTGAAAACGAGCTGGATCTGCGTGAAATATCAGCCATTTTGTGACAGAAAGCTGTACTGTATAATTTAGCTGCAAATGATCACGTTGTGCAGAGGTCGGTTATCGGTTTTTGCGCAAGGTATTTTAGGACATGTTTGTGCCGATTTGAAATCTTCTTATACAATGTAACACCTAAGAAGTGATACTAAATGTTACTTTCCGAGGCGACTCACAATAATAATCAACTTTTAGTATGAGAAAAGATCTAAAAATTTCATTGGGAAAGTATAAATGCAATGAACATCGTGCTTGGTAATGAAGGACCGCTTTAAGAAACTATAAGCCAGGGAGTGTTCTTAGCAATTTTTAAGCTTTTTCCGGAAAATGCTGTTCAGTATAATGTTTGTATTAAATTCTTTGCTGTTTTGCACCAACTTATTTTTTTTTATACTTCACTTTTTAGCGATATGTCTGCTTCTTATCTTCTACCACCAATTGCGTTTTGTAAGTCCTTGTATATATGTGAAGTGAGGAATAAAGAGGACTTGTATTGTATTTTTTTGTATAATGATAAAAGCCGGAGGAATAACATAGTTTATCACATTCTCTGCGATAACGGAGAAGTTATCAAAGACGTTTAGTTACCGAACTCGATGGTACATTACCGATAAATTCCTAACTTCACATCCAAGCCCCACGAACAATAGTTTCCTATAAACAACGCCAAGCATTTCCTCACCGCCACATCTGACAGACTGGAGATAAACTGTCATACGCGTCATGCCTTACACACAACGTCAAACCTGGATCTCTGTCAATCTTGTATCTTAGAGAATATGGTATGTTTTGCCATGTCATAGAGCAGTCTATCCGTCATTGTCTAAGTTGAATGATAAGTGTGACACGTCTTGGAATTTGCTTATGAATTCTAAGGGTTATTGGGCTGTTTGATTAATATAGGGTTTGCGTAGATTTATTAGGCTTGCGAGTTCGTGGTCGGAGTGTTGCATAGACAATGACAACTAGCGGGAGTAGAAAAAACGATTAAATATAGGTAAGTACTTACTACTTTTTTCATGCAACCGTTTTAAACAAAAAAATCTTTCAGACTTATACTGCCAAGCCAGAAAGTATTGATAGTTCTGCGTGCAATTTGCATTTTTTACTTAGCTGACTTATCGAGCTTTTAAATGGTATGCAGCATTTAAAACGGGACCCTATTACTAACACTCACTGTCTATCTGTCCGTCTGTCTGTCTGCCTCCAGGCAGAACCGTGAAAGCTAAACAGTAGAAATTTACCCAGATTATGTATTTCTGTTGCCGCTATAGCTACAAATACTAAAAACAGTATAATTTTAAGTCTGTTTGTCTATGTCAGTACCAATATAAAATGAAATAAGAGTAGGGATCTGCTAACACTAGATTTTTATAGATACGGCCGTTTGTAGAGTATATTTTATACGGAACCCTCGGTGCACGAGTCCGACTCGCACTTAGCCGATTTTTAAATTCTTTTTGAGAGCTGGGAATTTAATTTTAGTGCCTACGTACAGTTTATTTTCACAACTACCCATAGTTTGCCTGGAAGAAATCGCTGCTTAGCGATAAGACGCCTATTGTTTACCTCTCTTTGAATTTGTTTTCTGTATCCTATTTTGTGTGGTATGCAATAAAGATTTATTGTATTGTATTGTATTGTAATTTTAAAGCATCATCTGGTAACTTATTATAAAAGTGTATACATTGGCCTACGAATGAACTTTCTAAACGTAATATTTTCTTCTGTTTCCGCGATTATTACTCATTTAAATAAAAAAAAATAACGGATTATATCACTTATATTATTTCATTTGAGTTCCCGACGTTTCGGAAGCCTTTCAGCTTTCCATGGTCACGGGTTGACTGAGAAGAGATATATTTTCCTCTGTCTAAGTTACAATTTGAGCGAACTACCCACTTGGAAAAATCAAATAAAGGTGTACATACATGGCAGGTGGGCCTAATCTGTAAAGACAGTTACACATGTGCCAGAAGGGCTTAATTGTTTTATTTTAATAATTTACGAAGCAGCATTTCTAAACGTGTTTGATATTGTCCAATGTTCATCATAGGTGTTCCTAATACACCAAAAGCCCTAAAACCAACACAAAAAACAATATCCGCAACCCAGCGTCACTTCAGCCCCGCAATAAATTCTCTTATCGCAAATTGAATATGAAATCTGCATAACGTTCCACGGGTTACAGAAGCGTCACACAAACGACTTACAACCCTACATGCCTATAACCCTAGGTTCATTCTGAACGGTCGCAATCTTGTTTTTTCAGTGCATGTCGGATACTTTATTGATTTTCGTTTTTTTTTGTCCCGGAATTGGGGGTTCGGTAAATATTTAAAGATTTATTGGGGTTCCTTATGTGGGACGGTTCGTTAACGGGTAGTAAATACGGTCTGGAGGTAAATCATTGTTGAAAGGGGTCGAAATTAGGGTTAAGGTAATACGTCAGCGGATTTGAGGTAAGAAAGGCCGTTGCAAAATCAAAAATGTTCTCGTATTTTTCAGTTAATTTGACGTTAAATTGGTCGACAGGAATTGTAATGGAACGTAAAACGTTCTTGAAAATAATGTAAATAATTGGGTACATATAGCCAAAGGTGTGTTAAAGTATGTAAGTTGATGACCGGTTTGGCCCAGTGGGGGTAATGTTGCCTGCAAAGCTGAAGGTCTTGAGTTCAAATCCCGGTAAGAGCAAATATTTGTGTGATAAGCATACTTATTTGTTCCTGAGTCTTGGACGTTTTCTATACATATAAGTAAATTTATCTATGAAATATATGGTCGTCTAGCACTCATAACATTCGCCGTATCGAGCTTACTATAGGATAGGATTAGTTCGATATGTGTAAAATAGTGTCCCGTATTTTATTATTTATGTATAAAATTATCGTTTCTATTTTAGAATCAAATCAAATCAAAATATTCTTTATTCAAGTAGGCCTAGTTACAAGCACTTTCGAAATGTCAGTTACATGAGAGTGAATGTTTGCTGGGAGAAATACAATATGATCCAACATTTGCTGCAAGGATTAGGGAAACCCAGAAAAACTTTTTTTCACAGTTATAGTCTCCTAGCCTATCTTAATGGATCAATGTTTAATAAAATGTTTAATATTTGGAAAGTAGACTATAATTGTAACATTTTCGTATGTTACAAAGTTTATTTGAATGGCATATAAACCATCCTTACACAGTTTGAATTCATCTCTGTTCACTCATTGTCCGATTCCATAATTTTCAATATTTATTTTTTACTTAACTTTTTTGAAAAATAAATATCCATAACCATACTTCAATGTCATCTGCCCGTAACCCATAAAATTTCATTTGATTTGGATAGGCCACTGTAAAATATTCCTTAAAACAATAGTATATAGAAATCGATTCTCTTAAAATGCTCCGTAATAAACGGTATATTTTTTATGTTATATAGGTAAGCATTTGACTTTAATCTTACCTGTTTTTCAATTTAATACTTTAATACGAAATATTATTGTATTCTGTGCTTGAGTTGTGTACACATTTCTTTTGTGTGTACGCACCGCGCTAAATTCCCCAACAATCCCCACTTCGGGCAATTACAAAAATTAACGCCGAGTCCCGCAATCCCGCAAATGATTCCCGCGTCCCGGCAGGCCGGGGCGTGTCCGAGATCATTAATCGACGTTATGAGACGTCGGGGCGGTCAGCGTTATACGCTGGGGATAATTGTAGGACAACTTATTATACAAAAAAAATCCTTAAGCATTTAACCACTGGAGATTTCAAACGGACGCCATTCCCTCTGCCAAAGTAAATGAGAAAAACCGGCCAAGTGCAAGTCGGACTCGCGGACCGTGGGTTCCGTGCAAAATATACGCTACAAGCGGCCGTATCTATGAAAATCCAGTGTTAGCAGAGCCCTACTCCTAAGCATGTACTTACGCGGTGTTCGGTTATTTTATATTGGTTACTGACATAGACAGACAGACATAAAATTATACTGTTTATAGTATATTTGTTATTATATCTCTATCACGGTTCATGCCATACAGCCTGATGACCACCAATAACGGAAAAAAACGTTTATTGTATGGGAGCCCCCCTTGAATACCTATTTATTTTATTATGTCTTTAGTTAATTTGTATTATAGCGGCAACAGAAATACATCATCTGTGAAAATGTCAACTATCTGACTATCACGATTCATGAGATAAAGCCACTAATCTGAGAATAACATTTTTATTTTCCATGGTTGTAAGTTCATCTTTACGTCAGCTTTACAAGTTTTGTTAAAGTTTTGCACCGATAGTGCCGGCAGTGCCGCTCACTCACGACGTTTTCTGTAACTATCGACTTCCACTGCCGACCGTTTACGAACCTGGTTTAAGGTCATGGCATACCTATGTACTCAACGTAAACATCTGTTAATATAAGCCACTATAGAACTCGATTGAGGACGCGGAGTACGATTTTATCTGTCAACAGACGGGGGACTTATAAGTATGTACATTGACAGATAGCTGATTATATTATTATTGGAGGCGCGTGTGATAAAATTAAGCATACCAAACGGTGCCCCGCAACTTCGTTCGCGGAGGAGAAAAAATCATAACTCTTGTTTTCTCCAGCGTAGTCGGAAAAAAGTATCCTATAACTGTCTGTGGTTACCCAGCTATAGCCGTGTACCAAAAATAGTTGCAATGCGCTTAGCCGATTTGGCGTGATGCAGTCACAATGACACATCAACATCCCACATACAAGCAAAAAATATATATTTTTCAAATAGTCCGTTACAATATTTTCTTAACTCTATAATAGGACTAGCTTCTGCCCGCAACTTCGTCCGCCTTAAATTCGTTTATCGTGGATAAGGGTATTTTTCCGGGATATAAAGTAGCCTATGTCCTTTCCCGGGACTCAAACTACCTCCATACCAAATTTCATCCAAATCGGTTCAGCGGTTTAAGCGTGAAGAGGTAGCAGACAGACAGACAGACAGACACACTTTCGCATTTATAATAATACTAACTTCTGCCCGCGACTTCTTCCGCCTTAAATTCGTTTATCGCGGATAAGGGTATTTATGCGGGATAAAAAATGGCCAATGTCCTTCCCCGGGCACTATGTCCATACACAATTTCATGAGAAAAGGTTCAGCGGTTTAAGCGTGAAGAGGTAACAGACAGACAGACATACACACTTTCGCATTTATAATATTAGTATGGATATTATATAGTAAATATAGTATAGTATGCAAGTATGGATATAAGACTGTCTTTTTAGTTATTTAAGGGTCAACACACTTTTTTCCGCACCTTGTTGGCATGTTTAAAAAGATACAAAGGCAAACAAAGCTAATTTTCTAGCGAATATTGGCCCATTTTTCTAGTGCCCATCTCTCTCATCGTCAGTATGTTAATAGCCTAGATTATTTTAATTTTTCTAAGTAACCTTGTCGCTATACAGGGTGTCCCAAGAAGTAGTGATATACTGAAGCTGGGAGGTAGAGGACCTAGAGGGCTATCTAAATCACCCCCATGAATGTTCCGCGATTTTTCGTATTTTCGGAGTTATGACTTTTTTTTAATTTTTCACCTATCGCCGAGTACGATGAGATTTTTATTTATGGTGACGTGAATTATTGCGGTAGATGCTTGATTTTTTTTGTGTGCTAAGCTGATAGATGGCCAATTCAGTATGGTAACATTTACTATCGTTAGATTTTTGAATGGAATAAAAAAAAAAATAATGCCAAGAATGATAAAATTACCCAATATGTTCACAACTTCAAGGGGCTTTAAAAAGATAAAATCACATAAAAAAATACCGTTTGGCTTTTAAAAACTTGCTCTATCTATCTATCAGGTAGCTACCCTGAAAATTTCATTTTATTATTCATAAGGCTTCAATCAAAAAATTGAAATCTAAATGTGGCAAGTGCAAAATTATTTCACTTTCTAAATAAATTTCGTTCTAAATCACGCACTGGCCATCAATAGAAAAAGAACAAAAAAGAAAAAACGGTTGACGCATGAGAAAATTTTCACGTTGTTTGGTCATCGTTGGTACTTTTCAATAATTTAAAAATTGTGTTTTAATACTGCTAATTGTTCGTTTCTCTAATCATTTTGGCTATTCATATGGACTTTGACTTGCATTACGATTTGGATTAGTGTTATTACCTGGAATCGACGACTTGACATTATTTAACTGGACTTGAGTTTGCGTGTAAGTGATCATGTTTACTTCACGTGACGACGCAGAAATGCATTACAATCGGCGAATGGAATTCTGTCAGGAAATGCTGAGGAGACAAGCTGAAAACGAAAACTTTTTTAACCAAATCTTGTGGACGGATGAATCCCACTTTAGACGCAATGAGATTTTTAATATGCACAATTCTCACTCATGGGCAATTGAAAATCCAAATTTAAAAAAGGGAATCGACATTCCAAGAACACTTTAGTGTTAACCTTTGGTCTGGCATACTTAACGGTCATCTAATCGGGCCCTTTCAGCTGCCAGACCGCTTGGGCGACAATCACTTTTTAAATTTTCTACGCGTCGATCTGCCCCTGCTGTTAGAAGATGTGGACTTGGAGACACGCAGAAGCATAGTACTGCAGTGTGATGGTGCACCATGCCAATTTGCCTTGGACGTAAGAAACTATTTCAATCAAAGATACCCTGAAAGATGGATTGGTCGTTGCGGCCGGGGTGACGCCTGCCTTATAGCCTGGCCTCCACGGTCCCTCGACCTAAACCCCATTGATTTTTTTGTATGGGGATACTACAAAGACCTCGTCTACTCAAGAGAATGCCGCAATTTGGACGAGTTAACCCGGAAATTGAGAGTAGCAGAAGAAACCATTAAAAATAATAGAAGTGCATTCAGACGTTTAAAAGACAACTTTTTTCGGCAATGTCGCACTTGCATTGAGCAACAAGGGGGCCATTTTGAAAATTTCTTGTAATTAAACACCTTGTAATTGGTTTTACTTTGTTTGTATTAATCATCATGTAAATTAAAATTTTGCACTTACCACATTTAGATTTCAATGTTTTGATTGAAGTTTTATGAATAATAAAATGAAATTTTTGAAGGTAGCTACCTGATAAATAGAGCAGGTTTTTAAAAGCCAAACGGTATTTTTTTTTATGTGATTTTATATTTTAAAAGCTCCTTGAAGTTGTGAACATATTGGGTAATTTTATCATTCTTGGCATTTAATTTTTTTTAAATTCCATTTAAAGATCTAACGATAGTAAATGTTACCATACTGAATTGGCCTATCTATCAGCTTGGCACACAAAAAAAATCAAGCATCTACCGCAATAATTCACGTCACCATAAATAAAAATCTCATCGTACTCGGCGATAGGTGAAGAATTAAAAAAAAAGTCATAATTCCGAAAATACGAAAAATCGTGGAACATGGGGGTGATTTAGATAGCCCTCTAGGTCCTCTACGTCCCAGCTTCAGTATATTACTACTTCTTGGGACAATCTGTATAAGTTGATTGACCTCAAAAAAAGGTTTAACAAAAAAAACAAGTGACTCGAGTTTAATTATTATAACAAGACATAATATTTGATCTTGGATATTAAACGTTAAGTCTAATAATTCGTTATGGCAACACAGAATCCTTGGTGTAATATGCTTACCTGTATGATTGTGTATTTCGTTGTGTCTATTTTTATAATATAAAATGTGTGAAACATTGACGCCATCTTTTGTACCACATATTATGCACAAATTAAGATATTCCATTCCATTCCATTCTATTCAATTCTATTCTATTCCATTCTATTCTATTCTATTCTATTCTATTCTATTCTATTCTATTCTATTCTATTCTATTCTATTCTATTCTATTCTATTCTATTCGTGTCATTCTGCCAATCAATGTAATCTTTAGTATCTGTGGTGTACCAAAAAACCACGTGACTCATCGTTTGTAAGTCAAGTGGTTTTTTGGTTTATCGTTTTTCAAGTATCTAAAAGTATATTACACATGTTTTTTCTGTAAGGGTAGGTACTTACTCATATTTTCTGTAAACTCACGTTTATGCGCGGCGAACGAATTCCTGATACATTGCGTGTGATGCCAACTAACTGCTGTACGGTGAGCGTGTCAACCGCGCAATGAACAGAGAATTCGCCCGTTGTCGTGGCCTAAACGTAAAGCGGTCAAGATAAGCCCTGCTCGCTACCGTAGTATATATCTTGATCCAAAAAGGCCCAAATTATAACCTTAATTAGTTCAAAAGCTTAACATCCGACATATAGTAGGGAGCGATAAAGCCAGCTGTTCTTTTATTTGCCGTTTACGATCGGCTCGGATGGTCCGGAATTACTCAAATTTCAACTTTTTAATAGGCCCCATTTGGAGAATAATAAAGCTTGTTTTGTATTTTCATGTCGCGAAATTAAATTATTTTATGAGCGCGCCGTGAATTAGCAAATACGTTCTTTTATGAATGTGAAACGTTTTAATTGCAAAGAATGGCGAAGAATATAACGCGGCTCTAACAAGTGCGAACATTATAAATTGACCCCTCCGGATGTCATTTTTAACTCACTCGCGAAGAATTGGAAATTTTGGTATCAGAGATCTTAACATTTCTCAGCCATTACAAAACATATGAAAGTGATATTTCATAACCTGATTCTTAATTTCATTTACTTCATTTTGACAGTTGCAGAAACACGATGTTTATAATAACATAGATATATATTCATGCTCTTCACACAAATATTTGTCAATAATGGGATTTGAACCAACGTTCTTCAGTATACATAACACATAACACAGTATTGTAAGACAGTATGCTGCCTCGCCCGCCTGTCTAGTCCCCATCGCATTATCCCGTGCACCTGCCGTACTGAATTCACTGTTATCCTTTAAATAACAAAATGCAGCAAATATGTACAGATGTCGGAGAGTTACTGCGTTTTTTAATTGAGCACTCGTTACATGCAGAAGAGCTCTTGTTTGCTGTATCAATTTCTTTTACGTCGAGCTACTTGTCTTTGCAACTACGAGTTTAAGAAATCTACTCGTACTTATGCTACTTGTAAAAATTAAATGTCTGTACATTAAAAATATTTAAAAAAATGATTCTAACGGACTATATGGAGGACACTGAATAAAATCCTTATTTTCTAAAGCTTATTATAGCACACAAGACTACATGAATGATGAAGCCGCGTGGGATTAATGTAAA
Organism: Hedya salicella; assembly: GCA_905404275.2. Lineage (NCBI taxonomy): Eukaryota > Metazoa > Arthropoda > Insecta > Lepidoptera > Tortricidae > Hedya > Hedya salicella. The sequence goes on along the minus strand of FR990098.1, from coordinate 872,436 downwards.
TTATAGCGTCATGTAGGTTTATGAATAATCATTTTAACGAATACCTAAGGTATTATTATTATTTTAATTTTAATTGTTTTATATACTCTGACATTTAGAATTTTATTCTAGACACATTCTAGATTATTTATTTTTTATTGACAATCCTTTTGGGATTTATCTTATTGATTATTTTAATTTTAAAAATGATGATTTTGTCAATAATATTACACTTAAGTTAAATGATCTGATTAGGTTTTTCTGGGTTTCCCTAATCCTTGCAGCAAATGTTGAATCATATTGTATTTCTCCCAGCAAACATTCACTCTCATGTAACTGACATTTCGAAAGTGCTTGTAACTAGGCCTACTTGAATAAAGAATATTTTGATTTGATTTGATTTGATATAAAAACTCTTTTGGCTCTTTTCTCAGTGTCGTTGTGACTTAATCACGCCAAAACGCCTAGACGGATGTAAACTATTTTTGCTATACGGGTTCCGTGTATAAGTGTAAATATCTTATTATAAACATCCCGAAAACCAAAATAACATATAGATAACCTTTAACACAAACGTTTATTTCTTCAATTTTTTTTATTTTTATTAACTATGCCACAATCTTAAGATAATATTCTGAAGACACGTTTTCGTCTCCTTATTTGTCTTCTTAACGATGGCATACGTTTCATCTTCGACCTTCGTAAATATGACCACGTTTTATTCTTTCGCCGTCAGCTCAATTGGCTTCCCATACGTGGTCGCAGGTCTCTTAGAATCCTTTGTTTCCTATTTTCTATCCTGTTCGAGCCTCCCGCTCCAGGATACCTCAAAAGCAAATTCGCTTTTCAAACTCCCCGTCCAGGCTGTGAACTACGTTCTTCCCGAATTGTCAAACTTTCAATTGCTTCACACCACACCGGTTTCATGTCAAATTCTTTCGCCGTTCAGGCAAGCCGTCTCTGGAATTCGCTCCCTCTTTCTATCAGACAAGCCCCAAGCAAGGTAGTTTTCAAGCGGATGCTACGTAGGCATCTGCTGGAACAAGAACTCAAGTAGCGTCCATCTTCCATGCAGTAGCTGGTATATTTTGTATTTATTATTTATATGTAATATATATATATTGTATACCATATATAGTATAGGTATAAGCAATTATGTATGCATTATTTGCTTGTGTGTCCTAACGCTCTCAGTACTGAATGTTTTTCCCCACTGCACCATTTTCATGCTTCTCTGTTTGGCTCTATGGTAGAGCATGCCTTATGGCATTAAGTTCGCTATTTGTACATACTTTTGTTTTGTGCAATAAAGTTTAAATAAATAAATAAGACATTTGGTAATTAATTAATTTCACATTGCCTCATCCCTATTATTCGTATTTCTTGTATAATTTACATAATAACAAGTATTTAACATGTAACCGGCTCGCAGGAACATTAGGGCCGCAATAAATCTGTACAACTCCAAATCTACTTAACTTGATTAAATTAATTAACGGAAACGTTTACACGCCGCCTAAGGTTTAAGGTAAAGACGGTGGCACAAGTCATAAGAGCAAACTGTTTTATATGAACTTAAGAGACCCGGCAACCTCAGTTCCCCATACAAACGTAGTTACGCTCTCATTTTAAAACGACTTGCTAGTTTGCTCTCAAACTTTGTACTTTGAATAAAGTTAAGGTATATACAGGGGGGTTTTATTGCCTAACGAAATTTTGACACTTGGTATCCGAATCAACTGTCATAGATAGCCCATACAAAATCATGTCAATTGATTCTGATTGCGAGCATCAAACACGTTAGGCAATAGGGGGGCAGGTCTTTATAGTAAAATTCAGCAAATTTAAGTTTTTCATACCAAACTTGTTTTTGCTGTATTTCGTTTGTTTTATAAACTGGAGCCATATAAACTTATTATTATTATTATTACAGTCCTAGGGATACCTCATGTTTTTATCCAACACGCAGTTTCAAAATGAGAATGAAACTCCGTTTGTATGGGAAGGTGAAATTTAAGGTGAAAGACTCTTAACTAAGATAATTTGGCGAAGGATTCGTAAATAGAGCATTAATCACCAGCACACAAGCTGTATAAGCGCTTATACAGCTATTATACAGCCAGTTTGAACATTATAAGGGCTCATTGAAATAAAACAATTTAACGGATTATATCGCGTATATTATCTCATTTTAGTTCCCGACGTTTCGTTTGTGAAATGCTGCTTGGTAAATTATTAGAATAAAATAATTAAGCCCTTCTGGCACATGTGTAACTGTCTTTACAGCTTAGGCCCATCTGGCATGTATGTACACCTTTATTTGTGTTTTTTCAAAAAATGGGTAGTTTGCATAAATTGTAACTTTGACAGAGGAAAATACATCTTTTCTCAGTCCTCCCGTGACCATGGAAAGCTGGAAAGCTTCCGAAACGTCGGAAACTAAAATGAGATAATATACGCGATATAATCCGTTAAATTGTTTTATTTCAATGAGTAATAATCGCGGAAACAGAAGAAAATATTATTATAAGGGCTGTTGTATAAGCCCTTATACAGCTTGTGTGTTGTATGTAGGCAATTCCTATGATGCTGCACATATCAGTGGGCGATGTAGACTACATCCGATAAGCCAAAAAAAAATACCTTGGTTTTTTTTATTTTTTCTTTCGTTTAAAGACTGTTATTATAAGATAAAAATTAGAAAAATGGTAACGATTATTTTTCCAAAAAAGGTTGACTTTAGTGAGTGGTAGTTTGATGCACTTATTTATATACTTATTATATGCACTTTAGCACTTTGATGTCTGTCAATAGCGACATGACACTTGGAAACATACGTAGCAACGTCGCGATCAATATTTTACATGAAATTAGAGTATTCACAATAAATAGTTTACATGAAAATTTACAATATCTTCAAAACTAAGCTAGAGTTGCCTGGGGTTCATATAACATTTTTTGGGTTCTAATGACCTCAGGTAGCTATGGGTTCATCCAGGAATCATGTGATCGTTGATGGGGGGGGGGGGGATCAGAAAAATATCACGATGGGGAGTCTGAGAGGACATCACGTGTAATTTTTTTACATAACACGAAAGTCCAAAAACAACGAAATTACTCAATAACTTACTTAATTAATACTTAGTCCCAAAAATACACATCATCTTGAATGGGGGGGTCAAATATGATCCCATGATTTCTGGATGAGCCCTATACGCTGGTAAATTGTGCGGGTTCCTCACGAGAAGGTTGTATATGACGTCATACATGGTATATAAAATTTATATTGATTACAGGAAAATTCTATTGATTGAAGAATTTTGTCTCTTCTCAATATCTTCTAACTTAGGCCACAACATAACCCCAACTAATCCCCATACATTATAAACGTGTACGGGAATCAACTCAAATATTTGCGAACGCCGAGGTGCGAAGTCTACTCTCGGCCATTTTGGATTTGTTTGCGAGGGTACATTTGATTCCTTTTGTTTGCCAGGCTTTTCATTATGTGGAGGCGAATTCATTTTTATCTAAATTACTCTTGAATTCCTGACGAATTGTTTGTTTTGGTTTATGTTTATGGTATCATTATTTGCTGGGCCTGTTTTGTAATTAAATGTATTTACATTCTTCAAACATTAATCATGGGATACAGTTTAAACCTAGTTTGAAGAGACTCCACTTGAACATTGCATACTTTAATACCACAATAAAAACATAAAACCCACCAACTACAGTTTGAACATGTGGTCACAATTTTGGATGGTATATTCAATGTAGGCATAATTGACTTTTCGCATAAACTGTTTTGGCATAATCAAGGTTCGCATACTTTGATAACGCAGATATTAATTTGTCATAATTTGTTTGCGCATATTTTTGTTTGTCCGAATCATGTATACGCATAAAATTAATAGGCATATTTTTATCAGACCGAAAATTATTTGCTCATAATCTTGCAGCTTATGTTTTTGTTAAATATACTTAATGTTAAAAATAAAACCATGTTATTTATATCTTCATATATGTTTCATTATCTTGTGATATAGGTAATGTTAGCATTTTGCCGCTCCGCTCGCTTCGCTCGCTCCGCTAAACATGGTCATAATACAAACCTAACCTAACCTACAGTTTTCGGTTTTTGCCCATTTTGACGCTCCGCTTTTCTGCTAGCAGATCGTTTTTGCGAAGGACGCACTTCTGACCTAACCTAACTTATTTTTCTGCTAGCAGTTCCTCTTTGCGAGGGATGCAGTTCTATCCTAACTTAACCCGCTTTTCTTTTTGTAATTTAAGTATGCCAAGATAGATTCGGACAATAGATAATATGCCAAGTACCATTATGCTATACCAAATTATTCGTAAATATAATCGGCCTACACAATAGTATGCGAATACAATTTCGGACAAATACATTTTCGGTAAGTTAGAACTTATGCCAAATAAGGTTTCTGCCACATTACCATTCATCGAAAACTGAATATGCCAAGTCTGTTATGCTAAAACAGTTTCGGACAAACAAAAGTATGCGACATAGAGGGAACCCATTTTACATAAGGGTAATTGGGGGTGAGATGGAATTAAAGGAGAGGCTAAAATTTTACCGAAAATGCTCTTAAAGGCGTTGAAATAAAGTTAACAATTCGTCTTCTGTCTTACCCCCAATCAATTTATATCTAAATACGAAAAGTTTATTTCTTTATCGTCTTTTGACTTACACATAACCGGAGCCACAGATTTACGTCAATAATGGAAGTAACCGACATAGCTCGCAGGATTGCATGGTTGAAGCGGCAATGGACACGAAATGTAGGCCCGAGAACGGATGGCCATTGGGGCAGTAAAAAAGTCCTGGAGTGCTGACTACGCATAGGAAAGCGCAGCATGGGACGGCCTCCGACTAGGTTGACGGATTGCCTCGTAAGAGTTGTGGGGAGTCGGTGGATGCTGTCTGCATAGGATCGCACTCTGTGGAAAGCTTTAGTGGAGGCCTATGTTCAGCAGTGGACGTCCGTGGCTGATAGACAGAGATAGATAGAAATAATGAAAGCTTTTTGTATACATACATAACAAGAGCCAGAGATTGTCACATACTTTTATCCAGTTAAAACCACATAAGTTAGAAACTACTGTACATTCAGGAGAAAATCACCATTCATGCTTAAAATTAGATTTACGGTACCTAGATCTAACTCGCGCATAGCAAAATTCCGTCCTTTTGCTTTAGGTAATTTTCGGACCAATCTTGGATCTCATAGTGTCATCCCTAGAATATATAAGGAGCATAATATAATGTATAAGAACACTAGGGTAGACTTATTGGCAATGTCACTTAATACATTTAAGAAGTTCCTTCAGAACTATGATTTAATATCATAGAGTTAGTACAATATTATCTGTAGTATAATAAGTACTAGCAGTCACTTCACATTGTTTAGCTAGCTTATAGAAAAAGCATGCTGTGTTTGCCTGTAATTGGATAAACACTCTTGTCTTTATGTCCATATGATATTAGTGTAAGTTTATTCTGTGTTGTATCTGTTGGCAAACCTATAAATAAATAAATAAATAAAATTCACAAAAGATAAGCTAAGCAATACGTCTAAGTCCCGGAAAAAGTCTACTGCCTAGTTTATACAGGATTAAAAACACCCATTTCCCATTCACAGCATCTATCTATACCCGGACAAAAACCCGCAGGCTGGTCAATATAAGTACAGCCAGTGTCCTGATATGGCGCGCGCCATGTTGGGAGTCATCCGCGTTAACGGACACGTGTGAAGGGGTCACTATGTTACTGATACAACTGCTGGCTCAATAACACTTTGTATTTAACACACTGGAGAGCCTTCATGGTAATCTTCGAACAAATCCATACACGGCACAAACTAATGCTTTTGACTAAATCACAGACCACATAGGGCACATAGTGTTACTGACTCGGCTTTTCGTCCAATAGAACTTTGTACGATCTTGACTGTATCTTTGTCAAGCTACTTGCAGCCTAAAGTAATCATAGAAGAGGTCACTGTATTACTGATATCTGCTGGCTCTTATTAACAAAATTCATACCAACCTTCGAGAAACCAAATCTAACCATGTCACAAAGTAACGTTTTTGACTTAATCACATTCAAGCACAAGGTGTTACTAATACGGCTTCTCGTTTAGAACTTTGTATGAATTGGAGAGAATATTTGGCAGCCTCCAAGAGACCTGAGTCCATGTATGTATGTATCTTGACTGTGTCATTGACAAACGTGTATCTTAAAGTAGTCGAATAAGAAGATGTTAGTGTTACTGCTATAGTTTTGACTCAATGGACGACACGTTCGGCTCAGTGGTTTGCACAATGGCCTACGAAGTTGGCGTAAAACTTGTGTTTGTGTGATGAGCACGAATGTTTTTCCCTGGGTCTTGTATGTTTTCTATGTATTTAAGTATTATAATTTATCTATATATTATACAAATCGTCGCGCATAGTACAAGCTTTACTTAGTTTGGTAATAGGTCGATTTGTGTGTGTGTGTGTTTTTAATGGTACCTTGTACAAATCGAGAATAGCCCATGACAACAGCATACAACAAACCAGTGAGGAAACGTTTTGATTTAATTAGAAGTTAAAGCCATAAAATATTAAACATTTATGGTAACTATATGTTTGAATTTTACAATAGTGGTGAATACTTAAAAGAAATAAACGGCAAAATTTTAGTGAAAAAGACAAAACATTACCACAATGTATATCTTCATAATCATAATACAAACAAACTGCGTGTTTAAGAGTGATCTGTCGAGATGTGAAGGACCTGGTGAGATGGCTCTAGAAATAACAATGCAACCAATTTCAGGAGTCACCAGCATGTCAAATTGATGATGAAATCAGGGCTTGCCCTCGGGACATCCCTATTAAGACACGTAATCCTCGGCAGACTTCATACGTTAAAATGCAATTATCCCGTCTATCTATCGCAATAACTATCCGCCGAGACGAATGTGACCGTTATGGGGAACGGTCGCGATTTGTCAAACTGTCTGCGAGGGCTTCCATGGATTCGGGCGGAAGAAGCGGTTAGGGCACGTCGTGGGAGAAGCGTTAATGGAAATCGCTGCAGCGAAGAGTCCATAATTCATAATGCATTTATTCCATTGTAATCATGTTCATTGGAGTTACATTTAGTTTAGTAGGTACATGATGTTCTGATAAGGTGTACAATTTCGGGTCACCGTGTCGTGGCGTCCATTTAAAACGGTTCCCACCGGGTTGCCCAAGAAAACGTTTAAAACCACCTTTTTCTTTAAATATGAGTAAACGAATACGTTTCGGCTTCCCTTTTAATTTTCCTGACGCAACACCTCTGTTGGGTTATTAAATTATATAATACTAGACATTAATGCTACCGAATAATAAATGAATTCATTAATACTCGATATGTTATTAGTATATACATATATTAGGAGTTGACATATTCATGTTTCATTTTTAATATACAGTCGTGGTAGATTATGGAAGATGTAACACAACTAACAGGGTAATCTGTTATTTAAAAAAAGATTCCGACGAATTGAGAACCTACTCCTTTTTTTGGAGTCGGTTAAAAAGGCAACAAGCCTTTTTCAGAGCAGCAGCAGTTCAATATATCATATTAGGTTATGTTAACAGCAAATTCAACGAATTATGTGGCTACATAAAATAAATATTTCCGATATCTTGATCTCGGAACAATAGTGCAGCAATTAAATTATTTTATTTGCACCTAAAAGTTGCTACACTACGCCTATGCACAGCATAGCTTTCTAGAAGCTCATTAAAGCTGACTCTTGAGCCACAAAACGGAACCAGAATCCAACCTTTATTCTGCTAGTAAGCTTCAAGACAATGTTTCTTTACAAGTTTAACTCCAGCACTTTCGAATCTTCTTCTTTCTACCCGCGCCCGCTTCCGCTCCGCCAAAGCCCGGCCACAGCTCATCTCTCGCAGTCAGTTCAGAGGAAACATGTGAAACGGCCGAGCTGGTAAATTATTGAGCAATTTCGTGCACTCCGCAATTTATAGGAGACTTCCTTTTTACTCCGCGAAACTATTCAGGCTTTTCGTTGATATGTTAATTATTATCGCTTTCTCGTAATGTACTTCGTACGTTGGTTGGCGGCAATGTCTATGCACCACGTGGCCAACGGTGCAAAGGGTTTTTCATTTCAGCCATATGGCGTCCACTGCTGGACACAAAGCCTCCTCAATTGATTTCCACATGCGCCGGATAGAGGCGACCCGCATCCAGCGAGTCCCCGCAACCCTAACCAAGTCGTCTGATCACCTTGCGGGTGCCCTCCCACGCTTTGCTTGCCGGTACGCGGTCTGCACTCGAGAACCGTTCTTCCCCAACGGCCATCGGTTCTTCGAACTATGTGCCCTGCCCATTGCCGCTTCAGTTTGCTTACCATATTCGCTATGTCAGAGACCTGCAGGCCTATGATGGTTGCATTTGTCACGCGATAAATAAGAAATAAGTGACATAGCTGCCGTCACCTTCTGACACGTATGTGAGTGCGAGAGTGACAGTCGCGTTGTCATATTATTTATCGCGTGATAAACGCGACCATCATAGGCCCACTGGGTTCGTCTACGAATCTCCACATTTCTGATTCGATCTCGTAGAGAGAGCCCGAGTATAGTCCTTTCTATAGCTCGCTGAGTGACTCTGAGCTTCCTTAAGATGCCGATAGTTAGGTTAGAGACCGGGGGGTTATTGCCTAACGAAATTTTGACACTTGGTATCCGAATCAACTGTCATAGCCTATACAAAATCATGACATTGATTCTGATTGCGAGCGTCAAATGCGTTAGGCAATAGAGGGCCAGGTTTTGGCTCACCAAGACACTATTTCATGGAAAAGCAATGAAACTAACATCCATTAATTTAATATGGAATTCCGCCGCAAAGTTAAGCCTGAATCTACCAATTAGAAGAAACCAGATCATTTGGTATCATTGAAAAAAATAGCATCTTCTCAATTGCCTACAGTTCACTGACCTCAAAGACTTCTCAGCAAATGCATTAAACTACGGGTGGTCTATATTAAACAGAGTTGTTATGAGTTCAGTACCTAAACAAGTACAGCTGCTAACCCTACCCGGAATTATAGTGAATATTTTGGATAGCGGCGGATATTATTAATGTAAATATTGTGTTACTAAGAATTGATACAGCACGTTTTCACTCAGTTTCCATATGCGGAGCTAAGAGATTAGGAACGTTTATTACTCGCCTAATAGTATTTCCTTAGGTATTAAGTAAACATTTATATATATATATTTGGCACAATATTACACAAATCGACCTAGCCCCAAACTAAGCAAAGCTTGTACTATGTGTACTATACTAGGCAATGATATTTAATACTTTTAATAATAGATACATTATAAATACTTAAATATATAGAAAACTAGAAGGCGCCCGGAACTTCGTCCGCGGAAGAGAAAAAAACATAACCCCTCTTTTTGACATCTGCGTAGTCGGGTAAAAAGTATCCTATAACTATCTGGAGATACCCAGCTACCAGTGTACCAAAAATAGTTGAAATCCGTTTAGCCGATTTGGCGTGATGAAGTAGCAACAACACATTTTTTTGCTTCAGTGACTTCCAAATAGTCCGTTACATTTTTTTGAAAATATCTTCAATGTGTACAGACATTTCATGTCTACAAATTTATAATAGTATAGATATAAACTGAAACGAAATTACAAAAAATCGTCGGTGGGCGAAAACCGCTAAAGGCCCGGCCGTGACAACCAGCGGTGCGGCAAGCGAATTCCTGATACAATGCGTGTGATGTCAACTAACTCCTGTGAGGTGCGCGTCTCGACCACGCAATGAAGAGAAAATTCGCCGGTCGGTCGCACGCTATCGTGGCCTGGTGCTAAACTTGATGCTAAAATTAACCTCAACTGCCGTAAACCACAGACTTAGTATCGGTTACGGCAAAGACCTATCGATGGTCGTAACCCAACGCCGTGCCAGGTCAGGAATCGAACCGCGGACCACGCAGCCGGTCCTGCGGTCGCGTGTCTGTGACCCGAGCTCGATTCAATACGCACGAGATTTTATTGCAAGCAATGTTGCTGCCGTCTAATATTTAATAGAACTGCAAAACTAATAATCATTGATCGAATTGAGCCTTAACGTGCTACTTGGAAAATATCGGTAAATTTCACTGTTTTTAAAGTAAAATTAAATTATGCCTGCTGCAAACTACGTAAAAAAATATATATTATAGCTCGGTATTTGGCCTATATTTTTGTCAACTGGAATGTTATAATACTTAATAAATCAAGAGACAAAAAAAGATTAATAAAATCCTTTTTCTATATTTACACTACAGCGACATCTCTAGCTAGCATGTGGCAACTGTAAAGTTTGCTGAACATTTAGTTTCATAGATGTTCACCAGGTACGCTGACGGCGAAAAGCCGGTTAAAAAATACAAAGATCTTGTACCAAGTTGTGACAAAATTTGAAGACAAGCTGACTGGGCTCTGTAGCTGAATTGGCAGAGCGTGCGCCCCGGCGAGGCACAAGGCACTTCAAATCCGGTCGGAGTCTTGAAATTTTTTCATTATTTGGATCTTTGTATTTCAAGAATATAGATTCTTAGTGATGAAATTCACTTTAAAAATCACGCAGATCATAGTGGTAAAACATCAAGATTTTCGTAAAAAAAATCAATGTCCATTTTCTATCTTAAATTGGTATACAAGCTCCCTCGTCAAGTGACGCTTAGACATGACGCTTCACTTTAAAATTTATTAACTGGTTTTTCAATAGGTTCTACATACAGTTTTTAAATAGTAAAAACTGTTTTTTTTTGTCGTAAAAATAACAAATTTTGATTTTGGTTTCGGTGACTCGTGAAGATAAACTGAAACAGTATATTGTTAACAACGGTGGTAGTCAACACGATGAGACATATATAACACAGGAAAGTGAAGAGCTACGGATCGAAGGTCATTCGCCCCTTCACATAAACAACTGTAAACAATAGGCGATCTTATCGGCCTTACCGCTAAAGAGCTATCTTCAAGACAACGTTTGGGTTAACGGAAATAACAAAAAAAATGTCAGGAATTCTCGCATAAGCAAATGGGGAGATAAGAACATATATAAAAAAAAGCGCCTTATACTTCAAAAATAAACAAACATAAAAGTAAAATCATATCTAATTACATTTACGTTATTAGTTTGTTTTTACCCAATGAAGCAAAAATAAAACAGTATACAAAAAACAATATATTTAGAGCTTTATCAACTTGATCTGCACTAGATTTGTAATGTTATATAAGTTATATTATAAGCGGTCATTGTTCTTTCGTGGCTATTAAACACAAACAGCATAAATGGCGACATTTATTCCAAACTGTATTCTCTAATAGTCAACTATAGTATAGAGACATTATACATATATGACATTGGCGCATTGTTCATTTTCATGTTCCAAGATCACATACACGAATGTCATACAATTCTGAACCCTCTAATCCATTAATAAAAGCTCGAAGGACTCGACAGTCACTTCATTTAAGACCATAGACCCTAGTCAGTTCACTTTGGAACTTACATTTTAAGAAACAAGGTACAAATGACAGAGGAGTCACGGTTGAAGGATCGATCAGCTGATCGGGTCACGGACCTGCGCCGGAGTTGAATGAAATTACCCGTGACTGCAGCACAATACTATTATTTCGACATTAGATTCGTATACGGACAGTAAACGTTAAAAATAGCTGATCATTGCAGTGCTTTCTAGCATTGTCGCTATTTTGACAGTTTTATTGAACGAATCAAACCAGCTGAAGTGATGCAAAGTCCTCCATGTATAAATGTATTAAGTAAGAGTAATGAATTTTCTCCTTCGCGAATGAATTCGCGGGCTCGTTCTAGTTTAAAATGAATAATAAAAATATTTTTCAGTTTAGTGGCCTATCCAAATAGTCAACCCAACCCTTTTTTGAAATTATTTTCAATACATTGATTTAAACTTACATGATCGTCACTCATTATCACTCCAATTCCTTCGAGGCCATGGACGTAACGCGACGTCCATTGAAACGTTATTAAATAAAATCATATTTATACGCGATTAAGCCCCGTTTTGTTGTGTTGTAATATTTTCAATGTACAGACATTTCATTTTAACAACTTTAATAGAAATAGAGTAAAATAATGTTCTCTTTTAAGTGCTGATCTTAAATTAGGACCACCATTACGGTCGTATCGTAATGTGTTGGATTGGTCTGTATTAGGCATATTGCATTTGTAAAATATTTATCATCAGAGCGCCATTTGATCTTGGCATGTGTTCTATAGTCATGCTTGTTTAGCTTACCACTTTTGAAGCTACCTATATCAAATCGCAAGTTGTTTTAAAACCTTACATTTTCTAAAGCCCGCAAAAGTAACAGCATCTCCGGGGCTGTCACTCAGCTGACTGACACGACACATTTACCCATTTCCCATCTTACAGCGGAAACGTCTGCGCGATCGATCGATAGCCATCGACTTAAACGAATAAACGGCAAAAAGATAATTCGTTTGATCGCGATTTTTCGCATTTTTGCGAAATTTTCCTGTACGGGAAATAGCTAAAGCTCTGGTTTCCTAGTATAGCGGTGTCGTCATATAGCGGCCGTCTTCATACTTCGTACTGGAAGTAGGCAATAAGTGCGAACGCTATGCGACGACACCGCGCTATCCCACAAAACCCGAGCGTAAGAGGAAGACTGCTATTTTTTGCAAGAATAGCCACATAAGGTCATCATTATCAATCTGTTGCAGTCCTTTGCTGGACATACATAGGTTTCTAAAATTTAAATTTTAAATTTTTAAATTTTCAACTGTTTATTTCTATAAACGGACATAGTACAAATTGCATCTTAGACTCTAATCTTAATTTTTTAGGATTATATCGAATCTAAGTAGTAAAAGGGAATGACATATGTATTATTCTAAGTATAAAATTACAAATCGGGAAGACTGTCTATTAACTGTTTTTTATATGAATTTATAATTTGTTTAGTAGACTTGCTATCATAATCAAAAACATATGGAAGTCTGTTCAACACGCGCGGTAAGGCCTGCGTCCATACTCTATTGCCATATTCATTAGTGCTATGGGGTATTATAAATGTTGGAATGTTTGTTAGATTACGTAAATTTCCTGGTCTGAGTCTCCTATTTAATAAGGGGATATTATTAACATATTGGGTCACAATAGCTAAATCAACTTTGTCATGAACCGGCATCACCCTGCAGTACTTGAACAGACTTTCATGGTTATGTTTATATTTGTATTTTATCTTCAAAGGTACAATGGTTTTTAATAATCTAAGTTGTATTTTATATATGTTATTTAAATGTGACTTATATGTTCTACCGTAGCTGGACAAGCCATAGCTAATGACAGAATCGGCTAGCGCCATATAAAGCAGTCTTAATGTGCTATAAGGCAACTTGTTTTTAAGTATAGACAATTTGGATAATATAGATCTGAGTTTGTTACATACATGGTTAATATGAGGAGCCCAATTAAATTTACTATCTATTATTAGCCCAAGATAGGTATGTTCAGACACAAGGTCCAGACCAGCACAACAACACGACACACCCTCTGAATGCATGCAAGTGTGCTCATGTGCCAAAACCTTGGGTGTTATTGTGGTTTTTAAGAATGGTGAATGTATATGCATTAACTTTGTTTTTTTTATAATTAATAGATAACCCAACATCATGAGCCCACCTGCATAGCATGTCGAAGTTGTGTTGTATCATACTTTGCGCTGTCTCCAGACACTTGTGAGCGACTATTAAACAAGTATCATCAGCAAACTGGTACACTGAGCCGTGTTGGAATATCTTACACATATCGTTAACATATAACAAGTACTCAGTCGGTCCTAAAATTGATCCTTGAGCAGTACCACGTATGGTCGGTATCATGTCACTAAGTTCACCGGCTATGCTCACTGCATTAAACCTATTGATATGGTAGTTTTTTAAGGGTGAGCCACTGAGCACGATCCTGAGCCACTCTCTTCCAGCCGCTTCTTCTATCTTCACGCGGCCGATCGACCGCTTAGAGTTAGACCACAGTGCGCAAAGCACAAGAACTGCTGTGAAGGTTGGTTGAATCAATTCAACCCGAGTTGGGGCCGGGGATACTGAAAAGATACGGGCTGAGTAATCCCGCCGACGGGGTTGACTATAACACATCTTCGTCTATAGAGTTCGCGGCTGGCATCCTTTCGATGGCAGCTGTGATCTCATCGTCCGCATCAGAGAGATTGTGTCTAGTACCCCGGGTATACTGTCTCTTTCGAGACGGCTTTTGGATCCCCAGAAGGATCGGGAATCATCGAAAGAACTGCCTTCCTAAGCCAACTATGGCTGCCTTTTTGAAGAAACCATACATGGTTAGAATTTTGATGTCCTGGTGCAGATTTAAGTTGATCACATGCCAGGGGGTATCTACCATCCAACACAAGAACCCATTCTGTATGACGCATAATAAACGAACGTTTAATTTTTGAACGCCTAATCCGCACTGATTGAAAAAAATCTTCTCTCGCTCGCGAAATCAAAAGAGAGACCTTTCTGTACTTGTATTTTTATTTACTCTGTGGCTCCAGAATATCTGTCTGAAATAGAAATGCATGTTTACTAAGCGTAAAACGCAATGTCACCGTCCATGACTGCGCAGAGTATAACATGCGCAGGCGCCGTATCTGCGGAGCGCATCTGACGTTTCGCCGGCGCGGGAGCGCAGCGGCAGTGTTGAGTGTGATTAGAATAAACAAGCGAATGACGGAATATTTGTTTTATAATATAACTAGAAGACGCCCGCAACTTCGTTTGCGGAGGAGAAAAAGTCATAACCCTTCGTTTTTTCTTCAGCGTAGTCGGGTAAAAAGTGTCCTATAACCATCTGAAGATACCCAGCTACCCGTGTACCAAAAATAGTTGAAATGCGTTTAGCCGATTTTGCGTGATGAAGCCACAACGACACACACACAAATCTAAAAAAATACTTTTCGTTTTAGTGACCTCCAAATAGTCCCTAACAATATTTTTTTTAAATATATCTTCAATGTACAGACATTTCATTTTTACAACTTTATAATAGTATATATATTAGATGTAGGTATCTAATTTATCCTACAATACAGGTATTTTATTCAATACATGGATTTTTAAGATTCGTGTGATAAATCTGCTAAGGCAACCTTAGTGTGTCTCTCAGTGCAAGATCTTCACGCGAGAGTTATTTTATTACCAACTCGTTCTTTACTAACATAACAACGAACGAGTGCGCAGCGTAAGCATGTGCGCGGTTCCGCGTTCGCGCATGCGTAATGGGACCGCAGCTTTGACTGCGCCGGCGCCGCCTCGGCTCGCGGGATTCCATGAATGCGCATTCATATCGCTTGTAATAAACTATGCGCGTATTAAACTGCAATAACCTGGTTTATGCATTGCACACATTAAATTAGGACTATTATAGATTATGCAAAACTTGAACTGTCGTTTATATTTCACTAGCATATAGCTAAAATACTTATCGAAAGTCTTGCACGTCGTAATGTAAAGAATTGATATATAACTTACGACATTCTTTTAATGTGGACCGTCAAATTGTCTAAACAGATGCTATCTATAATAGCTGTTTTAATAACTAATTCCCCATACAAACCTCAAAAATATGAATATTTTGACAGATTTTATTAGTTTTCTATTGAACAATGCCTTCCTCAACCCTTTCATATTTTGCCCCTGAACACACATCGACCGAAATGTAGACTTTTTTAATTGTACAAGAACATGTACCTTCTTCACACAAGTTAATTAATAGTATTAATACTAGCCTATTTGTAATAAAAACATTACAATAATTAGGCTTAAACGATAGAGCCATTTGACTTCAAAGCTCGTAATATAATAAATATGCCTTCCCTCTCTTGCGCCTCTTAAAAGGAATTAAATGTATTGAAACAACTTCAAATTTCAATTTTCTGTAGAATTTCCCAATGATAACTGATTCCAAATAAATGTTAACAATTGAAAAAAATACGAATGCACAAACATTGATAAGTGTGACTTTCACACTTACTCATTTCCTGTATACAAAGTATCACGTATCAGGTATTCCCTATTCTCAAGGGGCTCGACAAATGTCAACAAACATTTGGCACCTGTGTTTGTCCGGCCGACAATATTGCTTCCGAGTTTGGTGGCGAAACACCGGCAACGTTGTGAAATTGTTAGGTGGGTGTTGATTCTGTCGTGTAACTGTTTTCCCTGAAGATGCAGTGAAAATAGTTGAAAGAGTGTTTTTTTTTACTTTCAGCTTGTTGTTTAGTGGCTTTCTTTCTCGTTGCTATAACTATGCAGTATAGCTTAAAAAACATTTTTTTGAGACAATTCCATCAAGCCTAAACACGGCAAAGCCACATTGATCCACTATGGAGTTTCAATGCCTGTCTTCCGTCTCCATCAACGTAAATGATACCATTATATTATTGTTATGTTTTCAGAATAATTACCAAAGCTTCACAATAATGCTACCATTAGAAGTGGGTGCATTTTTGTTTTCAATCTCATAAGCTCATTACAAAGTGTGATCTTATATAAAGGCGTGTTAATGATGGGCCCGTTTCATAAAAGCTTGTAACTTGTATTAGGTATAAGTGGAAGTCTCTTTTTGATACATATTATTGGAAACTGATTTCCGCTTGTTACAACTTATCTGAAACGGCCCCTGATGTGTTTATCTTTTCTTTTAGTCGGACATTTATCGGCAATGTATGAATTGTTTACATGACGTGACCAATGCACAAATGTTCCGTTTGATTCTAGTCGCTGCTTTTGTAATTCCTCTTTTTAGGGTTCCGTATCAAAAAGCTAAAATAACTAATCCTTACGGTGCGCCTCTGTTTGTCTCTTTGTCTATTTGTCTGTTTTTCTCTTAGTTGCAATCCAAGAGATTCCTTTGCAAGACATTTTGCGATATTCCAAATTCATTGAGAGACAGATATCGATTCTACATTATAAATTCCACATCTTCTTCATTGAACATTCATTTTGTCTATAACGAAAACACGCATCCACCAGCCATGTAACCTTATCCCACTTAGCTATCGTCCATTACCCCACTCCGCATGTTTGACCGTCAGCCAACTCAAATATTGTGACAAGGGTACAACTTTCGCGTGAGATGTAATTATGACTTAGTGCGCTCGCATTTGTAGTTCTGATGTAGGCAGATTTGTATACGTTTTCGTTACTTATGTAAAACCGTACTTCCTGCCCTTTTAGTGGTTGTGTCGGAAATTTTAGCATTACTAGTTATTTTGTTTTCAGCTAGATGCTTCTTAACTTAATAATAGTTTGTACGGTTTGAGTTTTCAATTACTGCAAATGAGATATAATGTTTTTTCCTCTCGTTTCTTTGATTCTGCATTGCATATTAGGAAAAAATATGATATATCTTGAGTCTACACGTTTTAACTGATATCTCAACAACCAAAAAACCGCACGTTCATTTTGATTGCAAATTTGCATTGCAAGTTGACGATTGAAATCTTTCTGAGATATTTCCAATACACTTTAGAGAGTGTGGTATGGTGTTGGAGTTTTGAAGAGTAGAAATTACACTAAAAATCGCCAACGTATTTTCTGCTTCCCTGGTATCTAGGCAACAGCAAACGTTATTCATACCACAAAAAAAAGTTATTGAGAAAAATGCGCAATATGTAAATGTCGGTGTGAGATCGTACGTATATTATCAGTATCAGCGATGCGTTGCAAACGTTTAGCAGCAAAAGCTGAGAGCTTTGACAGTACCCAGCAGCCAGCGCATTAATAATGAGCCAGAAGGCTTTGACGGCTCCTGACGATTCGCCTTTTGCCGGAGCTAACGAACCGGCGCTAACCGGATTAACCCCACCGCTTTGTTACATTACACTAAAGTGCTGTCCGGTCTAATTCTCTATGATCTATCACGGTTATGAGAGGCTGGTAGGAGCGCGAGTTCGGTCTCACCACATGTGACATAACTTCTGTTACTCGTGGTCCAACTGTATTATTCACCCAGCTGAATCGCAGGAAATATTTTTCGCTTGGTGTAGTCAGCATCAAATAGTGTGTGACGTCCAAAGCGATAAATATATCGCAACGTATCTTTGAGGCAAAAGATGTGTGACAATATATTTGGCGCTTTTGCTGCTACAGACTATTTGACGCAGACTGTACACCTGAGCGTACAATTATGAAATTATGCTTTTGTGGTACACCTGGGTCAACAGCACAAAAAGGTCGTGAGGGTATCCACAGATGCTTAAAGCATACTTTTTACCATTCACTGAAGAAAAATTAATGGTAATAACTTTTTCTCCTATATGAACAAAGCTACGGGACCTTTCTAGTTTAAAATAAACTTACTAATGACACACTGCTACCATTAGAAGTCCTTTACAAGGAACCGGCCCGGAACGTCCATTAAGAAGGCATTATATGCAAATTAAAGTGTTCTTTGTGGAGCACAATTACATTTGTATCTGGCGGCCATTTTCGAAAATGGCCGATTTGGGCTTTCGGCCGTTGCACTCAGTAAGTGCATCGGGAAGAATTAGTTTGACGTCATTTTCCGAAGTAAAAAAAGGGTAAGAGAAACGTTGTAAATACGATACTGAAAACTATCATATGTGTCAATGGAAATAGAGTTGGGCCAATTGCATGGATTTGCACCTGACCGTAGGTTTTTTTTAAAGTAATTAAATCTCTATATCTACTTATATCACCAAAAGGTATGTATAATGAAATAATGATCTTTATTCTGTAAGTAGATCGCTGTTTAGCGATAAAATCGCCTGGTGTTTGCCTGTCCTTAAATATTTTGTTTTCTGTACTCTGTTTTGTGAGGTTTGCAATACAGATTTATTGTATTGTGTAATTAGTGTAGGTCGCAAGGGCACTTTTACAACTCTAATTCTACTGGCATTACCCAAGAGCAGACCCATTGCTAAGAAGAAAGCCGAAAGAAAGTCAATGGTCCGTATTCTTCTTTTCTTTAATTAATTCTTAAATATTACAATATTAGTAGTAACATCGGGATTGAGACTTATCCTAATAATATAATAAACAAGAAAGTTTGTTCCAATGTATGTATGTACGTTCATCTTTTAGTAATTACTGAACGGTTCTCAACGAAACTTTTCAGTAATTTTGTTTCGACATCGGAATAACACATAGGCTATAAATTATTTCAAAATCATTCCCTTTAAGAGGTTAAAGGCTGAGCCACACTGAATCCGTGAAAAAATATTATTCCACATACAGAATGTCTACATACTTTTAAGGCCAGCCACACCGGGTGCGTGTGCGTGGCGTGCACGTAGACCTGCGCGTGGCGTGCGCGTTGTAAAGTACGAATCATCATAAGAGATGACACACCGACATTCTGTATATGGAATATTTTTTTTAAGGAACTTGAAACTTTGCTAATAGACGTTTAGGTGTAGCAGTAGTTGTGATATTTTATTAAATAATGTATGTAGACTCTAGAACCCAATACATATGCGAGCTACGCGGACGAAGTAACCGACAACAGCTAGTTTCACATAAATCCAAAAGTTCGAGATTAAAATGTTTTTATTCGGTATATTAAACTTAGTGGATCAACGGATTTGTACTTTATCTTATGTACTTACTTTATTATCTCAAGGCTTCTTGTAGTATTTATTAATTGAATATTACGTACCTGTAACAAAAAAATAGATAATATTAGGACAAGTTTAGTCTGCTCGTTTGCCCCCTATGCCATGAAAAAAAAAATCTTTTATGGCGCCTTCGATTTCAATGCGGATGCGATTGCGATTGTCTCTGTCTATATCGTATAAGACAGATTTGGTCCCATTTTCTCAATTTTATACCAGTAGCCAGGTTTCATACACGGTTGTAACTTTTATTACAAGCGGAAATTTCTTTCCAACAATATGAATTAAAAAGAGACGGGGTGACATTCCTTAATTTTGCACTCGTCGCCTTCAAATCGTCCTTAATATAACTAGCCACATGAAATAGTGGTACAGTTTCTTTTTTTTTTAATTTATTTATAATGTTCGCACATACTTAACAATATATTTACAGTACGCCAAACCGTAAAACTGTTTATAATTATTCTTCTGTTTCCGCGATTATTACTCATTGAAATAAAACAATTTAACGGATTATATCGCGTATATTATCTCATTTTAGTTCCCGACGTTTCGGAAGCTTTCCAGCTTTCCATGGTCACGGGAGGACTGAGAAAAGATGTATTTTCCTCTGTCAAAGTTACAATTTGTGCAAACTACCCATTTTTTTGAAAAAACACAAATAAAGTAACGTGAAACTGTTTGTTGGCGTCGCTTTGTGACAATAAAATTCTTGTGCAACGTGATGCTTAACTATTATTAACTACATATATAACTAAAGATAGATACAAACAATGTACAAACGAGGACTCAGTCACCATCCCGTGTTATTTTATTACCTACTTCGCTACAGTAAAGTTAATATTTTCTTCTGTTAAGATAAAGAAACCCAGTATGAAGAAACCAACAGTCGAGCGTAAACCTGCCGTATTACCATATGTGAAAGGGGTCTCAGACAAGATCGGAAACATCTTGAAGCGTGCTTCTATAAAAACATATTTCAGGCCGTTGAAGAAGGTGTCTCAATACCTTAGACCCGTGAAGAGTAGCACCCCTTTGCAGAGTGCAGGCATTTATAAGCTGGACTGCGAGTGTGGTCTTTCATACATTGGTCAAACGAAACGCAGTGTATCAATCCGAATCGCGAAGGAGCCCATAGCAGATGTCAAGCAGCGTCGGTGTAATAGGTTTGCAGTCTGTGAACATGTCATTGACAAACCAAACCACTCAATTAAGTTTGATAAACCTTCTATCCTTGCCAAAGAAAAAAGATATTTTCCCAGAATGCTACGCGAGGCTATTGAGATTAAAAAGCATCCTAATTTCAATAGAGAAGATGGATTGTCACTACCACCAGCTTGGGATCCTGTAATACATCTCATCAAGAAACAAGCGAGACACTGGACTGCAAAACCTTAATTTCCGAAAGATGTAAAATATCTTATCTGTTTAAAAGTAGTTTAATAGTCTCTGTTTTTTAAATATTATAATTAGTAATGAGGTAGCCTGGGAGTTTTTCTTTGCAGCGTTTCTTTTCTCCTCAGTACGCCTCATTTGTGAAATGCTGCTTGGTAAATTATTAGAATAAAATAATTAAGCCCTTCTGGCACATGTGTTACTGTCTTTACAGCTTAGGCCCATCTGGCATGTATGTACACCTTTTTTGTTTTTTTTTTCAAATATGGGTTGTTTGCACAAATTGTAACTTTGACAGAGGAGAATACATCTTTTCTCAGTCCACCCGTGACCATGGAAAGCTGGAAAGCTTCCGAAACATCGGGAACTAAAATGAGATAATATACGTGATATAATCCGTTAAATTGTTTTATTTCAATAAAGTAAAGTTTACATCTGTTTACAAATGGATAGTAATTGACGGCCTCGTTGGTTCGATACAATACATTACAGGTGCATAGGGCCAGTTAAAAGCACCAATATGTGTATACACTACAAAGTTTCAAAAATATGTATACTATACTTATATTAAATACGTATACTTAATATTACTGCCATAGGTTTGTGATGATATTTTGAAGATGATAGGTTGTGTGATATTTTGAAGCTTTTGAGACACGGGCCTCAGGTCCTAACTTGTGCATAACGTTTTTGTGTTTTAAAGTAGCGTTGCATACCAACAAGTTTAAATTTTACTACCATAAAAAAAATACTTAATTCACTACAACAAAACTGCATTGTCCGTTTGTAGCGGCCCCGTATGAAATGGCCCCATCAGTTTTTACGGCTGACATACCATTCATTTTTGATGTCAGTGCGATGCAACGTAAAAAGTTATGAATAGAATATTTTTATTGCCGCTTTTCGTAGATAATGTAATTTTGAAATAATATGTATCGCCTTACGGTCGGTATGTTAGTTATCGTTAAAATAAGTTTTAATGAGACAAACGATTGTAGAGTATCTTGTTTCAACCATCTGATCATGATTACATATAGTTATCAACGTGTAGGGGAGACCGAGATGAGTTGTAAAATCGTCGATTTAATAACGCGTATATATTAGATAAGTTTCGAGCTGTTGCGAGCTCGCTAACTTATTGGGTTTTGACTTATTAATAGGTTTATGTTATATTACTAATTAATAGGTTTTGACGGCCGGTTTGACTCAGCTGGAGTAGCGTAACCTGCGATGTTGAAGGTTCTGGGTTCAAATCCTTGTAAGGGCAAATATTTGTGTGATGAGCTGGTGAGATAAATATTTGTTCCTGAGTCTTGGATTTTATCTACATATGTAAGTATATTTTATGTAATAAATACATCATTGTCTAGTACCCATACCATACCACAAGCCTTATTGAGCTTATCATGGGACTAGTTTGATTTGTGTAAAAAAAAATACGACGATGTCACAACTCACCTCGGTCTCCCCTGTTAGGTCTCTTTATAATTAATATACTTTATAATATTTTTGTTGCTAAAACAATCAGTGCAGTTTCGATAGCATACATAAAGTAACATTATTCCTCGCTACGACAACTAGGTAACTTCAACGCAATGTTCCATTATAACGTTTTTCACTTGGCATAGGAATCAAATTGCTTAAATCTGTAGATAAAGCATCAAGCGATACGACCGTGATAATCCGAGCCGATCCATCACCAGTCATTCGTTGAACTTTAATAGCTTCGTTTAAACATGTCAATTAATCGGTCTGCTGATTGCGATTATAGTGCGGGACCATCTAGCAAATTTTAACAAACTAGAAGTCAATAGATATGAAGCTGCACCACAAATTTTGTACTTTATAAACATACTAGCAGTTGCCCGCAACTTCGTTCGCGCAAGAGTCATAATCATAATTCATAACTTTTAACTTCAGCGCAGGAATTTGAAATCAGTATTTTTTTTTTTATTCTGAAAAACACGCTATTTCTGGAATGTATTAAAACTGTATTTAGAAGAGAAATTAATCACAAAACACCTGATTCATGTTCTAGAATTTTAATAAAATATACGTAAATCTCGTAATTTAACGAAAATAAAAACGATTTGTTTCGGATATTTTGTATCAAAAAAATATCGGTTCAGTTCCCAGCTTCAGAGTAGTCGGGTAAAAAGTATCCTATAACCATCTGTGGATACCCAGCTACCCGTGTACCAAAAATAATTGAAATCCGTTTAGCCGATATGATGCGATGAAGCGACAACACCACATAAAACTTACAAAAAATAAAAGATTTGGAAGTGATTTTAGCATGTGTTGTATGGGCGTGTAGCCGTGTATAGCCTCTCAGTGCCAAAGCCTTTTAAATGAATTTAAAAAATGCGTGCGTTTGTTTCAAATAAATACAATTTCCTGCTTAAGATTCTAACTGATGATTAAGTGTTTTGAAAAATAATTTTTAATATTCGAATTCATTTTATTACTAGTCTTATTAAATATTTAATATTTTCCAGTGCACCCTAGATATAGTGAAATTATAATTAGCACAAACAGATCAATATTAAGTACGAACAAAGGTAAGATTTTTTGTTACAATATGGACAAAACTATACATTTAAATTTCTCTGACGTTATTTTATATTACGATACTAAATGTCACGTAACATCGGATAACAACGTTAGCTATCGAAATTTATTGAATTTGCATATTTCTAATCAAAAAAGTCATGAATATAAAGTAAAATCTTGTTTGTTACTGTAATCCAAATATTATGAATTTAAAGTTATTTATATTGAACTATAAGTTAGATAAGAATCTCTACCCACGAAGAATGGTAAGTAACTGCTTAAAGATTATCTTACCAATACAATATAGTGTCATGTTTTATCGGGTGCTGTTACCGTTCGGCCTATTGTATTTTGACTTAAAATACAATTTTCAAAGATATACATTTAATCGTCATGTATTGATTTGTTTCTTTGTAAATTACAGTATAAACCGGCCAAGTACGAGTCGGACTCGCGCACTGAGGGTTCCGTACAAAATATACGCTACAGACAGCTGTATCTATGTAAATCCAGGGTTAGCAGAGCCCTACCTCCTGAGCAAAATGTACGCGGTGTTCGATCATTTTATGTTGGTTATGGCATAGACTACCTACCACGGTTCATGAGATACAGCCTAGTAACAGACAGATAGACAGACAGAGAGACTAGAATAGGATCCCGTTTTACCCTGAGGGTACGGAGCCCTAATAAAACTTAAAAAAACGGTCAGTTCAAAAGAGTAGAGATAATATAACGTATTTTCAACTAACAGTTATATTTCCAAGAACAGTAAAGAATTTGTGTCTAAATCATAATTAGACTGCTTTGCCGGATGCCGGTGGTCACAGACTAGCTTAAAAAAGATTAAACAATAAATTATCCCACGTATGCGTCACAAACAAATAAAATACAAAGCAAATCGATTTCTAAATAAAATCCGCTAAATTAGAACACACGTGTGTCGGCCATCTTTGCCGCCATATTTGGACCTCCATTTTGGATTCAACGGCCCTTTCCTATAAAAGGCGACGAGATTTGTGTCAAGCCGGATCCGACCTTAATACCGGACAATAAAGATTAATTCGAACGGACACGAAATGTGAAATTGACATTGAATGACAAGGGGGTTTTGATATAGAATTGATTTGCTATTATGTTGTATTTTTATGGGCTACTTGCTTCTGCCCGCGACTTCGTCCGCCTTAAATTCGGTTATCGCGAATGAGGGTATTTTTACGGGATAAAAAGTAGCTTATGTCCTTCCCCGGGACTCAAACTATCTCCATACCAAATTTCATCCAAATCGGTCCAGCGGTTTAAGCGTGAAGAGGTAACATACAGACAAACAGACATACAGACAGACACACTTTCGCATTTATAATATTAGTATCGATTGATTGCCATTGTGTGACCATTTATCTCATATATCTCGCATTTTATAAGCATTTTATTTATCTTTAGTGTTATAAAGTTGTAAAAATTAAATGTCTGTAGGTACCTACAATAAAGATATTTGCAAAATAACGATTGTTACTATATTCGGTCACTGAATCGATTTCCATCGAATCGAAATCGAAATCGGCTAACCAGATTTCAACAATTTTTGGTCCACGTCTAGAGTATCCACAGATGGTTATAGGATATTGTTTAGCCGACTGCACTGAAGAAAAAAAGAAGGGTTATGATTTTTTTTCTCCGCAAACGAAGTGTCCCACTGCTGGGCAATGGCGTCTTCTTTAGATAGGGCCCAAAGGTAGCTTGCAAAGAATTAGGTTTTTAAACCCCTGGCTTTGTAAATTCAGGTATAGCTTCTGAATAAAACGGGGCTTAATCGCTTATAATTATGATTTATTTAATTACGTTTCGTTGGTAACGAAATAGGTCCGAAACATAGAAGAATTACCAAGGAAAGGAAATTAATCCATACTAATATTATAAATGCGAAAGTGTGTCGGTCTGTCTGTCTGTCTGTCTGTCTGTCTGTCTGTCTGTTACCTCTTCACGCTTAAACCGCTGAACCTTTTAGCATGAAATTGGGTATGGAGATAGTTTGAGTCCCGGGGAAGGACATTGGCCACTTTTTATCCCGCAAAAATACCCTTATCCGCGATAAACGAATTTAAGGCGGACGAAGTCGCGGGCAGAAGTTAGTATTATTATAAATGCGAAAGTGTGTCTGTCTGTCTGTCTGTCTGCTACATCTTCACGCTTAAACCGCTGAACCGATTTGGATGAAATATGGTATGGAGATAGTTTGAGTCCCGAGGAAGGACATAGGCTACTTTTTATCCCCGAAAAATACCCTTACCCGCGATAAACGAATTTAAGGCAGACGATGTCGCGGGCAAAAGCTTGTTCATTATATTTATACGCGATTAAGCCCCGTTCTGTTGTGTTGTGATGATGAGTGAAGATCGTGTAAGTTTAAATCATAGTTTTATGATGTATCTAAGAAACGCGCCTATATCTCACTCTTGTTCCGTTATGACTAATGATGACGGTCATCTCCGGGTAGTTAA
The DNA here is from genome assembly GCA_905404275.2 of Hedya salicella. Lineage (NCBI taxonomy): Eukaryota > Metazoa > Arthropoda > Insecta > Lepidoptera > Tortricidae > Hedya > Hedya salicella. The sequence continues at coordinate 846,246 of FR990098.1, read as the reverse complement.
CTCTTACATAGGATGATAATATAGGCCTCCTCTGTCTATTGCGTTCCTTACGACTGAGTTGGGGGAAGATGAATAGGTACTATAATTGATCAGTCTATCTGGTTGGAGATCGGCCTCAGGCGTGTTTGCCATTCAAGTACCTACCCAACTATGATCAACTTCTCCAGACCTTCATCTCGTCTATACGCACTATATGGAACTCTCCGCCGCTCGATGTAAGGCAAGCGAAGTCTTTATCTATTTTTAAAACTAAGTTAAAATACCATTATTTATCACTCCCATAATTTCTCCTATTTAATTCTGCTGCTGGTTTTCTACTCAGTTTGATGTCAACTGTATCATGGTTTTCTTACATCTTTTGTATATATTTATGTATATATATATAGTCGTATGTATGTATGTTTATGTTTTTATTCATTTTTGTATTATTTATAATCTTATCTCATCACCCACTCATTCCTAGCAATTCCGTGTCATTTCCGCTACCCAAAGGTTGCCTGGAAGAGATCGCTCTTTAGCGATAAGACCGCCTATTGTCTACCGTATTTTATGTTAAGGCTCTATTGTACCGTTTCTGCTGTTGGTGTGCAATAACGAGTTGTTGTATTGTATTGTATATGGCCAAAAAACTAAAGTATTCGTTGGTGGCATATTGTTGACAGACGGGTTTTGATTTTTAATTGCGAGAGGATTGATTTGTTTGTGAGTTTGGCTGTCCAGGGTATCCTCAACATGCGTCTCCTTTACCAGATCTCTAAAGCATCTCTCGAGTCTGATTAATACGCATACATATAACTGTAAAGGTTTTACATAATTAGGTTACTCGGAATCTCGAAATTCAATGTTCGTAACGTGCCGTCACTCTCGCGCTCATGTTAAACTGTATTTGAGTGAGCGGGATAGCGCAATACGAACTTTGAATTTAGAATTTCAGAGTAGCCCCTAAGTAACATAAATATGACCAAAGCCCTGTATAACGAAGAACGATGATGAGTCGTTAAAAGTGCAATATGCGCGAGTTGCATTCGAGAGATAAAGACGCGATAAAAGACCTATATACCGCCTTTATGGCGCTGTCAAGGCTTATTTGATTTTAACACAAACGACAAGCGGTAGCGGATTTAGTATGGCAACATTCAGGCTTAAACTGTTGACGGTAATGTTATCATCTTTTCTCTTTGCTTCGGGATACGCAGGGTAGGTCAGATAATGTGGCGGTTCGTGGTCCTTTTTGTCATTTTTGTAGCTAAATTATAAAAATAAAATATACGTAATATAGGTAAGGTAAGTAAGGTAAGATGTAATAAAATGTACTAGTATTTTATTGATTCCAACTAAAAAGTAGTATTTTTCTACTCTACGCACGTAAAAAATGTCATCTATAAAGTATGTTTTACCCTCATCTGGCATAATTTTATTATGTTTATTTATATTTTTTAATGTGAAAACAATATCAATACAAAGATCTAAGTAGAAAAGAAAAATTAATTGCGATCCACTGCTGTCCAAGCCGGAACCTATCGATATAGATCGAAATATATCTGTGTATCAATACTGTATATTTTTTTTGTCATAATCATCATTTTGTATAATCCATTATTTGGCATAATTCATTATTTGGCATAATGCATTTTTTTCTGAACCTAACCTTACCTAACCTAACCTAACCTAATGTATTTAACAGGATGATGCCATAAAAAGTCCTAAAAATTTTACAGTTGCAGAAAAAAATGCATTATGCCAAATGATGCTACTTACAAAAACGTTTATACCAGACGAGGGTAACTGATACATTAAATATGAATAGACCTTAACCAATAAAAGTAATAGATTTTAAAGTGCTCTCAGAGAGTGGTAGAAAAAAATACCGTGTACTCAAGGGCAAAGATAAATGTCCACACAAAGTTCCAAAATATGTAAACATAAACCTTACTGCCATAATAATAAGACCTGTATACATATTTTTAAAACTTTGTGGTGTATACATATTTGTGGCCTTAATTGTACCTATTTCACAAAATATTTAGACACTTTACGTGCCACTTCAATCCGAAGCGTTTTGAAAGAAAGAAGACAGAATGAAAACATATTTATTCAACGCCAGCAACAAGAAATACAAATGCAAATAACAAAAACAATTGACGACGCTGAAAGGGGTCACCACTCAGCTTTATGCCACGGCAAGCCGTGACGCTGATTTTCGGTGGTGCCCTGTAACTTAAAACTAATTTATACTTAGACCTAGTGGGTGATATCACGAACGCCATTTTTACATCAAACATTAGTTTTAAATTGTATTTTTATTATTATTTTAACAAATTTATCTAGTTTGTCATTACTTATCCATACTACTTTTTATCCCAGAAAAATACCCTCATCCGCAATAAACGAATGTAAAGCGGACGAAGTCGCGGGCAGAAGCTAGTAAATCTATAAAAATAAAAATAAAGTTTTGAACACGCTAATCTCCTGTGTCTTGCACCACGTTCGCGCGCACGCCGTAATAGTATTTTTACGAGGCCATTGTAGTAGCGGCCTACTGTGCTGCGTGTACGCAGCTGATGCTCAGGCTTCCATTGTCAGCAAACATACCGTTAGACGTCACGCTTGTTTAACTACTACTTGCATTCAGATTTCAAGTTACCCGCATAATGTATTCTATTAAACATATGTTTACCTATTCTTGTGCTTCTTGAAGAAGAATTTCAAATCCCAACGTTTTTATAGTGAATAGTCTGAGAATATTGTTAAAGTGCAAAGATCTAAATTATTATTTTTTAGCCTATTAGAGTGTCCCACTGCTGGGTAAAAGCCTCTCCCTTAGATCTCCACGACCCCCTATCAGATGCTACCTCCGGCCAGTTGTTGAGAAATGCATCCAGATCGTCCCACCATCTCCGCCTATGCCTGCCCTGTCTATGTTGCACATCTTGTGGCACACATTTAGTGACCACACTAGCCCACCTTTCTGATCTACAATACAATTCAAGATCTACGTAAATAAAGACAAAATTCCAAGACTCGAACTGGATTTGATTCACTGCTAGCTCCCTGGTAAAACATCATATATTTTATATCAATCCAATAGCCTGGGAAGTTTTTATATACGTTAAACTATCTAGCTTTAAAATTATAAATAGATTTTGAGATTACAGGTAAGTAAGTTTTCATAGTGTCCATTTAAATTTATTTCTTAATTAGCTTGTAACAGTTGAATGTTTATTTTATTAACGGATGACGGATTCCAAAAGAAGGGGGTCTAAAAAAAATAATTAAATTGCAACCTTTGCAAAGTGAAGTAAGTAGAAGTCTTTCTTATAGTTGAATTATCGAGAAGATGGAATTGCATTTGTAGTGGTTGTACCGTTTGCAACAAAAGGAGAATAATTTTCTCTTAACTTAATAAAATGACATACCCAAGAAATGGAATAAGTAGTAGTCCTCTGTTTTTTTCTTTTATTCGCTATCATGTTCTTCATCTGAGCTGTCACAAGTATTGATAATAAAATTGTCTGTTATTTGATCCATTTCTCCTTCCTGACATCGATATTTATTTTCTTCACTTTCGACGTGGTGACAAATATTTTCCCAGTCCTCAGCAGTGATGGTATTCATTCGTTCAGTTGCTAAACTCATAATGCCTTGCATGTTTAATGAAACGTTTCTTTTTGCTACATATCCTTTTACCATGGACCAAATATTTTCGATCGGATTGAATGTCGGGTGATACGGTGGCAATCGTAATACGGAGTGGCCATGTTCTTTTAAAATTGCATCTATGTGGTACTCGCGAAACCGCTCTTTATTTTGTTTAATTAATTCATACAAACTGGTTTTGTACATCAACCGGTTATACGAAATGTTGTGTTCTGTCAACCAATCCATCATTTCTTGTTTATTAGAATTTGACGTTGGAGCACGATTCAAAAGTTTGTTGTGATAGGACGCATTATCCACGATAAGTACGCTATTCGGTTTGAGGTTCGGTATTAATTTTTCTTTTAACCATTTTTCGTAGTTGACAAAGTTCATCTGGTCATGGTAATCTCCCGTTTTTTGGTTTGCCTTAAACATTAACAAAGCGTTGGGAATAAAACCATCTTTTCCTCCTGCGTGCACTATTATTAACCGCTGGCCTGTACTGATTTGTTTTTTTACACCAAATTCTGTTCCATCGGTCCAAGCTTCTCCGGACACATGTGAAGTGTGGATGTAGGTTTCATCAGTATAAACTAGTGGTCTATCTTGAGATCGATATTCCGCAATTTTGATAAGGTAATTTATTCTTAGCAGTCGTATGTTGTGTTTTTCCATTAATATTTTTCGGTTGTCCTCGGTCTTTTTCCATTTAAATCCTAATTTTTGTATTTGTTTTCGTAAGGTGGAAATGCCAAATTTGTAATCTATATCGGATTTTAACACAGAGTGGAGTCCCTTTAAGGTTGGAAATTGCTTATGGGACAGATGAAAATTGTATATAGTTCTCCGGATGACTTCCTGATCAAAATCGTCTACTGCTGATGACGGACAAGGACGCAACTTTTTATTCTTCGGGGAGGTGAATTTCTTTGTTGTTGCGAATTTCTCGCTGTTGCTCTCAGTCACAATGTTATAAACAGTAGAGAGACAAACACCTGTAGCTTTTTCAACTAACTGGGCAGCGGTGTAAGGCAAGTTTAAATTTTTCGTCAGTTCATTTTCAAAATATTTATAACAGTTGAAAATTATTTGCTTACTTCAAAGTAACTCTCAATAGGACCAAAATTACTTACAGCCATATTTTTTTAAAATATAGAAATTATTCGTAGTCGTACGGGCGGACACAATAATTAATTGAGAATACAATCAAATCAGATGTAAAAATATACGCACAACGTAAATAATATTGACAATTTCACACTGACATTATTTTTGTTTTTAGTTCTTCGATATATATATATATATAACAACCTCTTTGTATGCTGATAGTACAAGAAAATAGAAAATTCATATATAGAATGCCTGTAAACAAACAATACTACTACATATGCAATTCCACGCTCTCGATGATTCAACTATACATAGTAACGGTACTTCGGAGCTAAAATATTTTGTTTCAGATTTCAGGAAATCCGCGACAAACCGAACTCGGCAATAAAACACAGAGGGCGCTGGCGGGCCGCCAGGCGCCGCTAATGGCCGGATTAGCGGGGTATAAGGACCGTTTAATAGAACCACGTGCGGACTGGGGCGTGATTTAGGACTTTGATTTTGTTTCAAGCTAAATTACAGAAATGAAAAATCCCGACAGCCGTATGTTTTGGTTTAGGTGAGAATCACTGACCATCTAAAATCAACCCGGTATAAGCATCTATAGGGACAATGGGTTATAGATCACATATAATCTTTTGTTATAATAATAAATTAGTCTTAAATAGTCTCGACAAACATCTTAAAAGACTTTCGCTAGATAGCTGTACCAAGGGTCAGATGCAGAAGGCACTTGGACACGGCGCGCATTGTCAGGAGGTGCCCCTCTGTACAGCTCTGACCATCGGTAGGTTAAGCCCTGCTCCGCTGCCAGCGGTACCCTATGTTAGGTTTTTTATAATGTGTGTATATTTAGTATTTGCTTTTTATATTTTAGTTTTCATATTCATATTGTACCTAAGGTCCTTTTGCTGAAAAGCGCAGTTGTTTGGCAATAATTCAAAAACGGTATATGTGATCATATTGAAAGTAATTTTCGTTGAAAGTATTTATTCAGTTTTATCACTGCAATTATTATAATTTCCTTGAGATACCGTTTAGAAAATAGAGGAGGGGGGAGACACAATTTATGCTACTTTCAGAGCAATTAGTTTCGAAAATACTCACTAAATCAAAGATTTTCTTTAGAAACCTCAAAGTATTTTTAGAAGATCTCTTGAAATATGCCCACACATTGATATTTTGCTGATTTTTTTTGTCAGTGTCGGTTACATGTATGGCGTGACCCACCTAGAAATATATTTTCTTGTTATTCAAGTATCTTATATAACCAAGACTCCTATACTCCAAATTTCATAAATGCACATCATATAGTTTTTGAGTAAAATGCCTGTTACATACGGATATGACGAAACTTTAATGGTTTTATTTTTGCTACGAAACCCTAAAAAGAAGTGTCCAAAACAAGCTGTCAATCGCCATGCAGTCAACATTATAAACTTTTTAAGTTTATAATTATTTATCTTTCTTGATCGGTACAAAGCAACACTGGCATATTACGAAAATGCTGAAGCTCAGTGTATTAAATATAGCCTTTATAAGATTTTATTTTACCATCCCATACTAAGAGCTTCAAACGTAACTTTTTATTAAGTTTCCGAGTCGCGCCTTCATTTTGCGCCTTTTTCATCATTAGCTTTGTCGTTACATTTTTCATCGCTCCCATTTTCTAATATCCTTTCTAAATGAATTTTCCTCGGACCCTTGAAGCAGCTTTGTTAATTATTTTAGCACTACGCAGTACCCTAACGAAGTGTTGCTAAATTAAAGGGCCTTCGTTAAAACTTGTTTGGGATAAAAATAAAAACATTCGTGTACATTTTATGTTCAAACATCAGGGCCTATTATGGTTGCGTTTATCACGAGATAAATTATATGATAACGCGTCTGTCACTCTCGCACTCACATACTTGTTAGAAGGTGACGGCAGCTACGTCACTTATTTATCACGTGACAAATGCAACCATCATAGGGCCGCTGCTTTGTGCTTAAAAGTGATTACAACAATTTGGATGATGATCTTTCATAAGATCCTTTTTATGGTTCCGTAGCCAAAGGTTAAAACTGGACCGTGGACTCCGCTGTCCGTCCGGCTTTCTGTCTGTTCTTCTGTCACCAGTTGAAATTTTCACATACCATGTATTTCTGTTGCCGCTATAAAATAAATACTAAAAGCGGTATAATTTTGTGTTTGTCTATGTCAATAACCAATATAAAATGTTCGAACACCGCGTACATTTTGCTTAGGAGTAGGGCTCTGCTAACACTGGATTTTCATAGATACGGCCGTTTGTAGCGTATATTTTGTACGAAATCCTCGGTGCACTCGTTTTATTTGTATGGATCATATATGTCTGTATGCGACATAATACAAATAAATAGATCTATAAGTAAGTAATAATAGTTTGGACTGAGTGCTGAAAACGCCCCGAACCAATAGGCTATTTAAGACCTTTTTTGTGGTATGTTATAAAACGACCTCTCAATTATTAAGATATTGGTGAAAAAATGACTTTAGTCTCATAAAAACTCCCAGGGATACACCAATGTTAAAATGACATTTTTGAACTTAACCCAATATGCCGTCAAATTTGACATGAAGAGTCATACCTATTCACACCACCCCTTCAAAAATATGTCTGAATCTGCTGTATAGTTCATTCTAACATGAAATATTCGTTGACGTAATATCCGTTGAGGAAATCTCAAGTAAAGCGCAAAACAAAACTACATCATTATATACTGCATTAAGCAAACTTGGTTAAAAACACAGTGTGCATTTACCATGAAATGGATATGTCGGAATATTCCTTCCCCTCCTCAATGTACGCCCGAGGGGAGGGAGTTCTTTTTTTGGGGTAAGTGGGAAATTAATTTCCCACATCCCGGCCCGTGGGCCTAGCGGGACTTGGCTTGTTTTTCCGTGATTACGTTTTGTTTATTTGCGCTTTTACGAAACATATTATTAAAAACACGATGAGACTATTTGCGTTTTGCTTTTGCAAAAAAGAAACATACAATTCTTGATTTTTACGAAATTCTTGTTGTTTCACGTTTCACGATATTCGTGATTTTTAAAGTGTATCTCTTCAGTAAGAAACTATATTCTTAAAATGCAAAGATAACTACACAATGTAAAAAATTTCAAGACTCCGACCGGATTTGCCGGCAAAAAGCCGGTTAAAAATGCAAAATGCAAAGATCATGTAAAAATAGTGACAAGACAAGCTGACTGGGCTCTGTACAAGGTACAAGGCACTGGTTCCAATCTGGTCGGAGTCTTGAAATTTTTTATATGTACTGCGTAGTACTGCGGCGCATCATTTTACCCAACTACGGTGAATCATAAAAGTGGACTATGAGTTTACTCTGTTGCCGACGAAGTTGCTAGCTTCTAGTGCTAAATATTACGCTTCTCTAGCTCCTGTGAGGCGCGTGGTATCCTAATTGCCAGGCACTTAGCGCGGCCTTGCCCGGGCCTTGCTTAGTCTTGCCCGAGAACGCTGACCAGCGCTAAATGTCTCATGTTAGTCGAAACGGCTCTGCGGTTTTGCTTGCATTTAGACATTTTCATAGTTATAAATGCCGAAATAAAAGAGGTTCGTTCACTCCAATCGGCAACGTTTCTAGAGTGCATTTTATATTTTTTCTCGATAGGAAACGGAACCCTTATAGTTTCGTCATGTCCATCCGTCCGTCCAACCATCCGTCGGTATGTTACAGGCATTTTACTCAAAAACTACAAGATGTACATTGATGAAATTTGGAGTATAGGCGTCTTGTGTAAACCGCTACTTAGTTTGATGGATAAATAATAAAAGAAAATAAATCTAACGGGGGGCATGTGTGGCACATATTACGACGGATCTTTTAAAATCTTTTTCAGGTTTCGAAGTTTTTTTTTGATTTAGTGGTATTTTCGGAAATAATCGCTCCGAAAGTAGCATAAATTGTGTCCCCGCGCCCTCTATTTTCTAAACGGTATCTATGTCTAAAAAATAAGAAAAAAATCAAAAAGATAAAGCTTAATAAATACTTTGAACAAAAATTGTTTTCAACATGATCGGATATACCGTTTTTGAGTTATAGCCGAAAAAATACGCTTCTCAAGAAATTTTCATATCGCATGTCTTTCATCTGTAGTGCATTTTTTGGTATAAACGGCTGCGGAACCCTACACTGAGCAGGGACCGGCATGCACTTGGCCGGTTTTTTAGATAAAATTTTATAAGCACTCGTCGTGACATTTATGGATTTGAAGATGGCTGTGGGATTCCTATCCTTTATTGTTATAACTAGTTTCATTTCATTATATTTATATTATTTAAGGCATTTACGTAATTAAATGTATGTTAACATTTAATTACGTTGATTTCCTTGTAGTTGATCGACGCTTAATAAATACTTTCAATTTGCAGGTAAACGCCCCCAGAGGCGGGACGCAAATTTTTGGGGCCCTAGGCTAACTGCTTAGTAAGTAGGCCCCACTTAATTGACTGAACTACTTGATTGTTTTTTTAATTTTTTTTTAGGTCACAATTGGCGACCCTTTGTATGTAGTGGGGCCCTGAGCGGTAGCCCCTCCCTCCTTGCGTCGGTTTCCTCATTGCTTAGGGTCGTGGTCATCTTTTCGGAACAGTCTCTCTCGGATGATGCGCCGCCATCTGTTTCTGTCAGTCGTCGTGTGTAGAGCATCGTGTACTGTGGTGCCAAGTGTTGTGCGAATCTGGTCTGTCCAGCGTGTCGGGCTCCTGCCTCTTGGTCGTTTGCGTCAACTTTTCCGGTGATCATCAATTTCTCGAGATTATCACTGTCTTTCCTGGCGATGTGACCAAAGTATTTTAGGACCCTGCGAAGACAAGTTGCGGATAGCCTAGTTCAGATCTTAAGTTGGGCTAGGATCGATACGTTGGTGCGGCGTGCTGTCCACGGTATACGCAGCATTTTTCTCCAGCACCACATTTCGAAGGCATCAATTCGATCACGGTCAGCCTTCTTCAGGGTCCAAGTCTCCGAACCGTATGTAAATATGGAGAACACCAGAGTTCGGACTAGGTTAGCCTTGGTGTTGGTGGAGATGTTCCTGTCCTTCCATATATTGTCAAGCTGAGACATTGTGCCTTTGGCCATTCCAATCCTTCTGCAAATTTCCGTCTCACATGAATCATTGTTGCTAATGCTAGAACCCAGGTACTCGTATATGAAGCAATCCATGATTTCTAAATTAAGTGTTCCACTGAGATCTAGCTTGCCTTGGCGATCAACAATCATGAGCTTGGTCTTGGCTCTGTTGATTGAGAGTCCGAATTCTTCACTCACGCGCGCCATCCTGTCCAAAAAACTACCCATCTCGGCTTCGCTAGCTGCCAGGAGGGTGGTGTCATCGGCGTATCGCAGGTTTGAGACTTTGCGTCCACCAACAGTAATGCCACCATCCCAGCCGTCGCATGTCCTCCTTACGATGTATTCGCCGTATATATTGAACAGGATGGGTGAAAGAATGCAACCTTGTCGGACACCCTTTTGGAAACTGAAGGGGCAGGATGAAGTTTTATCGATCCTCACTTTTCCTTGACTGCTATAATAAAGTGACTGCAGTAGCGCAGTGAGGTGGCGAGGAACACCCAAATCCGTCAAAACATCCCACAAGCAGTCCCAGTCGACACAGTCGAAAGCCTTGCTATAATCGACAAAGCACAAGATGACAGGTGTGTTGAACTCGTAGCACTTTTCTATAATTTGCCTTACATTTAATATTTGCTCCCTCGTTCCTTTTCCCTTCACAAAAACCCGCTCGAAACGTGTTTCGCCCCTCTACGATGCATCATCAGGAGATGATGTTGACGGTCCGTTTCTCGGGTGGACGCCGGATGGAGATATCTTCTTATCTAGATATTTCTTGCTACTACAGAACGCCGCGTTGAAAATGCCTGGAAGAGCTACTGGTCCATGAAAGAGTTCATGAAGGGAAACCTTCCCACTGTCATTGAAGCGGAAACTCATTGACATGTGTATTTTGCCTATCCTAACATACGGTGCCAAAACATGGTGGCTTACTGAAAGTCAAAAGTCCAAGTTGAAGGTTTGCCACCAGGCCATGGAGCGCAGCATTCTAGGGGTGAATAATGTTAAGGTAAGTAAAAATTTGTACGGAACCCTCAGTGCGTGAATCAATCTCCCACTTGGCCGGTTTTTTTTGGTAAAACTCGTCCGGTAATCCCCTACATCTGTCTCCGTAACGACATATTAAGAACGAATTGACAATTGAAAACCGAATGACCACCAACCGCCAACAGTGTCGCAACGATGATTGCCCGTACGCACCAAACGGAATGTGTGTCGGCCCGATTAGCAGCCGGCAACGTTTTACAGTAAACGGCGGCGTGGGCGGTCATGTTTGCTGTTTGCTCGGCGCTTTGTGCAACGGCTGATCCTGAATAATGCACGTCATTAGAAGTCATAAAATCGGAATTGTAGGAATGACTAAACTAGATACGGTGCAACGTATTAGTTTTTTGTTGTTGGTAGTTAGACTGGGCATGAATATCGAAACCTCTCGATTGTAGGTCTTCAGATTCATATGATCGATATCGGTACAATTGGTGAATGTAATCAAATATATTGTGTGCATGAAATCGACGTATAATTCATTTTTCTCAATCATGCAATGAAATATTGACGTTGTGTTCCTTACAATAGACCCCGAAGATAATTTAATAATTAGGCACATAATGATAATTTCATATGAAATTGCGGACCATGGCCCGCTTTGCGGACCTTCTTTTGTTCCAATTCGCTCCGAGCTCCGCCGCGCGTTGATGCGGCGGCGAAAAGATTATAAAATAACGATGATGGTGATGGCCACCCTATATAAAATATATTGTTTTTTATTTCATTGCATGTTTGAGAAAAACACTATACAAGCTTCGGCGCGAACAGGGATTGTCGGCCTCGTATCTCTAGATGGCCTCGTTAACCCTTTGGCCATCTATAACTACTCCGCCGGCAATCCCCTATTTCGCAGCCTTTGCAGTAATGTACAAATACAAAAACAAATACTCTTTATTGCACACCTTAAGGTGCGTCCACACTTGTATCATTTGCTCGTATCCGATCACCGTGCCGTAGCATGACTGCGTATCGCGCTGCTTGGACGCTTACTGTCGGCGCGCCGATAATGCCGCACTCTTCCGATACAAGTGTGTGATACGCGTAGCAAATGGATTTCGAGTGATCGGTACGGCGCAACGTCCAAACGCGTGATCGTGACACGCGATCATGCTACTCACGATCACGATGATCTGATACGGGCAAATGATACAAATGTGGACGCACCTTAAGATACACAGAAGTACAGAACATGACAGTAACAATGCATAAAAGTAATGTAATATTGTTTTTGGAATTTAATATGTTAGATTTAAGCCTAACGCATAACTGAGTCTGTTCCTTAAGTATTGGGAGCGGAGGGGTGTAATTACGGAAAGTCAATGTATAGCGAGACAGTTAAAACACGTCATGTCACGTCACTTGTCACCCCCCCGTATCGCTTGCATTCCACAGGAACAGACTTAGTTAAGCGGTCTAAACCTGTAACTGTACTGTTGAATTCTAATTAAAGGAAATAACTATAGAAAATTAAAAATTGAAAAACCCCCCCGACTTGTTCTACTAAGAGCTGAATATCTTGGAGGCGAGTGCTCTGATTTTCATCAAACAAGCTAAGAACACTTGCGATAAAATTATCTATGAGACAAAAAAAAACCGCACTCAAATCGGTCCATTTGTATGGGCGCTACGATGCCACAGACAGATACACAGAGTCACAGAGTCACAGACACGTTAAACTTTTAACACCCCTCTTTTTTGTCGGGGGTAAACGGGGGATAAACGTCTAATAAAATACAGTTTTTGAACTTAGAATGTAGTGTCGTATATCTGTGTTTCTGTGATATGAACGACCTCTCAATAATAGAAACGTTGGTGAAAACATTACTTCAATCTCAAAAAAAAGTAACCAAGATACAACAATGTTAAAATCACATTTTTGGACTTCCCAAAAAACGCTCCATATAAAAGCCCAGGAGTGTGTGACGTCACACGTTCTTAACTTGTATGGGGAAATTCATAATCGGTTTCATACCAAAAGTTACTATACATTTCATGGGTTATTCAATGACATTATTAGTTATTGATGTTTTCATACTTTAACAATAGACTTTCACACCCAACTTTAAAGGCTCATTAAACAAGCTGCACTTGAGATATAACTATTTTTTTTTATTATACAAACTACCGTTTCACATTAGAATTTTATTTCAATTTGGGCACAGTCAATATATCAATTAATTTAGCGTTATTAAAAACATACACTGCGTACGTATTTGGCTACACCAGCTGCGGAAGCAAGTTCCACTCGTGCGCATGACGAACGATTCGCGGAACATTCTTATGAATGGCCGACCTACTATAAATAATACGACCTAATATAAATACTAGCCCCCAACCAAAGTGAGGACTGCGGCCATAAAATTCGGGTGAGGTGCAATAAAACTCGGCGGTCGTGGTGATGGGAATGTGACGATTACGAAATGTTTTAAACGTCGATGTAATTTTAATACTTTAATTTTTTTAACTATTATTGCCTAGTTATTCAGTGATTATTGTCTTCCTAAGTGAGGTTCTTGTTTTGTAATAACCGAATGGAGTACATTATATATTTATAATAATTTAAAGATGGGTATTTATCAAATCACATGTTATTATTACCTAATGTTATTATCATCTTTCAACGTAAGTAATTACACTGTTTACTGCAAAAGGATTGAATTGCATAGTTATTCAATGATTAGTGTTTTCATAAATTACTAAACGTAATAACCTAATGAGGTGTATGGTAATTATCAAATTACATATTTTATTATCACGTTCTAACGTGAGTAATTAGTCTGTTTACTATAAAAGGATTATGCTTGTAATGTATTCTTCATTCACTACACGAATACCTACTGAAAACCATCGCAATGGAAGGTTTTTGTAATAACCATGTAACCAAGTTGGAAGGTGACATTAACCTGCAATGTCGTAAACTTATTTTAAATATTTATAAAGTTCAACTCAACTTATCCCTCATATCGACATTCCTCAATGTGGGTTTACTACCTGCACTATAGGTCTCGGCTCGCTCCGTGACAAACAATGGCAAACTGATAACGCGAGCTCAAGGGTTTTATGGTCGCAGTCCTCACTTTGGTTGGGGGCTAGTATACTGTAATAGGACGATGACTCATTCATAGTACTATTCTAGGTAAATAGTCGTTAAATGGTAAATGTAGTGGCCCAGAAACATTAACAGTTTCAGGTTTTTTTTCATTGATTCGGCAGTAGCCGTACGTCATATTGATTTAATCTATGGACGTAACGCGACGTCCGAAACGTCGCAGAATTACCAACAAAAGGTAATTAAATAAATGATATTTATACGGAATTAAGCCCCGTTTGTTGTGTTGTGAAAAAACATATACCTGATAGTTCATAAAACCCTAATTCCTAATATTCAATAGATTAATTTGAAGTTTTTTCTATTTAATTTTATTATAATTAAATTTGATCCCCCAGGATGGCTACCGGAACCGAGGCAGCCCGAAAAGGAGATGGCAGGACGATTTGGACACATTTTGCAAGGGCTGGCAGGAGTATGCGCTGGATAGGGATGCATGGCGGAAAAGAGGGGAGGCCTTTGCCCAACAATGGGACACATAAGCAGGCTATATTATATACATATATATATAATTATATAATTAAATTATGCTATGGCTTCATCACGCCAAATCGGCTAAACGGATTTAAACTATTGGTACATGGGTAGCTGCATGGGTATCCTCAGATGGTTATAGTATACTTTTTACCCGTCTACGCTTAAGAAAAAAAGCCGTTACGACTTATTCTCCTCCTAGAAAGAAAATGCCCTCTAGTACCCGCTTATTATTTAAAATATATATTTATCACATAACATATTGATTTTTCTCTATTATTTTCTCTTCTAATATATCGATTGCCACGATTCTGCACAAACTGTTTGGCCCGATGGTTGACTGGTAGAGAAAACCTTAAGGCACTAAGTGGAGGACTTGCACCTTTATTTGTTGTGCAATAAAGATTAAATAAATAATTATTAATCGTTTAGTATAATAGATAAAGTTTTTGCTAAATGACGTCCGCTGTAAAATCACGGAACTACATGAAATACATAATAACAGGCAAGTTATAAACAAGGAACAGCACTCCTCGCAAACACCATTAACGTAATCGCCCTATAAACCTGCGCCTGATCACATGTTAGCTAACTACATAATCATAGCAAACACGGCAGCCTGCGCCAGCCGCGGCCCTAATGCTTAATAAGGACGGCGATCTTAAGTGAGCGAGTTAAGTTCACGTAGGCACATCAGATGTACATTGTACATTTGGGATGTTGAGGCGATTAAAAATAAAATGAATTCGATACCATACGTGTAGTACGTTTTATGAGCATTTAAAGTTGAGTGGGAAAATCCAGTTTTAAAGTATGTAAATATTTATCTATATACTATTATAAAGTCGTAAAAATGAAATGTCTGTACATTGAAGATATTTTCAATATAATGATTGTTACGGACTATTTAGAGGTAAAAAAATGGAAAAAATATTTTTTTGGATTTTTTGTACGTTTGTATGTGTCGTTGTGGCTTCATCACGCTAAATCGGCTCAACGGATTGCAACTATTTTTGGTACACGGGTAGCTGGGTATCTCCACATGGTTATAGGATACTTTTTACCCGACCATGCTAATGAAAAAAAGAGGGGTTATGACTTGTTCTTCTCCACGAATGAAGTTGCGGGCGCCAAGTAACTATTCATACCATTGAATAACCCATGAAATGTATAGTAATTTTTGTTATAAAAGTTTCGATAAACGCAAGTTTTAACATAGCTGCAGAACAAAGTCCATCATTTTACCATACAAGGTAGGAACGAGTGACGTCACACTGCAAAGCGTCACGTGCAATCTGCAAAGGTTAGGTACTATGACCTATGTTTTTTAGAATCATGTATCCACGCTTAAGGTGCGTCCACACTTGTATCATTTGCTCGTATCCGATCACCTTGCCGTGGCATGACTGCGTATCGCGCTGCTTGGACGCTTACTGTCGGCGCGCCGATCATGCCGTACTCGTAATAACTGTGTGATACGCGTAGCAAAATGGATTTCGAGCGATCCGATCGGCGCAACGTCCAAACGCGTGATCGTGACACGCGATCACGCCACGCGACGCTGATCTGATACGGGCAAATGATACAAATGTGGACGCACCTTTATAAATCGCGAGGTACAGTCATTTGTTTACCACACCACATGGACCCAGATGATGAACAAACTAAAGTATATTCTGCATTTACTTGTATGACTCTGGAGCAAATCATATGATTGAGATACGTTCAATAACATTTTTATTCATTTACTAGAAGGCGGGCGCATAATACGGATGCAAATACAACAAACCACCAACAGTATAGTATGTTGACCTGCATCTCCTGATGATACCTCGTAGAAAGGCGAAACACGTCTCGAGGATTATACTGTCTACTCAAATTATATGTACTTACTAGAAGGCGCTCGCGACTTCGTTCGCAGTGGAGAAAAAGTCATAGCCCCTCCTCTTTTCTTTAGTATAGTCGGGTCAAAAGTATCCTATAACCATCTGCAGATGCCCAGCTACCCGTATACCAAAAATAGTTGAAATCCGTTTAGCCGATTTAGCGTTATGAAGCCACAACGACACACACAAACGTACAACCATTTAATTTTTCAACTTTATTATAGTAATAGCTTCTGCCCGCGTCTTCGTCTGCCTTAAATTCGTTTATCGCGGATAAGGGTATTTTTGCGGGATAAAAAATAGCCTATGTCCTTCCCCGGGACTCAAACTATCTTCATACCAAATTTCATCTAAATCGGTTCAGCGGTTTAAGCGTGAAGAGGTAACAGACAGACAGACACACTTTCGCATTTATAATATAAGTATGGAAGTATGGATAGATAATTCAGATATTCCTTTTATTTATTGATTCATTAATTGCACATGGTTTTACTATATTAACACGTTCGCTGCCAGTGACACAACTATTGTGATCAAAACATTCTCAACTACTATGCCGGTGACACGCTTGCGTGATTTTACTTATGTTTGAGTGCCAATGACACAAACAAAACATTCTTACTCCTATGCCGGTGACATTCTTGCGTGATTTTATGTTTGAGTGCCAGTGATACATAGTTTGTGATCAAAATTTAATTTCGTTCGGTATAGCATAAGGGCTTAGTGGGTTGTTGCCAGCGCCGAACGTGTTAATATCTTAATTATAGTTAAAGCTCACAGTTGGGGGCAACAATAATTTTCGCCACTACTTATAACGATATTTACCACTCCGCCGGCGGAAAATGTCCCGGTTATAGGGTGATCAGATCGCGTGTATATGCAAATATCTGTGGTCTGAGATATTATTTCATGTAACTAGTACCTAGTTACTAACTACATACTTAAAACGATGACAGTTACTACAGTACCAGCTAGCTTCGTTATGAAGACATAAACCTACATACATATTTTGTCGCAACATTATTGATTATGTGCTCGTGAAACGCAAAGCCAGGTTGTTTGGTTATGCAAATTATTTACCTTCAATCAATTTATTATGTTTGCAACTAATTGAATCTAGAGAAACTAGGTTAGAATATTAATAAATGTATAGTAAACAGCTGCCTCAATTGCAAGCATTTACTTTGTTCAAAAATAGCTTATATATATTGAGTCCAAAATTGAGCCGGAATATGTAGCTGCATTGTTCATTTTTTGTGATACAAACATGTCGTCTTTCGACAAGCAAATCTGCAACTGCTCATCAAAACCTCATATTTCGGTACGGAATCGATCGGGCTATTGACACCCGTTTTATCACTGGTAATAGTTGGGATTTTATTACCATCTGTTACCACTGGTAACTGGGTGAATCAACTTTTTGATCCACACAAATCTGTCCACAACTTAACTTCGCTGTAAAATAACGCCTTTATAACGGTTTCTCTTTTTTTTTATGCTGTAGGTACGTTAAAACGTTAAACCTAATAAACAGGAAAATATCATATTAGAAGCCCGATGACTTGGTAACTCCAGAGACATTTTTGGTAACGCGAGAGACGTCAAAAGTGTGGTAAAAAAATCCAGAAGTTACCACAAACATCAATGGCACCATTCACTTTAGTGGTGACTTATGGGAATTTTATTCCTCGTAGTTACCACCTGGTGATAGGTGGGGGGGGAAATCCAAGCTGTTACCAGTTGTAACAAGTTGGTGGTTACAGGTGGGAATAAACCAATCGATACTGACATACGGATTAAGCTTTTCAATGATTTGCATAAGTTCCAGTACAATAGCATTCAAAATTGATGAACGATGTTAAAAATAAAAAAATAAACTAATGATTGATCCATACGATTGAACCTTAAAAATTAATTATGTTAAACAATGAAGCATAATAGAAAAGGAGTTTGATAAGCCACTGACAGCCGGCTGAGGCTACCGACTCCCACGCAGCAAATTGAATTGATCT
The DNA here is from genome assembly GCA_905404275.2 of Hedya salicella. Taxonomy (NCBI): domain Eukaryota; kingdom Metazoa; phylum Arthropoda; class Insecta; order Lepidoptera; family Tortricidae; genus Hedya; species Hedya salicella. Next base: position 827,845 of record FR990098.1, on the reverse strand, counting down.
TAACAATAAATTGATTATCTGAGCCTTTCAAATTACATGTGTAGGAATAAATATTCTTTAAAATCACGCCTCCGGACATTTATAGTTACGCTCCTATAATTTTTATGGAACTTCAGATAAGTTGCCTGACAGACTAAAGATACATATTTTATTTCATTCAAAAATTTGTAATATACGATATTGTACCTTCTGTGTTCAATTTTGTGTAAGCTGAAATAAGATCCACCTGCGTCGCATTTCTTTTTTTTATGACGTATCACGCTTATGCTTGATTTCAGCATTCTCTGTTTGCTGCTGCATACTCTAATAGGTGATTACGATGTCGACCATTTGACTGCGGTAATCAGTTATTGTTAAGGATTCCATGGACTGCACACCGGACTAACATCACGGTCCAAGAAGAGCTGAAAATGGAGAGCGCTCAACGTCTGTCTACCACCTGTCTGCAGCGCATAATGCGTTACTTTGGCCACATCGCTCGCAGAGGTGCGGACAACTTGGAACGTCTGATGGTCACAGGAAAGGTTGAAGGAAAGCGACCTAGAGGCCGGAGCCCAAAACGTTGGTCTGACCAGATCTCAGAGCAGACCAACAAACCAATTAGCGCTGCACTACATCAGGCAGCTGACCGTGACCGATGGGGAGAAGCAGTTGACAAGCTGAAGCAATATAACGATCCTCAGCAATGATGGAGCGACTGAGAAGGGAGAATCAGCTATAAAGTATCATTATCAGCCAAAATACGTCCACTGCTGGACATAGGCCTCCCCAAAGAGCACCACCATCCAACGGACTCCAGTGACTTTCACCGGGTCATCAGTGCACCTTGTGGGGGGGCTACCCTCGCTGCGTCTTCCGGAAAGTGGTCTCCACTTAAGAATTCGTTGGCCCTAGCGGCCATTGGTTCTACGAGCAATGTGCCCTGCCCATTGCCACAAGTTTAGCTATCCTGAATGGAAATGTATTAAAAATACTGTTTTAGTAAATATTGTAGATAGATATATGTATGTATAAACACCAGTTTTTAAAATTTCGATTAATATCCGGTTTCGGTACTTGATAACCGGTTTTTAACCCACGCCGAAAATAGGCGGTTAACCGGTTTGCATTCCCTAGCTATTTGCAACTAACCAGAGAAGCGATGGCCAGCTGTAGCATTCACAAAATGTACGTCAGAGTCGTCGTTTTTTAAATAACAACATAAGTTGTGTTTGTGATAGATAACATACAAATTATCTCTACTATTCATTCGCTACTGTAATATGACCCCTAGACATTTATAAACTTAAGTTTTCATAGGTCTCGCCCTTGGCTTCGTTTTCCTAAGTCAGTTTTGATAACTTGCTTGACTCACCAATATTTTTTTAACTTATCTGTAACATGTACCGCTACTTCACGTGCGAAATTTAAGAATAACACCCCAGGGCTGTCAACACTGCTGCCCACTGGGCTTCCGTTATTTGAGGAACCTCAGCGCGAAAAGACGAAGCTACTAAGAGAGCATCGTCAGATTGGGCTTCATTTCGACGTTAGTTCCTACCAAACTTTTCCAAGCATTTGACAGGCACTACCACGCCCACATTAGTCTAAATCAAATAAAATTGGTCTGTACCTATCAACAACATAATCAACATCCTGTGTCGCGGCCTCGAACATCCTGTAGCTGTGATTGATGCACTCCAAACGTATTTATTGTCCCCATTCAGGGGTCATACATACTAATAATACGGATTGGACAATTTGGCTTTCACACGCATTGGCAGTGTGGTACTGTGAGAAAGATTAATAAATAAATATCATGGACCATTTTACACAAATCGAAATAGTACCAAACTAAACCAAGCTTGTACTATTTGGTGCCGGGTGACGATATATATAATATTTAGTAAATATATAGAAAACACCCAAGACCGAGGAACAAACATTCGTGCTCATCACAAAAACAATTTCGAACTCAAAACATTCGAACCTAGCGAGATTTGATGAATAATTTAGAAAGAAATACTTTTGGTCTAATTTATGTAAGTGCATGTAAGGATACACATACCTACAACATAATCACGACGTACTTACAGAATATAGGTTATTTGAACCAAGCAATCGTTATCCGATAGACCAAATATGCCGCCAACAAACCATTTGTCAAAAAATCTGAATTAAAAATAATGTAACATTTAAGAACGACCTCCCCTTGTCCGAGGCTCATGGACATGTGCATAGTTCCAATTCTCACCTACGCTGCTCAAACTTCGTCTTGACAGAAGCTCAGAAGTCCAAACTCGGGGTTTGTCAACGAGCTATGGAGCGTAGCATATTCGATGTAAAATTAAGGGATCGTGTCCGGAACACCATGCTACGCTCCCAAACTCAAATAATCGACGTAGCTCGGAAGACGTCCAGGTTAAAGTGGGACTGGGCTGGTCATGTTTGCCACATGCCGAGTGAGCTGCGGGCCAAGATTGCCACAGAGTGGAGACCCGATAGCTCTAAACGGAGACGCGGCAGACCTCATCCGCGATGGCGGGATGAAATAGACTCCTTTCTTAAAGATTGGCCAGAAACCGCCCAAGACAGAGAACATTGGAAGAAGAAGGAAGAGGCCTTTGCCCAGTAGTGGGACTTTACAGGCTCGGAATAATAATAATAAAAATAATTAAGAACGAGCTACGCAGCCGTATTATACTTCCCAAATATTAGACAGTAAGTATATTATATATGTATTCTGTTTGAGCACACAATACATATTTTTTCAGGAAATTCAATAAAGCGCCATTTGTATAATTTCGCCGGCAAACACACCCGGGTAAAACAGCGGATATTAATCCCTCAAAGCGCACCGGACCGGCGAATGAAAAACTACCCGGATATAATCCTAACCGGGCCGGATCAAACTAGTTATGGCCGGTTCGAAGCGAATGGAGTCGGAACTAATGATGAAATGAACCATTTTTCTGTATTTTGTTTTTTCAATCGCTATGGAAGGATATTGATATTCTTACCAATGGGAACTCGCCCTAATAGAAAATGCGATAAGGTTTTTTATAGTGATTTTTAATATTGAGAACGTTATGCTCGCATAAGGCATGCCTTTGACAGTTACTCTATAAGTTCGCGTTAAAATTAACAATGGTTTTTCATTTGAACTTACACTCAACATTTAACATACAAGGCTTAAAGTCCGTTGAACATCACAAAGCGTTATTCAAAACCGTTCCCGAGCGTTCCTGAGCAAATAAGATAATACCAGTGAACGTGCACGTTGTTCTAGACTGAATTTTAAGGGGTTAACATTAGGGTTGGTATTAGAGGTCATGTTGTAAATGAAGATCTATCAGAAGTTGGCGGGAGTGGACAGTGCAAACGTGTCGTCTTGGTAATAATGGATTATGTCGAGGTCTCAAGCGGCGGATAACGATATCCGGACCGCAGCATAGCTAGGGTTAACTGTACCTACCAACGACAGCCTGATATTATATCTATACTATTATAAATTTCTAAAAATGAAATGTCTGTACATTGAAGATATTTGCAAAAAAAAATCTTGCGGACTATTTGGAGGTCACTAAATCGAATGTTTTTTTTTAGAATTTATGTATGTTTGTATGTGTCGTTGCGGCTTCATCACGCCAAATCGGCTAAACGGATTTCATTTATTTTTCGTACACGGGTAGCTGGGTATCTTCAGATAGTTATAGGATACATTTTACTCGACTTCACTGAAGAAAAAAAGAGGGGTTATGACTTTTTCTCCTTCGCGAACGAAGTTGCGGGCATCCTTTAGTACTACTATAAGACTACTAGAGGGCGGGGTTCTTTAATTGCGGAAAGGAAAAAAGTTGTAACCCTCTTTTTTACTACGGTCTAGTCAGGTAAAAAGCATCTTATAACCATCTGTGGATGCCCAGCTACATTTGGAACAAAAATAGCTGAAATCCGTTAAGCCGCGTTGACGTGATAAAGTCGCAATGATACTCACATATACATATAAAGATACACATACATATAAAGATACAAACACACAAAAAGAAAACTATTCAGTGACCTGTCAGATTAGTCAGTTTCACTCTCTTTTTTATACCTCCAATGAAGAGACATTTCAGTTTTACAACTTTATATTAGTATAGATAAAATCCAAAAGCCTTAAAGGAGTCATGAAACTAATAAAAAATTTGAAACGCAGTCTATGAATGGGTCTAATAGTATGAACATTGATAAAATCGCCATCTTCTCGGTCGTAATATCTTCTAAAACGGCTGAATGAATCTTAGCCAATTTAGGTACAATGTTACCTAAACATTCGAGGATTATTATATTATGCATATATGTGTGTATGTGTTGAGTATATACGCTCAACAAAAGGAAGGTTCGAAAATTTCATAGCTGGTCTTCAAGCTTGGGATCGTGCTATCTCGACTCCAACCAAACGACTAGTCCACCGACGCAATTTTCAAACTGCGTAATCGTTATCTCAACCACAGTAACCGTTCTTTCCATGTCGTGTTTCAATGCCATAAAGCCCACAGATCGCGGAGCCCCTGACCAGGTAATAGGGTATTAATTACACCCAGCCTGGTCAGCCCAATTAGATGCTGCGTGAAGATACGGAGATAACGAGCCGCTTCCGTTCGTACCGGAACCCCGAGTTAGTGCCTTTTGATTAACAGATGATTCGGTTAGTGATTGGAGACTATTGCAATCGTAAGATTATTTTTTGATCCTTTTGAAAATGTATTGATCCATTGATGCGTAGAGATTGATTTAAACGTATGACACAAGTTATTTTTCATACTACTAAGGTGGCAAAGCGTACGGTCTGCCAGATCTTAAGCAGTCACATTAGCCTATGTGAAGTGTTGGAATTACGGAAGTAATGACACTACGAGTCTCGGTATAATAATATATCTTTATTCAGTGAATTGAGGTTCATATATACTAGGCCTTATTACCTATAGAGAGTAACACGTGTTTCAACAGGCAATATGCGTCATTGCTACTGTTGAAGGTTTACAGTCCAAGGTTGCTCCACAAAAGGAGTTAGTATTTTTATTAAATCTTCGATCTATTAAATATTATATCATCTGTTCGAATCACCTGTAAATCAGCTGAGACCACACACACCGCATACGAACGCTTGCAACGCCAGGGGCATTTCGTCTTTAAAAACCTCTTCACTCCCCTCTTGAAGAACCCCCATACTGTAACCTCCAGATAAAACCGTAGCAGGAAGCAAAATTCCAGATTCGGAGTGTGCGCGGTAGCAAATTCGCGTGCGTGACCTTTTTGGTTCCAAGAGAAGACAATTTTACACAAATTGAACTAGTCCCATGGTAAGCTCAGTAAGGCTTGTGTTATGGGTACTAGACGACGATATATTTACTTATGATTTAGGATTCTAACATAACATGCTATAACTTCGGTAGACTTCAATCAATTCAACAGGTCATCGTCCCAAATGCAACGCATCGAGTTGACCCACATTACGACTAATACAAGTCTGAACTCGTGTTATTTTTGACTACATATCCTAGATTTGTTTACAGTTCTGTCGAGAACCTGGCATTATGTCGGCTGCAGCTTGTTTGTTTATACCTGATAAAACGTACAACCACGCGTTTGTTGATCATAGATGGCCTTAAGATAACAAAGGCATTTGTAGTAGCTAGAGATGAGTAATTCAACATCATCATGGTGACGTTTTGGTTATCCAATCTTGAATATAGGTCTCCTCCCCCTTCTCCAGCTCTTGGCGATCCTGTGCCCAACTCATCCAATCCCAGCCTTAGTGGCATCGCATGTCGTCTACCCATCGCTGCAGTGGCCTGCCGTGCCCTCTAGTGCCCGCTGTGGGCTTCTATTTCATTCTTTCATTCCAAGGACTTATCTTTTCGTCTTGTTCATCTACTCCCGTCCATTCTTGCAATATGCTCCAATGAGAGTCACGGCATGTTTATTTTTGCGCTTCTTGCGTATGCAGTCGTTTCGTTTCTGGTTACTAGGAATAATGAGAACAGCTGAATTGAATTCTTCTTATATGCAGTAATGGAACATTGAGCGGGCAAGAATTCTAGCATATGTATATTTGATGGGCTGAAGAGCGATGTAGGCTACTTTTATGAAAGAAAAAATATTCCAAAGGTCACACGAATCCTTGTAACAATAGTCAAAACTCGAGAAAAATTTAGTGTCCTAAAATTACAACAGTTCATTGAATTTGATGAGACTATCAAAATTATGATTCACTAAACGTTACTAAAAGATTGATCTGCTTCGCTATAACACAGCAAGATTTAAAAAGATTTGATTTATAAAGAAAGCGATAAAGTTTGACATCGATAATCCCTAATTCTGTACTATATATTTATATATCTCTATCTTTGTCTCATACGACTCAAGGTCACGTTTGTCATTACACAGTTTAGTGTAGCAGTGATGTAAGTACATCAGGGTTGGCAGCGGTCAAATTTGTCGGGTTCATTGGCCATTGTGCGAGTTTTTCCCCGCGAGACGTATAGGGTTGACAACTTGCGAACTTTTGACTTCAGTGCAATGAGAATATCAGGTTTATTTTGTTTGCACAAGTTTTTTAGTTTTTACTCCCTTGAGGTCTGTGTATTTCTTGGGTAATATTAAATGTTATTTGGAAAATGTTGAGGAATATTTTTATACAGAGAGCTATAAGCTTTTATCTTATCATAAAAAAATATATATAAACATCAAATAAAATAACTTTCTGACAAAATAAAACTGGATCAAAACTTCGTTTTTAACAGGGTTAAGGCATACAAAGCTCATAGCTTAAAAGCTTCCACAGACAAGTGCTTAACTTTTTTTCATCACGTCAACGTCCAATAAAAATGTCTGACGTTTGGCACGCCCCTCGGCTTAATGCCGACAAAAACGCCAATACTAAATACCGTAGATCACGACACTAAACAGATTGAACCATGAGCCCTGCAGTTTCAGATATAAGGTTCAATATAGGTTTTATTAAGGAAAAGGAAGAGTTTTTATAAAATGTAGATCGACGACGTTGTGTCATGAGCCTGAGCATGATTGTTTTTTTTTTAATTTACTTCAATTGATTTTCATAATTGTAGACTACGCATTTTTTGCTCCACAATAGCGTTGGTAGTAGATTACTTATGTCAAATCATACATCGGATCATATGAAGTTATGACATTGTTTTGGGTATTTGTAATTATTGGAGGGGGGGCTCGTACTCCTTTGTAAAGGACTGGCCAGGTGATGCTCAACATCGAGACCAATAGAAAAAGAGGGGGGAGGCCTTTGCCCAGCAGTGGGACAAAACAGGGTTGCAATAATAATAATAATTTGTAATTAAGAGAGATATTTGACCAACTTCCCGGTTTCCTATTGAGCTAAATATTGGCATACTTATGTAATTTCATCGAGCTGATCTCATAATGGAACCGAAAGATGATAATAGTGACTGTCATAAGGTTATAGGGTCTGTAATAGAATAACGCAATCATACCAAGTTTGGGCTCTTTAGAATCTTCTCGTCTCGGTTGATATAATCAAAAATAAAGCTACAAATGGTTTTGTATATATTTTTATAATGTGAAAACATGAGACAATCTTTTTTTATTACTATATTGATACAAAGATCTAAGTAGAAAGAAAAATTAATGACGATCCTCTGAAGTCTAAGCCGGAATCGAGAGCGGCCTGATGGTCTAATGGTTCTGGACGCTGTTCCGGTATAAATTTAAATGTTTTTTAATCCATGAAATACTCGTAAGGTAACTCCTGATTGTTTAGAGAGCGAGAAGGGCAGGGACTGGGTCCGCTCGTCTCTCATGAATAAGGTCCTTGGAATGGACTGAAACATACTCGGCTTTTAAGACACCAGTAACCGCTAACATAAATTAAATGGATCTATATCGAAATCCCTAACGTCATTTGTCCTGATGTATAATTTCCCATAACGCATTTTTTTCAGAAACCGTAAACTTTTCAGGATTGGGTAAAACAAACCTAACCTAACCTAATCTATACGACGGTCTTTAAAAAAAAACGTTATGGCACGTGAAACATTTGGCAAACGCTAAATTAAGACAAACGACATCAGGGATTCCGAAGGAGACCCAAATTAAATATATCTGAAACTGTCTAACAAAGATTTATATTTGAAAGTTTCTTTTAATGTTTGTCAACCCTGAAATCTTCAGTGAAATGCACCAGGTTCTCGAGCTTTCGCCTCCGCAAGAGAATGTTAATGACCAACGTCAAAAAAGATCGCTTACCGAGCAGGATTCCGATATGTACCGATGCACCCGCAAAGATACGTCCGCGTATTTCTCCGATCGGAAAAACAATCGAACGTCGCTCGGGTGAGTTGCGAAGGAGGTAATGTTCTCGTTTGTTTTAAAAGAGCGGGATTCATTGACTACTTTCTACGGACCGATTAAATATAACAACGACACTGTGAACGATCATCAGATACGTAAAGAAACTTTTCTAACTACATATTCAGTTTTTTTTGGCTTACAAGGCGTTACGCTTTTTCAAAGTCCTTTATTTAATTTTTCATAGGCACCATATTTCATATAGATATTTTTATAAAGTAGATAATATTAAAAGTGCGACCAACTTATGGCGTAGCATAACAACGGCTCCGGCTCGTTCTGTTGAATATGTCTATGTCTCAAAATGGTCTTCTTCCTATATTGTCAGTTTAATATGAGGTCTACTTCTTTTACATTCTTGTTTCCTACTTGTGTGCTTCTAAAAATGGCCTTCTTCCCACATTGGCAGTTTCCTATGATGTATGATGATTCTTAAAGTGTCTGTTTCTCATATCAGCGGGATATTTTTTTGTATGGATGTGTTGAGCAAACAAAAAGTAAACAGTAAGTGTGAACCGATTTTATTCTAAGGTTCGTACTCGGGGTTTGGTCCTATTTTTTTATTTGGTTCAGTTCTAAATGCTCTAATAATGGGACATGATTTAGACATCATTAACAAGCAGGCATTAAAGTTACCTATTTCGAAAGTAGACTTAAGAGGGTTTATACCCGCTTAACTGGCAACGTCGCATATATGTGATTAATTTGAGAAATATGATTGTAACTTGAACATGTTTTCAATACTTTCATTAGGTTTTCGGTAGTTAAGCTGGCCCAATTCAAAATTTCATGTTAATTGCCACAACTAAGGCTCTAAAAATGAATTCATGTCTATATCTTGTTTGTAATTAAATAAAGGCAGAAGCGGGTGATAGGTGAATTAAACGCAACATGGTTCCTAAAGATGTAGGGTAGGAATTGAACATACCTTTAAATTTCATTCAAATACCACAAAATAACGAAGCAAAATGAACAAATATGCGACGTTGCCAGTGAAGGAGGTATAAACGCTCTTAGTAGAAAGCGAGCATTTTAAAAAAGTACCATTTTTACCACGAAACAGATAACAGACATTATAAGAAAGACACGTTCATTGGAAGGCCATTTTGAGAAACAGACATCGTAAGAAACGAGCCTAAGGGGTTACTCCGAATATCGAAATACCAAGTTCGTATAGTGCCATTCCTCTCACTCTCATGTTAAATTGTATTTGAGTGAGCGAGATGGCGCGATACGAACTTCAAATATAGAATTTCAGAGTCGCCCCTCTGAGCCGTAAAAACTACGTAAAATTGATATACATCTTAATCTAAGCGGCAACTACCTTTGACTTTAACTCTGATTTTATATCTGACAGACATGGATATTATCCGATGGCCGTTGGGGCAGAAAGGTTCTCGAGTGAAGACCGGCCAGCGCAGAGTGGGAAGGCCACCCGCAAGGTGGTCAGACGAACTGGTTAAGGTTGCAGAAACTCGCTGGATACGGGTGGCCTCTATCCGACCCCGGCGAAATCTATTGAGGAGGCCTGTGTCCAGCAGTGGACGTCCTATGGCTGAAATGATTATGATAATGATGATAGATATAATCTACTTGTTGCAAACATTGACAAATAAAAAGTGATTTTTTATTACAGAAATATTAAGAAAATAAAAAATGCATAAATAAAAGTGGATATAACTTTAAAGGAAACTCTCACGGCGTCTTATCGCATGCTACACCTCTAATACATTATTAATGCGGGTTTGCATAAAGACCGGTGTTCCAGGAGGCTTCTCACGTTTTACCTACGTTTTGTAAGGGCTAGTTGTTACAAACTTTCAAACAACAGTATCTACTTAAGTTATAATTTATGTTTGTTTGCATTTCCTTCGTGTTATGGCGGTGTTGACTCGCCAAAGGGTCCTACGCTGCTTTGTTAAGAGGATATACTAGCAAAGGGCCTTTTGGAAATTAGATATTTTAAAAAACTATTGCTATCGCATCACCTCATATCTCCCGTATTACAGTGCAAAAGTGACAACTGCAGCTCGAAACGATCTGACCAACAAAAAACTGGCGAAAACAGGGTTTCGTAGTCCCCTATTTGCTCTTCCAAAACGGGACTAATTTTAGTTTTTCTTACGCATATATTGTAACAAGGGCTTCGGCTATACTTCTATGTTTTCTTTTTTTCTTTTATATGCGTTAAATTTGTTTACTGGACGTGTACTTATGGCGCCGGATGGTGTAATTTTTTGTAGTTTTAGAGGGCCTCTAATTCCTAAAATAAACATATTATTAAGAAACACAAAACATAGGGGCATGGCACAGGTAAGTATAGATTATATTTTAAAAAAATATTTGCTCTCAGACAATTATCCAGGGAGGAAACGGGGGATTACGTTTATATGGAGAAACGGCCACTAGTATATCCTCTTAAGGTCGTCTTAGAAATGTAACCCACCTTAATTTTTTATCGATATGAATTAACCGAAAATGTATCTTAATAATCTGTAAGTTACATGTCAATTAGGCTTCTAATATGATAATTTCCTGCTTATCGGGGGGAACCTTCAACGTTTTAATGTACATCCAAAATTTTAACAAAGAGAAACTATAAAGGCATCATTTTACAACGAAGTTTAAAAGTTGTTGAGAGATTTGTGTGGGGCTTGCATTTTACTTGACTTTTTAAAAATTTAGAGTTATTTTAAAGATGGTGAAGTTTGACGTATTGAGAGACGCAACGCCATCTCGTCACTTCTTTGAAAAAAACTTGTATCTAAAACCAGTTGGGAAAAAAGGCAGTTACGTGCATACTAGCGCCGTATACAGTTACTACGTTGTTCGTTTTATTTAAATGAGATACGAGTTTTTTTTTAAAGTGACGATTTGTAGCTTTAATCGATTAAATTGAGGGCTTTACATTCTTACTCTTATATTTATCTATATTACAAAAAGAAACTGAATTTATTTAACCGTTTTTCTTTTACGCTACTTTTTGGCATTGAGAAATATATAAGCCTGTAGACCGGAATATGACATACTACATTTTATCCTAATAAATGCACATGTCCTAAAGGAGAGAAAAAATACGTCTGCCACACAGGCTGCCAGAGAATCTTAGTAAGTAAATTAATTTACTCGTGGGTCCAAACTGACTGATCAAGTGTTACATAACGACCATCAATCAATATTAAACAAGCGTTGGATCAATAATGGTACACCCCAGTGTCGAATATCACGGCCCGATCGGTTCGTGTGCAATGAAACCTGACCGGACGACGTTTCTAGGTCGGCGGGTAATCTTGACACTTGTTAACAAACTTCTGATCTTGTAAGTCTAATCATTTTTAAATCTGTTTTCAAAGGTAAAATAAAATAAAATAAATATTACGGGACACTTACACAAATCGAACTAGTCTCATGGTAAGCTCAATAAGGCTTGTGTTATGGGTACTAGACGACGATATATTTAATAGATATATTACTTATATACATAGAAAACATCCAAGACTCAGGAACAAATATTTATGCTCATCACACAAATACTTGCCCTTACCGGGGTTTGAACCCAAGACCTGAGCTTTGCAGGCAGCGTTACTCCCACTGAGCAAACCGGTCGTCAAAATTAAAAGTATTAATGGTTTTCAGGATTCCGTACCCAAGGGGTAAAACGAGACCCTATTACTATGACTCCGCAGTTAGTCTGTCTGTTTGTCCGTCTGTCACTAGGCTGTATCGCATGAACCGTGGCTAGACAGTTAAAATTTTCACACATGATGTATTTCTGTTGCCACAATAACAACTAATGCTAAAAACAATATAATTGTATGTCTGTCTCTCTATATGCCAGTAACCAATATAAAATGATCGAAAACCGCGTACATTTTGCTTAATAGTACGGCTCTGCTAACAGTACATCTTCATAGATATATATGGCCGTTTGTAGCGTGTGTTTTGTACGGAACCCTTAGGATCGCGAGTCCGACTCCCACTTGGCCAGTTGTTTTTTCCAATTCTCCTCTAAACTAACTATTGTACTTCATAGTTTTAAGACATGATTTTCATCGTGTCCATGTAATTTTTTACTTAGACCAACTCATTTTGAGGCTCTACTGAAAACCCTGAGAATCATGTGCAGTGAAATCCGCGGATAATGTTGACAATAGGCTATTTAACAACCTTTTTTCTGCGATATGTTATGGAACGACCTCTCATACATATAATAAAAGTATTTGTGAAAAACTACTTAAGTCTTATAAAAATCTAATTTTTGGACTTCCCAGTGATTGTGTGGTCCGTGTTATAGATCCTAAATCTCTTTCACAACCAAGATGAATCTAACGACACCTGTGCGCCTACCATGAGTTTGGCAGCACGAGCGAGTATCGAGCGCTCGATGACGGTCCATCTCTTTCGCACTATTAGCGCGTGCGAGAGAGGTGCACTGACTCTCGATACGAGATACTCGTTAGCGCCGATCGTAAACTCAGCTCATAGTAGGCACACTACTCATACGTCAAATTTCATCAATCCCTTCAGGCTGCAGCGCGTGGCGGATGAACCTACATACACTGGAAAAAGTTAAGCTTTTTTTGTGACACAGTCGGTTAAAAACCAGTAAAGTCGACTAATAGTCCTGCGTGTGAGTAGATAATTGAAAACGGCGGCTACTGATATTAGGCCACTAAGTTATTAAGGGGCGTTGGGAAAGGGAGTTAAATTATACAAAGCAACAAAACGTAGCATTTACAAATGTGTAGTTATGGGAGTGGTCGGAACCTTTTGATTTTTTTTGTAATTTCTTTGTGTCGGAAATGACTGTGAGACATGAGACAGAATGTTTTAGGATTTTACTTTTCACTCTGTGCACCTTTATTTTTAACCGACTCACAAAGAAGGAGGTGTTTCTCAATACGATTTTTTTTTAATGTGTTTATTACCTTAAAACTCGGTAATGTACTTGTTATCAAAACGTAATTGTACCTACTATGAAAACTTAAACGCTTAAATAAATAGTATAGCTCCGGTAGCCGAGTGGTTCAAACGTGCGACTTTCAAATAGGAGATCCTGGGTTCGAATCCAGTCTGTACCAAAAACTTTCGGGACGGTTCCTCGCCTTTAAGCTGGTCAGTTCATCGTGCTGGGAATCAGCCACGTAATCTCTTGGCTTCAATACTACCAACAACGATTAACCTATTCCAGTTTCGTCTCCCTTATTAATTTTTTCATTAATTCATTACATTAAGAAACCAGATTAGAGTACTCGGATTTTATGATGTGATTAACCGCTAATGTAATCTAGCTATGCCAGAGTCTCGCAGTAGTTTTCTAGTTAAAATTATAATAGAAATAAAGAGAAAGATTAAAAAAGCTAAATATAGTTTTACCATCAGCTTAAAGAGCATCGCAGACGACCGTAATAACACCTCTGGCGAGCGTTTAATTAGCAATCAAAATGGCGATTACTCGACAAAAACTCACTTTCTGTAAAAACAGTCTTAAATTATGTTTGCGCTCGTAATTATGCGTAAGAGTTAAGGTGCGTGACGCGCGGCGAATAACGACGTAAGTGCAAATTCGCGCATAATCAGTTACGTCTTTTGACAAGACATTGACTTGTGACGCGCGTGACATTGAGTTAGACTTTTTTCTTCCGCATTTTTTTAAATAATCGTCGTGTCTGTAAGTGATTTTTTATTACCTTATTGTACGTGAAGTAAGATAGGTATCGGCCAAAAATTACATTTAAATTAATTAATTTAACATTCAAATAAAATCAAGCACGTTAGAGAAAACAAAATAAAACTAGACGTATTGAGTTCTTTCTTTTAGTTTATCACAATTAAATATTTTACATCACCTTTGAAAGGTGCAAGTTGTACCATTAAAAAATCATATGATTTACTAGAGATAAAACTACTATACCTATTTAACATTAGCATAAAGTCAGCGATATTAACAAGTGGACAGCCAAGTCATTACATTACCCATCTAATGTATTGTCAACACGTCAAAACAGTGTCACAAATTTTAGCATTGAAAGACACCTAACCTAAAATATTTAACGTATTGTGGATGATATTCCTAATATTACATATATACCTAATGGTAGTTAAAAAAATTATACGGCTTCCTAAAAACAAATCAAACACAGTGTCCGAAATTGACAAAAATGATTAACGAACCATCTCTAACAACACCGCCACTTCCTCGTACAAATCAGCTGATTCGTCATGCCATTAAATCATCGAACAAAAAAATACATACCTAACGAAACCTCCCGACCGGCAACCATGCGTACAAATCCATTGACACATCTTTAAACCAAAACCAATATAAAAACCATTTATTTTCCACTCACAACACAACACAGAACACGAAATTTCCAGCTTCAACCTTATCCTTGTGGTCGGTATTTGTCACAATTTTGCGCGCGAAAACCAAAACGTCACAGTGACGTTTGTTTTTTTTTTCGATTTGTTTTTTTTTTCGGTGCGGCGCAGCGGCAGTGTGCGCGCGGTCGGGCGCGTTGGCTGAGTAACGGCGCGGCTTGCGTTGTGTAATACTAACGGACATAGAGTAGAGACGGTACAGAGCTGCTGGCTGGTTTTGGGGGGACATGGCAAACTTGCCATCGAGCCATAAGTCTTTGACGTGATAACGTCTTATAAATCGATGAACGCCAGCTGCACGCATGAAAAACCATTGACTCATTGTCACGTTCCGCCTGAGCCGAGCATGCAAACGAGAGAGGCACGAACGGCCTGAGCGTTCGGCTTGTGAATTCATAAAAGTATGCAATTTTTCATCAATGTTTTCTTATGACGTTATCACGTAAAATTATCGTCCGTAAACCGACTTTACAAACCAGTTTTTTGAAAAACTCACGAAGGTCACGCAACCACGACAATTGGAGAAATAAAAGACGTATAGACAGAGGCCAAAAATATTTCACCTGTATATAGACAACGCGACTTATTTGTCGGTGCTATTCGATTAATTTAAATTTGCAACTGGTGACTGTGACGTAACATTGAAACAAATATGTGAACAAAGTAACCGGGTTATACAAATATACTTACTATACGTAGTATTTTCAATGGCAAGGTAAATTAATGTGAAACAGATAGATCGCGTCTAGAAGTTGCTCTTAAATATAAGAAGATTGTTAAAGGCTTCTTTTCCAGTACAGTTTCGTACAGCCAAATATAGTGAAAATGAAAAATGTTTGTTTGGTTTTACAAGTATACAAAAATTTCAAGTTAAACCTTCAAGTAAACATTGATCCTTGTGTTAAGAGATGCTGCTCTTCCATTACTAACGTTGTTGGAAACCCCAAAAAAACTGCTATTAAATACTAACAAAAAACTCAAGATTCGAAAAACTGTGAACCG
The DNA here is from genome assembly GCA_905404275.2 of Hedya salicella. Taxonomy (NCBI): domain Eukaryota; kingdom Metazoa; phylum Arthropoda; class Insecta; order Lepidoptera; family Tortricidae; genus Hedya; species Hedya salicella. Next base: position 812,092 of record FR990098.1, on the reverse strand, counting down.
TTTGAAGTATTAAGAATTTCTCGTAAAAAACAAAACAAATCTTTCCCAATAATAATTAAATGTAATTACCATTCATCTTTCTAATACTCATACAATCAATCTTGTCTGTTTCAGGTTAAATGAAAACATGTCCAAGCCAGACCGAGGCCCGGAGCCTCTGGCATGTCGCAACGCAGCGGCCGTCGCCCACGAACGACATATCACATTCTACCGAAATTCTACACAAACCTAATATGTACACTCGGCATCGTGTTAGAGCCGGTAGAATCGATTTAGAAATCACTATTACATTTTCGATACTGATTTTCTTTTTGCTGCATTTGTGATATAACTGATATTTTATTCTTAATCATATTATTTTACATAATTATGGGCATTTGGGAGTTTATTCTAGAAACATTTTAGACAAATACAGATTCTTTTGTGTTTTCTTGACTAAATGAAAAAACCCAAAAAAGGATCGATTTTTGTAACGTTTAAGTATGTACTAATGTAATTTTATTATATTTTATATTATTTTAATCAATATATTGCTCTAAAATCTTGCTACCTCCGCAGTTCTTGTACCTTGCGCACTGCGTCTCACCTCGAAGTGGCCGAGGATGGCGCTCCCGTTTGAAGATGTTAAACTTTATTTGAGTAAGCGAGATGGCGGGGTACGAAGTTCGAATATAGAATTTCAGAGTAGCCCGCCAGACCTATACAGTTCAAAGTCAGGTTCTAAAAAAAAACAAGATGGATACAACATAATTTGGGATAGTGTAAAATGCAGAAGCTTAAAAGAGCCAGATAATATTGTGCAGTTAAGTGATACATTTATTACTTTTATCCGACGCGGACTGTACTGCTGATTAGATGGATAAATAGCGGTGCATTTCGACTGTCATGTAGGTGTCACTAATTTAGTTAATCGTAGCAGTTAGTTTTAATTATATTTACAACTTTGAACTTCAATACTATGCCTATTGTGATAATTACTTCATTTAAATTTTACAAGCTTGTACGATATTAAATCCATAATATCCTTACTAATCCACACTAATATTATAAATGTGAAAGTGTGTCTGTCTGTCTGTTACCTCTTCACGCTTTAATCGCTGCACCGATTGGAATGAAATTTTGGTATGGAGATAGTTTGAGTCCCGGGGAAGGACATAGGCTACTTTTTATCCCGGAAAAATCCCCTTATCCACGATAAACGACTTTGAGGCGGACGAAGTCGCGGGCAGAAGCTAGTTTTATTATATACCTACTACTTTGTTTGCAGAGGAGAAAAAGTCATGACCCTCTTTTTCTTCAGCGTAAACGGATTAAATTAATGTGTAACCGGATGATCTAGCTATCCTTATACCAAAAATGGTTATAAATTGTCCGTTTTGACGTCTATTTGAAGTCACTGAATCGAAAAATAATTTTTGGATTTTTTGCATACGTATATGTCGTTGTGTCTTCGTCACGCCAAACCAGCTAAGCGGTTTTTTTAACTATTTTTCGTACACGGGTGGGCATCCACAGATGGTTTTAGGATACCTACTTGTTATCCGACTACGGTGAAGAAAAAAGAGGGTTATGTATTTATACTCCTCCGCTGACGCCCACTAAAAATAGTAAAATGAGTAATATTTACAATCGCGGAAGAAAAAGGATCGTCACATTTCAACCTTAACACCATCACATGGAGACGAAATATGACGACCATTTTAATTCATCATCCATACCTAGCTTAGAAATATTTGTGTAAAAAAGCAATAAGGATGTTGCCTTATCCCAAAATTTGTAAAAGTTATATAAATATAAGGAGCTACGTTAAAATTTTGACTACGATATCTCAAGTGTAGCTTTTTTATGAGTCCTTAAAGTTGGGTGGGAAAGTCCATTTTTGAAGTATGAAAATATTAATAACTTCTCGTAATAACACCATTGAATAACCCATAAAAAGAATGACAACTTTTGTTATGAAACCGTTTCGATAAAGGCAAGTGGTAACATAGCTGCAGAACAAAGTTCTTAATTTCCCCATACAAGATACTAACCGTGTGACGTCACTAAGCTAGTAGGCTTTAGTATGAAGCGTCTTTTGGGGAAGACTTTAACATGAGAGGTTTGATGTATTTCCGTTGCCGCAATGACAACAAATACTAAAAACAATATAATTTTGTCTGTCTATTTATGCCAGTAACCAATATAAAATGATCGGACACCGCGTAGATTTTGCTCAGAAGCAGGGCTCTGCTAACACTGTTTTTTTATAGATACGGCCGTTTGTTGCGTATATTTTGTACGGAACCCCTGGATGAGCGAGTCCGACTCGCACTAGGCCGGTTTTTTTTAAGGTTCTAAGCTAACTGTTCTACACCATGGATTTTAGACGTGATTTTCATCTTGTCCGTGTTATTTTTTACGTAGACAAACTCATTTTAAGGCCTCTTCTGAAAGCACTGAGCGTCATGTGCAGTGAAATCCGCGGGTAATGATATCAATAGGCTATTTAACAAGTTTTTCTGCGATACGTTTTAATCTCATAAAAACACCCCGAGATACAACAGTTTTTATGAGATTAAGTAGTTTTTTCACCAATATTTTTATTGTTGAGAGGTCGTTCTATAATATACCACAAAAGAGTTTGTTTAATAGCGCAGTCAACGATCCAAATGATATTTTAATACACAAAAGCGGTATTCATATTTATTAAAACCATAGATTATAGATAAGACGTTATGTGGGTGTGATTATTGTTTTGTGGCTATTAATGCGGGGTTTCATTGGGACGATTAATTTTAATGATACGGTGCTGTTATGGTTGTTAAACATATTGGATAATGAGAAGTCTACTAACCAGCGGTCGGTGACCTTTGTGAATCGGTGAAAAATTACTTGATATCAGAAGCATCCCAAAAAATAAATTTGATTAAAATTCATGTAAGTAAATAGGATCAATGTTTGTCATAAATTAGAAATAAATAAAGATTTTATTATTCTGAGATATAGAATAAAAAAAAATGAACAAAATAGATGAATAACTATTATAGGATATGCCCCGAAAAGGTTTCTCAGCCTATTGCTAGCTTCGAAAACCAGCGCTGTTCTTCCAGCGAGACCTCAGATGACGTCACGGACAGCTGTATGCAAGACTGCATTTTTATCTTGAACACAGCGTACAGTAAATATTAACGCAGCGTAAAATAAGCGTCAGGCATCAAAAACGTTTTTTTTTTATGGCATAGGCAGCAAACGAGCAGACGGGTCGCCTGATGGTAAGCGATCACCGTCTCCCATAGACACTTGCATCACCAGAGGAGTCACAAGTGCGTTGCCGGCCTTTCAGGTGGGAGTACGCTCTTTTTTTGAAGGTTTGAAGATCGCGTCGGTCCGGAAATACTGCATGCGGCAATTTAACGTTATATCTAATTACATTTTTGTGACTAACTTTTATTGCCAACTGTTTGCTTTCAACTACTGATCGAGGCAATTCTAAAGAGACCAAACTCGGTAGGATTCGGTTATGCTATTACAAACTTCCAGTGACCACTTCCCGGCTCCATCATCAGCTCAATGGTATCATGATATTATATTGTAACCGAACTTTTTTTGGTTGTCAACTAGAAAACCAGGAAATGTTTTTAAATGTAGTCTCTGACCTGAAACCTACTACCACGGGAAGTTAACTAGCACTGTCTCCGTCTCCGCGGTCGCCTCGCTGCCGGACGCACAAATGCGTGCACTGATAACGCTTTGAAAGCGAGAGATCTCTTGGTGGCAGATAAACCGCGCGTGGTTTTCGTTCACCAAACGATTGTTATAGTTATACGTTTGATGTTAAATAAATGAAAAAAAAAGTTTGTAAAAAATTTTTTAAAAAAACAATTACAACTGGTAGATTTGTCAATTTAAAACGTAGTAGTCAATAGATACCATCCAACGCATTTTTTTCCGACAGAAAAAGGCGGTTCTCGACTTGAAGAAATAATTTCACAAAAGGGTCGTTTTATTGTCAAGTTTGTCAGAAAAAAACACCATGAAACGCATTTTTCGATACGAATATCCAGTTAGGGTTGATGGCAAAAATTTAAATAATTCGTCCGTCCTGTAGATTTATAATATAATGGAGAGTTATTTTCCTTCTTCTTTACGAAATCAAAAATTAACGCGATGCATTGAGTAAAAATGTCGCGTGACGTCACTTCTAGGTACAAATTGAACCACGAGCCCCCACTCCGAAACTTTAATGCGATTTATCTGAGTGTTTTTTTTATAATTTTTATTTTTATTATTCTGACTGACGGAATATATTAGAATTTTGGTATAGTTAATTAATTTTCACCAGTTTATTGTATATTGTTTTCAAACACACTCACGTAAGTATCCCGTGTTATCGACAAGTGTTGTAATTATTCAAAGTCAGTAGACGATACATCTCAGATGTTCTTTGTTATCTTCGAAATTATCCGTTTAAAAAATGTAACCGAATCAATTGTGGTCCAGCCGGGGCCAAAGGGCTTCCGCCAGTTAATGAGCCCTTCCGTGTATCTTTTTTAGATAATTGTTAATGTACTTAATTACCTACTAATTGAATATTTAAAATACCATCAAATAAAACTACCCATAGCCGTAATCTTATTATCATAAGTATGCAGATTCTGCCAAGAGACACAGGAGACTGCAATGCATATCCTCGGCTTCTGTGAACCACTCATGAGGAAAAGAAGTATCTACCTAGGGCAACATGTCGTGCCCCCGAGAGAGATACAACATTTCACTGCCCAAAGAATTTGGGAATTACTAGACTCAACGGGCCTCAGTAGTGAACTCTAATAAAGGACTGCCACAATAGATCAAATTTGGTCGAAGCGGCATACAGAAGACCCACAAATCAACAATAATAATAATAATAACCTTATTATCACAACAGCAAACGGGGCTTGATCGCGTAAAATATCATTTATTTGAGTTCCTTCGAGACTATGGACGTAACGGGCCGTCTGAAATGTTGAAGAATTACCAACGAGAGGTAATTAATTACACAACAAACATGTTGTGTTGTGATATTTATTGAATACCCATAACCTTATTTGGAAAATAAATAAAAAATGTTGCAAAATAAGGTACTCGTGTATATAATTGACATTGCACATCAAAATGATGTGACAGCATTCAGCTGTAGAAAAATTTGGACGAATGAGACACATAGACACACAACAATAAACTTTTTTACCTCACTAACTCTAGTTTCATATACAGCGCCTAATCTGCGTGAAAAAGTTCGTTTTATCCGCTAGCGTGGAAAAGTCATTTTAAGTTCGAATTTATATTTTTTTATAATGTTTATTTGTTTGTTTTATTATGAGTGTGTTTTGTAGGTTCATTATCACTAGTTTTTAATGAAAAAATAATCGATTTGTTATAATTTCATACTTTTCTTACATCTCACATTTTCCTCGCTGTACCTAGGTGAAAAGTTGTGTGTTTCGCACGGCTGCAAAATTATTTGGCTTCTCGTGCCTTGAAAGCCTCGTTACGCTCAGGACTCTATATTTACTGATAATACTCTTACTGAGCTACTGAAAACCGTTCAATTCAACCTCTCTAGTCAAATAACACTAACTTTGCAGCATTTCATAAGAAATATAGTTTAAAAATAAGATAAAAACATAAAACGGGTTCTTTCCAACAATACATCTATAGTCATCACTTTTTGTTAACTCTGAAATTTTTATTCCGAAGAATTGTCTTTACATATTATAAAACTCTTGCGTTACTGACCTATTGACAGACAATTCACAGCCTAAACCGCTAAAGATAAGCATGAAATGTGGAACGTATATTCTTTACAGTACGTGGACGTGTACCTAGAAAGGATTTTTCGAAATTCAACCCTTAAGGGAATGAAATAGGGGTTGAACCGTTGTACGGAAATCGTTCATTTGGAAAGTTATAAACTTGAATCTTTGTATAAAGCTTTCTTCTTTCTTTTATTTAGCATTGCTATAAAAATCATCCCAGTTAAAAAAAAGTTGTAAGTTTGTATGGGAAACATGTCGTTTTTAAAGTTAGACGCTTAAAACTTCGGTCACAACCTCCTAATGTACAGTGAAAAACATTGATAAGGGCATCTTTTCCAATTTATCCCTTGAAGGGGTTAAGATGGGGGTTGAAAGTTCACATAAATAATGTGTGATTTTGAATGTTAAAATGTGGCTAGAAACATGACAGCAAGACAGCAGGTTTCTTTTATAACAGGTAGAGCTATCCAGAAATATATCTTTAATTAATTATTAAAGAACAATTAAAAATCATGCATAAATAGTTATGCATGATTTTTATCTTTTGGCAGTTTTCTCGGAACATTAGAAGAAATACTTGTGGAACGTCCGTTTGTTTTTAATTTCCACAAGCCTTCACAAGACCATTTCCTAGAAAAATCGACGCGCGTTTTAATTTCAAATTAAGGCACGATTTTCAATAATAATACATTGCCATCATAATATTTACGAACATAATTCTCAGAATAAGATGCCTCATCTCATATCCGGATGAAATCTTTATACGAAATCTCAAGGAAATGATTAAGGCGCAAAATGACTGTTTGCCATGGTACAAAACACTGTCATAACGCCTTGACGATGACGGGTCATGGTCTGGTAATGACACGGTGACCTTGGGGCGCGAATCAGGCTGTACCTGCGTGGACACAAACAATAGAAGCAACGATATCTATACTATTCTAAAGTTGTAATAATGAAATGTCTGTATATTGATGATATTTTGAAAAAAAAAAACGGAACGGAATATTTTAAGGGGGTTTTTGATATTTTATTTATATGTTTGTATGGTGTCGTTGTAGCTTCATCACGCAAAACGGCTAAACGGATTACAAATATTTTTGTGACACGGATAGCTGAGCATCGACAAACGGTTATAGGATATTTTTTATCTGAATACTCTCTATAAATATATTTTATGACACACCTGGCCATAATGCGAGTTTTACCGTACGCGTAGATGAAGACGTAAAATTGTGTACTCACCACGGGCAGAAAAAAAGAAAGCACTCCATCTTATATTTACAACCCTCGCCTGCGGCTCGGTTGACAAAAGGCACATCGATTTCAGGCTTTCTTTCTTTCACAGCCCTTGGTGAGTAATGTACTATTTTTTTTCTCCTCCATTGACGAAGTTGCGGGCACTATCTAATTGTTATTTAATGCTCTAAGGCTTTGTCTAGAAACAAGGCCACCATAGCTACCCTCTGGTAGCTATGGTGGCCTTGCAAGGGGAAGTCGCAATATGCTGGTTTGAAGAGCCAATAACTGATCTAGGCACATGCTAGTATGTAAAGCCCTCTTCGAAAATCCGGACAAGTGTGAGACGGATTAAAGGGTTTGAAAATCTCCGTATGAGAAAAGAAATTATAAGGGAGATCGTAAAAAAATTATTTCACCACATGTTCTATACAGTAAATAGAAGTATGAAGCCGGGGCAAACAGCTAGTCTGTTAAATTTTCAGACGACTATAAAGGTGAAACATGGGACTTGATAACCAATGGGATTAAACTCATAAAGATCCTCACCAACAACGCTGGCTATGACCCTGGATCTTGAGTGCTGCCTATAATTGAGAGTAAGATACTAAAATCCTGCTGATTCTTTATAGAGACAGAGAAGACTGCAATGCATATCCTATACTTCTGGGGACCACTCATGAGGAAAAGAAGTATCTACCTAGATACAACACTTCACTGCCCAAAGATTCTGGGAAGTCCTAGACTCAACGGGCCTCAGTAGTGAACTTTAATAAAGGCCTGCCACAATAGATCAAATCTGGTCGAAGCGGCCCACCAATCAACAATAATAATAAGGTACTAAATAGCACAATGTATGTCATCATCATCATCATCATCATCATTTTAGCCATAGGATGTCCACTGCTGGACACAGGCCTCCTCAATAGATTTCCACATGGGCCGAATAGAGGCGACCTGCATCCAGCGAGTCCCCGCAACCCTAACCAGCTCGTCCGACCAACCTGCGGGTGTCCATTCCACGCTGCGCTTGCCGGTCTCCACTCGAACAATGTGCCCTGCCCACTGCCAGTACAGTTTGCTTACCTGTTTGCTATGTCGGGGACCTTCGGTTCGTCTACGAATCTCCTCATGTCTGATTCGATCTGGTAGAGAGATCCCGAGCATAGACCTTTCCACAGCTGAGTGATGATCGAAAATTTATGTTGATAGACATAATTATAACATCAGCTCATCTCCTAACGACATAAACTACCAAATAATGACTTAATCAAGGTAACGCGCGCATTGGAAAAAAAATAACCGGTTGCCATGGGAACGCGGCTGCGAATATGAGGCGATAAAAACTGTATCCTGTTTTGGAGAAATATAAAACTTTGATGATGATTTAGTTACTTCTGTTGATGACAGATGACAGACACCGTTGTGACAAGTACCTGGAACAATAAAAAAATGTAATGAGTTTTGTTTTTTATAATCATTCACACAAATCATACTCTCGTAGTCTGTACACCTTACTAGTATAAAGTTGTAAAAATGAAACAATTAAAAAAAAAATGATTGTAACGGACTATTTGGATATCAGTGAATTATAGAAATATTTTTTTGTATGTTTGTGAGTGTAGTTGTGGCTTCATCACGCCAAAACGGTATTTGGTACATGTGTAGCTGGGTATTTCCAGATAGGGTTAGGGTACTTTTTACCCGACTACACTGAAAAAAAGTGTGGTTATGTTTTTTTCTACTCCACGAAGTCTTCTAGTATTTTATAAATTTGTCATTTTAAACTGCGGTCTTAATTCTAAACGCATTTCTACAAGCGTCAAATGCAGCTTGATATGCGGCTTCAAGTAAAGAGGCAGAAATGTAAACATGCCTTAAACGCTCGAGTTCCTTTGAGCATATTCCCTCCCCGAGAGCAAGCAGCGGCGAAATATAGTTCAGCGTATATCTCAGCCACGCTGGCACACAAGTGCCACTCTTGACATATCGACGAGACTTGAGTCGGCTAGTGTGCCATACAGAGAAACTAGGGTTGTCACAAACTACCGAAATGTTTGAAATAGTGTTCTCATGTTTGAAATATTGCTCCTATAATTTAACGAACCGCTATAGCTTGATAGGTTCTTTCGTGACACTCCCATGGTCCGCTGCGGGGCGCAGCGGGGGTGGGGTATGAAGTGTGCACGCGGCAGGGTCATCGTGCTCCGCCGCGTACTCACCTCCGCTGTCTTTTCTCCCGTCGCCCGCAGACCATGAGTGTCATATGAGTGACTTAAGTATTTAAATAAAAATGGCCTGATAATTTTGAAGAACATATGTTTTTCTTTTCCATTATATATTTGCTCTATAACATAGAAAATTAATCGTACGAATAACAATTCTGAAAGCTCAATTAATATTTTTACCTATTTATTACTAATTATTTCGGTCTATTTAGGACATATATCAGCAAAGTCATACATTTTGTTGATTTAGTGGCTTTGCGTCTTGAATTTATAAATTTTCTATTATATTTTTATTTTTATAAGTTTTCATGTGTTTTCTTGGAGAAGTATGAATTGAGTTTATGCTTAAAAACATATATTTAAGATAGGCTTAATACAAATATTGTAATAGACTAGATTTATTTAGAATAATTGTGAGACTGTTGAGTTTGTTTCGGTTTTCTTCTCAACAATGGTCTCCTCTTGGGAACAGCAGTGCAGTAGAATGAGACTTGTAAAAGTGGCCTTAACCGTAACGATATGAAACTGTGTAATCAGTGGTGCAAGAATCGTGAAACTAATTAACACGAATAAACCGTTAAAAAAAAGCTAGTGTAATGGAAGACAAGCATAATGTTTGTCGGGCCAGAGTCTACCTCCAGCAGCTGGACGGGTAAATATCGAAGGCGAAAAGCGGAAACGTAGTAAATGCCAATGGATTCAGTTGGCAGTTACTACCTTTCCACTTTTTGCCGTCAATATGTACTCATCGGGACAGCGACAACCCTAACGAGACTCGTATAGTAGTGTGCAATGTTTGCGTGTTTGTGTTCGTGCTCGAATCCAAAGGACTTGTTAATTATATTTGTTCGTCTTTGTCGCTCTGTGTCATTCGTGTTCGATACGGCTGGATTAATTAAAAAATGTAGTCGCTGTGTCAATACACGGTTAATTTAAAAACTAGCAAAAGAGGATCTCATTCACTGGAAACGGGAAAAATATGAAGAAAAAAAAAACACAAAACCAACACTAAATAAATATTTTCAATGAAGTTTTTGAGTTATTGCCGAAAAACTGCGTTTCTCAACAAAAGGACGCATATTTCTTGAACAAAAATGGCGGATCTGCGCGTGTACATTTGTACGTAAATCGGTTACTGCACAGTCAAAAATTATGCTCAAGAAGTTTGCCGGCAACTATAACGACTGCGCAATCCTATACCGATCATGGTCCGACATGCTCTTGGCCGGTTTTAATGGCTGTATCTATGGATTGCGTTGACTTAGAAGCTTCATTTTTTTACAGCTTCAACGGACCATAGACATAAGTATTAGAAGTTAATTTCAACTTGATACCTCTACGCGTTTCGGAGAAAAAGGGTCTTGACAGACAGACGGACGGACGGATAGCCGGCCAACAAAGTGATCCTATAAGGCTTCAGTTTTTTCCTTTTGAGGTACAGATCCCTAAAAAGAGGAGAAAGCGCTAGGAAACAAATTAATACATATTAATTTCAAAGAGTAGCAATTGACAAATGCGTCACGCTAGTACTTGCCCATTCCAAATTCAATTTTAAACAAATCAAACATGGCGTCTATTTAGTTTCCACATTTCTCACGCTACTCCACAATGCGAGTGGGTGTGACTGATGGCAACTCGACTTGACGAGTTTAGTACTTGACCGATTTAGTGCTACTTTTACTTTTGAGCTGTATTGTGATGGGGCGTTGACATGCTAAGTGATTGTTATTTACACTATCGGTGTAAGAGGGTATACTAGTAGCCGCCATTCCAACGTAATCCCCCGTTTCCTTTACAATACATTACAATACAATAACTCTTATATTAGGCACGTGTCCTAAAAACAGTATAATTAGTAGGTACGTGTGTTAGATTATCAGAAAATATTGGACACGTATTTTTTCTTTTGTCAATTGAACAAAAAATTATGAAGATATAGCCCGTTAAAGTTCCCCGTGACGTCACGCCGTGCGACCGATTTTCGCACGGCGTGACGTCAGGCGCCCCCACTCCCAAATTTTAACGCGCTTTATCTTTGTCTTTTTTTGTTTGATTGACAAAAGAAAAATACGTATCCAATATTTTTTGATAATCTAACTGACTGATTAGAATAATATTTATTTTACCCAGGAAACTACCCTATTGTATAAAATTATAGGTGCGTCCGATACTTCTTAACAGCTCTTTATGTGGCTTCAAAAACGGTGTCATTCGTATTGCTGGTACCATTTAATTCACCGACTGTAGTGACGACCACGGTATTGCCGCCATTTTGTTTCGATACGGGGATGATGCTCGCAATGGTAGTATGTACTTGAAAATAAATCTTAAATAAAACGTGTACCTGGGGTCTTATTTTTATATTACGGACTTTCAGTTTGTCCCTAATATAACAAGACACGAGAAATATGTACTACACATGTTCCAGATCACGAACAAACGTATCGATCTTAGCACAACTCAAGATCCAAACTAGACTGTCCACTAATTGCCTTCGTAGGGTTTTGGAATATTTCGGTCATAATGCTAGGAAGGATAGTGACAACCTTGAAAAACTGCTGATCATAGGGAAAGTTGAAGGCAACCGACCAAAGGTCAGGAGCCCGACACGTTGGACAGATCAGATTCGTCCGACTCTCGACCCCACAGTGCACGATGCCCTGCACTCTGCTTCGGATAAGAACAGATGGAGGCGCATCATTCGAGCGCTATTTTTCCGAGGAAATGACCACGATCCTCTGCAATGAGGAAATCGATGCAAGAAGGACAAGTTAAGGTGCGTCCACATTTGTATCATTTGCCCGTATCAGATCATCGTCGCGTGGCATGATCGCGTGTCATGATCACGCGTTTGGACGTTGCGCCGATCGGATCGCTCGAAATCCATTTATACGCGTATCACACAGTTATATCGGACGAGTACGGCATGATCGGCGCGCCGACAGTAAGCGTCCAAGCAGCGCGATACGCAGTCATGCCACGGCACGGTGCGATGATACAAGTGTGGACGCACCTTTAGCAGATCACAGTTGAAAATGTATTGGTCCGTCAAGCAGGTTATCAAAACGGGTTGGGTCCTGAAGGTACTTGCATTTAACCTTGGCATTCAAGTCTCAATAGAATACTGACCAAGTATGCAAAATTACTTGTTTATCTGATGCCATGATTACAAAATTGTCTAAGTTTCAGGAAGACTTACTTAGCAAAACGTCTAGGTCGTGAAATGCACAAGTAGGCAAAATGTCTCAATTGTATAACAATGAATATGAATGACTGTTCAATTAATTATGACAATAAGGTCAATAGGTCGTTTTACAGCCAAGTCATTCAGTCTACTATGTCTTATAGCAATGAGAGCGTTTTACAGACCAAGACATTTTGCCACCAGGACAAATATACAACTAAGGAGCTCTGCTCGCCAAGGCTAAATGCAAGTAAGGCCTTCAGGATCCAACCCGTTTTGATAACCTGCTTGACGGACCAATACATTTTCAACTGTGATCTGCTGTCATATTATAGCAGCCACGAGTCTATCAGAGCTGTGTTCGACGCTGATAAACATTTTGTGAATGCTATAGCTCGTATTTTTTAAATCATTTTATTGAAAGCTATTCACGTCTGAGCTTTTGACCCCATTCCATAGCCCGATTATAAATAATAAATAAACATTAATAGGCATTCAATAGCAGTGGAGATGTTAAATATGACATTAAATTTGATATGGTACCCAGTTAATCCAGAAGCATCGAGTTTACCGGTCCGGCCATATTTGACACGAACTTTGTTAAGGCACCGGAAATCCGTTACAAGCCAATAGACCAAGTCTTCACGCAATCAGGCAGACAATATCAAACCTAATCCGTGAACTTTTTTATTTTCTTTCGACATCGGCCGCCATTATTTATGCTTTCTAATTCACGGTTTTGAACATTAAATTGTGTAACTGTCGAATATTGACAACTTTATCAATGAGTATAGAAAATATTATAAATTTTGGTATGTATTTATTGTTTGGCAATTTTTTTTAAAGGGCGTTACACCAGGAGGCCCGTTTCTCCAAAGTGGAAGTCTCTTTCCAACAATATGAATTAATAAAAAAAGCGGCCAAGTGCGAGTCGGACTCGCCCATGAAGGGTTCCGCAGCCGTTTAAACAAAAAAATGCACATCAGATGAAAAAAATACGATATGAAAAAAAAACACTACCAAAAGAGCGTATCTCCCCGGCACTTACGTCCTTTTGCCGAGAAGCGCAGTTTTTTGGCAATGACTTAAAAACGGTATGTCCAAAAATCTTGAAAATAATTTTCGTTGGGAGTATTTATTCAGCTTTATATTTGTAAATAATTTCATATTTTTTTAACTTACCGTTTAGAAAATAGATGGGGGGGGGGGCACAATTTTTGCTACTTTCGGAGCAAATATTTCCGAAACAGTTCACTAAATCAAAAAAATTGTTTAGAAACCTCAAAGTGTTTTTAGAAGATCTGTCGAATGACGTGCCACACATTGATATTTGCAGAAAAAACATTTTTGTTTTCAGTTTTGGTTACATGTATAGAGTGCCTAGAAACATATTTTTTCTTTATTTAACTATAAGTAGCGGCTTACACAAGACACTACCAAATTTCATCAATATACATCTTAAAGTTTTTGAGAAAAATGCCTGTGACATACGGACGGACGGACGGACGGACGGACGGACGGACCTGACGAAACTATAAGGGTTCCTTTTTTGCCATTTTGGCTACGGAACCCTAAAAAGAGATTTCCGATTGTGATACAAGTTACAAGTATTTAAGAAAAGGGCCCCAGATAAAAATTATAACGTTAATGACGATAATGTTATTCAAGTTGTGTATACAACATCAACTGCATAGTAAGAATATGACTCTTAATATTCTTATACAGAGAAAAACTCAGTTATCCTATAACCATCCGTAGACAGCCAGCTACCTGTCTACCAAAAGTAGTTGAAATCTCTAGCTGGTTTGGCGCGATGAAGCCACAACGACACATACAAACAATTTAAAAAAACGATTTATTAACCTCCAAAAATGATTGTAACGGACTATAATATTTTTTTTGAAATACATAATATAGGTAAATAGATCAATTATAATCCAAGATCCAGAAACAGACATTAGTGCTCATCACATAAACACTTTGCCCTGGCCGGGATTAGAACCCAAGACAGTTGCTTCCTAGGCCGTTGTACAATCAGCTGAGCCAAACGATAATAGCTACAAAATCAGCATACAGTCAAGGAAAAAAAAAAAACATACCAAGAGTTTCAAAATTAAGTACACACCAACTCTACTGTCATTGAAATATTTGGATATATTTTTACGAACTTTGTGTTTCCACATTATTGCCGTTGGCTGTACATTATCAATGACTTAGAGTTCAAAACAAAATCACGCTCACTTGAGTGGATAAATTAAGTGATTCAAGCCTCGGTGGCCACTAAGCTATACCAGACGGCTATCCGCCCTTTCCTCAATGACAAATCAGTCCTAGATAGGCCCTTAAGGCCCCGAGATCTCATTGAGAAACGCGGCTAACGGTGCGCCTGCGCCCACGGCCGCAGCAACCTGTCCGCTTGATGACACCATTGTTCTAACCAATAATTACGAGTATTCTGCTTTTCATTCTACTTGATAAAACAAAGACTTAATTAGAGATGACTTGTAGTTTCCGCTTCGCTACAGAAAGACGGTTGTTTTTGGAGCGCGTACGCAGCTATTTCGATCCGTATCTGAGAGATTTGATTTGATTTCATTGTATTATTCAACTATTCGTTAGCGGAGAAAAAAAACCCTCTTTTTTCTTGAGCATATTCGGATAAAAAGTATCATATAACCATCTGTGGATGACCAGCTACCCGTGTACCAAAAATAGTTGAAATCCGTTTAGCCGTTTTGACGCGATGAAGCCACAACGACACATACAAACACAAAAAATCCAACGTCCGTGACCGTCAAATAGTCAGTATCACTTATTTTTTTTAAATATCTCCAATGTACAGACATTTCATTTTTATAACTTTATAATAGTACTAGCTTCTGCCCGCGACTTCGTCCGCCTTAAATTCGTTTATCGCGGATAAGGGTATTTTTCCGGGATAAAAAGTAGCCTATGTACTTCCCCGGGACTTAAACTATCTCCATACCAAATTTCATCCAAATCGGTTCAGCGGTTTAAGCGTGAAGAGGTAACAGACAGACAGACAGACAGACAGACAGACAGACAGACAGACAGACAGACAGACAGACAGACAGACAGACAGACAGACAGACAGACAGACAGACAGACAGACAGACAGACAGACAGACAGACAGACAGACAGACAGACACACCTTCGCATTTATAATATTAGTATGGATTGATTTGCTTACACACACACATTACACATTTCAGCGAACCAATTCACCGAGAAACCAGATTACTTAATTAAAAACTACATAATTAATTATAATTATAATAGGCATGATGACGGGTTATGAAAATCACAATTGTAATCAGCACGTCAGTTAGATATTAAAAAAATATTGGACACATATTTTTTACTTTTCAAAATAATAAAAAATCTCAACTGGATTGGGTTCCATTTACAACAACTGTTTGTGTTCTATTGCTGAGATATGAAGACATAAGGCTTAAGGCATTTATAGACAGGCCATAATGTTCTAATTTCAAAATGAGTGTTCCATGATCAACGCAATCAAATGCCTTAGAAAGGTCACAAAAAACTCCAATTGCATCACGAGATTTTTCCAGATGTTGTAAATATGTTTAATGAGTACAGATGCTGCATCAGCCGTGGAACGTCCCCTTGTGAAACCGAACTGTTTACTATTAAGCAGTTTATTTCTATTGAAGTGTCCCAGCAGATCCATCAACATTAACTTTTCGAAAACTTTACTTAATACAGATTTAAAAAGCGGTATGACTTTAGTAAGTTTCATAAGATCTGGAAACACGCCCTCTGATATGTAATTATTATAAATGAAGGCTAGTTAGGGTGCAATTGAATCTATGATATGATGATATTTTTTTACTGAAGTTCCACATAAATCCTCTGTTTTCTTGAAATGCAGTGACTTAAATGTTTTAATAACTTCTATTGAATTTACTTGACTAAATTCAAAGTTTACATTGTATTTTCTTCTGTTTCCGCGATTATTACTCATTGAAATAAAACAATTTAACGGATTATATCGCGTACGGGAGGACAGTCCTCCCGTGACCATGGAAAGCTGGAAAGCTTCCGAAACGTCGGGAACTAAAATGAGATAATATACGCGATATAATCCGTTAAATTGTTTTATTACATTGTATTTGCTAAAATTAACATTAAGTAACAAATGGGCTTCGGTCGCAAATGATTGAAGATATCTTGTAGTATTCATTGCAGTGTTGGAAAAATAATCCTCGAATGCCGAGGCAACATCGTGGTTCGACATAATCTGACCATTTCCTGTCATAATGTTGACTTGACACTCCAAAAATCATCCATTTATGGGGAAATTTGAGATTATATTTATTACGATTAATCTGTACTGGATTATTTTTGACGCATTGTGCACCGATTTTATTAATTAATCATAATTAATCAGCTTGTTGTGAGGTCGAAAATGGAGTCCGCTGATTCATCAACAGTTATAATAAATAGTAAACGAAAGGGTGAGTAAATCAATACTTCTTCTTTACCAACGGGGCGCTGCACTTTGCAACAAAGTATCACTCGTTTGGCAGGTACGTTGCGCAAGCGCATTCAGGTGGACCAGTATTGTGGCCCCGGAGTCGAACCCGCTAACGGCCACAACGCCTACGAGCGTATCAATGAAGATGCCGGCCCGTACCACGGGCTCAAGGCACAGTCTAGAAATCAATACAGTCATCCGACGAAGCTGTCTTGACAAATCAATCGTGCGGGGTGCGAGGGGCGAGACGCGGGTGGGGCGAGCCCGAGCTGCATAGTCCGTATTAGTTAGTAGCTCGGCACATGTCATTGTCACTGACGCAAACGCCAATGGCGTCGAACCACTGTATGTTTTTTACACTGTACTCATGGTATATTAATCAATTCACCATTTAAGACCAACTAACATGTTAGTACAGCCTAATTTTTTTCTGCTTCTTCCTACGGTTGACTGGTAGTTATTTCACCTCTCGCTATGGATCGACATAAATTTTTCCATTAATCTATTTCATATATATAGCTGGTTTCCCTCTTGCCTTATAAGGCATTATATTTCATGGTAAGCAGTTACTTTTCCTACAAATTCATTCAAAATTTAGCGTGAAGCAAATTGTGTAAAATATGCAATTTATAAGAAAAAATAATTGGTTGTTTTGAGTAATAAATATTTAAGTTTCGTGAACGCAAAAATTAAAATGGTCGGCTATTCGGTCTTTGAATATAAACGAAAATAAAAACCAACATTTTGAAAGTGCAAAATAATCAAGTAGATAGTAAAATACATTTTTTTCTATAGTAAGAGTCTCAGATGGTATCTGAAGAGAATCATGTATAATTTGGTTTCGAAACTCAATTCAGCATTTATAACAAGCCGCCCACGTGGGTGAACGCCGATTGTACCTCGGAGATAACTGGCCGATATTCCACATTCGTTTTATGACCTTGCTGCACTAAAAAGTTTGACTTCATTATAAACCCTTAAAAACTAGTTAATAAACAAAATTAATTATTTCAATAGAGTGAGAGCAGCTAAAACTTTCCGAACAGCCCTCTTATTTCACGCTTTTGAAATGATCAAAAACTAAAAGATAAGGAGTTAATTTGATTCTATGCTATTATAAGGTTGTAAAAATGAAATGTCTATACATTGAAGATATAAAAAATAACAATTGTAAGGGACTATTTGGAGGTCACTAAAACGAATTTTTTTTTTGGATTTTTTGTATGTTTGTATGTGTCTTTGCGGCTTCATCGCGCAAAATCGGCCAAACGAATCTCAACTAGTTTTGGGTACTCGAGTAGTTAGATCTCCAGATGGTTATAGGACACTTTTTACCCGACTACGCTGAAGAAAAAATGAGGGGTTATGACTTTTTCTCCTTTCGCGAACGAAGTTGAAGAATATATATTCGTAAAAAATCCATGTCTAGTTCTAATGACACATTATTTTTATCGATATTAAAAAAAAAAAAGTTATCTTTAATGTAAAAAAACTAAAATCAAAGCACTCCGCTTGACTCGTGAAACAGAGTAAACAAAACACAATTCTACGTACAAAAAGCATTAGGAAGACAATTTGCCTTATTCCGCCATTTCCACCTGCCAAAAAGGAAAAGTTTCATCAGAAAAAGTAAAACAAAAAAATTGGCGAGCACTAAACTACTAATGATGGCAATCGTGTTAAGTGTGTGGGTGGGAGTGAGACGTAAAATACCGCTTTATACGGTCATGAGCGTGATGGACGAAGTTTTGCAATTTGCTCGAAGGATTTGGGCGTTTTATTTGTTATGTAAGGAATTTTGATACTTTTGTTTCATTCATCACGGGTTTAAATCTAGGAGTCACATTTTTTTTGCAAAAACCTGACTCATGTATTTGATAAATGTACACCCCAAATATTCAGAAATTATGACATTATGAAGGAAACAAACTTGGCAATGAGTTTTATACCTACCCTACTAAATTGTAGCTACTGTTATTATATAAGCAAATTATTTATTACTAGTAGATGCTTCGAACTTAGTTCGCGTGAGGGAAAAAAGTCATAACCCTCTTTTTTATCGTCGGATAAAAAGTACCAAAAATCTGTTGAACAAAGCGATCGTAAATATCTGGTCGTGTCTGATATTTTTGCCATTTCTTATGGGACATATAGATGCTGGTGACTGTATCATGCATAATTTGTTACGAATGTTTAAGTGTTTTTTAGACTTATGATCGTGATTTTTTCTATCGAGCGAAAGACAAAAACTCAGGATTCGAATAACTGTTGTCCCTCAAGAATGGTCTCAAGATTGATAAATTAAATGTATGGCACCCGTGTTATGATCCAAAAAAGCGAAACGATTTAAAAAAAATGTTTTCTGAACTTACGTCACCATAAGGTATCGTTAATAACAAGTAGACATTACTTTATGAAATGTTGTTCACTCATTTCCTACAGTGTAAAGATGTTAACTATAAAATCACTTTGTACACGACTATATCTTTACATCTCTTAAATTCCTTACCTTGTATGATTATCAAAACTAAATCTCGTACAACTTTGAACTTGGTTTTCTCTCACCGGCCTATGGTCTGTTTTAGAACGTACTATTAATTTCACTTAGATCATAATTCGATGTTGTCGAGTTTGTTTCGAATAAGTGAGGTTTCGATCGCTAATGATCGATATTGATGGAGTGTGCGTATCAGATGGTGTTCATGATCACGATAAGT
The DNA here is from genome assembly GCA_905404275.2 of Hedya salicella. Classification (NCBI taxonomy): domain Eukaryota; kingdom Metazoa; phylum Arthropoda; class Insecta; order Lepidoptera; family Tortricidae; genus Hedya; species Hedya salicella. The sequence goes on along the minus strand of FR990098.1, from coordinate 792,424 downwards.
ATCATGCTCTAACAAGGTGATGTCTTGCGCAATAGTTCACTTAGAAGTTTATATTTCATTTAAACATGTTTCAAGCGTGTAAACACTTTATAGTAACTTTAAAAGGTGTCCGTCCGCTACTTCGTTCGCAGATGACAAAAAGTCGTAACCCCTATTTTTTACGTAAGCGCAGTCGGGTAAAACGCATTCTATAGCGATCTGTGGATACATAGCTACCCATGTGCCAAAAAGAGTTGGAATCCGTTAAACCATGTACCAAAAAAAAAATTTTTTTTAATCAATGACCTCCATAGTCCGTTACAATGATTTTTCGATTTTTTTTTTCAATGTGCAGACATTTCATTTTTACAACTTTATGATAAGTAGTATAGAGGACAACACATTAATAAATACTGTAGGTAACAATGTCAAAAGGAAGCTGGAGGATTATTCTCATATATTTAGTTGATTTATCAAGGCCATGTGCGAAAGTTTAGGGTTTCCAGGAAGTTACATTATTCTAATACCTATTTATATATTAGCTGTGTTATCAAGCTTTCGGCTTGTATAAAAAAAAGAAAAAATAAGTATTATAACGATAACTTTTGCACAAGTTACACTAACTATTTTAGAAATCTAAAGGCAAAAAACAATGTTCCAAACAAAAAGGATTAAAAAGAAATTCAAAACGTTACAATAATAATGATTTACCATCTTATTTTTTGGTATATGTATAATAGCGCCTGATAGAATTGAATGGCAATTATCTCAAATTGATGTTGCTAGTAGATTTCAAAAGGAGTCAAGTTTCTTGATAAGTAGTTTTTAGAAGTAATGTTTCGTTATTTGAACTAACAAAAAATTAAATTAAATACAAAAAACACGCATATTTAAATATCTTCTATATCGTCGTTACTGGCTCGCTGACTCATAAACTGCTGCTGATCTAGGAAGTTGGAATTCTGCATTGATGATTCCCATTCGGATTAACTACAAAAATTCATGAATTTCTCGAAATACCCACGAGGGCAAAGCCAGAAGATAAACAAAACTATAATTTCATAGCATTAAGTAATGACCATTGTATCGCAATGCAACTTAAATACCTACACTGTTAAAATAAATACCCCGTCTCCCTTGACTCCTTGTTTTGACTCCGACCCCGGGACAACATGATTACATAAAAATACATAAACATAAAAAAAATAAAAAATTTTTTTTCGATAATCCGTATCGCTTTTTTTTATATCTGCAATGTACAGACATTTCATTTGTACAACTTTATAGTATAGATAAAATATAAGATACTATTGGCTATAATAGGAATGTTACAGTACATTGGTAAAACCTCTTAAGCAACATGTTGACAAGTGCATGAGTGATCAGATAACGGACACTTAACACATGTCTCATTACCATTTAGTAATGCAAGTGGGTACTTTGTACTGCTGTACAATCAATTAAACCGAATATAGTGTGTTGCTTATAAAATAAGAAGCCGGCCAAGAGCATGTCGGACCATGTTCAGTGCTGGGTTCCACAGCTGTTCATACAAAAAAATACACTATAGATGAAAAAAATACGCTATGAAAAAAAGCAGGTATCTCCATCCTTTTGTTGAGAAGCGCCGTGATTCGGCAATAATTCATAAAATATTTTTCATTGGAAGTTATTTTTAAGCTTTATCTTTTTAATTTTTTCGTATTTTTTGAAAAGGGGGGGGGGGGGGGGGTGGTACATACAATTTGTAAAAATTTTGGAGCGATTATTTCCGATAATAATCGGAAATAATTTAAGGAACCTTCAAATGATTTTAAAAAAACATTTTTTTAATTATTTAACTACTAAACTAAGTAGCAGCTTATACAAGACACCTGTACTGCAAATTTAATTAATATACATCATGTAGTTTTTGAATAAAATGCCTGTGACATACGGACTGACAGACAAACGGATATGACGAAACTACATAGGTTCCGTTTTTGCCATTTCGGCTACGGAGCCCTAAAAACGCATTATATCATCAAAAAGCCATAAATCTCACGTTGATAAAAAAGATTACTTCTCTAGAACTCTTTATTCACAAAGAAAACAAAATATTCTTGTGCTCACATCATCCCATGCATATAAATTAACTAATCTATACTATTATAATGTTGTAAAAATGATTGTTACGGACTATACATTTGGAGGTCACTAAAACAAAAAACATTTTTTTTGGATTTTATGTATGTTTGTATGTTCTTTTGTGTCGTTGTGGCTTCATCGCGCATAATCGGCTACACGAATTTCAACTCTTTTTAGTACACAGGTAGCTGGTTATCTCCAGATGGTTATAAGATTACTTTTTACCCGACTACGTTGAAAAAAAGGCAGTGCGACTTTTCTCCTCCGCGAACGAAGTTGCGTATGTTTTACTCCTAAATAATCTTTCAGGTTCCCCGTGGGCACTGCGTAGGTATATCAACAAACTTCTGATTATGCGTCCAACTGTACCAAGTGTTTACTTGAAGCTCTTAAGCAACGCGCTGACAAGAGCATGATCGATCTGATAGAAGATAAAGTGTGTCTCCTGTCTCATTAGCATGATGCAGTAATATTAATTACACAGGTAACGTGAAGAAATACCCGATCATTAGAGCCTGTGTACACAGCGCATATTCTTTCTAATGTTAAAAGGTATATAGAGTGTGTATAAGGGCTCTTAGCGGGGACGGGAAAATAGCGTACGCATTAAAACTGGTGTCTAAACTGAATCAGAAGAAAAATAAAATGAACACAGTTCAAAGATACAGTAAGTAAAATATATGTTTCCATACATATTGCCGTCAATGGAAAACCTATAGGGTACTTCCAGTTGTTTTAGAAACTTGAAATTTGGTATGAAGGTATCTCTTATAGCAACCCACGAAATAAATATCAAAATCTGAATTATTGATATCTGTCTATGTCAATAACCAATATAAAACGACCCTTCCCCGCGTAGAGTTTCCTTGAGGAGTAGGGCTCTGCTTACACGTGTATTTTGTACGGAACCCTCGGTACACGAGTCCGACTGGTGTTTTTTGTACAGAGTAAGCCACTAAACACGCAGACCTCCAAATAGTAAGCAACCTCTCGAACGAACCTCGAGAGGTTAAGGATTCCATACAGATTTATATTTTGTGAAATGGATCCTCAAGTTTGCAAAGTGGTGACCAATAAAATTTATTCAGATACTAGAACGCGCCCGCAAATTCGTTCGCGGAGGAGAAAAAGTCCTAAACCCTCTTTTTTTCTTCAGCGTAGTCGGGTAAAAAGTATCCTATAACCATCTGAAGATACCCAGCTACCCATCTACCAAAAATAGTTAAAATCCGTTTAGCCGATCTTGTTTCATGAAGCCTCAACGACACATACAAAAAATCCAAATAAAATATTTTTCGCTTCAGTGACCTCCAAATAGTCCCTTGCAATAGTTTTTTACATGTTCACATTTCATTTTTACAACTTTTTAATAGTATAGATGACGTTGTGAAAATAACCTATAGACCGCGATCGTTTGAATACTTATCTCTTTTTGTCTCCCGGCTATACCACATCGTTAACTATTTACTTAAACCATCAATAAATTACGCATTTTCCTCCCTAGTGCGTCACCCGACTTTGATCGCTCCCCGTCGCGGCATAAGCCTCAGATCCAGTCTTCGAGTCCTTGAGCCAATGCTCATTGAAATCCTAACGACCTCAATAAATGAAGCGAGGGAGATGTTCGAGAGACAAGCATGTGAGGTCGGGATGCTGAAGGTTCCGTGGAGGCAAAACGAGCACAATTGGACGGAGTTGTATTGTTCGTGATGCTATAGCGAACGGAATTTTTCTTGAATTCTCAATGCAATTCAGCAGTTTAATTAATTCAATTCAATTCAAATCATTGAGATACTTCAGGTAACAAATATCTATTATACGAGTAATGTGGTAATAATATTAACATAGGCTAAAGATGTTACTATAGGCCTAACGCATAACTGTGTCTGTTCCTGAGGTATGGGAGCGGTACGGGAGGGATGATAAGTGACGTATATGTGTATAGCCAGACAGTTAGGACACGTCATGTCACGTCACTTGTCACCCATACCGAACCGCTCCCAAACCCCAGGAACAGACTCAGTTAAGCGTTAGACCTGTAAATGTGAAATGTATCCAGGTTGAGTGAATTCGAATACCTATGTGGTAATTTACATTCGAAATAATAATAAATGTTGTTGGTATTTAATTAATGTGGAATAAGAATGTAAGCGAGAAACTGGCCAGTCATAAGAAGAATTTGTAAAAATAAATAAATAAAGGAGTTGATATATTCTGGAAGTTTTAACAATCACCAATGTAGTAATCTTTTTCTTCTATCATACTTTTTGGGAGTCCATTATAAAAAAGAAACTCGATTAGACTGAATAATTTATCTCAGAGGTAAGGTACACTTATTGACATAATAAGAGACAAGGTTCGATTTGGGCCAAATACATTGTTGTTAAAAAATCTGATTTGAAAATCTTATATAAAACACGCTTTACAAGACTTTCTAATAAATCCAAACATGATACGATGTTCCATCACGAAGTTCCAGTTCATATATTCCGGCTCCATCATCAGATCAGTTCGACAGTACCATATTAGTGTATTGTCATCAGAACTACGTACATCTGCCAATTTTCACGACGCCACGATCCTTGGAAGATGGTTAAATTAGTTATCTTAGATTCCATTACATAGATACATACAGATCGACCTAATAAAAACGTGTTAAAAAGAGTTCTAGGCCCGCTTAACATATTATGGAATACAATCGCCTTCCCAAAAAATAAGTACTCCATGTTCTAATCTTTGACCTGATGATCTATTTGTGTCCTAAAGTTCCATTGCGGGCGAAAGCTCCAAGTGAGGCAGCACATACTATGTTTTTTTTTGTCGATTCAGTTTTTGTTTCTTTTTTCAAAATGGTAGAGATATGTTTTGAAAAACTCGCGAAGACTGTAGCTTCCAGAGCGACTAGTATTATAAATGAGAAGGTTTTTGGAGGTGTTTGGATATTTGGATCTTTGTGATAAACTCAATCACATGTTATTTTGCACACGGATTTAGATGAACATTAGCATTTAAACGCATTCTTAATGTATCATCTCAGAAAATTTCTCATGGATCGGTTAAGAAATGGGATCTGTAGAAGAGTACATCCGGGACATCCGGAGAGACGGACATACGAAATCATTTTTCCCAAGCTAAAACGGAGACCTTTGCTGACGCTCGGTCGATTAGTAGGATTTAGAAAAGGTTCCTGTCCCAAGGAACCCTAAACAAAAAGAAACAAAGGCCTTGGGCAGATTAGGGCAACGATACTTTATTCGCGGCGGGCGCCAAATTGTTACATTTGAAGCCCATTAGGTATTGATTCGATTGTTTCAGTCTTTTGAATATTCTTCGTGAAACGGATCTCTAATCGAATCTGACTTATGTTTAGTATATTACGCGTGGTGTACGTGGTGTACAATAAACAATATCAAATTCATGTTGAAATATTAAGCAATTAAATCAAATAGGTGGATCAACATTATCTTGTTGATATCATGTCCCCAAACTCACGAGACAATAGTGGCAGAGTTACTTAGAAAAATACTAATAATCTAGGCTATTAACATAATGCCGATATGGGCCCTTGAAAATGGACCTACATATATTATATAACATTATCTAGAAAAAAATGCTTCCTTTAGGCACTAGTCCCCCACCGCTGGCAAAAAGGCCAGCAACTATCGACTATTTTCTCGCCCAACTCGCTCAAGAAACGCACAATAGATGTAGACTCCATGTCAATAAAAGAGATACATATGAGAGAGTTCTCGCCGGCAGTGAGAACAGCCAGCCATGAACTATTAATTTATGTGTCTCTTTTACTACACATTACGTTTCTTGGGCGAGAAAATCGCCGATAGCTAATCGCTTCCTCGCCCTTGGTGGGGCAAGTGCCTTATACAACAGATTATTGCGATTTTAAGCAATAGTTTAAAATCGCAGTTTTAAAGAGTGATTTAGAAGACGTTACCTTGGCAACGAGGTATATTAAAATGATTGAATATTAAACTAGGTTTTAGTCGCAAGGGAAACTTATTACCAACATGCATCAGAAGGAGTGATGAAGAAGGGCCTTTTATGCTATAATAAAGTTGTAAAAATTAAATGTCTGTCCGTAGAAGATATTAAAAAAAAATGAAACGGACTATTTGTAGGTCATTGAATGAACGTCACGAAACCCTTCTCTAAAACTTTAATGCTATTTGTCTCGGTATTTTTTTGTTAATAAAAAAAATAAAATAAATCGTGCCCAATATTTTTTCATTATGTAAGTGATGAACTGCTTAGAATGTTGATTTTCGTACCCTGTCATCATCATGCCTATTAAAGTTTACACCAACATTGGTGAAAGATCGGACAGGTATCACAAAACTTAGTTCGCAACATCTATACTATTGTAAAGTTGTAAATAAGAAATTTCTGTACATTGAACATTAAAAAAAAAAAAAATTAACGGACTATTTCGTGGTCACTAAATCGTTTTTTTTTTTATACGTACTTCATCAGGCAATCGGAGTAGGGGAAGACCCTTGACACGATGGGAAGATGAGATCAAGAAAACAGCCGGTTCGCTCTGGAATGAGGTGGCACAGGACAGAGACACATGGTTATCTTTGGAGGAGGCCTTTACCCGCCCAGGGGTTCTTGCAGACCAGCTTGTTACTAATACTTAGGTTAAGTTATAACAATTATTGTTTTTTTTTTTTTAAGTTACTTCTAACCAACAATTTGTAAAAAAAAATCTGTAAGAAATAAAAGGCTTTTTTATTTTTATTTTTATTTTTAGTTTTTATTTTCTTTATTGTGGCTTCATCACGCCAATCGGCTAAACAGATTTCAACTGTTTTTGGGTACACGGGTAGCTTGGTATCTATTGATGGTAATATAATACTTTTAACCCGACTACGATGTCAAAAACAGAGGTTATTACTTTTTCACCTCCGCGACCGAAGTTGCGGGCACCAACTAGTATGCTAAAAATCATCAGTATATACGTGATACACTTCATTGAGAGACTAACTACAAGCGGTGTAAATGAGGAAAAGGCGAGCGAAACCGGGCCGTGGTACTAGTGCAAATCGATACATGTCGAGTACCGAACCAAGTACAGCCACGGGTCATTTACGGGCACCGTGATTTCTAAACTTACAGGACAAGTCCTGAACCAATTATAAATGAAATTATAATCCCGAGTAATAAGTATCCTATAACCATCTGTAGTTGCCCAGCTACCTGTGTAAAAAAACTAGTTAAAAACCCACACAGAGGAATACAAATAAAAAAAAAACAATAAAAAAAACGATTCAGTGACCTTCAAATAGTCCGTACAGTTATGTTTTTGAAAATATCTTCAACGTACAGATATTTAATTTTTACAACTTTTTAGTATAGATTTTTTTTATTATTCGAGGTCTGCGTTTTTGTCATGTGATGGTTAGTTACAACGGCGACGTTACATTTTCGCGCTTAAAATAAGATGAAACTGGTAGGCAATCGCCTGTAATCAAGTTTTGAACATAAAAAACAGGACTTCATTTACCATATTTATAAATGAAGAAGGTGCTTCTTCGTTTATGGAGGAGAAAAAGTCATAACGCCTCTATTTTTATTCAGCGTAGTCAAGTTAAAAATTACCCTTTAATCATCTGTAAATGCCCAGCTACCCGTGTACCAAAAATAGTTGAAACCAGTTTAGAAAACTTTTTTTTAGGTTAAGAGACCGCCAAATATTCCATTAGAATAGTTTTTTACCCGACTGCGTGACGCAAAGGAGGGTAATGTGTTTGAAATTATGTTTATTGTACAGAGCATTCATTTTAACAATATTATTGTAAACCTTTAGTTTGCAATTGTAAGCACATCCCAGTGGAAATTTATGGGAATCGGATAAAAACACAATTTGAAAAAGGATCCCAAAACGAGACTTTCATTATTTCCGAAATTGAGGTGTCTCCACGAAGATTATCATAAAAGTGATTTATTGCGAAATATTTAATGTGATTTTGGCGATAAAAAATCATTGTAATCAATGATTTATTTTCTTACAAAAAGTGACTATAAAAATCAAATAAACTTTATTACGACATAGTATCTACAGTTACATCTATACTACTATAAAGTTGTAAAAATGAAATGTCTGTATATTAGAAATAAATAAAAATTAATTATTGTTTACGGACTATACAGAAGTCACTAAATCGAAAAAAAAATTATGATATATGTGTGTCGTTATGGCTTCATCACGCCAAATCCGTTAAACGGATTTCAACTTTTTTCGGTACACTGGTATTCATAAATGGTTATAGGATACTTTTACCCGACTACGCTGAAGAAAAACAGAGGGGTTATGACTTTTTCTCCACCTTGAACGAAGTTGCGGGCCCCATCCATATCATATAATTATAGACACAGTCTTTCCATTCCAGCCTCACTTGTATTGACTTACTAATTCCACATGTCTGTAATCAGTCTCGTCACGAATAGTCCCGCATATTCCTCAAAATGTGGCCACTCTACCCTATCACCGCACTAGGGTGAAGCGTCTCGTGTCAAGTGTCAAGCGCCCTCCACGATTATTCTGTGCTACATCACTAATAGAGCCTCTACGGGTGCTTCAAGCAGGCCACTGTCACTGCCTACAATGTAGCCCACTAATATGGTTTCGGGAGGCTGATATCGGAAGTATTTAAATGTTAGGGTTGTTACTTTGTCAGTTTCATATTTATGTGTACAATCAAAACCGTTATAAATGATTATTTATTTAAGGTATGTTCTTGTACAGGAAACTAAAAATGGCGGACTTAATGCTATGAAGGCTATTATACTGAAATTTTCTATCAGTCAAACGAATGTTAATAATAAATAATGTACAAGCTTTTCTTAGGCCCTTTGCTTAGATTGGGACAACGACAAGGTTGATTTGTGTAATGTTGTCCCTAATATTTGTTTAAAGTTAAAATTATGCTTGTAGTTAAAAATGAAAACCCTGGATTTGTTCACATATAAAATACCAATGGTTCATAAAAAGGATTACAGGCACAATATACCAATAGGTTAAACGTCTAAAACATATAGGCTGTCTATCAGCAATATTTAGATAAATTTTACCTAAACAGTGACAACATCTATACTATATTTGACTTCTCGGGTGGACGCCGGACCGTCAACATCAATCTCCTGCATCTCCTGATAATGCCTCGTAGAGAGGCGAAACACGTGCCGAGGATTGTACTATCTGGTGGTGGTTTGTTGTGTTTGCATGCGTATTTTTTTTGTGGAAACTGCATGAAAACATGCGCATGTGAGCACAATTCATTGTCACAACTAACCAAGACACTATCTCGCGGAAGCGGAACTATAATCCATTAAGCTAATATGGAATTCCGCATAGTACCTAACGGCTGAATCTATCAATTATTTAACATCTATCTATAAATATCTAGTTATAAAAAGGAATGTCTACACATAGCAGACATTTTTAAAAGTATAAGTGATACGGTCTATTTGACTTGAAAGTCACTGGATCGAACTATATTTCAGTTACATTTCGTTTATGTATGTGTGTGTATTTGTGCCGACATTATATAAACGACTGGACAGATTTCAATTATTTTTGGCATACGGGTAGGTGAGCATCCACAGTTTATTATACAATACTTTATCCGACTACACTGAAGCAAGAAAGAGATTTCTGTATTTTTAGTATTTTTACTCCCTCGCGAACAAAGGCACCGTCTAGTGTCAAATGGAGACCTTCGTGACAATCACTTTTCCTATAAGCCCAAATTTTTCCAGAACGTCAATATTCCTCAATTCCTCAACAATTGAAGAGTTATTCTTATCAGCGAACAAACAGCTCTGACAAGTAAACAGGCGGCAAAAAATATATCTCGAACAATCGCCATGACAGTTGTGATATCTGCGAAAAGGTCCGTCGAATGGCGACGTTTTTGTTGACAGAGTTATTGTAATGAAAACAGAATTAGGCGAGGTGTTCAATGGGTTGGGAATGGCAATAGACATTATTTTAGATTTCCAGGTAATATTCAATGGACTCTTAATTCAAAAACATTATTTTTACCGCAACGCGGTTTAAACGTTGGACCGGAATATTTTGAGCCTAACTCTCCTACCGCGATTGCCATACAGGACGGAGCTGTGCGAAGGTTGCCTTCCCCTTGGCAATTCTTGAAGAGATGTCCCAACTAACAAAATGGTCATAAAATCTTACCATTATATGACTATTTCATCGTAGATACGTCGTAAGTAAGTAATTTTTACAACGTGACGTTATACAAGTGTCATTTATAGGTACTGCATTTTAATGCAATATGATCATAAAACGCAGTTGTACAAACGTTTGTATGACATAGTAATACAGCAATTTTAACGTTCTCGTACAAAAGTTTAACCAACCAAGACATTTAACCGGTTTTACAACTTTAATATGACATTTTACAGCAGTTTGATCATAAAAAAGCTTTTAGAGTAACTACTGTACGACTAATCATAATGAAAAAAAATTACAACTTTTATACTATTAAAATGCCATACAAGAGTGAATACACAAGCGTATTATGATAAAACACAAAAATTTAGTGATGGCGTCGGCTAAGAGTTATTTTAAGTCATAAGGCAGCGTTTTTAAGTATAATAAGTCATATTTACACAGAGACAAACACCAATGAAATCAACTATATTTAAAGGGGGCTTTAAATATGTACTCAAAAGCCATGCAAATTGATCGATAAAGTAATGTTCGCATTTCATAATGGTATCTGATTTTAGATTTTTCACTCTTGCAGATCTGATGTCGAGTCTGTTACTTAAAACGGTAAAGACATATTAAAATGTAATACTTACTGTTGTAAAACGTACTGCACTCACAATCTGGTTGTTAAGTATGTTGTTATAATTTAAAAAGCTTGCTGTTGCATCTAACCGACTTATTTGTCGCACAAACGTCTGCGTTATGATAACTGTACAACCAATTGCTCTTAGAAAGCAAGAACTTACGATACTTTTCTGACAAAATAGTTGTTTAATATCTATTTTATGACAGCCTGTGTGACTAAATGTGTTTGCTGACCATTGTGTGATTACTGTACGACGATTTAGTCTTACAAACTGCGCCAAAATCGCGTTTTATAAACGTTTGTATGACTTAAATTGCATACCATTAAGTTTTATCAAAAACGTTTGTAGAACACTTATACAACTTATTTTTGCTAGTTGGGGTCCTCTTTGGTCCCTCCTGTTTCCAAGACTACACTACACTACTCCTAATGAAAGATGCTCATACAAAGATGTTGTGGTGAATATAAAAGTAAATAAACGTATAAGTTTCAAGGCTAATATCATGGGAGTAAAGTTTTGATATAGTTTGATCAAAAACTAATTGTTTATTCTTGTTATATTGGAAGCAATCGAGAATGTTCCCCGGGGGTCGCGGACGCGCAATCAATATGATTGAGACTGAGTTGCCTGCAACACAACAGGCTCGCGAATTGGCGTATTGCTTTATTTAATTATTGTCATCCAACATCTTAATCTGAAATCTAATTTAGGTACTTTGAATTAGTTTTTTTTTTCATGTGATAGGGGGCAGACGAGACACCTACAAATGAAACACCCTTTTATATCTATCATGAGAACTGGGTCCGTATTTCACAATCGTGACAAATGTCGGCTGACAGCGACAATTTCACGTATATTGCGTACCCAGTATAAAGTGAGGAGAGGAAATGTATCGAGCTTGCAGGGATCGCCGTGAACATAAAATTGTCATTGTCACCTGACAATTGTCACGATTGTGAAATAGGGGCCTAGTCACTCACAATAGGCCTCAAGAGAAGGCTTACAGTCACTCAAAGGGCAATGGAGCGAGCTATGCTCGTAGTCTCTTTGCGTGATGGATTCAGAAATGAGGAAATCCGCAGAAAAACCAGGATTTTGAGTTGCTAGGCAGTAGGGCGGGACGCATTTCTCGTAGTACTAATAGCCGATAGGGCAGAAGGTTTTCAAATGGTGACAGCATATACGACCACGCAGCGTGGGAAGGGCGCAACAAGATGGATCAATGATCTGTTGAAGATCACACGAAACCGTTGGAGGAGGGCGGCGCACGATCAGTCGTTATGGAGATACTTGGGGCCTTTATCCAGCAAATAAATTAAATAGAAAGCTACGGAGCGCACTGTCAGCGTTGTCAACGTTATTGTGCCTTGCGCACTGCCTCCCACCCCAACTCTAAGTGGCCACGCCTGGCATTCCCGTTTGTGGGTGTGCGCTCCCCCCACTGAATCCTATTACTGGTCAGGAGGTCTAGCGAGACCTATCCAGTTCAAAGTAGGGTTCTTAAAAAAATGGTGTCGGTCCAGCTATAGCTCAGCTGGAAAAAAACACTGTTGCGTATAAACAGAAGTCGGGGTTCGAGTCCGACCTAAATTGTAGTGGGCCATATCGAATTTATTCCTTTGTAATTGATCAAATATGGATTGTAATACATGGTGTAGGCTAATTAACAACTTTTATCTATGGTATTTTGACTACAAGTTTGGCTCAGTGTGTTGTACAACGGTCTACGAAGCTGGCGGTCCCGGGTTCGAATCCCGGCCTGGTTAAATGTTTGGTTGGGTCTTGGATGTTTTCTATATATTTAAGTACCTATTAAAATGTATCTATATTATCTATATCGTCGCCTAGCTTAGCAAAGCTTGTAATATAGGTATATATTACAAGCTTTGCTTAGTTTGGGACAAGGTCGTTTGTGTAAGATTGTCCTCGATTATTTATTTATTTTCTTTTATTTATAACGACCTCTCAATAGAGAGAGAGAGAGAGACGGAAAGAACTATACTTGCTTAAACATAGGTGAGTATAAACAGGTGTTAAAGTAAGCTTGTGAACTCTATGTTTTGCCAGATTGGCGTACAAATACTTATTTACACATTAAATAATTCAATTTTAATTTACAATTTAGTATTACAATTAAAACATTAAGCATTTCAAAAGTCTTTAACTGAGTAAAAACATTTCTCTATTAAGTACACATATAGTTGACATTTAAACTGTCTTAAATTAAGAGATTTAATATAGTTCGTAAGCTTATTGAATTTAATTTGTTTGCTCTGCAATTTGTGCTCATACTGGAAGCGTGTTGGGAATGTCCGACTTTGTGATACTTTACAGAACAATTCAGAGTGACATTTGACAAAAACAGCTACTTCAAATATATATAACGATGGCAAAGTCAAAATGTTCAGTGATTTAAATAGAGGAATACAACTATCTCTTATATTGAGGCCACATACGGCTCTTATACATCTCTTTTGAGCTTTGAAAGCTGCCTCATTGTTTACCGAGTTACCCCAAAAAATAATGCTGTGATTTTTGAAGCAACGAGCCCATGATAAGCTACTAAGGCTGCTTCATGGCTAGCTACTAGTGACAATTTGTAAAGAGCATAGGCTGACTTACTTAGGTGCTTACAAATTTCGTCTATGTGTTATAAACTGAGAATATTGGTGAAAAAACTACTTCAATCTCATAAAAACTCCCCGAGATAAGACAATGTTAAAATCTCATTTCAGGACTTTACCAAAAACCGCTTCATACTAAAGCCTACTAGCTTAGTGACGTCACGTGGTTAGTACCTTATATGGAGGAATGAAGGACTGCAGCTATGTTAAAACTTGCGTTTATCGAAACGGATTCATAACAAAAGTTACCATATAGTTGAAATAAAACAATTTAACGGATTATATCGCGTATATTATCTCATTTTAGTTCCCGACGTTTCGGAAGCTTTCCAGCTTTCCATGGTCACGGGAGGAAACCAACCACCATAATATACGCGATATAATCCGTTAAATTGTTTTATTTCAATGAGTAATAATCGCGGAAACAGAAGAAAATATTACCATATAGTTATTAAATATTATCATACTTTAAAAATGGACTTTCCCACCAAGCTTTAAGAGGTCATAAAAAAAGCTACACGTAAGATGTCGTACTAAAATGTTAACGTAGTTCCTTATAACTCTGTGGCTACCACGCATGTAAAATCTAACAAGCAGAGTAAAGATGACCGCAGCCCCAATCCGGACATCGCATATATTATTCAGCGAGCGGATATCATGCGGACCCTAATTGGCTTGAGGATGCCTCAGTTTACGGGTTCCGTTAAAGCCGTGTTAATAAGTAAGCGGCTGTCGGGTGCGCGTAAACAACTCTTTGATGGGCCTTTTATAACTGTAATCAAGTATAGTTTTTTACGGAACTTAAAAGATTAATGTAACGTTGCTGGTGAACGTGAGGTTCAACAGCAATAAAAAGGCGTAACTTGTGTAAACATTTCATAAAAATTGCAGCCATTTCCACTCACTTAAGTATAGTTTCTACTACTGATGTGCAAATTGCGGTAACTTTCCAAAATGCTTGAAAAAGGTCTTAAGTCTAATGTTAACTTACATGTTTATGAGACTTTTGTAAAGCGTTTTTTAGTATACAAAATTTTGAGTTACCTGTTAAAAAGACTTTTTTTATGCATTTTGGAAAGTTTACGCAATTTGTACATCAGTAGTTTATACCTTCGTAGTGATTTAATTTTTAGGGTTCCGTACCAAAATAGGAACCCTTATGGTGCGACTCTGTCCGTCTGTCTGAGTATTAAAGCACCATATCACAAAAAGTACTTATGATATCAATTTGAAAATTGGAATATTTATAAACATGGTCAGCCCACAGAAAAAAATGTTAAAAGTCTAGCTATTAGGTCAAGTATTATATCATATGAAAGGACTTGATCTGCACATTTTTAAACAATTATTATTTACTTTTTTATTGTGATTAAGGAAACACCATCTTTATCTCCGAAGATTACCGAACGAAAATTTTGAAATTTTCACAATTTGTAGAAATAAACATACCTACATCTTACACGACAGTTGAAACCATGTCTCTAACTAGCATTTTTTTTTATTTTCAAAAAAACCTATTTGAACAAACAGGTTGCGTTAAGTTTGTACCTCATTTGTATCCAATGCTATAGATATCAGGTGCAAACTTAACTCAACCGGTACCGGGTAATATAATAATGTTAGGGTAAGTGAAAGTTTGTACGGAACCCTCGGTGTGCGAATCCAACTCGAACTTGACCTTGAGGGTTTTTCTTAAATTTCCTTGCGCCTTCCGAGTTCTACAGCTCCAAATGTCCTTTTTATATGTAATTTTATATATACTAAATTTTTAACAATGTAGCTTTTGTTCATTGTTTACCTCCGCGTGCCTTGCATTGGAGTCACGCCTGTGTTAACCGATTCCCACCGGGTTGCCCAAGAAAAGGCTTATAACCGCCTATTTCTTTAATAATTAAAATAAATTTCTTGGCGCCACGCCTCTGATGCCTTGCCCACTTCATCCCATAGTATATTCCCCAACTCTAAGGGGCCGCGGGTGGCATTCCTGTTTATGGGTGTGCGCTCCCTTTACTATTTACTAGTAAGGAGGTCTACTCCATTAGTAAAGCTGCCATTGAACAATTTTCTATTTCAAAGATATAGTGGCAAAACTCTCTTAAAACGTGCAAATTTAGAGCAATTAAACTTATCTAATCCGATAGGGTAAGGCTAAAATTATCATACTAAATAAAGCCCCCCCCTCACTCTTCCTCTATAACGGTCACTGGCGGGCCTTAAAGCACCGTAGGGTTCGCGGGATATCCCAACCCCCTACAATGAAGGACTTCACAAATGGAGCCAAAAGGCTTTCTGGTAAAACAGGTCTGGAAAAAAAAAAGTCTCAAGGCCGTGATATACGCGGCACTTTCCTATTTTAAAATACAGTGGTGAAACCATCTTAAACCCTTCTATAGATCATTTTAAAACGTTCAAATTTAGAGCAATAATACTAATCTAAGAATCCGATAGGGTAACACTAAAATTATCGTACCAAACAAAGCCCCCCCCCCCCCCCCCCCCCCCCCCCCCCCCCCCCCTCCACCTTCTCCTCTATAACGGGCACTGGCGGGCCTCGGACGCGGTTCAAAGCCGTGATATACGCGGCACTTACCTGATTGCTCCCGAGCTTGAGATATAGCCGATATCCCGACCCGGGATATGTCCGAGGGCTAGTTCCGTGAATTGATCGTATTTATTGAATGAACATGAATGTATCTTTTTATGGCATGGACGAAATTAAACGGCCTGTATCAATTAAATAAACAAATAAATATATATTACGGAACAAATTTACATAAATTGAACTAGTCCCATGGTAAGCTCAATTAGGCTTGTGTAATGAGTACTAGACGACGATATATTTAATAGATAATATTACGTATATACATGGAAAACATCTAGGACTTAGGAACTAATATTTATTGCTCAGCACACCAATATTTGCCCTAACCGGGATTTTAACACAGGACCTCAGCTTCGCAGGCAACGTTATTACTGCCGCTGAGCTAAACCGGTCGTCAAAAAAATTAATAATAAGCACATAACTCACCCTTGCGTCGCGCAGTAGGGTAAAAACGAAGACTCTTAATTAAATAATATATCTAAGAAATGTTGATAAAATATGAAACATCAATAAGTCTAATCTATATTTTATTCAACGAAGAAAATAAAAACAAACTCGTAACTGATTAACAAAATTTACAGTTTGATATTATTACAAGCTTTTATTTAACTTGAAATGTAACTATATATATGTATATTCGGGTGGAATCTGTCAAGTTAAATTTAACCTACTTCCCAGTTTCCGATTGAGCTAAAACTTGGCATACTGATGTAAGTTTGGTGACATTGCAATAGTATGATATCATCGAGCTGATCTGATGATGGAGCAGGAAGGTGGTCAAAGGAATTCTGTATTAAAAATAAAACAAACCTAATGAATACATTTTTCAGTATACTCCATGATTCTACTCCTTTCTTGTTACCGGCCGGTCTTCTCTAAAAAATGAAGGGAGCAGACCAAATTAGTGACTTACGGTCTCCTTATGGTAATATTATAAACTGACGATAGGCTTTTCATAAACGATATACACGGTGCCCGCATGGTACTCGAAAAACTGTAACCACGCATTCCTGAGGTCATTAGGAGCAAAAAATGTTATATGAGCCCAAGTCAAACTCAGCAAAACAATAGTAATGACGATTTTTGTACATAATAATTGAACAACTTTCGCTGTAGTAACTTTTTAACAGCAAATATTCAATAAAGAAATAATCAGGGACAAGCTTACACAAATCTACCTAGTCCCAAACAAAGCAAAGCTTGTACTGTGGGAGCGACGACATACATAATATATACAGATAAATTATAATACTTACATACATAGAAAACATCCAATACCATGGAACAGACATTCATGCTCATCACACAAACACTTGCCCTGGCCCGGTTTCTAACCCAGGACCGCCAGTTGTGCAACCAACCGAGCTAAACATGTCGTTTTCCTTGGTGCAAGTAAAACAATTTCAAATAAAACAGGTAATAAAGTGAAATTTCCATCCCTTGTTCGCAAGTAAACCTGCAACTACAAATTACTCGAATTCAAGTTTTAATAAGGACAGTCTCGTCTAGTGTCGAAGTTTGGAGGATTCAAGTCTTTGCTGCTTTTATAGAGCTAACTTGCATTTCGCTCATTGTACGACCAAGTTACTGAGCAGTTTCCGAAGTTTGACACACATACATGGATCCGCTGACGCCACTTTTTCTCCTAGGATCTTTAATGAAATAATGGTGTTTATTCTGCATGTTGCCCGTAAGGGCAATTTTACATGTCAAATTTTACAATAAACAGAAAAAAAACATTCACAATCTATGTAATGAAGTTATAGTGCATAGTAATTTACAGGGAGATGTATATTGACTCCGGGTCCATTAGACTACAACTTAATCTATACTTAGAAAGATATAAAGGGTCTCTAGGCGTCAAAAACCATGGCTTTACATACTGTAATTGACATAACTATAAATTTATTATTTACTACCTCTTATCTTTAAAACTATATATTTTACAAACAAAATTGATCAGTGTTATCTGATAAATATTTTTTTGAATTTGAATTTACAAAAGTTTTGAATAGGATAATTATTGAATATGGAATAAATAGACAATCAGGGCCGGCCCTCGTTAGGCCGCTTCCGGTTCCGGTCCGGCCGGCCGGCCAATCTGTCGCCTCGTTCGCTCTACATTTTTGACAAATTACCAAAGTGTTCATTTACATATTCTTGACTGTTATTGTTGTGATGAGAGAAAATGCACAGAACCAGTTAGATGCCAAATGGATTTTTACAAACAATTTCTTCGCGGAGGAGAAAAAGTCATAACCAGTATTTTTTTCTTTAGTGTAGTCAGGTAAAAATTATCCTATAACCATCTGCTGATACCTGCGGATAAGTCTTTTTTTTCTATATTCAAGTAGGCCTAGCTACAGTAAGACTACTACACTTTTGAATCGTTATTTAAATAAAAAATTAAGAGCAATTTATTGATAAATAAATTATAAAAAAAAATCCAAGGAGGATCGTCAAGAACATAAAGAAGAATTTTTAAATCTCTTCAGTCGAAAGTTGAAATCTCTTTAGCCGATTTGGCGATGTTGTCGTTGTGGCTTCATCACGCCTAATCGGATGTTGAAAATAACCCACGAATAAGACAGGTAAACGAGTTAACAAGGGACACGAAGAAGTGCAAGCAAAAGATATCCTGCGGCGACCCGAAGTGGATGAAAAGCAAATACAGACGATCAGCATAACATAACAATACGTTATACATTCCATAAATTAACATTTCCATACAAATCTCCCTCTTGGAAACGTTATGCAGCTCGCAACGTTGGCGGAACGAAGTGAATATTCGAATTCGAAATGAGAATTACAAAATGGTGCACCTGGCGGAGTTCATATCCGACGGGATAAAGTTTGAGAGTTTACGGTCTATGTCGTAGCTGTGAAGCGCAAGGTATTGTGACAATGGTTGGTGTTTATATAATTTAAAAGAAAATAAATGGTTACGTGATAACTTCACAAGCTACACAAGCCGAACACTTAGGCCGATCGTGCCTTTCTATCGCTTGTTCCGCGCTCTCGCTTGCACGCTCGGCTCAGGCGGAACGTGACAATAAGTCATGCTTTCTCGCGCGTGCAGCCGGCGTTCATCGATTTATAAGACGTTATCACGTCAAAATTCATGTATACTATTAGAACGATGAAGAAACTAAGTATTGGCTTATACAACACACCTATACTCGAATTTTCATCAATATACATAATGTACCTAGCTTTTGAGTAAAATGCCTGTGACATACGGACCGACGGACGGACATGAAGAAACGTTAAGGGTTCCGTTTTTGTGTCATGTTATGACTTTCAAATAGCCCATTTCACTTTTTATGAAAATATATTTAATGTACTCACGTATAATTTTTACTATTTTATTTAGGATAGAAATTACAAGATCTTGTTAAAGTCTCCTTAAAACTAAAATTTGAAGCAGCTTAGATGACCTTCCCACTAGCTACAAGAGACGGTGGACGAGCTTAAAGTTGGAAAGTTCTGCTGCTCATTTTAAATTTTATAGACAGTTAAACTTTTTAAGCTCACCCAGTGTACAGAGCTTTCTGTTCCTTTATGGAACTTGTCATTAGAATACTGAATTATGTATAGAGAAGCTTGTATTAAAAACCTGTGATGCATAAGGTTTTCACATTAATATCCGTTATAAGAAAGTAAGTGACTAATCTCATAGAGTTAGCCACTTATTTTCTGTTTAGATTTAAAAAAAACTTACCGACTAAGGACCATTAAAACAAACGGACTGGCAATCTCGGTACAAAATCCCAGATATGTATAACGCCATCTTTGTATAAGAATTATGATTTAAAATTTTTAAACTTTTCAAACGTGACATAGTAATTAAATGTTACGATTTATTTATGATTAGCTGGTTTTTTCTTTGTTTAATTATAACATTGACAAATGTTTATTTTTAAAGCGCCATCTCGGTTTTGCTAGAATATCTGCTTGTGATCGGGTCACTATCTAAAGTATGGCAATTGACGGTCCTTTTGTTTTAATGGTCCATGTTAAAAACTTTGGTTCGTTTTGGCTGTAAGAATTCACCTTACCACGTTCACTGTCTCCGTACACATCGATCTGACAATGTCATAAGGTTAAATACACATGCATAAAGGACGATTGACTCCACAGTGGAGGCATGGACTCCTGACAAGCAATTCTGTGATCCACCAATTGTTGCGGGCACCCGGATAGGGATAGTGTTAAATAAGACAGAAAAACGGGTGCGTTTTCATACAAAAAACATTGGCTATGGTAAATCTATATAAATAAAAATCTATTAAAAAATGTATTTTCACACATCACTTTAGAACGGGTTTTTATGTTGTGTTTGTTATTGTCAGGACAAGATTTATTTGTAAGAGAATATACTAAAAATTGCCCGAAAAAGTGTATATTTTGGGTTTGAAAATCTTCATAATAAGAAGTGCGTGATTGTCACAAAACATATATGTAGGTACACCCGTGCCGAGCCAAGGCATAAAATATTTCAGGTTAAATAAATACTACTAAAATATAGCAATACGGATGGATGGTCTCAGAATTTCCTACAGTGCCGATACTTTGTATACAGTCTACCCCCAATACACTCAAGAATCCGCATCCAATAATTAAAAGCTAAAAAGAAAAGCTAGTACCGCTCCAACCAGAAATTTAGATCAGTTTTAAAAATGCACAGTTTATCTAAAACTGCACTTGCGAAGTTCGCAACATGCAAAAGGCCAGTGAAAATATTTCGCCCAATTTTAAGTGATTTAAAATTCAGGAGCGGTGCGGGCGAAACAGTCAGCTCGTATTTACTTGCCACCCGCTTTTATGGCTCCACTACCACAATATCGTCATCAAGGCTCAGAACTCTTTTTTATGCTATACGAGCAGACAGTTCGCCTGACGGTAAGCAATCACCATCGCCGTAAGACACCTGCAACACCAGAGAAGTCACAAATGCGTCACCAGTCTTTCAGGGAGTACGCTCTTTTCTTAAAGGCTTCAAGGTCGCATCAGTCCTGAAATGCCTGCGACAATTTATTCCACAGGTCAGTATAATGCATTCGATAACACATCATTACAGTGTGTGATATTATTCTCGTAAAAACCTAAGTATTCACACATAATGGCATCAGACAGTATTCTAGACTCTCTTTACATAAAGGGCCTTCGTGTTTCAGCAGTCCAATGTGAAATAACTTTTGAACTCTTTAACACAACTGTGAGAAATACTTTTATTTTGCTTCACAGCAAAATTGTACAAAGTGGAGCCAAGAAATTTACCGAAACGTTCACCAAAATCTGTGGGAAAACTGGGGACTGGCAATCTAAACGCACATTTGCTTATCAGGTTGGCGTATGTGCTAATTTTCAGGGTAGATTTATGAACCGTTATTCAGATTTTATGAACGAAAAGCTGACGGATTGCGAAAACTTTTACTTCTGCATACAAACAATGAGTTGGATATGTAAAGGGCTTCAAAAGGATCAAGAGTCAAGCATCAAGAGACCTTGACATTTCTTCCATCCATCGTTCACGACTATTTCCTATGTTTCGTTAGGACACTTAAAAAGTATCCACTAGTAGGGGTCGTCGAATTGAAACCAAACGCACTCAGCCCACGTGCGCACGCTAACTCCACGTTTACATTACAGCCTGGCAGATGGCGCCCGCACACCCACCAGCCTAACCTGGCCCCTTACCCCGTATCTCGCGCACCGGGCTACATACCAGCTTACCCCGGTCGCTATGAATATTGCACCAAAATATGTGTAGACCTGAATTATATGAGATAGCGCTCGATAAGGGCTCTAGGTAAACTGGCTGGCGTTTTCGAAACCAATTCACCAAGGCCTCTGAGTGTTAAGTAGCTTTGCGTGACAACGGGTTTAAGTATACGGGTCCGAATGAATATGGTGCCAATTTGCGGAGGCACGCAAGCTGTATAGAGGCCTGTGTTGATGTGAGGCGCCGACAGTTGGTCGGGTTGCATTATGGGAAAAAGTAATTAAAAGTTTTGCACATTAAGGCGTTGTGGTATAGGGGATGGGTTGAAAAGGCAGATGCGGTAATTTGAATTTTTCTTTCATTTCGCCGTATAGCTTTAGTGTTTTCAGAGTTCTGTTTTGGAAATAAGAAACTGTGAAAATTTGTTTTAACCACAAAATCGTAATGGGAGGAAAAGTCTAACTTTGTGGGCACCCCGATTTTTGATACTGCGATGACGTAGCGTCTGAAAGATAAGTATTTGTGACGAAGTACCAAAAAGGTTTAATCATCAATAAAAGTAAGGATAGGTCCGCATCTGGCCGGTGCGTTATCTAAGATCATTATCATTATAGAGGGTGTTGGTTATGGGCGGCAAATTGTTTCTCCGACGAACCGTGATGCGCCGGGAGAACACACTGCACACTATTACGAGAACGAAGCGTTTGTTAATTAATTATTAAGGCCTTCATACTCACAACTCAATAAGTATGTGCTAACGACACTAGCGTCAATATTGTCTTTGATACTAAGTTAGTCTTGGGTTGTTATCGTATGTACCTAGAATGTACATCATATTTGACCTCGATCGCTCCAAATAAAAACGAATGATGGAGTCAAAAATGCATACTAGCTCAAAAACTGCCTTCTTAAAATATCAAAGTGTACTAAATAAGTAGCAAATATATTCATCAATCCTAAAGTTAATGTGTTCAATAGCGACGAGCATTTGAAAATAATCTTACTTCTTAAAGTTAAGATTTACAGGCCATTGGCACTACAAAAAAAAAATCAAGATGATAACGAGACCAAAAAGTAGGGTACCTGTCTGTTACTAAAACGTTACTGGCGCGGTAGTTATCCAGTGTACAGGCTGACTTTCCGACCGAAGGGTATCTTTGATCGGGGTTTGGTCGTGATGGAGTTAATGTCGCGATTCACGCGCGAGTAAATGGATCATGTCAGTGCTTGCTCGTTTTGTCTGCCGCTATATGTGTGTGGTACTCATGGCAGTCCTGCAGTGAGTAGGCTAGTATATCGACCGATGTGAATCTTTGATCGAATTTGGCTCATGATGAATAGTCTGACTCGAGGTGTTCACGCTGTCTACCCGATTTATGTATAATGTAAATACGCGCGGAAGTCGTCCAGTGAGCAAAGCCGTTCCGTTGACTTCTTTTATCGGAGTCGGGTCGTGCTGAAGACTTTGATTCGGGCTATCCACAGGCGTGGTAATGGAACACGTCAGAGTTTGATCAGCCTGACAGCTCGCTGTGTGGGTTCTGTAAATACTCGTGGCAGTCGTTCAGTCAGCACGCTGCTCTGTCGACCAATTGCTGTCTTTGATCGGGGTGGAGAGCCCGACTCGGGATGTTCATGCTGTGTGATCGCTGTATGTGTGTGGTAAATACGCGCGAAAGGCAACCAGTGAGTAAGCTGGCCTGTCGACCTAAAGATGACTTTGAACGGGGTTGGGTCGTGCTGGAGAGTGACTCGGGCTGTCCACAGGCGTGTAAATGGAACATATCAGTGTTCGCCTTGACGGCTCGCTATTTGTGGCCTGTACGAGTATATACGCGGGGCAGTCGTCCAGTTAGCACGCTGATCTGTCTACCAATGACTGTCTTTGATTGGGGTCGGGTACAGAGTCCGACTCAGAATGTTCACGCTCTCTGCCCACTGTATGTGTGTGGTAAATACGCGCGGTTGTCACCAGTGAGTAGGCTAGTCTGTCTACCGATGGCTGTCTTTGATCGGGGTCGGGTCTTGATGGAGAGTCTGACTCGTGATGTTCACGCAAGAGTGAATGGAACATGTCAGTGTTTGCTCGCCCTGTCGGCATTGTAATCTATAATCCTGCGACGGGATAGTACGCTAATGCTTAACGTTAAATTTGGAAAACATTTATGTCCTCATATAAAAATTGGATATTCTCTGATCGAAGCAAGAGCTTGTATAAGTACCTAATTATATTTTATATTTATTAACTGCCAAAAACAAGCCGTTGCAATTTGAAGTGCAACAACGATTTGATCTACAATTAGTATCTAATTATTCACTCTGATAGTTTCGATCGCGTGTAAAAGTGGAAATCAAGGCTAGGTTACATATCTAATTTTACAAGCTTTACTTTAACAATGTGTGCAATGTTTGTATGTATGTTTCTCCGAGTAAAATCTTGAAAGTTGAATTTGACCCACGTCACGGTTTCCGATTAAGCTATTTGGTATACAAATACGTCAGTTCACCTAGATAAGCAGTTGATGGATGTTCAAAGAAAAGTACAGTCGCATTAATATCTGCCGCAATAGAGCGCGCATAAGTGGGTGCGTAACGATGCCTTAATTTATTTTTTTTGAAATAATATTAGTCGCAATAACGCTCATTTGATATAACTATTAAATCATATAACAACATATTATATATTGACATATGACATAATTATCTTTTTTTATAATGATCATTTGATTGAATAACATTTAGTATAACATACATTAAGTATAATGAATATTTCTAATAATTAACATATGATATAACATACTTATATATTAACTTATAATATAATTATCATTTTATATAATAATCATTTGATTGAATAACATTTAGTATAACTTACATTAAGTATAATGCATATTTCTTATAATGAACATATGATATAAAATACTTTATACATATTAACATATAATATAATTATCATTTTATATAATGAACATTTGATTGAATACCATTTAGTATAACATACATTTAGTATAATGCATATTTCTAATAATGAACATATGATATAATATACTTCTAATATAATGTAATTTAAAAGAATATTTTCGAAGATACTACAGATTTAAAATGCAGGGACATAGCGGTTGCAGCGGTACCGGCCGGGGGGCCGGCGGCGCGTCCCTGTAAATAGCGCTTCGAAGGCCGTGCTTCGCCCTATAGCACTTTATGATTAGCAGCGATCGCACGCGTTTATGGCAGCTACCTATTTAGTATCAGCATTGCACCTGTGCGAAGCCGGGGCGGGTCGCTAGTATGATATAAAAGCTTGTCGTAAGGTTTACCTACCTATATATATATATTTACTATTGCAGGAATACAATAGTACGTACACAATACATGAATTTCAGCTTATCTATTTCACCTTAAGGCAGGTCCGACTTGGGTTAGGTTAGGTACGACGAGGAGCGAAGCGAGGAGGAGTGTTAGGTTGAACTGCGACCCTAACGAGCGAGCGAAGCAAGCGAGCCGCGCAGGTCTATATCAAGTGAAAAATAAACCAACCATTGCCAACTTTCCCTTAAGGCAGGTCCGACTTGGGTTAGGTTAGGTACGACGACAAGCGAAGCGAGGAGGAGTGTTAGGTTGAACTGCGACCCTAACGAGCGAGCGAAGCGAGCGAGCCGCGGAGGTCTATATTGAGTCTTGCCTTTTGCCTTTTGTACATACATTATTTTTATATCTTTTAATACATTATACCACTGATGCTTATAGCATATATTCATTATACTTGGTAAGCGTTATACCATATCATCGTTATAATAAATAATCGTTATACCATATGATCGTTATAATGAAGAAGCGTTATACCATATGATAGTTATAATAAATAAGCATTATACCATATGATGGTTATAATAAATAAGCGTTATACCATATGATCGTTATAATAAATAATCGTTATACCATATGATCGTTATAATAAATAATCGTTATACCATATGATCGTTATAAAGAATAAGCGTTATACCATATGATAGTTATAATAAATAACCGTTATATCAAATGATTAATATAGGAAATAAAAAGCCATATTTTGTAATTATATCAAACGTTTATTATATGTAATGAGTCATTATATCCTTAGAAATTATATTAAATGTTGTTATACTGAATAGAAATATATTATTTATTTTTATATCGAACATTACACACCCTGCATAAGTATATATAAAAGAAAAAATAAATGTTTTATCATATAAAGAAGTAAAAGAAAAAGCGGAATGTAGAATAAGCTGGAAATTACTCCACCGACAAGAGTTTAGCTGTTAAATAAGTATATGAAGATGTAGTATCTGACACAACTCTTTTTCTGGGGCTCATAAGACGTGTCAAATATTTTCACCCGCTTTGTTATGGCAGATATTGATGCTGGTGACTGTACAGTCTACAATAAAAAAACTTGTGACAAATATGTAATTGTTGATAGAAACTTATTTAACTTATAATTTTTGCAACTTTTACTTACTGTATTGATACAAAGATCTAAATAGAAAGCAAAATTAATTGCGATCCACTGCAGTCTAAGCAGGAGTCGAACCAGCGTCTTTGTTATACCAGAACCATCAGACGCTTGTGATTCACAACGAATTAATCCTCTACCTTCGGTAACAATACGTTACTCACGACCTATGTACCATTTTTAATTTTCAAAGGCTTAGTATCTTATAGCACCACATAAAGTAATTTAAAAGAAATATTGATGTTTTCACATTAAAAATAATATAGACAAAAAAAAGGATTATACTTCCTTTGCTTTTCCGCTAAATCACTATTTAGTATACTATATATTTTTATGTAGTTTTCACAGCAAAAAAAATACGCATGCAAATACAACAAACCACCACCAGACAGAATATACGCATGTGAGCACAATTTATTGTCACATCTAACCAAGACACTATTTAGCGGAACAGCAACGGAACTATAAATCCATTATTCCAATATGGAATTCCGCAAAGTAATGCCTGAATCTATGAATTATATACAAAAAACTTTCAATTATTTCACTCGTACAAAAAAATTGATAGGATGTAGGTAGTTTTCTAATGTGATAAAACTAAACTTAGTTCCAAAATTACAGCACATTTCGTACAAAACGTCGAGTCCCCCTCGGGAGCTAGGCGCGCGCGCCACACTCATTTCAACTTCGGTGCTAAATCGCGGCCCCGTGGCACCAGGTGGCGCCACTTCGAATCAGCGTGCAGTTTAAACTTGCATGTCTGCGGCTCTGTTGGAACTAGCGTAATGTGTTTTAGACGACGCATGTTGCATTTAAGATACTTTGCGTTGGATATCTATGGCGTATTTGTAGTAAACTAGACGGAAACATAAACCTACATAACACGAGCAGACAGTGCGTGTATTGAGTAGCAGAGGCGGGGCGTCAGAAAAATTACAAGGGGAGCCGAATCGTATTAATTTACTCATACTCGTATTTAAAGAAAAAGGTAGTTCTAAGCCTTGGGCAACCCGGTGAGAATCGGCTTATATGGACGCCACGCCACTGTTGGATAGGTATGTTTTCGCCAATGACAATCGATAATAAAATAAAGATATTGCCTGATCTCAATATTTTTTTTATTTTTATCATGTAGATCCTGATTCCTGATGAAACAAGCAAAATAAAGACCTAAGTTACAATTTTTAGTACGATGTCTTACGTGTAGCATTTTATATGAGCCCTTAAAGTTGGGTAAGAAAGTCCATTTTTAAAGTATGCGAATATTAATAGCTAATAATGCCATAAAATGTATAGTAACTTCTGTTATGAAACCGTTTCGATAAACGCAAGTTTTAACATAGCTGCAGAACATGAGTTGTTAATTTCCCCATACAAGGATTAACCGTGTGGCGTTATTATGCTAAAGCTTTAGTATGAAGCGATTTTGGGTAAAGAAAGGAAATTTTAATTTTGTTGTATCCTGGGGAGATTTTTTTTATAAGATTGAAGTAGTTTTTTCACTGATATTTTTATTATTGTGTGATCGTTCAGTAACATTCCACAGAAAAAATAGTTAAATAGCCTATTATGAAAGTTAATGTGACAATGTACTAAAGTTTGTAACTGTATAGGATGGATGCATCAGTAAATTACCAGACCCCAGAGAAGAATGGCGTTCTCTTGTGTCAGAGGCCAAGATCCTCTTCGGTTCACTGAGCCAGAGTAGTAAATTAACAACCAGGCGGTCTTCCAGATAACCTTTAGGTAGTAAAAATAGCGCAAAGTAAACAACCAATGAGTAAATGGTACACTAGAAGATAGTACTTCACTAGCGTCGTTTAAAGTAGGGAAAGATTGGTACCTGGTATTTTTTTAAATTGTCAATTTAATTGCTGGCTGGGATGTAGGTAGTTACCTGAAACAAAACATACATTTTATAAGATATTGCGTTTTTATATCAAAAACAAGTAAGTTTTCAACACACTTGGTCGTAAAGAGGCTCTTATTACACCGTTTTTATGGCTGTAATCCAGTCAATTACACACGCGTATCTTTTACATTACATAATCGCACTAGTGCCTTTTCATTTCAATTTTTGTTTTAATCTTCAGCAAATAGGTTTTAGGTACAAGAAACATTTTCGGTTATTTTAATAAATCTAAACTGGTACTTGTAAAAAGCAATTAATTTCAATAAATTATAAAGTTTTCTAAACAAAATAACATTTTGATTGTATTAAATTGATATAATTATTCAGTTTATTATATTATCAATCTTTGGCTGATTGGCCTATTAGCCTTTGCCTCAACGCTCGTGCGCGCGCATAGACAAATGCATCGGTCGCAGCGCGCCATTTTGATTTGATTTGACATATGTAAATATTTACAAATATTTCTTATTGAAGTATGATTATTTTCTTAAAATGTCAATATTGTGTAAATAGTGTCAAGCAATGATAATTATAATATAATCATTATGTAGGTATGTAAATTTGAGGTACTAATGACGGATTAATGTAAAACTTACGACTACAGGATTGGTTACGCACGTATAACCTAGACCAAATTTTAAGTAAGGTACGATTATTTTTTTGCTTTTTTCCTCGCAAGTGTGTTGAAAAACGTCGTATGAAACTCGTGTGTATTGGTCATTACACTCTCGGCTTTATACAGCACTCGTCTACAACTCGTGCTGTAAGATATATTCTCAAGTGTAATTACCAACGTACCACACTCGTATCATAAATTATTCATAATGTACTTTTACAATTTTGGTTGCTAACTCACAGTAAACAGGGTGTCAAATAATACAATGATAACAACTGATCTCTTCTTTGTAGTCACTGTTGGCAGAGTGGTCATGATCGATCGTCACAAAAATATTGATTGTTTTTTCTTCATAATTAATATTCTGTCGAGTACGTATCCGTACATTGAAGATATTTTCAAAAATATAGTGATTATGGACTATTTGAAGGTCATAGAATCGATTTTTTTGTGGATATTTGTATGATTGTATGTGTCGTTGTGGCTTCATCACGCCAAAATGGCTAAACAGATTTCAACTACGTTTGATACACGGGTAGCTGGGCAATGGGCATCCACAGATGGCTGTAGTGTACTTTTTACTCAAATATGCTGAAAAAAATAAGAAGGTTATGATGTTTTCTCCTCCGCTGACAAAGTTGCCCCTTCTAGATATAAATAAAAAATCCTACATACAAGGACCGACCTCTGATTAATGTATGTAGATATCTCGAAAAGACAATGTTTTCTTCGATATAAAGGCTTTACTTTATAGCTCTGCCTATGAACCATCAATACTAAAGTTAACGAGCGCGAGAAATGAAACAAGGATTTTTACGTCCCAAAGTAAAACAAAAATCTTGTGTACGACGATAAAACCGAAATACGCTGAATTTATCAAACTCCTCACAAAAGTAATATTTTCTTGTGTTTCCGCGATTATTACTCATTGAAATAAAACAATTTAACGGATTATATCGCGTATATTATCTCATTTTCACGGTCACGGGAGGACCATGACCTCCCGTGACCATGGAAAGCTGGAAAGCTTCCGAAACGTCGGGAACTAAAATGAGATAATATACGCGATATAATCCGTTAAATTGTTTTATTCCTCACAAAAGTGTTTGTTCCACCAGAAAAATGTTTGTGTCGCTAAAAGTGAGGCAAAATTTTAGATGACTGAAAATGGCTCGAACTCTCTTTTAATAAGCGACAGACATACTGATGGTATTTTGCATAAAATAAGTTGTATATTTATATGTATTTTATAGCTCACCAGGAGTAACGCTGCCTGCGAAGCCACCTTCAGCTTCTAACCTAGGTGGGTTCGAATCCCGGTAAGGGTAAATATTTGCGTGATAAGCATTAATAGGTATTTGTTCCTGAGTCTTAAATGTTTTCTATGTATATAATGAAATAATGAAATAATGATCTTTATTCTGTAAGTAGGCCACAAGGGCACTTTTACAAGTCTGACTCTACGGCGTTTCCCAAGAGGAGACCACTGAAGAGAAGAAAGCCGAAACAAACTCATCAGTCAGTCATTTTTTCGAAATAACTCTTATATCTATTACAATATTCGTGCTTAGCCTAACCTAAATATATGTTTTGAGTATAAACTCAATACGTAGTTCTTCAAGGAAACATATCAAAACTTATAAAAGTAAAAAAATCTAGAATATTAAAAAGCAAAATAGTGATTTTTATTTAAAACAACTTACATACGTTTGATATGCCACCTTATAAGAACCGTGTCGCGGTAAAAGTAAATTATTTGGTTTCTCTTTTGGGCCATGCATTTTTGTCTGTTAAATAGTCCTCTACCCTATAATAAGCCTTTGCCATTAGGGACTCTTTTAAGTACTTTTTGAGAGCTGGAAACGATAATTTCAAAGCATCATCTGGTAGCTTATTATAAAAATGTATACATTGGCCTACGAATGATTTGGCTACTTTACGAACGCGGAACTTTCTAATAGCGATTTTGTTTTTATTTCTAATATTAAAATTGTGGATATCTGAATTCTTTGCAAAAGACTCTAGGTTCTTAATAACATAAATAATATTCACAAATATATTGGAACGCTACGGTTAATATGTTGATGTCTTTAAAAAGTTCTCTTAAGGAGTCACGGGAGTTCAGGTTTTATATAGAACGAATCGCTCTTTTTTGTAACACAAATATAGTCTGTATGTCAGCTGTTTTGCCCCAAACCAGAATACCGTATGACATGATACTATAAAATAACTATGATATACTAAGCGAGCAGTACCAACATTGGTCAATTGTCTAATTTTTCTAACAACGTAAGCTGCTGAACTTAATTTACCTGCAAGTACTGCTAAATGGGGACTCCATTGCAAGTTCTTGTCCAGTGCTATACCTAAGAATAATGCCCTATCCACTATTTCGAAACATTCACCATTGAGCGATATAGTAGAATCCACTGCTCTATCATTCGGTAAAGTAAATCTAACACATTTCGTTGTCTAAGCATTCAATAGCAGATTATTAATAGTAAATCAGACAAGTACTTTAACTAGTACACTATTAATTTCGGCATAGTCTGTTGCTTTTCGGTCAACTTTGAAAATTAATGATGTATCATCAGCAAATAGTACTATATCACAAAGATTTTCTACTATACATGGTAAGTCATTTATATAAACCAAAAATAGAAATGGATCTAAGATAGAGCCCTGTGGCACTCCTAGCTTAACTGCAGCTCCACTGGATTGGGTTCCATTTACAACAACTGTTTGTGTTCTATTGCTGGGATATGAAGACATAAGGCTTAAGGTATTTATAGACAGGCCATAATGTTCCAATTTCAAAATGAGTGTTCCACGATCAACGCAATCAAATGCCTTAGAAAGGTCACAAAAAACTCCAATTGCATCACAAGATTTCTCCCAGATGTTTTAAATATATTTAATGAGTACAGATGCTGCATCAGCCGTGGAACGTCCCCTTGTGAAACCGAACTGTTTACTACTAAGCAGTTTATTTCTATTGAAGTGTCCCAGCAGATCCATCAACATTAACTTTTCGAAAACTTTACTTAATACAGGTAGTATAGATATCGGACTTAAATATTGCCTTATCCAAGCATTTACAATAAAAAAAAATATTATCTAGACAGGTTTCACTACTAATTCCCATGCGGGTTGGCTCAAAATACAAATTGACCAAGTGAAAAGATTTAAACAAACTTAACAACTTCACAGTGTTACTATTCGATTCAAGTAAATTAACGTTGAAGTCTCCACATACTATAACATGTTTTTGCCTTTACAAACTATTTTAAGACATTTTCCATAGTGCATTCAAATGTATGGAAATCAGCAGGTGGTCTGTAAATACATATAATTTAATAGGTCTCTAATTCTACACAAGCAATTTCTATAATCCGTTCTATTGATAATCTAACAATATCTTCTTATCTTATAAATAATATTATCTATTACATATATCGTCGTTTTGGAGTAGACAGTAGACTAGACAGTACTCCAAAACAGCCTTATTGATCTTACCGTAGAACTAGTTCGATTTGTCTAAAATTGTCCCATAATTATTTATTTATTATATTATTTTAGCCTTATCTCTTCCATAACATGTTTTTCACTATATATACTACTTGCTTCTGCCCGCGACTTCGTTTGCCCTAAATTCGGTTATCACGGATAAGGGTATTTTCCAGGATAAAACGTAGCCTATGTCCTTCCCCGGGACTCAAACTATCTCCATACCAAATTTCATCCAAATCGGTTCAGCAGTTTAAGCGTGAAGAGTTAACAGACAGACAGACAGACAGACAGACAGACAGGTACACTTTCACATTTATAATATTAGTATGGATTTTACAGTTGTAAAAATGAAATTTCTGCATATTGAAGACATTAAACAAACTGAAATGGATTGTTCGAATGTCACTAAATCGAATAATATTTTGAATCTTTTGTATGTTTGTATGTCTTTGCGGCGTTCATCATGCCAAAACGATAAAACGGTTTTATTTTGTTTATGGTACACGAATTGCTTAGAACTCACGTATACTTTAATATGATATTTTTTACGAGATTACGCTGAAGCTTCATTCGCGGACGAGGAAAAAGCCATAAATCTTTTTTGCTTCAGTGTAGTCGGGTAAAAAGGATCCTTCAGCGATAGACTCAGCGACCTTCAAATGGTCCGTATATATTTTTTTGTATCTTCCATGTACAGACATATCATTTTCTTCAACTTTATAATTGTTTAATAGTAGAGCTCTAAGTAACCTGTACATCCATTTGCATGTCTATGAAAATATCCCCCTGTTGTTCATCGTATGTTATACGTCGTATCTGAATTGAGCAGATGCTGTATCGGTATACGCGGACGGGGTTTAAGGCAAATGTCGACAATGCGTAAGCGCTTTACAAGTTTGTCGTGTGGAGATTAGAAGCGAAAATGTTGTCTAGGCGCCATTGTTGTGGGCGGGGTTAACAACAATACATAGCGTAATGTTAAAGCGTTTGTATACGTTGTTTCGAAATTTTATTCGAAGATTGTCGTTGAATGTTCATGTAGCGCCCAGCCCAGTAGTTGGTAACCCGGTCCTCGAAGTTTAGATCTCAACTACTAAAATGTCGGACTTAGAGGCATGGCATATCCGGACTGCTGAACTAAATCACAAAATGTTGGAAAAGATCGCAGAATTGAACATAGAAAACCTCGAAACTCCCCGGGACGCTTACCTAGCGCGAGGAGAATTTAAGACACTATGACGAATAATTGAATAGGTGAAATGCTTGTTTGCCCCCTATGCCATAAAAAAAATAATCCTATACATTCCGAGCAAACACATGAGACGCTAGCCCTAAGGAGCGGTCGCTCCACGCCTCCATAGAATTAAATAAACTTAATAATTTTTGGCATCTACTTATTGTGATTTAACACCTTCAGCTTACACAGATCTTTTAGACATAAGTTAGCTGACACAATCTTACGGGAACTTATACAGTACTATGTAAGTTTCTGTGAAAAAAACATTTTTGTGACAAGCTTTTATTGCCAACTGTACTTTTCTCTGAACATCCATCAATTACTCACTGAGACGACTCTAAGGAGCCCAAACTCAGTAGGATTTAATTATTTTATTACAAAATTCATATGTCCACCTTCCCGCTTCATCATCAGATCAGATTGATGGTATCAAACTATTGTCACCAAACTTACAAAAGTATGCTTTTTAGCTCAATTTAACTTGCAAGATTCCACCCGAACATATAGGATACTAATCCTAACTTTTCCTAAATAGTAAATTACATGCTAACCTAAAAATATGTGTTTAATGCCAACCAGCTGTTTTATCACAAGGAAATAAATTTAGTGTATGAAATCCGCAATGTGGCACTTAAAATATTAACTTCCTGTTACTTTATTTACGAGAAAATGGGAGATTAAGACAAAAAAGGTGTACTATTAGGTTACAATGTTGTTTACTATTTAGGATAAGTAAGGATGAATAATCTATACATAAAAGCAAGTTAAATAAAAGCTTGTAATAAAGAAAAAGAATACGATTTCTTCACAATTTCATAGTAGAGATAGCTTAGTGGCAGCGACACACTCATCCATCCACTTCAACCATCCAATATAATATCCACATTTTTCCATAATGTATCGTTTTTATCTCAAAATTACAGATGTACGTGAGGCTGAGGAATCGCTCCCGCCAGCGGGTGATTGATTAAAACAAATCCAAGATGGCGGAGAACAGATGCGTATTGACAGGGAATTATTATTGCTTTGTGTTCTATTCCCGAGGAAAATTGTAACGTCCTTTGGATTTTTTTACAATTTTCCCGTCCACATTTATAAAGGTGTTGAATTAAATTTTCAATCGGGAAATATCAAAAATTAAAAATACGAAATACAGATTACTACTATTCTATACTATAATTACTACTTAATTTACTTTAAAGACTAGATGAATAACTTTTTGGTCCCCAAGGTCAAATTCCTCGAATGTCCATTGTCCTGGAATGTCTAATTACTCGAATGTCCATTTGCCATAAATGTCTAAGTACTAGAATGTCCATTTGTGTTAAATGTCTAATTACTCGAATGTACATTTGCCTTTAATGTCTAATTACTCGAACGTCCATTTGCCTTAAATGTCTAATTACTCGAATGTCCATTGGCTTGATACGCCTAATTTCTCGAATGTCTATTGCCTGACTATCTGACTAACTGACTGCTGACTGTCTAACTGCCTCACAGACTGACTGCTTGACCATTACATTGTTCATTGAAATAAAACAATTTAACGGATTATATCGCGTATATTATCTCATTTTAGTTCCCGACGTTTCGTTTCCCGTTTCGGTCCACCCGTGACCATGGAAAGCTGGAAAGCTTCCGAAACGTCGGGAACTAAAATGAGATAATATACGCGATATAATCCGTAAAATTGTTTTATTTCAATGAGTAATAATCGCGAAAACAGAAGAAAACATTACATTGTTGTAGAGGGTGGAAAGTAAACAATAGATTGAGAGTGAGTTCGAGGGTTGATCCATCATTTAAGAGGATATTTTTGGCCCATTATCATACACCGTTTTGCTTGTTTTGCGTAGGTACTGTGTGTGTCTTTAAAAAAATCATAATTATATAATAAAAAAAAGCTTAAATTTCCAGATCAGGAAATCCCTATTCTTAAAAATTCTATCCTTACAAGTTTATTGAGCCGTGAAAGGAAACACTTTTTTAAAATTGCAATATTAAGGATTTGCGATATTAGCTGACTGAAGGTTTTCGGAAAGCTAATCGTTTCTTCAATTCCGCACCCTTTTCCCGCGACCCTTTTGGGTTGAACCCTTTTAATCTTTACACAATGACGGTAAGAAAATGGGCAAACAAAGCACATTTTTCACTTACAGTATAATCCGGGATAAAACATGGCGTAATTGGGAAAATTTGTTTACATCACAAATTAGTAAAAAATAAATGTCAGAAGAATGAAGATATTAAAAAACCGGCCAAGTGCGAGTTGGACTCGCGCATCGAGGGTTCCGTACAAAATAATATACGCTACAAATGGCCGTATCTATGAAAATACGGTAATATCAGAGTAGTTCCATCCTTTTATATTCTACAGACAAACATAAAATTATACCGCTTTTTAGTATTTGTTGGTACAGCGGCAACAGAAATACATCATCTGTGTAATTTTCAGACGGACAGACAGACAGACGGACGGATAGCGGACTCTTGGTAATAGGGTCCCGTTTTACCCTTTTGGTACAGAACCCTAAAAACGAGATTAATATCGATAGTTATACACAGCGAATCCCTTTGAACCTTCAAACCTTCCTCTATGGCCAGTCTTCAAGAGGGAAGTGAATAGGTTCTTAAAGGGTCGGCAACACGCACGTACTGCCCCTGGCGTTGCAAGCGCTCATAGGCTGCGGTGACTGCTTAACATCAGGCAGGCTGTACGCTTGTTTGCCACCTTATTAGTATAAAAAAAATAGTTCCCTAAAATAATTGTGCAACATTTGAAGGAGACATCCGTGAACTTTATTTCAACACCTTTAAGATCATTTTCGGTTAAGTTTTTCCCATACTTTTGTCTGACTCTAACGCACCTTATCTAAAAACTGCTAATTTCTTATTCTATACATTGAATATTCCTAAAGTTTATCTTGTTTGTTTTTAAATAAACGATATTCTTACACACATATTTGAAAACAGAAAAAAGAATAGATGTGCCATCAGCTTGTGGCAGCTTCGTGTTTTTAACCTAATTGAAAAAAAAATTGCAAAATAGTTTATTTTTTTAGGGTTCCGTACCTCAAAATGAATATAACAAGCCTTATAGGATCACTTCTTTGTCTTTCTGTCTGTCAGGCCACGTGAAGATATCAAGTTTAAATTAATATCAAAGACGAAGATGGTGTTTCTAAAAGCAGTTAAAACGAAAATGAAGCCTGTAAGTAAGTGTAATAAAAAATATGACCATTTATGTGGCAAAATATAGTGATGTTTTTACATTCGCCAGCAGCTAAATCAAAACCTACAGGGTACTTCCCGTTGACCTAGAATGAGAGCAAATAAAAAAAAAATGTCATAAAAAAAAATAAAAAAAAACAACAGTTCTCAGACTACAAAAACAAAAACCTTTTTTCTTATACTGTCTGTCTTCCGAGAAATATTATGAAACACAGGCTTATTTCTGCTGCTGATAAAATAATCTTAAAGCGCTAATTTTTTT
Organism: Hedya salicella; assembly: GCA_905404275.2. Taxonomy (NCBI): domain Eukaryota; kingdom Metazoa; phylum Arthropoda; class Insecta; order Lepidoptera; family Tortricidae; genus Hedya; species Hedya salicella. The sequence goes on along the minus strand of FR990098.1, from coordinate 755,266 downwards.
TTAAATCTTAAATCAAATATTATTGAATAACTCGCAACCGGGTTACTTTAGTAATACAGAATCCGCGGTACGCTAATCATACTCACGCTTGCTCGATATTTCTTTTAAAATTATACAACATGCCGACGTTACGCACTAATGTTCTTAAGTATTATCATGATAAGTGCTAATCTCTACTATTATAAAGATGTAAGAATGAAATGTTTGTATGTACGTTGTGGCTTCATCACGCCAAATCGGCTAAACGGATTTCAACTATTTTTGGTACACGGGTAGCTGGGTATCTCCAAATGGTTATAGGATACTTTTTACCCGACTACGCTGAAGATAAAAAGAGGCGTTAGGACTTTTTCTTCTCCGCGAACGAAGTTGCGGGCGCCTAGTAGTATTAAATTAATACCGTGGCCCCGTTGATTATCACAATTCGTCAAGTATTTTCTCGACCGTGATTGAATCAACTCAAAAATGATCGGCCACGCCTCATAATAACTTAGTTTAATCAACACGTTATCGGTTTAATTTTCTTTAATAAATAAATTGATTGTCCACATGTCAGCGCGTGACGCGAAAATGGTTTAAAAGGCTCGCGGTGCGCAGACGCAGCATCATCAGCAAGCAGCTAGCTTGCTGAGAGGTCCAAGATGGTAGCCATCAAACTTGGTCTTCTGTCCTTCTTGGCAATTGTTATCAACGCTCAGGGTAAGTTTCATTTATTTTTTCAATATTATTTAGAATCAATGCTATCTACTTAACAATCTTGATGTTTTACCATCACGATCTTCGTGCATTAAAGTGAATTAATTCAGTTAGAAAGTATATTCTTAAAATAGAAAGATCTAAATAATGAATAAAATTCAAGACTCCCACCGGATTTGAACCAGTGCCTTGTGCCTTGCCGGGGCGCATGCTCTGCCAATTGAGCTACAGAACCCAGTCACCTTGTCTTCAAATTTTATCACTATTATTTAGATCTTTGTATTTTAAGAATATTATTTAGCATTAACAAACATTCTGAAACTACTTGTAATTTTATCTCGACTAACTGACAATTGTTTGGGGTCTCCTTCGGAATCGATAATGCCCTTTGTCCTAATGTATCGTTTGTCCTTATGTATAAAAAACAGTAAATTTTTCAGGATTTTTTAAAAGATCATCGAATTGATTATGTTAGGTTAGGTTTGTTTTATAAGAATCCTGAAAAGTGTACAGTTTCGTAAACAAATGCGTTAGGACAAATTATAAATTACGACAAACGATAAATTGGGACCAACGATGGAATCCCGATATAGATCCAATTATTTGACATATAATCTGACTTTACGGGTCTGTGCGACAATACAGATCTGATTGTTGGGGTGTAATTCAAGGTTCCTTCAAAATATTCCTTGAAATTTTCACAACACAACTGAATTAATGGCAATACTAAAATATTAACAACAAAAAAACCGGCAGTGCGAGTCGGACTCACGCACCGCGGGTTCCGTATAAAATATACGCTACAAACGGCCGTATCTATAAAAATCCAGTGTTAGCAGAGCCCTACTCCTAAGCAAAATGTACGCGGTGCTAGATCATTTTATATTGGTTACTGACATAGACACACAGACATTAAATTATACTGTTATTAGCATTTATTGTTATAGCGGCAACAGAAATACATCATCTGCGAAAATTTCAACTGTCTAGCTATCACGTCATGAGATACAGGCCTGGTGACAGACAGACAGATGGACAGCGGAGTCTTAGTAATAGGGTCCCGTTTTACCCTTCGGGTACGGAACCCCAAAAATGCTGAACCCAAAAGTTTAGCTTATTTTTTGTCATATAACTGTAGTGGCAAACAAGCGTACGCTCAATCTGATGACACGCAGCTACCGAAGTTTTGCCGACCCCTGGAAAACCTGTTCACTCCCTTATTGAAGAACTCAATATTGTAGCCCCAATAAAAAATTTAGTTGTTTTTCTTAATACACTTGACCGCTTCAATCTTCAATCTACCTATAGAAATATTTTGGTCCCAAATTAATTGATAACAATAAACCGACGAAAGAACTAATCAAAATATGTTGTTGTTTCAGAAATTAGTACCCGCAATGGTACGTATATCAAATAACCATCACGGTATAATATCTCGTAAATAAATATATACAACTGATTGAGCTAAATTGAATTATGGATATTATTTCTAGCGCGATTTGGACTGAAACTTTCCCTTAAACGTTTTTACAAACAATTTTTCAAGTTCAAGTTCAAATCGTAACGTTGTGTTTAAAAATACAGACATGTCATAAATTAAAATACCTATGCGTCCAACGCCTCTTGGAGGTGTTAACTGATACGCCAGTGTAAATACCTAACATCAATTCAAGCCTCGCCTGAAGGCCGGTCCGGTCCATAGGCTCATTACCATTAGAGTCTGGTCCATTGTTACATCTTTCCTTTCATAAGGTTATTTCATGGTTCTCCTAATTTCTAATTTCTGACTCCACGTCAACTTAAACTTCAAATAGTTCTTTCAAAATATGTTGATTGTCAATAACCTTGTTTTCACAGTGAGAAACTACGTTTTTTGGTTTGTTTATAATGAGAACCCATATCATCGTAGATCATAATTTGTAAAACATTATAGGATTTCGAACGGTAAAATTTTGATACCAATATTTTACAAATCCGTTAATTATTTTTAGGTTGGGGTGAAGACAGTGGAAATGAAGAGGGCAGTAAGACAGGCGCTAACGCCTACGCTGATGCTCTGGCGAGTGCATCAGGGCTCGGTGGCTTAGGAGGTGGCAGTGCTAATGCCCAAGCTCTAGCCAACGCCCTCGCTAATGGCGGCGGTTACGGAGGCGGCAGTGCCAATGCTGATGCAAGCGCTAATGCACTCGCCAATGGCGGCGGTTACGGAGGTGGCAGCGCAAGTGCTAATGCCCTCGCCAATGCGCTTGCCAATGGAGGCGGTTACGGGGGCGGTTACGGAGGCGGCAGTGCCAATGCTGATGCAAGCGCTAATGCGCTCGCCAATGGCGGCGGTTACGGAGGTGGCAGCGCAAGTGCTAATGCCCTCGCCAATGCACTTGCCAATGGAGGCGGTTACGGGGGTGGTTACGGAGGCGGCAGTGCCAATGCTGATGCCAGCGCTAATGCGCTTGCCAATGGCGGCGGTTACGGAGATGGCAGCGCAAGTGCGAATGCCCTCGCCAATGCACTTGCTAATGGAGGCGGTTACGGAGGCGGTTATGGAGGCAGCACTGCAAGTGCAGATGCCAACGCTAATGCGCTCGCCAATGGTGGCGGTTACGGAGGTGGCAGCGCAAGTGCGAATGCCCTCGCCAATGCACTTGCTAATGGAGGCGGTTACGGAGGCGGTTACGGAGGCAGCAGTGCAAGTGCTGATGCTATAGCCAATGCGCTCGCCAATGGGGGCGGTCTCGGAGGCGGCAGTGCAAGTGCTGAGGCCATTGCCAATGCTCTAGCTAACGCAGGTGGCTTGGGAGGTAGCAGTGCAAGTGCTGAGGCCATTGCCAATGCTCTAGCTAATGCAGGTGGCTTGGGAGGTGGAAGTGCCAGCGCAGAAGCCATAGCCAACGCACTCGCTAACGCAGGTGGTCTGGGAGGCGGCAGAGCCAACGCAGAAGCCATAGCTAATGCGTTTGCTAACGCAGGAGGTTTGGGAGGCGGCAGTGCCAGTGCAGATGCTATTGCTAACGCCATCGCCAACGCTGGCGGCGCCGGCAGCAGTGCTAGTGCTAACGCGAACGCTGAAGCCAACGCTAACAGTGTATTAGGACCAGAAATTGACATCCGACCATGTAAGTCGTATTGTAAACTATTATGTAAAATTGACTTTCACTCTTCTATCCTATCTCAGCTTTGAATTAATTTTCTCGAATTCCTTTGGTCTTGAAGAGTTTGAGTCTACACTACCTGACTCTGACTTGTTTTTGCAAACGTCGGGTGACTTACCGCCGATCAAGACATTTTAAAAAGCAATATTTTTATTTGTGTATTTCACTATAATATATTTAAACGTTTCAAAAATAGCTATAGTTCCTACCAGTACTGACTTAAAAATATTAACTACATTTTTAAGTAAGTACGTCAGGATAATGTTGAGACTAAAACAGACCAAGCAATTGTATTTACTTTGATATTTGATTTTGTGTACAGTGAAATCGTTTGAGTTTCATTTGGATTGATAATTATTAATACGTTTTGTTCAGTTCCAGCTGTATGTCAATACAATGGTCAAATGATAGTAAGACCAGCCACGGGTTTCCTTGGACCACATATGACGGCTTGCCCTCCGATAGAAGTCTGCGGATGCTTCCAGGGTCCGACCGGACTTTACTTGAACTGTCGACGATGCCCCGGCTGTGGTAAGTGTCCTGCCAGCTCGCAGCGTGGCAACATTGTCTTCAACGCAACGATAGCCTGCTCGTGGCAACGGAATCGCGTTATACAGTGTGCACTTAAATTGTGCACCATCGCATTCAAATAACAAGCAATTTCTAAATAGTTCACTCCGTCAAATTATATACATAATGTTGTGGTAATTTCAGGTCAGACATGTGACTTTTATTGAATTATCAAAACATTTAATGATTAAATAGCTTATTATTTGAGAGCGTCAACCGCCTCACTTTTATTGACATAATTTTTCCAGTCTGTCCTTACAGACTGGCAAAATTATGTCAATAATCGTGGCATTTCGAACTATTTCGTGGAACCCGATCGAGATTCCATGAAATATAGTTGGAAATCCCATTCCCATTCTATACTATTATAAACTTGTAGAAATGATATGTCTGTATATTGACTATTTCAAGATCACTGAATTAAAAAAGTATGTGGCTTCACCACGTCAAAACAAAATGGTTAAACAGATTTCAACTACTTTCGGTATATGTAGCTGGGGCATCCACAGATGGTTATAGAATACTTTTTATCCGATTACGCTGAAGCAAAAAAGAGGGTTTTGATATTTTCTCCTCCGCGGACGAAGTTGCGAGCGCCTTCTAGTAATTTATTAATACATTTATATCTATAAATAAAAATAAATTCAAGCATTTCGACTTAAACCCACGAAAGTGTAACGGTATTAAGGTCCAAATGATCATGCTTATTTTTTTTTTTACAGTGCCACCATATCCAGGTATGTAGTATATATGGTATATTAAGCTGAGTTAACGCACCTAACTTAAACATGAATTGGGTAGGTCGTTCAAACTATTTTAGCAGTACTGGATTAAAAATTTGAGGCCCAAATTCGTCATGTACTGCTGTAGTTCACAGTTGATTAAGGGCTATATAATTACGTCTGTCAATGTTGGCTTTTTAGAGCAAACAAGCGACAGCACTGACTGCAGACCATGTAATCTGTTAACATTTCCGCCACCATACAATGGTAAAATAAAGCCTAATAATACAATAAATTATTATTATTCAATATTATTAAGAAAATGTGTACGTATTGTATATTCAGGAAATATTATAGCTAAGATTTTCTCAGGACCAGACCCAGGACCACAACCAGGACCGCAGCCAGGACCCATATTTCCGATAATACCCATCCCGCCACCGGGGCCCGCACCGGGCCCGGGACCATGGCCCGCTCCCGGCCCCAGACCTTGGCCGAGACCATGGCCGCTTATATGTAAGAACCAGTCCAATAACTACCGGCTCCTCGAGTCTAGCTACCAACACTCGCTTTCATCTTCAATAACCAGATCTGAGCCATTCGCTTTTTAAACTTGTTTTAATGTCTCAAATTTAAAACTAATTGCAATGTCAGTAAATATTGGATTTGAGATTTCTTAATAAATATATTTTTTCAGGCCCACCACCAACTGTTATCCCTGGACCACCACGTCCGTACCCAGTACCGGTACCGGTACCCGGAAAGAACGTCATTGTACGTGTACCCGTCCCCGGTCCAACTATCAAGGTCCCGGTTCCAGTACCCGTACCGGTCCGTATCCCTCAACCCTACCCGGTACCTTCTCCACCCCAAATCATTCGAATTCCTGTGCCCGGGCCTGTGAGACGTATTTACATATCTGTGCCTTCACCACCTATAAGGGTACTAATACCGGGCCCAGAGAAAGACATACCTGTGCCAGTACCGGTCCCGTCTCCTCCGATCCGTGTGCCGTACCCAGTTAACAAGTACATCCCCGTCCCAGGCCCGAACGTTCTCGTACCGGTACCTGTTCCAGTCATCCGTAAGTGTACCAAAAATGCATTCAATTGGAAAGTTAATCTCTTAATTGTTTCTTCAATATCAGTTCGTTTTTTCAGGTAACAAGATCTTCCCGGTGCCGTTCGTCATATATGTTTGTAAGAAATCTTTTTACTCGGTCAAAACCTATCGTAATCAACACAATCAATTTAGAAACCAAAATCTACATTAAATTTCTTCATTGTATTCGTGTCTCTTGTAATATATTCATATGAGTGGGATACTTTAGTTCTATGAAATCAAAGACCAACTTATTATTATACTGGAAAAGCTAACAAAAATAGATTGCCTCTGTCTTGCTTGATATTGTTGAATTTACATCAAATACTGAAGTCATAAGAAGAATTATTTTTATTTCACAGCACCCCAGTGCAGACTTCGCGAACCAAACGTGCCGTTCGTGCTCCCTGACAACCCCTGCCTCGTGTACACCTGTCGCATCCGGTACAACTACATCTACGTTGAAAGCTCAGTCATCCCTGGCTGCGGCGGAGGTAAAACATTCATTATAAAGACAACACGTTTGGCTCAGTGGGTTGAAAAACGACCTACGAAGCTAGCGGTCCCGGATTGAATCCCGGCCTGGACAAGTGTTTGTGTGATGACCACGAATGTTTGTTACTGGGTCTTGGATGTTTTCTATGTATTTAAGTATTATGATTTATCTTTATATTATGTATATCGTTGCCAGGTACCCATAGTACAAGCTTTACTTAGTTTGGGACTAGGTCGATTTATGTAAAATTGTCCCTGTGTTATTTATTTTATTTAAAGCTCATTTTCTATCATTCAAAACAAACAGATAATAAGAGTTATCTATCAATTCATGAGCTGCCACCACTAAGCTACCTATTATTGGATATGGGGTAATTGGATAGTTGTGTCAAAATACATCAATTGCAGCACACAGTTTAATAGTCCTTGTAAAATTGCCTGAGCGGGAAAGCTCAGAATTATTTGATTTTAATAAACCCTGATCAAACTTGAACTTTTTGACGACACGTTTACCTAAGTTGGTTGCACAACGGCTTACAAAGATGGCGATCCCGGTTTCGTTCTTAGATGTTTTCTATTTATTTAAGTGTAATATTTATCAATATAAGTAAGTATATACCTAGTATCCATAGTACAAGCTGTGTCTAGTTTCGGACTGTGAGTATAATAATGTCCTCTGATTTTTTTTTAATTTTCAGGTGGACTAATATTAACAGGTGGTTCAAGTGCTCATGCACAGGCCGATGCTCAAGCGCTGGCTTCTGGAGGATCCGCCGACGCCCAGGCACAAGCTGAGGCTCAGGCACTCGCTCAAGGTACAATTATTTCACAATATTTCAATTGTGAATAAATCTCTCTCTCTCTTCCTAGCTAGCATCCCACATGGTGGTGTGGTCAGCTTTTCGAACTCGTCTCCTCCACTTTGCTCTGCCCTCGATTATTAATTAATTTACAATTCCAGAGCAATTCTCTTACCGATGGAGTGGAGGACAATATGTCCAGCCTCACCACTTAGATAGTTGGCAGTCCACAACTGTGCGTTTTTCTAGAAATTTCCTGCCTCGCACGACTGAACTGTGGAATAAATTGCCACCTGCAGTATTTCCGGACCGATGTGACCTTCAAACTTTCAAGAAAAGAGCGTACTCCCACCTGAAAGGCTGGCAACGCACTTGTGGCTCCTCTAGTGATGCAGGTGTCTATGGGCGACGGTGATCGTTTACCATCAGGCGAGCCGCCTGCTCGTTTGCCTCCTATGTCATAAAAAAAAGTAATCGCCACTTTTACCTAACATCTGCTAGCCTTTTGATTTGATAGGACACAGTGTCTACTTTCTTCTTTACTTAATTGAAATAACTAAATTATTGGTTTTACTTTGCTTCTTCTTCCTTTCATTATTGAAAAAATAAAACATCCATCCAATCATATTTCTTCTTCTTATTAATATTTGCATTAAAGAAGTAATTACTACTTCTTATGGTTATGGCACACCTTAGAAAACAGTACAAAGTAAAATAATACATTCAACGATATATATATAGTTTTCAGCATATATACCTTTTTACCTTAGCCATACTAAATATATCTTCATTGGTCTTCCTTACGGTCCTGTTAATATTTTTTATTCGCCAGCGCCATATCTCAAAACCTCAAACCCTTTTTTAAACCTTTGTGTCATTGTCCGCGTCTTATTTCCGTACAAAGCAAATTAATAAAGTAATGATCTATTGAAATACTAGTGAATTGGAGATATTTTGATAACCATGAATAATGGATGGATAGTCTGAATATTTTTTTAGATCTTTTGAGAATTAGTAGTACGTGTGTTTTATTGGCATGAACCGAAACTAAAGAGCTCTTAATTGACAGGTGGTGGATACGGAGGAGCTTCGGCTAATGCTCAGGCTTTGGCTCAGGCTTTGGCTCAAGGTATGTACCTTGCTCAATAATAGTTTTTTTACTGTAATTTATATGTAACCTTTAGATATTTATTAGGGTGGGCCAGTCTTGTATTGAAAAACAATAGATACATTTTTTATAATCCGTTGCTAAAATTTTATACCTTAAATCAAAATTAAATATTTGTATAGCATTTGGAATTGATCTTCTGCCTCCGGATCAAAATTTACTATAGACATTGTATGAGCACACTGGGTGATGAGTCACGTTTTTGTTGAAAAGGTACGGTAATTAGGCGTAAAGAATCCAATGAAGAAGAAAAAAAAGCCATATTATTTTTTTCAGCTCCCCATACATATTTAAAATTTTCACACATTACCCGGAAGCACTGAAACTAAAATGAAAAATTAATAAAAAGTAAGACGTAATATTAACACCAAATGGCACCATTTTCCAATTTTGACCTTTGACAAACCAAGAAAAAGTAAAAATGACCCACCTTGATATTTATGTATCTAATTTATTGATCCAAATTACTCCATAGATATTAAGGTATGAGGAGGTATGCTCACAACTTTTTTACATGACTAAATTAGAAGTGAGATTCATACGAAAACCAAGGTCGTTGACATAGTTCATAGAGTTGCCAGACTTACTTAAGTGGAAGTGGGACGAGCACATTGCTCGTAGAACCGGTGAGTAGGTTCTTGAATGGCGAGTGAGCATCGGATAACGCGGCCTTAGCTCCTCTTAATTCTTTATCAGTGGAGGAGGACTTTGCCCTGCAGTGGATGCCTTTGGGCTGATATGGTGTCTCTACAAGTACCTTTTTTTTTAGTTATTCCGTTTCTCAGTTTGGACGCTGGCGAGCACTTTCGAGTTGTGAGTTGGTGTCTCGCTCTGAAGGAGCGATTATTTTAAGGATGTAAAAATATATACTCAAGAAGTTTTGAAAAATGTGGATCTGAAATGTTTAAAGTAGTGACAGAATAGAAATTTTGAGTATAATTGAAGAGTAGCGGAAAGAATACAATATGTGCAGTGAAGGTGTGAAAAGGTTCGTCACTTTTCAACTCTGTGAGATGGTGAAAAGTAAAGAAACTTTTCATTCCACGACTGTACTATAATTGAAGATTTTAAATCAGTTTTGAATACAGGTGGTGGCTACGGAGGTGGTTCAGCTAATGCTCAAGCTTTAGCACAAGCGCTTGCTCAAGGTACACCTATCACCCAATAAGAGTAATTTGATTGAACTTGCAAAAATATATTTTTTTGATTTTATATTTCGCCTTGTTATCCAGGTCTTGGAGGATACGGCGGCAGTTTGGCTGATGCTCAAGCTCAAGCCCAGGCACAAGCTCAAGCCGCTGGTAACCTAACGCACCACCTTTTTATCAAGTTTTTGAACACAGTCACAGAGTTTCTAGCATGTTTCTTTCCAAAGGCAGGAGTGGTAGTGATATGATATGATTGTTATTCAGAAACAATACGTAGATTGAGTTTGAAATATAATAAAATGCACTTACAATAAATAAAATTTGATAAAATTAACTTAATCGCTGGCTAATATATAGACTATTTCATTAGTACTCAACTACACATTGCAAACTTAATAATACTGGTTATTTTTAATGACGATTTCTTCAATACTCTCCTAACACCCTCCCAATAAAAACATCTTTATTTTCTACTAAACAACGTATGAGTAATAACGTTTAATTCGGTGGGAAGTGATGTCAGCAAGATAGACATTTTAATTCGAGAAGCTTAAATCAGTCACATTTTCAGGACTTGGCGGACTTGGCGGATATGGCGGCGGTTCGGCAGAAGCTCAAGCTCAAGCTCAGGCTCAAGCTCAAGCCGCAGGTAACCTAACTTCAAACCTTTTTAGCAAGCTTGTGAACTATTCAAAGGCAGGAGCGGTAGTAATGGCACCAAGATAGACATTTTAGTTCGCGATCTTTAAGAGGATATACTAGCAAAAGGCCTTTTGGAAATTAGGTACTTTTAAAAACTATTGCTATCGTATCGCCTTAAATCCCCCGCCTTTTACAGTGCAAAAGGGACAACTGCAGCTCGGAACGATCTGACCTACAAAAAATTGGCGAAAACAGGGTTTCGTAGTACCCTAATTTCCTCTTCCAAAACTAGACTAATATTAGTTTTTCTTTCACATATATTATAACGAGAGCTTCGGCTATGCTTCTATGTTTTCTGTTTTTCTTTTATATTGGTTAAATTTGTTTACTGAACGTGTGCTTATGGCGCCGGATGGTGGCATTTATTGCAGTTTTAGAGGGCCCCTAATTCTTAAAATAAACAAATTATTAAGAAAAATAAAACATAGGGGCATGGCACAGGTAAGTATAGATTATATTTATAAAAAAAAATGCTAAGACAATTATCTAGAGAGGAAACGGGGGATTACGTTTGTATGGAGGAACGGCCACCAGTATATCCTCTTAAATAAGGTTTATTTGTCCAGGACTTGGCGGACTTGGTGGATATGGTGGTAGCTTAGCTGACGCCCAGGCCCAAGCTCAAGCTCAAGCTCAGGCGCAAGGCCTTGGCGGACTTGGCGGATATGGCGGCGGTTTGTCAGAGGCTCAAGCTCAAGCCCAGGCTCAAGCTCAAGCGGCAGGTAACCTAACCTACAACCTTGCTTGCAAGTTTTTAAACATAATCCCAAAGTTTCTACATTGTTCTCTTTCAAAGACAGGAGCGTTAGTAAAGGCAGCAGGATAAGCATTTTAGATCGAGATCATTAAATCAGTTTCATTTAGTGTTGTGGATAACGCTCATTTGGAGGCTTATAAGCTCAATCCTCAAAGACTCGATGCTATTTAAGAACCTTGTTGGTTTCATTTACCCATATGAATGCAAAATATTGTCTTTTCGTCACTCGAGTCTTTAAGTCTCGAGAGTCTTTAGGGTTCGAGTCTTTAAGACTCAAAATGAGCGTTATTCACAACACTAGTTTTATTGTTTCAGGTCTTGGCGGACTTGGCGGATATGGGGGCAGCTTAGCTGATGCCCAGGCCCAAGCCCAGGCTCAAGCTCAAGCGCAAGGCCTATATGGCGGATACGGTGGCGCTGATGCGCAGGCGCAGGCTCAAGCTCAGGCTCAAGCTCAATCTTTAGCGCAAGGCTTGCTGGGTGGGTATGGCAAAGGCTTAGTCGATGAGCACCTCCAGGCTCAGGCTCAGGGCTTGGCACAAAGCACTCTGGCTTCAGCTTTAGCGAAAGCAAAAGCTCAAGCTCTAGGTATGTAGAAAACTGATGTTTACCAGTTTCATACCAAAAAACTGCCTGATTTTACGGCATTGGTTAGTATGAAATAATTGACAGCTATAAGTTTTACAAGCATAGTATATAATTAACGACAATTACCTACTTGATAACTCCAATTCCTAAAACTTGAAGTTTCTACTGCTGAAGCCGCTGTATTTTGTGTATCCTAATTGTAACCGACAAGATATCTAACTTCTTCTTTCTTTTTCTAGGAATAAGAAGCGGCGACGAATCCAGATCGGGAAGTCCGGAATAATTAATTCCAAAACAACGAAAACTTGCATCGTAGATATAAGTTCAGCATCAGAAAATAGACTAAGCACACGCCGTAAATAAATATTAGTGGGATCAAATCTTGTTTCATTTCACGTTATTCTCTTAAGGTGGTGTCAGACGGTTCACTTTTATTTCTATTTTTTGTTTCATTTTGCATCTTTCACTTAAAGTGACACGTCTGAACGAAAAGTGAAAGAAAAATGCCGAATGAATTCATTAGTGAACCGATCCGACACCGTTCATTCATTCGGGTGAACATTCATTCAAGTGAACCGTCTGATATCACCTCAAAACGTCCAAACCTGACAAGTGTACAGCCAAGTGGCAGTTTGTTATAAATGCAAAATACATTCTGTATAATGTATGTGATATACGAGAAACGTGAGATCGAGATGATTTGTTTCGATGCCAACTTACACTCAAAGCTCAGGTATATGAGCCAATAAATAAAAATTGTAGTGAATAGTCTATTAGCAAATTGGGTATGCTTTTGAGATCAATCCGTTTTTCTGTATGCCTAAAATTATAAGATTTGTATTCATGTGGAGTATAGGTGTCTTGTATAAGCCACTAACTTAGTTTGATACATAACATAAAATAAAATTCCTAGGGGAGGCACTCAATACATGTAACAGAAGCTGAATTTTGTTTTCAGCCGCTATCACCCTATATTTCGACAGTTCTTTTAAAAAGGTTAGTTTAAACTTTTTTGACTTAGTAAATGTTTTCGGAAATAATTGCTCTGAAAGAAAAGTAAATTGAAAATTAAAAAAAAAAAAACTTTTCTGTGACACGCGACTCCTGCTTCTCCCTTCTTTTCGTTCATTACAATGCCGTAAGACATAGGAAGACCCGGGCATTTATCCTAGCCCGACTGTCCAGACTTCTAGTCGTGATACCGAGAATCTTCTATCGTTATTTTTACTATATTATACACGTGAAAGTATGTATGTATGTTCCACTTAATCTCAAAAACTACTGAACGATTTTTTATGAAACTTTCCAAGTTAAGTATGTACCTTATATATCAGAATAGGACATAGGCTATAATGTATCTCAAATTTCATCCCTTTTAGGGACGAAAAAGGGGATAAAAATTTGTATGGACAGTAAATATTTTTTTACGCTGTAAACTTGAAATCTTGGTAATATGCTCCACATTTAAATTAATAACATATCGAGTTTTGGGGAAAGACATAAGCTACTCTTTATCCCGGAAAAATACCTTTTATCCACGATAAACGAATCTAAGGCGGACGAAGTCGCGGGCGGCTGCTAGTCTATATACTATTGTAAAGTTGTAAAAATCAAAAATCTGTACATTGAAGATATTTTCAAAAAAAGTATTGCAATGGACTATTTGGAGGTAACTAATACGAATCAATTTCAACAATTTTTGGTACACGGGTAGCACCACGGTATCTCCAGATGGTTATAGGATACTTTTTATCCGACTACGCTGAAGTGAAAAACGGGGTTATGACTTTTTTCTCTTACGCGGAGGAAGTTGCGGGCACTTTCTCCTGTAACTAATATAATCTTCATACAACTAGAAATTTTCCTATCTTATTCACTAAGGTTGAAATCGGCAATGCAGCAGCATTCAAACGTGTCTTACTCTTTTATCTACAAGTCATTAATCAGTAGAATAAGTGACATTTATAGCAAATCAAAGGGCTACATCGAATCAAGTTATATGCCCGTTGGTTGTAAATTTAATTTCGACATGACATGGTGGAATCGATTAATACGGTGAGTCTTTAAATGGTTGACGGAGAAAAAGTTAAGCATTGTGATCTTAGTGAGGAGTGGAAGCAGATATGGCTAGAGGAGACTTCATTAGGGGTCTTGGGCTTGTAGCTCTACTTTTTTCTGTGGCTTTTTCCACTCCAGACCAACAAAACCAATCGGGTATGTTCTTATACATTTTCATTTATTTACCGTTCCACGTCTAATCTGAGTCATTTCGTTCGATTCTTAAATTAGGTAATTTTAGGGTTCCTTAGCCAAAGGGTAAAACGGGATCCTATTACTAAAACTCCGCTGTCCGTCTGTCTCTCTGTCCGTCACCAGGCTGTATCTCATAAACCGTGATAGCTAGACAGTTGAAAATGAAATATTTTCTTCTGTTTCCGCGATTATTACTCATTGAAATAAAACAATTTAACGGATTATATCGCGTGTATTATCTCAGTTTAGTTAAATTGTAACTTTGACAGAGGAAAATACATCTTTTCTCAGTCGACCCGTGACCATGGAATGCTGGAAAACTTCCGAAACGTCGGGAACTAAAATGAGATAATATACGCGATATCATCCGTTCAATTGTTTTATTTCAATTATCGTCGATGTACAGACGTTTCATTTTTACAACTTTATAAAAGTGCTAGCATGAGAAATTGATAGCGGGTAATGTGAATTGTAATAAACAACATTATAATTTTAAAACGTTTATTACTTACATCCGAATGTTATTAAGTATTACGTAAGTATGCTGTCAAATTTAACACGCTTGGGTTTCTCTGAATTCGTAGACATATTTGTAATCAATTAAAAAAGTACATTGTTCCTCGCTCACGTCGTGAGCTCGTCCAAATAATCATTTCGTGTCATATTTAATAGCTTATTTTAGCCCCTTCTAAAAGTCTGCTTTTTACTTCGACTGTGAGAAAATAAAAAAGGCAAATACTCACAGAAAATTTTGTACATTTGGCGCTTTATATATTTTTTTAACTAATAATGGGCATAGACAATTTTTACTTTTTTTTGTATGGGGCTGAAATACGATCAGAAATTTTGTCCAATCTGATCAGGTATTGTTTGTTTTCAATTGTTCGTAAGTAGTAAATAGCCGCAAGTTTTTTTTTTTTATAGAAATTTGTATGGGATTATATAGCTTTCTTTTAAACCATAGGGGCTAGATGTTCTATTTTAGTCTCGCTTCCCGAAGCTAATATGACGTACTTTTTGAGCAGAAGTGAAAAATATATTAAACGTAGGTATGTGTTTCCGTTCTACCGCTTTCTTCAGGTTTAAGCCTTTAATGTTACCGAGGTATTTTGTGAAGTGGACATATTAATCAATCCTTGTTGTAATTCATAGACGTCGATACCAAGACGTCAATGTGTTGAATTAATGACGATTTTGATGGTTTGTTTTTAGCTCCCAGATCGGGCCTAGTTGAACCAGAATCGGAGGAGAAGGCCGACGATGAAAAGACAGCGCTTGGTTACAGTATTTTTTTAAATATTTACACTAAATTTCAGTAAAGTTGCTAAGTCTAGTATTTTTTGTAGTTTTAAGAGATTTCAGTTTATGCCTAATCAGAATCTTGACTATTATATATGAAACTAGATGAAACAAGTGTATAATAGTTACAGAAAATACCAAGAGTAGTCATTATTTTTATAAGTGCCTCAAAATTAGGCCTTAATAACGGTATTATTTCCATACAATATAACTGGTATTCAACTTCAATATCTCATTTATTATTGCGCATTTCATATTTCAACCAGCTAACTTCAAAATTCAATATTCTTACCTGAATATTTTCAAAACATTGTAAATATTTATTCTCGAATCCGAACGATATTTCGATTTAAATTAATGCCGGTAATGGTGCCTGCTCAAAATACATAATTTATTTTTTATTTTCGACCTGTTCAGCTCCGCTGCTTGCAAACCTGGACGGGTTCTTATCTCGACAAGGGCAATTATTTGTGAGATGAGCATAAATATATGGGCCTGAGTCTTAGATGTTTCCTACATATATAAGTAATATATATCTATTAAATATATCGTCGTTTAGTAGCTAAGGCGTAAGCCTTATTGAGTTTACCATGGGACTAAATTTTTCGATTTGTGTAAATATTGTCCCCCTAATATTTCTTTTTGTTTCAGGTCCTTTAATAGAACCAAATCAACCACTACGGCATTTTCCGACACCGGCCTCATACTACTCAACCCCACCATCCCCACGGATAGAACGTACGTAATATCTAATTTACAGTACATTTCTTTCAGTTAAAATTCAGTTCGTATACAGTTCAGTTCATTTAGTTACAGTTAGTTAATTTTACCGGTTAAGAAAAAAAGCTTCGTTAGTGCGTTGCGTTGTTAACTAAAACTGTATGAAAGGCCGAGCCGCACCAGATGCGTGTGCGTGACGTGCACGTAGACGTGCGCGTTGTAAAGTACAGATCCTAATAAGAGATGACACACCGCTTGCGTGACGTGTACGTGAGGAGCGCTGTAATAAATGAATAGATGAATAGCTGAATAAAATTTTGCTAGTAGCACTTACCTCAATGTAATAATCCAATCATTTCAAATAGTATATGGCTATGAGGTTCCTGAAATTCGTATGGTGACTGGCCATACTCATTCTAAAAAGACCGAAGCAACGCAACGCAACGCTACTACTGAAACTGGTCTCTTAGGTTAATGATGTTTTAAGGGTTCCGTACCACAAAAAGAAAATAATGATTCCTTATAGCATCACTTTGTTGTCCGTCTGTCTGTGAAGATGCTTTTTCTTAATAACGTGTGGACGTATCAAGCTAAAATTAATACTACCAAACAATCGATTCATCAGTCCCTTGAAGCTGTGAAAATATCAAATTTCGCATTGATGAAACATTAAAAAAAGTGTTTCCATACAAATGGTCTTCAGTTGAGGACCTATATGGCTGTTCCAGTTGTCCTAGAGACTGAAATTTGGTGTGAATGTAGCTCTTACAGTACAACCCACGCGAAAGTCTCAAAATTTTAATTTTTATGTCTGTCTGTCTATGTCAGTTCAGTAACCAATGTAAAATGAATCCACATTGTGTACATTTTGCTTATGAGCAGGGCTCTGCTAACACTGGATTTTCATTGGTACGATGGTTTTTACCGTATATTGTATACAGAACCGTCGATGCAACTACGCCTTGCTCCTTGCCTTTGGGTTTTTTATTTTTTTACCTGATAGTTGAAAATAAATCCAAAGTTCCATATTAGAATTAAACCTAAATTGTTTTGTTCAACTAACCGAAATTGTGTTAAGTTTATTTTTCATAAATAAATAAAAATTACGGGACAATTTTACACAAATCGAACTAGCCCCATGGTAAGCTCAATAAGGCTTGTGTTATGGGTACTAGACGACGATATATAAAATAGATATATTGCTTATATACATAGAAAACATCCATGACTCAGGAACAAATATTTATGCTCATCACACAAATATTTGCCCTTACCGGGATTTGAACCCAGGACCTCAGCTTCGCAGGCAACGTTACTCCCACTGAGCCAAACTGGTCGTCAACGTTCATAATATATATGTATTCATTTAATGTAAAAAAAAAACAGAAGTTGTCTACTAAAACCAAAATGAATCAACCAGAATATCTAGCACAACTGGTATACGCGACCCTGTCGCGTGACAAAGATTGTCTGTTTCTTTCCTTTCAATACATTGCGAGAAAGACGGGTGATGCTATGTCGCGCGACAACCGTAGTCGCGGATAGTTGCGCTAGACCGATTCTCAAATAATACTTTGCATCTTTTTGGTTATTACAGAATGCGTATACGCAGATCAACGCATATATGCCGTTGATGAGTGGGGCCAATGCCAGGTGTGCATTTGCGTGCAGCGGTATTCCCCTTACATTCTGGAGCCAGTGTGCGGGAGCTGCAACCAGTGTGGTAATAATTACCCGACGGAAAACCCTATACCGACGCCACCACCAACACCACCGCCACCGCCGCCACCGCCACCAATACGTGAGATATATATTTTTCACCTCACTCACTCTGAAAAGTTCCATTCACAGAGCCAAATCTACGTGGAAAAGTCAATTTTCCACGCTAGTGTGCAAAAGTCATTTGAAGTTCGAATTTATATTTTTTCTTATAACCGACCTGTACAAAGACTACAATTAGGAGTGCGATGAATTAAAAAAGGTAAACTAATCATATTAAACGTTAATTTACCTATGATTTAGTTTTTTATATACACAACACACGACTAATTATTTTTATTATTTAATAAGACTGCAATTTTCCAAAAACATAACGAAATAAAAAGAGGTGTCCACCAGTGTTGACAGATTAGAAAAAATACATGATTAGATATTAAAGAAAAATAATGTAGCAATCAAGTTCGCGAAGAAAGAGTTTATATGCTGCGCTTAGTTCATAAATTCAAGTCAGTATTTTGGGATTATATTCTTATATTACGCTTAGTCCATGTCCAGAAATGAGATGAGAATTAAGGCGGGCTTAGTAAATTAATCTAAATAATTAAAAAAAAACACTAAATATGCGTCGACCGTAAATGCCATCCCGGCCTCGTATTGCCTTCGACTCGGTCCGTCCAGTACCTTATCTTCTACTCGACGAGTATGGCGCATTTACTGGCTGGCCGTATTGTATCTACTATATATGTTTATGGGTTTATCATGTTATAAATACTAATTAAATTATCACCTGGTTTTAAATTAAAAAATGTCTGTTTTTAAAATATTTTTTCATAGTTTTATTACGTAACACATTTTCTCGCTTTGGAGAGGTGAGAAGTTGTTTATTCCGCACGGTTGCAAAATTATTGGCTTCTCGTGTCTTGAAAACCTCGCTACGCTTCGGAATCCTCACTTGCTCCCCTCGTGGTTCAATTTTGAATCCCTTCTCTTACTCTGCTTTCAATCCAAGCACTCGCGCCAAATAACAATTTTGCACCCTAGCGTAACAAATAACTATTTTTAAATTATATTAATGGTTGAGTGTTTGCGCTGTACCTTGAAATTATGATGAGTATTTGAATTTTAATAATAACTTTTATTAATAGTCTTTGCCCTTGGCTATATCCTACAACTAGGCATAGGCTCCTTCAGTTTTCCACCGGTGTCCCTATTTCATATTTTTGCCAGCCAGTTGCTGAGGAATGCGTCCAAGTCCTCCAGCTACCACACGTCACCCATCTTGCAGCACCCATTTGGTGGCTATGCTGACCCATCTTGGGAGCAATTACACTAGGAACCGGTGATTTTTTTGGTTACATCAGCTAGGCGTGTCTTAAAAGGCTTACTAAAAAATATATTGAATGTCTCTAAGACCACACGTAATATTGTCGCTTTTTCACAGCAACATGCGACCCGCTGCCCACCAACAAGTACTATCCGAACCCCATCGATCCTTGCCAGATCTGCATTTGCAGGCAGAGTGAAGACATATTCGGTTTACTCGAGCCGCCGGTGATTGAGTGCCAAGCCAACCCTCAGTGCGGTGAGTTAATGTTGTGTTAGTTACTTTTATAATCAACTAGAAGGTGAGTTCGTTTGCGGAGTAGACTAAAGTCATAACAGTCTTTATGCTTCAGCGTAGTCGGATAAAAAGTACGCTATAACTATTCTGTTTACCCAGCTGTCCTTGTACCAAAAATGGTTGAAATCCGTCTGGCCGTTTTGACGGGATGAGACCCAAAACACATACACACATGTAAAAAAAATCAGTGTCCTTCATATAGATAGTTCCACATTTTTTTATGAAAATATTTGTAATGTATACATTTTAAATTTGTACAACTTTATAATATTATATTAAGTAGATTTGTATAGTTTAATAGGTTCTTTTACAAACAACACATCCAGATCTGTTTATAAAAAAAAAAACACTGGTTCGATTGTGATGAACGATATTAAGGCGCGTAAGTATGGGGAATTTCGAAAGGTGGGCTTAATTTCAATGCCTTTCAGAGCATTTTCGGAAAAATCTACCTTTCCCATACCTCCATCTTAGCTCAACGCAACTTATGTGAACGAATTAATAAAATAAAGAAGTTAGTAAATATTTGATAAAGTAGTCTACGAACAGTGCTGTATATTTAATATTGTTTTTTTTTCAACTACAGTTACCCCCACTACCAGACGTAAGTATCAATTTGTTTTCTGTTTCTTTCTTCAGATAAATTATATTAAATTCTATATTATTTATTGCGATATTCTATCGAATATATCAGCACCGCAATGAAAAATTATTACGACAAGTACTGAAATAATTACGTCATCCATATTCGTCACGGTTCATGTATTAAAGTCAATGTCACTAGTTGTTACAAGATCTTTGTTCTTTGCATTTTTAAGCGAATTTTCTGCCGTCAGCGCCATGGTGAGCATTAAGAGTCCCCAGCAAGCTCGGTTCTCCATACAAACGTAGTTACGCTCTCATTTTCAAACGACTAGCTAGTTTGCTCTGAATCTTTGTACTTAGAATAAGTTGAGATATATGTAGGCCTGTAATTAGTAAATGTAGCTTCAGATACCATGGTAAAAAAAGTACAGCGAATTTAAGTTTTTCATACAAAACTTGTTTTTGCTGTTTGTTTGTTTTATAAACAACTGCAGCCACATAAACTAGTTTCAAGCCTAGATATACCTTATTTCATTGTGTATGCAAAATTTCGTTACAATCCAACACGTAGGTAGTTTTAAAATAAGAACGAAACTCGTTTGTATGGGAAGGTGAAATTCGGCCGAGCTTACTGGGGTCTCTTAATAGAACTAAGTTCTTACCCCAACAGATCGAAATTATCTATTTACCAAAATTACAGGTTTTAAATTTGTATCTGTTGCAGCCTCTCCGCCACCCGGACCCCCCTCACCACGTAAGTCTATTCGTCTTCTAGATTTTGAAAATCCAAGGGTAACGTGTCTGTTACGTTGGATTTTCTTTTCTGTGAGTAAATTGTTCAACAAGTCGAAACCCAGCTGTAGTATTCACAAATTGTGCAACAGGACTTTCAATTCGATTTACAATACACATTTTTATCGATATGCTAATGAACTCGCTCTGTCTCTCGTTGTCTATCCACAGTGCCAATTTGCAACTACTACCCACAGAATGTGTGGTTCCCGCACCCCCAGTTCTCGTGCTATCTCTGCAAATGCGACGGACCATCGCTGGTCAACCCTCGACCCACTATTGAGTGCTACACCGATCCTATCTGTGGTAAGAACGTAAACTTATTCATTATTTAATATCCTGCCTTTTTGCCGAATCATTTGCCAACTGTTTCATTTCCCGACACTCGATTTTCTCCGCAACCAAAAAAAAATTCTCGGTGTATTTTCTTTTGGTTTTATAAAATATAGTAGGTTAGGTTAGGTCTCTTTTATGAAAGTTCCGAAAAAAATATGGTATAGAGAAAATCGAAAGTTGGGAAATGAAACAGTTGGAAAATGAAATATTGATTATAAGGCAAAAAGGAAGTTGTATTTATTGATGATTTCATGTGAGTAAAGTTGATGAACGAATCAAACTTAAATAGATTTTCCAACTAATGAAGCTTTTCACCAGGATAACAACGGACTTCAACACTTTACGACATGGCAGCTATTTTATACGAATGTATAAAATATCTAGAAGGCACCGCTGATGCAGAAATTAAGTTAGAATTGTTATCATGCCGAAAATCGTCTCCCTAGCCACAGTGTAAAATGCATACAGTGGGCCGAGGTCTTTGACGTTTGCGTAAATGGCAATGACATCTCCCGAGCTATCTAACTAATACGGACTATGCAGCTCGGGCTCACCCCACCCGCGTCTCGCCCCTTGCACCCCGCACGATTGCTCTGTCTAGACGGCTTCGTCGGATGACTGTATTGATTTCTAGACTGTGCCCTAGAATGGGTAGAAACATCAAAAGAATGGTGTCACGTACCCGATATTCTGTTAGAGAGCCCTCATTGTAAATCAAGAAGGTGCTTGCTGAGGCGGAATGATTACTTAAGTAATTATTTAGGTTTGAATACAGTTCAATTAAAAAAAAAACACAAATGGTACTTTTATTACCTTAAAGATTAAAATAAATATATATTTCACGACTATAAATATATATTCGACGACCGGTTTGGCTCAGTGGGAGTAACGTTGCTTGCGAAGCTGAGGTCCTGGGTTCAAATCCCGGTAAGGGCAAATATTTGTGTGATGAGCATAAATATTTGTTCCTGAGTCTTGGATGTTTTCTATGTATATAAGTAATATATCTATTAAATATATCGTCGTCTAGTACCCATAACACGAGCCTTATTGAGCTTACCATGGGGCTAGTTCGATTTGTGTAAAATTGTCCCGTAATATTTATTATTTATTTATTTATTTATTTCAGAGCCTACACCTTCGCCGTATCCATACACAACCACAGTGGCGCCACCAGTGCCACCGCCGCCGCCACCACCGATACCGATACCATTCCCACGTATGTTACCACTTCAGAATGGCTCAGGTTCAATCTCCTTATTTCTGTCTTTTATAATGTCAGCACTTCAGTTGCTTATCTCCGCATCTCTAAATATTAGCTTCTTTTAATGTTTCCACCAAACCGCACTGAGCGTGGATACTATAGCCCATTCCATTTTATTCATGAGAGGAGGCCTGTGCCAAGCAGTGGGGCGTATATAATGATGATGATGAATGACTCCAGATTTCTAAAATGTACGCTTTCCAGAAAGGTCTTATTCCCAGAATGTCTGCAATCCCAAAATGGCTTGTTACATATTTACTGTTTAGAAAGAGAAATAAATTTTGGTAAAACTCACAAAATAGGAATGCTGCCATTGTGAAAATACTGACGTTTTGAGAAAAGAACATTTTAAAAAACAGTCATTTCAAGCCTGACACTTTAAGCATAATTTTATTATTTTAAGTGGTTTCTGTTCATAAATGTGCAGCTCCAGTAATTAAGGAAAAAAATATCTCAAGAACAAAATGTTGCTTAAAACATTAAAGATTTTTGCTAAGCGTAGAATTGTATTGAAAATCTTCACAAATCAGTAATTGGGTGAATTGCAGAACAAAAATAACTTTTCATCTTTTTGGGCTTATCTTACCTAAAAGGTAATCGTTTATACATTCGAACCTCCTACAAGAAAAAATAAATCCAAAAATTTCCATTTCAGTTCATCACATTATTTCTACAAACGTTACTTACCTAAGAAATAAATTTCCTTACAATTTTTTGGGATGCTAAGGTAATTTTTTTCTGCAAATCATTCAAGTATGACCTAAAGTAAAATTCGCCTCACTGTATTTATTTCCTATTCAGTTAAGCGTATACACCTTTAGCATTTCGTGTTACAGAACCCGTTGATCCTCTGCCCGGACCCTCACCTCGTAAGTATTATCAAAATCGACAGCTACTAATTTTTTTAACTTAACTCACACAGTATTTTACCCCTTTCTCTCCCCACGCCAGACTCGTCGTGTCGCCCGTTTAGCCCCAACCAGCCATTCCAGCACCCATGGGATGTTTGCCTGGAGTGCGTCTGCACCGAGGCGGTCTTCGGCGAGTTCATCAACGTACAAGTGAACTGCTTCACCAAACCGGAATGCTGTAAGTATTGTAGCGAAGCTAGTAGCGACATCTAGCGTGACTCGATTAAACACGTTTTTCCTATTGGACTATAGATGGCGCATGGCCTTGAAACGCTACACGTAACGCGCTATCCAGGTTTTCTAAGACAGACAAGTTTCGAAGAATTTTCATTGAACTACCCTCTGTGGCAACAACCGCTGGAGAGAGACCCCTTTATTGATGTCCAGTTTCTACAGTATGAAAATAACTTAAAGTATCTAAATACGAGTATTAGGTAATTTATTATTGAATGCGTCTTCACAGAGTCAAAGGCTTTTGAGATGTCACATAAAACAATTCATCTTCTCTAAACGCTGGCACATTCCAGCTGGCAGATCACATGCCAACGAGAAAACTGCTTGAGTGTACTATTTTAGCTATAAATAAATGCACTTGAAAGTATGTCTAATGTGGTACATTATACAGTTTGTATATTGGGCATTAGAGAACACACGTGGTTCTTGTGAGACCCTTATCTGGCAAGAACAAAATGCCAAACTATGACTTTAAGAGATCGGTAAATTATGAATTACTGGTAGTTGTAGAATCTGATTACTTGGAATAAATAAGAAGATTCTCTTATTTTTCTATTATTTCAAATGCTAAATGATATATTTCTTTCATAGGTGTTGTACCTTCTGCGCCCGGTAAGTCATATCATTATTATTGTATTTACTTCTTACAAATTTTATAAACGTGAAAGTTTGTGAAGATATTAGGATGAATATCACTCCATTTCAAGGCAACCAATGAACGGATTTAGATAAAACTGAGCTCACAGAATTAGGTCATAGATTAAAATAGAATTGATACTTAATTTCCGGTAACTGGGGCGAAGTTTCAGGTAAATGTTAGTTTTGTAACATATACATATCTTTGATGCACACCGTAATACGCCGCTGGTAGAAAATCTCTGATCTTGTTTGTACTTTATTTCATTTCTTGCAATTGGCTATTCCTAAAGCGTAGTTTTTTCCTTTTTACATGTTTAACGTCTAAGAAAAAAAATACTGTTTTAATCGATAGGTGCTTCACATTTAAATTACCGAGCAGATTAAAAATTTACATGAGTGATACCAACAACTCTAGCTATCCTTTAATTTAATCACACTGGACATATTGTTCAAATATTATTATTATTTTTTTATTTCATCAGTGTTTTCAACATTTATGATACTATTTGGATTCACTGAATCTTCAATCAGGCTTCTTTTTTGGAGTCTAGTTAAATAAAGGTAAACCAACCCTCTCAATCAACTATCGTTTGCCACCAGAAACCCTTTTGTTTCACACACAAAATCAATGTCATAACCAGTCGCGTGCGGTCCATAGAGGCACAAAAGCAGTGCCTACCCTGAACGAACAGGGCTCCATATACGCACATATGAAATGCTTACCCATTTAATTAAAATACTCTAACTGCGTACCTTAGAGAAAAACCATGTGCAGGCCACTAGTCCTACCTAACCTATTGCTATTTGGAGCAGACCGTATTCATGTAGCCGTGTAAGGGACATCGAACAAACGCCTCATACCAACCGTCAACATTAACGGTAAAAAGTAAAAATTTACGAGCTGGGGACACGGAGGGCAGATTGGCACACGTCGGCCCAGGTGTCGTTACAGGGGAATAAAAAAGGGCTTTCTGTGGATCGTTTTTAAAGGTAGGATTTGCAGTAAAAAAGTAAGACAATGCAAATATTTTTATTGATTCAAAGATATTCTGATTGTTTTTCTTTTTGAGAGTACTCGTGCGTTTATTGCTTTTAAATTTGAGTTGTCACACGTTTTCAATGTAAAAATTAGTGACAGTGATTTTAAGAACGTTTTCACTTTGAAAAAATAAATCACTCTCACAATGTACAAGGCCAATCACTCCACATTTAAAGGTATCCGGCGCTTCGTTCCGTAAAATGGAGTTTTTTTATTAGTCTCGTCCAAACGCAATAAGGGGAGGTATTTGTGGCGGTGTCAGCGATCAATCGCCGCAACAACCGGCCGGCCGGCATGATTGACCACCGGCCAAAGTGTATTGCTTTCCACGGGGCCATTTATCGAATTTGCTCAGCCCTGAACACAGATAGCTATTGCTTAGGGCTTCATTGTGCTTTGTTCGTTCTATCGTAAGGAGAGGGCAATACGTGATTTCGTAGTTTGAAGTGCGATTGGCAGGTTCTTGCTATAATGTTTGACCTTTTGTATCAGCAAATGCAATATATGTAGCAATACTACCCATATTTGTACTCACCAAAACAATTTTTAGCATATTAATTCATTTTCAGCATATTACCCAGGTGAGATTTTTTTTTAACTAAAATTTTTTGATCTATCTATGGAATGAAACTCTAATGAAACTTCTGATTCTGATATATAAAATACTAAGTTTATTTTAATGAAATTCTGTCAACAGGAGTAATAGGATCAGCAAATGCAAATGCCGTTGCTGAAGCCAGTGGAGAAGCCTATGGTTCCGCTAATGCCATCGTAAATGCTGAAGCTGCAGCGCAGGCCGCGGCGCAGGCGCACGCAGCCGCAGAGCAAGCGGTCCAGACTAACTCGGTCAATCATTATCTATATCAACAGCCAGGCCAAATTGATAGCGCTGCTTCTCAAGCCTTAGCAAATGCTCTGGCACAGGCTCAGGCCATTCAGGCGCAAGGTCAGGCACAGGCACAAGCCCAGGCACAGGCATTAGCTTCTGCGGAAGCTAACGCAGCATCTCAGGGCCAGCTGACAAACTATAATAACTATCCCGTCGCCTTTGAACCAACTGGTGGATACGTTAATGGGTTTCCACAGTCAAACATCTACCCACCATCTGGTCCATACCTAGGATCAGGTATTTATTCTACTCCGTCCAACTATTTCTACCCAAGATCAAATCCACTTGTTACTACTGCCCAAGCCGATGCCAGTGCTCAGAGCGAATTGGGGCTATTCCCGCTTCAGGGCAATGCCAATGGCCAGGGAGGAATAGGAACAGCACTGGATCAAGTCAATCCAAAAGCTCTAAGGGAACAATCTTATGCTCAGGCACAAGCAAATGCACAGAGCAATGCAGTGCCCTACCAATACTTAAACCCGCCCGGCGCATCTTACTATGGAAACCCGAATGGTTATAGTACTGCTCAAGCTCTAGCTAAAGCAATTGCTCAGGGACAGGGGACAGCGCAAAGCCAAGCCGAGGCACTCGCTCAAGGATTGGCGCAGGCGCAAGCAGGAGCACAAAATAACGTTTCGCCCTACGGATCACCTCAGCCAAACCCTTACTATTACGGTGGAGCGAGTAGCTATAGTAATGCTAAAGCTCAATCAGATGCCCAGACGGGACAGGCTGTAGCGCATGCTCTGGCTAATGCATCAAGTCAGAAACTATCAGGACAAGCTAGTGCACAAGCCAATGCAGCTTCCTATCAAGGCCAGCCAAGTTACTACAACTTAGAGCCTCTGAGAGTCAAGTCTGGCATAGAAAATAAGAGTGATGAATCGGCCGAGAGAGGAGTAGTCGAAGCACAAGATGCAGCAGCTCAGAGATCCGTAGCTAAAGCTCAAGCGGATGCATTAGCTCAGATAGTAGGAGCTCAACCCGCAATAAAAGCAGCTATTGCAGAAGGTAAATAATAATAAAATATAAATTCTTGTATTCGTCAAAATTTTTTGATTATCTTTAAAGTTTATTTTTTTGTGTTGAGCATCAAAGGGATTCATTATATACACAGAGTTAAATATGTTAACCATATACTTTTGCAGGCGACTCATCCTTCGCGCAGCCGGCAGCGGTGGGCACACTAAAATCAGGTGCGTACAAAGGAATACTTTCCAACCTTCCACATACTCAAAGGAAAGTATCCCAAACAATTACCCACGCGCGTTATTGAAAATTTGTACAAAACATTGTTTGCCAAAGAAATTGTTGGCGCGAGTTCCCGGGGCATAATTCTTAACAAGCGTATGCTGGTAATCCCTTGGTGGGCCCTGACAACTTTTGGGACATAAATTAAAAATATATTACAAGAGCAGATGGTGTGCGGGTCTCATGCAAATTCTATTTAATCAAACTTCCCTTGAATCCGTCGGGGCTTATAAGTATTAGACTTTTTCAGACTGACTTTTAAATTTGGCGAAAGAATTTCCCAGTCACTAGTTGAAGTTTGGTAGTTGAAAGGGATTGAAATTGATGAAGGACTTAATAATAAATCCTTTTCCTAAATGTAACCGACGTCTGAGTGTCTTCTGAGCATTATTATTGTTTAAATTAACTTAGGGATAAACAATATTGCGGGCGAAGATATTTCAAGATTTTTCTCCGGTGCCTAAATTAAAGTGATTTGAATTTTCAAAATTACCTAACCTTATAATAGATACCGTTGGATGAGGGTGGGGTGAGACCGATCGCTATGGAAATCCTTGAGGCGACGCTATTAGCAACCCTGATAATGAGAATGAAGATATGTTTATGATTGAACAACAGCTAAGATATTTTATTGAATATCTCAAGTTTCCTCCATGACAATATCTATTTAAGTTAGAGAACAATGATTACTTATTTGTATTCTTATTTATCTTATAAATACATGGATTTATTTTTTTATATATATTGTTTTTTTTTCAGCCAGTCCAGAGCAGTAAGCAGACAAATAATTTTAGACGCTTAATATAGTAAGTTAATCTATTTTTATTTACCAGCGCAATAATCATATTAAGGAAACTGTTACTTCAAAAGGGCTTCTAGAAATAATTCAACAGTTTTCCATCGTCAATCAGGATTAGTAATAATCTATCTGTTGCTCATGATATAAACTCGTCTTGCCATCATAAGTTGCATAGTTTCTGACTATAATAAAAACCGATGACTGGTTTGGCTCAGCAATAGTGAGCCTGCCTGCGAATTGGACGGTCTTGGGTTCAAATTCCGAGAAGGACATATATTTGTGTGATATGCATATTTGTTCCTAAGTCGTGGAAGTTTTTTATATATTACAAGCATATATCTATTAAGTGTATCGTCGTTTGGTACTCATAACACAAGCCTTAAAGCGATTGTGCATTACAAGGAATTTAACTGTCCTGCACTCTGGTTGTTTACGGTCCCATATAAAATGTATACTAGTTTGTGTAAAATTGAAGTGCTGGACAGTACAACTCCTTGTAGTGCACAATCGCCCTTATTGAGCTTAAAGTGGAAAAATTGTCCCCTAATATTGATGTATTTATTTCATATCTTTACGCTTTTAAAGAATTTCACCAACGAAGAATTCCAACAGATGACTTCTCTTTGATCCTTTTTGTAGATGCATGAATATAGGCCAGTCAACTACAATCAATGTTGGATAAACATCAAATATGTGAACATTTCATTAAATTAGAGTAAACGTGGATAAGGTGATATGGCATGCCATTCCACTAACTTAGACATCAGCGTTAAGCCAATACCGCATTTAATATTTTTGAATTGTCAAAACAAAAGAGTTGTAGTAAGAGATATTATTATATTAAAAGAGATATTAGTAATTTCATGTTTTCAATTGATCAATAAATCCATATTTTGACGACCGGTTTACCTCAGTCCGTTAAAAATAAGTAATTGCCTATAAATACCGCACGCAATATCTACGTCTAAATTAAATTGAAATAAGCTGCACTGTACAAAAAGCCCTTCTAAATCCGCATACCGCAAACATTAAAAACGAGACAGATTATTTATATTAAGTTTATAAACTTATCTCCGGCTTCCGGACATTGCGTGACACGAAATATGCAGCCATCAGTCACTAAGATTATACTAAAACAACCTTCATTTACCTAAAACAACTTCACACAACCACCCGCGCACGCGCCGCTCTGCTGACTGGCCCCGCTTGCCGTAAACTTGGAGAGACAAATGTTTTGCGCATAACTTGGTTTTAACGTAGCATTGCGGGTTAACCGGGTTTAAGAGTTGTATACTTATGTTTTAGTGTTGTATTTGCAATAGAAATCACAAGCAAATTCTTCCCAATACAGGGCTAAGGGCGTTTAGCCGTGTATAAGCGTAGGAACTGTGTTCTTGTGTAGTATTTGATAAAAAAGTACGTGTTTAAAAAAAGGTAAGAAAAAGGTAATAGGACTTTAACCGCGATTTATGAAGTTTTTGTCAAATAACGGTTTTTTAGCTGTGTATCGTGTTTGTGATTTATTCAATTAAACAACCACTAAGGGCTTTTAGATTGCTTATAGTGTAGTAATGTTGGTTTGCGACTATATAGTATTGTAAAGTGCAAAATTTCATGCACTTAGCGTGGTAGGTCGACTCCGTATATTTGCAACTACAAATGATAAAAATATGATTCCAAGACCATCCGATAGAGCTTTTTTTCCTCTTTTAGCCCATTTAAACTATCGAAAACTGGTATAAAGCAGCTTTGATGAGTGTTAGTCATAGGACGGCAGATCTATAGTGTGCTGTACGTGTTTACCTTACCCTTTGCAAGAAATATATGAATAATTTGTTCTCCATTATTTAAAATGCTCTACCGCTCTAAGATTCATCTACATTTCCAGGTACGTCTAGGTGATGTATACAACTAAGCTATGAAGATGGATTCGATATGTTATGTAGTTCTTATAGAGTGAAAAGCAAACCGAACTGAACAATGTATTTATTGAATGTAATTTGTAAATTTTACGATTATACAGTTCGAGAAAATATATCACGTGTTTTACTACGTGTTTTGATACCCAAAGTGTAGTTCAAGTAAACTTTACTTTTATAAGTGTCGACCAACGTTGTACAACAAATTAATGAAAAAATTGCATTCTTCTAGTCTCACTCACTTGCCAGTTCTAAGTCGATTCTACAGTTAATCTGCACAAGCTTTATTAATAAAATATACGTTTCCTGTCATAAATAAAGAGAGTGCAACTGACCACAATAGCGTAAGTAATAAATAGTAATAATCAACACATAAAATGAACATCCCGCATTTTCGCGAAAACGGCGAAAATGGATTTGATCATGATCAGCATCTCAAGTGTTTCATCAAGGAACTAAGAATAGCGAGTAATGAGCCTCATTGTTCGGGGTTCCTGGCTATTAGCGAGTAATAAAACATACGTGAGAAGATCCACAAACTATGAGGAAACTTTTTATATTATTCATTAATATGTATAAGTATACATATTACCGACTTGGGAAGAGAAAGTCGGCACAGAATCGTAGGACTAAAAGACTAACAGAGGATAAGGGAAAAATGGCGATCTACTACAGTGAGAAGTACTTTTTTTATGTTATAGGGGTCAAACGGGCAGACGGATCGCTTGATGTAAGTGATCACCGCCGCAACACCAGATGAGTCACGAGAGCGTTGCCGACCTTTCAGTTGGGAGTACGCTCTTTTCTTGAAGGTTTGAAGGTCGCATCGATCCGGAAATACTGAAGGCGACCATTAATTCCACCGTTCAGTCGTATGTGGACTTCAAACCATCTAAGTGGATTTCAGTTAGGGAGGAATCACATTCAAACAATTGACAGGCGTTTAAAAAACAAAAAGTAATAAATCAGCCTTCAATAGCATTAATAATTATATCTACTACCTAGAAAACTACCCCAAAACTCAGACATATTTGAATTAAATTTGCGGTTAGTGACGTCGTTAAGCCGAGTACTGTTTCGACATATATCGGTCCAATACGACGACCTTAAGGTCTATTCAGACGTACCACAGCACAACGACAAACAACACTCACGTGGCCGGTCGATAGTTTATATGAAAGTAAATAGTTTTATTCAAACGGACCACATTTCACCGTCAAACGCTACCCTGTGGTCAGTCCGACCACATCAAAGCAACTGCTAGAAGCTGCAGCGAAACCATGCACAAGTAACCACTGGTGTGGTTGTGGTCCGTATGAATAGACGTTTAGTCTTCAGTGACGAGTGGATATCGACTTTGCCCGCTTCATCGCGCCAAAGCTCTGACAGCACGGCTTCTTGCACAAGGCGCAGGCGCGGGCGGCGAAGGCACCAAACCACCCTCGTGTTTTCACTGTTATTTAATTGTCAATAGTTGTGAAACATGTCGTGCAGTACTCGGCGTAAGTAACCGCTAATGTATCTTCTCGTAGATCGTGCCTGGTTATGCGACTCTAGACGCATATTTCAAATAATAATGATTGATTTATTTAAAAACAACATGTGTTGTGGTCCAAACAATATTAGTATTTACTTAGTCTAATGTTAGTTCCTTAGTAAATAATTAATACACAAGAGTGATTTAGTCCTCTGACCCATTGTCCACAACAGAGGTCAGTCTAGCTATCATTCTTAGGATGCTGTTGCTACTGAATACAAAGACGAACACATTGATTTTGAAACGCCTATGTTCCACCGAAGATCCGATACCTTTAGACTCCCAGAACACAACGATTTAACACTCCTTGGAAAACTCGGAGCTTCGGCTCTTGAGCTTCAGTTAGGGCCTGAAAAACCAACGAAATAAATACGTATAGCGTATCCGTGCAAGAATGCGGAGCCGCAATTTGTCGTAAACAGCACCGATTGGGACCATAAAAGTATTTGTGCCCGATTTACGATCGGCCGTGATCGCTGGAGAACGTTGGAGTGCATTGCGAAATGCAAGTGCGTCTGGTCGCGCTGCTGGCGCTCGGTAAGCCACTTTACTTCAACATTTATTTATTTGTGCTGTATTAAAATTGCGGAAAAATAAATCTAAAATTATGCGCAGTATTTTATATCACCAAATTTTATAGGGTTTCAGTTTTATGACAGCTCATCTCGCTTCAGAATTGATTTGAAACTACCACACGTGCTAAGTTATCAATATTCTTGTTACGCATTGAGTTTATACTTAAGACATTTAGGATAGGCTAAGTACAGTAAGTGTTATTTAGAAAAAAATACTGACTATTGATTTTGTTTCGGCTTTCTCAACAGTGGTCTCCTCTTGGGAAATGCCGTAGAGTCAGACTTGTAAAAGTGCCCTTGCGGCCTACTTACAGAACAAAGATCATTATTTCAAATTAATCGCGAAATCTCCGGTTAGTTTATACGGTAGTTGTCAGTGTGTGAGTGTTTTTTTGTTTGAAGGTGATTTCTTTTCGTTGTGTGCGTATGTAGAAATAGGAATATTTCCGTAGTGTGCTGTACGTGTTACCTCACCCCCCGCTAAAAATGCATGAAAAATTCGTTCGATAATGACACGGCATATTGTCATCTCGATTAGTTAAATGCTCTAAGTTACAAACGGTGTGTCGTGTCTATTTAATATATTATTCGTCACAGTTAAAATGTACTTAATTTTGTATATTAGCGTTTTCTTAATAAAATCTCATATTGCATCAATATTGGAATAATTACCGGTACACATAGCAAATGTTTGATTTTTACAAGAAACCTGATCTGGGTCCCGTTTCACAAAAGCTTGTAACTTTTATTATTTACAAGCGGATATCTCTCTCTGAGGCTTCCACTTGTAATAAGGTCAGGTGGGGTAAGAGAAACAATGTAAATGTGATACTGAAAACCGACATTTGTGTCAATGGAAATAGAGTTGGGCCAATTGCATGGCTTCTCTTTAAGTTACGAGCTCTTGAGAAACAGGCCCCTGATCTAACGTATAATTAAATATTTATTTTCAAGTACACACAACTCTTGCGAGCATCGTCCCCGTTTCGAACCAAAACAATGCCGTGGTCGTTACTACTTCGGTCGATGGATTAATTGGAACCAGCATCAAGAAAGACACTGTTCTTGAAGCCAGAAGAAGAGGTGATAAGAAATATCAGTCTACATCTTCGTCCTCAGGAGAGGTTGCGGGTCGTGAGGGTAAGATTCGTCATTGCGTAATTCTTTTGAGAGCATTTATATAACATCATTTAATAACATTTAACAGCATTTTTATATATTAAGAGCTATGGACAGAGCAATGCTCAACATTACCGTACTAGATCGTAAGTGCAACGAGTGGATTAGACAGAAGACAAAGATCGTGGACGTGGTCACCACTATAAAAAGCAGGAAATGGAGATGGGCTGGACATATTGCTCGTATGGATGCCGAGAGATCGACCAGAAGAACCATGGAGTGGAGACTTAGAGAAACCACGCGGAGTAGAAGGCGTCCACCAGAAAGATCGGTCAACAATATTAGACGCTGCGCGGGCTCAAATTGGATGCTTGTGGCAGGACAGGAAGTTCGGGAAGGCTATGGAGCCTATGTCCGAAGGTGGATAGACCAGGGGCTGCGATAGATAGATAGATATAACATCTGTACAAAACAGCTGAGTGGACACATCTTTTAAGACTTAAATTGCTTCAAGCTAGAATAAATAAATCTGTTGAATAATTTTCTCGCGGGTCATAATTTTGTTGCTTCAGATAGTTTTAGAGGAGAGGCGGACTTGATGGACAAGGGAGATGAAAAATAACTGCAGTTCGTATCATGCTCATATGGCGTGCATACACGTTGCATCCAACGGCACCACAAAGGACCTTCTAGGGTTAAGAATGGGCCTACCTATCATTTTTCTGTAGAACAAAAAACAAACGCTATGAGCCCTAACTACGTCAATCGATTTTTCAAAAAAATATAACTCCATGCTGTTCCCTAAACGCAACAGACTAGGTCGGAAAAGTCATCTTGGATAAAGTGTCAACTATACTCAGATTTTTAATTCAAGACAAAAATTTAACGTCAACGGGTGCACTTTCGCTCTAATCACTGCATACTGGTTTAAGTGTTACTATTTTTATCAATAAAACTTACCCTAATATTACACGGTAGCACGATTTCTCATTCATATTTTGAATATATGAAATAATGTTTATTTG
The DNA here is from genome assembly GCA_905404275.2 of Hedya salicella. Classification (NCBI taxonomy): domain Eukaryota; kingdom Metazoa; phylum Arthropoda; class Insecta; order Lepidoptera; family Tortricidae; genus Hedya; species Hedya salicella. Next base: position 720,844 of record FR990098.1, on the reverse strand, counting down.
ATGAAATAATCAAGAGAACTGTCAGATTTTGGTCTTGAATTAAAAATCTGAGTTTAGTGTTAATGCGTTTATCTCCTAGATACAAATGTGATGACAAGAGCGGAAACTGTGGGGGGTATAACTGTGACATTATGAAGGTGTGGGTACACTTTTTTTTCTTTTATGTGTCCCATGTGGGTTATGTAAGGCACTGGTCTCACCGCCGACGATGAGCGAGAAGCGATTAAAGCTAGACACTAAAAACTAGTTGGCGAGCAGCGAGAAGCGAGTGTGTAGCTCCAATAGTTTTGTCGCTCGGCTATAAGCGAGTGTTCTAGTGCGACGGGCTATTACTCGCAGCACTCATCGAATTGGTCTCGCAGCGTGAGTTCTAACCGCCGAGCGAGCATCGCTGAGCGAGTACCGCTGAGCTAGTTTTATCTTGTCGCTCTTATCGCTGCGACAAACTTGTAGTGATGAACTATTAATATATGTGTCTCTTTTACTAAATCAGGACCTATATCTTTTGTTCGTTTCTTGGGCAAGAAAATCGCCGATAGCTAATCTCTTCCTCACCCCTGGTGAGGCCAGTGCCATATGAAAGGGTTTTATGAGTAGATTACAAATATATGGCGTACTATGACATTGAACTGCTCTAGATTGAAAACGACTTAATAGATTTTCAAAATACAACACTGTACATCTTTTTAGATGCCGACTCGGTAAATTCACTCGGCATTGCAGAATCTTCATCGGAAACTTCAATGGATTCTGATGAAAATGTCGGTAAATGGACACGTGCTGACGTGCAGGGATGGTTTGTATAACATTGAAAACTTAAATACAATCATGAAAATAAAACACTCAATTCTTAATTGAAATATTCGGGCGGAAAAGCAAAATATATGCAACAGTTTGCCCGCATTTTTCATAAACTTTTTTGTTAATATTATTATTTGGCATACGAGTAATGCATTTTTTTCTGAACACGTAAACTTTACAGGATTGTTATAAAACAAACCTAACCAAACCTGAACGAGGTTGCTGGTACCTTCTAGTAGGCTATAAAATTCATAGTCGGGTTTCTGTCTCTTAGAACTATATTTTCTAACCTCTAATAAGTTTCTCTACATTTTAAAAGCTTTTATTAAACTTGCAATGAACGTATTTTCGTCTTTGTCAGATCTTGTAAATTAAATTTGACTCGCTTCCCGGCTTACGAGTATGTATGTAAGTTTGTTGGCAATAATCAAGCTGATCTGATGAAAGCGGAATGTGGACATTAAGAACTATAAAATTGCAATCCTACCGAGTCTCTATGAGTAATTGATGGAAGTTCAAAGAAAGGTACAGTTAGTAATAAAAGCATGTCAAGAAAACGTATTTTTGACACAAACTTATTTGCTTCTAGGAGAAAATGGCATCGAAAGTGCAACCCTTGCCCTGACGACATGGTGAAGAAGTGGCGGGACCCAAGCATCAAGTGGATATGCGCCGGCTACCAGCGCGCGCGCCGCTCCTTCAAAAGCGAGTGCATGATGTATTACAGAAACTGTCAGGATGGCACCAGTGCGTTCTATTCCATTTGTTACTAATTTTGACGTTTATATACTTTTGAATTAGTACCGAACTGGACAAGAAAACATGAGAAAAAGGATAGTAGACGACACAACCACCGTAGAAAACAGACGACATCTATACTATTATAAAATTGTTAAAATTAAATGTCTTTACGTTGAAGATATTTAAAAAAATGTAACTGACAATAGAGGTTACTGAGTCGAAAAATATTTATTTTTAGTATGTTTGCATGTGTCGTTGTGGCTTCATCACGCCAAATCGGCTGAACAGATTACAACTATTTTTGGTACACGGGTAGCTGGGTATCCACAGACGGTTAAAGGATACTAATAGAAGTACAGATATCACTCTATGTTACTCCACCATTAAAAACCTCAATGCAGTCAACAGTCAGCTGATCGTAAACATGCTGTATTTTTTAAAACTTTGTTCGCGGTGGAGAAAAAGTCGTAACACCTCTTGTTTTCTTCAGTGTAGTTGGGTAAGAAGTATGTAGGTATGGTATATGGAAAGAATAGGAAGGAAATGTGTCATTTTGTTCGATGACGTCATGTTCCATAGGACAAATGGGAAATACCCATTTTCAACGGTTGGCGGTTAATTTTTTTGTTGAAAGCCGCAGTCACACGTTGTCCAAGCGCGGCATACCAATATTTCAATTTGCGTGCCCTTGTAACGTTACAGTACCCTCAAGGGAGGTACCCTGGTCCGTCGTCTAAAATACATCCGCGGCCACGTCACACCTACTTTAAATTCAGAGCACGCTTTTTGATATTATCTTTCGATTATTAAAAGAGCTCAGAGTCACTCAGCGAGCTATGGCAAGAACTATGCTCGGGATCTCTACGAGATCGAATCAGAAATGAGGAGATTCGTAAACGAACCAAAGTCCGACATAGAAAACAGGGTAAGCAAACTGAAGTGGCAACGGGCAGGGCACATAGTTAGAAGAACCGATGGCCTTTGGGGCAGAACGGTTCTCGAATTGACACCGCGTAAGGGCAAGTGCAGCGTGAAAAGACCACCAGCAACGTGATCAGACGACCTGGTTAGGGTTGCGGGGACTCGCTGGATGCGGGTCGCCTCTATCCGGCCCATGTGGAAATCTATTGATGCCTGTGCCCAGCAGTCGACGTCCTATGGCTAAAATGATGTTGATGATGATTAGGCGAGAGAGCGAAGCGCCTCCGTTTCGGCTTTCGTAAAATGCTTTTATATGTCCAGATATTCGGCGGATGGTCAGACTATTCTCCACTACAGGTTCTCTTTACATTTTTTACCAGGCTCCTATTTTATTTTATTTTATAAATTATTTTATAAACGTGACAGGTGACAAATGACAACGACAATTCGACGTACATTGCTGGGTCGCCGAGTAAGTGATATCATGATGGAGAAGTAATGTATGCCGAATTTTGCCTTCCAATTCACCTACCACGGCCAGCTTTTCGACATTCTTATCTCCTCTTTGCAATTATGTGGCTATAGTAAGATAGTATAGTGTCTAGAGTAACGCTAATGACGGGTGGGGGAGGAAAGCGGTAACGGACGGGTATGATGGGCGTGACACTCCCATGGTCTGAGGGCCGCACACTTCTGACGCGCCCCCGCTGTCTTTCCCCCCGTTGCCCGCTGACCATAGTAGTGTCACGACCAAAGTTGGCAGGCTATAAAAATCAATAGACGGGAATATAAGTTGGTTTCTCGCAGTGTTCACCAAGTTACACGAACACCGTTGCGACGACTCGGCTCCAGGCTACAACGGCGGCCGCCACTTCTTCTATGACTACCAGGTCAAGTTGCTGGACGAAAGCAGTGGCTCTGGAGCCACGGACGATGAGACCAGCGTCAGCAGCAACTCGGAGAGCGACGACAACGGCAACGGCAGCGGGAGTCCCCAGTAGCACAAGTTTTAATAAAAATACTACTTTCCATCAGGTGGCTCGTCTGCCCTTTTGCCACTCGTTACATATAAAAAAAAAGATACGAAATCGGAACAATGTTTTATTTCCCACTAGAAGATGCCCTAACTAAGATAACTTCTTACGCGGAGGTGGAAAAGTCATAACCCTCTTTTTTTCTTCAGCGTAGTCGGATAAAAAGTATCCTATAACCATCTGAAGATACCCGGCCACCCGTGTGCTAAAAATAGTTGAAATCGGTTTAGCCGATTTTGCGTGATGAAACACATACAAACATGAAAAAAAATCAAAAAATATATATTTCGTTTTATTGACCTCCAAATAGTCCGTAACAATCTTTTTTTTTAATATCTTCAATGTACAAATATTTTACAACTTTATAAATAAAATAAAATAAAAAAATAAAATTCATTTATTTCAGAACTTCAGAATTCCATATATTGTTAGTACAGTTAACTTATAAACTATGTTAGATAGGCACACAACTATAACATTAAAACACATATCACAATACAACAAACATAATCATTTATTCACCCCACCCCCCTCCGCCGCCTCATTGATCCCTTCTCAACACATGCAGATCTATGAAACGGCCGAGAACGGGCGAGTCCAGCCTGTCCGCTATCATTTGCAGAATACTGTTGCCGCTCCCTCGCACACGCCGTATCACGGACGCCGACTTTTTACGCATTATAGCATAAAAGTCGTCGACGGCCGCGTCCGCGAACATCCCCGACGCACTGCAATAGCGAGGGAGCCGCAACAGTGCCCTGAAAACATTGTTATATTGCACTCTTAGTGCATTGTACGCTCGTTGCGTAAAACTAACCCATAGACCACTCGTATAGAAGCATTGGCAGTATGCTCTGAAAAGCGATAATTTTACCGGCACTGTACAGCGCGCGAATCTATGAGTCAGCATGTTGCCTCGAACGGACAATGACCTTCGCTCGCGCTCAATGTCCTTATCATCCTTTAGGTCATCGGTCAGTACATGACCCAAATATTTAAATTGTGACACTTGCTTTATAGGCACATTCTTTAAAAGAAGTGGTGGAACGTAGTTAGGTAGTTTATTTTTACCTTTAAAGATCATGAACTCACTCTTTTTCACATTGTACCTTAAGCCGTGCGTCACAGCATACATTTCACACATATTTACCAGTTTTTGCATCCCATAGAATGACGGACTGAGCAGCACCATGTCGTCGGCATAACTTATATTATTTACGCTAACATTATCCAAGCGACAACCGACATGTGTGCTACTCAGCTCGCCAATCAGCTGATCAACGTATAAATTGAACAGTCTTGGCGAAGTTAACCCACCCTGTCTTACACCACAGCTGAGTGAATACTCGTCAGAATAAACATTTGCCCATCTAACTTTATTCTTTTGATTACTATACCAATATGAAAAAATATTAACTACCTCGGGTGCTACGCCTGTCCCCCTTAACTTTTTCCAAAGCACATCATAAGAAACTAGGTCAAATGCTCTGGACAAGTCTAGAAAACAGGCATATACCGGCGATTTTCTCTTGACATAGTAATCAACAGTATGCTTAAGCGTTAAGATAGCACTTTCAGTACCGAGACCTTTCTGAAAACCAAACTGTGCATCACACAGTTGAATATGTTGATTAAGATGTACGTCCAGTATTTTATCCAACACTTTCGCAACAACTGTAGCAAGCGAGATGGGTCGGTAGTTTGCTTTATCAGAAATGTCACCTGTCGAGTTCTTTATCAGCGGCGTTACAACTGTTTTCATTAGGTCACACGGTAGGTATGAATGGCGTAAACAAAAAGTATAAAGCATTATAATAGTATAGATTTCCAAGAGAAGATGCAATGCAAACTATTTTTCTAAAGCATGCCATGAAATATTGATGATATTATGTTCCTTATAATAGGCTGCGACGTATGAGGTTTCAGGTGCGGCTACGACAAGAGGTCGTTAATGGAATTTCATACAAATCATGCAGGCCTAGGCCGGCAAAGTCCTCTTTTTAGGGTTCCGTAGCCAAAATGGCAAAAACTGAACCCTTATAGATTCGTCATGTCTGTCCGTCTGTCTGTCTGTCCGTCCGTATGTCACAGGCATTTTACTCAAAAACTATAAGATGTACATTGGTGAATTTTGGAGCATAGGTGTCGTGTGTAAACCGCTACTTGTTTGATAGTTAAAGAAAAGATATATATATATATATATTTCTAGGGGGGGCACTCCATACATGTAACCGAAACTGAAAAAAAAATTCAGCAAATATCAATGTGTGGAACATATTTTGACAGGTCTTCTAAAAACACTTTGAGCTTTCTAAAAAATGTTTTGATTTAGTGAACAGTTTCCGAAACTTTCGGTCCGAAAGTAGCTAAAATTGTGTCCCCCCCTATATTTTCTAAACGGTATGTTCAAAAAATTTGAAATAATTTACAAATATAAAGCTTAATAAATACTTTCAACAAAAATTATTTTCAACATGATCAGACATACCGTTTTTAAGTTATTGCAAAAAAAAACTGCGCTTCTCAGCAAAGAACGTAAGTGCCGGGGATATACGCTCTGTGTTAGTGTTTTTTTTCCATATCGTATTTTTTTCATCTATAGTGTATTTTTTTGTATGAACGGCTGCGGAACCCTTCATGGGCGAGTCCGACTAGCACTTGGCCGCTTTTTCTAATTTATATCCCACGTAAATTTGTGGCACAGGCATCATGATATTCTGCCACTATGCGTATTAAAAAAAAAAAACTTTGATTTTTTTGTTGTTTATTTCAATGCATGTTTGAAAAAAACACTATACTTACATACCTCAGCGGGAAAATATGGGGTTGCCCGCCGCAGACCTATCCGGCCTCGCTTTGCTCGGTCTATATGTTTTCGGCCGGCAACCCCTTTCGTCTCGGCCTCTGTAGTAATGTACTATTAAAGTTGTCAAAATAAAATTTAACTATGTACATTAGAAGATATTTTCAAAAAAGTAAGTGAAACGGACTATTCAAACGAAGGTCACTGAATCGCAGAATATCCTGTTTTGGATTTTTTGTTTGTTGGGACCTGTGGCGTGACGTTCATATAAGCCGATTCCCACCAGGTTGCTCAAGGAAAGGCTTATAACCACCTTTTTCTTTAAATATGAGTAATTGCGCTGCGGCTTCCTTCGTAATTTTCCTGTCGCCACGCCTCTGGTTGGGAAGTATGTGTCTCTGTGGCTTCATTGCATCAAAATGAGAGAATTGATTAAAAAAAAATAATTCATGCGAAATGGTAGTTTCTATGATAGAAATCCGATTTCGACACCTTGCGTGTAGCTTGTTTTATGAGCCTTCAAAGTTAAGCACAACTTTAAGTTCTCATTTAAATTTAATTAATTTGTCATTGCATCTGTGAATATTTCGTATCACAAAAGCACCAGCGTTTAAAACGCCTGAAGCCTTACCCTACAGGGTAAGTCTCCTAGCCACGACAGACCCCTATGACATTTGGTCGAGCACCCCCCACCCATCTAAAACCGTTTAGCCGCTAGAGCGATTATAAAAAAATTCCCATACAAAAAAAAGTGGACGAATTTTTTTTCCTAAATCCTAATTCAGGACCCCAAAAACCCCTAAATGCCAAATTTGGCCTAAAGTATACTACGCTTAACAAACGCGGTGTGCGGCCCATAGAAGAAACGTCTATATATACAGGGTGGAAAGATACGACGATCCTTTCCGCAAAGGGGGGTTAGTTTAAGTGATGGGAAATCGATTCGTAATGGTGTGTGATCAGGGAATTATTTTTTCAGCACAATTAACAGTTTTACAGGCTAACCATTTAAGTAACACTGCGCTTGCGCTGAGAGAGGCACAAGGAAGCTGCATGACGTAAAGGATATCAGTACTGAATTCAAAAATATTTATGAAGATAAAATAAAATTTCAAAAATACGTCAATAACGTCGATGCAATCACAGTCTGGTGTAGTCACGGTGTTTTCGCGCCACTGGTGATGTTAATTAAGATCTCAATTATTCTTAAATAAATTGGAAACTTTTTTATTCATGATGTCGTAATTGGACCATCGCTTTCCGAATCACTGAAATAATTTAAAATATTCTTAGTAACAACTTAAATATTACTCGCATCTGAGTAATTGAAATGAAATTCGTATTAGAATCTTATGTTTTAATTGAGAATATTTATCTTAATTTAAAATGAGTGACTGAAGTTAAATTTTCAAGTGCCAACAAGAAACTATGACGTAAGATGGGATTAATTATGCATTTTTGTTTATTTTTTTTTTCATGTGAAAACATCACTCAATCTTTTTAATTACTATATTGATACAAAGATCTATTAAGAAAAAAATATTTACGGTAAGGTATAACAGAGTCGCCAGTTCGATTCCGGCTTAGACTGCAGTGAATCGCAATAAGTTGTATTTTTGAATTAGATCTTTGTACTTATCAATAAAGTAATTTAAAGGAAGAATTATTTAGTATTATTCAACAGAATATAATATAAAAAGTGGCATACAACGCATCAATGCATAAATAAATATATTCAAACATAGATTTTTTGTAAGATTACAAAGTAAATATATAGAATATAAAATCTCTAATGCAAAAGTATATGTACAGTCCGATGCCGCTGATTTGAATGTTTTTTTTTTGTTTTGTTAGTAGCTATTACTTAATCTTAATTTTCATTTCAATAATACAAAGCGTTCCTCAAACATAGTAAGGTATGATTTATATGCGGTTCATACGTCGGCTGCTAGTAAAGCAGACATCAATGAATCAAGCAGAATTATCTCAAGAGATCGCACCGACGCCATCATTAATCGTACAGCAATATGTCATACAGACAGACGGACAGACGAGAGGATGAAAGCTGCACGGAACACTCACCGCCCCCATACTAAACCCAACTTAAACAGTAAACAATAGAGGCTGTTTTGCATTGGGCGAGTAAGTAACGAAGTTTACTTTTTTCAATCCAAACTAAATGGTTCTGCAGGAGTTTTACCTCCTGGTGCTAAGGTACATTTTTGTGTAAGGAACAAATTAATGGGTATATTTGCACTAGTGTAGTAATGGATTCTTTGCAGAGAGGATGGCTCGTCACGCGGTGAGTTAGTGCTTTCTCTATGCGACTTCTTATTTCGTTACTTGATTTTTCTGTCTGTTTAGTTGTTCGTAAAAAAGAAAGGAAAAGTAACGGAACGCTTAGTTAAGTCGGGGTTAGGCGATGTTTTTGTTACTTAATACGAATAAGAGATGAGAGGGGGAACGTGCTTAGCACTCATTTAAATAATATAAGACCCGGTCAATGAGCATGGTCCGGACATCTCGGACAAGGCTTGGTGTGGGGTTCCGCAACCGGTCATCTAAAAAATGCACTACAGAAAAAGGAAACTTGCAAACGAGTGTATTTCCACGGCACTTACGTCCTTTTGCTGAGAAGTGCATGTTTTCGGCAATAACTCAAAAACAGTTTATTCGATTTAATAAACTGTTTTTGAGTTATTGCCGAAAAAATCATATTGAAAATAATTTTCGTTGAAAGTATTTATATTACTTAAACTTTATCTTTGAATTTTTTTTTTCATATATTTTGGACATAAGGTTTAGAAAATAGAGAAGGGAGACACAATTTCTGCTACTTTCCGAGCGATTATTTCCGAAAATATTTACGAAATAATTCTTTTTTTAAACCTCGAAGTGTTTTTAAAAGAACTGTCAAAATATATGCCACAAATTGATATTTGCTTAATTTTTTTTTAGTTTTGGTCATACATGTATGTATGGAGTGCCGTCCCTATAAATATTATGTTTTGTTATTTAACTATCAAACTAAGTAGTGGCTTATATACAACTTGTAGTTTATGAGTAAAATGCCTATGAAATACGTATGGACGGACGGACCGGACGAAACTATATTTTATAAGGTTTCCGTTTTTACCATTTTGGTTACGGACCCCTAAAAATCTGACAAGACTAGGGAAACAAGAAAATAATGATTCGCTTTTGAAGTATGTCTGAACGTATCGAAACCTGTGACATATTTTTGAGTAATACTTATCTTGCCCAATATGATAACTGTTTTATATCACACAATATTAGGTACAAAGTCAATAATTATTGTTAAAGCGAGTTTCAAATAAATATTCATAATTCTATGCCCCCCGTTTAATTAATGTAAGCTCTCGTTTATTTTCATATCCATCGCCCCCGCTCCATTTAAGAGAAAAAAAACTCAAAGATAATACGGCCGTTAATACAGCAAAGGATGAATATTCTTTCCTGCTGAATATAATTACATTGGACGAAAAATTGATGAGTTTATGATTATTTTGCCGATTTATTTAGTCAAAACTTTTCTATATCAAAGTATACTTCCACAGATAAAGTTAAGAAAATGTAATGTCTGCATATTGAAGACATTTTCCAAAAATAATCGATACAAATTATTAGAGGGTCATTGAATTGAAAAATATTTTTATTTTTTGCTTGTTTGTATGTGTCTTTGTGGCTTCATCACGTCAAATCGGCTAAATAAATTGCAACTATTTTTGGTACACTGGTAGGTATTTAATCTTTATACAAAACATAAAGCTTTAAAGCAAGTATCGTTTAATAACTCATTTTTTATGTAGGTACCGTGAAACATGCCAACTTTGCCCGCTTTTTTCGTAAAAACCCGAATTTCTCTCTTTTTTTCTATGACGGGATAAAGTTTTTTTTTGTCTAACGCATCCATCGTATTCATATGCATGCGTTTATTACGAGAAACAATTATTAAATCAACATTTAACCAACTTTTTTATCAATTTTCACCTTGGGTGGCAACATTGTCCAAATCGATCATTTTTCATTTTAGACCAAACTTCCTATAATTGTGGACATTTTTATACTGTGATAGTAGACATTTTTATACATCGGTTATATTAGACTAAGACGTTTGTATACCTTGGCTTTATAATACTCAGACGAATTTATTTTTAGAAAGTAGACATTTTTATACATCAAATTTTTCCTTATAGTCACAAGTCGCATAAATCGTTTATATACTGTGCAGTAACATAGGATTATTTCTATCACTACATATTGCACCAAAACATACTGTGCTCGCATAATTCAAATTCGTAAAGCATAATAAATCGAGCGTATCTATGAAAACGTTATATCTATAGCGGAATACATTGAAATCAATTTAAATTGTTTATGTTTAATTAAATAATTGTTTTCTTTGTCTGTAATCAACAATATTTGAAGTCAAATACCAATAATAAATAGGCCGGCAACGCACTTGTGACGCCACTGGTGATGCAAGTGTCTATGGGCGACGGTGATCGCTTACCATCAGGCGACACATCTGCTCGTTTGCCTTTTATGTCATAAAAAAAACATAATCATAGTTGTATAATCTAAGTGTACAAACGTGGTATAGACTATACCTGAGTTAATATGGATTAAATTATCTCAGACCCAGCAGTCATGCTTACGATCTACACCACGGTGCCCGCGAGTAATAAGAAAGATATGTCACAATAGATAGTAATGTGGTGTTAGTTTTCCCACACTAAAAACACAGAAACACAAAAATTAGTGTTTCATAGAAATGTTATATGAACTCCAGGCAAATCCGGGTTAGTTTTGAAGATAATTATCCATTTTCATGTAAACAATTTAACAGGTCGCAAAGATGCCACATATGTGGCTAAGTTTCGCATCGCTATTGAGAGACATCAAAGTGACAGCTACTACTTCCTTAAAATCATCCTTTTTTTGGAAAAAAGGGATAATTGTCACAGAGAAGCAATATTTATTAAATTTTTATGAACCCGAATCCACTAAACTAGTATTTTTTAATTACTGAATTTTCGAATCGTTCATATAACATTGTTTACTCCTAATGGCCTCTGGAATGCGTGGTTAAAATCTTTCCCATTCCTCGCGGGCACCGTGTATACAACTGTCTGAGGTTTTCTACGTAATATAAATGTAGGCAATTAGTTGGTAGCCGAGCCACAGACATAACTTAAGTTCCATCGCGCCTGGAATCTAGATAAGTGGCCAGAAAAAACATTATTTCGGCTTTTTCGGCTAATAAAAGTCTACTAGCGATGATACTTTACATGGTCTTAAGCAATGTTTATCATCATTAGAACTTGTCTTAGTCCCTTATTTATTCAATTTTAGTATTTCATGTATGAGGTGATATGAGTTTGAAGAACTTCGCAGAACATTACAGATCACGAAGAGAGGATTAATACATATTTCACGATTTTTCCGATGACCTTTTGTATAAACGAAACGTTTTTTTTTTCTGTAATTAGTGGCCCAGCTGATAAAAAGTGATCGTCGCCCATGGATATGTGCAACACCAAGGGGACCACGAGGGAGAAGTCCTATGCGCTGAACAACACATATCCGCGACAACACCAAGACAAAACTTCACGAGGCATTACATACTGCCGAAGATAGCAACAAGTGGAAAGCGATCGTTCACAAAATAATGCGTAAAAGTCACGACCCTCAGCAATGAGCAACAAGACACAAGGAGGAGAATTGAGTATCAAGCATTTAAATATCATACTTTACATACAGAGAATATTAAGTGTAAAACCTCATCAAAAACACACCTACTTTTTTCGCTATCAACAAAGCAAATTCCCTTTGAGCGTACACGCTTTTACTTTTTACACGGCGCTGCAAAAAATAGCGTTTAAGTTTAACGTACACATGCAAAAAGTGAACTTATTCCGCGCTTGCCATAAATATTCGTAGGAAACTCATCTCACCCCGAACGCACCTGCCATTAGACATCATACGTATGGTAAATTCATTGTGTTATTTGCATAATCTTCGTCTTCATCACGCCCACTTTTGCCACCCAGGGAGGGTAACGTTGGTAAAAATTGGTTCCTTTTGACAAAAGTTTGAGTAAATAACGCCACTGCAAGAGAAGAGATTAAACTTAATGGCTTCAAAGCGATTAGTAAATGGTAAAGTTGGAATATAAGACTGAGTAATAAGCAACTTATGAATTATGAACAAAATGTTGACTTGGGGGTCATGATCAAATTTTGCGCAGGTAACTTTGTTGCAGCCTAAATAAGTCGTTTTCCGCACAAATTACACAAAAAACAACACAAGAAGAAAACAACAACAACAACAAACAAAATTATTGTTGTTTGTCGTTATCATGTACAGTTCGCAATAAACCATAGCGAATAACTTATGAATTTTTTGCAATAATGCATGGTAACAGAGTTGTAGCTCCATACAAAAAGTAGTAGAGTGTTCTGCGCTAAATTGGAAAACGTTCCCTTTATGATAATTATATTGCACAAGGTAAACTAAGTAACTTTATGTTAAACAAACTAAGCGTTCACTAATTTGTAACTTTGGCTCAGTTTTACTAGAAATAGTGTTCTGTTTTTCTTAGTAACATTTCCTACCAAATGACTAAATACGACAATAGGCATGCGCGATGCACGGGGTATCAAAATATTAGTTTAGTAATTTATTTTTTGTATTGCTGTATAAATATGCCCTCGAATAAATGTATTTTCTTTCTTTCTTTCTTTCTTTCTTTCAAAATTCTAATTAGTCCGTCAGTTAGATAATAAAATAACGTATATTTTGCTTTTTCAAAATAATAAGAAATACTAAGATAAATCATATTAAAGTTCAGAGTGAGGGCTCATGACGTCAATACTAGGTACAAACTGTACTTAGGAGTGACGTCAAACGACATTTTGACTCAATGTATCGCCTTATTTTTTTAAATTACGTAGTAAAATAACAATGTTTTATTATTATTATTAATTTACATGACGAACTAATTATTGAAAATTTGCCATCATCCCTATTTGTACGAAGTAGGCAAAGCCCCAAGGACGTAGCTAGAGAAGTCGAAAGTAAACAAGATGATGGAACCTTTTTTACCGACGCTACGTTAGTTAGTGTTTGCTCTTTATCAAGCCGCTCGTGTTGAGAAATGTCAACCATATACAACACCCATCTTGCCGCACATTTATAACGCTTTCTTATTAAATTTTTGAAAAATAACGGACGCTTTCGCTGATATCTTACAATAACGGTTCTAAGGCCTTGATATTAGTTTTGTGGTCTTAGGTAAGGTTCTGTTAGATTTGAATGGGTTTGTGATAAAATGCTGCATCATTTGTTCCTTTGAGTCATTATTATAACATTTATAGATATTTATAAAAAAAAAATTACAAAGGCATAATGATGAAAAACGGGCAATCTTACAAAAATCGACCTAATACCGAACTGCAAGAATAAACATAATATATACATAAATTATGATACTTAAATACATAGAAAACATCCAAGACCCAGAAACAAACATTCGTGCTCATCACACATAGACTTGCCGTGGCCGGGATTCGAACCCGAAACCGCCAGATTCGTAGGCCATTGTGCAACCCACTGAGCCTAAGTTGTACTATTAAATAGAGACTGTGGGTAAAGTAGACTATGTTAAACTTAATTTAGTTACAATCATATTATATTTACGTGCTTTGAAAATAATGAAGGGAATATCAATTCGAAGTGGCATTAAAACAGGATTTCACTACACGTACAAATGAAACCTCAACACGGGCATCATTAAATCCAAACAGCAACAGCACATATCGAACATTCCAGGCCATAAATACGAAACATTTCATCGTAAAAAACTGGTAAACGAAGAAATGTAAGCAGCGGGACGGGGCTATTATGAAGTTGGGAATTCAAAGTTTACATCGTACCGACCCGCTCGTTCAAATATAGATAAACACGAGAGGAAAAAGGACGCCGCTACACCAACTTTGAATCTCGAACGTAGGAGTAGACCGTCAGTAATGGCGGGATGCGAAATGTGCCCGCCCGCTGATTCCGCTTGAGTTTTTCCTTGACGTTCGCGACAATGTCAGCGCTTTAAGATTTAAGCGAAAATGCGTTTTCCAGAAATAAGAGGCGTCATTTGTTTTCAGTTGTGAGGTTTTGCATGTTTGGTAAAATTGTTAAGTTCTAATGCCTTCGTGTTCAATTCATTCCACCGCCATTCAATAGGCTTAAATGCCAGTAGCATTTTAAATACTCATAAAATGTTTTAACACTAATCCATTATGATTTTAACACCTTCGCTGCTATGCTTTTCGTAGCGCTACGCACTTTCCTCTAGATACGGGGAAAAGCATGGTATCGGCTACGCGCCTATGAGCAGACCGCCCGCTAGGTGGGTTCCTGTTCCTGGTAGTGAACGTGTTAAAAGGTAACACTTAGTTACTTATAACTTAATTAGGTTTTGCTCGTGACTTCGTCCACGTCCTTCTGATTCTGTAAAATCCTTTCTTGGCGCACCTACTCCTACGTTGAATGAATCCAATTAATTAATTGAATAATGGATAAAAATTAATGAGATTTATTTACGTTTACGCATTTAAAGGAATATGTGTTTTAAATTTCATGTTCCTACCAATAGTTAGGTATATCACGTTGCTATCTCATAGGTATTCTTACATCTGTCAAACCTGTGGTCGCGTGTGCCGTTCCCGTATTGGCTTACATAGCCACGAAAAACGTTGTTTTCCGACATGACACTGTTTTAATAGTCTATAAAGACTAAGAGGCCTTTGATTGATTGATTGATCTCATAGGTATAAAGTATGAGAAAATTAGATAAATCTGCGGAAATAATTCGTGTAGTTTTCAATATTGGTACAGGGCTTTCTTAAGGTGTTCTGATAAATTTCCTAAAACGCATCTGGTGTGGGGGTTGTTGTGCTGATATCGGCAGTCCAGCAGTGCTGGTTGGTTGGTTTGGTGATTGGCTTAATTGATGGTAATTTTCTATTATATTTTAAACCCAAAATAAAACCAACAACTACTTTAAATCTACCAGAAACATTTGACGAGCTAAGCCGCACCACAGCACTCGACATGCATCCACATCAACTGATCAAATTGAGTGAATGTTCCATTAAATAGTTCGACTTCACCACATAATATCGCGTGATGTTACCTATATTGATATACAGAGTGTTCATAAGACGCAATAAAGGGTGTCAAAACGTGATGGCAGCCAATAAACGTCGTCGTGTAACGCCCGCGCTGTCAGTGTGTGTAGATAGATATTTGTTGCGCGCGGGTTTGTAATACTTTGAATAACTTTGTTTTTGGAATTGTCGCCTAAATTGAAAGGGTTTAGCGAGCGGTATAATAGCAAACAACACATAACTTATTTTGTAAATGTTTAACGTCATGGTGTACGTAACATTTAAATTGAGGCTGCGTTCAAAATGAAGCTAAGTAGTTTCAACAATGTTTTTGAAAATAAACTCAAAAACAATTTCTATAGGTTTCGCAATAACTATGAGTCTTTGAGCTTCCAGAAAAATATACTTTTCTTTGTTCAAGTAAAATTGATATAATTAATAATGAAGTAATCTGGCAGTTTCTTTTGCGACGTTTTTTTCTTTTCAGGTAGCCTTATTTTCTCAAACACTGGTCGTTTTTAAAATAAAACAATTATGCCCTTCTAGCACATGAGTGACATGCACACATGTACACATCAGGCACGCATGTACACTTTATTGTTTTTTTCCGAGTGGTAAGTTTGTACATATTGCAACTTTGACAGAGAAAAGCGTATCTTTTCACCCACGAGTTGTAAAGCTTCCAACACGCCGGGAACTCAAATGAGCTAAATATACTCGATATAATCCGTTTTAATTGTTTTATTTGAACGAGTGACAACCGCGGAAACTGAAAATAATCTTTTATTATTTTTGATAGTCTAAAACAAAATCTTCCTATTATACTTCCAATGATTAAAATTTGAAAGTAAAAGCGCAAGGACTAATAAATTATTTCGTACCATAAAAGCGTGATGAATGTTTCCCCAGCTTCCTCCTCTCTTACCTGGAACAAAAGAGTGAGTTTAAAAAAAATACAACTTACTTTAGACAACTCGTTAGCGGGTGAGATGAATAGTTGGAGCAAGTTTTGGATTAAATAATTCATAAAGAAAATGGGAGTCCGCTGCACGCTGTCAGTTCAATGTCTTTATTCAAGCTTTATTTCATTAAGCAGCGAGTATAAATATAGTCAACTTAATGTTTTAATATTCCAAAACCCAATAGGGACTAAATAAATATTACAGGACAATGTTACACAGATCGTACTAGTCCCATGATAAACTCAATAAGGCTTGTGTTATGGGTACTAGGCGACGATATATTTAATAGATATCTACATACGTACATGCAATCACGCCTTTTTCCCAACGGGGTAGGCAGAGACTACCTCTTTCTACTAGCTACGGTCCTCGCATACAACTGCCGCTTCATCTACATTCATTAATCTATTCATGCATGCTCGCCGGTTTAGAGTACTTTTCACTTGGCCTTTTTTCGAAATGTCTCCAATCTGATCGCGAAACATTCGTCTAGGCCTTCCTCTTCCAACATTTCCACTTACATTCGCCTTGTAGATTTTTCCAGTCGATCTTCTTTCATGCATCCTCTCTATATGCCCAAACCACCTTAGCATCCCTTTCTCGATTCAAGTTACTACATCTTCTGTCACACCACAACGTTCCCTTATCACGCTATTTCTGATCCTGTCACGCAATTTCACACCAATTATGCCTCTCAATAAATATATTTACTTAAAGGCACAGAATTCATCCAAGACTCAGGAGCAAATATTTATGCTCATCACACAAATATTAGCACTTATCGGGACTCGAACCCAGGACCTTCAGCTTCGCAGGCAACGTTACTCCCGCTGCCCGTTTATTTTTGCATAATCACTGTATTAAACAAATTTAGAGATATTAGAGTGAGCCTGAAAAGGTAAAATAAAGACAAATGTTATATCAATGAGTTAATTTTAGTTTTAACTAACAAACATGGGTACGAGGGCTGCTATTTATATATCCGGAAACCGGGATTACAATCTTCTTAAATAGCATATTTGACCGCCATGGTAAAATTTGAACTTTTTTAAGTATATAAGGTATATTTTTTCTTCCTTATTAACGCTCGTGTTTTGTTTTTGACGGGTTTTAAATGTCATCTCGCAGCAAGAATGGAACTCACTCGTGAAAATATTCGTGCTATGATTTATTATGATTTTCGGCGTGGTTTAACGCAACAACAGTGCATAGATCAACTAACTTCAACTTTTGGTGATGAAGCCCCATCTAAAACTACTGTGTATCACTGGTTTAGTGAGTTCAATCGTGGACGTAGTATGCTTACGGACGAAGTTAAGGCAGGTCGCCCGAAATCGGTCGTTGTACAACAAAATATCGAGGCTGTGCGAAAACTTATAATGGACGACCGACATGTTACGTACCGCGAGATAGAGGCGACTCTGGGTATTTCTATGACCAGCATTAATAGCATATTACATAATTATTTGGCTGTAAAAAAAATTTGTTCGCGTTGGATACCCCACAACTTAACAAATGAGCAAAAACATGCTCGCGTCGAATGGTGCAATAAAATGTTAAAAAAATATAACCGTGGTGACTCAAAAGCCGTTTATAACATCTATACAGGTGACGAATCCTGGATCTATGCATACGATCCCGAAACGAAGCAACAATCAACGGTATGGGTGTTTCAAAATGAGCCGAACCCTACGAAAGTTACTCGTGCAAAAAGTACATTGAAACAAATGGTGGCCTGCTTCTTCGGTATTAATGGCCATGTAGCTACAGTGCCACTAGAAAACCGTAGAACGGTTAATTCAGAGTGGTACACGACCATTTGCTTACCGGAAGTATTTGAACAAATTCGTAAAACTAACCAGCGACGAAGAATCATTCTTCATCATGACAATGCCAGCTGTCATACGTCACGCGAAACAACTCTATTTTTGGAGGGTCAAAATGTGGAATTAACGGGTCATCCGCCGTACAGCCCTGACTTGGCACCCAACGATTTTTATTTATTTCCAAATATAAAGAATAAATTACGCGGTCAACGATTTTCGACCGCTGAAGATGCTGTCGACGCATTCAAACAACACGTTATGGAGGTACCTCAGGCGGAGTGGCAGAAGTGCTTTAAAAATTGGTTCACGCGAATGCAAAAGTGCATAGATCATCAAGGGGAATACTTTGAAAAACAATAAAACTATTTTCAGCCGTGTACGTTTGTTTGTTTTTTTGTTTCCGGATATATAAGTAGCAACCCTCGTAGTAAAGATACATTTGGAAAGTCTGTCCTAGTTAAGCTACTTTTTACAACATCTCTCCTGTATTCTGTCTTCAAATTAAAGATTTACTACAAATATACGTGATTTACAATTATGTCATCTTCCTTCGAAAACGTTTGTTTTAACAATTAAACAAATTTAGAGATATTAGAGTGAGCCTGAAAAGGTAAAATAAAGACAAATGTTATATCAATGAGTTAATTTTAGTTTTAACTAACAAACATGGGTAGTAAAGATACATTTGGAAAG
Source organism: Hedya salicella (assembly GCA_905404275.2). NCBI lineage: Eukaryota > Metazoa > Arthropoda > Insecta > Lepidoptera > Tortricidae > Hedya > Hedya salicella. The sequence continues at coordinate 701,875 of FR990098.1, read as the reverse complement.
TCTGTCCTAGTTAAGCTACTTTTTACAACATCTCTCCTGTATTCTGTCTTCAAATTAAAGATTTACTACAAATATACGTGATTTACAATTATGTCATCTTCCTTCGAAAACGTTTGTTTTAACAACGTTACATCCATCATCATATGCAAGATTATCTTGTAATACCCAGGCTATAGGGCGCTATCACCACTTAACCCTTCAACCCATGATTAGGCATGTAAAATTGAGTAAAACGAGCCTTACCCGACATTCGATTCCAATAATCATAAAAAGCCATCAACGCTTTTACAACTCCGAAAGGGAGACCGGGGCACGCCCACTCATAAGTATAAAAATAAAAATTCACCGATCAACGTCAGGTGTCCGCGTAAAAAAAAAAGGAAACAGGGTGTTTTTAATAAAATAAGAGTGCATAAACGCCGGACCCTAAAACAAGGTGTTATTTTTTTTGTCGGAGCAAAGCAGCGACATCTGGCGTGAAATACGGCGGCGGCCGTTACCGACGTGCCAAAATATAAACATACTGTATAGTGCGGGAAAACACACGTTTCATAATGGCGTTGTGTTATGCGAACGCTCCGGAGGCTCGATTTTTCACTCCGTATGAACGACAACCGCGTGAATTGAGTTTTTTATCGCTGTCAGTTTTTCACCGGGGACTTGACTATAAATTTTGTCTGTCGGACTATTTCAAATGGACAATTTTATATTCGACGGTTGGCTCACACACATTAGGCGCATGATAGGCTCAATATCAACTTTTTCTGTGGAACGTTATAAAACGACCGTGAAAAACAATATTTGTGAAAAAACTAATTCAATCTCATAAAACTCCCCAAGATACAACAATGTAAAAATCCCATTTTTGAACTTTCCCAAAAACAATCTTCATACTAAAGCCTACATAGTGACGTCACACGGTTAGTACCTTGAATGGGGAAATCTAGAACTTTATTCGGTAGCTATATTAAAACTTGCTTGCTTGTTTATCTAACCGGTTTCATAAAAATACCATAAATTTTATGGGTTATTCAATGGTATTATTAGTAACTAGCACCTACCGGCAACTTCGTCCGCCTTAAATTCGTTTATCGCGAGTAATGGTATTTTTCCGAGATAAAAAGTAGCCTTCCCCGGGAGTCAAACTATCTACATACCAAATTTTATCCAAATCGGTTCAGCGGTTTAAGCGTGAAGACGTAACAGACAGACAGACAGACAGACAGACACACTTTCGCATTTATAATATTAGTATGGACATGGATTAGTATGGATTATAAATTAGTAAGGATTAGTATGGATTAATCTTCTCATACATAATAAATGGACTTTCCCACCCAAGTTTAGGGGCTAATAAAACCACCTACACGAAAGTTATCGTACTCAAAATTTTAACGTATTTCCTTATTTTGCTTGGATTTTTATCAGAATAAATCCAATTACTTTTGCTTGGATACTACTCGCAAAAGTATCTCAAAGGCAATCTCGTTTTATAGTTTGGTACAAACCACTTAAACAAATTAAGCCACGCACTTCATCCGTTAAAACTTACAGCGCGCCGATGAATAATGTACGTTGTTTTAATTCGAAATCCCAGCCTCCCCAGCTTTCCCATTCGGGTTTGTGCCCACCTCACGGACATGTGAGTTGACGCACGAAAAGCGAATTTGTTTTACAACGTTTCCAACGGGGAGATGCACAATAAGGTTAGGTTAGTCCTATTAAAAAAAAAAACGTTTAAACAGCTTTCAAATTTTGCCCGTGGTCTTAGCTTGTTAAATTTGACAAATGGTCATAAAAAAAGTATTATTTTATTGACAGACTAAATATACGAAAGTTAAACATATCCACAGCAATACAGTACTTCTATAGGTCTAACGCTTAACTGTGTCTATTCCTTAAGTATCGGCGCGGTACGGGAGGGGTGACAAGTGACGTTACATGACGTGTCCTAACTGTCTCGTTTTACACATACGTCACTTGTCACCCCTCCCGTACTGCTCCCTTACCTCAGGAACAGACTTAGTTAAGCGTTAGGCTTATATTATACTGTTTTGAGTGAATTTTCCTTTCCTTTTTCCATTCAGGGGTGTAATTTTTTTAATTCGTCCTTAATACAAAAAATAGACCCGTGAAGTAGCGGTATATGTTCCAGGTCACAAGTCAAAATATATTGGTCCGTCATGCAAGTTGTCAAAACTGATTTAAGAAAACGAAGCCAAGGGCGAGACCTATGAAAACTAGCACATGTGAGGCAGTTGATGATTTGCCACATGAAAAATGAAGTCACGTCCTGTCATGGTAGCCAGGACGCCATATAACTTGTAGCAATGATTGAGGTGTAGAATACTCAGCTTTAACGTCGCGTGGGGTTCGGTCGCCGCGCACGCGGCTATTAATATTAAATACAGCGAGACGACGGAATTTTTGCAGAATAGATTGAAAGCACATGACAGTCACGGGGCGAGTCAGAACAGATTTCAGGTTAATTGTCTGCTGGGACATATTTCGACGTGTTAAGTGACATCCGCCGTCTCTTACGACAACAATTTGTGAATTTATATTACTCGTGATGAGGTGCAATAAAAGTTCCTAAATTTGGGAAATTTCCTTAAGCTATGTCTAAATTGATTCGATGGAACTGACGCGTTGAGTTAAATTCTGACCACCGGCAGACCCTACAAGGCGGACTGATGATTTTTTGGAAAAAAAAAACCTACGTATTGTTAACAGCAAAAGTTGATGACCATTTTAATTCCCTGCCACTTTCACTACTTTAACGCATCCCAAATGTCGCAATATTGTTACGCCAGTGCACAGTGTGACAAAGTATTAAAATGATTATCTGATTTTGCTGTTGACTGTACCGGCCTATATCTAGCAATGGAATGATGATGATGTTGAATTGAAAACAGTGAATGGTGAAATGATTCTAGATCCTGAGTTTTTATGTAGTTTCTTAACAAAAAAAGAGAAAAATTTGATTGTGTCAACGGTGGAAATATTCGTAGCCATGACAACGATTAATCGCGTAAATCATTACAACTCTCAGATTTATAATAATACATAAATGATTGATCGAATCTCATTACATGTCTGTCCAATGTAATGGATACACTGCAAGGATAGTCACGGTGGCCGCGGAAATAATCAATTATCCCCCACTTTCAGCAGCGGTTAGAATTGTCATCGGTGAAATATGCTGTTAATGTATACTAGAAAGTGCCCCACAACTTCATCAGTGGAGGAGAAAAAAAGTCATAGACCTCTTTTTTCTGCAGCATAGTCGAGTATAATGTATCGTATTACCATCCGTGGATGTCCAGCTACTGGTGTGCCAAAGACAGTTGATATCGGTTTGCCGTATTGGCGTGATGAAGCCGCAATGACACATACCAAATAAATCGATGCAGTAACCTTCAAATAGTCTGTATCACTTACTTTTTTGAAAGTGTCTTCAATGTACCGACATTTTATTTATTACTTTTATTACAAAAGCTATTTAGCCCCCCCATAACTAGGACAGACATCCATCCATGAGCTAGCTTTTGAGGCGGCGCTCAGCCAACGTCCTCAGGAGTCTGTTGTTACTGCTGCGTACGCGTTTTAATTGTATGACTATTCTTTGTCATCTCAAGGCAAAAAAGTCGTCTATGCGCGCCTCGGCTACCATAGGGCGCACTGCAGTGCCTTGGCATTCATATTGGCCCGGTTGAACGCATATCAGTATTAGACACACTATTGAACACAAAGACATGTTTGTTCATTACTCAAAAGTGGACCCGCAAAATCCACACGCCGAATATGGGGCTTTTTTTAACCATTACCGGAATGACGCCGGAGACCGCGCCATAAATATTTAATGCGTCCTGCATGTCGTTTCCGGTTTTGAAAGTTGCTTGATAACATGAAAACTATGGAAATGTGCGGAATATTTTTTTTGAACTATATAACTATGATAACATAACACCAGCAGAACGAAATTATATTATAAGATCCGATAGAACTTCACTTTTAAGGAGTGTTCCTGACATTGATTATGTATATCAAGATCTAGCTCCTCATCTCGGTAGTTCTCCGAGGAGTGAGGTTCTGGATAAAACCCTCTGCTTCATCCACCCTATCAGAACGCGGGCAAATATTGATCTCTGGTTGGTCCATTAACTGACCCTGCTCATAGACCAGTCAACAGCAGTGTTGCCATTTACAACAGTAAATACAGGCAAACTAAGGCTGCGTACGTGAAGTGTTTGTTTTAATTTTATGTCTACTTTAAATCATTAAATCTTGATATGCATATCCTATAAAACAGTAACATGACTTAAGCTCTCCTCGCGTCGCGTTCCTCATTACTCGGGGTCGTGATTCTTTTCTCTTTGATGACGCTCCTCTCCCTATGTCTGTCAGTGGCATCATAGAGAGCGTCTTGTAGCTTGGTGTTGAGCGAATTTGGTGGAACCATCCGATTTTGCTGCGGCCTCTCGGTCTCCTTCCATCCATCTTCCCAGTAACAGGTTATGTCCAGGCATCGGAATTTAGGGGGCAACATTTAATGACTTGTACAGGTAGGTAGGTGGATTTCTTTTACCGATAAGCACAATTATTGGTGCAAAAAATACACACTAACAATGCTAGAAGCGATCACTAGTATATGGAAAAAGCATCGATAATTGGGTTTATCGATAAGTAAAGGAACTACACCAGTCATAAAATTTTGCCCCATAAATTCTCATGTGGTGGAGAGTCTCATGTAGTGACTTAAGTAACTATCGACAGATAACAGCCTAAACCGCAGTAAATTTGAAACTCATATTTCTTTACAGACGAGAAATGCAAGAAGGACGTATAATATAAAAATTGAATTATAAGCGGAGCAAAGTTGAAGGCAAGAGTTTGTTGTTGATAAGATTTATTAAATGTTACCTAGTATATTTCCTCATTTCTCAAGCATACCTGAAAATGTGCCAATAAGACAGCAGAACAAAAGATTTCTATCGATTCTTCATCAAGGTTAAATCTTACAATTCACACGCCTTTCATTCGGCCTTTCAACAGCGCCACATAACATTATTGCATCCCGCAGAGACTTATAAATGGGTCAGCGAGAACTATAGTTAGTGAACGAGGGAAAAATTAAAACCTTACTAAAGACAAAACTACCACAAATGCGCACGGTAATTACTGCGTTAGAGCACTAACAGTGTCTAAATACAGAACCAGCTCATAAAAAGACGTAACCAACCTGAATTTCACACTATAACACATCGTTATGTGCACCGGCAGAATACGGGTCGGTAATGCCATATGTGCCCTTGAATCCTATGTTGTTACTGCCTTTCAGGCCGACAGAGATCCTTATTCAAAAACTAGCGCAGGTGCGCTGGAGGACTCGGGGTGAAAGGGCGGTGTAACCTATTTAAGGGGAACTGGAACACGACTCTAATATTTATGAGACACACCAGTCAGTCTGCGGACGTCTCGCTGCGTTTTGAGTTACGCGGCTTTGGGGGAGTAAGTCTGTGTGTTTTTGGGTCAAAGTTTCGGTAAGGTCTGCGGTGAGAGGTTTTATGTGCAGGGTTTTTGACTGACCAGCAATTGACATCTGTACCACCTGCGTTCCTGTGATGGTTTCGTTTGTATGTAGTGCGATAGACAGGAGATGAATCAGTCGTCACTTTCTGACAAGTAAAAAAAAGCGAGTGTGACGGATCCTTTATAATTTACTAGTTGTTGCTCGCGACTTCATCCGCGTAGAGATGCAATTTATAGCTTATTCTGATGTCTAAACAATATTATTGGAAAGTTTTATTGAGATCCGTTCAGTACTATTAGAATTCATCACGTGATAAAATCAACTGTCATAACCTCCTGGCGACTGGCGCCCTACCTGTAAAGGTGAAAACTTAATGGGGTCTATATGTAACCCCAATTAAGTTTTGACTCCTTTGTCTACATGACAGAATTAAATTTTAAACTAGCTTTGAATCACAGTCGACAGGAACAAGAGTCGATACGAAATGGGCTCTTAGCTGAAGATGTTCACTGGTTCAGAAATAGCCTGTTCGATCTTGAAATTAATAAAATAATTATCAGAATTAAGCGAGTTCCATTAGTATCGCATTATCGTCAGTAGTTTCATGCAAAGAAATGTTCCTACACTTGATTAAGTCACAATCTACGCCTAAATGTCAATTGGCTTCGTCATTGACGGTGACTCTTCTTCTTATTTCTATAGGAGAACAGTCACTTATTTCATTATTTATTGTATTAATATTGTATTAATGACTATAAATAAATTATACAAGAAACTTCTCAGTAAATTCCTATTTCTAGCGTACTTTAAATAATTAGTTATGAAGTTCCTGTCGGAAAATTTAAACAAGTAGATCGCGAACAGAACGGAACTGGAAGCAGCTTCTATATTTTATTAATGCATTCAAAGTTCAAAAACCAATTTCAATCGACCGAATACCCCACAAGTATTTTGCAAAACACTTCAGCATAGATAGTTTCTAGTGTTTCGTTAGTACTACTTTGATAATCTACGAACAATATTTTTTAATTGTGGTTAACATCTTCGTGAGCTAATATTTGTACAAGTGTTGATATTTTTATTGTGTTCGACACGTTGCATTGTCTATACTATTACAAAGTTGTAAAGATTCAATGTCTGTACAAGAACTTGTATAAAGAAAGTGATACGGACTATTTGACGGTCACTGAATCGTTTTTTTTTTTTTTTGTGTTTGTATGTGTCGTTGTGGCTTCATCACGCCAAAGCGACTAAACAGATTGCAACTATTCTTGGTACACGAGTAGCTGGGCATCCCAAAATAGTTATAAATACTTTTTACTCGACTACGCTGTAGTAAAAGAGGATTACGATATTTTTCTCCTCCGATGACGAAGTTGCAACACCTTCTAGTATATTATATGTTTATCTCATAAAACCTAATGCAGATAAAGCAAAATAAGAAAGAGTACAATTGTAGTACAATTAAAAGAGCCGACACACATTCTAAAAAAAGAAACTAGACTTGCAAAGGAAAGGAACTGCAGGTAATACAGACTATTTTCACCTCGATGCTTTGTTGCGTTATCGCTTTGTGACCTACCAGCTTTTGAATCGAACAGATATATCTTTAATTTTGAAACATTACTACTTACCCATATATTATATGAGTTTAAAGACTCGCTCCTTTTTGGAAAAATGACTTCTCTTTCTGGTATATCTATACTATTATAAAATTCTAGATTTGTATTGATAATCAGTTTTCTATGGAAAGGGGTCTTGATTTCAGGAGAAATCTTAATAGCGCGATATAGGATCGTCTTTTGTTTTGTATGGCTGCGCGGCGCCTTGCCAGTCGGGCGCCATCATCTGTTAGCCAGAATTTCTTTGTCTTCCCTACACACCAAAGCGGCTGGACGAATTTTAACCATTTTTGTTAAGGGAATAGCTGGACATCCAAAGATGTTTTTTTTTTACCTTTTTCCCAACTACGGTAAGAAAGTTTTACGCGGACGAGGGCACCTTCTAGTTATTGATATTTGGAAACATTCTGCTGTTCCTTTGCAAGTGTTTACTCTTTAAGGACATGTTGTGTTTCTAAGGCTGTGTGTCTTGTCACACAACCAGACCTTATTCATCAACTGCTCAATTTAAGCCTTATCTTTACTACGCCGCCTTTATGAGTTAGTACTCATAACGGCGGTGGTGCTAATCTCATCCATTGTTTGCCATCTGAACGACTGCCAAAATAATTGACTTTATACTACAAGTAAATTACGAACGAATTCCTTAATTTTTGGTTATTAGTTACAAGTATCAAGTACAAATGATGTGCTTTACTCCTTGCACTAGTAAACAACTGTATCACCGTTGTCCTGAAGTTGGTTCTTAATAAATTCGACTCAAACCACAGAACACCGTGTAGATGAGAAGCATCAACATTTCCCTAGTTCTCGGGAGGCAGGCGTGATCGTATGTGCATAAACAGATACAACACAAGACGTCATCTGCCGAGCCCGCCCGATGGAATCAGAGCAATGATCGGCATCGGCGCATTATTCATAAATGCAAATGCCACTTAAAGTCCCCAGGGACAGCTGATATCCCGTCCCGGATTATTGAATATTTTTCACCGTATTCCAGATTGTATACTTATGGGATCGTGCTTAACAAGATATCGAATATAAAGTCACTTTATAATCTTATAAATGCTCAAAATTTCAAACATATGTGCCTGATTAATGGATTATAGTTCCTTTGTTTTTTTGCGAAATAGTTTCGTGGGTAGATGTGACAGTAAATAGTGTCTTGGTTAGATGTGAGCACATCTAACGAAGATACTAGCTATATCCCGAAAAAACAAAGTTAATCCATTAATCTGATATGGAATTCCATAAAGTAACGCCGAAATCTATCAATCATATGTGTTTGAACCCACATATTTAACAGCTGATGTGTTGGACATTAAATTACTTACGTAGCATGATATTTGTCGATGTCTTGGTATTTATAATTAAGTCGTTTAATTTCAGTATGCTTAGTGCTTAATTTAAATGAAACTATTCCAGTAACTGGAGCATGAGCTTCTATATTTTTTTTAGAAAATGACCTAACTTTCTGCGAGGGTTATTCCACAAATAGGTACCATAAAAAAGAGGTTAATGATAATTAATGTCAAAAAAACATTAAGAGTTAACTTTTCATACTTCGGCACAGGAGTACCCGCCATCATTTCTTTAAATTTGTTTTATTTTCAATGCATTAAAGCTAAACAAATAAGTGAAACAATATTACGAACTGACACTGACATCCATTTTCAAATAAGCTTTAAAGTAAATCCGCGCAAACCAAATCTCGATCGTTGACTTCCTCGAGCATCTTTCTTCTGTCGTCTTTGTAATATCAACTGTATCTCTTAGAATATAAGATATCGTATTCTATCGCAAAATAGTGTGAGTTACGAGTTTCACTGTAAGTGAGTCGCCGAGAATTTTGCAAGACGCGTCTTCATCTCGCGATTTATAACGCCCCAAAGATAATCCTGCATCTCCTAACACGCGTGGATACCAGAATTATAATACAATTCCACTATATCATATTTCTATCTATGATACCTTCTGAACAAATGTATACATGTATCAGAATCTTGGGTAGCAATAGTGACGGATGAAAGAAGAGTGAACGCAGCCCAGATGAGAATGTTGAAATGGATGTGTGGAGTGACGAGGAAAGATCGGATTAGAAATGAGTATACAAGGGGAAATTTGAAAGCAGCACCCATGATGGACAAAATTAGGAGCAGTAGGTTAGTGTGGTATGGGCATGTAATAAGGACGTCATATTAGTAAAACAATGTTAAGGGATGAATGTCGAAGGAGAAAGAGCGATCGGTAGGCCAATAAAGCGATGGATGGATTTTGTGAGAAAGGACATGATTAAGCGCTGAAATGACGAATCAAAGAGGTGAATGGAAGAAAAAAACATGTTGTGTTGATCTTACAGAAGTGGGATAAGGGCAGGGAGATGATGATACCTCCAGAACAAAAATCTTAAGAGTGATCGACAGGTAACGAGGTATTTAGATAAAGGGAGGACATAAACAAGAGGTGAGTCAAAAAGATCCATAGATATTTATCAGCTCAGGAGTTACATATTACCCATCACAGACTGTTAAATTAATACGTTTTCTAAGCGAGTCCAACAAGAGTTTGTTAGGAATTCCATCGGCAATGACTATCTGTTAATGAACTATTAATAACTACTATAAAACGTATGCTGTCTTTTTGAATGAATTAAAACGGTTTACAAAGCTCATGAAATTGTAATATTTGCACAAGTAAGTAAATTCGTGAGACAATTTATCTAGTTTAATTAAAAAGGTAAAAGGGCTATGTTTCAGATTGGATTCTAATTTACATCGACATGGACTGAATAAAGATTTCCTGCGCTGTGTAAGTTTATAACTAAACTTAATTGGCTGTCTAATTCTTTTTATTGCTTATTGTATCCTCTAAATATACCGTTACTGTCTTTTTTATTTTTACAACTTTTATTTTTGTCTTTTTTTTTGGAGGTCACTGAATCGAAAACTATTTTGTTTTGGATTTTTTATATTATAATAATATTAATATAATGTTTTATTGCAGGCAGAGAAATCCCATTGGTATAATTAAGACTTACGACTAGCTTAATTATGTAAAAGGTATACAGAAGAAATTTTATTTCCTGTTTTCGTTGTGATGCACAGATAACCAGTGTTTGAAATATGACTATTTGGGTTGTCACTGAGGGCCATTAAAATTTGTTTTGCTAGAGTTTCTGACATTTTCCCAAAAAGAGGCCCCCTTAGATCTCTATATCGACGGCAAAAAGCGGAAACGTAGTAACCGCCTATGGATTTAGTTGGCGGTTACTACGTTTCCGCTTTTTGCCGTCGATATGTTTTTATGTGTTGTTGTAGCCTCATAATGCCAAATCGTCTTAACAAATTTCAACAATTTTTGGTACACGGGTAACTGGGCATCCACAAATGGTTATAAGATACTTTTAACTCGACTTCGCTGAAGAAAATAAGAGGGTTATGTTTTTTTCCCCTCCGCTAACGAGGTTGCGGGAAACCTTCTAGACCATATAGTAATACTAGCTTCTGCCCGCGACTTCATCCGCCTTAAATTCGTTTATCGCCATTTTTCCGGGATAAAAAGTAGCCTATGTCCTTCCCCGGGACTCAAACTATCTCCATACCTAATTTCATCCAAAACGGTTCAGCGGTTTAAGCGTGAAGAGGTAACAGACAGACAGACAGACACACTTTCGCTTTTATAATATTAGTATGGAAGTATGGATTATAAATTGGAAAGTAACTGTGTGAAATTCTGTTCAGCCGCCTTAGCGTGATCAAGCCACAAAGATCCATACAAAGAAAATAACATACAAAAACATCTAAAAAAATGATTTTTAATTCAGTGACCTTTAAATTTATCGAATCGTAAGTAGCACTTTTTTTTAAATAGCTCAATGTATCTACAGATATTTCATTTTTACAACTTTATAAAAGTATAAATTATACTGAGTAAATAAGTCTATTATTACTTATTGGATGAAGTGAAACCATTACACAAACATTGCAGTTTGCAATACGCAATTCATGAGGAAAATATTGGGACATTCAACAAAAAAACTACCAGGTGAAATGTGAACGAAATAACAATTTCCGAAACAAAAGCGTGACATACCTTCATTAAAATGAAAATCCTTTAATATCCAAAACGTCGGTTTAATAAAAATTACACGCATAGCGGAGCCGTGCCGTTTTTTAATATCGACAATTACGGCGCAGGCGCCGGATTTATTAAAAAATAACTCAGGTGTAAAACGCCGCTCGCCGCGTGTGAGGAGCGGCCGCGGATTTCGAGACTTGGCTGGTTTTTACACTTTATCATTGCACGTTAACATTTGAACGAAATTGCGGGCGCCTTCTTATAGTTTATAAGACCTATGGACACTGTCTGGAATAAAAAGTTCGAATTTGAATACAAAAAAATAAAAAAAATATATATGGAAAAAATAAAAAACCCGACTGCGTAAAAAACTAAAAAGAAAAAAACAAGTCCAGTACCCTAGAAATTTGTTAAGTTATAATGGACATCTTTCATGATTTATGATCGATACTCACAATACATATAACAAATAATAAATTCTAATATGGAACATAGCGATTTTGAACAGTCGGGATCCATAAGAAATCTAGATCGACGCAAATCTTCCCAACAATGGGTCCCGACTGTTTAAAATCGCAATGTTCCATATTAGAATTTATTATTTGTTATATTGTGAGTATCGATCATGAATCATGAAAGATATCCATTATAACTTAACAAATTTCTAGGGTACTGGACTTGTTTTTTTCTTTTAAGTTTTTTACGCAGTCGGGTTTTTTTTTCATATTTTTTTTATATTACACTTTTTAGTTATAAATTATAAAAGTCAGTAAATTTCGCAATCTTCATCGTGGGGGTTATTGAGAAGATTGGACAGATTTATTACAATACCATTAAATGAAAATTTAGTGAGAATGGCTTGCTAACCAACTTTAAATCGTTATACTTCCTAACTGGTAATTCCAAATTAAAAATGATAAAAGAAACCTCATAATGATTTTCAAATGCCTATTCATTGATACCCCATTCTATATAGTACGTCGATTTTATTTTTTTTCCTTTTCACAATATAGCGTCTCATTATCGCCATTTTGAGTTTTCATTATTTTCATGTCTTCAGTGACATTTGGACAGTTAATACAAATCGATTGACGTAAGAATCATCAAAATCGGTCCACGCGTTTGGTCTCTAGAGTGCCAGATAGGAACAAACATACATACATACGTACATAGACTGATAAACACATCACCACTCCTTTGCATTGCGCAGTCGGGTAAAAAGAAACCATTTTGTTTCAGTGACCGTCAAATGGTCCGTATCACTTTTTTTTCATACCTTCAATGTACATACATTTAATTTATACATTATACAACTAATTTGATAATGGACATGCTCTTTCCTAAAATGAAGCCGCAATCAAGCACGAAAACTGCATACCTGTACTAGAACAGTTTTAATATAACCGCTCCTGCTGTGCGCCGTCGGTTCAGAGCAGGAATGCGAACGATGCCTGCACCGCCATGCTGAAGCGCATGGTCCCTTTATGTAAGTGGCTTACCTGACGCGAGGAGCCGCGTTCGCACCCAGATTGAAATACTTTAGTAAAGACATTTAGAACATACTGTAAAAACCGGCCAAGTGCGAGTCGGACTCGCGCACCCAGGTCCAAAATATGTGCTACAAACCGCCGTATCTATGAAAAGCCAGTAAGTAAAATGCAACCTCGTAAGTAAAATGTACACGATGTTCGATCATTTTATATTGGTTACAGATATAGACAGACAGACATAAAATAATACTGTTTTTAGTATTTGTCGCTATAGCGGCAACAGAAATACATAATTTGTGAAAATGTCAAGTTTCTATTTATCACGGTTCATAAGATACAGCCAGGTGACAGACAGACAGAGGAGTCTTAGTAATATGGACCCGTTTAACCCTTTGGGTTCGGAACCTTAAAAACCGGCCACGTGCTTTAATTTTCACACAAGAAAAAAAATACAACCGAATTGATAACCACCCTCTTTTTTTGGGAGTTAGTTCAAAAGTTGATCCGACCAATTAAAAAAACCGTGCGTTGAAAAAACTTCCCCATAGGAATATCATCTCCTTGCCCTTATCCCACTTATGTAGGGTCGGTACAACATGTTTTCTTCTTCCATTCATCTCTATTATTCGTCACTTCAGCGCTTACTTCTTCTTACTCATGCCTTCTCTTGTGATTGTGTACAATCCATCCAACACGTTTTTGGCCCACCGATCGCTCTTCGTCCTTCGTCATTCATCCCTAATATTGTACCAATATGACGGTCATCCCTCCTCATTACATGCCCATAGCACGCTAACCTACTGCTCCTCATTTCGTCCGTCACGGTTGCTACTTTCAAAATTCCCCTTACATACTAATTTCTAATCCGATCTTTCCTCGTCACTCCACACATCCATCTCAACATTCCCATCTCGGCTGCGTGCACTCTTCTTTCTGAAATAGTTATTAACAACCCAATTCCTCGAAAAAAGAACATTCTAAAAGAAAAACAAAGTCCCAATCGAATAAGGCGCTATCACGGAACCCCTCGTAATCTTTCACGGCAATAAACTCGCAATAGACATTTACACGACGTAAAAATGTCGCGCGGATCGCGGCCGATTAGATTGTCGTCATCGGTAAATAGCGAGCGATAGTGCAAATGGAATTGTCGACGGGAACGAAAGGTGGGGTTATTATATTTCGAGCAAGTGCAGAATAGGGGTGCATTTTAGTTGGCTTTTACGCGGTATTGAAATAAGGATGAGTAAAAAGAATGGGAGCGCTCGAGAGGACAAGGAAAAGACTTAAGTTTATATAGTTGCTGCGGCGTATACGGCTTTTTATTGGCCAGGCAATTGGAGGGACCTATCGCATTCGGCGTCTCTCTTATAAACGTGTTCGTAGTATGTACATTACAAAAAGTATTTTGTTCAGAGAAATTTGTAGCTACGTAAAACAGTGGTGTTCTCAAAGCGGTTCACAAACTAAAAACTAAACAAAATATTTCAGTTACGTTACACTTCTATACGATTATAAAAGTTGTAAAAATGAAATGTCTGTGAAATGGAATATTGAAAGTCACTGAAATGAAAAATGTTTTGTTTTTTGCATGTTTCTTATATGTGTCGTTGTGGCTTCATCACGCCAAATAGGCTGAACAGATTGTAACTATTTTTGGTACGCAGGTAGCTAGGTATCCGCAGATGGATATAGAATACTTTTTACTCAACTACACTTAAAAAAAATAGGGTTATGATTTTTTTCTTCTCCACTGATTAAGTTGCACCTTCTAGTTTATAATATTAGTATGGATTCAAATAAAATGCATTCTCCGTCGCCTGAATGACAAACAGAACACAATCACCAAACGCTTCCAACACAACAACGCGCCGAAGCATAAAATTTGTACCAAAACCGTCTACGTCCTCAAAAAGCACTGCTTTCAAAGCGTCCTCGACGTTCTGGAACATTCGAAAGCTCACTACAAAGGCCTTGGCAGCTTTCGGCTAAGTGCACATTCCGAAGATAACTATGTTAGTAAAAACATTTACCTTTGGTCCCGGGAAATGTTTGCTTCACTTTGTTACCGTGAGGGTCGTTAAAATACCAAGTTTCGGTTGACGTGTTGTTTTATCCGGGGACGGGCTTCTGTCAACTACTACACGCAAGTGTGTAACAGACATACATATAATAATGTAGCATTAGAAATTTGTTATCACTATCACTCTGCCTATACTAGAAAGAAAATGGAGGCAACATATTTAAGGTGGTGTATCCACAGTCATTCGCTGTTTTTAGGGTTCTGTAGCCAAAATGGCAAAAACGGAACTGTGTTGTCTGGACGAGGTTATAAGTGAAAATGTTGGGTTTGATCTCTTTATAAGTTTTGAGTGAGTGAGACAAAAGATATAAGAGAGGTCTTAACAAATGATTTCATTACCCGGCTGTGGCGTGGCGTCAAATATGTTGTTGGTAAAGTCGGAGTATATTTTATCGTATGTTTTCTTTAAGAGCAGAAGAATAAAGTACTCAAATGTCTTAACACATTCACGACCGCGAACCCCCTACATACGGTTTTTCCCATTTTATTGGCTACGAGCGTAGCGCTACGAAAATGTCGGTTGCGAAAGTGTTAAAATAGGCAAGCCGATGAGAATGGGGTTCTATTAACGCCACGCCACTGTCACCTTCTATTTCAGTACACCAGTGCAAAGCCGGGGCGGGCAGATAATGCATAAGATTTTCCGTTACCGATTTGACCGAGAACATTTGGTCAGAATGGTAAAGGGTTTTCCGTATGTCCCAACGTAAATCAAATGAAATTTTACTTTATTGCAAGGTTATGGAACATTCACATTGGTGAAGGTGTTACAATTTGTTGCAAGCACATAATCTACCCATTAAAGGCACGCATAACTGAGTCTATCCGTGACGTATGAGAGCGGGACAAGAGGGGTGACACGTGACGTATATGTGTATAGCGGGACAGTTAGGACACGTCACCCCCTCCCATACCTCAGGAGTAGACTGAGTTAAACGTTAGACCTGTAGATCATGCAATAGTCGGTTTGATTGACATAATTTAACACGAGACTGATACATCAAATAGAATACTTTGCAGTTGGTGGTTACTACGTTTCCGCTTTTTACCGTCAATTTGTAAAACGCAATCCTTACTTGTCTTCTAGTTATAACAAGCAGGTACAGTCAGCGTCAAATAGTGTGTCAAAGTCAAATCGCGAAATATAACGTCACACGTCTTTGTGTCTATAATAATAAAGATGTGATGCGATGTATTTGGTGTTTTGGATGCTACAGAATATTTGACGCTAACTGTACCTACGAGTATATTGTCTTTACATAAGGATCTTATAGAGCAAGACCATAAATTCGTTGTTAACGCCTGTCGCAGTATATTGCAATAGATCAAAAGTGAATCATTGCGCTCTGGCCGCAAGCCAAATGTATAATTAATGTCATCGTGTATGTTTGTTTATCATTTAAGCACAGCTACCGTTGTGGAAAATGGCCCACATAGGTAGCTTATTATGCTAATATTTCAAAGTCCATTCAATTTGTGAGCATTTGTCAAATTTCTCTCTATAGTGGTGACCACAAATTGATTTGTTGTATTTATCCGTGTACGTGAGCAACGTAACGTGAAATTACCGATATATGTGTGTGTGAAATTATGATAGATCATATTTGACTAATTCGTGGTATTGATAAAATACTCTTGGTTTATTTGAAACAAAATTAAAAAAAGACAAAGTTAGGCAGCGCGTCTACCTATTTAAATTTAGAGGCGTTTCTAAAAATAAATGTCTGTACATTGAAGATATTAGAAAGAAGTGATACAGACTATTTGAAAGTCACTGAATTTTTTGTAAGTTTTTACGTGTAGTTGTGGCTTCATAACATCAAAACGGCTTAATAGATTTCAACTATTTTAGGTACACAGGTAGCTGGACATCCATAGATGGTTATAGGATACTTTAAATATACCTGACTTTGCTGAAGAAAAAACGACGTATCTAATTATAAAATAAAAGTATTGTCTTTTATATTTACAGTTGAGACGTGTACAACAGGTAATTATATATCCACGAAGGTGCCGATATAAGACTGAGATATGAGAAAAATATTACAATAAACAACCAAAAAATTAATAATGGACTATATCACAAGCCCAGGCCGATATAGCTCGGACGGCGGCTAAGTTGAAATTGAACTGAACTGGTCACTAGGTGGACTTGTAGGCTATGGAGACCACAGAGTGGAAGCCACTTAACTCAAAATCGGGACACGGTACACTTTGTCGGCGATGTTTAAAATCAAGATCAATGAAAGAACTCGGAGAAACCTTTGCTCGCGGCAGTGAGACATAACAGGTTATTTTATTTATAGGGAGCAAACAAGCAGACGGGTCGCCTGATGGTAAGCGATCACCGTCGCCCATAGACACCTGCAACACCAGAGGACTCATAAGTACGTTGCCGGCCTTTCAGGTTAACGTACGCTCTTTTCTAGAAGGTTTGTAGTAATAATAATATAACCAAAGCTGACCACACCCTGTTCTATCCAATTTCACTTGTGACAGACAGTTTGAAACCCTTTAAATTAAAGCCCCCCTGTTTCAAACAAAACTTCGCAAAACTGGAAGATATTTAGGAGCTCACAACTCTCAATCAGCAGTAAGGCGGCAACTCGATCGGGGCTGCAATTAAAACGATCATTATGTGCCGGCAACTTTACCGCGGGATCGCTTACGCGGGCCGACTGGAACAAGTGCGTAATATTCATTTATATACACCCATATTATAAAACCTGTATAATGTGATGAAAAAACCGGTCATAATGACTAACATGTTACCCTTATCTATACTATTACAAAGTTATAAAAATGAAATGTCTGTACATTGAAAACATTTTCAGAAAAATAAGTGATGCGGAATATTCGACGGTCACGAAATGCATAATTTGGGACTTTGAACAACGTTTCATTTATATTGAAACTTGCCTGCTGTTCGTTTCATAAACTCACATACATATTTTAAGGCTTATCATTTTATGTAGCAGTTACAAAAACTACTATTTCGGCTACGATTAAAAGACATATATATATACAACTAGCTTCTGCCTGCAACTTCGTCCGCCTTAAGTTCGTTTATCGCGGATAAGGGTATTTTTCAGGCATAAAAGTAGCCTATGTCCTTTCCCGGGACTGAAACTATCTCCATACCAAATTTCATCCAAATCGGTTCAGTGGTTTAAGCGTGAAGAGGTAACAGACACACAGACAGACAGACAGACACACTTTCGCAATTATAATATTAGTATGGATTATGTCTGTACATTGAACATATAAAAAAAAACACTATTGTAAATAAGTATTTGTAGGTCACTATAGCAAAAAAAATTATTGGATTGTTTGTATGTATGTATGTGTCGTTGCGACTTCATCACGCAAAATCGGCTAAACGGATTTCAAGTATTTTTAATACACGGGTAGCTGGGTACCTCCAGATGGTTATAGGATACTTTTTATCCGAATATGCTGAAGAAAAAAAGAGGGGTTTTGACTTTTTCTCTTCTGCGAACGAAGTTGCAGGCTTCTAGTCTAGTTATATATGACTGCCTATGTTAGTGTATGCGTTACATGTTTAGTTTCATCACTTTAGTTACCAGACACATACATACGAGTATGTACGTACGCACAAGAATTCAGCTGTAGTGAAAAATTTTAATCCCTCTAAATCTCTTCCTCTATTAAACGAAATTAAGCAAAAGTCCCGAAACCCGGGTTTAGGCTGCGGGTACGGCCGGGAAAAATGTCCGCGCTATAAATTGCCAAAAAGTTCGCAAGGGTTGCGCGAGGGCAGATTACGTGCCTGTACCACTCCGGGGATGCCGGATAATTACGTCCCAGCACGAATTTAACGCTTTTATTCTTATAAATAAGTAATATTACAATCTAGGTCAAATTACTAATATCTACAAAGTCTCCCGCCTCAGAAACAAAGTACGTCCCCACTATCTGGATGCTTGGCATCCCAAAAATAAACGGGCATCACGCTCATTTTTACCAAGTACTTCCAAGTTGTGGAATGACCTTCCCCTGAGGTGTTCCCAGAGTGCTATAAAGGTGCGTCCACACTTGTATCATTTGCCCGATCAGATCTTCTTTCCGTGACATGATCGCGTGTCACGATCACGCGTTTGGACGTTGCGCCGATCCGATCGCTCGAAATCCATGTTGATATGCGTATCACACACTTAGATCGGACGAGCAAGGCATGATCGCCGCCCCGACAGTTAGCGTCCGAGCAGCGCGATACGCAGTCATGCTACGGCACGGTGATCGGATACGAGCAAATGATACTAAAAACTGATGGATTCTTCAAGAAGCGAGTTAACAGGGCACTCAAAGGTTATCAATGTATGGGCAATTCCTGCGGTGTTGCACATATCCATGTTGTCAATGGGCAACGATGACCACTTTCCATCAGTTGGCTCGGCTGTCCACTTGTTTGCCACTCATTACATAAAAAAATTGTCAATTATAGTATAAAATAAGTTTTTGCCACGTGGTCGAACGATAGTTTGAATGAAAATAAGTAGTTTAATTCACACAGACCACATTTGGCCAAACGCAACGGTGGTCGGTCCGACCACATCAAAGCAACTGCAAGAAGACGCAGCGCAACTATTCACACGTAACCACTGCTTCACTACTTTTTGCCTTGTGGTGTGGTTATGGTCCGTGTGAATAGACCATAAAGATATAGCATTATTTCACATTCGTTGACAATTTATTATTTCCATACTTCCTGTCATAAACAAATGAGCATAGCCCATCGGTGGTGTTTGTTAAAATAACAAAGTTACGGAGCATAATAACTCCACAACTGAATCAAGATTCTCCAATTCGTGGTCGGAATCTTAATTTATTAACACCATAGTGAAAATATTAAAGTACCAACACCACTTTCACTAACATACGCACATTATTAATCCATAAAAACACGTCAGGGCATAATGATCAAGAATGTAGGTATAGCCAGAATATAAAATCTTGAGACTTTATTATACACATTCAATAATTAGCAAAATGTCGTTATGCGTAAGTGGCGAGTTGGCTTCGGTGGAAAGTCCAGTGACACTTCTCCACCGTTAGCCCGCCATATAGCTGTTGCCCTCAGGCCACTATAAATATGTGTCGCTATTTACGGGGGCCCATCTAGCGGAGGGTAAGCATTGTCTACTAGTGCCTTTATCCATGAGACACTTTTTCCTGGTTGTCTCAAGCAATAGCCCAGAATTTCGTTCATAATTTTAATCCCATAATCTCCAATAGTTCTTGCATCTAGCGGATGCTGTCTCTGTGCGCGTCCCATGATTTGGGCAGGAAAAGCACCAGCGCGGTGCACCCCTTGTATTTCATTAAATTGTCGAAAGGGCCTCGAAGCATTGGCTTCGGTTCCACGCACGCCTTCCAAAGGTCCGGGACACCATTGTCCCGTGAGCGTGTGCGACATGCATAAATTAATGATGCGGATTGGTATCATGCGAAAATTATACAACATGTCTATGCCATTATTCTTAACATTAGTATGTTTAAACATTAGTACAACAACCCAGACTGCTACTACGACTTCTAACAATAGCGATATATTTCGGTAGCAATTTGATTACTTTCCTCTCTACACTGTGTTACAAGTTTCCGAGACAGTTCAATCTTCGGACCATAAACTAAGTTTCCTAGGTATTCTAGAACCCAGATAGCTCTGAAATTCCCCAATAACTTTGCACTTTTAATCATCCCAGGTTTGCTAAGGTTTCTCAGCGGGGAGTAATTATGGGAGCTTCAAGAAGGAATTATCTTCTCGACACTTAAAAAACCGGACAAGTGCGAGTCGGACTCGCGCACCGAAGGTTCCGAATTTTACGCTATATCAACTATTTCAACGCCGTATCAACTTATTTTGGTACACGGGTATAGGATACATTTTATCCAACTGCGCTCAAAAAAAGAGGTTTACAATTTTTACTCCACCGCTGACGAAGTTGTTTTACAATTATATCTCGTTCAAGTATTTTTCGACTATCAACCTTATGTCAAGGGGATACTGCTTGCCCTGTATTATGCAACAGTCAACTTAAGAACTTTGTCTTACTAAGCTTAAAAGCAGCCCATTCAATATAATATTAAAGTTACTTACTACAAAGACGTACAGGGGTTCACATAGGGAATGGGTGATGTAATTTTACTCGTAATTAGACAACAATAGGCTAATGTCTTAAACAAAAATATAATTAGTGTGGCAGTTAGATTATCAGATAATATTGGACACATTTTTTTTCCTTTAGTCGATTAAACAAAAAATGATGAAGATACCCGTTAAAGTTCTCCGTGACCTCACGCCGTGCGACACTTTTTCGCACGGCGTGACGTCATGTGCCCCAACTCCCAAACGTTGACGCGCTTTATCTTTTTCTTTTTTTGTTTGATAGACAAAAGAATAAATACGTGTCCAATATTTTTTGATTCATTTGCACGCTTGCTCGCAAGTTAGATACACGAACCATAATGTACTTAAACATCTATGTACTGTGTCTATGGAAATAAATGATTTCTGATTTCTGATTCTGCTTTCTGATAATCTAACTGATGGTTTAATTAGATTTTTTTTTACCCAAGTAACTACCCTATTCTTATCATTATTATAATACACTTTTTAAACTTCAGTCACCTGACCCTTATTCGACACAATTGGGCTGAACCAATCTTTTACAACGTATGGTAAACCATCCACCATACCAAGGCATTGACACCAAAATTACATGAATATGCCAAATTTTAGCTCAATCAGAAACCGGAGTGGCTCAAATTTAACTTGCAAGATTTGACGCCATCAGTGATAAATAAATTCTATACTATATATTATAAAGTGGTAAAAATGAAAGGTCTGTACATTGAAGATATTTTCAAAAAAATGATTGTTATGGACTATTTGGAGGTCACTAAACGAGATTTTTTTTTTTGGATTTTTAGTATGTTTGTATGTGTCATTGTGGCATCATAACGCAAAATCGGCAAAACGGATTTCAACTATTTTTGGTACACGGGTAGCTGGGTATCTCCAGATGGTTATAGGATACATTTTAACGAAGGATTATGACATTTTCTCCTCCGCGAACGAAGTTGCGGGCGCCTTCTAGTCTGGTAATAAACTCATCGCAAGACAGCATTCCGGTTAACACAAAACGTCATTAAAAACGTTAAATCTGCATGTCAAATTCCGACGGCAATTCCAGCGGTACAGCGTGATGTACGAATTCCTCCCCCTCACCCCTCCCCCTGCTACATCACCCCCCTGGTCTTAATGGCACCTGCCTTCATTAAAATGTTCCGTTGCCGACGTGTGGCCCCGGAAGGCGGTAAGAATAGAGCTGAGAGAGGTGTTATTCTGGTTTGAATACGTAAGTTTTAATGTCTAATTAGATTATTTCATAATTGTAAGGTGAAATGCTTCAGTGTTGTTTTTCGCATGTACGATCAATTGTGGTAGCATTCTGAAATATGATCTGCATTTCCGCACGCCGTCTGAAGCTTGCGTTAAAAATCATCATCATCATCACCATTCAGCCATAGGAAGTCCACTGCTGGACACAGGCCTCCTTACTAGATTTCCACATGGGCCGGATAGAAGCGACCCGCATCCAGCGAGTCCCCGCAACCCTAACCAGGTCGTCTGACCGCCTTGCGCGTGGCCTTCCCACATGTGTTGAAAATATCGAAACTAAATTTTCTACTTTAAGCGTGATCAGCGAAATTTACATAACCTCTTATTGCATATCTCAAATAAATAAATATCAGGGTCAATCTTACACAAACCTAGACTTGCTTTTAAAGCTTGTACGATGGGTGCTAGGCGACGATGTACATAATATAAAGAATATAATACTTAAATACATAGATAATATCCAAGACCACACAAACATTCTTGCTCATCACACAAACACTTTCCCTGGCCGGGATACGAACCCAGAACCGTCAGCTTCATAGGCCGATGTCCGAACTACTGAGCCAAATATATCGTCATGGTCAAAAAACTGAAAAGACTAGGCCTCAAAATTTTGTAACTGTGCATACTGCAACATTCAGGCAATCAACAAAAAGACTTGTGCATTTTAGAGTTCCGTGCCCAAAGGGTAAAACGGAACCCTATTACTAAGACTCCACTGTCCATCCATCCGTCTGTCTGTCTGTCCGTCTCTCATCAAGCTGTATCTCATGAACCGTGATAGCTAGTTATACTTGAAATTTTCACAGATGATGTATTTCTGTTGCCGCTATAACAATAAATACTAAATTTTTTCTTTAAAATTTGATTTACGACATATTCATCGGACCGTGCTTTTTTGTCTCATAATCCACCTTATTACCTTTTAATTGTCAAAGGGACTAAGTGCGTTAGAGCCGTGGCTATGTAGTCAAAGCACAATCTGATTACGCGCTGGTACAAAGAGTTTTGTTCAGGCTAGAACCTTTTGTTTCACGACATAAGTGAACTATGCTTAAATGTCCCAGTGCTCGAGCTGTCCCAGTCGTTGGCACCTACATACTTAATTCATAGCAATAGGGGTGACAAAATAGGTGTCAATTATTGGATTAAAGGTGTCAAAAATTAAAAAAATCTATATTCAAAGTTTGCAGCAAAATTGACCAGATCCTCGATCGAGCTTGTTGGGGGCCTCCCTCTGCTGCGTTGTTCTGTACGTGGTCGCCACTTGAGAACCTTTCTGCCCTGGCGGCAATGTACATCGCGCACTACCACTTAAATCAAGTAACTCTGAGTTATATGAACACCCTACGTATCGTCAAAAGTTTTTATTGAATACTAGAAGGCGCCCGCAACTTCGTTCGCGGAGGAGAAAAAGTCATAACCCTTCATTTTTTCTTCAGGGTAGTCGGGTAAATAGTATCCTATAACCATCTTGAGATACCCAGTTACCCGTGTACCAAAAATAGTTGAAATCCGTTTAGCCGATTTTGCGTGATGAAGCCACAACGACACATACAAATATACATAAAATCCAAAAAAAATATTTTTCGTTTAAATGACCTCCAAATAGTCCATAATAATCATTTTTTTTAAAATATCTTCAATGTACGGACATTTCATTTTTCAAATAGAAGTCTAAGTTCTTTTCACAATTTTATAATAATCTAGATGACCGTGTGACGTGAAACAGGTTCCTGTCTACAATCTAAGCAGGCTTGGCTCTGTATGACGGATTAACTACCGAAGGATTTGGTCCCAAATGTATAATGTACACACATAGGCACCCGTAGGTAAGCTCGCGGTCCGTACCGCATAATCTAATCGCATTATCTATGTCTGCTGTTGAGCAGATTTTTTGCTAAAGCTCAGAATTACAGTAGGCAAATTACAACTAGTAGAGATTTTTCCTCTTTTTATGGTTCCGTACCCAAAGGGTAAAAAGGGCCCTATTTCTAAGACTGTCCGTCTGTCTGTCGGTCACCAGGCTGTATATCATGAACCGTGATAACTAGACAGTTGAAATTTTCGCAGATAATGTATTTCTGTTGCCGCCTATAAACAACAAAACTAAAACGCAATTTCATCGAATTTCGACGCGTAATTCTTTAAAGTAGCGTGAGCGCAATATAGCTACTTATATCAAGGTCTACAATTATGAGTACGTACTTTCCAGTTGTTTGGTTGTTTTTTTAACAAAACACTGACCCATACTTTTGTTAATTAATGTTCTACACGTCTACGACTTTGGTTCTTTGTCGGATCTCGTCATACCTGATTCGATCACGCAAGGAGACTCCGATGGCCGCTGGGCTAGAAAGGTTCTCTAGTGGCGCCCGCGTACAGGACGACGCACCGTGGGAAGGCTCCCAATTATTTGGATTGATGATCTAGTAGAGATTGCGGGAAACTGTTGGATGAGGGCGGCGCACGACCGGTCGTTGTGGAGATCCTTGGGGGTGGCCTTTGTGCAGCAGTGGATGTCCTTGGGCTGATATGATGGTAATGTTTTCTTTCCATAGTAATAATGGTTTAACCGAGGCACTTTTGCGCTAAAAATGACGACCGGTTTGGCTCAGTGGGAGTAACGTTGCCTGTGAAGCTGAAGGTCTTGGATTCAAATCCCGGTAAGGGCTAATATTTGTGTAATGAGCATAAATATTTGCTTTTGAGTCTTGAATGTTTTCTATGTATTTAAGTAAATAAAACGTCATCTAGTACCCATAACAAAAGCCTTATTGAGCTTACCATGGGACTAGTTCGATTTGTGTAAAATTGTCCCGTAATGTTTATTTATTTATTAACATGTACTATACACACGTCTGATAATCTTTTATTTACTCAGAATTTCGTCCATTAGTTCCACATCCCATTCGCAACACAAACCGTACTGTAGCTGTGCAAAATATGCCTCCAATAGTAAGCCGGGATTATGATCGTCTGATCCCGCGTTATTTCACCGGCCCGAACTATTTCTTTTGTAAATTATGTTTAAGCTGATTCCAAGGATGCGAGGGGACGAAAGCGGGATTACTGCGGGAGCGTAGTTTGTTTGTCGCTTAATTCTGATGGGGCAATGTTTGTGGTGGTTTTTCTTTCGCTATATAAGCCTACACACCTAGTAATACATAGTGTATAGAAGGTGTTTGCGATAGAACCGAAACGCTTGTATTCGTGAACATTTAATTCAGATTCACTTCACAGCAAGGACCATTAAACAAAAGAACTGTGGTTTCTTAAATGTTTAATTTTAAGCGTCATCTTGCGATCAGGGCACGTATCAAAGTATGGCAATTGACAGTTCTCTGGTTTTAATGGTCCTTGCTTCACAGTATATGTTTTTACCAACACTAAATATAATGGAGTAAGCAAAGGGTTGCCCGCTTTTAAAATGTTGTTTCGTCTCACTATTGACTAATACGAGGGGTTAATATAGGTAGTTATATTCTAACGAGTAATCACTAAAACTAGACATCATTTAAGCACTTAATGATGTCCCTGTCTGGGCTAAACATTCTATTCACAATTTAATCGGTTCACATAGCTCCGATTGTGGCGTCTGCAGCTTAAACCTGAGATTGTAATTTCAAGTTTGGAGCATGCTCGAGCGCACTCAAAGACGGCCTTTGAGTTAGTCCATCGCGAGGTGCTCGGCGGAGCTGGGCGGAAAAGAGCTTCGATTAACCGGGTAAAACGAGACACTAGTGACTTATTCTGAACGTGAAAGAAGTGGCTGCGTTATCTATCTACGAGATATAAGGGGCACGACTCCGGGTAAACTTAAGGGAACATCAAAGTTTAATTCGACAAACTGTATTTTCTTGAAATTCTGGGCTATTGTGGCTATATACGTTGTGGCTTCATCAGGCTAAAACTGCTAAACGGATTTCAAGGAAGGAGGTCATAGGACCTCCGTAATATTAATAACGCATTCGAGTTTTGGCTCTTTAGAATCGTCTTGATGATCAATAAACGATGTTTAAAGAAAAGCCATCATCATCATCAGTCGTTTGCTCTTGGAAACTATAATCGGCAATTAAAAGCTTGTCACAAAAAGCTAATTTTTATAGAAACCAATTTTTCATGCTTATATATTGTAATATAGATAAAAGTTACCTATTCATGTGCATTCATTTCCACGTGAACAGGAGTTTATGCTGTTATTTTTATGCAGACTCAACATTCATCACCCGGGAGGGGTGACAAGTGACGTGACATGACGTGTCCTAACTGTCTCGCTATGCACATATACGTCACTTGACACCCCTCCCGTACCGCTCCCATACCTCAAGAACAGACTCAGTTATACGTTAGGTCTATAGATGTTATTGCCCGAAGTCGTGACTTTCACGTAGACTTAACAGAAATAAAAGTTTAACCTAATCGAATTAAAATTCCCCAATTAAATTAACCCTTTACTCTCAAAGTAACCAAAACAGCATTTAATTAACAGCAAACAACGTCGAGAGGTCACCTAAATACATAGACAGAAGAGTCAAAACCCTCTGTCCACGAGGCCCCAGTAATATCAAAGATTAAACGAAGACCCCTAAATACGACACCTTTCTCAAATGCCGGCCAAATAGAAAACAATTACCAATTTAAATAAACACGACCGTTTGTGTCGGCACTTGGACCAATTCCTTTTACAAAGAATTCCACAGTTCCCGATTTGAATCTTACAGCGACTGCTGTAAGTTTAGAACCGTCTGTCCCCCTTGCAACGGTTGATAACTCGCAAAGCTACTAAACTTGTCGAACTAATGCTCTCTTCTTACCTCAAAATGGCTAAAGTTTCACTTTCAGCTGAAAAGACGTATACTCCAACAGTCAGCCACTCCAATCCCAAGTCTACTCGCCCTACACAAGATCCAAAGTAACTCAACGCTGCTAATATATTCACAGGTTGATTTTAAATAATGGAATAACTTTTGAGAGGGTGTTATGCAGTTTTTGAAGTAATAGAGACCTGTTGCTGCGATATTTTTGAAGTTAAATTCACACTTTGCTGGAGAATTTCGCTCTTGCTGATAAAGATGCTATTTTCTTTATACTGCGATTATTCAGTGCGAATGCAGCACATTTAAATGAGATGGTAGTTCTTCGCTGCACACTCAGGTGGGATTTCTTCAAAATGTTTCATTTAGACCGTGGAACAAGATTCATTGTTTATTTTTGAATTTTGTGACTTTTAAAAAAGGATTGCTTTAAAACAAACAGGAGTCTTGTTCTCACAATATGAATCGGTATATTTTATTTTACCACATTTTTGACACACTAGAGACACAGTCCAGTCCATCAACTACGAAACATGGTCTCTAACTAAGCACTGTAGAGCAAAGTTGGAACGATTTCAAAGAGCCATGAAGAGAAGAGAAGCATGATGTGAGTAAACAGCTGAACGAAGTCAAAAGTACATTGATAAGAGAAAAAACTAGAGTAAAAGACATAATTGCTCAAATAGATCAACAAGAGTGGATATGGTCTGGAGACATGATTTAAGATTGTCTTAGATCGGTACCCCAGAGATGATATACGCAGTCGTGGACACCATCAGATGAGGTGGGAGGACGACCTAAAACTAGCGGTTGGACACAATTGTAAAAGAGTAGCACGGGACAGAACAAACGGAGGAGGCCATTGCCAAGGGCGCGCTCAACTAGGAGATATTCTATAACTTCAGAATAAAAGGCTGCGGTTGGTTCAGGCATTCGATACGGTCCAGCGTCCACCGTAGATGACGGCTCACCTGAGAAGTATATTATTTGATAGCGCTTTTTTGTATATGCATTTTGTGGAAACTGCATGAAAACATGCGCATGTGAGCACCAATTATTGTTACACCTAACCAAGACACTATTCCCGGGGATAGCAAAGTAACTAGAATCCATTAATCGGATATTGAGGATACCGATGAATAATAATCACTCGAGACTTTGATTTCAGTAAAACTGACCATTACACTCGCTCATAGAGATGGGTAACTACCCAGGTAAATACCCAATGTTGGGTATTTACCCGGTAAATACCCGATATTTACCTACCCGCGGGTAAATACGCGGGTATTTATTCTTATTTCTAAGTTGTATATATTTAGTCATATCTGGGCTTAAAGCTAATGCTAAATTGATTATTTATTGTAATATTTAATTTTAAAAAAATGCAATACTTATATTTAGACAGTAATTTAAATAATATTTTGATTATGAGTTTTGATTGTCATTGGTAATCATTAACAAGCCCAGCATTTAAGAGTTAATATATGATTGTACACTAATATTTACTTAAAAAGTAAAAAAAAATATATTTAACTTATAATGGAAAATGGTCTAATCCTTGGTGTTATTATAATGTTTAATAGCAACCGACTCTCGCCGAATATATAAATTTTATTTCACTTGCCTTAACGCACAGATCACCTCCACACTTAACGTCAATAATAGTAGATTGTTTGACAAGGGCCTAAAATAAGTCATTATGACACGGTGATTATTTGGACGAGCTCGCGAAGTGAGCGAGGGCAAATATCTCTGAGTATCATAATGGCATTTAGCCACGTCTTAAGCGCTCTGCTTTTCACTTCGACTGCGAGAAAATAAACAAGACTTAACGTTAAAATTGTATATTTTATGAAAAATTAAAAGTACCGTTTGAACAATTCTACCAGAAATTTTGGCCAATCTGATCAGGTTGGTTTGTTTTAATTATTCGTAAGAAGTATGTAGCCGGCCGCATGTTTTCTTTTAGTTTCATAGAAATTTGTATGGAATTATATGGCTTTCTTTTAAACCCTAGGGGTTAGATGTCTATTTTAGTCTCGCTACGCGAATTAAATATGGCGTACTTTTTGAGCAGGGAAGTGAAAATGTTATATACTTCATGTGTTTAATTTAGTTGTCGGTGTTGGAACTAGTCAATTTTGTTCCTATGCTACTTTAGGGCTGATTATTACTGTGATGTTATCAATTACGCCAAATCTTCATTTCAGTTACGGGTCCACCCGTGACCATGGAAGGCTTCCGAAACGTCGGGAACTCAAATGAGATAATAGACGCGATATAATCCGTTAAATTATTTTATTTCAATGAGAAATAATCGCGGAAACAGAAGAAAATATTATCATTAACATAATTTTCATTAAAATCGTTTCTTTTTTGCAAAACTGCCCAATACCGATACTGATACCGGAATCTCGGTATTGAGTTTGAATACCGATTTGCAATACCGATATCGAAATTTTTCTGTATTTGTATGCCCTAGTCGCAATAAATAAGGAATATGAACATATTTTTATAATAACATTTAATTTTCGTGTACAAAATTTGTGATTTATTGTTGATTTTATGTACCTTTTACGTTACACTTGCTCATTTTTAATTTTGTTGATTAAAAGAAGTAGTAAACAACCTCTGTAGACTTTTATTGCAAACCTGAATCCGTGAATCGACATGCCTAAAGTAAAAAGTATCTACCCGAGCATTTGGGTAGATACGGGTAAATACCCGGTAAATACCTATTTACCGGGTATTTACCTGGGTGGGTAGATTGGGTAAATACCCACGACCCATCTCTACTCGCGCACTAGGTACTACAAAAAGCGTAGAACGCTCTTTGATCTGCGTCGGCTGAAGGCTAAACCGTTTTAGGCAAAGAAAACAACTCGGCCATCCATTTGTCTAGCTTACTCCCACCCTTTTAGCGGGGAACACTTTTTGCGTGATTTGCCACGATTTTTCTTACGTTTTTGCAACATCCTGTGAATACTTTTTTTTAATGCGAAAAAAGTTTGATAGACGCGACAGATCGCGTGTTAATGGAGTGGAAAAAAAAATATTTTTTGGGGTTTCTTTCGTTAATATGAAATCGGACATTAAAGGATCACTATGTAATCCTTTCATTCTTTAAAAATAAAATGAATAATGCCATCTATATAAAAAAAATGGATATCATGCAGGGTTTTTATGAAGTTAGTTAAATGAAATATAATTCTCAGATACCTTAGTAACGTTGGGTTTTATTTTATACTAGAAGGCGCCCGCAGCGTCGTTCTCGCAGGAGAAAAAGACATAACCCCTCTTTTTTTCATAAGTGTTGTCGGGTTAAAAGTATCCTATAACCATGTGGAGATACCCGCTACCCGTGTACCAAAAATAGTTGAAATCCGTTAAGCCAATTTAGCGTGACGAAGCCACAACGACACATACAAACAAAGATTTCATTTTTACAACTTTATAATACTATCGATTATTGGATACTAAATGGTAATCTGATTGATATAGGTATTGAGTCTAAACCTAAATTTAAAACGATACATAATAATAAACGAGTTAACCTAAGAGCATTGTTTATATTGGAATCCAAGAATATTGATAATAGCTGGTAGAAAACTAAACGTCCCCACAAAATACAAAGAGTAAAGTCACATGATTAATAGTTATTTATCACGCAAGGCTGCAAAGTTGTTATTTGGCGCGAGTGCTTGAATTGAAAGCCGAGTAAGCTAAAGGAATCTAAATCAAATATTGATTCCTGAGCGTAACGAGGCTTTCAAGGCACGAGAACCAAATAATTACGCAGCAGC
Organism: Hedya salicella; assembly: GCA_905404275.2. Taxonomy (NCBI): domain Eukaryota; kingdom Metazoa; phylum Arthropoda; class Insecta; order Lepidoptera; family Tortricidae; genus Hedya; species Hedya salicella. Next base: position 671,024 of record FR990098.1, on the reverse strand, counting down.
GGTGCGAAACACACAACTTTCACCTCACTACAGCGAGGAAAATGTGAGATGTAAGAAAAACTATGAAACACCCATCCTATTCCCCAAAAGCCCCAACAACATGACAGACCGGCTAGTACAGCTAGGTACACACCGACTGCTCCGTGCGCCCGAGCGCGGCAGTCATCAACACGTGGTGCCGGGAGCTGCTGCGGCAGCTCCACCACCACAACACACTCGATCGGTAACAGGTAAATAGCTAGCCAAACAAACATTACCTCCAAGTCCACTATGAAATTATAACAAACCGATTATTTTTCATTTAAAACTAGTGACAATGAACCTACGAAACACACTCATAGCAAGACAAACGAATAAACATTTTACATACACATTTTAAATTAAATTCAATTAAAAATTAAAAAATGATTTAGATTAAAATTGACGATTGGATAAGATTTTTCTGTGGTATGTTATAGAACACCTTTCAATAATAGAAACATTAGTGAAAAAACTACTTCAATCTCATAGTCATAACTCACCGAGATAAAACAACGATAAAATCACATTTTTGGACATTCCCATAAAACGCTTCATACAAAAGCCTAGGAACGTGTGAAGTATGGGGACATAGAGAACTTTATTCTGCAGCTATATTTAAACTTACGTCTATCGAAACGGTTTTATTACAAGTTACCATAAATTTCATTGGTTATTCAATGCCATTATTAGTTATTAATATTTAAATTTTATTTTAAAAATGGACTATCCCACCCATCTTTAAAAGCTCATAAAACAAGCTATACGCAAGGTATCGAACTTAATTTTTTTATTTAGGGTTTCTATCATAAAAACTGTCATTTTAACTGAATTTTATTGTTATTTGAGAACAGTCAACATTCTAATTTGGTTCGAAACTGAGTCCACTTATTATTTATGTGCCTGTCACTCAGAAAATTCACATTTTCAATCTACGCTCCAAAAGAACAGAGCAAAATAATTCCGAGCCCAAATCACCTTGATTCCAGCCAATTTCTAATAATACCGATGGTTTTATCTTAAATTTCTATCTTCGGACAGGTCGTTAGGCAGACGCGGGAGATACGGCGCTCTCGCCAAATGTCTATAAAATTACGGACACCTTTCGACAAGGAAAAAAATCTTCAGTTCCTTACGTTTCCTGTTTAATTCCTCCAGCCGCTCGCTCGAGAAAATGACACGAAAAAAATTAAGTTCTTTCTTTATAATTTCGCAAGCGAATAATCGTTGTGATTTTGTTGCGGGACGGAAAATAAATGGGACGAAAATCTACGTCATTGTTTAAGTGGCGTTGATGGTTATTGAAAGGGGTCTTTTATTTCTTTCTTTGAGACCGGGGCTCTTAGGTTTTCGAGGCAATTGAAATTTTGATTTAAAACATTGATTTAAACTTACACGATCTTGAGTCATTATCACAACATGACAAAACGGGGCTCAATCGCGTATAAATGTGATTTATGTCGAAGAAACTGGAGAGGCGGGTATCAACATTTTCTAGACGTAACGCGACGTCCGAAACATCGAAGAATTACCAACGAAAGATAATTAAATAAATAACATTTGTACGCGATTAAGCCCCGTTTTGTTGTGCTGTGCCTATTAAAATTATTTGAATCAGATAATATTATTTAGTTTTATACATGCAACCAGCATGATGGGATACAAACAAGTCAAGTTTGACGACCGGTTTAGCGTAACGTTGCCTGCAAAACTGAAGGACCTGGGTTCAAATCACGGTAAGGGCAAATATTTGTGAGATGCGCTTTGTTGCTGAGTATTGGATATTTGTTGTGTATATCTATATCTATACTGTTAGAAAGTTGTAAAAATGAAATGTCTGTACGGACTATTAAGAGGACACACGCGAACGTCGGTTCTACGAGCAATGAATAATCTTTTAGTTATTAAAAAAAAAACGTAGAAGTGATTATAGTGTACTAGCCCGCGATGTACAAAGTTATAGATATAATCATCTATACTATTATAAAGTTCCAAAAATTGAAATGTCGGTACATTGAAGATATTTTCACAAAAATGATTGTTATGGACTATTTGGAGGTCATTAAAACGAAAAGTACATCTTTTGGATTTTTGTATGTTTGTATGTGTCGTTGTGGCTTCATCACGCTAAATCGGCTAAACGGATTTCAACTATTTTTGGTACACGGGTAGCTGGATATCTCCAGATGGTTATAGGATACTTTTTATTCCACAACACTGTCGTAAAAAAGAGGGTGATGGATGACTTTGTCTCCACCGCGAACGAAGTTGCGGACGCCTTCTAGTAAGTAAATATATTTATTGAATATAAAATTGTCATCTAGTACTTATATCACAAGCCTTATTGAGCTTACCATGGAACTTGTTCGATTTGTGAAAAATATGTACCGAAATATTTATTTATATATACTACCGAATCCATACTAATATTATACATGCGAAAGTGTGTCTGTCTGTCTGTCTGTCTGTCTGTCTGTTACATCTTCACGCTTAAACCGCTGAACCGATTTAGATGAAATTTGGTATGGAGATAGTTTGAGTCCCGGGGAAGGACATAGGCTACTTTTTATCCCGGAAAAATACCCTCATTCGCGATAACCGAATTTAAAGCGGACGAAGTCGCGGGCAGAAGCTAGTATGGCAATATATTTGCTTGGCAGCACAAATCGTTAAGTCGTATTACTGCTTGTATCAGCCTAACACGACACGTCAAAGACCCTTGTTAACCCGTACCTGCCGGTGGGCTAAACGATGAGTTGCTAGTTGCTGATGTAGCCGCGTGACGTCGCCTCCGGCGCAGAGGTTTGACAGCTCGGGCCCGCGCGTGACCAGAATCGGAACTAACACAAATGACCGTGTTTCTTGTTTTTGAAAATGTAAATAACTAACATGATTTATGGATGGATCTTAGACTATGTTCTATGTCGCGCTCGTAAAATTAGGCGAGTTTTTTTGTGATACATTCAAAAACAAAAAAGGCAGTATAAAGTATATGATTTGCTGTAAATAATGTACGTAATCTATACTATTATAAAGTTGTAAAAATGAAATGTCTGTACATTAAGGATATTAAATAAAAACTATTGTTAGGGACTATTTGGAGGTCGCAGAAGCGAAACATACTAGTGTCGTTGCGGCATCATCACGAAAAATCAGCTTAACGGATTTCAACTTTCTTTGGTAGGTACATCGGGAGCTGGGGGCTGGGTATCTCCATATGATTATACGAGTAGGATACTTTACATCCGAGTTACGCTGAATAATAAAAGAGGGGTTACGACTTTTTCTCCTCCGTGAATGAAGTTGCAGGCGCCTTAAGTAATAAAGACTAGTAGTTTATATCAAGTCCGTAGTATAATATCTAAAATCCTAACCTCCTAAAAACGAAACTTTTAAAATCAATCTACAGTCACCAGCATTAAAATCTGCTACAACAAAGCGATCGTAAATATCTGACACGACTCTATTTCTAGTGCCGTTAGAAAGTGTCAGATATTTTCGCCAGCTTTGTTGTGGCAGATATTAACGCCGGTGACTGTACGAAATCAACCTGTTTTTAAGATGTCTAAAGGTGCGTCCACACTTGTATCATTTGCTCGTATCCGATCACCGTGGCGTGGCATGATTGCGTATCGCGCTGCTGGGACGCTCACTGTCGGCGCGGCGATCATGCCGAGCTAGTCCGATCTAAGTGTGTGATACGGTTTACTAATGTTTGGGAAATTATGTTTCCCAAACTGTTCCCCTTCCCAAATATTTCATTTCCCAAACTTGGGTTTTTTCGAAAACAGTAAAATTTTCAGAATTTCTATAAAACAAACCTAACCTAATTTCTTGGGCTCTACACAATGGCTTAAAAAATATCTGAATTTTCTTCGGTTTCGGAGAAAAGCGTGAGTTCGGGAAATGAAACATTTGGGAATGGAGGCAGTTTGGGACGAATATTTTGCTAAAAGAAAGTATCCGGTGTGATACGCGTAGCGTTATGGATTTCTAGCGATCGGATCGGCGCAACGTCCAAACGCATGATCGTGTCACGCGATCATGCCACGGCACGAAGATCTGATCGGACAAATGATACAAATGTGGACGCACCTTAAAGAACTACTGCTAGTGCACAAAAATATTAACAGCATTTTTCCTACGTCCAGTTGACCTAAGTTTAAAATGTATAAAGTGCAAAATTTTTAACGACATTGTCCTACGTTCAGCTGACCTTTGTTTAGAGGCTCTAACATACCTAACTTTACATGTATAACAGTTCAGAGTTGAGGAATTAGTAGATTTGTTTTTTTAAACTGAATTTTATCCATAAAGTTAGTTTCTACATAAATGCTACGGTGCAAACTTCAAATGTTTTATCCCATGCAAAATGCACTCTACGTAACAAATGTAGTTTTTACAAGTCCTCTTAGACTTGAGCATCGCTGGCGTCTCGACTTACAACATAATTTCACAGCCCGGGTCCGCCTAACAACCGGACGAGGGTCTCAAAAACGTTCAGTAAATAGAGAAACGCTTAGTCATTGTTGAGATTAAGTTGCAAAGTCCAACCACCTGAAGTCGGTAGGACAGTGTAATCTGCCTCGTCAGAGGCTACTCCGAACCCCGAAAAACGAAGTTCGTATGGCGCCATCTCGCTCACTCAAATACAGCTTAACATAAGAGCGAGAGAGACGCACATTACGAACTTCGAATTTAGAGTTTCGGAGTAACTCCTCAGGGTCTATGGTTCAATTTAAACAGAAGGCACGTGCCAAAGGCTATATCTACATCTGCACACACTGCGCTATTTTTTATGATATATTCCCGTGACGTCGCTTAAGGTCTTACCGGAAGATCAGCGCTGGCTTTAGAGCTAACATTATGCTGAGGTGGGACCTTTTCTTGGCCTACCTACTACTTATTTTTTTATTTTTTTTACTTTTACTTGTTTCTCATTAAATATTTGGCTATGCCAACGAATAAATGTTTATTTTTTTCTTTTAACCGACGAAAAAACGGAGGGCTCAAAATTACTTACGTATAAGTCTTTACATTAGTTTCAGAACTTAGTTATTAAGTGTAACGAAAAGGTATATTAAAGTTTTTGTAAAGGTTTACAGTGCGCGCTATATAAGGTTAACACATTCGACGCGTAATCGAGACGTACCAGGTTCAATTCCTGGTGTGACCACGTGCGAAAGCAATCATATTTTTCTTTACGCTTTGACTTGTATCTATATCACAATAGACATTATTATCTATTGTGATATAGGTATTAATTATTCCACATTCAAAAATTGTGTTTCATATGAAAAAAAAAGGTTGATTATTTTAGCTTTTCAGTTTTTACGGCGGTAAAATTTTTTCGTTAAAAAGTTTTAGAACAAGAATATCAGTGTTTAATTTTCTTAACGCGCGCTTTCTGTGAAATGTATCAAGGAAAATTAATTATTAATTACGCGTCCAACGTATCAACCTTACCACCACATCGAAGAGGCGACTGGAGATTTCAAGTGTGAAATATGTGAAGTTTGAATAGTCTTTTAATGAGTTAACGTAAAGTAACTGTGAAATAAATCCTATTCTTGTTCAACCCCCCCACCGGACCAGGCGGACCAACTGTTTCTGCTGGTTATTCTGTCGCATCTAGGAAATTAACATACCGATGAGATGGGCTTTTAAAATATTTTTAGCTTTTAGCTACTTTATTTTTATTTTCGTTTAAAACATACATGGGGGTAATTTAGATAGCCCTCTAGGTCCTCTACCTCCCAGCTTCAGTATATCATTACTTTTTGGGACAGTATAGACAGACAGATATAAAATAATACTGTTTTTAGTATTTGTTGTAATTGCGGCAACAGAAATACATCATTACGGTTCATGAGATACAGCCTGGTGACTGACAGACAGACGGACAGCGAAGTCGTAGTATTAGAGTCCCGTTTTATGCTTTGGGTACGGAACCCTAAAAAGGTTACTGACATATTTACACTTCAATATATATTTAGTATATGTATTAATGGCTAAGTATTCGAATAAACCCCCGTAAAAGCGTCAACAATTTAGGGATATTCGCAGAAAGTGTCGTTACGGCCCTCCCGTGCCCTCACCTCCCCTATTGTCCGTTAATGTGCACAATAATATATATTGTTATGGTCTGTCTGTGCGTTTGTATTGAATGGGGAGCCTGAAAGGAGAAGCGATGGGAAACGATGAGCTTTTTGAAATCTACTCGAGTTTGTTAACGCTGGGTTACGATACAATAGCTGAATGGTCTATAAAAATAGTTATCTTGTTGCTACCAATTTTAGGCACACGACAGGATGTTCGTGAAGTTATGTCAGTTGTCAGTTTTGGTATGTTTATCATTACTTTTTGTTTTTACAAATATCATGATAATAATCACAATATTTGCAATTTATTAGTGGATCACTCCACTAGCGTCATTATAATAAACAAAGATCAGAAACAAATGAAAAAAAAATTCGGCGATACTGGACTTGAACCAGTGCCTTGAGCTAGAGGGCAGCACGCTCTAACTATCTAAGTTAGAGCGTGCTGCCCCAGTCTGGCTCAAGGCACTGGTTCAAGTCCAGTATCGTCGAAAAAAAATTTCATTTGTTTCTGATCTTTGTTTATTATATGTCAATCATTGTTAATAAATAGATAATTTTAAGTATGAATTTGATATTGACTATTATACCGATGCTCCTGAAAGGCCGGCCACGGCAGAGAAAAAAACTGGCCAAGAGCGACAGATGTTTTTTGACAGAGAAAAATGCACGACAGATGTTTTTTTTTTAATAGCCTATCTAGTGTCCCACTGCAGGGCAAAGGCCTCCCCCTAGACTTCCAGTCGTCCCGATGTAAAGCAACACCTGGCCAGTCGCTGAGATATGCATCCAAGTCATCCCGCCAAAAAAATACTATTTGAAAAAAAAAACACTAAGAAAAGAGCGTATCTCCCCGGCACTTACTTCCTTTTGCTGAGAAGCGTAGATTTTTGGCAATAACTTAAAAAAGGTATGTCCGATCATATTGAAAACTTTTTTTGTTGGAAGTATTTATTAAGTTTTATATATTTGTAATGCTGTTTTAAAAAAAGAGGGGGGGGGGCACAATTTATGCAGCAATTATTTCTCAAAATATCCATTAGACTATACGCGATATAATCCGTTAAATTGTTTTATTTCAATGAGTAATAATCGCGGAAACAGAAGAAAATATTATATCCATTAGACTGTTATTTTTTTTTAAGAAACCGCAGTGTTTTTAGAATAACTGTCGAGATATGTGCCACACATTCATATTTGGTGAAAAACATTTTTTTCAGTTTCGGTTACATGTATGGAGTGCAAGTGGGGCACTCCATATATGTACCCGAACCTGAAAAAAAAAATGTTATTTAATTATTAAACTAAGTAGCAGCTTAAACAAGACACATATGTTATAAACAAAGATCAGAAACAAATGAAAAAATTTTTCGACGATACTGGACTTGAACCAGTGCCTTGAGCCAGACCGGGGCAGCACGCTCTACCATCTGAGCTAATCGTCCACACCAGCAGTCGACGAATTTTGTCATCTGTTCTTGCTTATGGATCTCTGTATGGTGCATCCGACTCTTTAGCCGTTAAGACACATATGCTCCAAATTTCATCGATATATATCCTATAGTTTCTGAGTAAAGTGCCTGTGACGTAGTTTGGGTTCCGTTTTTGCCCTTTTGACTACGGAACCCTAAAAATCCCAGTGGTTACCACCAATTACTTTAGTGGTAACAGTTGGAAATTTTCTTTTCCATCAGGGAAAAAGATGGTAAAAAATACCAGCTGTTACCACTTGTGGCAAGTTGGTGGTAACAGGTGGGAATAACCCCTTTTAAGAAATAAGAAATAATGTAGCTTTAAAATAATGTATTTTCTAACACGACAATAGACAGTATTGGTCAAATAAAAAAAACGTAGCCAATTCACTTGGACACTAAACAAAGGTCCGTGAATCCAGTTGCACTGCACATTCGGTTCAAGAAATAAAATAAAAAATCTACACTAGACGCAGCGCTCTAAATTCACGAGAGCACCTCACAAAGAGTGTCATTACTTAGAATTGTACCGTTTTATTGAACCATAACAACTGGCGGGTTCCGCAACAGGTGACGGTAAAAGTAACCTAACCTCAAACTAGACACGATAGAAAACCAACTCTGTGAAATCCTAATACGGTTGTAATCACAAAACCGAGAAAAATGCTTGATTAAACTACAGTGGAATTAAATCCGTTGTTGTTTTGCGAAGGTGGGAAAGTTTGGGTCGTTTGAGCGCCATTTTCAATTTCAGTAATCGTAATGGAGGACAAAGGATATTATTTTGAATGGCTGAGTTTAAGTATACTCGTATTTAATTTGGGAAAGGAAATTGAACTTGGTTGTTGTACAACTTGATACTAATTTTTATTGTTACCTCTGTGAGAACGCAGTAATAGAATTTTAGATCTGTCTGTTGAGTGTGATTTATTTATTTTCTTGAAATAAAAAAGTATTTTAAATAATATTAAAATTAATTCATATTGACGACACGCCTATTTTAAGCAAACTGTTCCGAGAGGAGAGTATACATGTTAATGTGATAAACACGAAGATATATATTTAATTACTAGAAAGCGCCCGCAACTTCGCTCGTGGTCGGGTAAAAAGTATTCTATAACCATCTGGTGATACCCAGCTACCCGTGCACCAAAAATAGTTGAAATCCGTTCAGCCGATTTTGCGTGATGAAGCCACAACGACACATACAAAAATACATGAAATCCAAAAAATATATTTTTCGTTTTAATGACCTCCAAATAGTCCATAACAAACATTTTTTGAAAACATCTTCACTGTACAGACATTTCATTTTTAGAACTTTATAATAGTATAGATGATGATGTCTATGACTTTGTACATCGCCGGCTAGTACACTATAATCACTTCATAGTTTTTTTTTATAACTCAATGATTATTCATTGCTCGTAGAACCGACGTTCGCGAACACGTACAGAAAGACACGGCGTAAGTAGGTGCCAGTACGAGGTAAACTGATGACCCGGTGAAAGTCGCTGGAGTCCCAGCGCAGGACCAGTCATGATAGCGTTATTTCGGCGAGGCCTATGTCCAGCTGTGGACGTCTTTTGGCTGAAGATGATGACGATTAAATGACTTATTTGTTTTTCATGTTTATTTTCCTGTTCCTAATTATGACCAAACATACAACACAAATTTAATCAAAATTGGTAAATTTCAACTAAATTAAACACACTCTGGACCTCCTAAAATTGATCATAACCCGCCACAATCCCGCATCGAACATTCAATCTCCCGCGACACGATCGCATCAACGCACCGATACTGTCATCCGCTGCGCGCCGGCAGCAACATTGTTCCGGCGGTAATTACAACATGGCGGCACACTCCATTACCGCGCCGGCCCACTCTGAAATAATCTTTTTAAAAATTCAAAACGGCACACGTTTCGGTTGACTCGCTCGCGGTCCGAAGGTTTAGTACCCCTGGATTTAACGCTATCAAAACTCAACTCTATTTTTAAGTTCTTAAAGTTAAGCTTTGCTTTGGACCGACTTTATTTTTTTGTAGTAAAAACCTTGCGCAAACCGCAATGGAAGTACGTTGCTAATTAAAAAATGTTGGCTATCCCGGTTTGCGGACGAGAGGGGGTTGATTATCGGGCGGTGATAAAGCCGTATTAAAATTTACCGCGTCGTCTCGAACGATGTGTTGGTCGTTCGCTTTATGACGTCATGGGACCGGGGGACTATTGAAATAAAGTACTATTACGGTATTTAGGCTTCTTTATCTTACTCTTACAAATAGTGCACTATTTGATAATGCGATTGGCGATATAGCAAAGTCAGGAATATATCAAAGCAGTTTGTATTTCCCCCACAACTGAGACACGCGATTCTTTGTCGCGCGACAAATATCCCTTATAGTAAAGTATAGTTTGAGAGAGATGTGTCATGGTGTGTCGCACGACAAGCGAAGCCGCGTCCCAAAATGGAGCCAGATAGGTCTTAAAATATCCATTGATAAAATCGATTCGAAATTTTGCCTGGCAGGCAATTCCAGATGTTCTGTTCGCGTGATGAATAAATATGCCTTTGACCTGTTTACGCTCAAAGGAATGTATGCAACATAGCTTTATTCCAGAAATACAGACTTCAGCATCAAATTTTAGGTGTTCTGTTCGCATGACGAATAAAGATGCTTCTGACCCGTTTATGATTGCAACAAGAAAGCTATAGGACTAGGTATAGGTGTTTTTTTATATTATAGAGGGCAAACGAGCAGATGGATCGCACACATGGGCGCCTAAAGATTTTTGTATTTAGAGCCTACTTTCCACAGTCATTATGACTGAATTTTCATTAAATTTTCTTTTGACATAACGCTCCACGGGTATAGAGATTTTTTTATTATCTATCCTTGCGATTGGCACCATAAAATACGGGTAAGCTTTTTTTTACAAACTTGGTCATTTAGACGAAGCAAGCAATTTATGGAAAATCACTGAATTCTGCGTATGTATACTTTTAATAATGAAATAATGTCTCCATTTAGAAAAATATCCTACCTACTCGCTTCTAAAATATTTAAGATATTTAACTTTCTTGTCATATAACCGTGGGACACCCTATTTAAGTACGTACGGACTGTTAAGACATTGATCTTCCAGTTTTGAACTTTAATACGTGAAATAGAGTAAAAAAATGGTCGAGCAATTTCTTCGAGATTTGCTCGTTTAAATTAAGCAAGGACCATTAAAACAAAAAAAAACTGTCAATTACCACTTCGTCGTTCCCCGATCGCAAGTAGATATTCTGGCAAAAACAAGATGGCGCCTGGCGATGTTATAACTGTGCAAAGAAACGTAATACAGTAACAATTAGTTACCATTACATACTGTCACTGTCACGTTTGCAAAGTTGAAAAAATTAAAATAATAATTTTTAATATTTTCTTCTGTTTCAGCGATGATTACTCATTGAAATAAAACAATTTAACGGATTATATCGCGTATATTATCTCATTTTAGTTCCCGACGTTTCATTTGTGAAATGCTGCTTGGTAAATTATTAGAATAAAATAATTAAGCCGTTCTGGCACATGTGTAACTGTCTTTACAGCTTAGGCCCATCGGGCATGTATGTACTTTATTTTGTTTACTATATACTATACCTTTATTTGTTTTCTTCAAAAATGGGTAGTTTGCACAAATTGTAACTTTGATAGAGGAAAATACATCTTTTCTCAGTCCACCCGTGACCATGGAAAGCTGGAAAGCTTCCGAAACGTCGGGAACTAAAATGAGATAATATACGCGATATAATCCGTTCATTTTTTTTTTTCAATAATAATTCTTAGTCATACATGGCGTTGTACATATCGATGAACGGCTTTTTGTATGGAGATTGTAAGTCCTCTTGTTTTAATGGTCCTTGAAGTAAATAATAACATACTTAAAATATTGGCTCATCCTTAGTAACTAACTAGAAGGCGCCCGCCACTTCGTTCGCGGAGGAGAAAAAGTCATAACCCTTTTTTTCGTCATTGTAGTCGGGTAAAAAGTATCCTAACCATCTGTGGATACCCAGCTACCCGTGTACCAATAATAGTTCAAATCTGTTCAGCCCATTTGGCGTGATGAAGCCACAACAAAACATATAAATTAAAAGAAACAATTTTTTTTCGCTATAGTGATCTCTAAATAGTCCGTTACAATTTTTTTTTTAATATCTTCAATGTCTGTACAGACTTTATTTTTTACGATTTTATCATAGTTTAGATAACACGTGGAATATGCATACTGTAGGTATTAGTAACTTGTCTTATACCTACAGCCGTGTTGAACTTAGCAGTTATCAGTCCAGCAGAGTTCGACCCCCGTTGGAAACTAATATTCAACCAAGTTGCGGCCAACTTTGCTTGTTCTTGATGTTTATTTATTTTCCATCGGGTCTCGGTCAATATCAACAGTTCGGTAGCTAACAGCTTTAACTTTCCAGTTGGTAGTATTTAATATATAGAAAGTTAAAATCCAAGTCAAAAACTTGGTTTCAGCCAGTTATTTTAAAAACTTTGATAAGAATATTAAACAATTTATACTCGCTTTATGTTAATTTACATACGTACAAAGTTTGTTAGCACGATTGATTTTTTTCTTGGTATCCGTGATAAACTTAGACATTACTAAGGGTGTATTTCACCAACGTAGTATAAGTATTATTCCAATCATAAACCATTAATTACTCGCGAGTTAACTCATTTTACTTTTCACAAGTATTTAACCTGAGGATAAAATCTCTATACTAGAGTAAAGTTAGTCGTAAATTAGTTTTGTCATTGCCACTGTCAAGTCAATTCCTTACTTATTTCTCAATTACGGTATTACCCGAACAAACTGATAAACGCGGTGTAATAAGAACCACTTTACGAGTGTGTTGAAAAAATGTGTAGCACAATTAAGCGTATTCAGTAGTAAGAGCTCTTTTGTATATATATTATTTGTCATTTTCTCTATCTACCTAACTATCAGCCACGGATGTCCACTGAATGCACATAGGCCTCCCCTATAGGTAGCCACAGAATGCGATCCTTGCGCAGACCGCATCTACCAACTCCCTACGATACTCCTACATTAACACAATGTAACTAACTACTTATTATCAAACTTGAAATTAATCTCCCAAGTTAGAAGAATCCTTAAACGAAATTAGACACATTTCCTTGTAAGTATTGGGTCCGCAGTCCGACTCGTCGCCATTTTTATTTCCCCAGATTAAACCCACTTGTCCGATAATTGGAAACAGACATCCGGATATCTTCGCTTTGAGTCGGGCTTACCCAGCTTTACCCGGCCGTAACCGGTTTTTTACCGTGGCCGGCTCGCACCGGTTACGGGCGGTTCGCGCGTCTAGATGCCACCGTGTTTTTCTAGGATTTATTTCCGTACTTTTTTGCAGTTTGTTTATATTTTTTGAGGTTTTTTTGAGCGCGACGGTTTTAATTTACATGATAATGCTGTTTGAAAAATGAGTTCTATTTAGTTTCGGCGAATAAGGACCGCATACAGCTATTAGTGTAACATGCTTTGTTCATTTATCATGTTTTTATACGTTTTTACCCATATAATAAGTAAACATGTTTTAAAGCTCATATTTATTTGACCTATACAACGTGTTCGTGGGGAACTCGCATAATTTTACCAGCGTATACCTGAGGTCAGTAGGACCATGGAAATTATATGAACCCCAGGCAAATCTAGCTTAGTTTTGAAGACATTATCAATTTTCATGTAAACGAAGTATTTATTGTGGTTACTAAAGTACATTAAGCTCTTTTGATCGCAACGTTGCCACGAAAGTTTCCAAGTATCGTGTCGCTATTGACAGACATCAAGGTGACAGCTATCACTCACTTAAGTCATCCTTTCTTAGAAAATTGATCCATTATTAAAAGGGATTATATTAATAGAGCAGCAAAACTTATTCAATTTTTATGAACAAAAATCAACAAAAGAAGATTTCAATTTTTTTGTTGAATTTGACTTGGGTTCATATCACATTTTTATCTCCAAATAATCTCAGGAATATGTGGTTAAAATCTTGCGGATTCTTCACGAGACACCTTGTTTATGCCTAGAAAATTTCTAGACATATTTTTTATGAACTGATTGGCGGATTTTTTATGTGCAAGGAGGCTGTAGTGTGTAAGTCCAAGGGTTCGATTCTATGGAAATAAATATACATAATTTTCTTGAGTCAAAAGTATATTGTAAATTGTCAAACCTAAACCTTCAAAGGCCCTTAGTTTGGGGCCTGATATTTTTTTGTTTCAGGTGGCAAACGAGCAGATGGATCGCCTGATGGTAAGCGATCACCGTCACCCATAGACACGTGCATCACCAGAGGAGTCACAAGTGCGTCGCCGGCCTTTCAGGTGGGAGTACGCTCTTTTCTTGAAGGCTTGAAGGTCGTATCGCTCCGGAAATACTGCTGGCGACAATTTATTCCATAATTCAGTCGTGCTTGCCAGTTGTATACAACCTAATGTTGTAAACCTGTAAGGCTCTAATCGGCCATTATTATTTAATCAAATTTGCAAACAATTTTACTGTGACCTTAAGATTTTCCACAAATGTATTGGGATGATTAATTTGTACGTCAGAGTATATAATCAGAGCATGACGGTCGTCCGTTATACATACATATAGCAATCTGGGGTACAACGCTATATAAACGTATCCACTCATACTCGACTGACCTACGTTAGAGGCCTTATTATGGTTCATGCATTTGAGTACTGAAACTCTAAATACATTATTTGGCTACTAAATAAAGTTATTTAAGATTATGAAATATGAGATGGACAAGAGTGGCGTTTGTTTAGCCAACAAATTTTATAAGGGATAAATTATAATTCAGTGCTTTAGTGTATTGTATAAATAACGACACAAAAAGTGTACAAGTACAGTATGGGAATAAAATATACATATATATACATATATTAGGGACAATCTTACACAAGTTGACCAAGTCGCAAACTAAGCAAAGCTGGTACTATGGGCACTCGGTGACGATTTACATAATATATAGATAAATTATAATACTTAAATACATAGATAATATCCAAGACCCTGGAACAAACATTCATGCTCATCACACAAACACTTGGCCTCGCCAGGATTCGAACCCGGGACCGCCAGCGTCGTAGGCCGTTGTGCAACCTACTGATCCAAATTGATACACGTACCTTTTTCGCTCTTGTCACAATAACAATCCATACTAATATTATAAATGCGAAAGCGTGTCTGTCTGTCTGTCTGTCTGTCTGTTACCTCTTCATGCTTAAACCGCTGAACCGATTTGGATGAAATTTGTTATGGAGATAGTTTGAGTCCCGGGAAAGGACATAAGCTACTTTTTATCCCGGAAAAATACCTTTATCCGCGATAAATGAATTTAAGGCGGACGAAGTCGCGGACAGAATCTAGTAAGTCAATGGATTTTAGTTCCTTTGCTGTTCCGCGAAATTGTGTCTTGGTTAGATGTGACAATAAATTGTGCTCACATGTGCATATTTTCATGCAGTTTCCATAAAAAAATACGCATGCAAATACAACAAACCAACACCAAACAGTATAATCCTCGACACGTGTTTCGCCTCTCTACGAGGCATCATCAGGAGATGCAGGAGATGTTGACGGTCCGGCGTCCACCCGAGAAATTATTTTCTCGGGTGGTTATTGTCACATCTAACCAAGACACTAGTTCGCGGAACAGCATAGGAACTATAATCCATTGATCTAGTATGGAATTCCGCAAAGTAACGCCTGAATCTATCAATTATTTAGAATCTAGTAAGGACTAAAAGGTACGGCTTTCAGTTTCACTCACTGTACGCAACGCTAAGCGCAACTAAATAAAAACAAAACTTGTCATTTATTAAAAACATGACTAATAAAATGAAAAACTACCATTACTCCACGTCAAGTAACTCTTAAATAAAGGTATAAAGTATAAACTTGTGACCACCTATCCTCTCTTACTTAAAGCCTGCAGCGGTCTCGCATCTCTCTTTAACTTGCAAAGAACTTCGGAAAGCGAAGTTTTAGTCTATCGAAAGTATCGAATAGCCGGTCAGGGATAGTAAACTATGTATCGCTTCCGATATTGAGATTTGATTTACGACCCCTACTTGTTAGCCAGGGGTGCTTTTTATATTCTTTGCCGTTCCGACGCGAAGGGTGTTTTATAGGGTTTAATAACAAACTTGTTGTTAAATTTAAGTAGTTTGTTTTACAAGATACAAGTTTATTTAATGATGACTTTGATAGCCTTTGTTTATATGTATAACTTCGATTGCTTAGTGTTTAATGTATATATATTTATCTTTTTACTTCTTCAAAATTAACGTGTATATAATTTAAGATTCTGTACCAAATTAAAATCTGTACCGAATTCAGAGCTTACATTTTGGATTATTAATAAAGAAAGAAAATAAATAAATTAATATTACGGGTCAATTTTAAAACAGATCGAACTAGTCTCATGGTAAGCTCAATAAGGCTTGTGTTATGGGTACTAGACGACGATATTTTTAATAGATATATTACTTATATACATAAAAAACATCCAAGACTCAGGAACAAATATTAATGCTTATCACACAAATATTTGCCCTTACGGGGATTTGAACCCAGGACCTCAGCTTCGCAGGCAACGTTACTCACATTGAGCTAAGCAGGTCGTCAAAATTAAATATATATTATTATATAACTTCTATGTGTCGTACAATCACTTGCGTATATAAGCAGCTTATATTTGATGCCGCTGACATACAAACGACTTCAAGCTACCTTACAGCATGATTAAGTCTCAGGTTTTACTTTTTTCTGTAAAGAGTGGCAAAGAGGCAAGCTACCTGATGGAAAGCGGTCATCGTCGCTCATGGATATGTGCCTGTTAACTCGCTTTTTGCCGAACCTATCTTTTAGTTCTCTGTTAACTCGCTTCTTGAACAATCCCATGTTATAGCGCTCTGAAATCACCTCAGGGGCTTCCCCCTCATTCCACAACTTGCAACTACGTGGTGAACGTGATGCCCGTTTATTTTTGGGATGCCAAGCATCCAGATAGTGGGGATGTACTTTGTTTCTGAGGCGGGAGGTGTGATGATAGAAACGTGACGGTGGCAACAACTCAAAAAGTTCTTCAGAACATTCTCCATTGCACAAACGGTAGAACAAACACACAGAGCCAACATCTCTCCGGAAGCTAAGTGGCTCCAGGCCGTCTGTCAGTTCAGGATTGTCGACAACACTAACTCCCCGGCGTTGGATGGATAATTATTACTTTACCCAATAAATTGTAATTTTCTCTATATATTTTTGATATTTCATTCATTATCTACAGCATGAATTATGTTAAAAGATTAGTATTTATCACTCCCATTATTTCTACTTTTTAATCACGCTGCTGGTTTTCTAATCAGGTTGATGTCAACTGTATCATAGTTATGTATATATATATGTATGTTTCTGTTTTTATTTATTTTTGTATTAGTTATAATCTTATCTCACAAACTACTTATTGCTAGCTATTCTGTATCCTTTCCGCTACACAGAGGTTGTCTGGAAGAGATCGCTCTTTAGCGATAAGACCGCCTATTGTTTACCGTATTTTATGTTAAGGCTCTATTGTACTGCTTTCTGTTGTTGGTGCGCAACAAAGAATTATTGTATTGTATTAATATCAGACTCAGATTGACTGATAAAACATTAGGTATTTAAAAGCTCCCAGTGTCTGTATTTACGTCATTATGACGAAACCGGCGTAAAGAGTACGCTGCCTGCATATTCATCGATCAGAATCCTGGATCAGCCGTCAAAGTTGTGAGTCATATTCATATACATATAACATATTTCAAAATAGACTTTTTAGTTTAGTACTCACATACTTAGATGCAGTTTAATTCCTTTTGACATACCTGTGAACAAAGAACACATCATTAGAATTTTAACTAGCCAGAAATAAAATGAAACAGTGCGCCATCATAACAAACACTATTCTAACCTACTTTTGATTATTGCAACTAAATATATCCAAAGGCACAAAAGACAGCGGCTGGCAGACGGGTCGATAGACGGCTAAATTCGTACCTGTGTGCCTACCATGAGCTGAGTTTACGATCGGCGCTAGCGAGTATCTCGTACCGAGAGTCAGTGCACCTCTCTCGCACGCGCTAATAGTGCGAAAGAGATGGACCGTCATCGAGCGCTCGATACTCGCTCGTGACGAACTCATGGTAGGCACACTGATTCTGCCTTGCCGCGCATATAGCGGCCGCGTCAGTGCAGCCAGGCCTTTATGATCACACGTCTCAATCAAAGCGGGAATAGGGTACTTGACTGAGAGATCAAATCAATTACTTTTTATGAACTGTCAAAATGGTCAGAAAGTATGAAGTTTGCAAGGAAAAAAGGTTTATGACGTCATAATTCTAAACGGTCTGCCTCCGTTCTCCGCTCTCTCGTGCTCCGGGGCCTCCTTATTTTTAGTTTTGTTGATCATTTTAAAATCGGCAAAAGCTTAAATATGAATATTCATGAATGTTTTCTATGTATTTTCAGAAATAATATTTAACTGCAAGCGTGTCATCATTTATGTTGACTACAGGAAAGTACCCAATTGGGAGGGCATTCGTTCGCGAAAGAGAAAAAGTCATAACCCCTCTTTTTTTAAAAGTATCCTATAACTATCTGTGGATGCCCAGCTACATGTGTGCTAAACAAATTGTACACACATACTTCTGTAATAAAATACAAATGAATATTAACACATATCAAAATCCAACAATAGTCAACCCGCTAAACGCCGTCACTCCAAAAGGGTACAAGCAAAAAGGGCACGCATAATTAACCCGCAATTGCTCGATTCTGGGCCGGGTCGGGATATTATGTGGCGATTATAGAGCGAGCGGCGGATTATACGTGACGAGCGGAGGGTTAAGCGGCGGGGAAATTATCATCATATTTGACAGTAGGGCTTGTTCTGTGGAATCTCAATATAATATTTGAACCTATAGTACTTGTATAATACCTATACTGTATACCCCTGCGGTAGATTAAGTATTTTACCTTGTAATGTTAAATAGATATCGATCTTCAAGAAGTGACTAAACAGGGCACGCACATAAGGAGACACACAAGACATAAGGACTTTCTTTTCTTATCCAAATGACGCATGAACCGATTTAAGACCAGCTGTTTCGCCCGCGACTTCGTCCGCGGTAGAGAAAATGTAATTACCCCTCTTTATTCGATAGCGTAGTCGGCTAAAAAGTATTCTATAACCATCTGTGGATGATCAGCTACACGTGTGATGAAGCCACAACGACACATACAGACATACCTCCTCCTTGTGTCGTGTTCCTCATTGCTGAGGGTCGTGACCTCCACGAATTATTTTGTGGACGATCGCTTAAAATTGCGAAAAAAAATCGATTTAGTTAACTCTAAATAGTTAATCTTTTTTTTTTATATCTTTAAGGTACAGACATTTCATTTTTACAACTTTATAATTGAGCGAAAACTTGCTAAGAACAGAGAATCCTCCAAGTGGGCTCGCGGTCGTGAATGCGTTACGTTCACACCGCTGCCCAAAATACGCTGACGCCTCCTAAATGTTGGACGTGACTTTCCGTATCTGCCTTTACGGTACGACAGCGCGGTGTGGACGATATTTTAAACGCTCAACTGTCGATGTATTCGATTATGGATTATAGTTCATTTGCTATTCCACGCAACTATGGCAACTGCACGAAAATATGGCATGCTATTTCACATGGCAATATTTTCGTGCAGTTTCCGCAAAAAAATACCTATGCAAATACAACAAACCACCACCCAACAGTATAATCCTCGACACGTGTTTCGCCTCTCTACGAGGCATCAGCAGAAGACGCAGGAGATGTTGACGGTCCAGCGTCCACCTGAGAAGTGCAAAGTATTGTTTTGTTCGTCAGAACATTGTTTTACGCTTGCACCAGTCCATGGAAAAGACTCTCAGCTGTGATGGAAAAGCCACAATTATTCCTTAATGACTCCCGCATGGATAATGGCAGCGCATATGAAATGCCGCAACTGCAACAGTCATAATCCCGCATAACTCTGTTGTTCTAAAAGTGTTCTAAAAGCCGACCCGACGCGAATTCCCGAAGTTCGTCGGCTCTACGCGCGCTTTAGCCCGCTTTTTGCTACGTTCTTTTCACTTACGGGCGTGCGTTTGTTTCAGCTTTGTATTTAAATTAAATAATTAGCATTCTATCCCTAAGCACTTTAATAAATCACATCATCCCTGTACGTATAGGTTAAGTTATAATCTAGTGGACCCGGAGACAATATACATCTCTCTGTAAAGTGTGCCCAGGTATTTGTCTGTTGCATTAATATTGCTATGAACTATAATGTCATAATCTTGATTGTGAATGTGATTCTGTTTATTGCAAAATCACACATGTAAAAATGCCCCTTGAGACCTACCTGCAGAATAGTTGAAGTTTTGAATTTAAAGTGTCTGTGTCAGACGATTAACGATTTATGCAGCGCCTTGTAAAATGAAACACTTTTTGTAGTGACTGTGTATGTAAGCCTGTGGAGCAGCATAGCCTTTCCGCATAAGTGGCTAAAGTAATGACAGCTAACTGGAGGTGAGGAGCTAAATCGCTGCTTCCTTCAAATTCAAATTGTTTATTTGCGGTCACAAGTAATTGTACAATACAAGATGACTTTTTCGGTCTGCGAGAAGATTAAACCAGGCCTTATCGTGGCTGTCGTGGATGTTGATCTTATCGACTCTGAATATGGCAAGAACGTGTCATGAGATATTATTAGTAATGAACGTTTAGGAAACTGGAGCGTAAAATCCTGGCGCATGGTGTTCTTAGCAAATGCTATAAGTAGGCCTTACGGGCATTAGGAACAAAACTGATGTGTGCAAAATATGCCTATGCAGTAAGCTGCTGTGTCGTGGCGTCCATATAAGCCTATCGGTTGCCCAAGGAAAGTCTTATAGCTACCTTTTTCTTTAAATATGAGTAAATGAATACGATTCGGTTTCAAGGGAAACCGAATCCTACATTACAAGGGTAATTTTCCTAAAATCTCTGGTAAACTGTTAGATAATGTCTTGTTTATATTGAAAACATTGATGCCGTCAATGAATTCCACTTTGGCCGTATGTTTTGTAGGCTCTTTTTGTGAGGCGTATAACTGTACATATATCTAAGAGTTTGTTATCTGTATCTATAAAATAGTATCAGAACAGCTTACATCCATAAAAATAGAAACATACAATTATAATCACGTTTTCATTTCGAGACGTAAAATGGCACTAAGGAATGACAATTCGAATTGTACGCGTATGAAGTCGTGAGACTCATGAGCATAGATTTTACGGATAAAAGTGTAAGAGTGTTGTGAAAAAAATAGGTCTCGAGATCTCATGTCCACGGTAAAGATCTCACGAGTATCTGTTAAATATGAATGGGCTTAAGTCTGCAGGTCGCAAATTAAAATGCAAGGGCGGCGGCCATGAATAAAATAACCGGCAGCGTAATGCAAATACGGGTAGCCGGGGATGCGAGAGACGGATCAGCGCACTGAAAACTAAGGCTATGTTATAAGGCATTATAAGTATATGCAATTGTTATAGGTAACCAAACTTAAGAAAACCCTTTTTGTTTGTAGTACAGTCACAAACATCAACATCTGCCATAATAAAGCGGGCAAAAATATCTGATACGTCCTAACAGCCTTAGAAATAGAGTCGTGTCAGATATTTATGATTTTCTTGTGGCAGATATGAATGATGGTGACTGTACGAGTAGTAATGTGTGCTCAGGAGCAGATTCAGTTAAGTGTTAGGTCCGTTACTCCAGGTACATTTTCGGTAATACGAGAGAAGGCAAAAGTGTGAGTGTAAAAATTAATTGAAGTGGGTCTAATCAATGAACCGATAAAAAATCCTTGACAGCTTTAGAAAAAAACTGACACTAGGGATGTTAAAAATTGCCAAGATTATATAAATCCTGATAAAAGAAGCAAAATAAGGAACTACGTTACTTTGGCACTCGGTATATAGATAGGGTGAAGTGGAGGAAGAGAAAGAGAAAGAGGAAGAGATAGAGAGAAAGAGAGAGACAGAAAGAAAGAAAGAAAGAGGGAGAAAAAATAAAGAGAAAGAGACATAAAGAGAGAGAAAGAGACAGGGAGGAAGAGAGACATAGAGATTCAATGCAAATAAAACCACGGGGTAAAAGCTTAGTGTTCTATCACCCGAGCCACACTAGCGCGTCCGCGACGTATCCAGGATGAGGCTCACAGATTTGCATTCGCGTCATGATTTATGATACGCCGGAGTCGGTAAATTAAGGCGGGCGTTTTGATGCCCCACTTGGACGTGCAGCTGCGGGAGGGAATTAATGTAGACGATATACTGTTTACTGTACTGTTTAAAGTTGCCCGGACTCGCTGGATGCGGGTTGCCTTTATGCGGCACATGTGGACATCTATTGAGGAGGCCTGTGTCCAGCAGTGGACATCCTATGGCTGAAGGCATCATAATATTCTTTTCAAGAAAATGTGCCAAATTTCTTCAAAGGCCCATCTGTCCAGTATATTAAGTGGCGACATTGAGTTTTTGTGTTTATCTATGCCTTTATGGAGCCATGGTCGTTCAGATCTTCAAGGTAGGCAGTTTTTCTTCTGTGCCTTTATGGAGCCATGGTCGTTCAGGGCTTCAAGGTAGATAGTTTCTCTATGCCTTTATGGAGCCATGGTCGTTCAGGGCTCCGAGGTAGACGTTTTTCTGTATCTGTATGGAGCCATTGTTGTTCAGGGTAGGTAGTGCTTTTGTGCCTGAATAGACCGCAAGCCACTGATAGCCGATATGAGATTTTTTCTAAGTAAGTCGGACGCTTTATTGAGCTACAGGACAGAGTAGCAATAGCAAAAAAATGTATCCATCCACAAACAAATTAAGTTTGTCAAGAAACCGCGACTAAAGTCTGATATTAGAATAATGCATCACATCGAATCTAGAACTAGCGTAAAGTGCATTACCGCTTGAAGCGTAACATAATTTTCGGGGTAATTCGGTTTGGAGCAGACCCGGACAAGGTTCACGCGGTTGACGAGTTAGGTTGTTGCGCGCTAACTCTGTTTGGCCGGAGTTTGACACGAGGCCCACTGACAAAAGCTTGTTGTCAATACGGCCATGGCATTCATTAAACGTGCGTCAGCGTCGAAAACAGCGCTGAAGGACTCGTTTCTACAAAAAAAAAATTAAATAAATAAATAAATATTAGGGACAATCTTACACAAATCGACCTAGCCCCAAACTAAGCAAAGCTTGTACTAAGTGTACTATAGGCGACGATGTACATATATAAATTATAATACTTAAATACATAGAAAACGTCCAAGACCCATGAACAAACATCCGTGCTCACCACACAAATACTTGCCCTGGCCGGGATTCGAACTCGGGACCGCTAGCATCATAGGCCGTTGTGCAACCCACTGAGCAAAACGTGTCATTTGTGGGCAATTGTATAAGTTTTTACAACAAAATACCCCTATGATATAAGCATGAAATTCTCTCTCATAGTCCCTTTACATGGTATATAAAGAAAGTTCTCCTGAAAAAAGGATATTATAGTGTTGAAGTATATTTAGAAGACAGAGGTCCATGGCCAGTTATTCCGTCTCGAAAGGCGTCATATCATAACTTACTTGACTTGACGCTCATGCACCCGAAGTTGACTTACATAGCCGATTTTCGCTCCAAAATTTGATGCGCATTGTCGGCACCCAAGTTAACCGTTTTCGTAATGGTGGTAGATGGCAGTAGGAGGGCGGGCCTTCAGCTCGTCGGTTCAACGTCAAGGGGAGCCTTACGGTGATCATCTAACTCGGTAACTTGGCTCATCACAATCCTACGTCATTCCGGCCGCTGTTGTGCTGCCAAACGTTCCTATTGAGAGTTAATGTGACGCATCCGGACAGTAAAACATATTAAAGAACGCTATCGGCCCGGCCACGACTTCGAGCGGCGGCGGCAGGGACAGTGGTTTTTATAATTCATTGCGTGTGATTCCAACTAACCACAGTGCGTTGCGCGTCTCGAGCGCGCAATGAACAGATAAAACGCTTGCCGCGCCGCAAATCGCGCAATGCCGTGCCATTACCGAACACATTTTTCATGCTTTTTATATTGCTATTTCTATAAACGTACACAATTAAAAGAGTATTTCCATTGGTTAATGCTCTCAGTGTGTACCCTCACTCGATTATTGTGAATGCCATACTAAATATTCGTAATCCTTTGTCGGTTTACAACTAGTTATAAGTAATTATTACCATTGCATTGTTGCTGTTTTGCCTCCCACCATTCCTAAATAGATTTGTAAAAACTCACGTTATGGTACTCCAGGTCATTAACCGTAATAATGCCATGTAAGTTATTAATTGTGACTGTTTGTTGCCTACATAAATAAATAAAATATATATATGGATATCGTACGTAAAAAAAAATTATCTCCTAAAACACGCTTCATACTAAAACTTATGTTTAGTGACGTCACACGGTTAGTACCTGATATGGGGAAATTAAAAACTTTGTTCTGCGGCTATGTTAAAATTTGCGTTCATCGAAACGGTTCCATAATAGAAGTTACCATACATTTTATGGATTACTAGCTTTTGCCCGCGACTTTGTTCGCCTTAAATTCGTTTATCGCGGATAAGGTTATTCTTCCGGGATAAAAAGTAGCCTATGTCCGTCCCCGGGACTCAAACTATCTCCATACCAAATTTCATCCAAATCGGTTCAGCGGTTTAGGCGTGAAGAGGTAACAGACAGACAGACAGACAGACAGACAGACAGACAGACACACTTTCGCATTTATAATATTAGTATGGATTCAATGGTATTAGTAGTTGCTAATATTGCAAAATATGGGCGATTCCTCCGGTGTTGCACATATCCATGGGCGACGATGACTACTCTCCATCAGGTGGCTCGTCTGCCCTTTTGCCACTCATTACATAAAAAATATATATATATATATATTTTTTAGAAATTGACTTTTCCACTCAACTTTAAGGGCTCATAAGAAAAGCTACACGTAAGATATCGTACTCAAAATTTTAACATAGTTCCTTCTTTTGCTTCTTTTATCTGGATCTTATATATTTTTACATATTTTGAGATCAGCAAATATTCCTATTAAAGCTTAACAATAACCTTGTTAATAATGACTTACGAAGTTTTTAAAACAGACAGAACAAAAATCTAATATCAAACGTACCGCAGTTCAAAATATCCATATCTTTAGTCGTTTGAGTCTACTTATGTGTGTAAATTACCATCTGGGCCTTTAAGATCTTGAGTACACATAATAAAAATAAATGTGCCGACCTAAAAAGAAATCAAAGGTTCTAATGAGGGGGGGCGATTACAGGGTCTTTAGGGCCAAATAAAAGAGTCGAGGTCACACTTAAAATGGGCTTCGGAGATGTATTGTTTGAAATGAACATCGATTTTGGTATTGAAATATATAAGTATGATTGTGATTTCAGGAGCTGCATTTTTGTCTAAAATATCGTTATTAGGTACAGTCGCGGAATGAAAAGGTTGACCAGTTTTCAAACAAAGTCATTTACGCGTTTCAAGTACATGTTACCTTTTTCAACTGTGTAACATACGAGAGCGAAGCATTGCAAATTTTGTTTAACTGTTTGACAAAATAAGTTCAATTTTGCTTAGGCGGACTTTCCTTGAGTATTATTATTTGAACTAAGACCTTTTATTAGATAGATCTTGCCATTATGCTGTGTCAAGTTTGATAAGTGTAATTATTACATCTTCTTTGCTTATAATGATTAAAACTATCAAATGTGAATAACAGTTCCTGTCAATGTCATCCTTTATATTTCTTGTATTTGTGTTAATATTTTACATTGATGAGAAATTTAAATATTTAAGAAGGAGCTCCCAAAACCAAAGTTCGAATATGTGCGGTCTTTTCTCCTTCCTAAAATGGCTGCAGAATGAAAAAGATAAATAGTTTAATTTTAATTCGGCTTTCCAATAAGCAGAGGTAAATTTTTAAAGTTCACTATGTGGGCCATGTAGTGAAATGACATGCATTATGACGGAATGTGTCATACCTACTCGGTTGATAAAGCAGTTACTGATAACTTATACTGAGCAAGCAAAAACAGATCTTAAGATGGTCAACCTTTTCATTCCGTGACTGTACATCAAAACTAAGTACTTATTTTATTTTATTGTGGCTTTGCGCTCCTCCACTGTATCAGATTACTGGCAATAAAGCCTACACAGTTCCAATATCTATACTCTTATAAAGTTGTAAAAAGGAAATGTCTGTGCATTGTGGATATTTTAAAAAAAATTGTAACGGACTATTTGGAGGTCACTAAATTGTTTTTTTTTGTATATGATGTTGTGGCTTCATCACGCCAAATCGGCTAAACGGATTTCAACTATTTTTGGTACACGGGTAGCTGGGTGTCCACAGATATAGGATACTTAATCGACTACGCTCCTCCATTGACAAAATTACGGACACCATTTAGTGTTAAATAAAGTAACGTTACTTAAAAAATTAGTTCCGTTTTATCTTCCATCTGTTATTTTTAACCCACGACAAAAATGAGGAGTGTTATAAGTTTAACATGTCTGTGACTCTGTGTATCTGTGTATCTGTTTGTGGCATAGTAGCGCCCAAACGGATGAACCGATTTGAGTGTGTTTTTTGTGTCATAGATAATTTTATTCCGTGTGTTTCTAGCTTTGTTCGATGAAAATCGGAGCACTCGTTTCAAAGGTATTCAGCTTTTAGTGGAACAAGTGACCGGATCTCAGTCAATATTGAAGCTAGGAACTCCAAATTTTGTTATAATGTTCATTTGTGTTAATTTTGTAGTTATTTAAGACCAAAATATAAATTAAATTAAAAAGAGAATCAAGAGAGAAGAAGTTGTCCGCACCGCAGCGGGTCAAGCGGGGTGAATTTTTTTATATGCATGACTAACTAGAAGTTCTCCTTCCTTGCATCGGGGAAATTCCCACAAATATGGGGTTTATTTTAGTTTTGCTACTCGTTAAAAGTGCAATTTTTGACATTAATGCTTCAATTGGACACGATTAGAGTGGTTGTCTTAAGGAGTACTATCACTCGGATTTATTACCTCAACTTATTTCTTGATCTGATTGATCATAGAGTATTAATTGATTGAGGTAAGCAACGTCTATCGCTAACGACAGCCAGGGACCACTTAAACATTCAGGTAGTCAGCGTAAATAATAATAATCATTATGTACTTATAAATGCAACATTTCAAATCTACTTGCTTGAATCGGCAATCAACCGACGATTTAGCTCAGCAGGAATAATGTTGCTTGCCAAGCTGACGGTCCTAGGTTCAAGCCCCTGTAAAAGGATATAAACTTTTTTGTCATAATCATCATTTGGCATAATTCATCATCTAGCATAAAGCATTTTTTCTGAAACTAGAATTTTCAGGATTTTGTAAAGGATCTTCATTTAGGAAGGCATCGTCCTGTTAAATGCATTAGGTTAAGTTAGGTTTGTTTTATAACAATCCTGAAAAGTTTACGTGTTCCGAAAAAAATGCTTTATGCCAAATGCTGAATTATGCCAAATAATGATAATGACAAAATAGTTTATACCAGATGACGGTAAAATATCTCTTAAACATCTTAAATATTGTAGGACAATTTTTACACAAATCGATCTAGTCTCATGGTAAGCTCAGTAAGGCTTGTTTAATGAGTACTATACGACTATATAATTAATTGATATATTGACTTATTTGTTAACAATCAAAATTCTCATCTGGCATAAGGTTTTCGTACTCGTATATATATTACAAGCTTCTGCCCGCGACTTCGTCCGCCTTAAATTCGTTTATCGCGGATAAGGGTATTTTTCCGGAATAAAAAGTAGCCTATGTCCTTCCCTGAGACTCAAACTATCTCCATACCAAATTTCATCCAAATCGGATCAGCGGTTTAAGCGTGAAGAGGTAACAGACAGACAGACAAACAGACAGACAGACAGACACACTTTCGCATTTATAATATTAATTCGCATTAATTATAGTATAGTATGGATACGCGGAGGATCGTGGATAACTGCAATATGCACCGTTGGCCAACCAGGTATCCCGCCTCACAGTAGCGCACGGTCAATTTCTCAAATCGGCTCATCCGAGTCGTGACAGCGGCCGATGCGGCCGGATCTCGTCGTCTTGGCCGACTCAAGCGGCCGAACGTGGCACCCGACGCCCCACAATTACGGGACCCGCTGCGCTCGGCATCGGTAATCAACCGTAAACAAAGGCTTCATTATACGCCGCTACTCCAGCTGATTTTATGCAACTTTTATTCATTCATTCGCTCACCATTCGCTCCACTCCGTACTGTTTTTAGGGTTCCGTACCCAAAGGCTAACACGGGACCCTATTACCAAGGACGATTAAAGCAAGAGGACTGACAGTTACCATACTTTGGATCGTGTTCCGATCGCAAGGAGATGTTCTGGCAAAAACTAGATGACACAATAAAACTAAATATTTAACGATGTTATAATTGAATACAGAAAAATAGTATAATAACAATTAATTCGCAAATAGCTAATAATAAATAAATCGTAACATTTCAATACTGTATCACGCTCGCTCAGTTAAATAATTGTAAGAAATAATTCTGATACATAGATGGCGTTGTACATACCGGGGAACGTTTTATATGGAGAAGGTCAGTTCATTTGTTTTAAAGGTCCATGCTTATTACTAAGACTCCGCTGTGCTAACACTGGATTTTTATATATACAGCCATTTGTAGCGTATATTTTGTACGGACACCTCGGTGTGAGAGTCCGACTCGCACTTGGCCGGTTTTGATATTATCGTGAGTTTATTGTCTTGTAGGTCAGCTGTTCGTTCATTTAAATTGCGCTTGTACTGATCGGGGGTCATCTTGTGTCTTTATTTCTACATTTTTATAAGTTTGTGTTTTCAGATATTTTATTTGCTTTAAGCAAATACCGCAGTTTTCTGTTATTAATTCGTTTGTGGATATATTTTTTGATCGATTTTAGAGTTTCATTGTATTATTTTTCTGACTAGCCAAAAAGCAAGACAATTAGACGCAGTTTGCGTGAAGCGGCTATACTCGGAGCCTGCCAGGAATCCGATTTTTTTTTACCACGCAATCCTTAAGTCAATTACACAAAAAAATACAGTTTTATTTATTTATTTAACAAAAACAAAAGTAAGTACAAATGGCGAACTAAATGCCATAAGGCATTCTCTACCAGTCAACCATAGGGCTAAACAGAGAAGCATGAAAATGGTGCAGTGGGGAAAAAACATTCAGTACTGAGAGCGTCACACAAGCAAATAATGCATACATAATTACTTATACCTGTATACGTATAAGTAATTATGATATATATGATATACAATATATATGTTTATATATCTAAGTTTTGTCCATTGCTGTACTTAAAAATTGAATAACTTTCGATTCTCTATGAAAATTATACCTTTTAATAAAATGCTTACGATATTTTTCTATAAAAGGATATCTATTTTGTCGGTGGTAGCTGTCACTTCGATGTCTGTCCATAGCAGCGCGAAACTTACGTCGGAACGTCGCGACACGTTCCGCGAGAGCGCGGAATAAGTGATAGAGAGGCACGATCAGCCTAAGCGTCGTTCTGCTTGTGACGCATCTAAGATACCGGCAGCACACAACGACGTTATCAAGTATTTGTTGCACTAAATATCTCAGACCAAAGCAAAATAGAACAATACTACATGAGCAAAGTATGTGTCTCCAAAACTATTCTACTGAATAGCCGACAGCCGAAGTCGTGGAAATTTAAATGCAACTTTCCAGTGTTCGAACAATTCCGATTTTCTATTAAAAACTCGCAAGTTGATGACAAACTATTTTGGACGCGGCCCAGGAAAAGCTTCTCGCTCGGGCGGACTCCAGCCCAGCAAAGTCGCTGAACAAAGTTTGCTGAAAAAGCTTGCCTACAAGTATCGCCATAAGGTAACGAGGGGCTTTTGCGCTGACCAACTGTTGCATAGATTTCGTCGGAAACATTCTTACTTCGCGTAAATAAAGAGATTTGTTGGTATATTTCTACCCGGAAAATATGTGACCGATTGGCTCGCTTCCAAACGGTTGATATGTACTTATGTATTTTGCGCAGTTCCGAATAACATATTTTTTGCGCAATTTCAGGCTATTGGCAAAGCCTAGCTGATAATAAAAATAAATCAATTTTTTTACAAAAAATCTAGCAGACTAAAAGAGCTTCGTTCGCGGAGGAGAAAAAGTCATAACTTTTTTTTTAAGCGAAGTCGGGTAAAATTATCGTATAACCATCTGTTAACCCTTTAAAAAAAATATTTGACATCCGTTAAGCCGATTTAGCGTGATGAAGCCACAACGACACATACAAAAAATATGTGTGTGACCTTCAAATAGACCGTTACAATTTTTTTTTTCAAATATCTTCAATGTACAGACATTAAGTTTTACAACTTTTTAATATTATAGATGAGAAAGTATTAATAATTGAACAACTGGCAAGTAGAACGAGATGAGAAGCGCAAGCAAGAAGCATAATTTAGTCAGAAATGCTTTATTCATTCTTTTATTTAATACTTTTCCGCTGCAGAAATAATCTCTGTTCGAATCAACGTTCATACTTAGATAACCTTTTATTAAAGACAAATAAAGTAAATTCGTATTATATTGAATTTTAAAATAAGGCAATTGGAACGTGCGCAGAATGTAAAGCTTCTTTTATTAACTTGCAATGTATAGTTTGTCCGGGAGGCATCTTGCAACTTTCCGATTCAGCTAAAATTTGGCATACTTATGTGAGATCGGTGACTATGCAATAGAACAGTATCATCGAGTTGATCTGATGATTGAGCAGGAAGGAGGTCATAGACCTCTGTAATAAAATAATGCAAACCTATCTAGCTTGGGCTCTTTAGAATCGTCTTGGTGAGTGGTTGATGGCTGTTCAAGGAGAAGAAAAGAGGGTTTATAACTTTTCTTCTGTTGCTTTAATTATAAACTTTTATCTGACCACATTTGAAAAGATCAAATAAATAGTCAGGAAAGACAAAAAAAAATTTTGATAATCTTAATAAAAGTCTTATTCTTTAAATACCATTCCGGCAACAATCAAATTTGAATAACAGCATACACCAATGAACCGGTTTCTCGGCACCCCTGGAGTGTCCTACCTCCTGTACGCACACAATGGGTGTCAAAACTCTATTAAACCTCACAACACTCCCCCCGGCCGCCCCTCCCCGCACGCCCGCGAGCACAAAGGGTAAGTGGCGCATACGTCATCTCGACGCCTCAATGGACCGGCCAATTATTTATTTTGGAGCGGTAGGGAAGCTTTCTTATTAAACATTGTGTTTATAAAGAGAGCAAGTATGCTTTTCGTATGTGAAAGTTGTAAAACGAGACTGAACATTTTTTTATGGAGCATTATTGTTTTGATGTTTGGCATATATTTTTGTTTTGATGTTTATTTACTATGTAATACTTAGTAGGTACTAAGTATTACATAGTAAATTGACATCAAACGGATCCCTTACCCGTACGCATATGCGGTGACTTGGTCGAGCGTACGGACCAGTTTAAATATTTGGGATCTGTACTCCACGTGTCCGGGGATATCGATTGCGACATCAAGGCCCGTATTGCAGCAGCTTGGGCACAGTGGCGTGAGGTGACTGGTGTCATTTGTGACCTTAAAATGCCGGTTCGGTTAAAAGGGCAGGTCTATAAGTCAATCATTAGGCCTGCCCTTCTATATAGGAGTGAAACGTGGCCTGTACTGGAGCGGCACAAGCAGGAAGTACGTGCCACGGAAATGAAGATACTGAGTTGGATGTGCGGAGTATCGCGAAAAGACCGCGTCAGGAACTCCCAAATCCGGGGTAGCCTTCACGTCCGTGACATAGCAGACAAACTGCAAGAGAGTCGCCTACGTTGGTACGACCACGTTTTACGGAAACCGGCAAGTTACATTGGAAACAAATGTCTAGCCATGCCGCCTCCGCCGGGTCCGGGTAAAAGGGGAAGAGCCAAGAAATGCTGGCTTGACGTCGCCAGGGATGACATGCGGGCCAATGGCCTTACAGCTAAGGATGCAGAAGACCGTGCGAAGTGGAGACGATGCCGGAAAGCGGACCGCGGGCTCCAAAGCAGCAGCTGAGGACGCAACCGGGAAAACGCTACGATGATGATGATGACTTAGTAGGTACTAAGTGTTACATAGGAAATAAACATCAAAACAAAAATGCTCCATAAAAAAATTGTTCGGCCTCCTAGTAAGATTTCGCTACCTAAGCAATTTCCTATCTTATCGGCTACATGAGTAGCGTTATTTGCATAGCAACCTTGGTCGTGAATGTGTTAAATAATAATATTTATCTACAAAGTTTCCCAGCTACGAGCTACGCTACGCGTAGCTAGCGCTACGGCGTAGCTTAACCCGAACGGACTAACTGACAGCGGGCTTAGCCGTTTCTTTTCAACTGTTATTAAATTTCTCTTCCTGATCTCAGCAGTGTCGCAGCATCTGGCCCTGCGGTCTTGATCATCAAAATTATGAGTCTGGGCTCCATATTGTCCCACCTCTCTGTTAATAGTTCAAGTATTATACTTCGAATTGACTGTTTCGGCGTCGTATCTAGGCGTAGCGATTCTTGGTTATTCCTGCTACAATTTTGCTTCCAAGTGTTTCGTAGCCCTACGAATTTTCCTCTACATACATACGTGGAAACGCATTAGCATCGGCTACGCGTCTACAAGTAGAGCGCCCGCTAGTCGGGTTCCTGGTAGTGAATGTGATAATATACGAGTTTTATGATAATTTTTCATTAAATTGGCGGAGGTTCTTTGAGTATGTATTTACTGGCTAGAGTTGCCTAAAATAGCTTCTGATTGAATCTAGTCTAATTGATATTCATAATTCCACAATGATGTTTTTGATTATATCAACGTTCTCTTAGGGTGGGTCTACGTCCAGCAGTGAATGTATTTTGCATAATGATGATTATTATGATGATGATGATGATGATGATGATAAGTATTCCAGTTTCAGGTATGGAAAACTTGCTAACTACTGTTTAACAAGAAGATACATGACATTTACATTGATAAGTGTCGTTGTTCGAGTGTTTCAACCTACTCAGTATCGTAGACTTTTTTCGAACTATCCATAATTTTTTGCAGCTTTTTGAGCTATTTGGTAGAGATCCTGGACTTCTAATAAAGTAGCTTGAAATCCTATTTAACATTTTCGCTGGCAAGTTTTTTGTGGCGCTACTGGCATAAGGATTAAGAGACCCGTGCACTAAAGACGGAGGGTGAAAAACTCATCTATACTCTATCTATATAAAATTGTAAAAATTTATTGTCTGTACATCGAAGATATAAAAAAAACTGTACTAATGGATTATTTGGAGGTCACTGAAACGAAACAATTTTTTTATTTTTCTAACTGTAGGAGTATAGGCATAGCCTAGGTTTCCACGACTCCCGAAGTAGGCACCTATGTTCACTTGATAAAAACAATATATGCCTTCTAATTTCTAAGCATGCTAATATTACTGTCACCTTTTTAGCTATTTTCGCTACCAATGTTTTACTAGTAAACTATGAAAACCAAGTAGGTTAACATGAAAAATGATAATACTCTACCCAGCTCTCAATATTGTTCTGCGCGATAAGCCAGCCCTGGTCCAAGCAGTCCGCCATGTTTGCTCCGAGTCAACAATAACTTGAGATGCGATCCATCACCTTCGCGTGTGTGAGGACCTCTATTTGGCAAGCGCGAAAGCCAAGCGTTATTCTTTGATTGTCTCGCTCCCACATTAATGTTTCTTATTAGACAGAGAGAGAGATATGTTGATATTGTGCTATAGGGCTTCGTGAAGACGTTGTGTGTAAAGTGACTGTGGAAATATTTGTTACCAATGTATTAAAGAGGCTATGTTGTTTTAACATATAAGCAAGTTTAATAAAGGATCAGTCGAACCTATTTTATATATATGTATAACGTTTAAAGTATTTCCATATTAAACACTCACGTGCTCGTGATTTTTTTTTAAATCTATACCATTATAAAGTTGTAAAAAATGAAATGTCTGTATTGAACATATTTAAAAAAATATATTGTGGGTGGGTAATAGATTTTATTTTATTTTTATTTTTTGTATGTTTATATGTGTCGTTGCGGCTTTATCGCGACAAATCGGCTAAACGGATTTCAAGTAGTTTTGCTAAAAGGGTAGCTAGGTATCTCCAGATGGTTATAGAATACTTTTTACCCGACTACGCCCGAGAAAAAAATAGCTGATGATTTTTTTCTCTTCCGCTGACGAAGTTGCCCAACTTCTATTAATAAATAGAGCCATAGAACGTTGTGTAAAATCCCGGAGCCTATCTATCACGGGACTCATCTGCGCCGACGGCAGGCATCACTCAGCACTCGCAGGTGCCGACTCCTCCGCCCTTATTGATAACTTATAGGGCCCATTTGGAGACTTTGTTCGAAAGATTTTTTAGTTTCAAGGAAACTGTGATACATTATAACATTTATAACACATGTACAGGGAGCGGGACTACCTGACACAAGTATTCTTATATTCTTAATAGGAAATCCTTTGTAAATTTATGTTAACCTATACACATTTTCATTTTCACAGGTTTAATCAAAATTTATATCACATTTTGGATGTTTTTGAGCTGAAAATCGGATATGGTATCAATGTTTTGTTATTTAATTATATATAAATAAGCTCAAATAGTAACATCAAATTTGGATGGATCAACTTCTCTTGCTGTTATTCTGTCCCGTAACTGAAGAGACATGCGTGTTCGAAGGCCCTTAATACATTCACTACTAGGAACCGCTTTACTGGTAGTTGCGTAGCCGATACAACGCGTTACCTCGAGCGTAGAGGGAAGTAAACTACGAAAAGCTTAGCAGCAAAAGTGGAAACAGGATCTTTTCGATAAGCGTAGAACCACGTGCACATTTTTGTGGACGTTGAACTTGCTTAAATACTGCTGAGTGTACAATGAGTCCAGTTTTAGGCACGCATTATGTTGCTTAATAACTTGCACTCTGACTAGGTCAAAGTACTAAGTTAATAAATGCAACTTAGCTAACCACATAAAAGCTATTAAAGTTAGGTAATACAAAGCGAGTATTATAAGCTTGTATTTAGTATCTATCGCTTTAGTCTAATTAAGGAGCACTAATATGGGATAAGCTCTCCATTATTGCTTTTTCGCCAAGTTTATTTCGAATCCCTAAAAATCTATTTTCATCCGCTTTCATTCGTTTTTTTGTTACAGAAAGCAAACGAGCAGACGGATCTGCAGCAGTCTACGCTGAATCTTCCTTTGCGTTGTCGTAGAACTCGCTCCAGCGGCCATCACTTCTATGAGCAATCTTCTCTGCCAATTACTGCTTAAGTTTCAAACTCAGATTGGAGTACTTCTACAGATCTATATAAGTCACATAATGCGTCAATAAAGGGTGTAATTCATCAATTTTTCAAAGTCAACGTAAATACAACACAAACGTTAAGCCTTTCCAGTTTTCCTCAGCGCACCGAGATCGAACAAACAGAATGTTATCTAAAAATATCAAACCCACGGGAAGCAATAAACGATATCATATTTTCCAACAGGTTCTGACAGCTTGGACTATGTAGCTGTCCTCTTCACGCCACCGCCGGCTCGCAACAGACGGAAAGAGATAAGAAACATTGAAGAATAAGGTAGTTTGTTGCCGTCCGGCCCAAATAGACCTGTACGTACATAGTACATACCGTTCTCTGAGGGATCTTTGATAAATGGAAGCGATAGCGGACTTGATCCTATACTGTGGAGAGACAGTTACCGAGTACAGATTGTTCGAGTAATATATTACCTAGAAATAGGGCAAAAATTCTATTATTTTTTTAGGAACATAAGTTATATTCTATTTTCCAGGAATATGACGATGAATCCCTTTCGGTTTATTTTTCTTCGACTTTGATTGACATATTGACATTATCATTTATCATTTTATATTAGTCGTCGAGTCTATAGAGTATAGAGAAGGTAAGGACAATATCATATAGGAAAACGGATGCGTTCAGCTGAAAGCAGTAAGTGCTAAAGTAGCAGGATAATTAGAAAATATTTTTATTAAAATGCTACTCAATCTTTCGTTCTTCTTTTGATGTAAATATTAAATCGTGTTCAAAATGATTTTCCTTGCATCGTTTAGGATGATTTTTGGCCCTATTATGGTATTTATTTTACACTACTTTGATGCCACTAATTTAACGCCTTTTGACGGACACTTTGGATATATAGAAATGGCTTTCCTTAGTTTTCTACTCTCCGTAGTCGCGTCGTGAAATGTAACATTTTATTCCACAAGATAAAACGCATTTCAAAATCCAAAGCACAATGTTTAAAATATCTTAGTCATTATTATACCTTCATGTACCAAGATTTTTTAAAAGCAATAATCACGGCACTCCCCAAAAGAGGGCAGGCGAAGAGCACCTGCTCCGGAAATTAAATAAACACGAACGCATCGCGCCTGAGACATCCGCCATCTTGGATTTTAAGCGACGATCTTGCTTTTTGTTTAACTACGATACATATACTTTTTATTGCACATCCCACAAAATATACAGGAGTATACAAAGTAGAAAATAGAGATAAAGGTAGAAAACGGGCGGTTTTACCGCTAAGCAATATTTTTTTGCAGACAAACTTTGGATGATTTTTGCGAGTTTAAATACACAATTTTAAATAAATAAATAACACACAGCGACAATCTTACACAAATCGACCTAGTCCCAAACTAAGCAAAGCTGTACTTTGGGTACTAGGCGACGATATACATAATATATAGATAAATTATAATACTAGAAAACATCCAAGACCCAAGAACAAATATTCGATGCTCATCAAACAAATACTTGCCCTGGCCGGGATTCGAACCCGGGACCGCCAGCTTCGTATGCCGTTGTACAACCCACTGCGCCAAACGTGTCGTCAAATTTTAAACAGTTGATAAGGTTCAAGGTTAGCACAGTGATCGTAAATCTAGCATTATTGGTGCAGCGATAATCCTATTGCACTATATATGTAGAAAATATCAATTTAAAAGATTAAACATAGTTATTGTCGACAGTAACCCTTAACCCAACATATTGGTTGAAATTTGCCACACTATGACGCACTACCATGATCGCTGTACCATGCTACCAAATTTATTATCATCTAAATTAATATCACTGGTTATCATTATCACAACAAACTACTAAATCCTGGGGTTTCATTATCAATAATTTCTTATTTTTTCGTTTGTTGTGTTGAGGGCACCGCTTTATATCAAATAAAGGTAAATTTAGTTAAATTATTATGATTAAAACACTTAAATGAATGAAAATTAAGTCTGAACTGATATTTATAAAATTAATCTCGCGAGTGAAGTGAGATATCAATTAATTTAGCACTCAATTGTGAATAATCGTGAAACTTATAATAAATGTATGCGAACAGTGGATTATCATCATTGTTTAAGTATCATCAATGAACAAATTAGTCAGAACGACAAATCACCTTCAACAGATATCTATATTCACCCAAACAAACCCCACTATGCAAACACTCGCGTCTCACCTTGTTGTATTATTCAGCGGGGCGGCATAACTCCCCATTTAGCAGTAATAGGGTAAATCAAAGTGTCGTCGCCGCTCAATTACAGTGCGCCGGTAAATAAGGCAGAAAAATCAAAATTTAATGAAACCGGCCCGGCCCGCCATGAATATTCTATGGCGGCAGAACTAAGGGATCTCGGGGAGAAGTCACATGCAAAAGAAACGTCGAGAGTGATGCGTGTATGGTGTAATTTTTATAAATCGATGAACGCCGGCTGCTGCACGCACGAAAAAGCATTACTCATTTTCACATTCTTCTGTCACGTTCCGTGACGGCCAGCGCGGAACAAGCTATTGAGAGGCACAATCGGCCTAAATGTTCGGCTTCTCTTTCACGTTATCACATAAAATTATCGTCCGTAAGCCGACTTTACAGACAACTCATTTTTTATCTAAATATTTCTCTGGACTACAAATTATGCCTAGCGATAATCAACATTATCATCATTATATCACCCAACAGACGTTCAATGTTACACAAGACCTCCCAACCCAACAAGGATCTCCACAAAGACCGGTTGTACACCGCTCTCATCCAAGTTTACCGCGATCTTGACCAGATCCTCGGTCACTGTTGTTAGGGGCCCCACCACGCTGTGTCCTTCTACGTCGTCACCACCACTCAACAACCTTTCTTTCCCAACGAGTTACAAGACTAATTGTAAACAATAATGAAACCTACAAGGGGACGAGTGTATCCAGAAGTAGTATATGTAATCTGGATTTAATGTTTATTGTCTCAGGTTTTCCCGCGAAATAGTGTCTTGGTTAGATGTGACAATAAATAGTGCTCAAGTGCGCTAAATGCGCAGAAGGTTTTTGAGACAAGATGGCTTATGTTTATCTGATGATGGGTGTTCTTTTGTTATCAATAACGACGAAATGTTACTTAACGCTCAAAGTCACCTTTTACTTCAATAAACCCTTGGAGACTTCTATAAGTCGCGGCCGATATGCCACCTTCATAAGTTGTGAAGAAGTTAGTCTCTAAAAAAATTTACGCATTTTCTAAGATCGTCATCATAGATTTAAGAGCTTAGCTCTTGTCGGTAGTGCAATTTCCATGAGTTTCTTTTTGAGCCTTTTCTTTGAGAGCTTGATACGACACAACGTTTACGTTGTCTTTCACTTGGCCCATGTAGGTCCTCCTAGGCCTTTCTCTCCTTCTCTTCCCTTCTATGATTATCTGTATGTATTCGTCGTGTCGTAGCAGGTGTCCAATCATTTTTCCCTTTCTATTTTTTATCATTTTCAGTAGATAGACACCTCCTCTCTTCCAGCTGACTCTTTCCATTCGCCGCCAGCACCACATTTTGAACGCCTCCAGTCTATTCCTATCCCGTAAGATAATGTCGCAAATTTGTCTCAATTAATTGAGAACCAGTGGAAGCATAGCAAGATCCCCGGGGTTATGACCTAACCAAATTAGCCGTGGCGATGAATAAGACAAAGCCCGTTTTATTTCTTCATAAAACAGGTCGGGACATGTTGAATGTGTGTCGGGTTCGGTGGGGCGGCTAAGCGATAGTTGGGAGAAAACAGTTGTGAGATTGGAAATATACAACCGGTAAGCATTTTATGTAGAATTTTGGATTAAGGTCGAGGTTATAACCAACGAGTAGATATCTCGGATACCTTTGTTATCCATAATCATTGAAATTAAATAATTTTAATCATGAAATCTTGTGCCATAATTAATGATCGTAAACTGGGCAGTATTTTGGTGCAGCGATCATGTTATTGTGCTATAGATGTGATAAATACCAAATTAAACGATTAAAAGATATAATATTTTCTTCTGTTTCCGCGATTATTACTCATTGAAATAAAACAATTTACCGTGACCATGGAAAGCTGGAAAGCTTCCGAAACGTCGGGAACTAAAATGAGATAATATACGCGATATAATCCGTTAAATTGTTTTATTTCAACGATTAAAAGATAGTTAATATTATCGATAGTAATCCTAATCCATCATTTCGGTTGAAATTTACCACACCTATTATGGCACTCTTCCGTAATCTCTGCACCAAAAATACTACCTTTATGATCACTGGTCATAATTCAGAAACCATAAATATTTCAGGATCTTTGAAAAGGTCATCATGTAGAAGCAAATTTGGTTAAGTTAGGCTTGTTTTGTAACAATTCTGGAAAGTTAACGGTTGTGTAGAGAAATAACAGAGTATAGGTGGTCGCCCTTTAATCAACCATTTTCCGTACTTCAATTAGTTTTTCGGAGTGATCGATCATCATTGTCTTCGAACTCAGGATGCGATGA
Source organism: Hedya salicella (assembly GCA_905404275.2). Taxonomy (NCBI): domain Eukaryota; kingdom Metazoa; phylum Arthropoda; class Insecta; order Lepidoptera; family Tortricidae; genus Hedya; species Hedya salicella. Next base: position 631,280 of record FR990098.1, on the reverse strand, counting down.
TAACATATTGTGAACAGCCTAGTCTTAATTCTAAGTTAAAGATAGTGCAAATTCTTGGTCTTATTTATATCTGCGCTTGTAGTAGGGGCGCGGATGACCTTGTAGATAATGTACCAAAAGAGCGGGGTCGCGTATGTTTTGAGATGTTTTAACGTTACGTAAGAAGCTTATACAATTTTTTCTAGACGTTGTCACACGATGCTTCGGGTAACCATCTATTTGGTTTAACGAATTTTATTAAAGAAGTTTCTGTCTAAGTAAAGACTTTTGCAAAGGGACCACACGTCAAAGGCCAATTATAGGACTTGATTCTCCAATTTAATAGCGTAGATTACGGCTTAAAATTCAAATTCAATAATTTGCCGCAAGATAAGTTTTTGTAGGTGAAAATTAATTTACCGGAATGTTATTCAACCCGACAATCCAAGTAGTCTAACTACGACTAAGCCACCCAAACTGCCAACTCTGCGCTACCTACTATACAATATACTGCCTAAAAAGTGCAGTATAACGAAGGTACTATTTTAATGATGATTAACTATGATGATGATGATGATGATGATGATGATTTTACTGAAATGGCTAAACCCCAAACGCGTACTCGTGAGAGAGTATCTGTCAGAGAGGCTTAACACAAGTTTGAAACCCGTACATTTGTGTGGCGTCTCACTGACTCAAATATAATTCAACACAAGAGAGACAGGAACGGCAAGACACGATCTTCAGGTGGCCAGTTCACCATTCACAACACGACGCCCACGATCATTTCGCCAAGAGTGCTGCCCACGCTATGCACAAATGTCCCTGCTGCTTCCTGTAGCGTTGGCAGCGTGTACCGCTGTGGGGGTCACCCTTAAAGAAGATGAAGTTATGAATAAGCTGGCCGATTTCATAGTGAGCGTAGCACCCAAAGCTATCATCTCGCGAATAATCCACTCCGACGTATCAGGTAAAAAGTACATGTCTGAAGCGCCGCCGCCGGCGTGACCTAGAATTAATGATTCACAATTCTAAGCTTTAGTCTGCAAGTAGAGCACGGGTTAGTTATAATTGTAGCCAGATGTTTCGGGTTTTTTTAGTTAATATGTCTGGAACAATTGAAGCTACAAATTACGTAACATTAACTACTATATACATGCTTGGGTGAGGCCCAAAAAGTTGGACCATCGATAGCCGTAGTCAACCATACAAACTCGATGAAAGTGAAATGTTCCGTTGTGCGACGAAAATATTCAAAACAGTTGAATGGGTAATTGATCGTAGCACAACGGAAACTTTCATAGAAAATGTAATTACGTGAGTTATCGTCTGCAACTTTTAGGGCCTCACCCATTCAGGTATATAAGGTAAAATAGATTTCCTTTCCGTATAAAAAATATTAATTTTCAAACTTTTCTCTCCTCTTTGCGTAATTAGGTCAATTGAGAAAAAAATCGCCCACTGCCGCCACTCGGTACATTTTTAATGTAGCTTAAAGTCAGGTTTTTCCAGAAAAACCCAGTTTTAGCGGGAAAGCCGCCACTTCTTGTCAGTCAGGCGGTACGAACCGCGTCCCCATTACCAGTGACGTGATTATTCGGATTTTAATTTTAAGTGACGCTGACAGTTTTAAAGTTGGAAATTTGTTTGATACTTCGAAAATTCAAGTTATGAAGGTTTTAAATTAAGATTTATTAGCTTAATGTTTTTTTTTCATCGAAAGAAAGACCTAAGGAGGCTTTAAAATTGGTTTCACTTTCCACTATCTATCTATCTATCAGTGGCGTGGCGTCCATATAAGCAGATTCCCACCGGGCTGCCCAAGGAAAGGCTTATAATCACCCTTTTCTCAGAATATGAGTAAATGAATATGCTTCGGCTTCCCTTGTAATTTTCCTGACGCCACGCCTCTGCTATGTATATCTATCTCAGCCGCGGACGTTTACTGAACATAGGCCTCCTCTACAGCTCGCCACAGGCTGCGTACCTACGGAGACCACATCCACCGACTCCCCGCTACCCTTACGAGGTCATCCTTCCACCTAGTCGGGAGCCGTCCTACGCTGCGCTTTCCTATGCGCCACTTTCCACAAAGTACGATAATTCAAATTCAAAAATATTTAAATAAATACTATTCCCAACTTAAATGGATTTATAACTAAACAATTCCGTGGTTGGATAAACTTTTCCGTGGTAAATCAGGAGACTATAGTGAGTTACTTATAAAAATGCTTACAATCAAGACTTCGTCCTTTCGCTGAGTAGTCTTTTAACAATAAATAACTCAAAAATGATATATCTCATCATGTTTAAAATAATTTTCGTTAAAAGTAACACAACATCTCGGAAAAAACTAAAATAGGCCATTTTGTAAGAATGTGTCATAAACAATTCCACGAGCGTTCTCCATTCTTACATGCAAATTGACGACAATTGAGGCATTATATCAACTTGTAAAACGAGCCCCGTAATGTAATGACTCGCATTAGACCACCGCTCCGTGGTAATGAGATTCAGAATGTAGGAACAATCCAATGAATATCGGTGACATGACGCGATATTTGTATGGAGTAACTTAGAGAGTAGAAAGAACACGTGACGAAAAGAAAAAACCTATGGTTCTCCTGTACATAGATCGATTTTTAGGTTTCAAACGCGTAAAACGGGACCCTATTACTCAGCCACCGCTGTCCGTCCGTCCGTGTGTCTCTCCGTCTGTTACCAGTCTGTATCTCATGAACCGTGATAGTTAGAGAGTTGAAATTTTCACAGATGATGTATAATTATTGTTGCTATGTCTTTATGTCTATGTCAGTAACCAATATAAAATGACCGAACCCCGCCTACATTTCGCTGAGGAATTGGGCTCTGCAAACACTGGATTTTCATAGATACGGCTGTTTGTGGGTGCGTCTCACGAGATATAACAACAACATATATATTAATAACGTTCACTAGATATAAAGAACGTTAGCTATAACTAAAAATAAGGAATAACGGTCAATGTACATAATACTTACTTTATATAATGTTTTTTTTTTTATATAACACTCAAATTAACTAATTCTAGTTCGTATAACATACATTGCGTATAACAATCATACATACATAACGTATTGCATATTTTTCCCCAAGTATAAGGTGGTCAATTCAATATTGAGTGGTCGAAAAATTCTACTCAATTTGACCAAGTAGGCGAAAACACAACATAATCTGCATTCGGTGTTATAAATATTATACGCTTTTATCGTTATATCAATTGGTATTATATCAAAATACCGTTATACTTTACGAAAGTAGATATTTTGACATTATATCTTCCGTTCATTATATCCAGTGAACATTGTACTAAACAAGCTTATACAAAGTGAGCGTATATATTTTGACTGTTATATTATAAGTTCTTATATCTCGTATTACTTACCCGCCGTTTTTAGTGAATGTTTTGTACGGAACCCTCCGTGCGCGAGTCCGACTCGCACTTGGCCTTTTTTTAACTACCATCGAGGCAATCCAACGTGCAGCTTGCCTGATGGTCACAGTAACCAATGGATGGACGCTTACAACGCAAGGAGTATACACGGTGCCCGCGAGAAATGGGAAAGATTTGAACCATGCATTCCTTAGGTCATTAGGAGCAAAAAAATGTTCATGAACCCCAGGCATTTTCAGCAAAAGTAAACAAAATCTAGTTTAGCCGATTTTTGTACGTAAAAATTTAATAAATTTCGCTTCTCTATAAAAATTATATTAATGATATAAAATCGTGACGATTATTTCTCCAAAAAAGGATGGTTTTAGGATGTAGTAGCTGTCAATTTGATTTCTAAAAATAGCGACTTGAAACTTTGGCCACATATTTGTGGCAACGTGGCGATCAGAAGAACTAAATGTACATTAGTTAATCACATTAAATTGTTTACATGAATATTGATAATATCTTCAAAACTAAGCCGGATTTGGCTGGGTTAAGATAACATCATTTGCTCTTAATGACCTAAGGAATGCGTGGTTAAAATCTTTCCCGTTCCTCGCGGGCACCGTGTATATATAAGGTCTTGTCGATGTTTAAGAACGTGTTCTGTCCTGTTCACTCCCAACTCAAAGAACCCTACCGTATTGAGAATTTATTGAGTATGCTTCATCAATTTCTAGGTTTATAACAACTCTCACATAAGAAACACCTTTTGTATGTGTTAAATCAGGTGTTATTTGTACGTGAGTTCGCAAATACGCGCAAATAAGAAGAAAAACGAACAGAGCGAGATTATCTTCATGAAATATATTTGCGGAATAAATTGAAGCGTTGGTAACGTAACAGGCGTAGGTACATATTGTAAGAAACAGATATATTTCTCGTCTTACATTAAGATTACTCAGTTGAAAAAAAAGAGGAAAGAAAACTGAGGCTTCATATTACGAGTAATATTTGTAAAGTCCTGTCTGAACATGTCCGCAGTTTAGACGAAGTTAAATTAAAGTTGTTGTCGTCATCGATTGGACAATTTACCGTGATACCGTGCATTCGAATGTAAATAGTTCGTAAATGCAAAAATCGGCCAAGTATGAGCCGGACTCGCGCATCAAGAATTTCTTAGAAATTAAACACTAAAAAGGGACGTTAAGATCTTGTGTTAGCAGAGCCCTGACCTTAAACAAAATGTACGCAGATGCGGTCATTTTATAATAGTTTTTACATAGACAGACATAAAAAAACTACTTACAGATTTTTCTCGTTGCTTGTGCTATAAGAGTTACCTTTTTACCATGTTTCAAGTTCCTGGAAGGACATCTGAAAGTACCCCGGTTTTCACTTTTTTTAATGGCTATATATTTTGATTGCGTTGATATAGAAAGATATACCAGAAATAGATCATAATTCCAGAGTTAATATCAAATTTTTACATATTTTAACTAAGGATTCAAATCAAGTTACTAAAATAGACAACACACGGTTATCAACCGAGTTTCTGTCAAATTATGAAGCCCGCAACTTAGAGCACATTCGTCTTCCCTGTCGGCCTCGCCGGACTTGTTTAGGCATAATTTGTTACCAGCGGCCAACCTAACCTGACACTCTGAGGCCCAGCGGGGCCTCCTCGGAGGCCTACTTAGTGCGCACAGAGGCCGGCAAGGGAGACCAGGCCGAAGTGGCTGGTGGTGAGTTAACAGAAATGTTGAATGGGTCATTAGACATTCTGTGTACGTGTTTTCGAACCTTTTTAAATTGCTTTGCAAATATGGAGTGACGTGCGCTTTATAGATTGAAATATAGTCGGCAATATTGATAATATTTGTCAGTGATTCAATTTTCCACGGCAAATTGAGACTGTAAGTAGGCCGCAAGGGCACTTTTACAAGTCGGTCTCTACGGCATTTCCCAAGAGGAGGCCACTGTTGAGAAGAAAGCCGAAACAAACTCAACAGCCAGTTTTTTTTTTATGACATTGGAGGCAAATGAGATGACGGGTCGCCTGATGGTAAGCTATCACCTTCGCCCATAGACGCTTCAATTTTTTTCTAAATAACTCTTATCTATTACACTAAATACATTTTTTTTTACTAAGTATAAACTCAGTGCGAAAGTTTCCAAGATAACATATCAAAACTTATAAATCTAAAAATATCATAGAAGAAAAAGGCAGAATATGTTTTTTTTTAAACAACTTACTTTTGCTATGTCTTTTTATAAGAACAGTGTTACAGTAAAAGTAAATTATTTGGTTCCTGATTTGAGCCATGCATTTTTGTCTGTTAAATAGTCCTCTACTCAGTGCCAAGCGGTCCCTTTAGGTACAAAGGCACTGCCTACCTACCCTGAAGGAACATGGCTCCGTATAATCATAGAGAAACTTCGTACCCACCCACGTGGTCAAAACATTTTAACCGCCTACCTTAACCAATGATTTACATCTGGTCCGCTGACGAAGTTGCACCTTCTAGTATAGCATAATTATAATATTCCTGCTAGTCTATTCGGGTTTCACGCTTGCCACCCCAAAAGTCCAGGACAGAAACCGTTCCTTTGACGACTCCCGCGTAATATTTTCCGTTTGATCGCCGGAATCCCGTTTGTCTTTTTAATAATTCCCGTACCGCGGTCATGGCCGACGTGAGGCGGAACGTGAAGATTAAAAAGGCTTTTGTGGTTTTTTTTTACAATTTTCCTTAATTTCTTAACATAAATTTTCGGCATACGCAAAGATCTTACGAACTGGTTTTTTCGCAGCATTATAAACTAGAAGCGCGTATTTTATTTCATCAAAGACAACTCGTAGACTAAAATTATCGATAATTCATAGCCCATTTTTATTAAAACCTCTCCACTAATGTCCGCTATTTCTCCACCAATAAATTCCCAGAGCGAAGTTAAGGGAGCGAGTTTAATATAATAACTCGAGACACGTCCCGACTGCAGTAGCAGTATTGGCTCTCCCGAACTGCCATAATATCCATCGATGCAGTAAAAGTATCACGGCGGCACTAGTGCACAAAGTACATTTAACTGTACCTATCAATATTAAGAAAGATGCCACGGGCAAGTAATAATATTTACTTATAATCTATGAGTGACAGCTAAAACACACTACATTCCACAGAATATGTATGAGACTGTGAATTAGAGACAGACTTAGGTATACAGGGTTTTTATCGAAAAAAAGAGGGATTATGTATTTGTCCTCCGCGAACAAAGTTTCGGCGCCTTCTGTAATAATCAGCCCTATACATTTATTTCATCAAAACCGTGATTTAGATTGATGATTTTCTTTTCTATACCATTATATAGTTGTAAAAACGAAATGTTTTCAATTATTTTTTTTGGTGTGTTTGTATGTGTTGTTGTGACGTCATCAAGCCAATACGACAAAACAGATTTCAACTATTTTTTTGACACGGGTAGTTAGGTATCCACAGATGGTCATAAGATTTTTACCTGACTACGCTGTCAAAAACGAGGGGTTATTTTTATTTAGCCTTCCTGTGTCAAATAAATTAAAGTAATAATCAGCCCCATATTTATTTCATCTTACATTTTTTTTCAATGAATGTGGTTTGTACTTGACTTAATAACACCTAATAGTACTTTTTCTTCACAAACAATTGTAAAGTCAAAGAGTTTAATGTAAAATTGTGTAGAAACAGGGTAATAAATCACCGTATCATATTTGTAGACAAGATAACGAAAAGCAAAATTACAAGTAGTAAGCAAAAAGACATGTAAAAAAGAGGCCAAGTGCGAGTCGGACTTGTGTAACGAGGGTTCCGTACAAAATATACGCTAGAAACCGCCGAATCTATGAAAATCCAATGTTAGCAGAGGTGCCCTTGGAAATTGTACGCAGTGCTCAATAATTTTATATTGGTTACTGATATACACAGACAGACATACCTACAGATATACTGCTTTTAGTTTTTTTTGTTATAGCGGTAACAGAAATACATAATCTGTGAAAATTTCAACTGTCTAACTATCACGGTTCATGAGATACAGCCTGGTGACAGACAGACAGACGAACAGCGTAGTCTTAGTAATAGGGTCCCGTTTTATCATTTGGGTACGGAACCCTAAAAGGAAGCTCGCTACAGCTACTTTTATAATAACCCCATCCGTGATATTACGCCGTTTTACCCAGGTAGCAACTTAATTGAAAAAGGAAAGAATATTGCTGCAGTGCATTGCTTTAGATTACTGCGAGCTAAGTGCTTTCCTAGTTAGACATACAGTCACGCCATAGAGTACCTTTTTATGACTGAGATAGAGATATCACTTGAACGTTCCGCACGTAGTGACATCTGGTGATCTGTGCCAGTAAACTATGCCCCTGCGTCTCGCTCGTCTTTCTTTAATGTTTTTTTTTCTTCGAGCAATTTCTATCACACTGTTTTATTACATAGTATGATAGAATTTGTCGTCTTTTCTTAAAATAAAACAAATTGCATACAGAAAAATTATTTATTTATTGCATCTTTTCTTAAAATAATCTACAGCCATTTGTTGTACTATGTCACACTGATCAAAATCACTCCTACTACCATTTAATAATTTATTTGTATCCTTGCACCAACTGAAACGAAATATGTTTACAGATAAGTCCTCCATCTTCTCAATAATATCATTTTTATAACTGTCGCATTTAATAAATTTATAGTCCATTACGACTGAAAATATTGTTCCTATACTTAATTAGTGTACTATCTTCTTTTTTTCACTGTACGAACATTTTTTACACACATCACAATTTGTATATACTTTTTATTTTAATTTTCGTAAGACTTACCCTGACACATTTGTGAAAACTCAAAAACTGGAAAAACTTCAACTGTCAGTTAAACGTTCCGTTCTATGAACACTGAAAAAACTTATTTTTTTATTAATGAATAAAACAATCACGATAAATTTGAAATAAAAATACGTGTAGTATTTTATTTAAAAATATGATTTTTATATTGTGTACCGGTTTTAATGTAAATTTCTTACGGTAGTAACAAAATCAGTGACGATAGTTATTTCAAAGTAATGCGTGCGATGAAGTCCTAAAATACGGACAAGGGATTATTCTTACCATGAATAAAAATAGCAATGATACCAATGTCAACAGAGCATTTAGTTTGCTAATGTACATCTTTAATTAATGAAAAAAAATCCAGCCATTGAAAGGGAAACTTAACAAAAAATAATGGTTTTATCTAGTAATTAGAACTCACATGTAAACCAAATTAATGACAGTGTCATCTCTCGATAAGAACCGAACAACTATTGCATTATAACCTTATCAAATCAAATGTAACATAAAGTGAATACTTTATACGTAACTGGAATGACTACTAAAATGAGTCACATAAGATAACGTACATTTTGTTCTAAGTTATATGACCGTGAGTCACGCGCCAATAACAATCCTGGGCGGATAGATTTATGGTTCAAACTCTCACAGAAATTATGAACGTGATATCATTGCTTATTTTTTATAATAATGATTGTAAATAATCTGTTACAGAGCAACGGACCGACATGGTTTTTGGATAGATATTTATACATATTTCGACTGCATTAATTCCCAAATGTAAGGTTTTCCAATAAGCAAAATAAGTTTAATACATGTGCAAAGCGACGAGAAAAACGGAGTTTCAAATCAAACTGAAATTCAAGCTAATATAAAAAAACTACATAACTAAGTATAATTTGGCGGTATAGGAAGGCACAGATTTATCTACAATCTTTCTCTCCATGCTATTTAACCCATTCACGACCGCGCTCTGCTCGTAGCAACTTTCCACTACATACGGTTTCTCCATGTTATTGACTACGAGCGTAGCGCTACGAAAATGTCGGTTGCGAAAGGGCTATGCTTCCCGGTAGAGTTGGGTTGGCAAGTGTAGTGCTGCCAACCCACCACTCAGAATAGGTGCACTGAGTTGAAACTAGCTCGCGTATACCTATACATGCTTAAATAAAACTACTTTTTGATATAATTTTAAAGCTCTGTCATACGTTTACGCTCCTACATATTTTTACGTCTCATATTTAAAATAGTCCAGGCAATGTATTTCTGCTTCTAAGATGAAATTCTCAACTCATATGAGTTATTATTGCTTCCTCTCCTGTATATAAATATACAAGTCTGTTTATTCGTTTAGTTTTCTTTTTCTTAGCGTAGATATAGAAAAGGTTACTTGTATTAACGAAAATGCGAACGTTAATGAGTTTTTGAAAAATTAATACGCAAACACATTTAACACGAGGGCGGTAATCAGGTTTCTTTAACATAAAACTAAGATGAATCAAATTAAGGAAGGATACTGCAACAATATTACACTTTTGTATTTAATATGATAGATAAGTCCTTAAGATTATATAATTTCGGTATATATGTACAATGTATACAATAAACGGCGCTCCAGTATTCTAATAAATGTTTACTTTCCTTACCAGGTTCGTACTTGGTACAGTCAGCAACATAAATAATGGCGGACTTTAAAAACCCAAGTATATTTTGCCGGAACTAAACAAGCAAATGCATTTGCCGTGTTCGTTGTCGGGGATATTCTCACCGGGAGTCAAACGCGGGAACGCCGGAATTAAGACTTTTCTTATTCTTACTCATTTGAAAATAGGAAATGCACTCGTTGAGATGTCATATTGAATTTGTTGTCAATATATTTAAACCAATACAAAGTTTTTAGTAAATATACATAGATTACAAACACATATCTAGCAAGTTACAGATTACGGCAAGTAAGTTACACAACATGAATCCTGGTCACGGGGCCAAAATTGTAACACTCAACCCTACCTAATAAATTTACCATTGTAGGTTCACTTTATTTTATCAACACCTGAAGTCCTGAACCTTTAAACTAAAAACCTTAAAGTCCTAAAAAACATAAAAAAATAATTTTATACACGTACCGAATTAGTAATGTAGGTTTAATTTTTGTAGGGTTTTAGCAGTTTTCAACGTATCCAGCAATTGCTTCAACTACAAAAGCATAGCTTTTAAATGAAAGAAAAAGGGTCAGGCTATTACATTAATAATAAATAATCGACAGCAGTAAGAGGATAGAAAATAGAATGAAATGACTCGATCGTAACATAATCAACCCCCAAAAAGCTCTCAATCAAATACTCTGGGACATAATAACACTTTAAACCGGCAATTTATTTCCATAAATTGGTATGAATAAGGACAGTCGCGCGCGCCCCGTGCTCGATCGCTTTTTGCTCAAATGCCCGTTTAAAAAACGTAATTAGTGCTAATGAATGGACCGGTCTTGCAGACTAGAGAAATACTTTATTTAGTTTTATTCTCATATCGTGTTTCCAAAGTGGCAAGGGACTTTAAGCCTGACTTATGAGCATAAGAAAACTCGAATAATATTGACTTTTTTAAATGAAGTTAGATCTTGACGCTTGAATAATTCTCACAACAAGAGCTAATTTGAATAGCTCCTTAAATTTTTATTTTTAAAGAATTATACGTGGGTATTTAATAATATTTAAAGAAGAAACGTATGGGCCTATCATATTCCATATTTGCAATGGCTCATTATTCCAACGGTATACTAATAATTTTTCTTAGGAAGCTTGAGATAATAAACGTATACCACGGAGTCTACAAAACTTGATCTCAAACCAAATTATGCACCGAACTGTACTCGAAATTCCAAATAAGATACATAGTGCGCATCTAAAGCATAACACAGCGACATCTAAATTGATTATCATAACCGCATTGCTTCAGTTCGATCACAAAATCCATTATAAAAGCAAAATATAACAATTTTTAATCCATTTAGACACTTAATTAAGGATAACACAAAGGCGTAAGCGTTCACATTTATTTTCCGGCTCCTCCGAGAAGCTAGTTAGCGAACGAGTCGCTAATTTGAAGAGAGGAGAAAATAATTCTAAGAAATAAATATTATAACACAGAGTTCGATTGCAAAAGAAAAAAATAATGCGACCTACTAAATAGCAAGCATTATGTAAATCTACAACCTCTTCTTTAACGCAGAGATGTTCTGACCAAGTTAGCTATCGCAACTTTACTTAGGTGGCTTAATGTTTTCGAAGACAATTTAGTTAGCACTAGTAACGATAGCAATCTAGTTAATTCGAAGAAACCTATAAAGTTCCATTTGGAAGAGATTCGCGGTAGAACTGCGGAGTTTTCATTTGAAATTCGATTTGCGTGATGGATTGGCGGAGGGATTATAGTATAAAAAGGCTTTGAGTAGTGTAGTAGAATTGAATCCACGTTGAGATTAGTATGGCAAAATGTATGTAAACTTGTGATAAGAATAATTTTAGTTAATACATTCATAGGAATGGAAATTCACAGATAATGTTAGTTCGATTAACCAGTTATACTTCAGTCCATTTGTATGCATAACTTCAAAATAAGTATATATAAGTAGCTTAAAGAATATTTACTATCTAACAGTTCATGCAAAGACAAATATTGACGATCGGAGGCTCAGCAGGAATGACGCTGCCTGCAAAGCTGACGGTCCTGGGTTTAAATCCCGGTAAAGTCAAATATTTGTGTGATTATTTGTTCCTGAGGATGTTTTGTGTATAGATTAGTAAATACATCATCGTTTAGAGTAAGTATAGAGCATTTAATCACTGGAGATGCCATTCAAATACATTCTCCTCCACCAAAGTAATCGCGGAATCTTCGGTTAACTTATACGGAAAATTGACAGTTTGTGACAGGTGTTTTCTTGTTGATTTCTTTGTAGAAATAGGAATATTTCCGTAGTGAGCTGGACATGTTACTCGTACCTCACACCCCGCTAAAAATGCATAAAAATGTGTTCGGTAATGACTCTCAGCTTCATTAGTTATATGCTCTAAGTCATACCATGGGACTAGTTCGATTTGTGTAAAATTGAGCAGTAATATTGATCTATTTACACACTTTTTAATATTCTTAAAGGATAAGATTGCCTATTGCCTAACCATGCTTACATTAAGGTTCTATTTTATTTTTTGTCATGTTGGTGCGCAGTAAAGAATAGGCTTTTTAATAACTTAACGTCGAAGAACTACCAACGAAAGGTAATTAAATAAATCATATTTATACGCGATTAAGCCCCGTTTTGCTGTGTTGTGATACTTAATAACTTGTTTCTGTGGTATGTTAAATATTTATAGAATAACTTCTGAATAATAAATATATTGGTGAAAAAGCAACTTCAATCTCATAAAAAATCCCCGAGATGCGTAATGTTAAAATCCCATTTTTGGACTTTCCCAAAATTATAACTACGTATAGAGAAGACGGCGCGAACAAAATCTGTGCTACAAGCGCGGCAGTGCGGGGCGCGCGCCGTCATACGTCATCGGCGCGACACTGAGTGAACTGGGGCCGGCCGACTGCAGTTGAACGGAACAAAGTGATTGGGCGGCGTCTTCTCTATACGTAGTAATAATAGGTCAATGTTACTAAAACGGTTTCAGAACAAAAGGTACCATACATTTTACGAGTTATTCAATGGTATTATTTAGTAATTATTATTTTCATACTTTAAAAAACAATATACTTTTTAACAAAAAAATAAAACCGACTCCAAAAACAAACTAAAATGTAAAAAAATAACGCCATAATTCAGTTTCTTCAATTTACTTACAAGTAACCGTTTGTATACTCAATCTATACAGTATATACAATTAATCTTATTTTGGCGTCGGTGTCATATGAAGAATGTGTAAAATATTGAAAATTGTCGATTTTAGTAAGTTGTGACATGACTTTTTTGAAGTCAGTTAAAACTGGACCTACGCACTCAACTTTAAGGGCTCATAAAAATGTAAGAAATCGTTCTCAAAATTTAAACGTATTCGTTACTTCATTTTAATAAAACAATTGAAAAAAAATAGAGATAATCGCGGCATCAGAAGAAAATACTATTTACTCCAGGATACCCGCAACTTCGTTCGGAGGAGAAAAGGTCATAACCCCTCTTTTTTTCTTTAGCTTAGTCGGGTAAAAAGTATCCTATAACAATCTAGCAATACCCAGCTACCCGTGTACCAAAAATTGTTGAAATCTGTTTAACCAATTTTGCGTCATGAAGCCGCCACGACACATACAAAAAAAAATCCAACATAATATTTTGAGCTTCCTTCAAATAGTCCCTTACAATAGTTTTTTTTTAATATCTTCAATGTACAGACATTTAATTTTTACAACTTCATAATGGTATAGATGTATGGATAGATAAGTGTGCAATGAAACATCTCGGAAACATTGGTTTTAAATCGAGCGTCCTAGCAGACGTTTTATTACGTTTGGGTTCCGTCTTGGACGCCGGCGGTCTAATTGACGCTCCGCTCGAGCATGGCAGTGTGTTCTTTGGCCCGGCAACAACAGGATTGCTTGGACTAGCGAACGAGTTGGTCACGAACAGCGGTTATCTTGGCAAAGTGTACCTTCAGATATCTGGTAGTTGATGTTATATCTCCGACGTCTGGCTCAGCGGGAGTAACGATGCCTGCGAAGCTGAAGGTCGCTCAAATCACAGTAAGGCCAAATATTTGTGTGATGAGCATAAATATTTGTTCGTGAGCCTTAAATGTTTTCTATGTATATTTAAATATATATATTAAATATATCGTCATCTAGTACCCATAACCCAAGTCTAATAGAGCTTACCATGGGACTAGTTCGATTGGTGTAAAATTGTCATGTAATATTGATTTTATGATATCTATGAAACTAAAGTTAGCTTCGTAGATATACCATGCTTGGTCTTATAAAGCAACTAGAAAACGAACTTATTCCTTGACGCGACTCTCAATGTATATGCATAAAACATCATTATCATTTCAGCCATAGGACGTCCAATGCTGGACACAGGCTTCCTCAATAGATTTCCACATGGGCCGGATACAGGTGACTCGCAACCATAACCAGGTCGTCCGACCTTATGCAGCCTTCCCACGCTGCGCTTGCCGGTAAGCGGTCTCTACTCGAGAATCTTTCTGCTCCAACGGCCATCGGTTCTTCGAACTATGCGCCCTGCCCATTGCCACTTCAGTTTGCTTAACCTGCTTGAAATGTCAGTGACCTTTGTTCATCTACAAAGTTCCTGATATATGATTCAATCTCGTGGAGAGATCCCGCCCCCCATAGCACAAAACATCCTTCTGAGCAGTTCATTCCACTCCTCATGAAGAAAAAGTGAACCTAACTAGTTTGTAATAAACGGAAAACGCCAAGAGAGACATTTGTGACGTCACTAAAAGCTTTCATTTGTATCCGGTAAAGCTTTAATAAAGTCTGCCGAATACTTTCAGTAAGCTCTTAGCGCCTAAAATAACTGCGGGTTCGATTCCCGGTCGAATCGATTTAGGGAGCAGATTTTCGTAAATTGTTTCACGTCTATAGCTGCGAAAGTCTTACGGTACGTAAAAAGGTTTTTAGGAAAATAGTATCGTTGATTTGAATTTGAATAACGTATCAAGTAAACATGAGCGGAAACTATGTACGTATCGATAATTTATGCACGGTGCCCGCGAGGAATGGAATAGATTTTAACCACGATCCCGAATCCATTAGAAGTAAAAAATGTTATGAACCAAGTCAAATTATATAATACCTTTCAACATAAAAAGAGGTACAGGGGTCAAAGCGGATAGATAAATTCGATGCGTACGTGACAGTGCTCGCTAGTGAAAGGGTAACACACCTGACGCTTAATCAGGAAGTACCGGGTTCGAGTCCTGGTGTGACAACGTGCGAGAGCAATCGTATTATTTTTGCGCTTTGATTTTTATCTATATCACAAGTCAAATTCAATAAAAAAAACTAAAACTAGTTTAGTAAATTTTTGCACATAGAAATTTAACAAATTTCGCTTTTCTATGAAAATTTTCCCTTTTAATACAATTTTCACGATTGTTTTTCCAAAAAAATATGATTTTAGTGAGTACGAGTAGCAGCTGTTACTTTGATTTATGTCAATAGCCACATATCTGGCAACGTCGCGTTCAAAAGAGCTTAATGTACTTTAGTAATCACAATAAATTGTAAACATGAAAATTGATAATATCTTCAAAACTAAGCCGGATTTGCCTGGGGTTCACATAACACTTTTTGCTGCTAATGATCTCAGGAATGCGTGGTTAAAATCTTTCTCATTCCTCGCGGGCACATATACATGATACAATAACTTTATAACGGTATACAAGACGAACGTTACTCAAGTTCTTGTTTCAGCAATAGCAAGAGTGATTGTATTGATTCCAAAGGTACACGAAACGACAACTTTTAATGACCATTTAAAACCCCAAACAGAAATCCTCAAACAAACGGGTCAATATTAACGGCGGACCACAGAATCCCCAGACTCCGCGTATCTCTGTCACTGAAGCCGCGGCGATGGTAGTAACCAGCTTATGTCGTAAATAACGGTATTCACCGCAAAGGTTACACAGCTACTAGGTACGCTCGCAGCATTAGATTCTAGGACACGTTCGCGGAGGAGAAAAAGTCATAACCCTCTTTTTAGATTCAGCGTAGTCGAGTAAAAATTAATCTTTAACCATCTGTAGATGCCCAGCTATCTGTCTACCAAAAATTTTTGGAATCCGTCGAGCCTTCAAGTGATGAAGCCGAAAAGACAAAACGAAAAATAAAGAGTTTCTGTCAAAAAATTGTATTGCCGACTGTACTTTTCTTTTAAGAGCCGATTCCTAAAAGCCCAAACTCGGTAGTGTTCCTGTGACCAACTTTCTGCGCCAGTCTCAGATCAGCTCGATGGTATCACACTATTGGATTGTCACCAAACTTATAAGATACTCGTAATAACAAACTTATATAAAAAAAAACAATATTATAAATTCACTCTTGATACCTAGGTGGCATATCAAACGTATGTAATTTGTTTTAAATAAGAAATCATTATTTTACTTTTTATATTCTATATTTTTTTTACTTTTATAAGTTTTGACATGTATTCTTGAAGAACTACGCATTGAGTTTATACTTAAAACATATATTTAGGATAGACTAAGTACATATATTGTAATAGATATAAGAGTTATTTCGAAAAAATGACTGACTGTTGAGTTTGTTTCGGCTTGCTTCTCCTCAGTGGTCTCCTCTTGGGAAACGCCGTAAAGTCAGACTTGTAGAAGTGCCCTTGCGGCCTACTTACAGAGTAAAGATCATTATTTCATTTCATTATCCATTTGGAGTATATGCAGACTTGTTTATGGGGTATATGCAGACGGTATACGAGTGAAACAACCGGCTTTGATAAAGGCTCGTTTATAACTGGCTATACAACACTTACACTACGTCAATGTGTGCGTTAACACACACACAATGAGGTGTACACTTAACGCAGCCGGGTTTTCAAATAGGTTTTTTGAAGGTGCAGATCAATTTATATGCCCTTTCATATGCCACTCTACTTGACATAGTAGCTGCCCCCCCCCCCCCCCCCCATACTTGTCATATTTTTAAGAAAATAAAAATATACTTCAAAATATTTCCTTAGCAGTACATGCGGGCTGACCATGTTTATAAACACTCCAAATTTCAAATAGATAGCATAAGTAGTTGTTGAGATATGGCGCTCTAATAGTCGGACGGGCAGACAGACAGAGTAGCACCATAAGGGTTCCTTTTTTTACCTTTTTAATACGTAACCCTAAGAACATGTAATAAACAAAATCCATAAACACCTACACCTAGTTTCTCTGGTCACTGCAGCCAGGACAGTGCGCACGCAATAGTAATCAGCAGCTTATGTCGTAAATAACAACCGGCAGGGCCGAAGGTTACAACACCTCTATACAGCAGTTATAACACTGCGGAGGGGCTTTGTTAGACTACTAAACTTTTCTTGTAGCTCTGCCCGCGTGGCAAGTTTTACTTATATTTCGGGAATAGTTAAATTATGTTTACTTTCATAAAGTTGTAAAAAAAAATTTGTACATTGAAAATATAAAAAAAAACTATTGTAACGCGCTATTTGGAGGTCACTGAATCAAAAAATATACTTTTGTATGTTTTTATGTGTCGTTGTGGCTTGATCACGCCAAATCAGCTAAAGGGATTTCAAACATTTTTGGTACAAGGATAGCTGGGTATCCACAGATGGTCATAGGATACTTTTTATCCGACTATGTTGATAAAAAGAGGGGTTATAATTTTTTCTCCTCCGCGAATGAAGTTGCGGACATCTTCTAGTGCGGAATAAACTAAACTTTTTATACATAACTAGAAGGTGGGACCTTCGTTCAGAGGAGAAAAAAAGTCATAACCCTCTTTTTTGCTTCAGTGTAATTGACAAGATTCAACGACACAAATCAAATAGTCCCTTACAATAGTTTAATATCTTTAATGTATAGACATTTCATTTTTACAAGTTTATAATAGGATAGAAAAAACAGCTGAGAATATTCTAGCTTTATATGTTGAATCTGATAGAACACCATTAAACGTGTACATGGTGCCCTTTATTTGGGATGGTAATGAAAAAAATCCTAAACGTGAGATAAACAGGAATCATTGGCTAAAGCTGAATTAAGCTTTATCGTTATCGAGTTGCATGACCACCCAATTTATTTGAAACTCTCTTTCCGCATGACGATAATTTGATTCCGTGTTTGAAAATTGATTAATGTGGTTAATAAGTTGAAAATTAAAACCACGACATTGATGTAAAATTTTGTACACATTGCATATTGGTTTTTAAGTGTGTTTATCACCACTCTTATGACCACTATTTCATGAAACATACAATAAATAATTGTTAAAAGTACGTGACAAACGACTATAAAACGCAATTAATTCAACATCGAACGTTATTGAAAAATACAGACAGCAATGAAATACCTCGCCATTAAATAGCTACGCAGGATTAAAATATTCACAGAACATTTGCTATTTTTGGCCGAAAAAACCTCCCTTTCGCACAGAAATAGCTCGAAAAATTCGTACCCGAATTTTCCCCTAAAAGCCATTAACTGCTTTAAAAAATGAATGCAGCACTGTATTGGTTTTAACACCTGCCATTTCTAGTAAAAAAAAACCGTATATTTTGAAAATTCCGATGTGAAACTTCCATAAAATATCGTCGTTTTTTACAAATCGAGTGTTGGTCATTGGGAAATGAAAGGTTAATTGCATTTAGCGGTTAAAAGCTTGAACAGTCCCGCAAAGTGTTTGTTGCCATACTCGGTACGTGTGCTACGCGCTACACAGCTACGAGTGCGGACAGAGTAACGTAATAGGCACATTGTCCGCGCGTAGCGCGCTCTACGCGACCCTCTACGCGACCTGCACTCCCGCACGCTTCCCGGCCGTATTGTAAAACATTTTCATACTTCTTTCAAAAATCTCTTACATTTCGCGTCGCCAGTGTCTTATTGTATTGAAACAAAAGCGTAAAAATCGGGTCAAGAGAGCGCCCGATGAAACGCCTTTAATTGAATACGGCGAGACCGAGCCAGCGATGTTTCGCCGGATTAATGCCGCGCCCCGCTGATGAAGTTTAAACCGAAATTTATAACGCCGCGAATAACTCACCAACTTAATCATTATGCAAATATGACAGTTCATTTCTCCTAAAATTTAGCTTGTATCTCATTATAGCGAAACTCTAGACAAAGTGTTCGAAACAACGCGGAGCACTCGCGCCGGGAGACCCCCGTTTACGTTCCCCCCGAATTTTTGTTATTCGATAAATTTTCGCATAAACATAACAAATTCAAGAGAGACAAGAGGGATCGAGCTGAGAGACAAGCCATTTGCCTCATTTGAAAATTGAAGAATTAGTTAAGTAATTTTGAGAGTGCCGTCACCTGCGAAAACTTCTCCTGCGCGTCGAGGATCTCGATGAAGAGCGAAAGCTTGTGGTCCATGATGGGGAAGCCGTTGCGCGGCTGCATGAGCAGGTGGCGCACCGCCTCGCGCACGGCGGCCGGCGTGCTGGGCGTGCCCGGCGTGCCCAGCACCGGATAAGGACCCATCAGCGCTGACAGTCCGTGGAACGTGGCGGACGGCTTCGGTGGGTTCTGCGCCGGCTGCCCCGGCAGCGACAGCCGGCGCGACGTCGCCGGCGGCACCGCGCCGTACCCATTCGTCATAATCGCCGGTCGCTGCAGCTGGTAGTCGCTGCGCGACGAAGGTAAGTTGTAGCTGGCCCGCGGCAGCGTTGACAGGCTTGGAGCGGGTCTTGGCCGCCGAGGCACCGGCTGCAGCAGCGGCACCGCTGGCCAGTCATCCTCGATGGCCCCGATCGAGTGCGGTCTGGTCGCCAACTGCTTCAACGGACGCGGGGATACGACACTGTGCGGCCGCCTCGGTGGTGGCGGCCGACGGCGCGATATAGTCTCGGTTTGGATCGGAGTCGGTGGCGTGTAGGGGCAGAAGCCGCCGAAGTCGTCGTTGAGCGGCGACGGGCCAGGCTTGTTGGGCTCGGGCGCCGGCGGCGGTGGCGGCTGGTCATCCCAGCGCGGCCAGCTCAGCGCGAGCGAGTCCGGCTTCCGGGGCGGCGCGGGCCGAGGCCTGCCCGCCCCCTCGGTCATGGCTGCGGCCGGCAGGATCGTCACATCGCGGGCGCGTGCGTCCCGCGCGACGGCCGCCGCTCGACTGGCGGCGTGCCTGCATCCCCCGCGACGCATCGACGCTTGTTTTGGTCCGTAGCGATTCTTTGCGAAAAGTTTTCGAGCGTTTCGGTTTTTGAAGTTGTGCCGCGGACGTGGTTCCGAGCGGGATTAAATTTACATCAGCAAGTTTTATTGGGACCCGCGGGGGATTGTTAGCAACACGTTTACGGGTGATAGAATTGTTTCGTCGTTTCTAAATGTTTAGAAAAAGGAAAATTTTCAGATTTAACGCTGCGTTTAATTTAGTTTTTTTCCGCTTGATTTCTATAAAACGCATACGTGCAGAAATTGTGCTCCTATTTCGATAAATACTTTACAGCCCAATTTCAATATTATCATCGCTTGTGCTACTCTTTCAAATTACATCCTTTACAGTCCTAACGTACATTTACGTACAAAAAGCCATCCCATCGTTGGGAATTAAAGTCCGGGGGTATGTTTGGATGCATTGAACTTGCACATTTAGAGCGCTCGGGGCAAATCAATCCTTCACTGCGGAGCCGGCATTCACAACCCGCTCACATGAAAGCTAAATACCTATATCTGTAATAAGTAATGTTTACTAGTCTGTTATTGCTGATAAAGTAAACAAAACACTTGAGGTTTGTTATGGTTACAAGATTGTTTGTCTCCCTGTGTTACTTTTTTATTTCAAGCAGAAACTTCATGAATTAAAGATTTAAAATGCTGACAGATAAAAACTCAATAGAGACTGTGGCAATATTTAAGATTTTCTTTTAAACGTGAGCAAGCTTTTCAAAAAAATAAACGAAAATTGCCTCCTGTATTTTTTATAGTCAAACAACTGAAAGAAAAATAACGTAAGTTCCAACAATCGCGTTAATTGCAGAAACAATGAAATGAAATAATTGGACATTAAAAGCAACATTTCGTTTATAATTTTATTTGGGACGCACGTAAATGATAAAACATAAACTTTATAACATGACAATAACATTGTTACCAATACTAGTGATGCACAAAACTACTCGTATAATGAAACATTTACACGCCGACTTCACAAAATGCCGCAATAGGAATGTTGGCTGATCTCAAAATTTGTAAAAACTATATAAGATTCTGATAAAACAAGCAAAATATGGAGCTGCGTTTAACTTTTGAGTAAGATATCTTATGTGTAGCTTTTTATGAGCCCTTAAAGTTGGGTAGAAAACTCCATGTTTAAGGTATGAAAATATTAATAACTAATAATACCACTGAATAACCCATAAAATGTATGGTAAGTTTTGTTATGAAACCGTTTCGATAAACGCAAGTTTTAACATAGCTGCAGAACAATGTTACTAATTTCCCCACACAAGGAACTAACCGTGTGACGTCACTAAACTAGTAGACTTTAGTATGAAGCGTTTTTTGGGAAAGTCCAAAAATTATGATTTTAACGTTGCTGTAACTCGGGGAGTTTTTATGAGATTGAAGAAGTTTTTCACCAATATTTTTAATATTGAGAGGTCGTTCTATAACATACTACAGGGAAAAGATGCTAAATTGTCTTTTATTGACACGAGCCATTATTGAACCTTCGAAATATTCCTAAATTAAAACAACACAGTGGTTTCTGAGCTCCATATGTTGGGTGTGTTATTTTGACTCGCGCTATTTTGAGAAACAGCTCGGGAAGGTGAGATAGCGGCCGCGGGTTCGAGAATCGATCGATATGTCACCTCTTGTTTTTTAATATACCTAATACCTATTAATATATTTTTATTGTATTATTGTGGTATTCAGAATATATGCATTTCATATTTTCACACCAAGGGTATCATTGAAAGTCTCGAAACCTGCTTGCAATCTACAACTTACTTGTTTTAATTATGCTCTTAATTGCTGAAATAGTTTCAGTATGTTTGGACCGCCTATATCTACATTTTATTGATTTATTCTAAATCAACTAGCAATTGACCCCACTACGACGACGAAGTACAGGACCGAAATTTTGGCTCGCTTGCTCAGTAACAGCCTAATCACCAGTGATCGGAATAGGTAGAACTAATATAAAATTCGCCAAAGAAGGTAACGTAGAGTGGTTACAACCGGGTAAACCGGATTTCCGATATAAGAAGACAGGGCAAGGGAGAGATCTCTCTCCGGGCGGGTGTTATGCCTGGGGGCCGAAGGCTAATGAGAGATGATCGGATGTTGTATTTATGTAAACGTCTTAGGAAACTTCGTTAACGCGAAGCAGAACATGTCAAAATAGACAAATGACAAAAGCTACACTACACCGGTATTATCTTGGTACTAGTGGTAATGCTTATTACCTATACGTGGTTTAACTCACAGTACGCGATATTTTACGTTACTTTGTAGTAAATTAGTAAATCCAGAAGTATGAAGTATATTGTAAGTCGCTAGAAAAATAATAAACAATTTGTGTTTTGAAATAAAACAATTTAACGGATTATATCGCGTATATTATCTCATTTTAGTTCCCGACGTTTCGGAAGCTTTCCAGCTTTCCATGGTCACGGGAGGACTGAGAAAAGATGTATTTTCCTCTGTCAAAGTTACAATTTGTGCAAACTACCCATTTTTTGAAAAAACACAAATAAAGGTGTACATACATGCCAGATGGGCCTAAGCTGTAAAGACAGTTACACATGTGCCAGAAGGGCTTAATTATCGAAACGTCGGGAACTAAAATGAGATAATATACGCGATATAATCCGTTAAATTGTTTTATTTCAATGAGTAATAATCGCGGAAACAGAAGAAAATAATTTGAGTTTCCCAATCATTGCCTCTCAAAGGGTAGTGTGAGTGTCTACAATGGTGTCAGCAAATAGAGCTAGAAAGAAAAGGCATGAGGTAAAATGCTGAACTACCTACTCAGGTAGGCGGATGGAGTTTACCCGGTTGTAACCACTCTATATCATGTTATTTGGTGACCTTGAGATATATTAGCTCTACATATTACGACCATTGCTAATCACTGTACAGCTTATTTATACGTCATTTCGTTTTTAAGCTAACTTCTAGATTCCGACGATTTGAGTGGGACAGATGAACTTGTATTATAAAGAGCGTGTAATCAACAAACGGTTTCGTCCGTCTCGTTTTTATACTTTTATCTGGACAAGTGGGTTATTTTCGTCGCGAGTAGTTTGAAGTGTACCTAACCGGGCGCGGGGATCGGCTCTCAAGTACCTACTTACTCCGGATCTGAGTTTGGACACTTCAGTTTCTGTAGCCATGTTTTAATCTTGAGATCAATCAGTCCATTTGTGAAAGATCAGGAGAGCTTTCCGCTTAAAGTTTTTATTACTACCGTTATAAGTACCTACCTCATAATCTAACTTCTTCATTGATTTTTACAAAAATTTTGAAACTTAACCATCACGATCTTCGTGATTTTTAAAATGATAAATGCAAAAAGATCTTGTAACGATTAGTGACAAAATTTGAAGACAAGCTGACTTGGCTCTGTAGCTCAATTGGCAGAGCGCCCCGGCAAGGCAGAAGGCACTTGGTTCAAATCTAGACGGGGTCTTGAAATTTTTTGATTATTTACATCTTTGTACTTAAATATAATCTAACGACGTCTAATAAATAAAAATCCATTGAAAAAATGTATGTTAGCGCATCACTTTAGAACGACCTAATTGGGTATTTTTTTTGTTGTGTTTGTGATTGTCTGGACAAGGTTTGTATGTAAGAAAATATAAAAAAAAACTCAGCTAAATATTGTACACTAATAAGTGAATGAGTGAGACAAAAGGTATAAGGGAGATCTTGAAAAAAATATTTGATTACTCTTGACTGTTTTTATTAGTCAAAAGTAGTTTTAACCGGGACAGAGCCTTGGCTGTGACATGTCATATACTTACGTATATTTAGTATTACAGTTTCAATCCCCGATTCCACCTGATTAGAAGTGGATTTTTTCGGACATTCCTTTGTTTATCTATTTATCTATTTATTTGTATTGTAATGTCATGTACATAAGAGATGTTGCAATTTAAGTCTTGCTTCATGACACCCTGCGAAGGCACACAATATTACTAACCTAATATTAAAATTCTAAACACTTATTTAAATATATTTGTAATATCATCATCACTATCATCAGTATCATTACATAGTATAAAACAAAGTCGCTTTCTCTGTCCCTATATCCCTATATCCCTAGGTATGCTTAAATGTTTAAAACTACACAACGGAGTTTGATGCTTTTTTTAATAGATAGAGTGATTGAAGAGGAAGGTTTATATGTATAATAACATCCATTAAATAGTGGAGAAATACTGTTAGTTTTGAGATGTCGTAAATAATTATTTTTTTTCCGCTTCCATTCCAAACGCAGGCTGAACCCTACGAGATTTATCAAAATAATGTACTAAATATTGTACACATTGAAAAGGTCTACAGAAAACTCCGCGATGGTATATGTCTATCTCTTATGGATATCCAACAATAAAAAATTTTTGTCATTTACTTTTTACGACAAATAATGGCTAATTTTCGAAGCGATTTTAACCAATACAGCATTAATCCTTATCCAATTAAATACCTTAAATACATTGTTGATTTAATATAGATCTATATGGTCATTTACAGCATATGATTTAAATGAATATTTTCGAAGATATTACAGATTTAAAAATTGCGGGACGTAGCGTTTGCGGCGGTACCGGCCGGCCAGGTTAGTATTTAGTATCAGCATGGCACCCGTGCGAAGCCCGGGCGGGTCGCTAGTCATATAATATGTAGCTATTTAAGATGTCAATTCTAACCAATTATTGTAATTCAATTTAATTCATGTCAATACATGGTAATCTATGTTATTTGTATAATAAATGAGTCGGCCATTTTTAAACTGAGGTCAGAATGTGAGATCCCAAGAAACTACTATAATGTATATACATTTTACAATAATTTATTTTATTTAGTTTTACAATGCAATAGGTTTTCGTCACTCAGAAATGCGTCAACAGAGTAATAACAGTTTTCTATTAAAAGTGCTTTTAATACAACTCCCAAAAATAAATGTATTCCAAATAACATTCCCGTAACAGTGGCTTATTATGATACACCGTGTCTGTAGATATTCATGTTTGTCGCGAATGTTGTTGTATGGTCTTAACAGCAGACAGAAATTTAGGCAATATACTTGTCAATCTTATCGTTGCCCACCGAGGACCACACTCGACAAGCTTATGGTAGTCTAACCGCTAGTGTGACCAAGTACGACATTACCGGACTTCCTGATTCCTAAATCATCCGTCCTTTAAGGAGCAAATGGAAGCAGCTCGTACACAGACCCAGCGAGAACTGTAATTTAGAATCAGCAATGATATTACGACTCAGAAGAGAATGCTTATCAATAGGAAAATTTATAATCGAAATGAATAATCGTGTTTTTACTAAACGATATTATGTTTACTTGCGAAACCGGACGCATCACCCAAACACACAAACAACGAATTGTTTTGATGTCACGATATACTAAGTTCAAAAACCGGCCAAGTGCAAGCCGGACTCGCGCACCGAGGATTCCGTACAATATACGCTACAAATGGCCGTAATCTATGAATATTCAGTGTCAGCAGAGCCCAACGCCTAAGCAAAATGTACGCGGTGCTCGATAATTAATTACTGATATAGACAGACAGACTGACATAAAATTATACTGTTTTTAGTATTTGTTCTTATAGCTGCAACAGAAATACATCATCTGTGAAAATTTCAACTGTCTAGCTATCACAGTTCATGAGATACAGCCTGGTGACAAACCCTAAAAATATGTAAATTTCTTCTAAGATAGCCACTGAAGTTCACCTAATGCCGCAGCTCCAGTTTTCGAACGCAAAATCCAAACATCGAATCTCTGCCCTCGCCAAACTCCCCTATTTGATTATCAATAACGCATTTCCCAATCTAATTCGTACAGCAAATAATTTACATCGCCCGGTCAGTAGAGAAAAATCTTTGAAATGCTCGGAAAGGCCAACAGATCAAAGGGAGGGAAGAAAAACGGAGGGTTCTAATTCTTTTACGAGGATATTGGATGCGTCGCCGCCGGCCGCCACAGAAGGGGGTCGATTTATTAGAAAAATAGCGGAATCTAATATGGCGGACACTTAAAGGGAGAATTAAGAATTTTGAGCCTCCACAGACGTTTGTTTGATCCAGTCACTTTACTACTATGTATTATACAACGTGCTTGTCAGGAACCCGCATAATTTGAACAGCGTATACCTGAGGTTTTTAGGACCAAATATGTTAAATGAACCCCGGGCAAATCTAGCTTAGTTTTGTAGATATTATAAATCTTCATGAAAACTATTTATTGTGATTACTAAAGTGGATTAATCTCTTTTGATCGCGACGTTGCCACGTATGTTTCCAAGTGTCGTGTCGCTATTGATAGACATGACAGTGACAGCGACCACTCACTAAAGTCATCCTTTTTAGCGTTCCGTATCAAGAAGGCACAAAAGGAACGCTTATTGCGCGACTCTGTCTGTTGTATATCTGTCTTTTTGTCTATCTGTCAGTTACGAAGTGAAAATTTGTACGGAATCTTCGGTGCGCGAGTGTAACTCGCACTTGGCCGGTTTGTCTTAAAACTATTCGTCACCATTTTAGTAAAAAGGATAATTTTCGTAGAGAAGCGAAAGTTATTCAAGTGTTATATACAAAAATCGACAACTTTTTTTACTCCTAATGGCCTCGGAAATGCGTGGATAAAATCTTGCGAATTCCTCACAAGACACCTTGTATGTATTCTCATTTGGTACTTGAGAGCCAAAGATATTATAAGATATTTTTTTTTCACGATAAAATTACAATACAACTTTGTTCATGTCAAAATTTTACCATTTAAATTTATGATCATCAAAATAATGAAGACTGAAATGGACATAGATAATGTTCAGAATGTCACCAAACTCGTAGGAAAAATAACAAGATTTTAATGACGCATTCTTTAAGAAAACTTATTGGTAATTTTAATATATTTCATAACTAACGAAACCAGCTCAAAATGCAATATAGTAACAGCAAAGAATATATAAAATACTAGAAGGTAACTTTGTTCGCAGAAGAGAAAAAAGTAGATTTTTTTATACTTCTGCTTATTCGGGTAAAACGTATCCTATAATCTGTGAAAGCCCAGCTAACTGTTCCGAAATATTTTCGTTTCAGTGCATCCGTTTACATACTTTTTGAAAATATATCAAATGTAAAGACATTTCATTTTTATACCTTTATAATAGTAAAGATTGTGTGGGTTACCGGATCTGATCCAGAGCTTTAAGAATGCGTGAGACGCGATTTTCATACGGCACCATTAATCAGGGCTGCGCGGACCACTGGGCAGGATTCCGGCTCTAGTGAGGGGAGTTGTCGATGTTTTCCCTATCGGTGAAACTAACCCATTCACATTTATTTTTACTACTATTCCCCGCCTCTGATTTCATAGCAGGCGCGATCGCAGCCTTTCAGGGGGCCACTAATAATAAAATATGTCGAGTAAATAATACTTTATTGCACAATACACTATTTTATAACACACATTATAAAACAAATGGAAGTTTTCTATTTTTATTGGCAAACAAATGGTTTTCTATAAATTTTTAGAGCATTTTTCCAGTTGACGTGTACGATTTTGAGGTCGACGTCATGTCCCCTGTGACCGTCCCCTTCGGACCAGAGTACCAGTAAAATGTGACGAGGCAATTAAACTATTGACTTGACTACTAAACCTAATTACATACCATGTATAAACATCTTATTTGTGGTTAAGAAAAAAGCTTTTCATTCCAAAAAATACACGGTTTTCTAAAGATGGAGTTAAAATTATTTTTATTTGCAAAGGCGTGAATATGTGTTAAATAAAACTAACTACAATACGTCGCACCGGAGCTGCTGCGGGACTGTTTGCAAGACACGGGACATGTAGCGACGTGTCATGTCCCTTAAGGCGATTCTAAACGAGCGCGGCGCACTGTCGTCATCACTGCCTGGAGCTATGTGATGTGTGGGAGTACTCGCAATACGTGGAATGTTCCTAGTGAGACTATCGACATTCGACGGGGTCTTAACGTCCCTAAAGGCGTTTCCACACAAGCAAGGCACAGCCAACGGTTGTCGGGGTTACGGAGTGGAAGTATGGGGTGAAGTTGGAGTTCTCGCAATACGCGGGATATGTTGTCAGTGAGAGTGAGACTATCGACATTCGACGGCGTGTCACGTCCCTAAAGGCGGTTCCAGACGAGCGCGTTGCAGCTAGCGGCTGTCGGCGTCTCACGTCGAGGAGCTATGTGATACTGCGGGACTCCTCGCAATACACGGAATCTTGTTGCCAATCTCGCAAACGTAAGTGCAACACGAACCAACTTGATTTGTGCTGGGGACATGGGGAAGCACATTTTTACAATGTTTGAAGCAAATGTAAAAATTGTTTCACGAGTTACTCTGGAACTTTTGGAATCGTTCTGCCAAAAAGTTCGAAATGTAACAACTGAGGACACTTTAGTCGTCCGTAGGCAAGCTAATAAATATTAATCACGAACGTTGTGAAGCTGATGTTTATTCAGCACGACCTCAAACAAACCGTACAGGCTTTGAAATCACGCACCCAAAACCTTAGGCACCTCGCTCAATTAATTAAGCGAGCCCAAAGCATCAACACGCCTACCAAAACTACGCTCCCCTACTAATATAGAACGACGTAACGGCCTAGAATGTGGTATAACGTTGCACCGTTTTGCAGAAGCTTGCACCTGATGTGTGAGCTGATTAACCGGGCCCCATCAATCCATCGACGGGTAATCACTTTCGCACAAAAGGCCCGACGCGATGGAGAGTTGCCGGCCCGTTCGGATCCATCAAATAGTACTGTTTAGCCGGCCCGGGCTGTTTGTATACCTCTCTGATAAACGAACATTTTTTGCTAATTCTAAAATTATGTTTGAAAGAATCAGGGTGTTTTTAAACAAAAGTATACCATTTTATAAGTATACCAGTATACAGTTCCGCACACAAAACGGTCTTCAATCAAAGCTAGCGAGTAAAAATTTATCCATTGCACGGTTTTATAATTTCAAATGTTTCAATTCAGTATGATTTTGGCCTAGTAGATTCAACAATAATACCAAAAAGTTCATATAAATTATTATTTTAAACGCGGCATGTTTTTAATTGTTTAGATTAGATTGTGTTTTACACTGCCTCGGAAGCGCCTACGCTAATTCACATCGCAAATATTCCTAATACAATTTTAGTTGTGTGCATATGTTCAAAATTTGCATGTCACTTTCCTTCCTATACTTTACGTTACGCAGAGTACATGTCTCTTCAACTTTTATCCTGAAGTTTTACTACTTTTGAACAGATTGTTTGGATTGTTTTGATTTCAGAAGCAGAAAATATCTGAACCCTGATTCCTGATAAACTCAACGTTGTAGATCCTACTAAGAGTTAAAGAGCGAGCAGTTTAATGAGAACGCTCCACAATATACCAAATGAGCATCGTAAAATTTACATTGTAACCCGCTTACAAAACTAGAAACAATAAATCCAGTCACTAACCACAACACCTTCCTCATAATGGAGCGAACAAAGAGCACCAACAATAGATAGTCCACTAACTACAGCACTAACGAGGTTTTAATGCACCGCCTTTTTCTTCAACAACGGCCCGCAGTTGCTGGGTTTATAAATTTGTTTGCAGTGAATGTATAGTTTAGGAGTTTGTTTCGCTGTTACTATGTCTCACATTAGTAAGTTATGAGTTACGGTTTAAAGGTGCGACCAAACCGCCGCCTAAAAACGGTGACGGTACGGAATTGCAGTGACGCGTCGTATCCATACCGTTTTTACCGCAAGCTCTCCAGACCGCCGGTCAAAAAGCAGTGACGTTACGGAATCGCAGTGACGGCTGGATAAATGTGTTCCTTTTTTATAAGGTATGTCTAGAATCTGACGATCTCTATGTGAAAATCGTAGTGTTACCGACAATAACCGAGAAACCCCGATTCGCAAATCTTTAAATTACGTTCGCGTCACGTCTTTTTCATACATTTGACGTGCGTCACCGTTTTTTGAGCGGCGGTGTGGAGAGCTTGCGGCAAAAACGGTACGGATAAGACGCGACTCGTCACTGCTCTCCCATACCGTCACCGTTTTTTAAGCGGCTTTGCGGCCGCACCTTAAAGCAAAGACGGGATTTCACTATATATTCTCATACAAAGATATACCAGTTTTAACAATACTCAAACAAGAACCAAACGAAATGTCACGGCACCTTACTCTCCAATGGCGTTCACTTATAAGTACCTAGTTGCATGTTTTGATCCCAAAGTTAGATTACACATTCTATGAAATTAATCACAACTTTCCTCACTCCGGGTATCGTAATCTGCGAGGTGCTGCGGCGTCGTGCGTGGAACTTGGTCCATGAAACAGCTCTAACGAGAGTTTAGCTCGGCGGTTAGCTAAACCTAGGGTTAATGCTATCGACAGAGATGCTAATACGGCATATTATGATTTGAAGGGAGCGTGTGCTTCAGGTCCTGTC
This sequence comes from Hedya salicella, assembly GCA_905404275.2. Classification (NCBI taxonomy): domain Eukaryota; kingdom Metazoa; phylum Arthropoda; class Insecta; order Lepidoptera; family Tortricidae; genus Hedya; species Hedya salicella. Next base: position 600,627 of record FR990098.1, on the reverse strand, counting down.
TTAGACTCGTGACGTGAAATGAACTAGGAAACAGAAGTTTACATTCAGCGTGTGTCACAATACAACAGAAACAGTGCTGAATGCTATAGCATCCGTGTCCGCGATAGTAGTGGGAGTGGGGTAAGGTGCCTACTTGTATTTCCTATAAAAAATATCGTATAGTCAACACCAAAAATAGATCGTAGTTTTAGTTTCTAGTCACTTTCACTACTTGAACGCATCCCAATTGTTGCTGTATTGTTACTTCAGTGCGATAAAGTACTAAAATGATCATCTACTTTTGCCATTGACTGTACAGACAAAGAGATGTAAACACTTTGGACCTTTGTACAATGTGCAGCAAGGTGAAAAAGTGGACCTACTTAAAGTCAACGAAATTCTAAAAAAATCAATATAATTTGATCAGATAAGAAATAACAATGTAAAGCGAAAATTCACATAGTGTTTTAGTTACAAATTATATTTTTAAAAAATCGTAAAATCGGTACATGTTTTATTGTAAGGCACAAAAAAGAGCACAATTTATACTAAAGTGAAGACTTATTTGATTACAGTAATAGACTCTTTGTCGCTATAGTCCAGAACTTTATATTGAAATCACTTGATTAATGGCAGTTTCGAAAGTAAAAAGTCTAGTGGATATAAACACCTTTAACATGAAGGTAAATTCCTAAAACCCCAACAAATGTCCTAAAACCTGAAACTAAACTTAAACAAAACGTATAAATTGAGCGCAAAACATTAATTACTCGCAAGAAACACTTGAAGGAAATATTTAAGAGGTCCTCACAAAGGGAAAGGCGTGAAATGGTCTAGTTATTTCCAGAACAACGTATTTTATACTGAAATATCCTGAAAGCATCCTCTGTCTATACAATAAGACTTGCAATCCAACAACGGTGCGGAGAAGCGAGGTCGCTAAAGTTTGGCGGAGAAATTCGATGATGGCGGCAGACAATTCGGCCGTCATTATTATTGGGTCCTTTATGTCAACCAGCTCGGCGGAAACACCCCTCCGAGGGCAGCGTGTAATTAAAACACCGTGACTCTCGTCGAGTGGGACAGTATTGTGACAGTGGATTTTGTCAAGATGGTCGGAAAATTGTGCATTTACCGGGGAACCGCTTGATTGACTTGTAATTATTAATCATGGTAAAACGTTGAAATGTAACAAAAACTCGGCTTAGCAGCTCTGGGTAAAGCGTAATTTACACAGGTGACTATAGAGCCGCACGGCAAAAGTCGGATACGTCCCTTCGGGGTCGATTTGGCCCAGAGACAAAAAGCCAGAGGGCTCAGGACCTTTTTTGTGGCTACTGGACTCAACTTATTGTCAACATTTCAAATTTTCAAGTAATATTAAATAGACGCCCATCTTGTTTATTCATTAATTCATTATCAAGTCACACATTTTTTTTAAAACTGGTTTTGATATTTTCAGCTAAATGTGTAGGAAGCATATAATTCTCTAAGTGACGTCACTTGGTGGATATGACTCGGTCACACTGAAGGGCACAAGAAGAACAGCAGTACAATTTCTATACTAAATCCGCCTTAGTAATGGTGCTTCTTTATGATTTTTAGCTCTAAAGCTCTAGAAAGTTAGCCTGACACACTGAACTGAGCCAGAAGCGGTAGGTAGTGGTTGTCTGAGCGCTTAGGCTGAGTTAACTAATTAAGTGGGTCTAGATAACCGCAAAAAAAAGTGGACAACTGAGCCCACGGGCTCAGAAGTCTTTGGGCTCAGTTAATCCTGAAGGGATACGTCTATAATTTGGAACTTACGAGTTTATTCACCTGTGGCCTAGCCGAATTGTAATTTATCCATCGCCAGCGTAAATCCTATTTAATGGTTAGTCGTAGTTTTAAGTTAGACATCCCGTCATTGTCACAGCATAGGAAATGTTTAAAATAGGAAAACAAACTTTTGACTAATGTTTGGCAGTAACGCGTTAGTACTAGTATGCGATACTTCATAGAAGCTGAATACTAGTTCTGAAAAGCAAAACTTCACGATATACTCATATTTCGTAAATAAATCATGTTAAATTGTTCTGTAAACTATCACAAAGTCGGACATTCCCAACACGCTCCCAGTATGAGCACAAATTGCAGAGCAAACAAATTAAATCGGCATTAATGCGAAAAAGTTTTTTTGGAATGGCGCCTACAATATTTAATAAGGTACCGAACTATATTAAATCTCTTAATTTAAGACAATTTAAATTTCAACTATATGGGTACTTAATAAAAAGTGTTTTACTCAGTTAAAGACTTTTTAAATGCTTAATGTTTTAGTTAGAATACTGAATTGTAAATTAAAATTGAATTATTTAATGTGTAAGTAAGTATTTGTACGCCAATCTGGCAAAACATAGAGTTCACAAGCTTACTTTAACACCTGTTTATACTCACCTATGTTTAAGCAAATAAATGTTTTCTCTCTCTCTCTCTCTCTCTAAATCAACACTATGCCAAGGATGCAATATGACACAATACATTTGTCGTTTGCGTTTTAAACTGCGCACTTTTCTCAGAAATCATAATGCTGTCAACCGAAAAAGTGTCTCAGCATATTGATGAATACGGTACAATATATGTATACATATTTATGAGTAGGTACACGTACGTGAAGGGTCCTCAGGCGCGCGTGCGTCCAATAGCTCATCCATTATGCGCATACTACGGGTTCGAATCCGCGCTAACGCACCACCTGACTCCCTTTATTAATATTTGTTACTAATAATCTGCCTAAGTGGGACAATATCTTTTTACTTCTTTTTAAAATTGTCTTCTGTCCTTAGGAAAACGATTTGATGGCCGTTGGTAAAAATACGCAATCCGACCAATTTAATATTTTCTTGCCCAACACGCATTCCGTGCGATACATTTTGCATTTCGTGCAACTTGCATTATATATCCAACTTCCAGTCCGACTAACTTGCATGTTGTCAAAGAGCATGTAACTTGTACGTTTTTTTTCTAAATGACTTGATATTATTATTGCGCGCTTATATGAAATCTAGAAAAGAGACGAGACGACAGATAGCATTCTTGCATTAGCAAGCCAATAGTATTTTACGTTTTTATTTCTATTAGAGTCAAATATAATATTTGTATAATAATATACCTTGTTCTCAGCATATATGTGTCCACTGCTGGACATATGCCTCTTGCATGGATTTCCAATTGGTTCTTGATGCGGCGATTCTATTCCAATATAAAAATATAACCTATTGCTATGTTTTATGTTATAGGGAATATAGGAGATAAACGAGCAGCGGATCGCCTGATGGTAAGCAATCACCGTCGCTCATAGACCTGCAACACCAGAGGAGTCACAGTGCGTTGCCGACCTTAATGTTTTGTATAAAGAGATGTTTTTATTTACACAGTCTGATTCAAACCCACCAGTTCACAGAGACAGTTTCAATTCCGCTTAAGTTTTTGCGTGCTCTTATTAACACAACGATGCCCGATAATTGCACAACCCACGTTTAACCATATTTAATCCACATTTAACTGTCTCGCTGAGTGACGTGTGGTCTGCCTGGTTCGATTTCATTGAGGTTTATTTCAATTTCAATACGATCAGGGGCAGGGAGGGGCAGCTGCCCCCCTAGATATTCTTGTACTCTAGAGATTGTACCCACAATTCATACCTTCCACTTATAACTACCCCCCCCTCGAAACCGTTCAACGACCAGAAATTTAATGATCACTTACCGATTACATGCGAAGAAATACCACACGATTGATAAGACTTACCTGTGAAAAAAAACGATGATTATTATCTAGATAAATAATAGGATATCTTTTCTAAGTTCTAATTAGTCCGTCAGTTAGGTAATAAAAATATTTAGGACACGTATTTTTTGCTTTTTCAAAATTATAAAGATAAATCTCATGTTGATGTTCGTGTTGTTTATGGTACACTTTGGCGCATAGGGTGTAAAAATTAAAATGTCATGTACATTGTAAACATGTATTTGTCATGCTGTGTGTAAACTTATTTAAATGTAAAGATATTTTTGGAACTCTCCATTGTAAATATGTCTAACCTCGACTGTACAGCAAGGTGCAGTTGTATCAACAGACTGTGAACCAAAGTTGCGTAACAAAGGTACCATTACTCTGTTGTAGATAACTGCCAATATAAACATTTGACTTGATTGGTGGCATCGTAATTAGTTTGTAGTTGTACCTTTAACTAATATTTCAGTAGCATTTATTTTGTATTACAGATAATTTTTTTGTGAATTTTGTTACTTGATCATTGATGACATGACCTAAATAATAATAATAATATTTGTTAGTATTGAATGTGACATTTGAGTTTGTTTGTTTTTCTATTATCGTGTTTTTTGTGAAGGACCTATTATGTTTTCAAACACAATGTATATTGTTCTTGAAATAAATATATGATATAATATGATGATAATAATGCCATGGAATTTCGAGACTACTTAAAAAAAAACGGCCAAGTGCGAGTCGGACTCACCCATGAAGGGTTCCGCAGCCGTTTATACAAAAAAATGCACTACAGATGAAAAAATACGATATGAAAAAAAAACACTAACAAACGAGCGTATCTCCCTGGCACTTACGTCCTTTTGCTGAGAAGCACAGTTTTTTGGCAATAACTTAAAAACGGTATGTTCGATCATATTGAAATCAATTTTCGTTGGAAGTATTTATTAAGTTTTATATTTGTAATTTTTTTCATATTTTTTGAACATGCCTTTTAGAAAATAGAGGGGGAGGACACAATTTTTGCTACTTTCGGAGCGAATATTTCGGAAAATATTCAATAAATCATTTTTGTTCTTAGAAACCTTAAAGTGTTTTTAGAAGATCTGTCGAAATATGTGCAACACATTGATATTTGATGAAAAATATTTTTTTCAGCTTTGGTTATATGTATGGAGTGCGCCCCCTACATATATATATTTTTTATTTAACTATCAAACTAAGTAGCAGCTTACATAAGACACCTATACTCCAAATTTCATCAATATACATTTTACGGTTTTTGAGTAAAATGCCTGTGACATACGGACGGACAGACAGACAGACATAACGAATCTATAAGGGTTCCGTTTTTGCCATTTAATGAAATATTGAAATAATGATCTTTATTCTGTAAGTAGGCCACAAGGGCACTTTTACAAGTCTGACTCTACGGCGTTTCCCAAGAGGAGACCACTGAAGAGAAGAAAGCCGAAACAAACTCAACAGTCAGTCATTTTTTCGAAATAACTCTTATATCTATTACAATATTTGTACTTAGCCTAACCTAAATATAATGTTTTGAGTATATAAACTCAATGCGTAGTTCTTCAAGAAAACATATCAAAACTTATAAAAGTAAACAAATATATAGAATATAAAAAAGCAAAATAGTGATTTTTTATTTAAAACAACTTACATACGTTTGATATGCCACCTTTATTTTTTGGTTTATTTATTATTTGGTTTCTGTTCATTTTGGCTACTGAACCCTAAAAACATTGTATCTTAAAATATGTCCAAGATAAACAACGTAAGTACAAACAGCAACACATTAAGGTGACCATTTGTCCTTATTTCAATGAAAATGAGGTCTACCAAATTGGTAGTACCAATGGTCATTTAAGAGTGTGGCTAATGGTACATTACACACAGGCACATTGCTCCATTGTTATCTTGGAACAACGTGAGATTTCTAAAATAGTGATGATATTTGAAGTTCTGTAAGATTAAGGTACTTGCGCCTAAGATGGGCCGCTATTTTTTAAAGTTCGGATGAGTTTAAATTTCGCGCCACATGTTCGGTAAATAAAATTGCAGTGTTATACCAACTAAGGTACCAAAAATAAAACAGCAATTTTATTTCGAAACCAAAGAAGTTGAACTAAAAAGATGAAAGTGGGCCATCTTAAGAACCGGGCCATCTTAGGCGCAAGTACCTTATAGTTTACCAGCGCAATTTGTAACGCTAAAAATATTGTCAACACACGTTGTTTACAAAAAGCTTGAATAAGAAAAAACACAGTTTATTTTTAATTTCTACTTTACGGGCTCGTCATAAATAAACAACTTGTTGTTGAAAAGAAATATTCTAAAACTCAATTCAACCCGCATGCTCCGTTTCAAAAATTCCACTTGAAGTTTTTCCTTACGACAAAATTTAAATTAAAAAACTATTTCTTTCTGGAATTATCGCGGCTTTGAAGTTTAGCCAAGTTCGGTCAGTAATTTGAAAACTCTTGTTGAAAGAGGGAATATTAAAGAACTACTTCTAGCTTAAAGTGAACTCATAGCGACGGCGTATTTATGAAAACTCGCATCTTCCAGTTATGAAAAATTATTTGCTTTTAAAGAAAATTCTAGTTCGCAATAGTATGGTTTACTCAACTGTATTCAAATAAAAATAAAAATTTGATGCAAAATTGTAGTTTCTATAAAAGAAATCATTTCATAATATATAAATCCGTTAGCTTACGTGTACTTTGTTTTATGAGCCTTTAAAGTTAGGTGGGAAAGTCCATTTTTAAAGTATAAAAATATTATTAATTCTGTTATATAATAAATGTGTTAAGCCAATTTAGCGAGAGGAAGCCGCAAATACTTTAAACATACAAAAATATAAAAAACATTTTTTTCGCTTCAGTGACTTCCAAGTAGTCCGTTAAGATATTTTTTTCGAAAATATCTTCAATGTACAGACATTTCATTTTTACAACTTTACAGTAGTATAGATAGATGTTCAAGCCTGTTTGTTGGTTTGCCTTTCTTTCACGCTTTTGCATATAAATAGCATAGATGCTGGAGAGTGTCAAAGGATATTAATACCAAAAAAATGCAGTATTCAGAAAGATAACCAAAATAATAGGCTACGCGGGAAAATCAAAGCCCAAGCTTAAGTTAAAAAAACCGGTCAAGTGCGAGTCGGAGTTGCTCACCGAGGGTTCCGTATAAAATATACGCTACAAACGGCCGTATATATGAAAATCCAGTGTTAGCAGAGTCCTACTCCTAAGCATAATGAACGCGATGTTCGATCATTTTATATTGGTCACTGACACACAGTTATAAAATTTTACTGCTTTAGTGTATATATTGTTATAGCGGCAACAGAAATACATCATCTGTGAAAATTTCAACTGGTTAGCTATCATGGTTCTTGAGATACAGCCTAGTAACAGGCAGACAGACAGGCGGACGTCGGATTTTTATTAGTAGGGTCCCGTTTTACCCTTTGGGTATGGAACCCTAAAAATCACCAGGGCAAAGAAAGTCCCGAATTAAACTTGGCTAAGCAAACGCAACTCGTGATAAGAACAGCGCATACTAAATATGTAAATTAAAATATAACAAAACGCCGCGGCTGAGAAAATAGCACCCGCGATACTCCACGAACATCTCCGCTTTTATTTATTATTATGATCTTGTATACTTAGTGACGGTACCAATCGTGGTCATGTTAAGTACAGTAGTACCCAATAATGGACAGCAAATTTATTGCAATAGGTGCATTCCACCAGATCGTCTTATTTGTCGGGTACGTGACGGCTATGATAACTGCTTGAAAAACATATACAAATTCCAAGAGTTCACTACCAACACGAAAGCCAAGTTATAAAATATTCATCATCATTCGCTTGTCCTCATCCCATTTACTTGGGGTTGGCGCAGCATGTTTTTTTCTTCCATACCTCTCTATCACTCGTCATCTCGTCACTCACATCCTTCCTCTTCATGTCATCTCTCACGCAATCCATCCACCGTTTGCTCGGCCTACCTTTCCTCTTAAATCCTTCCACATGTATATCTAATACCCTTCTTGTCACATGGCTCTTATCCCTCCGCATAATATGTCCATACCACCGTAGGCGATGTGCTCTCAGCTTATCGACTACGGGTGCTACTTTCAGGCTTCCTCTTATATACTCATTCCTTATCCGATCCATTTTCGTCAAGCCACTCATCCATCTCAACATTCTCATCTCCGTAACATGCAATCAGTTTTCATCCGTCACCTTTGCGGCCCAACATTCCGATCCATACATGACGACAGGTCTCACAATGCTCTTGTAGATTTTGCCTTTCAATCGAAGGGGCATTCGGGGCAAGTTATAAAATATTCACATACCAAAAATTCACTTCAAACTTTCTTAGAGGTATGAAGAGAATGGCGTCACGTACTCGACATTCTAGTGGAATGCACCACTACAAGAAAGTACAAATGACTTTGACTTTTAACCATTAGGCTAAACAGAGAACTTGTTGGTGCTATCGATATCAAACTTGTACAAATTAATAATTACAGGGGTAAGACGCCGAAATTATATACTATACAAACTTTATATACAGGATGGAAAGACACGACGATTCATCTCGCAAAGGGGGTTTGGTATAAGTAAAGTGATGGAGAATTGATTCGTAATGTTTAGATTTTTGTTACGAACAATTAGTAAAAATATTAAAATTAATTAATGTTCTTCTTAGTGACAGCCCTACTCTCAATTTATCTATGGTTAGTTAGATTATTGTAAGTGGATATTTCATACAATTGTAATATTGACTAGAAATATGGGTAGAAATGATGTTTCGATAAAGGTCACTGACACTCGTGTTATTGTTAAATGTTACAGAACCTAATTAGGGTTGTCACTTGCAGTAGTTTGCATTAAAAATTAACTGCTTATAACTTCAATACGCTTACGAATATGAGCATAGTTTCTTTAGAAGAAATACAGTACTAAATCTAAACAATCCTCCTTTTGCGGAAAGGATCGTATATATATCTATTTTTGGTAAACGGATAGCTGGGCTGGGTATCCACAGATGGGTATATAATACTTTTTATCTGAATAGGCTGAAAAAAAAGGAGGAGTTATGACTTTCTCTCCTCCGCGAACCAAGTTCACCTTCGGGTATCTTCTAGTTAATTGTAAAAATATTAAAAAAAATATATGTAAGTCAAAAAACCACTCAAAACACTCGTTATTATTGCGGGATAGAAAACGCCTTGTTATAGAACACCGAATAAACAAAGTTTCTAAATGGTGGGCGGAGTTTTGAAACTTCGTCGTGAAGTCGCGACGCACACTTTTCAGTTGCTGGACAACTTTCGCTGTTGGCGAATACGCGCGTTGTCGCTGAAATTCAAAGCGGTCGCATAGTGAAACAAGTCAAGTAGGCCAACCTCGAGGAAACGACCAAAAAATATACGGCAGAGTTTCAATAATGGTAGTTGAAAAAGAGGCTTGTTTAGACATTTCATAAAATATTTGTTTCTCAAAATGGCCTTCTTCCAACGAACGTCTTTTTCCTATAGTCTGCTATTTTTTTCCTATGATGGCAGTTTCCTGTTTCCTAAACTGCTCGCTTCCTATTGTGTCCACTTACAAAAATGGCCCGATTCCTATAATTTCCGCTTATTATGATGTCAAATCATGTATTCCATCCTTCTTACTAGAACCAAATAAAAACATAGGACCAATCTGAAGGTACGACCTTTAGAATACGGTTCACGCAATTTTTTTTTCGGTGAATATAATATATACCTAAATTATTCCGCCAAATTGAGAAACAGACACTTTAGGAAACATCATACATCATAGGAATATGGGAAGGAAGCCATTTTGAGAAGCAGACAATTTAGGAAATAGACTGTAGAAGAAGTAGATGTCATAGTAAACTGATAAGGTAGGAAAAATGCCATTTTGAGAAACAAACATTTTAGTAAACAGACAGTTCGAACCTGAGTTGAATTAGAGATAGTTCAAAATTGAGTCCATACATTTTTAAATGTGGTGGACACTAATAACTGAATTCAGCATGAACTGAAGTAGTTTGAACCTATCAATAGAGGGCTCAAAAGTGTTGTAATTGCCAAAGATAATCATTTGAATATACATAGTTAAAATGAGGCCTCAAACAAAATAGAATCGTAAGTATCTCTTTCGTAGAATCTAAGAATTTGCATTTCATATTGAGGTACAGTCAGCTGCGAAAGAATCTTAGGTATGGAATCATTCATAAATATAATGAATTTATTAACTCATTTCAAATATCCCGATACGCCATAAATTTGCAACTGGCAAATTTGCCATAATAAAACTTTAGATTATAAAGAATTTATTTAAAATATTTACGTTTACTGTGTAATCTCTGCTGCAAAATCTTTTTCGACTAAAAGTCATTTAAATAACCCACAACAGAATAATGTAAAAAAAAACTTGAAAGCGCCGGCTGCGTAAAGAATTGGACCCTAAACTTGGGCAATATACTCGCGCCCAAACCGGCCGGGTCGGATGTCCGGACAACGTGTTTAAAGTAACATATATTTCTAATCACTTTCGTTTGCAACCCATTTAATGAAATCGTGTTTAACGTATTTCAAATTATTTGATCAATATTCGTTGATATTTACTACTTAAAGACAAAATACGCTTAGAATTTTACAGGTTAAGAGGTCAATAAAAAAATTATAATTGCAAAACGAGGAGCTGACCAAACAGCCATAACACGACACGTTTTGCTCAGTGGGTGGCACAACTGCCTACGAAGCTGGCAGTCCCGGATTCGAATCCCGGCCAGGGCAAGTGTTTTGTGATATGAAGGATGTTTTCTATGTATTTAAGTATTATAATTTATCTGTGTATATATATACCGTCGCCTAGTACCCATAGTACAAGCTTCGCTTAGTTTGGGACTGGTTTGATTTATGTTAGATTGTCCCTGTGTGTGTGTGTGTTATAACCAGGACCACTCAGCGAGAATGTGACTAAGTGAAAAGAAGAGGTTAACAATTTATTACGTCTGGCAAATGAAAGTATCTAATGTAGCTTACTTATCTACTTCTTGTGGACAAAATACTAAATAAAAGTTGTGTAACTCACTTGCCAACCCTCAATGCAATAAACAGGTAGTAAAGTTAACGTAAGAATAAAAACTTTGTAACATAAAGTCGTTAAGAAAATTGCAGCAATACCAACAAAGTTTAGAAAATGGTTATATCCTTGTATTGCCGCAGTCGCGCCATCTTGCGTTCATTTTCGTCAAACGAATTCAAAGGAAGCTCGAACACAAGCGCCCATCCTTGCCGACCCTGCCTTCATACGTATTGACAAATAATGCAATGTAAACGCACGCCATCTATACGCGGTCGCGGCATTAAATATGAAGAAACAAGCTACAGAGTTCTACGTAGAATAAACAGATGGCGCTCTTAAAAATATGATACAGTCGCATACTGTAAGAGCATCTAGATACAAGCTGCGCCATCTAAGAGTGAAGTGCGGAAGTTTTCGTAAGACGGGCGTTGTACTGCAAAGCATTTAAGTTCTTACGAATGGCACTGTTTGACGTTGCTGTTGCCTATTTCTACAGTCAGTCTAAGATTCGATTCAACAAACCTTGAGTAAATTGTATCATTTGAATACATGTCGATTTTGTTATGTAATAGCGTTAATTGAATTAATGATGTAGATTAATAAAAATATAGGAGACGTATTTTCCTTTTTAATGTAATCAAAAAATAAAGACAATGTATTCTATGTACAACAATGTATTGAGTCAAAATGTTTTTTTTAGTACCTAGTTGACGGACTTATTAGAATTTAGATTTTCATACCCGGTCATCATGTCTATTCTGTTACTTAAACTCCGATTAAGTCTTATGACTTAGTTTAGTTGAACCAAGCCGAAGACAATAACTAATGCTTACCTTGAGCAGATGTGGGTCTCTCTCGGCCGCGTCCAGCAGCGACTCCGCCTCGCTCAGCCACGCCACAAACTTCTCCAACGACCGGTCAAAGTTTTGCAGAGATGAGACTGCCGAGTGGAGGGCTTTGCCTCTCGCCACGATGCTGTTGGGGAAACATGTTGTATTAGTTACCATTTAATAATGACTCAGGTACCTTAAAAGTACGGACAGACGTGCTAAAAAAAAGCATGCTCTGGAACTGTTCACATTTGCCAGAAAAAATATACTTGTTTTAAGCATACTCATAAATAATCATGCTCAAAACCTGTTCAGACGCGCTCGGAACACGCCCCCTTCTACTCGCGCCCCGCTCTCAGATAGGATGCTCGAAAATCAAACGTCAGTTGATTTTTTAACACGCTCTAAATAAGCATGCTCATTAGTAGCAATGTTTTTACACACGTGCTACTAATAAAAAACATGCTTTTGTGCTAGTAATGAGCACGACTGTCTGTAACTTAAAGTCCAACTTAATAATTAGCTAACGTAAACAACATGAGTGTAAGCATAAAGAGCTTTCTATTATTTTTTTAGACCACCCGTTAGATGGCGTATACGCGACGGACAGAAGCTTAAAGCTCGTTGCCCTACAAACCTGACGGCTTTCGAAATACTCAACATTTCAAATAGATGGCGCTATAAGGCTTAGTGAAGCCTCGTTTGAAGTGACACAGAGCTGTGTAATAGAGATGGCGCTAGAAGCGTGGCATGTTGTAAGTTGAGCTGATGTCGGTATAGGTGGCAGCAGCAATCATTTTGTAGGATTGGTTTTGCATTGGTCGTATCACAGAACACAGTTTCCTAATGTCAGTGGTTCGGAGATTAGTCGCCTGAGGCGTTTTTCAATTTACATGCATGTTAAGTTACTTAGTTTACACTGTGCAAAATAAATTCGTATTTCTCCTATCAAAATACATTTTTACACTATATAATAAATACAGGGCAATTTCTAAGTCGTGAACAATATTTTTTTTCCGAGTCTTACTCGTAGAGTGATTATTATGGCAAAGAGATAGCATAATCTTTTTGCGATGAAAACTGTGTTTCCTTGTTTTAAGTCCTTGTGGGACTAGGTCGATTTGTGTATGAATGTTCCAGATATTTATTTATCTATTATTATTAATGAAAAGTCACTACAAGCCGAGTGACCAAAAGAAAATGAGAGATAAACCGGAGAGAAAATTTGATTGCCATTAGAACCAGATATTCTAAATCAGCGCATGCTTGAAACTTGAAACGTGCCTCGAAAATATTTTTTCTGATCACGACTTAGGAATGGCCCTGTATAAGTTAGCAAAACAAACACGTGCGGGATTTATGCACACAAATACATTCATACAGGGATTTAATATTCATTTTGTTGTTTTCATAATTCATAACTAACCAAACTTAATCGCTTTTTTAAGCCCACTTTTGAGTTAAGTTTATGATGCATGCGGCATGGAACGCTGGAGGGATTTTTCGTCCGTTAGGCACATGTTTAATGTTGCAGCTGAACTTTTATCGCGGCACGAAGCCTCGAATTGCGGCCTCTTTTAATTTTACACTTAAACATTTTAACTTTAATTAAAACTTGACCATTGACACGGATTTGGAGGGATGTCGTGCCAGAACATAGGCAAACATTATTTGATGGATCGTCGTCATTTTTACATTATCAATAAATATATATAATAGATAAAATACAATAGATAAAAACTGAAGAGTTGTGTAATATCTATACTATTATAAAGTTGTAAAAAAATAAATGTCTGTACATTGAAAATAGTTTCAAAAAAACTTTTAAACAAAAAAATAAAACCGACTCCAAAAAAGACTAAAAAGTAAAAAATAACGCCGTAATTCAGTTTCTTCAAATTACTTACAAGTAACCGTTTGTATACTCAATGTATACAGTATATACAATTAATGTTATTTTGGAATTTAGAAACTGAATTATGGCGTTATTTTTTACTTTTTTAGTTTTTTTTGGAGTCGGTTTTATTTTTTTGTTTAAAAGTTTATTCAATTTACACTCTTTAGTTAATTGTTACTTAAAAGTGTATCTCGTAACGATTCGAACAAGCCCAAACACGGCTAGGATACATTATTTTATTACATAGATCTGGTGCCTACCTTCCGGCTCCATCATCAAATCAATTCGATGGTACCATTCTCATCGGGAACATTTAAAGTTTTGACTATGAAGTTGCTTAGCTAAATTAATCAAGATGTTTTGTCGCCACCCGTAAATCATTTATCATTGAGGAGTTCCAATGGCATTCTGTGGTCTTCTGCATCAGTTCCACTTCACCAATTTACACTTTCTGAATGCAAATGCTTATTATGTTTCTTATAATACCAAAATCGCTATATGTATGCGTACAATATTTGAGGAGTTCCTTAAATTCCTCATGGATTCCATGATCAGATCTTCACCAAAATTAAATGGGACCAACTTGAAAGTACTTTCTACAAAACCAAAAAAATTTTTTTGAAATCCGTCAAATAGTCTTCGAGTAATCGGTGAACATCCATAAAAAAAAATTAAAAAAAAAAATATTCCGTCGAATTGAGAACCTCCTCCTTTTTTTGGAAGTCGGTTAAAAACGATCGTAACGGACTGTTTGGAGGACATAGATTTTTTTGTATGTTTCTATGTGTCGTAGTGGTTACATCGCGCCAAATCGGCTAAATGGATTTCAACTATTTTTTTTTCATTTTTTTCACTGATACTTATAGTTTCTAAAGTATTAACTATAGAAACAATCTTCATCTCTTTTACTACTACATGCATATCTCATGTTGTCTGACAATAAATTATTTAAAATTAATTATTTTTGGATTCTGGGACCAATAAGAGATGAGGTTGGCAGCTGGAGAAGGAGGAAAAATAGGGTTAAAAGACATGGTGGCTATACCTAACATTATTGGTGAGATTAAAGCCATACGACTCCTGACTGGGTCACCTGGAGAGAATGGGCGACGATCGGACCGCAAAGAGAACGTATGAGGGGCTACCGAGTCGAAGACATCCCTAAATACCCCCATCTGACAGGGAAAGGCGCAAAATAGAGGAATGGCGTTCTCTTGTATCAGATGCCAAGATCCTCTTCAGGTCACTAAGCCAGACTAGTATTAGTAGTAGTAGTAATTGTTTTTACTACTCGACTCGTTGTACCAATGGTTGAAGGAACCCATAACACTTATGTCGGTGTGTTCAATCACAACTGTTTGAATAATATAGTGATATTAGTCGGCAATGTTGATTAATTTCAACTGTTATTGACCTTAGGCATCAATTGTTATGTTGATCGATTACATGGCACGTTTGGTTGAGTGAGCCGGACATGCAATTGCCTAAACAGCCCAATACAAGTACTAATCGTATGTGTGGTTGACGAATGATTAGTTGGTTAGCTCGTTATAACCGTAATTGCTTTGCACGCTTGATACGCGTGGTATCACAGGTACAGTTACCACAATGAATTTTGTTTCCTAGATTTGTTGTCCAGCTCGTTGTACCGATGGTTGGTGGACTTGATGGCTAACTTTATGCGCGAGTTGTCATCATTATAGTACACCGAGTTGGCCGGACCCCTCTAGGTTTTCTGTACTAGTGGTTGTCAACTCACCTGTTTTTCAGCTCTTTGTACCGAAGGATATATGACTCGGTGGCTCACTTGATATGCGAAGTGTTATCATTACGGTACACCGCGCTCCCCGAATCGCACGACCTAGTAGTTTTTTTTTTTTTTTTTATGGCATTGGGGGCAAACGAGCAGACGGGTCACCTGATGGTAAGCGATAACCGACGCCCATAGACACTTGCATCACTAGAGGAGTCACAAGTGCGTTGCCGGCCTTTCAGGTGGGAGTACGCTCTTTTCTTGAAGGTTTGAAGATCGCATCGGTCCGGAAATACTGCATGCGGCAATTTATTCCACAGTTCAGTCGTGCGAGGCAGGAAATTTCTAGAAAAACCCACAGTTGTGGACTGGCAACCATCTAAGTGGTGAGGATGGAAATATTGTCGCGTAGGACGATAGCGGAAAGATGCAGCTGGGATCAACCCGAACAATTCCTCGGAACACTCCCCGTTATACAAGCGATAAAAAATGCAGAGCGAGGCTACATCTCTACGCAGTGCCAAGGAGTCAAGCTGATCTGAAATACGCTTGCAACCGACGATAAGAGTCGCTCTCCGTTGAATGCGGTCTAGAGGGAGCAGCTGGTACTGTGGAGCCTCAGCCCACAGATGAGAACAGTATTCCATGTGCGGGCGGACCTGTGCCTTGTAAAGCTGTAGGAGGTGGGCCGGAGTAAAATACTGTCTCGATCTGTTGAGCACGCCGAGCTTCTTAGAGGCTAATTTGGCCTTACCCTCTAGATGGCCGCGGAACTGGACTTCACTCGATATATCGACGCTAAGGATTCCGATAGTGGCTGTTGCAGTTAGGGGAGTATTCTCAAAACGAGGTGATGCAACAAACGCAGACTTTTTAGCGGTGAAAGCGCAAACCTGTGTCTTTGTAGGGTTAAAACGGACTAAATTAAGTCGACCCAATTCTGAAACTTCTTTTAGGCTTGCTTGTACCGGTGCTAGATTGACTGGGTGGCCCGCTTGATGCGCAAAGTGTTAGCATTACAGTACACTGAGTTGCCCGGACCACTCAACCAAGTTTCCTGTACCGACTGACCTGTTATACAGCTCGTTGTACCGATGGTTAAAGAACTCGGTGGCTCGCTTGATGCGCAAGGTGTCCTCATTACGATACACGCCAATAACCGCCGCTTCACCTGCCCGTACCGCCATGACCTGGTTCCTTGTACAAGTGGTGAACGACTGACCTGTTGTTCAGCTCATTGTACCAGTGGTTGATGGACTCGGTGGCATCATTACAATACACGCCAATAAGCCACCGCGTCAGCTGCCCGGAGGGCACGACCTGATTGCTTGTACTAGTGGTGGACGACTCACCTGTTATTCAGCTCGTTGTACCGGTGGTTGATGGACTCGGTGGCCCGCTTGATGCGCGAGGTGTCATCATTACGGTACACGGCAATAAGCCGTTGTGTCAGTTGGCCGAACAGCTCGATCTGGTGCTTGTACTGATGCACTTCAGCATGGAATGACTGAAAGCAAAGTCATAGATTAATTATTATGTTGATTATCGACCGGTTCAGCTCAGCGGGAGTGACGGCCTGCGAAGCTAAACGTCCTGGGTTCGAATCCCGGTAAGGGTAAATATTTGTGTGATGAGCATAAATATTTGTTCCTGAGTCTTGGATGATTTCTATGTATATAAGTTATTATATCTATTACATACATCGTCGTCTAGTACTCATAAGTCTAACACAAGCCTTATTGAGCTAACCAAACGACTGGTTAGATTTGTGTAAAAGTATCCCGTAGTATTTATTTATTTTATATACAACGTGTCTCTGGCCTCTGGCACAATGTGTTGATTAGGGTATTTCTAACCGATATACAAAATAAATGACTGATTTACGATTGAATACTTCGGAACAGCCTGTGTGTAGATACATATGGTAATTAAAGACTATGCATGTCACTAGTGTCCCTTTAGTCTTATCGTCATTCCAACGACTGATACAGTATGTTACTATAATCAATGATCATTAAAACAAGAGGACTGTCAGTTGCCATACTGTGGATCATGTTCCGATCGCAAGGAGATATTGTGGCAAAAACTAGATGGAGCTTTAAAAGTAAACATTTAACGATGTTATAATTGAATAAAGAAACATAATATAGTAACAATTCATTCGCAAATAGCTAATAATAAATAATTCGTAACATTTAAATACTGTGTCACGCTTGCAAAGTTGAATAATTATAAGAATATTTTTTATACAAAGATGGCTATAAACATATCGGGGAACGGCTTTTTGTATGGAGATGGTCAGTGTCAGTTCTCTTGCTTTAATGGTCCTTGTTATAATTGTTGATTTATTAAAAAAAAAACATCTTTTTTCTTTTTATCTGATTAATAAATAATATATAACATTAGAGCATCCCTGAGAAGTAACTCCACTCGGGATTTCGGTCTTTGTCCAGAAGCAAAAGACACGTTTTCCAAGCTGGTTTATAATAAGGAGCATGTTAAAGTTTTCAATCTTGTCAAGTTAGTATTGTTAGCAGAACGTACGGAGAACAAAGTAAACTATCTTGTTTCTTGCCCACTGTCTGGTTGTGTCTACTCGAGCGAGGCAGAGTTTAATTTGATGCTAACTTTAATCCGGCCTTGGAATTTCCTACTTTCTAGAAATTTGTATTCTTAGAAACGAGGCAAAAACGTGGAAGCTGCACATGTGTTTTGGTTGGCGTCTGATTACCTGACTATGTACTCAACCCACACTAGAAAAAATATAGACATTATAAACAAAACAAAGGAATTACTTTTACCAGAAATAGAAGAGCCTAATAATTACCAATAAAATATTATAATTGAAATGAAAATAGTGTACATACTTGAGACAAGCATATTTGTAAAAGCACATTCTGACATGCTTACGGTGCTAAAGTATGTGTAAATAAAATTTCAGGTATACGTTGAAATTAGTAACAGACAACCCAAGTAACACCACCGCTTATACAGCTCTTATAACGCTCAAACTGCCTGTATAATTATTGTGTAAGTCTTTATACAGCTTGTATAAAGCTATATAAAATTTGTATTGAGCTACTTGGAAAACTAAAAAACGAATGCTATCAGATTTGTATCAAACTGTACGACCATCAACATTTAATTTGTTAGGTATCACTTAGGAAATGAAATCAATTGTTTGCCGAAAACATTTGCCATGTGGTCCGTGGTAAGGAACGGACAACGATAATATAAGCAAAGTCAACAACTCGAAAATAACTTAATTAACAAAGTAAATGAATCCATCAGTAAACTGGAAGATTGTTAAGCACAAATTACGAAAAATGTTATTTCCTTTTATACCGGCTCGTTAAATCTATTAAAAGGCTCTTTGTATCAAAGAATCAAATAATATTAAGGGCTTCTCATGGACTTGAAGACTTTTATTTTCTTAGGATGCCTTATATTAAAATATTGACGAAATGTATATCGTACACTTAATTAAGTAAATTACCTACAAAAATAGCTATTTCTACTTTGTTCACTTTTTACTCGACCACTTTCTCAACTCGTCCAATTTCTCAACACGGATTTTTGATTTTTAATGTACTTCAAAAAAAGAGAAGTTTTATAAATCGTACGTCCCGTCTATTTTTATTATTCATGTTTAACCACGTGGACCGGATTCAAAAATATTTTTGCTTTAGTCATTAAGACAAAAGGAATATGCATTATTTTTACCTTTTCTTCTCAATAATCTGCTAATCAATATCAAATAACAAGTTTCTAAGTGTGAAGTGTGGTCACATTTGACAAATGGGCGACTTGGTAATGCTGGCAACTTGGAAATGAGGACGAGTTGGGAATATAGACGAGCTAGGAATCTGGACGAGATAGGAAGTGGAACATTGAGAATGTTGGAAAAATAGGAACTTGACGATTTGGGAATTGAATGCGGATGAAAACGAGAGTAGACGAAGTGAATGTTCCGTACTCCAGATTTTTTATTAATGTAAGACTAGAGATGGTTTAAAACCCAAGCAGCTACTCAGGTAAAAAACAAAAGTGTTAAGATCCTCGGCTCAAAATCCCTCAAGGCGTATTTCTGTAGCCGACCCAATGATGTGATGTGCAAACAAAATGGACAAAAGAAAACAATTTACACAAAATGGGCGCCTCATACAATTTGCACGGGATATCGGGCTCTTTAGAATATAGCGGGATTTCATGCAAATTCACTCAAAAGACTGCCCGCAAGTAGAAAGGTCCTTTGAAAAATGATAGAGTGGAGATCGAATTTTACCTATGTTACGTTAGGTAACGTTAGTTTTCTGAAAAGTTCGCAATTTGTACACTTCACGATGAAAGGTAACTAACGAACATGATTTTAACATCTATCTATCCATACTAATATTATAAATGCGAAAGTGTGTCGGTCTGTCTGTCTGTCTGTTACCTCTTCACGCTTAAACCGCTGAACCGATTTCGATGAAATTTGGTATGGAGATAGTTTGAGTCCCGGGGAACATAGGCTACTTTTTATCCCGGAAAAATACCCTTATCCGCGATAACCGAATTTAAGGCGGACGAAGTCGCGGGCAGAAGCTAGTATTATTATAAAGTTGTAAAAATGCAATGTCTGTACTTTAAGGATATTTTCAAAAAAAATATTGTTACGGACTTTTTGGAGTTCACTTAAACGAAAAATATATATTTTTTTATTTTTGTATGTTTGTATGTGGCGTTGTGGCTTCATCGCGCAAAATCGGCTAAACCAATGTCAATATTTTTGGCACACGGGTAGCCGGGTATCTCCAGATGGTTATAGGATACTTTTTGCCCGACTACCCTGAAGAAAAAAGAGGGTTATGACTTTTTTCAAAAAATATATCGTAACTAGCTTCTGCCCGCGACTTCGTCCGCCTTAAATTCGTTTATCGTGGATAAGGGTATTTTTCCGGGGTAAAAAGTAGCCTATGTCCTTCCCCGGGACTCAAACTATCTCCATACCAAATTTCATCCAAATCGGTTCAGCGGTTTAAGCGTGAAGAGGTAACAGACAGACAGACAGACAGACACACTTTCGCATTTATAATATTATAGTATGGATTGTATTCTATTTGCAAAAACATACTAACAGAACTTATTAACCAACCAAATACAGAGCACGATTAGTAAATTTTTAACTAATGAATATTTAGTTTCAACGTGATTCTATTTGGATTAATTTCACAAACGCTGCGTTGCCACATTTATGCCGCCATTTACTAAAATAGCTTCTACTTTAGAAACAAAGTCTGGCAAGTTGAGGAACTCGTCGTTTTAAGTATAATATAAACAAATAGAGATAGTTCAGGCCATTTACAGCGCAATTATGTAAATGCACCCGAGTGCAGACGAGGCAATATTCGCAGATTCCGCCAGAAATGCAAATATGTAGGGACGGGCGAGACACTCCTCAGTGCTAAGAATTTATGATCATCTTCAATAAAATTTTACACTCAATAACTGGTTTAGCTCAGCTGGAGTGACGCTGCCTGTGAACTGAAGATCCTGGGTACAAATCCCGGTAAGGACAAAGATTTGTGTGATGAGCATAAATTTTGTAATTTCTAACATTTTAGCTATAGGTAATTTATTTTACCAACAAACTGAGTCCTTGTTACTCGAAATATTTTTTTGTGTACGTGGGTCTTAAATATTAATATTAGGGGACACTGTCGTCTAGTACGCGTAACACAAGCCTTATTGAAGATATTTTCAAAAATATATCTTATGTACTATTTGCAGGTCACCAAATCGAAAGATATTTTTGTATGTTTATATGTGTTTTGAGACTTTATCAAGCCTAAAGAGCTAAACGGATTTCAAGTAGTTTTGGAGCACGGGTAGCTGGGTATCCCCTTTAAACTCGATTACGCTAAAGAAAACAGGACAGTTATGACGTTTTTCTCCTCCACGACAAGTTGCAGGCACCGTCTTGTTCAATATAAAATGACAACAGCATCAGATGTAGATATTATTCGGTTCTCAGCCAAAAATTCAGGACGTTTTGTCTGACAAGATTTGCTCGAAGCGGAACAATTGTTCCGTCCCTACATTTGCAGTAAGTGCAATTTGAATTACGCCGCTCGCGCCTTCCATTGCGAAAATACTCCGAAAGCGGGAATTCAAAACGATTTCACGTGTAAAAGGAATTATTTTCCGCTCATAGTCCCGGCGTGTCAGCGTTTGTTAAAACATTTTATTTGATTGGAGTTTTCTGATGTTCGATGTGGGTGTATGAGATTGTTTACATGTATGTTCCTATCGCGCCCTATGGGTGATGATCTACATTTGAAGTGAACAATTTTTGCTGTAAGCTTTTCTGTATCGTTATAAATTGTAATTGCTGTTCATTTATTTATTATCAGGCTCGGAATTTTCACGGCCAAACGTAAGACCGTCTCAATCTAACTAGTGTTAGAAACGTTTTTTTTGTTGAGAAGAAGAAAAAAGTATAGTCCTTCAAAAAAATATTCATTAGAAAATTTTGTTTATCAAACATAGACTAAGATGAAATCCATTTGTAGCGTTCAAACAAAAACAATAAGAATAGTTTTTATTAAGACTCTAGATAATCATGACTATGCTAAAGATTTGTCTCTCAAGCATTAAAATTAGAGTACGATAAAATAGCCATTTTTTTTTATGTTACAGGGATCTGCAGATCCGCAGACGGATCACCTGATTGATGGTAAGCGATCACCGTCACCCATAGACACCAGCAATACCAGAGGAGTCACAAGTGCGTTCCCGGCCTTTCAGGTGGGAGTACGCTCTTTTCTTAAAGGTAAGAAGGTCGCATCGGTCCAGAAATAATTGTGAAAGTCTTTTTTGATACCAACCAACCAAATGTTGCTAACTGCACGAGAGCAAGAGACATGAAGGAAAGAAGACGCAGATAAGGTCTGTCTCTGACTAGAAGTTAACTCACCTTCTGCTCGCGCAGCTGCATCTCCAGCACATCTGCGGTGTGCCCCGGAGCCGCCATGCCGGCGAGCCGCGTCTCCATGCGCGCGAGCCACGCGTCCGCGTCGCGCCTGCGCGCCTCGTATCGCTGGCTGTCGCCGAGCATGGCGTCCAGCTGCGCCTTGCGCTGGAGCACGCGCGCGTTTGCCTCATCCCAGTGTTCGCGGAGGGCCGTGACTGGAACAAAATGATATGTTATACAGGTTTGGTGCACATAAGGAGCTATCAAAAAGTGGAGTATCATGAAGCCTAAATTCTACTGGCTAATTGAAGGTAAGCATTTATAGATTACTTTTGAAGCTTGACCTAAACTTATACAGCATTTTCTACCAACTTCACCATAGACCTTAGCTGAAAATATGCAATCGCACCCTTTAGCAGCTGAGAGCATTCGATGGCATCCTTTAGCAGCTGAGAGCATGCGATGGTACCCTTTAATAGCTGTAAGGATCCGATGGCACCCTTGAGCAGCTGAAAACCTGCGATAGCATACTTTAACAGGTCAGTAATTCGTAAAGTGTGTTTAAACTCATCCAGCTAAATGCGATTCGATCCTGATAGGTGTGACTCCACCCATAGGGTTAACTCAGTGGAGGGTTGTTCGAATAACTTAAGTAGGTACATGTTTCTCTAATGCTATGCTTTAATATAGTTGATTATTAGGTAAAACAAATACTGTCGACAATCTTTACAAGCAAAAAGTATTCTGATTGCATTTATTTCCACGATAACCGCATCGTTGTTCCCGACGTAACGTCTCTCTGACTGCCTTTGTATGTCACGTGTGACGCGGGCCCGCTTCAAAGGATTTAAAAGGGTTCAAAATGTTATCTGTTTACTTTATATCGTGTCACATAAATGGGCGTAACTGGCATGATATGACTAATTTACAGCTGTATGCAAAGTATGTATGTGTGAGGGTAAATAGTTTCTAAAACAAGGCAGACGCAAAAAATGCCCCTAACAAGAATCTATGTACCCCAAGGACTTCTTGTATTGGCCACCGAATCAATTCATGTTATTTAATAAGTATAAAAAATCACAAATTTAGAAAAGTACGTACATTTCATAATGTCTTAAAAATGGATTTATTTTCTAGCCATACCATATAAAGAGATTTTCCAGTGGAGTTTGAATCAAAAATGTAGGAAGTACGGTCGTATTGCCTTTGTGTTAAATTCCAACGACAAAAATCAAATGCAACTCTAGTCTGAAAGTGACTCAAACTTCATTGAGCGAGATGGCCTTTTTATAGGCGGCTAAAGGTTATTACATTGCTGACTTCGATCCTGAATGCACTTTATTGATTATTCATAGCACGATTATAACTGAAATCTTAAGTCACAGTTACATCTTGATTCTGCAAATCCGGCTTCACTGCTATTGTTTTGCACACATTCAATAGAATTAATTTTGAAAGTCAAACTTGATCGGCGAGACATTTTATTCGAAAACTACTAATTTCAGGTTTTTTGAAAAGAACATCATGCCAAATCTGCCAAAAACAAAGTTATTACAAGCATTTAATTAACTTGCAATGTAACTATGTATATTCGGGAGGAATCTTGCAAGTTAAATTTGACTTACTTTCCGGTTTCCAATTGAGCTAAAATTTGGCATACTTATGATATACGTTCGGTGACAATGCAGTAGCATGATACCATCAAGCTGATCTGATGATGGAGCGGGAAGGTGGTCATAGGAACTCTGTAAGAAAATTATACAATCTGCCGAGTTTGGGTTCTTTAAAATCGTCTCGGTGAGTAGTTGATCGACTTTCAAAGAAAAGCACAGTCGGCAATAAAAGCTTGTCACAAAAATGTTTTTTTGCCAGAAATTTATTTCTAACCTAATTTTACTACACCTAACTATACTGTGTACCAAATAAATTACATCAACTATTCAATTATTCAATACGTGGTAGCTTACATTATACCAACATTAAATTAGTACAAACAAAGGTGAAAACAAAACCGATGTCCGTGCACCGAAATGAGACACTAGTACAACGCCGGTTCGTCCTTTATGACTGCGTCGAATACAAATATCGATAATTATGCTAGAAGCATGTCCAATGGGAGTATATATATCTACTTTCTACCTATCCAAACCCAAACCTCGTCCAATAACTGGTTCAATCTTAGATCTCATACAAAATAAAGATCAAATCCCAACGCAAAAGATTCCATAAAATTAAAGTAACTAACAGAATCAGTCCAAAAACTAGTAACAACCTTCGTAATCAATTCAGAACTCTAGAGACTAGACAGTAAGGGTTACTAGCGGGAACGTCAGAAGGATTTGAGGCGGAAATTGCTGGCTGCCCAATGGGCCGCGTGGCCGCGCAAGCGGACAAAATAACTGCGTCAAAAACGAAATAGACTGTCAATTAGTTTTGCGCGATTGAAAGCGCTCGAAATTATTTTGTACATTTGGCCGTTTTGAGTTTAAGCATGCACTTGTTTCCACTTGGTTTTATGCTTCAATGAAGCTTCTGCTAAAGAAGCTTATTTTGTCGGGAATTTTTGGATCTTGCGCCGTTCTTTGCTCGTCATAGAAATTTTCTGTTTTATTTATGAAACTGGTGCTGATGTATCTCGTTTTATTACAAAAATGCTGCAATTCTATACAATTGAAACCAAAGAGAAATGAGTATTTTTTTATTTTTTTTCTAAGGTGAGATTATTACATCTAAGCGATTGTTATTGTTTTAACTTATTATAAGTGATGAATTTTATTTATCAGGAACCATGTTTAAAACCAAAAACGGTAAGTTAGGACATAAAATGCAAACTGTCTTCAAAATAAAGAACGCCTTTGACGGTTCACCCATTACGCTATTGAAACATCTTGGACAGTGAACTGGACATATTTTTCAGCTTAGAGTCAACATTTTTAACAGCATCGATTTACTAATTGGAAACAGTAGAAACGGCTAGCACTATTTAATGTATCTAATGTACTTTAAAATTATCTATGGGTATTGTAAGATCTATCAAGCAACAATTGACATGTAAGGTTTATCTGTTAGTGCTAATTATGTAATGAATAAAGAAATAATTCTTTGTACCCTTTTCAACATTTTATTTAATCCAACCACACCGAATTATCTTAAATCTATGTTTACAATTGTAACTGCCCGTCCTGGGTTTAAGCTACGCTCTGCTCGCAGTCTCAAACTCTCTCTCTTCCTTCTCACAGCACTAGTTTTATGTCCAAATCCTTCTCTGTTCAAGCAATTCGTTTATGGAACGATCTTCCTCTCTCTATAAGGCAAGCTCAAAACATTTTTTTTTTCAAGCGCATGTTGCGCAATCATCTCTTCAATTAATTTCAAGATTGATTGTCTGAGTGATGTTTTGCTGGTGTAAGGGTACATATATATTTTATAATTGTATTGTATTTATCCATTTGTATTTTAATATAATATGTGTGTATGTATATAAATATTTATACGTATCCCCATATTGAATTGTTGATTTGTGTCTCTTTTCTTTACTTTTTTTTTGTATTCTCAACATTAACGATCCTGCACTAACTACTAGTTTCTGTTTGGCCCTATGATTGACTGGTAGAGAATTCCTTAAGGTATTAAGTCCGCCATTTGTAACAGTTGGTATTGTGCAATAAACTTTGAATAAATAAATAAATAAATTAATTAAACCTTCATGGTATACTCATACTATCTTAGCGAAAAGATCTCAAAAAGGGTATCTCTCGACAATATTTAGTTACATTTTAACAGTGTTCCATGTTCTAGTTAAATCATTTGGCACGTTTCTCGTGTTAACTAGCCTTTAGTTCTTGTATGATAATCGTTTTTTTTTCCACATTCAAATATATATAATGAAAATTGATTTTGTACAACGTAACGTAATTTCAGAACTGCATTTACCCGTTGAATGTTGACTATTCCAGGACGCAACTGGAATGTAAATGGAGCTACATGAAGCTACAGTCAACTTTAAAGCGAAAACAGTACGGAATGATACACGCGCGTGCAATATAAAGTATGCAAATGTGAGAGCGCCACGATGATGCTACACTGTCGAGCAAGCGTCGAGTTTAACAGCTACACAGTGGTGCGCAGTTGCTCCGGCTGGACAAAATGCCAACTTTTTAATAGTTTTTTTTAGCTCAACGCGTGAACGGGAAGTGCAGTTCATGGAAGCATAACATTTTTGGCAGAAGATTTTTTATTTATGCTGTGAAAATTTTCGCGTTCATTTTTTACGTTTCAAGTAAAGTACTTGTTGATTTTTATTTATATTGTTTTTCCATGTTTGTATTTGAAAGCGTTCACGTGATCTAGGTACTAGTACCTTTATGAATGGCACACTATATGACAATTCTGCGATAGTTTGCTTTTTCTTCAATTCTTTCAAGCAACTACTATCTTGGTTGTGTAATTTTAAGTAAAAATGGTATTGAGTTTTTAATTTCTTAGGAAAATTGATGTTAAAGCTAAAGTTGTGCGCTTAATGTCAACTCAGATAAAATTTAATTAATTTATTTTATTTTTTAAGTTTTAATATCTTAATAACAAGAAATAAAATTTGCCGATAAATTTCAATCGCCTAGCACAGTCACTAGTGAAATTAGAAAAAAATAAATCTTTCGCTTTTCAAACTTTCTGCTGTTTTCTACCACTGTGCATATACGAGTATATTGTCCCGATTATAATGTGTAGTGTGTAGTTCAAAGCACGATCGGGTTAGTACCGAATCGTCTATGTAGCAAAATGTCCAGCGAAACAAATCGACCAAGAAGCAAAATAGCGTCCAATTAGCATTTTGCCCTATTAACATACTGTCCATAACGCAGAACATCAAAAAAATATATATATACGCGTCGACTTAAGAACCTCCTCTGTGTTTTCATCGGTTGAAAATAGCAATTAATCTGTGTAGCACAATGTCTAAACTACATAATGACGAAAAAGCGGATAACAGAAATATCGAATTGTCAAATCCTATCGAAAGTTTGAGAAACTATACTCCAAGTAGCGTAAATACCAAAAAGCAAAATCGTACGTGACATTATACGTTTTAAACATTACGCAATTTGCGTTTTGGACTTTTTTATTATTTTACATACTGAAATAATGATCTTTTTTTTGTAAGTAGGCCGCAAGGAACTTCTTCAAGTCTGACTCTACGGCGTTTCCCAAGAGGAGACCACTGAAGAGAAGAAAGCCGAAACAAACTCAACAGTCAGTCATTTTTTCGAAATAACTCTTATATCTTTGACAATATTTGTAATTAGCCTATACTAAATATATGTTTCAAGTATAAAATCAATACGTAGTTCTCCAAGAAAACATATCTTAGACTTGTTATCTAGCCGTGTCACTTTATAGAGTATTTGCTAATTAAGTATGTTACGATTTAGGCATCTTCAAAAAAAATACAATTTACATAATGGGCATAGTGTCTCATAGATAACGGGCCGATGGATGCAATATGGGAACGACAGCATAAGGTGGATGAGAAATTTATTAAACTTTAAATAATATTTATGAATATAAATATATGCAGTTTTTGTTATATATTCATTATATACATTAAAAAAGTACTGGCCACAGGTAAATTGTCACCTCTTGAGACTATAGTGTTTATGTGTATTACTTGTTATAAAATAAATGGCCTGAAAATATCTAATATAGTAAAAAATATGATTATTAAGTTCAACAATAAAATTCTGTAACTTTTTTGCAATTATGTTTTTTTAATTCCATGAGGGTCAGGTCAAGATCCACCAATCACAGCACAAGATTTTCACACTCTTTGTCAATTAGACGTTACGTCACGGTGGCGCCACCTGGTGATATTACCATTTTAGGTAACCCTCATTGTAGTCATATTCATATTACGTATATCCTTCTACATCTTTAACGTCCGTCAAAGGTAATTTGCATCCTTCATCCCCCCATTACTCACATACTAACTAAAGTAATGGACATTTTGCTACGGAGACGATTTGGTACGAACCCGCACGATCGACCACACATTAGCATTCTGGCAATGGCATATCATGCGGTCGAGTAGACCGCGCCGAACACTGCTCATTAGGTACCCGCGGAGTGGATACCAAGCATTATCCAGATTAACATAGATTTGTCTCTGCAAATTGATACACGACTGCGAATTTCATACTTCTATTTGATGCCGTCGGATTTAATACGTCATTTAAGAATACCCGGTAAGCTCTAGTTTGCTCTGAAACTCTGTACTTAGAATAAGTCAAGGTATATGCATGCAGGCCTGTAATTAGTTAATATAGCTTAAGATACCATAGTAAAAAAAATACAGCATTTTATACAAAACTTGTTTTTGCTATATTTCGTCTGTTTTGTAAACTGGAACAATATAAACTAATTACAGGCCTATTTATACGTCCTGTCATTGTGTATGCAAAGTTTCGTTACAATCCAACCCGTAGTTATAAAATGAGAACGAAACTCCGTTCGTATGGGGAGGTGAAATTCGGACGAGCTTGCTGGGGACTCTTAACAATCGACAAACAAAAAAGAGGAGTGTTATCAAGACAAGTGAGTCAGTCAGAGCTTTTAAATGGATGGACTGAATGAATTTGATTTAGTTTTTTGGGTGTTTGAGAAAATTGGATAAGCTTTAATCAAGCTATTCGTAACTTGGGGTTTCTTTTTTACTGTCATCGATTACTAGTCCTCTCGTAGTTTCACATTGTCACTAGCAGATATCGTAAATTTGGCAACATTCATGGTGCACCGATCTTAGTAGAGTGCCATACGAGTCTAAAATTTCAACGATAATGATGGATTACGGTTGCGGTTGTCGACAATATTAACTAGGTTTAATAATTTTAATTGGTATTTTCGTATTGGTAATTATAGTTGCTGCACCAAAGATGCTAGTAAAGTCGGGTTACTTTATCCCTGGAGGGTAACTTTGCCCATTTAAATTTACTCGGTCCAGGTTATATTCATCATCATCATCATATTAGCCCAGGGACGTCCACTGCTGGACAAAGGCGTCCCCTAAGGACCTCTACAACGACCGGTCACGCGCCACCCTCATCCAACGGTTTCCCGCGATCTTCACCAGATCATCGGTCCATCTTGTTGGGGGCCTCCCTACGCTGCGTCGTCCTGTACGCGGTCGCCACTCGAAAACCTTTCTGCCCAGCGGCCAGCAGGTTATATTGCAATGTAAGTATGGACATATGCCATGAGGTTGGTTTTAACGTTTTTGTGTTTTTTATTTATATACCCTTTTAAATAAGGTTTTCATGTGGGTCAAGGTTACCTTCCATTGGGTCAAGTAACCCGAGTTTACGGTACCAAATTTACGATCACTGGTCGGTAGAGTTTCAATACAAATTAGCAATCCATAAATACAATTTATAAAAGACCAAGGATCGGACAAATGACATTTATACACGTCACAATAACAGTATTTACATGCTACGTCAGTTATGCAATTTGGTGTTAGGGGCCAATATATAATTATATGAGTCATGCTTTGGAATCAAAACAAGTTCTGTATCTAATTAGTAGTATGCGTAATATTGACTACAGTGAGAATAGGACAAAGAGATAATATAATAGAACAAATCCATACTAATATTATAAATGCGAAAGTGTGTCCGTCCGTCTATCTGTCTGTCTGTCTGTCTGTCTGTCAGTCTGTCCTCTTCACGCCTAAACCGCTGAACCGATTTCGATGAAATTTGGTATGGAGATAGTTTGAGTCCCGGGGAACGACATAGGCTACTTTTTATCCCAGAAAATACCTTTATCCGCGATAAACGAATTTA
This sequence comes from Hedya salicella, assembly GCA_905404275.2. Lineage (NCBI taxonomy): Eukaryota > Metazoa > Arthropoda > Insecta > Lepidoptera > Tortricidae > Hedya > Hedya salicella. The sequence goes on along the minus strand of FR990098.1, from coordinate 570,474 downwards.
AGGCGGACGAAGTCGCGGGCAGAAGCTAGTTTTAATATAAGTACTTAAACCAAATACGTAAAAACCTGCATTTTGTAGGTATCCTCTGAATACGCTCACTTAAACGCGAAATTCATCAATGTTTACTACCAAGCCTAACCGAAGTCATGAGCAGGAAAGAACCTAAATATACAAAACAATAACTAATCTTTGTTGTAAAAATTAAATAAAGAAAATATTTTCAAAAAAATAAGTGATACGGACAAAATAAAACAATTTTAACTGATTATGTGGCGTATATTATCTCATTTGAGTTCCCGACGTTTCGGAAGCTCTTCAGCTTTCGAATAGAAGGTTTTAAGTAAATCCGTAAAAATTTCACGGGCATTTTTGAAATTCAACAACTCTAAACCTCCGATGCTCCTGGGCAATAGACAATAGATATGCCCGTCGCAACTATTGCGACCTTTACCGATACAACGAATCGCTAACTAGATATTGTTACGTACGTAGTATCAAGTCTAATAAGATGTTTTTAAATAAATCTGTAGAAATGCCCACTGGCAGTCCAGCCCATGACCTTTTTGTAAATTAAACATGATACACAAAGTAAAACATCATAATGAATTGCGAAAGAAAAATTGACTCACTATCAATAAAATGAATGAAGTAAAGTTAGTATGTAGTCAAATATGTTAAATTAAATAACGATGTAGTTAAAAATATTAAACACTTAAATATTAAAGTAAAAATTAAGCAAATCATAAATGTTATTATCAGGTAAGATGCCAAAGAATTGGGAAACAAAAGTTTCCCATGCAGAGGTATATTTTATGTTGGCACCATAGCGTATGTTGGAAATGTCTAAATGGGTCATTTAGAAAATTTATATAATTATAAAGTTGTAAAAAGAAATGTAGGTATATTGAAGATTTTTTAAAAAATATATGTGATACGGACTATTTGAAGGACACTGAATCGAAACATTTAATTTTAGATATTTTGTATGTTTGTTTATATCGTTGTGGCTATATCGCGCCAAAATGGCTCAACGGTTTTCGACTATTATTGGCTCAAGGGTAGCTTGAAATCCACAGATGGATACAGGTTACTTTTTATCCGAAGAGCTAAAGAAAAAAAAGGGTTATGCTTTTTTTCTCTTACCATGACGAAGTTACGGGCGCCTTCTAGTTAAAAATAAAGTCCTTCCATTGACAGCTAACTTTTTAATTTTCCTTTCTTACCTGTACAAATCAAAGTAAAAATAACTGTAAATTGTCGTGAACAAATGTCACATTCAGGATTTCAGAAATGAGGCCTATAAAACAATATGTAGTCCACATAACGCGTATTATAGACAAAAAAATGAACACCTCTGTGAAATACTATGTACCTACTTACCCAATTTGAGTCATCGTTAAATGAGTCAGTTGTAACTGCAAATATTAGACGAAATACAACCATTTAGATTAATAATTGTTATTGTAATTAATGTCAAGTTAGTATTATTTTAGATTTAGATTCAAGGGCGAACCTTTCAGTAAGGACCTCAAATGTAAGAAATGTGCGCTTGTCTTTGAAACTGGAAAACCGGTTATATGTGCCGCTGAAATAGAGAAATACATACATATAATACACGAATACATATTTATACAAAATAATATAATATTACAAGTAAAACATATTTGTAAAAGGCAATAGAATATGCATAACTCTTAATATGAATCAGTTATCGTAATAATCTTCCAACGTCTATTAAAAAGAGATAACTGTAGATAGAGTTACATAGATACGTATACAAGAATTTTACTCTATTTTCGTTGATCGATCGCCGTAGTGACCTAAACGCGCCAATATGGCTAAATTTCTAAGCGTACCTAGATGAAACCAGCGCCAGATGGCACGTTCGCCGCCTCATTTGTTCTCGCAGTATAATATTCCCAGCAATGAGCGACAAATACCTAAAAGCCCCTGCGAACAGGTGCGGGCGCCCGGCGATTTGCCGATAATTCTGACGGTCTTACCGCGACGCGTGCTATCGACCGATTTTACTGACCTGTAATATCACTGTACGAGCAGTATGTGGGAACATTTATAACGCCGTCCTACTCCAATCTCTGAATCCGAACTTCATATAGGTTAGTATTGGTATGCTCCATATTAGTTACTTTGGCTTTAGACATACAGCGGCAGGGAAGCGAATGATTTTTTTCCATATATATACTTTCGTATGTTTAACACGGCTTTGCCAGATATGCGGAATCAATCTCTGAGTTCTCATCTCTTCTTTGGACACAGGCCTCCTCAATTGACTTCCACAAGGGCTGGATAGAGGTGACCCGCATGCAGCGAGTCCCCGCAACCATACTAAACATTATACGATGTTACAATTGATCAAAGAAACATAGTTACAATGAGGTCGTAAACAGCTAATAATAAATAAATCGTAAAGTACCTTGACTTGACTTACGAGGTGACCACCATGAGGAATGTTGATTCGATGATCAGTGACCCGATAGTCATTTCGGTAAACGGTCTTATAGCAAAGAGCCACGACTAACATCTTAAGAGACTCTCGCTAGATGGCTAGGTCAAGGGTCAGATACAGAAGGCAATAATCCTGGACGCTTTGTCAAGAAGTTCCTCTCAGTGCAGCCCGACACCACCGGTAGCTTGAGCCCTGCCCTGCTGCCGGCGGCACCCTAGGTTACGTTTTTTATAATGTTGTTTATATTTTGTATTTGCTTTTTGTATTATGTAGAATGATAAATATATATACATTATATTAAAATCGATCCTGAGATCGACAATAAATAAGTGAGTAATAAATTGTAATATTTGTACATTGCCATACTTGCAAAAATGAATCATTGTAAATAATAATTCTTGTAGGTACATATAGATGGCGTTGTAAATATCGGGGAACGGCTTTTTGTACGGCAATAGAATAGTCCTCTTGTTTTATAGCACCCCCACGCGACCTAGGTATGTGATAATGACCACTTTCTTGCTCTTGTTTTACTGACTTTTGTATGGAACGTGACGCCAGACGACAAGAACGACGCCTGCGTAACCAGGCACGACGATGTAACAAACCGCACACTTTACTTGCACGCCGACGTCTCCGCCGGCGGGGACGCCCACCGCGGTAACAACAGAGTAACCACAAGACCGTAGAGACAAGCATAGGCCGACAAACAACCGACACACAGACTGACGCAACAACAAAATAGTGTGTAGACTATGAAAACTATTGCTGCTCGTAGCGCCCGCGCGCGGCAGCCCCACACGCTAGGTGCCGAGGATGTCGTGGCATCCTGCCGCCTAGCACAAAGGACGACGGTGACAGCAAACATGCTGCCGTACAAATTAAATTAACATGACATGATGATGACTTTAATAATAAATAAATATAGGGACAATCTTAGACAAATCGCCCTAGTCCTAAACTAAGCAAAGCTTGCATTTAATGTTTATAACACCGTACATTGGCTGCTTTGCGGTCGTCTATTACTGCAGGCCGTTTTGGAGGGCAGTGGAAAATTGGGCACATGCTCGTAATTATTATCTCAATAACACGCAGCGTGAATTCCAACCATCGTTTCGCACCTATGTGTCCGAACCTTTAAAGTTAATCCCGCATTCCGGGACCGGCGGTCGGCGACCGACGGCTTACGGCTCGTTAAAAAAAGATTTGCACAACTATGCGCGGTCGCCTGCCATTCATCGGGGTAATGACGGTGGTTAAGCCCAGCAGGGCATTCTGATGCGACCTTCGCAAGTGACTGTAATCAGACTGATTTGAATATAATAAATTGGATTAGTAGTATCCAGGTTTTTATAGACTCTGCTAGCCTGGGCCAAGGAGGTATATGGGACGGCCGAGTGGTCGCAGGCCGGTCGGGTGGCCTATATATCGCTGGAGTGACGAAGTCCAGAAAAATCTGAGGGACGACGACGTCGAAAACTGGAGAGAACCAGCTCAGGATCGAGATGCGTATCGTAAACTGGTGTCAGAGGCCCAGATCCAATTTGGATCCTTGCGCTATTATAGATAGTTAGATTTTCTCACGACTTTACTCACTCAGAAAGACTCGCATTTTACTCGGAATCTACGCATTTCTTTGAGACAACCCATATCCACTTCAAATTATACCTCAATGAGATCTGTCTGTCCAATAAATGATAATCACACCCCATCTCTGGTCGAAGATCAAGGGATAGACCCAAAACACGGTGGAAATATGATACCAAGGTAACAAGGTGGTAGGATGACAGTCAAGAATCCGAAGACGATGTCAAGGACAAAGCATAGTGGAGGAGACGAGCTTGGAAAGCTAACTCCATCACCATGTAGGATGATAGCTAGGAAGAGAGAGAGACAATTCTGTTTAATTCAAGATATAAAGATATGCTAACCAAACTTTTACCTGATTTTTAGAAAATATTTCATACATCCTACAGACGTCGAAATATTAATTAAAAAGTTCAAGCCAAATTCCTCGAAAATGTACTCTCGTGGTCCGATTATACTGTTTTAAATCACTTATACCCTTCGTGAGAGTTAATCAAAAGCCGTATGTCGGGACGAGGTCGCAACTTTCCTCGTTAGTGGCGCGACATGGCAGCTTACAGCAATCAATGTGATGTGGATAGTCTCCATTTTCATAGAGGATTAGTATATGGAAACTAACTGAAGCCTCCAAGAGCTGCCATTAAAATGACTGAAACTACGAAAATATTTGATACACTCAGGTGTTCCTTTGTGGAATTCCACATTAGATTAATAGATTCATCAAGAAGAGAAGAGAGAAATATTTTGCTTCTCTTGTAAACGCCAAGCTGTCAACGTCTCCTGCAGCGTCTCTTGATAATGCCTCGTAGAGAGGTCAAACACGTTTCTATGATATTTGGTGATGGTTTGTTGTATTTGTTTACGTATTTTTTATGAAAAATGTGAGCATAATTTACTGTCTCGCTATACACATATACGTCACTTGTCACCCCTCCCGTACCGTGCCATACCTCCGGAATAAACTCATTTATGCGTTAGGCCTATTGTAGTGTACATAGCCTTGTAACGTTGCCGGACAACATAATTGCGTACCCTGTAAAGCATTTTCGAGGCGAAGTTTGGCCATATTCGAGCCTTTCTCAACCCTAAGGGGAACAATTGACGGAGTCGCTGTCACCGAACACGGCAAGGAGGACTACTTTAGCCCGACAATATCGCTCATGATACTCCCATGGTCTGCGGGCGACGGGGGGGAATGACAGCGGGAATGTGTAAGAAGTGTGTGCGCGGCGAAGGACGAAACAAAGACCCTGCCGCGCGCACACTTCATACCTGCGCTGTCTTCTCCCCCCCCCCACACACCCCGTCGCCCGCAGACAATGGTGGTGTCATGAACGAAGTACCGGGCTAACGTAGTGTAAATGTTACGTTTTGAATGGATGTTGGATTTCAAGTCAAATAACCCGCCTTCAAATCAAATCAAATCAAATCAAAATCTTTTATTGCACTCATGTTAGTATTACCTTTGTGGCCAGCGGGAATAGATTTGGGTTCATGGACATAAGCATTTATGAGCACTGAGCTTCCGACTGCCAAATATTCATAGGTGTTGGAATATACGAGTATATAAGCGCTTTGATACAAAACCGTGCTTTGAATAAATTAAAGCAGCTCCATCAAACGACTTTGAGCAAAACAAGCGATATGAGTGAACATGGAGCGGACGTGTACCATCCCGGTTACCCTCATCTAGCATAAAGTTTTGTTGTCATAATAATCATCATTATGACAAAAACACCACGTTGCGCTCCAAACCACACATACCTGACGTAGGTAGCAAGACAGCCAGGCTTAAGTGGGATTGGGCAGGCCACGTATACCGTATGCATCCAGAAGGATGGGCCAGCATAGCCACTAAGTGGGTGCCTAAGGATGGACGCAGACGGGGCAGGCCTAGACGGAGATGGCGAGATGACCTAAACGCATTCCTCAAAAACAGACCGGGACAGGCATCAAACAGGGATCTGTATAGATCCGAGAGAGAGGCCTTTGCCCAGCAGTGGGACACAAATACAAGCTATAAAAAAAACATCATGCATTCTTAATGACTTTTTAAGGCATCATCCTATTAAATGCATTTGGTTAGGTTAGTTTTGTTTTATAAAAATCCTGAGAGTTTACGTGTTCAGATAAAAAATCATTACATACTGAGTGGGCTCCTTTTTTGAAATACCACCAACACTCACTCTTGTTTTTCTTCATTAGTCATAAGCACTATGATGATGTTGTACCTGTGTGTATTTCAAAATATATCATTCATTATTTCTTTCTTTCTTTCATTATGCCAAATGATGATTATGACAAAAAATATGCCAGATGAATGTAAACCATCCCATCACTAAGTATCCGACCATTATTAATTGAATTTAGGAGGACTCGCTGCGTCGTTATCGTGGGTCGAGGTTCAAAGTTAGTGGTGTCGAAAGGACGAGAATGCAGAGCTTGTGGTTTAAGTAACTACATGCCTAAGACAAACATTGACATGTCAATTTTACGTTACCACCGTCGCTAGACCGTGCGGTAAATTGATTTTAAGAATCTTGACTGACTTATTTTGACGATCGGTATGGCTCAGTGGAAGTAACGTTGCCTGCGAAGCTGAGGTCCTGGGTTCAAATCCCGGTAAGGGCAAATATTTTGTGTGATGAGCATAAATATTTGTTCCTGAGTCTTCGATGTTTTTCTATTTATATAAATAATATATCTATTAAATATATCGTCGTCTAGTACCTATAACACAAGCCTTATTGAGCTTACCATGGGACTAGAGTGATTTGTGTAAATTGTCCCGTAATATTTATTTATTTTTTAGATTTGCGGCCGGCAAAGATATTCAGTTCGAGCAACAAATGATGGCGTAAGCAGAATAAATAAAGGTTATACAAGAAATGTAAGACTTGGGTAATTTGTACAATTTTATGCAAATAACTATTATGGCAGAAGAATGAATAAGTATGTGGTTCCTAGGATGTGTAATTAAATTGAGTATTTAACAGAGGACAAATAAGAATACAGCAAAGATGTCGTAAAAATTAGTTTAAAAAGGATATAAGTAAACAATTCCCTAGGACAGACTTTCCAAATATTACCCATGTTTGTTAGTAGTAAAATTAACTTCGTGATATAATTGTAAGGTAAAAAGTGTAAGGTGCATATAGCTAAAAATAATGGATATTAGCGCGATCTCGATAACAAATGGTCTTAGCAGTTTGGCGAGTTAATTTAAGTTACATAGAGTTATGTATACTATTATTTATTATTATTATTTTTGGAAAAATAAACTAAAAAACATGATGATTGAGACATGATTTACATGATGGCGAAATAAATGAATCTTTTTAAATCTTATACTCATTTACTGAACTTACATACGTGAAAATTGTAAATAGATAGTAGAAATTGCAATCTAAAATTGCAAACTTATCTCATCTGTATCAAATACACCAAACTTTATCAATAACAATTACCGATAAGGAAATTATAATGAAAGTGTTGACAAACACCGCACCGAGTTGGCTGTCTGACAGCTTTTTGCTCCCTTCTTCATTTTATGAGTTATATAGAAGTGAGAAGTTATAGAAGGTCGTTCGCGGAGGAGAAAAAATCATAACCCTCTTTTTTTTCTTCAGCTTAGTCGGGTAAAATGTATCCTATAACCATTTGAAGATACCCAGCAGCTACCTGTGCTGTGCCATGTACCAAAAATATAGTTGAAATCCGTTTAGCTGATATGGCGTGATGAAGCTTTAATGTCACATAGAAACATACAAAACATCCAAAAAAATATATCTTCATTCAGTGATCTCCAAATAGTCCGTTACAATCATTTTTTGGAAAATATCTTCAATGTACAGACATTTTTTACACCCGCGAAATCAAAAAACCCGCTCTAACTAAGTATCCTAGTCTAAATAATCAAAAGAAGAACATGTAAAATTGAGAATATTGAGATGTTTTAAATCCTCAAATTTGGAGCGTTGATGAATTAGGGCCCAGGCCCCTATTTCACAATCGTGACAATTGTCAGGTGACAACGACAATTTTATGATCACGGCGATCCCCGCAAGCTCGATACATCTTCTTACTTTATACTGGGCACGCAATGTACGTGAAATTGTCATTGTCACCCGACATTTGTCACAATTGTGAAATAGGGGCCAGACATTATCACCCTCTTTCGCTTAACATCAATCATAGGTGATACAGATTCAAATTAAAGCGCAAAGAAAAATATTATTGCTTTAGCTCGTGGTCACACCAGGAATTCAGTGCACGCTAGTGGACAGGTAACACGTTGGACGCGTAATTCAAAGCTACTAGGTTCGATTCCTGTTGTGACCAATCATCTTATTCTTTACGCTTTGATTTGTATCTATATCACACTATAATATTTATTTATTAGTATCTAGTATCTGAAATGTTCATTTCTCTTTTTTTTCTTGGTGGCTTTAATTTATGATTTGCCTCATCTTCTTGTGCACCACTTACTTACTCATTGGGCGTTTACTTTGTGCTATCTCTACTACCTTAAGGTTGTCTGAGAGAGATCGCTTTTCGCTCATACTGTTTTAGATTTAATTGTCTGATGATATTTTCCTTTGGTGTGCAATAAAGAGTACCTACTTATTATTATTATAATTTTCCTAGATTAAAAACACACCAACTGAAAAAAGTGTGTTTCAAGTAAAAATATTAATCAAAGAGAACAGAGACACTTTCACATAAAATATTAATCAAAGAGAACAGAGACACTTTCACATAAAATATTAATCAAAGAGAACAGAGACACTTTCACATAAAATATTAATCAAAGAGAACAGAGACACTTTCACATAAAATCAAAGTACGCTAAAGCACATAAACTATTTAAGACCTAAACTTATAGGACGTAAACTGTAAACTCATCATTATTTAGTCATAAACTATATGAGCTCCTGAAATGGCTTCATCTTAGCTCTATCTAAGTACTTCATCTGATATCACACGCCCCAAGACAAAACGGCTAAACTGAAGAATTCATTGTAATAACTTACGTCATTTTTCGTTTGATGGAAATTCAAACCGGTGACAACAGATCCTCAGCTATACCACTTTGGGATAAAGTTGAAAACTTATTAGATGGTGTACCTGTTCTCAGTTCAGTGGAGCTTAGCAAGAAATATGTGAACACTATAAACGTGATATTGTGTCGTAGCTACAGGTCTAACGCTTTAAGGGGTTACCTGGAAAATTTCGGTAAATTTCACTGTTTTTAAAGTGATATAATATTATTCCACTTGGTGCAAACCACGCAGAATATATATATATATATATTCTGTAGCTTGGTATTTGGCCTATATTTTTGTCAACTGGAATGTTATAATACTTAATAAATCAACAAAAAAAAAAGGTTCGTAACGTCCTTTTTCTATCTTAAATTGGTATAGACTCCCTCGTCAAGTGACGCTTAGACATGGGACTAAAACCAATAATTGAGTAATGATGTTCACTTTAAAATTGTCAACTGGTTTTTCAATAGGTTCTATAATTTTTAATAAAAGTAGCAAAAACTGGTTTACTGTCGTAAAAAGAACATATTTTAATGGCGTTTATCTCGGTTTCGGTGACTCGTGAAGATAAACTGAAACAGTATATTGGTAACAACGGTGGTTGTCAACACGATGAGACATATACAACACAGAGAAGTGAAGAGCTACGGATCCAAGGTCATTCGCGTATGGGAGCCCCTTAACTGAGTCTGGTCCTGCGGTATAAGAGCGGCACGGGAGGGCTGACAAGTGACGTGACATGACGTGTCCTAACTCTCTGCCATACAAGCACATACAAGCCTGACACCCGACTGAAGTTACGCGTCGTTTGACGTTCCGTAAACAGACCCCTCTCGTCCCGCTCTCATATCTGAGGAACAGACTCAGTTATGCGTTAGCCGTATAATTGGACAGATATTGCACTTTAGGTTTCACCATTCCTGGATTATACTCAATGCAAATTATTTGAACTTTAAAAGATAATTTTTTAATCCTACCAAAACATAAATGTGAAAAATAAGCCATGTTTTCAAGTTCCACCAAAAGTAGTGATATCTCAAAAGGTGGCAGTTCCGGCACTAGATTGTTAACAGTAAAACCAGTCATCTGGAAACGGGTTAGGTTTTGGATCTATAAGTCAGTCAGTGAGTGGGTTTTTTTAAACGTTAATCTATCAATATCTGTATCAGCTACATCTACATTTTATTTTATTCTAGACAGGCTAAGGGGTTTTAATTAATGTATCAGGTTTCGAGTTGTGAAGGGGTCAAAAGTAGCACGAAATAGTTCGTGTAGTTTGTGTATTATGCACAGCTGCTACGACACCAGGTCCTTTCTCTTTGAACTTAGCTGGACACGCTGCTTGTCTACTGTCTAGATATATATAATATTAATAATTTATCGTAATTGCCATTGGTTCTACGAGCAATATCCCCCGCCCACTGCCACTTAATTTTAGCAACTATTTGGGGTATGTTGACGACCTGAGTTCATCTGCGGATTTCCTCATTTCGGATTCGATCACGCAAGGAGACTCCAAGCATAGCGCGCTCCATTGCCCTTTGAGTGACTTCGAGCCTTCTCATGAGGCCCATTACAAGTGAACACATCTCAGTGTTGTAAAATCTTCACTGGAAACACACACTAGTTAAAAACAGACACACACAGACACTGCGATATTTGTGACGAGAAAATATTACATAGCTTCCCATCGAAAGCTGCCCATCCGAGTTGGATTCAACGATTGACCTCTTTCTCTAAGTTGGATATACCCAACCGGACTGCAGTAGCTGGAAGCATTTATCGATGAAATGGAAGGACACCTCTAGTATAGCAGTGTTACGCGACTCTTTGTAGATCGACAAAGATTATCTGGCTCCAATAATACAATCCGAAAAAGACGGGTGATGCTATGTCACGCGACAATCCTAGTTGCGTAGAGTTTTCCTAGACGGACAGTTGTATTACCATATTAAAAAGGAAAAGATAAACTGTTCCAAGCGATAAGATTTATCGGTGCATGCGAAAAGGCATGACGGGGTATGAAAATCAAAATTGTAATAAGTCTGTCAGTTAGATAATATTGGACACGTATTTTTAGTTTTTTCAAAATGTTAAAAATATCTCTCGTCATCATCATGCGACAGGCAACATTTTGACTCAACATATCACCTTTATTTTTTGATTAAGTACGTAAAACGTATATACGTCTCCAATATTGTTTACTAATTTACATGACAACTAATTATTAAAATTTTGCCATAATCCCTATTGTATTTCGTGAACTATCCTCAACGTTTGAGACTGTGCCATCGTCAAGTCACTTCATTAACTGTGAGTCGAAATGACAAGAACTTAACTAAATCTCGAGCGGCGCACTAGTACTTCGTATAACTTGGCGACCCAAGTTTGGACCGGCGTTGGCTTAAATTTAAAGATGTATGCGGATTTTAAAACTAGTTTGTTTGGAAACTGGGACGAGTCTCCGCGGCAGTGGTGAGGCGGACGACAGTCTCAGAGTGAGCATATCGAGAAGAGAAAATACTTTTCAATAAACAGTTCTGTAAAGTAGAACTATACGCATCTAGTATTGATACTTACTACCACTTCTAAAAGACTATATACATACGAGTATATCCACCATCTTAAAAGTACTTAAAGCTTAGCCCTCAAAAAGTACTTTATAAAGTATCTAATGACTAAGGCATATTATAGGGTTTACTATTTAACAGACAAAAATGCATGCCCCAAAACAGAAACCAAATCATTTACAAGAGTTAAACGGTAAGAACCGCGACACGGTTCTTGATGGCATATCAAACGTACGTAAGTTGTTTAAAAAACATATTTTGCTTGTTTATCTTCTATTATATTTTTAATTTTGTAATTATTCTGTTTTTAGTATTTGTTATTATAGGGGCAACAGAAATACATCATCTGTGAAAATTTCAACTGTATATAAAATTATACAGACAGTCGACGACAGCGGAGTCTTAGTTAATTAGGTTCCGTTTTACCCTTTGCGTACAGAACCCTACATAGACGGTTTATTATACAGGCTAATCGTTTTATTGAGTAGGTAAGGTCACCGTCATAAATAAGTGATGATTTCTGTACCTTGTCGCTTTTAATCGTTTCACAATTCCGAATGACATTTCTAATACAACGTTAAAGTAACAAGGTTACTAAATGATAACTTATTTATGCCGGTGACTGTACATACCTATCTACCCAATACATTGTTTTTAGGGTTCCGTAGCCAAAATGGCAAAAACGGAACCTTTATAGATTTGTCTAGTCTCTATGTCTGTCCGTCTGTCTGTCTGTCTGTCTGTCCGTCCGTATGTAACAGGCATTTTACTCAATATAGTTTTTTGTAGATGTATATTGATGAAATTTAGAGCATACGTGTCTTGTGTAAACCGCTACTTAGTTTAATAGTTAAATAAAAAATATATATATTTCTAGGGGGGGCACTCCATACATGTAACACTTTAAGGTTTCTCAGAAAAAAAAATGATTTAGTGAATATTTTCTGAAATATTCGCTCCGAGAGTAACAAAAATTGTGTCCCCCCCCCCTCTATTTTCTAAACGGTTTGTTCAAAAAATATGACAAAAACTTATAAATATATAACATAATAAATACTTCTAAAGAAAATTGTTTTCAACATGATCGGACATACCGTTTTTAAGTTATTGTCAAAAAACTGCGCTTCTCAGCAAAAGAACGTAAGTGCCGGGGAGATACGCTCTTTTGTTAGTGTTTTTTTTCATATCGTATTTTTTTCATCTGTTGTGCATTGTTTTGTATAAACGGCTGCGGAACCCTGCATGGGCGAGTCCGACTCGCACTTGGCCGCTTTTTTCAATGTGCAATGAAGCTCCCGCGGAAGTAGCCAGCGGGAATGCAAAACCTGAAAGCCTATTTAACTTTGTCTATGACCGCGCTAATATAACTCTTGTAAACCTAATTACAAAAAAAGAAACAAGATTAAAAGATAAAGCAACGACGCGAAAACCTTTCACAAAGTTCCATTAACCCGCGAAAATGGAAATCAAAGTTTAAACTCTTAAAGAACGCAATTTGTAAGAAAATATTGTTGCTCCATCCGGCCCGTCAAAGGGTTTCGTTACTTGAAAAGGGTTTTCGGCTTTGAAAAAAACATTAAAGAATCGGTCGATTTGTAAGGCTACAAATATATAAGTGGCCGCAAAATAGATCTGATGTGGGATAACACTTACTTATACCCAAACTTAACCTTATAAAATATTATAAACGTTAAAGTCGGTATCGGTTTATGTATGTACGTTCCTCTTAATTTTAAATACTACTGAACGGATCTCAACGTATCTTTCCAGTAATGTTTTTTAGACATCAGAATAACACTAATATTATTAAAAAAAATAATCAAATGTCTATGTACACTTAAGATTTTCCAAAAATAAATTGTAAATATATTTTTTGGGTTTTCTGCATGTTTATATGTGTAGTTGTGGCTCCATTGCGCCTAATCAGCTAAACAGATTTTAACTATTTTTATATCGATACTTTTTACCCGACTACGCTGAATAAAGAATCATGACTTTTTCTCCTCCGTTGCTGGCATCTTCTAGTAGGTAAATAAATAAATAAATTATAATACATAAATACATAGAAGTCATACAAGACCCAGGAACAAATATTCGTGCTCATCACATAAACACTTTGCCCTGACCGCCCCCCCAGCCTAACCTAACGCGTTTGACGCTCGGAATCAGAATCAAGTGTCATCATTTTGTATGGGCTATGACAGTTGATTCGGATACCAATTCTCAAGATTTCGTTAGGCAATAATCCCCCGGATTCGAACCCGGGACCGCCAGCTTCGTAGGCCGTTGTGCAACCGACTGAGCCTAACGTGTCGTCCTTCTATCCACTGGCTACGAGATTTGCATACCCCTTTCGCTTCGGTAACATTCATTAAATTCCTCATACATGCTCCGTTTAGAGATTTCCTGATCTCCTCCTTAGAACGTCCTCTATTAAGTCTAGGAATAAAAATTATGTATCAAAATTAAATTGCATGTTGCTAACACAATTACTAAAGCTCAGGCATTCTAACCTGAGCTGTGCCTTGTTTTTTATCATTTTAATGTAGCTCCAAACAACGAATTTGCTTTAATAATCTCGGCAAATTAAACTGGAACACGGAATGAAGAAAAAGACAATGGTCGAAACTAATTAGTCGCGGACCAAACGACGGCTCTCATGAATCTCGTCATTAAAAGTAGCTACATTTTCTCATTTTAAATTAATTTTCGTTTTTAAAACATAGCTCATGAGTGTAGCGTAGCATGTTTTGTATGTTATATGTAGGTATGTGATTTAGAAAACATTCTCGAGTACGACACTATCTGTCTGTTCTTAATACAAAATTAGTTTTTACTAGATTTATCACTTCGTCACTGTTGGAGAAGCAAACAAATTTTAATAATTCTTAGATAATCATAATATGGTTTACAGTGATGAAGACTAACGTAATGTAAGTATGTATGTTGACGTCACTTTCTGGTCCAAACGCGTGATCGTGACACGTGATCATGCCACGCGACGAAGATCTGATCGGGCAAATGATACAAATGTGGACGCACCTTTACGGCCAACTTACAAAATAAAGATCATTATTTCATTTCCACGTATATAATCTCTTAAATATCAGTAATTATTTTGTAGTAGTATTTCTAAACTGTGTTCCTCCTTACTTTTTCCTAAACAGTAAACAACATTCTAGCCTAAAAGTACACCTTTTTTGTCTTAAACTCCCATTTTCTAATTTAGTAAATACAGTAACAGGAATTAATGCCACGTTGCCAATTTCAGACAACAAATTTATTTTTAATTTACAATGTTGTTTACTATTTAGGACAAGTAAGGATGAATATGAATAGGGTAAAACTATAAAATATATTCTTAAAACTGAGCATATTTTGTGCTTTATAGAATGTACGGTGTACATTGGTAATTGCGAGTGCGTAGGTCATCTCTCCAAGGTGCTTAAAATAACGGCAAAAAGACAAACATTTAGGGCACAGAGAAGACAGATGCGCCCCCCGAGACTTCATTAGCGGCGTCTTTCACAGCCACGCTAGCTGTCTCACTCTGCTACACCTAGAAAAAGGGGATGGCTGTGTTTCTAGTTTTAATTATGTAAGTATGTTTTACTTGTGTGAAACGCGTGCGTGTTTTAGTGTGTATTTAGCTCCAAAAAGGTCATCTCTATTTGTGTCTCTCGCTTCTTTAGTGTATGCAGATGCATATCTTCACTACTTTGAAAAAAACTCGAATCTCATGTTGCTTCAACGAAAAATGTAGTAACTCTGTATGACGCTTGTACGTACTTACTACCTTTTTGCTGATGTTGGTTTCAGATACAAGCTTTTTTCAAAGTAGTGACGACATGAAAAGCGCATTGGCTACTGACAGCACCATAAGTAACTACTTAGAAGGTGCCCACTTCATTCGAGGAGGAGACAAGTCATAACCCTCTATTTTACTCCAACGTAGTCGGGTAAATCGTTGCAATCCATCTAACCGTTTTGACACGATGAAGCCGCTAAGACACATAAATAGAAAAATTCCAATTATTTTTAGAATTACCGTCAAATAGGTTTTTTCACGGTATTTTGTTGAAAATATATTTAATGTACGCATTTTAATTTCACAGCTATGGTCAAACGCTGAAGTGTCAAATTGGCACTGTCAATGCAAAGCTGTATTGTCATGACAACTGGTTAGGCTCAGCGGGACAAACGTTGCCTGTAAAGCTGAAGGTCCTGGGTTCAAACCCCGAAAAGGGCAAATATTTATGTGATGAGCTTACATATTTGTGCCTGAGACTTGGATGTTTTCTACGTATATAATTAAATATATGAAATAAACCTATTGTCGTCTTGTACCTATAAAACAAGCCTAATTGAGCTTACCATGGGGCTGATTCAATTTGTGTAAAATTGTCCCGTAATATTTATTTATAACTAGCTTCTGCCCGCGACTTCGTCCGCCTTAAATTCGTTTATCGCGGATAAGGGTATATTCCCGGGATAAAAGTAGCCTATGTCCCTTCCCCAGGACTCAAACTATCTCCATACCAAATTTCATTCCAATCGGTTCAGCGGTTTAAGCGTGAATATCAATAACAGCCGGGCGATTAGAAATAACAGCACTGCACTTATTGTTCTAACTTAAAGTCACATTATCCTTTGCATTTAGTTTTCATATAAAGTACAAATATATCTATAGACATATCTACCAATGTAAAACAACATTGCCGAATACGTTTATTGAATATCATTTTATACTCACTTTACTGTACTAGTGTTGATATTACATTTGTGATCGAGAGCTGAATACTAAGGAATATCGAATATCATCTTTAACAGGTTCCCAAAACGGAAAGGCTTCTCAATTCGTCGTTATGGCTGTTTTTTTATATGTTTTTTCTTCGAATGTTCAAAAACGGCTTAACAGATTTTTAAAATACTACTAGTCTTGTTTGAAATAAGGTATTTGACCCACATGATTTTAGTGAAGAGCTGATTAAGACATCTTGAACAGAAAATACCTTGCATAATGAATTATAAAAATTTATTTAGCGATTTCGGTAATTTAAGACTCATGTCAAGAATTTACATTTAGAAAATATAATCTTGATTGAGATAGCTAAATCACATCACAGTCATGTTCTAAAGAACTTTTTGAGTAGGTGCCACCGTTCTGTTTCTATCATCACACCTTTATCACGCCACAGAAACGAAGTACATCCCCACTATCTGGAAAGTTGGCATCCTAAAAATAAGCGGGCATCACGCTCATTTTTAACACGTACTTGCAAGTTGAGGAATGACCTTCCCCCTGAGGTGTTTCCGGAGCGCTATAAAATGGGATTCTTCAAGAAGCGAACAACTTAACAGGGCACGCAAAGGTTGGCAAAGTATGGGCGATTCCTCCGGTGTTGCACATATCCATGGGCGACAATGACTACTTTCCATCAGGTGGCTCGTCTGCCCGTTTGCCACTCATTACATAAAAAAAGTCATAACCCTAAATGTTCCTTACTTGCAGTTGCGTAGATAGCCAAGCCCGGGCCGCACATAATATTTGGGCCTCATATCAGTTCGAGGTTCTGTTAGTCAGGGACCAAAATAGCATAGGGCCCCGGTGCTGGGCGCCGTCTCACTGTCCGGTAGCTCTGTTACTAGTCAGGGTTCGAGGGCCTCCTGAGCTGAGGGGCTAGACAGGGCCATGTCCCAGGGCCCCCTTCGGTAGCTACGCCACTGCTTACTAGTGAGAATGGTATTATCGAACTGATTTGAAGATGGAGCCGTGCGGCTACATTTCCACGAATTTTGGTACACGAGTAGCTGGGCATTCACATCTGTGAATATTCTATAGCCATCTGGTTACAAGATATTTTTACACAAATACGCTTAAACAGAAAAGTGGTGTCTTTTGCCTCTTCTGGAAACAAGGTTGCGGGCACCATCTAGTTATAAATAATAAACACAAATCTTTAGCAAAGCTGTATACTCGTATTAATCACTCAGCAACTGTTACTTTGCCATTAATTCAATTACCATCAATAATTAACTTGCCACCTTTTTGTCAGTTTAATTGGCGGTTGATACAAATTGTTAATTTATTTGCCATCGGAGCTCCCGAGAGATGCGCGTATTAATTGAGGTAGCATTTATGAGGTAGTATTTATGAGGCGTAATTTATGAGCAAGCGGACGCGCATATTCATACGAATGAACAAATTGTTGCAATGAGTTATTGTGCTTGTTTAACTAGATAATTTGCCATCTAATGTATGTTCACGCTCATCGCTCAGTGATAGTTTCGTGTCAGAAAATATATTCTGCAATATAATTTGATGTAATAGTGAGCATGGTGTATCAAAAATAAGGGTTCGAACAAGACATTTTTACAGTTTCAGTATTCAAGTAACGATCCCATATTACTAGAACTCAATATCACAAAGCGGCTCTCGACTATCTTCCAGGAGAGGATCCTCAAATTCTTCGGGTATATTATGCGATTTAAGAAGCACATCCTCGAAAAGAGCATTTTACTGGGCCAAGTCGAAGGCAGACGTCCCAGAGGTCGAATCCCGACAAGATGGTCTGACACCATGAAAAATGCTTGCGGTTCCATGCAGAGGGCTGCCCATATGGCCCTTGACCGCGCCAAGTGAAGGAACATTGCTATTGGTCTCGATCCTCAGCCATGAGGGACCGACTAAGAAGAAGAAGAGTCAATAAAAAACCTTTTCAACAAATTAGGAACTAAAGCCCGACCAGGAAATTAAAATACCTGCGCTGGGGGCGTTAAATTAGTAATAATTATAGCAACACTAAGTATGATGGACCTACCAGTCATGTTTACAATAAGGTCAGAGATGTTATTTAGAGGAATAGAGTCTAATCCTTCAGACTTTCTATCCTACAAATACTTCATCATATTGGAAATCACTTTTCTTATGTGAGTTTTAATAGTTTTCGGCATTTTAACGCACAAATAACTCACAAGATCCCAGAAATAGGCCACGCACAATCAACACCTCACTTTGACAGCAATTGACAGAAGGCTTTAATGACTTCTGTAAAGTTACTATTGCCAGTTGAAGAAATTAGTTCCAATAGTTTTCCGCAATATGGCGAAGTTTTTTATTTTCCTGGTCGGGCTTTACACACACAAATCGAGCACGCGTTGCCGACGTACTGCTTTAAATATCCATTTCATAAAAATGTTGCTGGTCAAGTAATGGATTATTTATGAGGCAAGCTTATGGCAACGATAAGAAGCTTATGCTTTTCAACAAAACATAAAAATATTCACTTTTTAATTCACGTCGGAAATTTTCTCTCGCAGAAATGTGACTTAAAAGTTTATCTTCTCTCCGGTAATGCGCCTTTGAGAAACTCGCACCATGAGCGGAGCCAAAGAGAACAGCCGGTGCACGGTTTTGTTAGGGTTCCGTAACCAAAATGGCAAAAACGGAACCCTTATAGTTTCGTCATCGTCATCGTAGTCACAGGCATTTTACTCAAAAACTACTAGATGTATATTGATGTAATTTAAAATAAAGGTGTCTTGTATAAGCCGCTACTTAGTTTAGTAGTTAAATAATAAAAATTAAATACTTCTAGGAGAGGCAATCCATACAAGTAACCGAAACTGAAAAAAATGCATATGTTTCGACAGTTCTTTTAAAAACACAGTGAGATAAAAAAATATATTTAGTGATTATTTTCGGAAATCATTGCTCCGAAAGCATAAAGTGTGCCCCCCGAAAAAAATAAAATAACAAATTTACCAAGATAAGCTTAATAAATACTTTCAAGTTTTAGAGTTATTGCCAAAAAACTGCGCTTCTCAGCAAAAGGACGTAAGTGCCGTGTAGTGAAACAAACGCGCGTGCATAAATTCACCGCGCAGTTTGCACCTGCTTGTTCCTAATCTCGGCAAGCTCATTCAAGACGGGCATCTTTGTGACAATCACCCATCCAAGCTATACACGTTACTATGCTATGTTTGTACCATCACTGAAAGTACTGAAACAAACGCGCATTCAAAAATAGACCAAAGAGCTTGCACCTTCTTGTTCCTCGTCTCGGCAGGCTCTTTCAACACGAGCTTCTTTGTCGCAGACACACATCCTGGCCACACGCTTTAGGCTACAGGCATACTAAACCTAGTCACAGTCAAAAATAATATAAATGTAGTTGCTTTTGCTAAATCTACCCGCAACCATGGAGCATGAAATTGAGACGAAGCGTTGATTAGATTAGATTAGATTACTTACTTCGTTCTGGGCTCAATCATACTAAAAGAGTCTCAGTTGAGGGCGGCAGTTTTCTTTAACATCATTCGAGAATCACAAACAAACTCTCCCAGTGTAATTGAGCTGTAAGTATGGCAGCGGAATAATACGTGCGTGTTATTTGTGCACAGAATGAGCTCGCGACGACAATCGCCTGTTTGTGGAACGTCTCACGACGCACATTTAAGGCAAGATTGCTACTCATCATACCGTCGGGGATACCGCAAAATATGTGTAGTGGGCGTACACTACAGAGGTCGTAAGAAGACAGTAATTATTTGCTGTTGTTTTAATTAAAAACATTGACTAGCAAACCAAACTTTCGAAGCGTAACTGAGCCCAGTACATCAGCGACCTTACACAACGAGTGCATGGACGCAACGTCTGTTTGTGTATTCATCGCGGAGTCATTTGTACGCAGAATGAGCCTGCAACGACAATTGCGTGTTTGTGGACCAACTCGCAATACACACCACACGCAAGACACCGTAGAAGCTAGTACTTTTATATAGGCTGGAAGGAACAGAGATGCTTTTCTCTTGTTTTATACAAGGCGCGCGAAACCGGAATGATAATATCAAACTTCAGACTACTTAAATTGCAGAGATATTTCTAGGTATAGATGCTACGCTATTTCTATGCAAGATAACATCATCTATCCAAACGATAACAATTTTTCATACTGCATGTAATACGTACAATTTTGGTGGCATTTTGCAAGGGCTGGCGGAGTATGCGCTCAATAGAAATGAATGGCGGAAAAGAGGGCAGGCCTTTGCCCAGCATCGGGACAAAAGAAAAAGAAATTATCTCTTCTTAAAGTTTACTCAATGAATAAATTAATGCAATAAGCAAATATGACAAAAATAATATATATGAAAAGGAAAACTCAGTATTCCGAAACGTTGGGAACGCAAATGAGATAATATACGCGATATAATCCATTAAATTGTTTTATTTAAATGAGTAATAATCGCGGAAACAGAAGAAAATATTGAAATTATTTGTTAAAACAGTTACAACGCTCTCTATTTAAAGTCTCTTAAATCCTACAGCGCTGTAATCGACAATAATATTATCGGCTGACTTCAAAGCCGAATTTCAATGGAAAATAAACACCTCCGAAAATTCCTAAAATTGTTTGAACGCGATTGAACAGCAAACGAGCTTTGTCCCGCGGGGCCACGGATCAACAAACTGTCCTTTAGAGATATCGTCCTTCAAGAGCGGTGAAATAACGTCAGCTCCCATCCATACTCATTTTTGTTAGATATGTTTTTTTTAAGGTTCCGTAGCCAAAATGGTAAAAACGGAACCTTTATAGTTTCGTCACGTCCGTCCGTATGTCACAGGCATTTTACTCAAAACTATATATACATATATATTGATTAAATTTGGAGCATAGGTGTCTTGTATAAGCCGCTACATAGTTTGATAGTTAAGTAATTTTCAATCAAGGAAGTAATTACCGTAATAAGCTTTGCCTATACAAACTTGCCTATGGGGCAAAATAAACCATATTCAATCTTGAATAGGTTCCTTTTTGACATGACAATGTGTAAAAACCGTGTAAGTTTAAATCAATAACAAAACGGAACTGAATCGCGTATACATAAGGTTCATTTTGTCCCACAGGCAAAGTTGTAATGTCAACTACTAGGCAAAGTCGCAGCATTTTACGGTAACTTTAAGTTTAAATCAATCAAATAAAGAAATTTGAATCAGAAAAACTCATGTGAAATACAATATGGTGAGGTTTTTTCCAAAGTTAAAGATGCATGCGATATTCTGCATAAGATATATCTGACCCTGATACAGCTTTTTCTTACGTCAGACTGATATAACATTTCGGACATACTCACTCATTATTTATTAAATTCTTTAAAAAAACTTAGTCCTTTGAGTAACGTAGGAATTTTTAATCTAGTATCATTGTAATTTATATTAGGTATTTGATTTTAAATCGAGGACCTTCTGTGAATAAACTTTGTTAATATGGTATTTGTGAACGAGCATGTGACATTTGGGCTCTGCGATAGCATTAAATTTTGCTCGTGATTTACGATACCTATACTGCTAGATATGGTATACAATAGGCTTGTGTCCTAAACAAATATAATTAGGTCGTCAGTTAGATTATCAGAAAATATTGGACGCGTATTTCTTCTTTTGCCAATTAAACAAAAAATTATGAAGATATAGCCCGGTAAAGTTCCCCGTTACGACACGCCGTGCGGCCGTATTACGCAGGGCGTGACGCCATGAGCCCCACTCCCAAACTTTGACGTGCTTCATTTTTGTAATTTTTTGTTTGACTGACAAAATAAAAAATACGACACGTATACAATATTCTTTGATAATCTCAATGACGGAGTAATTAGAAAAATGTTTATTTTACCCAGGAAACTACCCTATTTATGCTACTTTCGGAATGATGATTTCCGAAAATATTCACTAAATATTTTTTTTTAAACCTAATTTTTTTTTCAAAACTACTGTCGTAATATGTGCCACACAATGATATTTGCTAAAAAAAACTCAATTTCGGTTACATGTGCACTCCCATCATTATGACCCCGACATATTTTGATATTTAACTATTATGCTAAGTAGCGGCTTATACAAAACAAGACACCTATACTCCAAATTTTATCAAAAAACATCATGTAGATTTTGAGTAAAATGCTTGTGACATACGGGCGGTTGGACGAACGGACATGACAAAACTATAAGGGTTCCGTTTTTGCTATTTTGGCTACGGAACCCTCAAAACAAGCCACTCAAAGTATCGCAGATTTGCAATATCGCGGTAGTTTTGCGATTAATCTTTTTTTGATCATTGACGCTGCCAGTTGTCAACAATGACGAATTAAATGATTTGTAAATAATTGAAAAATTACTTTAGTTAGTTCTATTCATTATTTAACTAAATTCTATATGTAGACGTCGTATTATTTTTAATGTATTATTCACTTTGACCCCTAAGAGACCTTATACATCTCAGTAGGATTCAGTCTAACTATTATATTTAATTTTATCGCATTTCGTGACGCCTATAGACCTTATACATCTCTGAAAAAAAAAATAGTTTATATTTTATCTGAAGAATTTGTATCTCCTCTGCGTGTATCAATTATAAATTAGTTATAACACAATTGTAAAAGTTTTAAGTATAATTAAGACAATATTGTAATAGTTAATTGGTACACGCATATTAATTGTTTTGTATACTCTGACATTTAGAATTTTATTCTAGACACATTCTATCTTTTTTATTGACAATCCTTTTGGGATTTATCTTATTAATTACTAGCTTCTGCCCGCGACTTCGTCCGCCTTAAATTCGTTTATCGCGAATAAGGGTATTTTTCCGGGATTAAAAGTAGCCTATGTCCTTTCCCGGGACTCAAACTATCTTCATACCAAATTTCATCCAAATTCGAAAGTGCTTGTATCTAAGCCAACTTGAATAAAGGATATATATTTGATTTGATTTGATTCGTATTTCGTCTAAAAATATCATGCTTCCGTTTCTTTATAAATTCCTTTGTATTTTGTAAGGTGTGCAATAAAGAGTATTTTTATTGCATTAAACAGTCGGTTTTAAGGATTTAAAAGTGGCCATAATTTTGTCTAGTCACATAACGGTTACGTGAGTTTGGTTTTTTAATCTAAATATATCTGAAAACAATAATTTTGGTAGTTAAAAAATTTGATGTGCTGGTGCCGTACATAACAATATATCCCACTGATTTCTAAACATTATCGTAATTTACCCGCGAAGACAGCTCTGGAATACCTACAATACAGCAACTTTAAGGGAAGATTCTGCAGGTCAAATAGAGTAAATTTCTCGAAGAAACTAGTGTCTTAACTCTTACTCTTATTTATGAGATATTCAATAAATAAATTTAATGGCTGAACCAGTGTAAAAGATCCTTCCTAAGCTATTTGTTGGCGTGTGCTGTCATGGATGAAATTTAAACTTTGCCATACTGGACACTAACTTTTGTGTAACTCTAAGGGAAGGGTCCCTACACTACACTGGAATATTGATTTATTATGTACCTATGAAAACAAAAAAAAGATTTTCGAATTTAACAAAAAGCAATATACCAGGTAGTTTCTGTTAATGTACCAAGCAACGTGTCGAATTTAACGGAAATAAAAAAAAAACACGGTGTATATGACCAATAGCCGACACTGCACACGTTCACGATTCTACATATGTTCTATCTAGTTATAGTAATTCTAATACCGACGCACAAGGAAATAAATGAACTTGTAATTACTTAAAATTAGACAAATAAATATATACAACTCTCGCAATTTGCATTACACTTGACACCCACTCATCTTCATACGCATCTTCATCCCATCCTCAGCCCGCCCTAAGCAAAATCTCGTAAAGGCGAGTACTTGGGCACTCTAATATTCATGAAGGCGTCTTTACATTTGCGCCCTACCTTTTGCTTTGTATTTTATTGAGAGGAACCTTTTGCCTTTATTTGAGGAATACCTGTAACAAGAAAAAACATCCATTAGATGAGATTTTCGACGCTTAATAACAAAGGGGAAATTGGTGTTTCAAAGTGTAATACTAATTTTACATTTGCGTAATAATTTAATACAAATAAATAAATCAAATAATCAGGTACCACTTTACACTAAGTAAAGCTTTTACTATGGGTACATGGCGACAATATACTTTTACATAATAATAATTAATAATAATACTTAAACAGAAAGAAAGCATCCGACCTAGTAACAAACATTCGTGCTGATCACACAAACACTTGCCCTGGCCGGGATTTGAACCCGGGACCTTAGGCTTCAAAGGCAACGTTACTCCCGCTGAGCGAAACAGCTCATATTATTTCATTATCATAGCAAAGACGAGTCCGTCAGCGCAGCGTTCGAAGCTGACGTAGAATTTATGAATGCTATTGTCGTGATTTCTTCAAAATAATTAATAAGATCGAGCAAACAGACGAATTCAGAAATTCTTGTTGTTATATTGAGTTTATTAGGTGTAGTAAATAGCTAGCTATTTGAATGTTGATGGTGTAATAACTTCTTTTAAATCGCAAGGGGGCGAATACTTTTCATGAACCAGCAACATTGGGGAGATTCCAAGGTTGGTGGGGAAAAATGTTATAAAAAGGGTAGTTATTCATTTGCTCGCTCTCATTTGCGGTTGGCACTCAGTGTGGTCAGAAGCATCTTCCAGGATCACGAACTGTTTCATTACAATTCAGAAGTGAGCATTATCCACGAAAACCCACAGCGAGGCATGTAAGTTTGATCTTTAATTTTGTTGATATTCTTTTCATATAGTTTCATCGAAAAATTACACAATCATTAGAATGAATTTGCTATTTCAAGATTCTACCGGATTACCATTAAAACGTTCAGTAAGTTGTAATTCTATGAAAGAATAAAAGTGGATTAATTGTAGTGAGGGTAAACAGATAGTTGTTTTTAATAACTACAATGGAAAAGCATGGTTAAGTGCCGTGCGTATTAACTGTTTGACGTGTAAAATAAAATGGACTTGATAGAATCTACCAACAGAGTACCCACCTATATAGAACAATGACGAAAACTAATCTGCATTACGGCGTTATGAACTAGGTACCTACCAGCCTATTTTACGCATGTATAGAACAATCATCGCTTAGGAAATTATATTTATCTCGGAAGATATGAACTGGAACTTCATGATGAAACATCGTATCATTGCTGTGTTTAGATTTGTTAGAAAAGTCTTGTAAAGCGTGTTTTTCTAGTGTTTTTTTTTTTTAAAACTATTAATCTCTATTACATAAAGAATATTGTAAATAATCTATGTAAATGGTTCGCAGCGATTGATTTTATGGCGGGATCAATAGGGATATTGAATGTACGTAACAAGTCAATACTTTCCTAAATGTTTTTTTTTTCAACTAATAAGTAAGTACATCTACGCCAGCAAAGGAAGTCCTCCGAGAAACAGCAAACATAACCCTAATTTAACAAAATTAAGTATTAGGAATTGTGTATTGATTTGCAGATAACTGTGCTATTAAATTGTGCTCATAAGTTAATTCAACGGTAGGTATCAAGAAACCATGTGTGTTTCTACAATTACAGGCTATGTATGCCGACGTTATTCGAATTAATTCTTCAGCCTGAAACCATGTGTGTTTCTACAATTACACGCTATGTATGCCGACGTTATTCAAATTAATTCTTCAGCCTGAAACCATGTGTGTTTCTACAATTACAGGCTATGTATGCCGACGTTATTCGAATTAATTCCTCAGCCTGAAACGATGTGTGTTTCTACAATTACAGGCTATGTATGCCGACGTTATTCGAATTAATTCCTCAGCCTGAAACGATGTGTGTTTCTACAATTACAGGCTATGTATGCTGACGTTATTCGAATTAATTCTTCAGCCTGAAACCATGTGTGTTGTTACAACTACAGGCTATGTATGCCAATGTTATTCAAATCAATCTAACTTATTTTACGAAACCAAGTGAGTTATGTATGCCAATGTGAACTAGATTTTACCTATAGACCAAGTGTGTCTACGACTAACGGCTATGTATGCCGATGTTATTTGAATCAATCTAACTTAAGTTACGAAACCAAGTGAGTTTCTATGTTATGTATGCCAATGTGATTTTACCCATATACCACGTGTGTTTATACGACTACCGGCTATGTATGCCGATGCTGTTCGCATAGATAACACAGTAACGAAACTAAGTGTGTTTAGTCGACCGCAGGCTTAACTACCTATATTTCGAAGTTATTCAGATAAATTCTATAGTACGAAACTATGTCTTTTGCGAGAACTATAGTTAGCTATGTACGCCAATATTGTTTAAGTCAATGCTTTAGGGACGGAGGCAATGAACGTTTCACATAAAAGGGGCTATCTGCATACCATAATACAGCTATAAAGTTTACCAAATTACTAATAGGGATATACCGTAGGCCATTATATGGCAAAGGTATGATGTAGAAAGAACATAATCAGTTAGTAATGAGCTATGTATTGTATATACGTCAATGATTTCTAGACCGAATCGAACGAGGAGACCCAAATGCATTTCTTTTGAAAAAAATGCGGGGTCCATGATTGATACTAAAGATTTATGTCATAACAGAATTATACTAAAATATTAACTGTATGTCACTTTAAGTAAACTTTTGAATAGTCTATAGATACTTAGAATAATCCATGTTCTTCCTATATTGCGCATCGCGATATATTTTCTATATTACTACTATTGAAGGTACACTAGTAAGGCGTATTACGATCTCGGTTTTATGCACATTACGATTTTATATATATAACGATTATTGTTCTATGTATGCAATAACCACATAAAGCACTCGGTAGACAGATCTTACCGACTCTTTGCCCTTACGACTGTACGACTTGACTGTTTGAGATAGTGATGTAGAATTATGGTCGTTACAGTGATTACCGGGCCAAAGATGGGGAAGGAAAGCGATAGAAAAACAAAGGAACGCGCGGCGAAGAAAAAGGCTAGAAAAAGAGTTAGGCGGATATCTTCATCGTCGGAGGACGATACGGTACCACCACCGAAGGAAACGAAACTGACGGAAACTTGCTCTACTGACTCCATGTCGATTACGGAAGTTCTTAAATTGATTAATTCAATTAAAGGAGATAACAATAAACATGTGTCTGCCTTATTAGGCAGTAATCAAATGAACAATGTCGTGCCGGAATTTGATCCTAGCAATCGAGCGCAAGATATAGAAACCTGGATTAGGAAAGTTAACGAGTGCTCCTCCATCTATGGTTGGGACGAAAAACAGACGATACATTTTTCTTTACTGAAGCTAGTAGGGTTAGCAAAGAAATGGTACGAGGGACTCCCTACGGTAGTGCACACTTGGAGCGAATGGCAAGATAAGCTTAGAAAGGCCTTCCCGAGTGAAGAAAACTACGGGCGTTTACTTCAGGAAATGTTAGCACGAACCTCTCGACCTAGTGAGAGTCTTAGGGAGTATTTCTATGAAAAGATTGCGTTAATCAATAGATGTGAAATAGTAGGCAAAAAGGCGGTCCACTGCGTCATACACGGCATTAGCGACAGAACTACTCAGAATGGGGCACAAGCTTTAGATTGTCAAAACCCAGAAGACTTGCTACCCTTTCTCAGTACACAGAGGATTTATGAGCGTGAGCGATTGAGTAATGATAGTAGAGGTAGAGACAGAAGTAACTTGATTAGGAGTAGGTATGATAGACAGGGACATCCATCCACGACGCCGTCAACGCCGTCCACGGAGAGCGGAGTGACTTGTTTTAATTGCCGGACTAAAGGACATTCTTTTAGCAGGTGTCCGAAGCCAATAATACAGTGTCAAAAATGCAACAGGGTTGGGGATAATAATGACAATTGTAAACTGGCACCTTTGAATATTAGAATAGGTAGTAAAGTTAGTCCTGCTATGAACAGTGAATCCAAGGTGCTAAAGATCTGTACGCAAAATTTAGGTAATGACAAATATTATAAGCACATCACTGTTAATGGCACGGATAGCATGGTCGCGTACGTAGATTTTGGAAGTGAGTGTAGCCTAATGCGGAGTACGGAAGCTCAACGCCTAAATCTCAATAAAAACTTTAGTACATTGCCCATTATCAGAGGCTTCGGCAACTCCTCGATCACGCCTATGTACAAGTCTAGCATAAATGTAAAACTTGATGACGTAAATACCAATCTGGATGTACTGGTAGTTAGTGATGAGTATATGCAGACCTCTTTGCTTGTAGGCCAAGATTTTACTGAACTGCCATGTGTATCAGTGTTAAAAGATTGCAACCGATTGACATTTTACGCAAGCCCTGAAAGCCATGACGATAAGATACATAAATCTTTTTGCCTATTAACGCAAGATGAAAACTTGGATGTAGGTACCAGTGCGGTTGCGGTTCGTACAGAAAATGTATCTTATTCTGGCGATGTTTACGTAGAGGGATACTATTGTAACGAGGTAGGTAGAGAATACCGTTTACATCAGGGAGTTTATCGAATCAAAGACGGAAGAGGATTTGTAATTGCGACTAACTTGTCTCACACATCAATTAAATTAGCACCGAATTTCGTTGTAGCCAGATGCATATCATTTGTTGAGAGAGAGGTCAAAAATGTTAACACAATTAGTAAGGAGCTAGCGACGTCCAAGCCCCTTGATAAGTCAGAAATAAAAGTTGGACAAGCAGTGGATGACGAAAACTTAGAGCGACTATATGTACTGTTACAAAAGTACCGCGATTGTTTTGCGACGAATTTAAGCGAGATAGGTTGCACTTCAGAAGTTGAGATACAAATTGACTTGAAAGACGAAAGGCCCATTGTTTATCGTCCTTATCGGTTATCTTTTGCGGAACGAGAGCAGGTACGGGGAGTTGTTGACGATCTCTTGCATAACGATATAATACAAGAGTCCACTTCAAATTTTGCCAGTCCCATCTTGATGGTCAAGAAAAAAAGCGGGGAACAGAGATTGTGTGTAGATTTCAGAGCGCTGAACCAAAAAACCATCAAGGATAAATTTCCACTCCCACTGATAGAGGACCAACTTACTAATCTTAGTGGGAATTCATTCTTCACAACTTTGGATTTAGCCTCTGGCTACTATCAAGTACCTGTTGCTGAAAAGAGCCGTCACCTGACTGGTTTTGTCACGCCTGACGGTCATTACGAGTTCAAACGAATGCCGTTTGGACTCGCCAATGCCCCAGCCGTGTTTCAACGGATGATCAACCGAATGCTTGGCGCAAAGAGATTCAACTCGGCATTGGCTTATCTAG
This sequence comes from Hedya salicella, assembly GCA_905404275.2. Classification (NCBI taxonomy): domain Eukaryota; kingdom Metazoa; phylum Arthropoda; class Insecta; order Lepidoptera; family Tortricidae; genus Hedya; species Hedya salicella. The sequence goes on along the minus strand of FR990098.1, from coordinate 540,682 downwards.
ACGATGTACTTATTCCTTCTACGACGATCGAAGAAGGATTCCGTCATTTAGAAGACATTCTAATACTACTTAGAAGGTTTGGGCTTACACTTAAGCTATCTAAGTGTAGGTTCTTTGACACCACCATAAATTACTTGGGTCATGAAATTTCCGCGGAAGGAATTAAACCTAGTGAGGCCAAAACATTAGCAGTCCGACAATTCCCTCAGCCAAATAATATACACGAAGTCCGACAGTTTCTCGGACTTGCGGGATATTTTAGAAAGTTTATTAAGGGTTTCGGAGAAATCGCTAAGCCACTTACCAATTTACTTAAAAAGAATGTCCCCTGGAAGTGGTCCGATGAAGAAATGGCAGCGTTTACAACTCTTAAGCATATGTTGACCGAACGGCCCATTTTAGCATTGTACGACCCAAAACTAGAAACGGAACTTCATACAGATGCTAGTTCTCGAGGAATTGGAGGAATTCTCCTCCAATGGCAGCTTAATCCCAGAGTATTGAAGCCGGTGGCATATTTTAGTCGACAAACGGCGCCCGAAGAGAAGTTCCTACACTCGTATGAACTAGAAACCTTGGCCGTCGTTTGTTCACTGAAGAAGTTCCGTGTCTACCTACTAGGTCTTGACTTTAAAGTTATCACAGATTGTGGAGCTCTGCGGACCACGCTAACAAAACGTGATCTGGTACCACGGATAGCCAGGTGGTGGCTTCAAATTAGTGAGTTCTCTTTCGAAATCGAACACCGTCCTGGCACCCGTATGGGTCACGTAGATGCGTTAAGCCGCAACATAACTCAAACATCGGATGACCTTAACAGCTCAACAATGGCAGTCTATAATATAAATAGAGAAAATTGGCTACTGACTCTACAAATTGCCGATCCGGACATATCACGTATTTTCAAAATTCTGAAACCCGGAACAAACGATGAAGTAAAAGACATTAAAGATAATTACGTCGTTAAAAACCATGCCGTTTATAGGAAAGTAAACAATGAATTACGTTTGGTAGTCCCGCGAAATGCTAGATGGCAAATTTGTCGGTCCAACCACGACGATTTCGGACACTTAGGTTTTAATAAAACGGTAGAAAAGATACAAAGTCAATTTTGGTTTCCAAAATTAAGACGCTTTGTGAAGAAGTACGTCGAAGCCTGTATAGACTGCGCTTATAACAAGGATAACGCCCCAAAAACAAAATGCGGACAACTGTATCCTATAGAGAAGGTCAATCGTCCATTCCATACACTACACATTGACCATCTCGGACCATTTGTCCGAAGTCGAGACGGTAATGTTTATATTCTAACGATTGTGGACGGATTCACAAAATATGTTTTCATTAAAGCCGTAAAAGACACCAAAACGAAAAGCACCATTAAAGTCCTAGACAGCATCTTTCAGGATTTTTATCTACCTTATAGGATCATTTCTGATCGGGGAACTTCGTTCACTTCGGCCGCGTTTGAAAAGTTTTGTAAAGAACGATCGATCAAGCATATCCTCAATGCGGTAGCTTGTCCAAGGTCGAACGGGCAGGCAGAGAGATTCAACCAGACTATCCTAAACTCCTTGTCTGCCCAGAATTCTGGCAATGATGAATGCGACTGGGACAAGTGCTTACCAAAGGTGCAGAGGGGTATAAATAATACAATAAACGCTACGACCCAAAAAACTGCTTGCGAGGCCATGTTTGGTACGAGACCAGGAGATGAAATGTCCAATAAGCTTAATTTGTATCAAAATCCCTCAAGTACCACCATCCAGGAGTTACATAACAAAATTCACGAAAATATAAGGCAAACTCAGGAAAAACAAAAAAAAAGACACAACTCTCAATACGCGCCCGCTCATAAGTACCAGATAGGGGATTTAGTAAAAATAAAGCGCAATAATTTTAATAATGACGGGTGCAGTACAAAACTAATGTCCAAGTTTATCGGACCTTACAAAGTCGCAGAAGTTTTGGGGAACGATAGGTATAAGGTTACCGATATACCTGGAATTAAGACCAAAAACAAAAAGAAATATGTTAGTGTTATTGCTGCAGATCGCTTAAGGCCGTGGATTCACTTGAAGGCATTAGAAGTAGAAAGTTCTAGCGAATACGATAGTGAGGATGACATCCCATTGGCTGTCTTAGCTGCTAAATGGCATATGTAAACTAGTCTTCAATCGATTTAAAGTTGATTTAGAATTATATAAACTAATTGATTGATTGTGACCCTGTCCGATGTTGATTAGATATTTGGCGATACTTAGCTTGCATAAGTACATTGTCTCAGTGTTATATATTGAACTCTTTATCCAATTACTTAGTATAAAACATTGAATTCTAACCGATTAAACCGAATTAAATATCCGCAGTATATTATTTGTTACATAAATTGTACGTAATTAGTTAGTTATCTACAGATGTAGAATTCTCGGACGTTTATAGTTGCACTTCGATCTGGGGATCTGGATGTCGGTTGATTCGTAGCATACTGTAAATGAAAGGTTTTCTTAATGTCCGAGGATTCCCAGAAGCATTAAAATATGTGGTGTGTTATTGGCGAATGTCGTGAACATCTTTGTATTAATAATATTAAATACGTTTATTTCGAACAACTGTGATTCATTTATTCCTAATTAAATTTACAGATTTCAATACTATGGATTAGGCAAACTAATTCAATTATAATTTGAAGCCATGTTGGTAATGTACTTAAACTATTCTGTTAGAATTATACATTAGCGTAGGTAACGTGTGTACGAAGTGCACCGGGAGGTTGCACACGTCGGACGGCCGAATGTCGTGATTTCTTCAAAATAATTAATAAGATCGAGCAAACAGACGAATTCAGAAATTCTTGTTGTTATATTGAGTTTATTAGGTGTAGTAAATAGCTAGCTATTTGAATGTTGATGGTGTAATAACTTCTTTTAAATCGCAAGGGGGCGAATACTTTTCATGAACCAGCAACATTGGGGAGATTCCAAGGTTGGTGGGGAAAAATGTTATAAAAAGGGTAGTTATTCATTTGCTCGCTCTCATTTGCGGTTGGCACTCAGTGTGGTCAGAAGCATCTTCCAGGATCACGAACTGTTTCATTACACTATAGCTGAAGACAGTGTCAAAACATGTGCAAACTGTCTTCGCCATATATATTGCTCAGCGCTAGGACTTCCACATACCAGAAATTTCATAAAACCGGTATAAACACCGGAACTGTTTTCGCCAATCCCGGACTCCGGGGATCCGGAGATCCCGGGATGCTTTTTCCTTGAGGATATCATGCAACATAACATAACACACCAAGCACTATGAACCAACCGGACAGTTCGTGTGCGACGGTGTAGCTCGGTCGAGATCGCATTCACTCACGACATAGAGGGGGAGAGCAAAAATAGGCGCAAGCGCAAATAACAAGTGTTATAGTAAAATGGGGAAGCTGTGTACTAGTATTTTTATCGATAAATTAAGCTTATATCGCATATTCCATTGGTTCTTTATAATTCCCGGGATGTTTCCTCCAATACCAGTATTAAAAACAACCTGAAAAGAGCGGGATCCTGGGATTGCGTAGTCCCGGGATCCCGGGATTGGAAGCCCTACTCAGCGCATGATTCCGTAGTGTCAGCCAAATTACTTACTTCAAGCATAGGTTTATCGGCAATATAGATGATAAATGGACCCCGTTTTTCTCCGCAACTGTCCTCGCTTAGCGCCATATTTCACGGGGATTGGGGCCAATATAATATACAATTTATCAATATTCCACATGTATAAGATACGAAGGACTGTCGGTCGAGAAATTGGTGTACCACTTTTGAACCTTAATACACATAAAATAGAGTAGCAATGTGGTACTTCGACCGATTTCTTTTCCGACCGTACACACGCTTATTTTGCAAATAACGAGAATAAACGTCATTTTGATATAATAGCATTTTGTTATTTTATTTTAGAACCTATTTTTGAACTGACTGGATCCCACGCAATAGAGTTCGGCGTCGCGGTAGACCACGACAAAGATGGCGGGATGACATAGACACGTTCCGAAGGGATTGGTCCGTTGCTGCCTTAAATAGGGACGAATGGAAGAAAGAGAGGAAGGCCTTTGCCCAGCAGTAGGATAGATCAGGCTGAAATAATAATAATATTTGAACAGGGTAAGTCTAGCTTAGCCTTAGTACGAGCACAATCGGATACCATGACGGGAGCGCAAACCTACAAACGGGAACGCCACTTACGGCTACTTGAAGTAGGGTGCGGATGCGATGCGCAAGTATTTTAGGCGTGGGACAGAAAGGGAAAGAATCGGATATGGGAGTCAGATATACCCGACAAACTTGACGAGATCCTTACGTTTCAAGACTACATAATATTATTAATTAGAGGTCTGAATTATCGCCGGAAATCATAAGACTATCACAATCTAACTAGTGTTAGAAATATTTTCATCGATGTCGATACATATTAAATAGAAGAAAAAATGGCCCACCTTATGAAAAAATATTTAATAGAAACTCTTATGTGAATGGTCATTGTAGTTTTTTACAAAATTATATAGAAACAAGTGCTATTTCTTTTCCAAAGTCCACGTCAGTACACGCAACACATGCATGAAGTTTTATCTATTTTGTGATAGGAGTCAAAAACCATTAATTTGTAATTTTTTTTAAATCGGTGATTATTTCTGCCAATCTGCACATCATACCCGATCCAAAAGTCCTTATAATAAATATTAATGGCGTCATCCTGAAAAACTAACAAATATTTCGGTGAAATTGTTTTTTATATCGCAACAATCGATATCGATAAAACAATGTTTCTAATACTAGTTAGATTCCGACTTCTGATTATTAGTCACACACATGCACAGTTAACATTCTCATGTAACATGGAAAATAACCATGGCAAACTCATAATTGTAAATATCACACACACTAACAATTTATCGTAAAAACTGACATAATTTTTCTAATACACTTTTGCGGAGGGGAATACGTCTGTACGTCATCTTCAACGGTTAAACACTCCTAGATAGAATAAGATATAATGCGAAAAGATCCCACGAGATACTTCAAAGCCAAATGAAATATACGCAATAATGTAAGTGTTAATTATCTCTCTCTTCATACATGAAAGCGTATGGCGGCACATAAATAAAGGAAAATTATTGAAATAACGATACCGATGGTACATTCGGTACCCTAATAAAAGTCAAGATGTTCATCATCATCATCAATTCAGCAATAGGACATCCACTGCTGGACACAGACCTCAATTGACTTCCACATGGGCCGGATAGAGGCGACCCGCATCCAGCGAGTCCCCGCAACCCTAACCAGGTCATCTAGCCACCTCGCGGGTGGTCTTTCCATGCCGCGCTTGCCGGTACGTGGTCTCAACTCGCAAACTTTTCAGCCCCAACGGCCATCGGTTCTTCGAACTATGTGCCCTGCCCATTGCCACTTTCAGTATGCTTATCCTGTGTAGTCAATATTTTACACGAAATAAAATCCCACTCGGCATGCCATTGGCCAGTCATGATAACGTGTTATTTAATTAGTTTAATTTACATTTTGTCATTGAGAGAGTTAAGCATTCAGTCATACAAACAAGTCATAAAAAACCTCCGTCATGAGCCGAGCAAGCCCAAATTAAAAAAAATCACTGATTTTTTTTGCTGCAGACGCCAAGTCACATGATTTGATTTAAAGTTCATGATTTAATTTAAGCATAAATGTACTCGTATATATACGCTGATATATTAATATTGTTTATAAACATATTACGCAGTATTATTAGTATAGAGACTCGTGCCTGCAGTCAAATTGTGCAATACAGTTTTGCAGCGAACAATTTTAGAAATAAAAATTATGTACTTTGTTTAATAAATAAATAAGAGTTTGTCACTTCGGTCCATTCTTACGTAGCTGATTCATAAGATACTAGAAGGTTCCGGCAACTTTGTCAGCGGAGGAAAATAATATCATAACCCTCTTTTTTTTCTTCAGCTTAGTCTGGAGAGTATCCTTTAAACATCGTTATATGCCCAGCTTCAAGTGTAACAAACATATTTCAAATCCGTTTAGCCGTTTTGGCGTGATGAAGCCACAACGACATATTCAAATATCTATACTTATTTTATTGTTTAGGGTTCCGTACCCAAAGGGTAAAACGGGACCCTATTACTGAGACTCCTCTGTCCGTCTGTCTGTCCGTCTATCACCAGGCTACAATCTCATGAACCTCTAACAATAAATACTAAAAACAGAATAAAATAAATATTTAAGGGGGGCTCCCATACAACAAACGTAATTTTTTTGGCGTTTTAGGTCGGCTGTATTTCATGAACCGTGACAGTTAGACGGTTGAAATTTTCACAGATGCCGTATTTCTGTTGCTACTTTAACAATAAACACTAAAAACAAAATTATTTTATGTCTGTCTGTCTGTCTATATATGTCAATAACTAATATAAAATGACCGAACACCGCGTACATTTTGCTTAGGAGTATAGCTCTGCTAACACCGAATTTTCATAGATAAGGCAGTTTGTAGAGTATATTTTGTACGGAACCCTAAGTGCGCGAGTCCGACTCACACTTTGCCGGTTATTTCAAACGCGATATAGTAGCTACGGGTCGCAGTTCTTTTGAATAAAAACATGTATACCAATACAGAACTTGTATTTAATCAAATATTTCGCTTTAGATATTGCCCTTATATAAATCTCTAAAAGTCGCCAATAATAGTCGGGATGATCGACATCTTTTATTAAAAGATACATCTAATGCCCTCACGTTTGAGCCAAGGACCAAAGCAACAAATGTTTCTCAGCGTATGTCATTAACCGATAAATTATACTAAGCCTTACTTTATAGACGATATGATTCAAAATGAACCAAAGCAGAGCCTCCGACAAAACTATACAAAGCCTATAATGACCGTAAAACATGTAGCAATATGTACTCTATTTAATCGAAAGTAGGGTGCAGTATAATGTGAATAATGCTCACTCAAGGAAAATGTTTTCATTGTAAAGAAAAATAACGTTCGGAAAACATGGCCGTTCGATTTACGCGCGGGGAGGGCCCTGCCGCGTCTCTGGGAGGTTCTACAGTAAAACATACAATAACAAAGTTATAAGTCGACTTTTCTTGCAACTAAGTTATAGCAAAAAATCATAAGATATAGGGATGTTGGATGATCAACTTATATCAGATCTTGATAAAACTAGCATAATAAGGAACTATGTTAAAATGTTCAGTGCGATATCTTGCGTGTAGCTTTTGGTGTCGTACAAACAGCTTGCATACTCGTCTCCTGTCCCACGTTTTCGTTTACTGATGGTCACAGGGGACGCGCAAATCGCCATAAAAACCTCGGGCACCCTTTCATTTCATAACAGTCTCATACGTCGTACAAACAGCTTGTATACTCGTCTCCTGTCCCACGTTTTTCTGAGTGATTGCCACCGCGCGTCCCTCGGCTCTCTGAATGATAGTCACTGGCCGTCGCCGGGTGCGCGGAACTCAATTTACTAGAAAATCATTCAAACGGTGGCCGTGTGTAAGGGTTCCCTGGTTGTGGTTATATGGTAGGTATCTAAGTATCTCTATCAATATTGAAGCGATATTAAGCAATTGATTAAGTTGTAAGAAAACTGGGTGCTAGCTACTTGTAAAAAAAAGTATAACACTCTTGATTACGAACAATGCCATTTCGTTCGCAGAGGAAGAAAAGATCATAACTCTCTTTTAGCTTTAGCTTAGTCGGGATAAAAGTATCTTTTAACCATCCGTGAATACCTAGCTATCCGTGTACGAAAAATAGTTGAAATCCGTTTAGCCATTTTGGCATGATAAAGCCACACCACAACGAAACTTACAAAGATACAAAGTATACGTGTCGTTGCGCCTTCACCACGCCAAATCGGCTAAACAGATTTCAGGGTGATTATTTGAGCGTTTTAACTGCCTCATTAGTCTGTTCGCAATATTAACCAATTCATAAAAGCAATCAACCTTATTTTTGATAATAATTGTAAAAAGCCACGACTTCTACAATACAACCGAAAATGGCGCCACAACTCATAAGAAATTCGTCAAAATTGGGGAAAGACTAATGAGACGGTTAAAATGCTCAAATAATCACCCCTCAACTATTTTTCGTACACGGATAGCTGGGTATCTATAGATATAGGGACTTTTTACCCGACTGTTTTGAACAAAAAAAGAGAGGTAATGACTTTTTCTCCTCCGCAAAAGAAGTAGCGGGCACTTTCTAGTATGCAGTATAATAATTTATAACTATAAAAATGAACTTTGTTTTGTTGCTTATTTAGAGGCATACATCAAATACCTACATCTGTTTCACTCAAACAACTTGTTTCACTTAAACAACGGGAACGCTTCCGAAAAAGCTAAACTGCAACATCTGTAAGCTCCCACTATCCTGACTAGGATCATTAATATCAATAAGATGAAACCTTTTTGCTAACGGTACAAAAGCTCTACGGTGATTTATCGTCGTAGAGGGTTTAAGCAGTAGCATTGCTACGCCGTAGCGCGCCAGCTCGTAGCGCATAGTGATTCTGTTGAAATCAATTAATTCAGTGACTTCAAAAACGTGATTTGAAGGGACCTTTATCGGAATCTCTAACTTCTTTTGTCCTAGAGCATCCTGTATATGTAGTTTGGACAATCCCTGGATCCCGGGATTGGACGCCCTATAGTTTGTCCTAATGTATCGTTTGTCCTAAGGCATTTTTCTTATGAAACTGTAAACTTTTCAGGATTGTTACAAAACAAATCTAACCTAATCTATACGATGATCTTTTAAAAAATCCTGAAGTAGTTACGGTTTCTGAAATAAATGCGTTAGGACAAACGATACATTAAGACAAACGACATTAGGGATACCGAAGGAGATCCGATTTGAAGTTTAGTTGCATTGTTTTGTGTGTTGATTTGTGTGAGATTGTCCCTAATATTCTTTTAATATATATATATTTTTAATATACCTTTTAACAGCCTGCCTTACCCGTCTCAGAATTGTACTGTGTATGTTCATAACCTTCACAGTATCATTGTTTAATGGTAGCTGTGATGAACAAAAGAATAAACATGTGTTGCGACATATCTGTCACTTTTATTGCTACACTAGCTTTCGCGACTTCGTCCGCCTTAAAGCCATTTATCCCGGATAAGGGTATAATTTTCCGTAATAAAAAGCTTATGTCCTTCCCCTGGACTCAATTCGAATCCGTTCAGCGATTTAAGCGTGATGAGGTAACTATACAGACAGACACACTATCACATTTATAATATTAGTATGGATAATGGATACTATTTGATGCTAACTGTACAGTCAAGGGCACTAAGTAAACACCACAAAACGTCATAATTATATATCCAAACCTACTACGACAATAAAATTGATGGGTAGATCTTTTGAAACATTTGGCGAGTGTTTATCTTTCCCTTGACTGTACAATGAGATGAACAATACGGGTAAAAAAGCTTTGTATTGGCAAAAAAAACTGGAACCCACGTCAACCTACCTCACGGGCTGTCGCCTCGTCTGTGGGCCACCTTTGCCTGACTCCACCAACTTTTGGGTCGACTAATATATACCACTTATTTTTAGGGCTCCGTAGCCAAAATAGCAAAAACGCAGACCCTAAAATTTCATCATATCCGTCTGTATGTCACAGGAATTTTACTCAAAAAGTATAGTAGTTTTCCTGTAACAGGATGTATATGTATATTATAGAAATTTAGAGTATAGGTGTCTTGTATAAGCCACTAATTAGTTTAGAAGATCAATAACAAATATGAATATTACTAGGGGGGACACTCCATACATGTAACAGATATCGAGCTTTCTTAGTAAACATCAACGTGTGACACATTATTTTGACAGTTCTTCTTAAAACATTTAAATTTGTCTAAGAACCTAAATAAAAGCGATAAAAAAGGTTTTGTTATGAATTCACAATTAAGATGCCTGCGTAGATACTTCAAGGATTTTATATTTTATATAACAGGCTTCTAGTAAATATTATAACCACCTCAGTGTGTCTCCTATCTTTTCCCGTAGCCCGCACAATAAAGAACGCTCTCCGGTCAAAACAGAATCAACAAACATCCAAGCTCATTGTTCTTGTAAAAATATCTCAATCGACGCGAGCGTAATGCTCGGCAAACATTTGCCGGGCGCGCCAATATTTGTACAATGTTCGACCTAACTTAATCAGGGTTCCAATGTCTCAGCGCTGAAAAATTTCACAAAAATATTTAGACAAAGAATTACAACCAATAAAGTGAAAGGACACGCGCGAATCAAAACTAATTAAAACATCAATTGTATGTTTTATCTAACATTATCTTAGAGCATTTTAGCGCCACTAATTTTTCTCATCTTGACGTAAAAAGCATAATGCAAAAAGTGATAGTCAGATTGTTTCGTGGCGTATTAATCTACAATAAAGCATTATTAAACTGTAATTTCCATTTTTTTTTTGGTCACCGTTTATAATCATAAAACAGGTAACGCAGTGGTCATTAATGCCCCCACTTTAATATGGAAAAAAATCCGCTGCGACCACCTTTTTACGGCTATAATGAGCAATGTATGACTTCGTTTATAGAATCCATAAATCGGTTACGGAACTTATGCCTGGCATGTTAATTTTATAAGTCTCTTTTTGTATATAGCTTATTTATTTGAAAAACTAAAGTTGTTAATGAAAAGATAATGATCCATTTAACTAAACTAATGAAGATGACAAGCTGTGTCAATACCGAACATTTATTTCATAGAGGGGTGAGGTAAACACGTACAGCACACTACGGAAATATTCCTTTTTCTACAAACAAACACAATTAAAAGAAATCGCCGAAGTACAAACAAAAACACACTGACAATTGACAGTATAAAGTAACCGGAGATTTCGCGATTACTTTGGCAGAGGGGAATGTATTCGTCTGGCATCTCTAGTGTTTAAATAAATACTCTGATATATTATAATCCTTTCTTAGTATAACCTATTATTTATACCAAATATATTAGTTGTATTTGCTAAAGCTGACACTCGAAATAGTTATTTTATAAGTAGACGACACAGATACTTTTAAAGATCATATTTAAGCAACCGTCTGGCATATTGATTGAGACAGCTTGGTGTGTTTGGTCGACTATTTTTAAATCGCCGGCAAAAAAGAGGCATGTTATAAGATTGAAGTGTGTTTGTGCGTCTGTGCGTTTATGTACATACGTAGTAATATTGGGGTGCCATCGGGAAAACTCGGATGTAAGATTGGTTCCGAAGTATCAATAAGTTATCGTATGGTGTTCGTGTTTTATGTTATGGCCTATGAAACATTATTATTAGTTAATTACCAAAGAGTGAAGATTTGACATTAATGTATACTTCTATAGGTACTATTTATTATAATTTTGTAAAAATGTAATGTCTCTAAATTGAAGATATCTTCAAAAACATATTGTAACGGATTATTTGGAGGTCACTAAATTGTTGTTTTTTTTATATGTTTTGTATGTTTGTATGTGACGTTGTGGCTTCATCACGCCAAATCGGCTAAATAAATTTCAACTATTTCTGGCGCACAGGTAGCTGGGCATCAACAGATGGTTATAGGATACTTTTTAGCCGACTACGCTGTCAAAAAAAGAGGGGCTATGGCTTTTTCTCCTCCGAGAACGAAGTGGCACCTTCTTGATATCCCTATATAAATGAAGTCATTAGAAACTGAAGAAGCAGATATACACACGATACTTTGTGCCGCCCTGGAGTAGGTACCATGAAAAATGCTGTCTATTTTTTATAAAAAAAAGTGACGCTTCTAAGCCTTATACTTTGCCGTCTCTAAAAATGTTCCGCCGGAGCCCCTAGTACCCCAAGTGTAATTACTAAATTGTTGAATAAAACCCGATTGCTGTGCGCTTTCAGAGAGGCAAATACACCAAAAGTTAACAACTAAGTCAAGTGCTAATAAACATTCGTACTCGTAATGACGAGGTCTGTTACGGTGTAACTATCGCCAAACAAAGGCTCCGGCTATAACACAAATAACCGCTAACAAGCCCGTAATCCACGCCAATCTCAACCTAACTACAACGAGCGCAAAGTTTTAATTGCCTCCCGTGTAACCTTCACTTTACAACGCCAGCCGTTACTGTGACAATACGGACAGTGTATCTTTAACGTTACGGTACAATTCACCATGAACTTTACGTGACGTTCTGATGTTACACCGAACTTACTGTTAAACTCTCGAATTTCAACTTTAAAGGAAGCGTGCACAAGTTGATTTCAGTTGCGTTTCAACAGGTAACAGACGGTAATTGCGTATGTTGTGTAATGGACGCTGTTGGTGGAAGTTACGGTGTGTTTTGGCGCACTAGGGCCGTAATGGCGGCGGGTCCCATTAAAGTTGCATGTCTGTCCGTTCGTATTGCGACGGACCCCGTTTGTGCACATTACTTCGTTAGATGAGTTTCGAAATGTGAGAAAATTTAATTAGTGTGTGATATCTGTTGATGAGAATATCATGTGATTTGCGCGCTTGCTGAAAGTATGATATTTCTGTCAAAGTTAATAACAGTAAATAAGTAACTACTATACTCGTACGATATGGAAACTTAAGAAATCCTTTAAAAAAACCGGCCAAGTGCGAGTCAGACTCGCGCACCGAGGTTTCCGTACAAAATATACGCTACAAATGGCCGTATCTATGAAAACCCAGTGTAAACAGAGCCCTATTCCTAAGTAAAATGTAGGTACGCGTTGGTCGATCATTTTATATTGCTTACTGATATAGACAGGCATCATCTTAGTATTTGCTCTTATAGTGGCAACAGAAAGCCATTATATGTAGAAATTTGAACCATCTAGGTATCCCGATTCATGAGATACAGCCTGGTGACAGACAGACAGACAGAGAGACAGACAGATGGACAGCGAAGTCTTAGCAATACGATCCCGTTTCACGCTTTGGGTACGGAAGCCTAAAAACTCTGTCAAGGAAATTTAGTGATAGCCTATATTTAGCACGGGTTAATGATCATTACAGCGATATTTTATGCCTATTACATTCATTTAAATCAACTTTCGCTGTTGTCGATCGTTGGCGAATAGCTTTAGATATTAACGTACTGTTGATTGAGGTACTACAAGCCCCGATCCATAAGTCAGAGCAGTGTTTAAGGTTATCAAGTTTGTAAGGAAATATGTTTTTCTATAAAAATAATACCGTTTAAAACTAGCGTCATAATAGTTCCAGTTAAAATGTACAAAAATATTATAAAATAACAAAAGTAACATGTAAGAAAACCAGTTTTATTACCAGAAGAAATTATAATTGATTGTTTTTTTTTAAAAAAGCGATTACGAATTCAACTGTGGTAAAAAGGGACATTACTTGGGAAAAGGACACGGCATAGCTATATGCTGACAGTTCTGCTTCGAACCCATGACTCAATAAGTGCAGTTGGAGGCTACAATTTGACTTCGATAATTGTTTTAAAAGCCTTTTTTCTACAGTAAAAGTCTTGCAGAATTTGTGTTACAAAATGAAAATAAACTCCAAAAAAATTTAATATTTTTGTTACCATTGCTTAGTCGTATGATCTAAGTATATAATAGATATCAAAATAAATTTGACAGTCGTTTAGTGCTAGACGAACTCTTCTGTATCGGGACTACAGGTCTAACGCTTAACTGAGTCTGTCCCAGAGGTATGGGAGCGGTACGGGAGGGGTGACAAGTGACTCATATGTGTATAACCAGACAGTCAGTCACGTCACTTTTGAAGTTGGTGAAGAATGTGTTCTGATTCTTAATGTTGAAGATAGATTGGATTTCTTTTTTGCGAGATGGTTTGTTGCAATTGATATTAGCATCTTGTATACGTATTCCGATAAATTTATAAAGCGAATACGGTGACACTAACCCTGGCGTCGTTGGTATAGTCGGGCTATAATTTAATAATTTTCTGTGCATAAAGACCTTTATATAACGTACAAAGATTTCACACAAGTGCATAATTAAGTAAATGGATGCTTACATTTTTCCTAACCGTAAGAACGATAGTAGATAGGTAGGGGAGGTGGGGGCTGCAAGTGCCGATTTTCCAATAACATGGAATTTCATTATGAAAATGATAGGATGAATTTTCGATATATGGAAATATCAAAGAGTTGTCTATCGGTTTTTGTAATATTATAGTGATTTGGGCCAATATCTCAGTAGTTCGTTTTTTACAGATTTTTTTGGACAAATTTCGGAGTGGAACTTTCAGCCCCGCTTTGGGGTCAGTTGTTCCACACGTGAGGCAAATTGTTCCGCTTAGATTATGAAAATATAATGTGAGAATAAAATGGGTTTTTGTAACTAAAAAAATCATTAAATAGATTTATAACATGTTTTATATTATAATTTCTCTCAGATGCATAATGGAACTTAAAAAAAAACAAAAAAAAAACCTTAAACCTCCAAATAACCATTTCTTTTAAATTTTAAGTCATATTTGATATTCATCAGGTTATAAATTTAGTAAGATACATAAGTAACTTTTAATAAATAACATAACGGTAATCTTCAGATAAACTTGTTATCAAATTAACTAATAATTGAGGTCCATCAACTGACAGGGACAGATTTATGAAATGTATAATACATAACATTTCATAAATCTGTCAGACTTATAACTGAACTTTAAAAACAACAAAAAAAACCGCCTGTTTGAGCTACTATCCTCTTTGGCTTCAATGCCGTCGTGACTCCAGTCTCGTTCAGGTTCCAGGTTCTGGACGGAGTCAACATATGTTTAAGTAGAATATCTGTCACCCAGCTTAGTGAAAAATTCATTCACGTTATATTTATTGAATGCTGATGCACGTCCAAGGCTGGTCGCTTCTGGGGTTCTTATCGATAATAATGGGTTCCTCTTTATAAATCTAGTGAACCAGTCAGCACCAGCATCACAATGTTGGTGCCATGAAGGGGGAATATTGTTCAAATTAAATTTTACAGCACATTCATATGCGAGTTTTCGCACCTCTCCTGGCAGTTAGCCGATGTATATTGAGGAACACCTTAAAATGAAGTCCACTAGATGTTTCTCCTGTTCCACAGTAAATACTGTCCTGCATTTATATCTTGTAGTAGGATCTTTACCGGCTTTCAATTTATTAACAAATCGACGTAGCGTCATGTGGCAAATATCCAGTTCTCTGGCAAATGTTTTTACTTTTTTTCCCTCATTAATAACATTTGTAGCTTGACGCAGTAATGTTTCGGAGGTTTTACTTCTATCTGACTTTCGTTTGTAGGTACGCATCCTAAATAATAATAAAATGGTCTTAAAATTATAGGTAACATTGAAGGTTCGTTGGGGTAAGTTGTTCCGCGGAACAGGCAGCCCCTCCGGGAGGGAACATCTAACCCCAAATTTATTTTTTTACAAATACTGCCAAACCACCAATTCAATAGAATGAATTCAAAAAAACACTTGAACTACAAGACACCTTACTAATGTCACTACAAAATAGGAAAGTTACATGTAAATCGGGCCATAATTAACCAAAATAGACTAAAAAGTTTAAACACGAAAAAATTAACGATGTGGTGTTTTACGAGCTCCGTGCACATCGCCACTCAGCCGCCGGCGCTGGAGTAACTCAGATGGCCACCAGCGCGTCGCGTCACCTGATGCTCAAACGGCATTCTTCTTTATCTCTTTTCTTTATAAAGTTATTGCCATCGGAACAACTTACCCCGGGAACTTGCAGCCCCGTCCTCCCCTACTCGAACCGGACCGCCGAACGCTCTTAATTTACTTACACCTCGCAACTTTGCACTTGCCGAAGTAACACGGTAGGTAAAACTACACTAAATCAACATGGATGTTCAAATACGTCACTATCCGACAGTTATCCCCATAGAAAACCCTCGCGATTGTCGTAAGACCGCGCGCGGGTGCCGATAAAACGCACGGACCCGGCCGCCGCGATTGCGCGGGGCAACCGACTTGTGCGGACGTGACCTGCCTCCAAGATAGCCGACTAAAAAGCTGCTAGAGCCCAACTGGATTTGTCATATTTTCGGCTAAGTTAGCAAAAACGGATTGTATTTTTGATTCTTAAATTTGTTGCTGTCAAAAAATTATCGAGAGTTAATTCAACCCGCAAATAATTCAATCACCTCTATTAGCCGAGCTATTTATGAAAAACTAGCATTAACGTGCATTTAGGACAGTGAATCATGGCCATTGACAGAGGAAGATAGAGAAATGTTGAAAGCATTTGAGATGTGGTGCTGGAGGACAATGGTAATGTAAAGAGAAAAAAAAATGAGAAGTACTAAGAATTGTAGAGGAGAAAAGATGCCTGGTATTAACCATTAAAACCAGAAGAAGGAATATGATAGGAGACTTGATACGACATGACGCGTTCTTTAAAAACAAATTAATATTATAACACAGAGTTCTCTAACCAACTGAGCTATCGCACCACGTCCGTGGCTTGAAATATTCGAATACAATTTAGTTAAGTAGCGCCCTCTGTATCTTACTTATGGTCTTAAAACATCACTGAGGGATTTTAAGGGAAGATAGGACCAGGAAGACCCAGGCGAACCTAATTTGCACAAGTAAAGGAGAAAGTTAATCATGTCAAGAAGTTAAGTGTCTGGCTGAAGGCAGAGAGCAGTGGCAGTTACTACACTGACACTCTTGTCGTATCCGAGCAAGTAGCTCTTAAGTTTAATGATCATTGTATGTACACCTGCCATCGCCCGTAGACATTAAAAACAATAATGTGACCTCAATTTTAACCCATGACCTGATCTATCTGTGCGCCAAGTTTCATCTAAATCCAATCGACGATAAACACGGATTGAGCCTTTCGGACCGTTCTGTCCGTTTCCCAAAACATCCGTTCCCAAAACATTCGTTCTCGTCAGTACCGTTTCCTTAATAATCCGTTTCCAGATATGTGTTTCCCAAAATTTGCTTCTCTCAAAAGTTACGTATGGCTTGATACACTTAATCCCGAAACGCCCGTTCCCTATCATTTGCTAAATAATCTGTTTCCTATAATATGTTTACCCCAAAAAATACGTTTGGTGTCATATCCGTATCCCAAAACAACCGATCCCAAAACATCAGTACCCGTCAAACATTGTAATCTTTGAACGGTTATTAAGTTAAAACAGGATTTCCTTACGGGTGTCATGAGAAACGAATCTTTTGGCATATGGATGCTATTGAGAAATGGTTATTTTGGTTTACATATATGTTAGGAGAAACGCGTCTTTTCGCAAATGGTCATTTAAGGAAACTGTCATTTTGGAACGGGTGTTTATGGAAACGGATAGCACGTTCCGAAACCGAATTGAGTATCAAACATCTAAACATTCAAACATCGAAATCTAAATATCATCACAAACTTTACATTAAGTAGGATTGTGGTGTTTACTGACTAGACAACATGCTTTGAAAATACAAACGACAGTTTTAATTTAACTGAGTGCGATGCAATAAAAAGTAAATAACTTAACTATGGACTAACTGGATTGCCCACCTAAGTGAAAACTGCAATTAAACTTTGCCAACAATTGCGATTCTACTCGTTGTAAGCAAGCTAAGTCCCCACGTGCTATCGGATATAATTTTAATTAAGGTCAACTGGGGTAACTGTCTATGGGACAACTGCGTCTTTGAGACATTTGACGGTATCCAAACACTTTTCAACTACTCCTAACTTCCCTGCTTAATGTTTAGCACTGTTGCTAATACAATGAGAGCGAGGGCTGATGTAAAGTGTTCCGTTTTTGATACGTCATCAAAAGACGCATTTATCCTATAGACGCGTTTGACCCAGTTGACTTAACTTGATGTTCGGTCAAATTTCGTCGAACAGAAATCTCGCCCAATGTTTCGCGATCGAACCCTATCGTCAAATTTTCAGTTACATTTTTTTATGATTGGACAACGGCTGCGGCGCGACGTGTCACGCATGTTCTCGCTGCGGTCCCTCGGCGTGTTCTACGTAGGTACCTACGTGTGATGTTATTTATTGTATGTTCGCAATTGACGGAAAGTAGGGTTGACACTAGTCGGAGTCTGTTTCTAAACTACTTCTCAATCCACACGAATTTAATCAATCTTCACCAATCTATTGCAGGTAAAGTGAAGTAGAATCGATGGACAGTGACATGCGGTCCATATAGGCATAAAAAAAAATTGCGTACCCTGAACGACTATGGCTCTATATAGGCACAGAGAAATTAAGTATCCTGAACCACCACGGCTCGATATAGGCACAGAGAAACTGCTTACCCTGAACGACCATGGCTTCATTTAAGCACGGATACACTGCCTACCCTGAAAGACCATGGTTCCATATAGACACAGAGAAACTGCCTGCCCTTAACGACTCTGGCTCCATATAGGTACAGAGACACTGCTTACCATGAACGATCATGGATTTATATAGGCACAGCGATATGCCTATCTTGGCCAAAAACCCTGTGCAAGCCGCTGCCGATGACCAATGCGGCATAAAGGTTCTTGAGTGGCAACCACGTACAGGACGATGCAGCATAGGCAGGCCCCCAACTAGATGACCCGACGATCTGGTCACGATTACGCGAAGCCGTTGGCTGAAGTTGATGGGAGTTTATTGTTTTTTTATGCAACAATACCGAAAGAGCTTGACATTATTTGTAGCAGAGAGATAGAATACGAGCCTAACCTTAGTCAAATCTCTTGCCCATCCGAGCAAAGCAGCGGAAAAGCCTAGCAACTAATAATTATGATTTCTCGGAAAACTCCTCGAATCCTCCGTACACTCATAAAATAACACTCCATCATAATCGAAACAAAAATAATTTCGTACCAAATAGGCAGGTGAAATTCCATCGTCCGGGGGCGCCATCCATCAACAGACATTATCTAACTTAACGATTCCCGTAAACAGCATAAAAACCTCCAATGACACACGATCTGACTGCCGATTATACATCTTATACACATCGACACAGAGTGCAGCTTGACGTATTGGGGGCTGAAGAGCAATATTTCATTGGGCGCAAAGAAACGCCTCATCATCGTCGGAAAATAATTAATGTTCATACATTCTGGGAGGTAAGTGGTCGAGTATTAGAAATCGTTTCATGGACGAAATACGTAAGGGTCTGAATACGATTTTTTTATCTAAAAACATAGATATTATATACAAGCTTTTGTCCGCGACTTTATTCAGATATAGCATTCGCAAAAGGTGCATGAGCGTTGAACGTAACGATGATACACTATAATATGACCCCTAGACACGTATAGATTATTTGTTTTTATAGGTCTCGCTCTTGGCTACGTTTTCCTATGTCAGTTGCGACAACCTTCTTGACGGGCCAATATATTTAGACCTGTAATCTGGAACATGTATCACTACTTCACGTGTCGTCACATTAGGGACAAACTGAAGGCGGTCGAATTTAAGAATGTCACCCAAGGTACCTTGATTGTACAATGCGAATTTCACATTACGAAATGAGTTTTCATACAAATTCACTGCTCAAATTCCCATCGTGTCCATTCCCTTAGGGTCGAATTCCAAAAATCCTTCCAACACGTCTCATAGCAAAGCTATTTCGAATTTCAAGTATCGAATCACTGAAGGAAAGTTTCAGTGGTTAAGGCTGTGCGCTGTATGTTGATAGCTATGTCTCGTTACCATTTTACAACTATATCGTTTACGTACAGTCGCGGAATGTTCAGTTTCGTTACCTTGGAATCTTAATACCGTTACGTAGGGTTGAAAAGTGACGAACCTTTTCATTACCCAACTATAACTTTCACGTTCTATAAATTAGGTGATTCAAAGGCGACATAGATTGTTCTGCCGAAAGCCAACTGTGATAATGAAACAAACTACTCAGGCGCTCCCTTTGATGATCCTGGTGACATTCTCTACCCATCAATTCCCGTATTCTACTCTTATACTTCGAAAATCATCGGTTTACACTTTCTAGTCACTTCTAGAGTTGAACAGAACAGGGAACATGTCTCCAAAAAAACAACGGTTACATGTTTTCTGTATACATTGGATCAGACCTGATTCCAGCTGCAACTTTAGTTAGGTATTTGACTTTACTCGCCGGCGTAAAGATAGAGGTCTAGTACAAGTTCGCAAAGCATGTTAAAAAATAAGTTATTATAAACTGCATGTAAATATACGCATGTAAACACAACTTATAGAAACAACTAACCAAGACGTTATTGCGCGAAATACAAAAGTAACTATCGTCCTTTAATCTGACTTAAATATAATTGCACGTCTTCAGTCGTCTTAAAGTCAGCAACTTTGTTGATGGACTGAATAGAAGAACACTAAAGATGTTTTACTGTTGCTACAGAGCTGTATGTCCTTAGATGGAAACAAAAAGAAGAAATAGCATATTTTTCTTTTTCCGTGCCTACATAAGGACATATTAAAGCTTAAAAGCGATTGTAATCCTTTATTTACATAGGAACGCATATCTACTAAATCCCGAGTAATTTATAAGATGGCCGTACTCGGTAGCGAGAACTCGTATACCGTATACAGGACGGCGCCGTCAACCGAGTACAGTCTACCCGCTAATAACTACACGTTATGATTACTTTATCATCATCATTACAGCCATAGGACGTCCACTGCTGGACAGACTTCCTAAATAGATTTCCACATTGGCCGTATAAAGGCAATCAGTGTCCAGCGAGTCCCCGCAACCCTAACCAGGTCGTCCGATCACCTATTAGGTAGCCTTCCCACGCTGCGCTTGCGGGCACGTGGTCTCCACTCGGGAACCTTTCTGCCCCAACGGCCATCGGTTCTTCAAACTATGAGCCCTACCCATTGCCACTTCAGTTTGCTTACCCTGTTTGCTTGGTCGGTGACCTTGGTTCGTTTAGGAATCTCCTCATTTCTGATTCGATTTCGTAGACAAATTCCGAGCGTAGCCCTTTCCATAGCTCGCTGAGTGACTCTGAGCTTCCTTAAGAGACCCATAGTTAGTGACCACGTCTCGGCTCCATAGGTCATCTCCGGTTTACGCACTGGTTGAAGACTCGTAATAACTTTATGTACTCGAAGAATAATATGACTTTACAGCCATTACATTCTAACGCTATTTACCTAGTTAAGACTTGTTATATAATCAAGGATTTCTAACATTATATTGTGGTTTTATATTCCAATAACTCGTACGAAATAACATGACAGCAAAAGAACGGAATACCAATACCATTCTAACGAACGTAACCCCAAAAACTATGACTTGCATCTCTACAAATTGACAATGAATAGCCATTTTACAGGCAAAAAAATAGGTATGTCTATACACGGTGGAAACGGGTAACCTGACTGTCTGACTGGATTACGTAGGTATAAGGTTCAGTTAATAAAAAAATCTGTAAAAAGTTTTTTTTAACTAATCTGTAACAAAATAAATATGTAACTTTTAAAGTTAAGAGAATAGAATATAACTATTCGATAAGAATTACCCTCAATAAAGAAAATTATTAGTATTATTACACAATAAACTCATTGTTAACTGGCCAAAAAACATGCAGGTACTGCTTCTCTGTATAAAAGTATCAAATAAGTGACCACATTACATTGTTTAAGGCGTGATAGTCAGAGATTTTGAGATTCATGAATATATAAAAATTAGAGATGAGCCGACTATGGATTTAGCCGACTAGCCGACTAATCGTCGCTGAAGTGACCGACTAATCGGCCGACTAGTCGGTCACGCCGATCACTGGTTTCGGCTTAGTTCCGGTGCAATCGGGAACGTTCAATCAATCAATCAAAATATTCTTTATTCAAGTAGGCCTAGTTACAAGCACTTTCGAAATGTCAGTTACATGAGAGTGAAGTGTTTGCTGGGAGAAATACAGTATGATCCAACATTTGCTGCAAGGATTAGGGAAACCCAGAAAAACCTAATCAGATCATTTAACATAAGTATAACATTATTGATAAAATCATCATTTTAAAAATTAAAATAATCAAAAAGATAAATCCCAAAAGGATTGTCAATTAAAAATAAATAATCGAGAATGTGTCTAGAATAAAATTCTAAATGTCAGAGTATATAAAACAATTAAGATTAAAATAATAATAATACCTTATGTATTCGTTAAAATAATTATTCATATACCTACATGACGCTATAATTTACATTAATCCCACGCGGCTTCATCATTTATGTAGTCTTGTGTGCTATAATAAGCTTTAGAAAATAATTTTCGTTTCACAATATTTTTGAATTTACCAATTGACAACTCAGTTATGCTGCTAGGAAGTTTATTATAAAATCTCACACAGTTACCCATGCATGACTGATCTCCTTATTTTATGGAGCCTAGTAGCAGGCACTGCGAGCTTATGCTTATTTCTAGTATTAATATTATGTATATCACAGTTCTTCTTAAAGTGGGTAATATTTTTATGAAGATACATAATATTCTCATAAATGTATTGACAATACACTGTCATTATATTAATGTCCTTAAACTTATTGCTAAGCGAGTCTCTTTGGTTAATTTTATATAGCGCACGAACAGCTCGCTTCTGCAGAACAAATATAGTATTAATGTCGGAAGCACTGCCCCATTGTAAGATGCCATACGACATAATACTGTGGAAATATCTGAAATACACTAATCGAGCCGTTATCACGTCTGTTAATTGACGAATCTTACTTACTGCAAAAGCTGCAGAACTCAGTCTATTCGAGAGATTAGCATTATGGGGACCCCATTGGAGCTTAGAATCTAATGTTATACCGAGAAAAACTGTACTATTAACTAGTTCCAGTTCCTCACCTTTAACCATAACGCTTGCTTGCTCGTGTTTTACGTTACTCGTGACAAACTTAACACATTTAGTCTTTTTCTCATTCAACAATAAATTATTAACATTAAACCAATTTACTACTTCACAGATAGCATTTTTTACGTCATTGTAGGATCGTTGATTTCGTACGACTTTGAATTTTTTGTTCGTTTTAGTTTCAGTTCGCTAGTATTGCCTCGTGCCACTCGCCATGTGTTCATGTTTTGACAAGTTCGTTTTGTTAACGTTTTAGTGATTTACTTGTAACACCAGCCGGCGCGTGTTTGTTATTATAGTAAAAGTATTAAGTTAAACAGTGAAATTATCTGATTGTTGTTGTAGACATACAAAAAACTTGAAGCAAATATTGGTAGTTTATTTCCTTTCCAGTAAGTCATAATGTGTCGAATATTCGGTATTTTTCGCTGACTAGTCGCCGACTATTCGCCGACTAAAAATGTAGCCTGATAGTGGGTTTTTCCGACTAGTCGGTACATCTATAATAAAAATAGTCAATATGTCAATAATAACGCGTTTTCTGACTACATGTTGTACCACTGTATATGCTCCAATTATATTCTACATTCAATAGTTAAAGTTGATCCGGTTAATCGTTTCCACCGTTTATAGGATATTTTTCATCACATCTCCCTGTTTCTAACTTATCTGAACGACTCGTTCGTTTTTTAGGGTTCCGTAGCAAAAATGGCAAAAACAGAATCCTTATAGATTCGTCATGTCTGTCTGTCTGTCCGTCCGTATGTCACAGGCATTTTACTCAAAAACTAGAAGACGTACATTGATAAAATTTGGAGCATAGGTGTCGTGTGTAAACCTCTACTTAGTTTGATAGTTAAATAATATATATATATATATATTTCTAGGGCAATCAGTTTACAAAAAACAAAGTTGATGACAAATTACAACGAAGCGCCGATTTCTATAGAAAATACCGAATGGAGTACGTAGAAAACTTCGTGTATCTAGGAAAAGAACTATTTTTCAATCCATCAAACAACATAGACGAGATCGACAGAGGAATAAAGAAAACCTGGAATAAATTTTGGAGCATGAAAGAAATTCTAAAGAGTGGGAAGTCTACTTAGGCTGAAAAAGAAAATTATAGACTCATGCTTACTCCCCACCATGACATACGGCAGCCAAACCTGGAAATACACGACATGCCAAAGAGCTATAGAACGAAACATCATGAAAACAAAGCTCATAGATAGGATACGTCAAAGCGAAACAAGAGCGAAAACTAAAATAATCGATGCCCTGGAATATAGCCTCAAGTCAAATTGGAAATGGGCGGGGCACGTAGCAAGGATGCATGTGGAGAGGTGAACGAAAATCGCCACCCTGTGGACTGGACCAAGAGGCAAGAGGAGGATCGGTACACCCAAAGCAAGATGGTCAGACGACATTTGTAAAATAGCCAGCGACTGGCCTAAAGTCGCAAATAATAGAGAGAGATGGCAAGAGCTGGAGGAGGCCTGTACCCGAGAGAGGTCCAAACCAAGTAAATTTTAGCATAATTTAATTTTAATGTTATTTTTACAGTATTTTACTGGTTTCGGAATTAATGGCCTATTTATTTTATTTTATATTTCTAGGGGGAGCACTCATGAAAAAAATACGATATGATAAAAAACACTAACATAGCGTATGTCCCCGGCACTTACGTTCTTTTGCTAAGAAGCGCAGTTTTTTGGCAATAACTTAAAAACGGTGTTTGATAATGTTGAAAACAATTTTCGTTGGAAGTATTTATTAAGTTTTATATTTTATTTTGAACATACCGTTTAGAAAATAGAGGGGGGGGGGGGGCAATTTTTGCTCCTTTCGGAGCGAATATTTCGGAAAATGTTCACTGAATCAAAATTTTTTTTTTAGAAATCTCAAAGAGGTTGTAGAAAAACTGTCGTAATATGTGCCACACATTGATATTTGGTGAAAAAAAATGTTTTTCAGTTTCGGTTACATTTCATGAGCACCAGAGTCATGCCGTGCTTTGCCCGCCAGCTCTTTGTGATGTACAGTTTTTCGGCGACTTTTTTGACGAACGCAGTGGTTTCAATTCCATATCTGCAAGTGTTCTTTGGTAGTCGTTTTGGTCGTGTCACTCTCGATTGCTTTCCATTGCACAGTCTAAACATTATGTGGTAAAGTTTTGACTTAGACTCTCTACATATCCATTAAACTTAATATAAGCTTTTATATATATATGTAAAGTATATATATGTAAGTATATATATATGTAAAGGAACTCTAGGCATCAATAATATATATATATATATATATTATTGATATACTATTGACGGATATATATATTATATATATATATATATATTCTATTGATGCCTAGAGTCCCTTTACATCTTTGTAAGTATAGGTTCAGTTATAATCTAATGGACCCGGAGACAATATCATCATCTCCCTGTAAAGTGTGCCCAGATATTTGTCTGTTGCATTAATATTGCTATGAACTATAATGTCATCATCCAGATAGTAAATGTTTTTATGTTTATTGTATCAGACATGTGAAAGTGCCGATGAGGCCTCCCTTGCTGAATAAATTTTGACTTTTTTTTTGTTGAAAATGTTTTATCCAGGGGTAAAAATTTGTCCAAACATGGGTGGCCAGATTCCTAAAGAGCTATCTACGAGGCCTTCTTGTAAGATAAAGTATTGAATTTGAATCAGGTATCAGCCCGTACCGTGAACATTTGAAGCATAGATATCGTCACCGACTGTACAGTGCCCGGCCATGCGGCACCTTTGATCCGGCACGCCTTCGGACCTGGCTTGTTTAGGTATTTCGGCCTCGCCTCGCTTTGACGAGCAGCTGAGATTCCCAACGCTCTTATCCAAGGAGCGCTGTTTGATCATTCCTATTCCGGATTGTAATTTACATACATATTTTACAATAGTAGTCTTTTGTGAAATGTAGAATTCTACGTATTTGCTTGAGAACTTCATCGTTCGTTTCACTATGTATTATACTAACTCCTGGATCACCAAGTCTCGATCCCTTGGTTCTTAATTGAGGATATACCATTAAATACATCTACAGCCAAATATCAAATAACAAGTTAATTCGCATACAACATTTCCGAACGAAACTGTCTACCTAGAAAAATAAACACCGAGTCATAGATGACCAAGTCCACATACAGGCACAGTTAAGTGAGGACTTCGGGATGCAGGAGGGTATACGTGTACACTTACAATGGTCTTGGTGAATCAATTGAGCATTATAATGTTCGCGTGCAACCCAATACATATACGGTATAAATTATTCAATAAACATATTTTTTTACAACCTTAATTCACCATCAGTTAAGTTTAACAGTATCTTTGGAGTAACCAAGAAAACGGGCTTCTAATATGATATTTTTTGTTAATTAGGTTTTATCGGACGGAACAGTCAAAGTTTTAACCTACGCCACAAATTCAAACAAAGAGAGACCACTATTCAAAATTTATTTTACAAGAAAGTTTAAAAGTTTTGGACAGATTTTTGTGGGTCTAAAAGTTGATTGGAGAGATCAGTCAACAGTTTAAGCATTTACTCCTCACTCACATTGACACATCTTTGTCTAATTTGTTTAAAAAAGACCGAATTCAAAAGTTGCTCACATAAGTCGAGCCGTAGTTGTCAAACATGATTTGGCACTTCATTTCCCATTTCTTTTTCGTGAACAAGCCATGGAGTTGGCCAACGGCCAAGGAAGTCCTTTAAAGTCGTGTCACTTTCTGATATATTTTTGTGTGCTTTCGCCAAATATCGTTTAATTTATTTACGAATTGCTATGTTATTGTAAATCATTGTTATTTGAAAAAAATGCATTATTTTATTGATACAAATCGGTGTGTTAAGATCCCAAAGTTTATCTCGAATTTACGCAACAAAACCTTATCTTTTACGCCGCGCAAAAAAATAAAAGAGAAAAGCTTGTTTTGATAACCTTGTCAGTCAACCGCAGGGCTAATGAAAGTAATGGTTTTCCTCCAGATTTAAGAGTAAAAATCTGCTAAATATTCCAAGCGTTGTTTGTCGGTTTCGGAGCCAACGGGCGGAAGTAACCAGCGCGCGTGCGTCGCATAACTTAACGGAATGAGTCATTTTACCTCTGGACAAGATATAATAAGTGCTTGAAAAAAAACTATGCGTTTTGGTCTCGTTTTACAGCGACGGCGGCGGTCCTGTGGCTGTACGCTGTAGTGCTTTGTAAAGTCTATGTCATTCTCTAGCACCTTTTCCCCTTTCCTTCAAGGTACGCCAGGTTGAAGCATGACATCTTTAGTGTATAAGAACTTCCTTCCTCCCTTATTTTGTTGCTTCAAGATTATGGGCGTAACGAACATATTACAAGCGCAAGGTAATAAAAAAAAAATTCTATGCGATTAAGTCCCGCAGGCCCAGGTAGAGGTGGCAAGACGACTTGGACCTATTCCTTAGAAACTGGCCGGAAGAGGCATTAAATAGCGACCTATGGAAATCTATGGAAGAAGCCTTTCTCCAGCAGTGAGATACGCCTACAGGCTGGCGAAAAAAGCCTCGTTTTATTGTGTTATGATATTAATTATGTTTGGGCAGCACGCTGTCACGGAAAGCCATACTATAACATCAAGCAAGATAAAGCGCAACAACTAGTAACTGTCGGCCCACAAACACGGTCTACAACATTCTTAAAGAGAGCGGAGATCCTAAATAATTCGGGCCTTATCATTATCACACTGGCGATTTGCGAGCACGTTGCGAGCGAGGCGATTGCTAAACGAGCTTGCCACCTCTACGCGGCGCTATTACCGCGGCAGTCCAGCGAGATCGCCACGTGTGCGTAACCTCTCCACCAAAAGCACGCAGAGTTCAGTCTGCATTTTGAACAGTCCTGACGAGCAATGCTCATTAATCGCTTCAAAATCACGTTGAACTCGCTGCGTAACCGCGGTGAGCATACTGAGAGAACGGTTACTAATCGCGTCGCTTGAAAACTCGCTAATGTAGCCCTTGAACATGGGGAATTTTTAGCCGATCCACCTTTTGTTGGCATCGCCGCACCGTACGCCCGGCTAATCCAATTACCCGCCATTGTCCTGAACGACCGCAGCTGCTTCTTACGTTCAACGTTTCATATTTTTACGAGAATTTCTTACGAGGGTTTAATTATTTACTGGATAGCGTTCATTACAATGTTGTTAAGGAAAAACTGAAATGCGCAGACATTCTACGAAACATGTCGTACGACCTATAGAAGTTAAGTAAAGTGAACATGCGTGGATTTATTTATTACTACGCTAACTCAAATCAAATTTCAAATAGGTACGTTTAACAAGTGATTTAAATAGAAGACGTTTACCGTAAAATAAACGTTGACGTACTAGTAGACATCAGACTTGACATACCTGAAACAAATAAAATGAAACATTAGATAATTATATTTCGCTAAGTACAGTATTCATTGAAAAGGCGAAAAATTCATACTTGTCATACAACCATTAAAACTAAGGAAATATAAAACTTGATATATTTTAGATCTTACGAGTTAAGGTAATGCTCGTAACAGGCAGTCTTAGGTTTCAGCAGAATGCTAGTGCTTAGCCCATAAAAGCAGTGTATCACTGAGCTGCGAAGTGCGAACCTATTTGTTTTGTGGCAGCACAGACCGAATTTGTTTTAATTTTCGTTAGGTTTTTTAAATAATTTTATTGAATTTGTTAGTTTCCATTACCACTGTCTGTATATGTGTGCAGCGTGAGAAGGCCCAAAACAAGATGGACCGACAATCTGGTGAAGATCGCGGGAAACCGTTGGATGAGGAGGGCAAACGACTGATGTTACGGAAATCCTTGGAGAAGGCGTTTGTCCAGCAGTGGACATCCTTCGGCTGATCTGATTATTAAACCCCGACAAAAAAGAGGGGTATTATAACTTTAACGTGTCTGTGATTCGGTGTATCTGTGTATCTGTCTGTGGCATCGTAGCGCCCACACGGATGGAACGATTTGCGTGCGGTTTTTTAATGTCATAGATAATTCTATCCCGAATGTTCTTAGCTTTGTTTGATGAAAATCGGAGCACTAATTTTCTAAGATATTCAGCTTTTAGTGGAACAAGTCGGGGTGTTCTTAAAATTTTTAATTTTCTATAGTTAGAATGTTGTCTAAGTATGTGTAGCACATTAATAAATGTCTTATGTATCTATCTTAGCATCGTTTCTTCAAATTGGGGAGCACCGTCTGCAGCACCGAGACCAGATCATCAATTAAATACGTGAACCGAGGCGGCACTTGAACGGCGTCGAGCCGAGCGACTGGAGACAGCATTTATCAATCGGAGACCGCCTTATCGATAATTGGGCCGGCTCTAATTGCTGACGAGACCTCGTCGGGGCAGAGAGTGGATGAGACAGAGGCTTTGGATTTTGTACATTTAAGTCCAATCTAATTAGAACATGGAGAAGGAGGAAGAATGCGGAACTAGAAGACCAGATGGCTGAGCCAAACATTATCGGCGAGATTTAAGCACATAGACTTCGCTGGCTTGGCCATCATGAAAGGATGGCGGAAGATCTTGGAGTAAAACGTATGTGGGGCGTCCTCGAGGTCAACGGTCGGTTGGTCGTCCCAGATATCGCTGGGATGACGAGGTCGGAAGGGACTTGCGTGCGCTCCACGCCGATGACTGACCCGTGGTGGGCACTTGTATTTGAGGCGAAGACTCACTTTGGGTCGCTTCGCGAAGTGAGTAAGTAAGTCCAATCTACAACAACTCTGCAAGTAGACGCATCAAAAAATCAAAAAACACCGTCCTGAACTCTGGCTTAACACGTCTGCTGAATGCATCCAGAACGATGAGTCAAATTGTCCACTGATTGAATACCAAAAGATAGTTATCGAATACGAAGCAGACCGAAGAGGAGATGGCCGAATGACCTGAACTTATTTTAGGACGCGTGGTCGCAGCTTGCGCTTCACCGGGACAAGTGGCGAAAAAAGAGCGTCCTTTGCCCAGTAGTGGGACACAAATATAAGCCAATAAAAAAATTAAAAAATTCAAACTGAGCAGTCACACGAGATAACTTAGGTAAGGTCGTTTAGATTTCTGACGATAGTTATATTATAATGTATTCAAAACACGTAGCAGAACTAAACTTAATTACGTATAATGTTTCGCTAAAAATTTCGAAACGTCAGGGAGAAAACTTTTGGTGCCGATGGCGAAGGGTTCCGTACGTCCTTTATACTCTTTAATTTTCAACTGGAATTTATAAGTATTACTTTGTTTTTATAGCACCTACAGTTAGTGTAGATGTAATTCTTCGAGTTCCATTGGCATCCTTTGGGTGCGGACTCCCTAAAAACATTATTGACATATATTCCTTATTCCTTGTCACAAGTAGAATAACGAATTTCTGTTAAATTATTCATTGCTTTTGAATAAAACCGTTATGTAACGTTTTAACAAATTTATGTTGTATCTGACGAATACTCTGTGGGCAATACTTGTCGACGCGCGGAGATTGGCTCACTAGGCCGGGATCAACACCACCAATATAAACCGCTAATAACACTCGCACCGATTTCCATTACTGATAAAACCCCATTAGACGACCAATCCGACCTGCCATCGGCGCGACTTTCTTGACAATATTTGAGGTAGGTTCATTGCACATAAATCATAATGTAAGTATAATAAAATACTATGAAGTAACTAGTTATCTTTATCCGTAGGTTCGACAAGATTGATTTTCCAATCAATCTATACAGGGCGTCCCACGGCCATGCCACATGGAGGGAAAGTCCCTTAAATATTGTAGATAGAACATTTTACTGAAAGAAGACATTATTTTAATTTCAAAAACAATTTTAACTGCATTCGTAGATTTTTGAATAATTACACGTTTGAACCGGGAATCGAACCCGCTACACGAAAAAAAATCATCCTGTAGCTTTATCATACCAATCGAAAGGGTTCATCAGAAGGATTATTTTTTGCTAAATAACATAGCGTCAGAAATAAAAGGAAGACCATTAATTTTAACATTTGATGTGGAATTTCGTTCAGATTAATGAAGAGCTACTAACATTGCCGTAAGGACATACAACTGAAATTATCATAAGTACCTATTACTAATCAATGTACCCACTTGAGAAATATGCATCATTTTCCTATTATAATTTAAGTGCATGATAAGATAAAATGATAAAGAGATACATCATTAGCAGGTTGTATGCAACAAATCGAGCCGTATCCTGAGCCGAAAGACGCGTAAATTATTTTGTTCATCGCAATGCGGCTGGCTGACTATAAAGAAATAATTCAAATGTGTTCCATTTTCAAATTTTTATTCTTTTGTTTCTGTGATTTTCATTGTGGAATTTTTGCATTGTATTGGGAATTTTTCACATAACCATGGCGTTTCAAAATAATTTTAACTTAATGGAAGCATACTTTTTGAGTCACAAAAATATAACATTAGCCTTACAATGGCACCGCGAAAGATATCCTGATAGAAATACGCCATCTCGATCTATTATGAAACGGTTGGTGGATAATCTGCTAAATTTGGGACGTTTCGATCATCGCGTACCACAACCGCGGCACCAAATGATGAACAATGACCATGAACTCGACATTTTGATTTACTTTGAGGCAAATCCTAAAAGTTCAGTGAGGGAAGGTGAAGAAGTAATGGGAATTTCGAAAAGCAAAATACACCGTGTACTGAAAAAATATAAATTCAAAAGTTACATTGAAGGGCGATTAGTGCAAAAATTACTGCCGGGTGATGATGAAAGACGACGTATTTTTTTCAATGAAATGGAGAGGTTCATCCGAGAGGATCAGTATTTTCTAAATAATATTATCTGGTCAGACGAGACAAACTTTAGCAATAATGGTATGTACAACCGACACAACAATCGCATTTGGTCCAGGGAGAATCCCTTACGTATCCGCGAGACTAATAATCAAGTGCGTTTTTCGTTCAACTGTTGGTGTGGGATTGTAAATAACCGGATCCTCTTAGTACATTTTTATGAAGGGCATTTGGATACGGACAGCTACTTAGAAATACTTGAGATTTTAAGAAATGTGATGAATAATCTTCCGGTTGCAGAACGACAAAACCTTATTTTTCAGCAAGATGGGGCTCCGGCTCATAACAGTAACAGAACAAAAGACTCAATGAACACTTTCGTTCCTGGATCGGGACAAAGGGACAAACAAAATGGCCGCCAAGATCCCCAGATCTAACCCCGTTAGATTTTTTTTTATGGGGTTATGTAAAAAATTTAGTTTACAAGAACACGTATGAAAGTGTCAACGAGCTACAAACAGAACTTAGGCGTATTATTCTAAATATCCACCACAGCAAGATCAAAAAAGCGTCAGGGAGTGAAATCATCAAAAGAGTGCAACTTCGTATTCAACAGGAGGGGAGACATTTTGAGCATTTGATAAATTGATTAATTTTGTATTAAAAAAGTTAAAATTCATGGTCTTCCTTTTATTTCTGACGCTATGTTATTTAGCAAAAAATAATCCTTCTGATGAACCCTTTCGATCGGTATGATAAAGCTACAGGGTGATTTTTGTTTCGTGTAGCGGGTTCGATTCCCGGTTCAGACGTGTAATTATTCAAAAATCTATGAATGCAGTTAAAATTGTTTTTGAAATTAAAATAATGTCTTCTTTCAGTAAAATATTCTATCTACAATATTTAAGGTACTTTCCCTCCATGTGGCATGGCCGTGGGACGCCCTGTATAATTATAAGAAACAATATTTCTACGTTCACACCTACAAGAACAATCAGCAAGATTTCATGATTATCGATTATACTCGTACCCTTTTTCCACTGATGTCAGTCACTGTGAAGTATTTTTTAGTTGAGAATGTTTGTTCAAATCCAAACCCTATTTCTTTAAGTGACACCCACGACTAATTAGTCGCATATTTTGTCTCTTCAGCCTCTTTCAAACTTATCATAATTAAGCAAGCGAATTCTTTGAACTTGAACCAGATATAAAACAAAATGTATAAACGATACATCTAATGTCTGCTTGCTGAATTTAAACATACATAGAACACGGTAGCAAGCATGTTAAAAATACCTAAAGTTGGCTTTGCCTGCGTGGCGTGTATTTTGTATAACCTCTGAAAATTGGGATTTTTCGGAACATAAAGGACGAGCATTGTATGTAAGTCTCTAGCATCTATTCTATGTATTAACAAATCACGTCCATCCATAGACAAGTTATCAAGTAAAAGAATAAACCAACAAACACACTTTCACATTTATAATAGAAGTAAGGATTCGCTACATTGCATGTTAGTATTTGTACAGTATTTACTCCACCACCACCACCACCACCGCACCCACAAAATTGTATCATTGTCTCGATATAATTATATTAGAGTGGCTAGGATTGGACTAAAGGTCAGCAGCGGGCGTCAAACGAAGTGTATTCAGGCTGTTTCATAATAACGATACATCCATGAGGCCACGGTGATTAAGCTTCAATTATTGCTGTCCTTATCTTTCAGTCTTAAGGCTTGACAAAATGGGTACACATCGGGGTAGTTCCGAATGATTTTTTACCATAAATCTTATACAAATGGCTCTAGAGTGGCATCAAGTCTAGAAACTGAGCTTTGATGGTTTAAAGATGGTGAGCGTTAACATTGCCTCTTATAATAAGGTGCTCTTACTAGTATGTTTTTTACCTACATTACTGTAAATTCTCCACTACCTTACTTATAAATTAAATACAAATTCAAACAATACAAACTCGGGTGCTACCGGTATTGATGTTATAATTGCAGAGGAAATTATCCCGTGGTATATGGTATTATAATAAATTATGTATTTAATTTTCATTTTCTTTATCCGTCTTTTACATATTTCTATCCCTAGGAAAGCACTTAAATACGACCAAGACTCGTTTATCTCGTCATTCATTCCGAATGTTACATCTTCCCAAACAACCACCTTACCACTCCAACTGTTTGCGTTAGAAACTTTGAACATTGCGTGTTACAGAAACTTGATAAAGCTATTTTCTAGAAAAAGAAGTATCTAAAACTACAGGTGAGCTCCCCCACACGAGCCCGTAAGTTGGCTCATAAATTAGCTGGGCTCGACTCCGTGGAGTCGACGAACTCACCCGAACTTTCCGGAAAAAACCCAAGACTGTGTGTGTAATGATGATGGAAGATAGCGGATGAGTTATTTTATCTCTTATCAGCTTCGGTTTATGACCACCGAGGCGATGGAAGTGCTTTGGTGAGGAGGATCTCTCCAACTGGGATCTGAGGCGCTCAATATTGATATTGCTCGAAAATATACTTCATATGTATACATGTTCATAATAAGTTACCAGATGAAGCTTGAAATTGCCCCAAAAAGTACTTAAAGAAGTCTCTAATGGCTAAGGCATATTATAGGGTAGAGGACTATTTAACAGACAAAAATACATGGCCCAAAACAGAAACCAAATAGTTTACTTCTACCGGAACACGGGTTCTTATAAGATGGCACATCAAACATTTATTCAAAAAAATGTGCTGTTTTTTCTTGTTATATTTTTTTTCGTAACTTTTGATATGTTTTCTTGGAGAACTACGCATTAAGTTTATACTTAAAATATGTATTTAGAATAGGCTAAGTACAAATATTGTAATAGATGAGTTTGTTGCCGGCTTTCTTCTCAACAGTTGCCTCCTCTTGGGAAATGCTGTAAAGTCAGACTTGTAAAAGTGCCCTTGCGGCCTACTTACAGAATAAATAAATAAATGAAGATCATTATTTCATTAATCAAAATGTTCGCAACGTACGAGGGTATGACGACAAATCTGAAACAAGTATTTCCAGTCAACTTAAACATTTCAGCTAATCAACACATAAAACTCAATCATTCAGAGACTTGACTATTTGATTGGAATTTGACTATTTCGAAACATTCGAATCGTGTCACAACAACTTCAACCTAACGTACTTTTTTTTATAATAATATATATCAAAGACAATCTTACACTAATCGACCTAGTCCCAAACTAAAGCAAAGCTTGGGCTATGGTAACTAGGCTAGTAGATAGTTAACATCCAAGACCCACGAACCAACATTCGTGCTCATCACGCAAACACTTGCCCTAGCCGGGATTCGAACCCGGGTCCGCTAGCTTCGTAGGCCGTTGTACAACCCACTGAGCCAAACGTGTCGTCATGTAGAACGAGTACAAGAAGACACTAAAGTGCGAGATTTTACACCGTTTTTTTTCCTTTAAAGCCAACAGTCTCGTTGCACTACTTTTATGAGACTAACGAAGCAAATTCACCGCGAATAAACTAAATTTAATACGAAATACCGGCAGACTTTATTCCATTATCGGCGGCGGATGGTACCTCCGCTACACCTCTGAGACACACTATCTTTGAGAAATGACCCTTAACTACTTCTCCTTAAGTTTCCCTTCCGTTTGTCTATGAAATTATACAACTTCACCTCATTCCAAATGCAGTCTCGACTGTGGAACAAAAGGTTGAAATTCGGCTGACTGCGAGTGAAATGTGGCGTGCGTAATGTCCATAAAGGTTAAGATTGGTATCTTTCGCGCCATTAGTGATACACTGGTGAATGAGTTCAGGTTTAAACTATAAGAACGGAAACTCATCCAACTTTAATAGCTGGGGTGGACAAGTCCCTTAACCATCTTGTGATATACAAAATCAATACTGTGGCAGAATGTAAAGACGGAAAAAACGCGGAGGTACAGTAGAATTAATATAAAGAGATATTTTAACTTTTAGATCTTTTTACAATCAAAATTATTTATTGCCACAACTTCTACAAAGAATTCCATAAACTAACATAAAAAAATTAAATACAATTACAGAATCGAAACCAGAAAGTGACATAATAACAATATTACAAAACAATAACTTAGACAAATATGAGGCAATGGGTCTTAGTCTCAGCGTGTGCTGGGCAAAAAAGTCCAGCTCTGATTTTCAGACTGAGCCCTTTGGTTGGGTCGGTCGCAAACCACAACATGCCCTGCATGTCTAATAAATGAAATTGGACGAAACGCTTGTACTTAAAGAACGACATGGGTTCTCGAAGGGGTCCAGACTTTTGCTGCTACGAATTGTAAACTTCTCCTGAAGAATGCCATCTTGTGCTTAGGTATGCTAAATTTAGTGCATCTTCTTAGCGACTTGCCGCGTGTGTCCTTACGCCATCGACAATGCAATAAGCTGTTATAGTGTTATCTAACCGTGCGATATCATAGGCCTACAGTGCCCACATATGTGCCTAGTAAGTACTTTTTGTCAATTAACTTCTTCGCGGTGTTATCGAGGTTTAAAGGATTTAAGCCAAGGGCTTGATGAGGGGGGCTTGGGGATGGTCGCGGCGCGGCGAGACGCTCGCGTGCTGCTGAAATAGCGGCAAGACACGCACGCTGCAGCCTGCAATCTAGTATTCTAGTAACGTTGGTTTAAAATTAGTGCGATAATTTCACGTGCTTGCAAAAGTAATCTACGTCTGTCGACCAGTTTGGCTCAGCGAGAGTAACGTTGTCTGCGAAGCTGGAGGTGCTTGGTTCAAATCCCGGTAAGGGCAAATATTTGTGTGATGAGTGTAAATATTTGTTCCTGAGTCTTGGATGTTTTCTATGTATATAAGAATATATATCTATTAAATATATCGTCGTCTAGTACCCATAATACAAGCCTTATTGAGCTTACCATGGGACTAGTTTGATTTATGTAAAATTGTCCTGTAATATTTATTTATTATTATTATAATTATCTACTTATCCTCGCTGCGTCTTTCGATGTATCGTCACTACTCAAGAACTCGACGCCCTGCCCATTGCCACTAAGTTTTTCTCTCCTTGGAGCTATGTCATGTTACCCTGGTTTTTTGATTTTTGATTCGATCTCGCAAAGAAACTCCGAGCCTATAGCCTTTTGCCATTGCTCTCTGACTAACCTTGAGCCTTCAGTGCCCTGTAGGATAGTATAACGAAGAATGAGTGGTCAAACCCAATTAATCGGGATATTTGCTAATTGAATTAAGAAATCCATAATATAGTTCACTAAAATCATATCGCAACTCAACAAACGGGGCTTAATCACGTATAAATATGATTTTATTTACCTTTCGTTGGTAATTCGAAATTTCAACCGAGAAAACGGTTTCAAACTTTCGTCGTCGTAGAATCTAGTTATTAGTAAATGTAAACAGCATCAAACATCATCCGATGAAGTGCCAGATGTAGTCGTGAGTGTAGTTTGTCGGTATAGTGATAACCTTAGTGGTCAAATGAATAATCAAGACCAAGCGAAAAAGTGAAAATAGTGTAAGTTTAAATCAATAGTTTACTAAAAGTACAAATTTCAAAAAACGAATAATTCAATGTATGGGTGACCGCGAGCCCTAGATAATGCAATCTTGTTAATAAATTTGGACTTTATTTTGTTGTTAATTTTTTAGGTCTTCTCTCTTAGAGCAGATGAATACAGTAAGGCAAGCCGATGAGAATCGGGGTCTATTAACGCCACGCCCCTCATGTGGATCTTAATTAATGTGTTTAAAACGCGACCATTATAGGTCGTTAATAATATTGCTTCAACAAAAATATCGATCTCAAAGCAAGCATCTTTTTTGTCAAAATTTAGTTTGAGTGAAAATAAAACATCAGTCAGCTACGTTATGATATGAATAAATTATACGACCGCTACCAGCTGTGTTTTCAGCTCAAACAAAGTACTAAAACCATTAACTAAAGCCATTAGTGTGAAAAATCTGCGGCATCACCGGAATGGTCAATTTGGAACCATATCCATTTGCAAACTCGGAGTTATAACAAACGGCGGCGCCGTATCAGCGTATTCCAGTTATGTTCAAAAATTTTACACTCAGAACTAAATAATCTGTAGAGTACAGAAAATATATTCTAAAAATACAAAGACCGGATTTGAACCAGTGCCTTGTGCCTTGACGGAGCGCAAGCTCTGCCAATAAGGGTTTTCTAAAATGGTAATATCCCCCGTTGGCGCCACCGTGACGTAAGGTTCAATTGACAAGAAGTGTCAAAATCTTGTAATGTGATTGGTGGATGTTGACATTTCTTGTCAGTTAGGCCTTACGTCATGGTGGGGTCAACTAGTGATATTGCCATTTTAGAAAACCCTCACTGAGCTACTGAGCCCAGTCAGCTTGTCTTCAAAATTTTGTCACTAGTTGTAACAAGATCTTTTTGCATTTTTAACCGGCTTTTCTGCCAGAAACAGCAGTTTCTGCAGTACAGAAAGCTCAAAAAAATATTGGAAGAGACGTGTGGTTCTATATGGTCCAGCAGTTAGGACTGTTTCAGTAAAATAGAGGCTTGGTTTGGGCTTGTACTGCAGTAAATCTATTTTACCCCTTCCTCCCAGCAATAATAATTACTAGAAGGTGCAACTTCTTTCGTGGAGGTGGAATAAGCATAACCTTTTCTTTTGGTTCAGCGTAATCGGGTTTAAAGTATCTTGTAAATATCTACGAATACTTGAAATCCGTTCAGCCGTTTTGGAGTGATGATCAGGTTCGATGATTGTATAAATTTTTATGTTGATTCATTTTTTTCATTTTTAATAGCGGATAAAATATTTTCATGCAAAATAGAAATAGTATAACACTAGTATTAAACGGCATTGAATTATTTTCATGGATAATTATTTCCTTAACCCTTAGTAAGATGCATGACATGCCATGCGTTTGATTTCTGAAATGGCTTAATCTCATCATAAATTGACGTGAATCTAGAGACTGTGACGATTTGACATAGTCTCAAATTGACGTTCATTTTTACTTGTGTCATTTCAGTAGTATCAACTTGATGTATTTATGCATCATTATCATTTATCATTATGCATTTAAGGGTTAAGAATGGAATAACCTAGATCGCTGGCAAAGCAAAATACAAGATGCAAAGACTCCAAAGTTGACCCTAAATCCCGATTACTGCGAGTCTTTCGGCAATAAAGAGCGGAGAGCGGTGAGGAGCGGTGAGGAGCAGCGAGAAGCAGGTGAGCCAGCAATATAAATGCAAATGTCTGCGCAATATACTGTTAACGGAGGTTCGTTGCATCTTAGTGCAATTGTATATGGCGGAACTGCGAATATTGCAATACAGGGTGTCCCAAGAAGTAGTGATATACTGAAGCTGGGAGGTAGAGGACCTAGAGGGCTATCTAAATCACCCCCATGTATGTTCCGCGATTTTTCGTATTTTCGGAGTTATGACTTTTTTTTTAATTTTTCACCTATCGCCGAGTACGATGAGATTTTTATTTATAGTGACGTGAATTGTTGCGGTAGATGCTTGATTTTTTTTGTGTGCTAAGCTGATAGATAGGCCAATTCAGTATGGTAACATTTACTATCGTTAGATCTTTGAATGGAATAAAAAAACATTAAATGCCAAGAATGATAAAATTACCCAATATGTTCACAACTTCAAGGGGCTTTAAAAAATTAAAATCGCATAAAAAAAATACTGTTTGGCTTTTAAAAACTTGCTCTATCTATCAGGTAGCTACTCTGAAAATTACTTTATTATTATTATTTTATTATTCATAAGGCTTCAATCAAAAAATTGAAATCTAAATGTGGTAAGTGCAAAATTTTAATTTACATGATGATTAATACAAACTAAGTAAAACCAATTACAAGGTGTTTAATTACAAGAAATTTTCAAAATGGCCCCCTGTTGCTCAATGCAAGTGCGATATCGCCGAAAAAAGTTGTCTTTTAAACGTCTGAATGCACTTCTATTATTTTTAATGATTTCTTCTGCTACTCTCAATTTTCGGGTTAACTCGTCCAAATTGCGGCATTCTCTTGAGTAGACGAGGTCTTTGTAGTATCCCCATACAAAAAAATCAATGGGGTTTAGGTCGGGGGACCGTGGAGGCCAGGCTATAAGGCAGGCGTCACCCCGGCCGCAACGACCAATCCATCTTTCAGGGTATCTTTGATTGAAATAGTTTCTTACGTCCAAGGCAAAATGGCATGGTGCACCATCACACTGCAGTACTATGCTTCTGCGTGTCTCCAAGTCCACATCTTCTAACAGCAGAGGCAGATCGACGCGTAGAAAATTTAATAAGTGATTGCCGCCCAAGCGGTCTGGCAGCTGAAAGGGCCCGATTAGCTGACCGCGCTGACTAAGGATGCCAGACCAAAGGTTAACACTAAAGTGTTCTTGGAATGTCGATTCCCTTTTTAAATTTGGATTTTCAATTGCCCATGAGTGAGAATTGTGCATATTAAAAATCCCATTGCGTCTAAAGTGGGATTCATCCGTCCACAAGATTTGGTTAAAAAAGTTTTCGTTTTCAGCTTGTCTCCTCAGCATTTCCTGACAGAATTCAATTCGCCGATTGTAATCTTCCGGTTTCAACAGGTGCACTTTTCTAATGTGAAACGGATGATAACCTACACTCTGTAGTGTACGGTGTATCTGAGATTTAGAAAGTCCGGTACGACGTTCCATAACTCTCACACTGGTCGACGGGTCTCTTTCTACTTCTTCAACCACTGCATCTACTACATCAGGATCCGGCATAGTGGCCATACAGCCTGATCTGGTACCCAGTATGTAACCTTCCAAATACGCATTATGTACTCTTCAGATCATGCGATAGTCAGGAAACGTTTCAGGTTGAGGCCCGCCTCTTCGTTCCACATGTTCCCGATACAGCCTTGAAGCTTCCGCCGCATTCCTCCTAGTATAACCGTAATAGTAATGCATTTCTGCGTAGTCACGTGAAGTAAACATGATCACTTACACGCAAACTCAAGTCCAGTTAAATAATGCCAAGGTAATAACACGAGTCGAAATCGTAATGCAAGTCAAAGTCCATATGAATAGCTAAAATGATTAGAGAAACGAACATTTAGCAGTATTAAAACACAATTTTTAAATTATTGAAAAGTACCAACGATGACCAAACAACGTGAAAATGTTGTCATGCGTCAACCGTCTATTGTTTTTTGTTCTTTTTCTATTGATGGCCAGTGCGTGATTTAGAACGAAATTTATTTAGAAAGTTAATTAATTTTGCACTTTAATAAAATGAAATTTTCAGTGTAGCTACCTGATAGATAGAGCAAGTTTTTAAATGCCAAACGGTAATTTTTTTTATGTGATTTTATCTTTTTAAAGCCCCTTGAAGTTGTGAACATATTGGGTAATTTTATCATTCTTGGCATTTAATTTTTTTTTTATTCCATTCAAAGATCTAACGATAGTAAATGTTACCATACTGAATTTGCCTATCTATCAGCTTAGCACACAAAAAAATCAAGCATCTACAGCAATAATTGACGTCACAATAAATAAAAATGTCATCGTACTCGGCGATAGGTGAAAAATTAAAAAAAAAGTCATAACTCCGAAAACACGAATAATCGCGGAACATACATGGGGGTGATTTAGATAGCCCTCTAGGTCCTCTACCTCCCAGCTTCAGTATATCACTACTTCTTGGGACACCCTGTATAACGCTATACAGAGCTATATTATGTATATGTATACGTGTAACGACCGGTTTAGCTCAGTGGGAGTAAAGTTGCCTTTGAAGCTGAAGGTCCTGGGTTCAAATCCCGGTAAGGGCAGATATTTGTGTGATGATCATAATTATTTGTTCCTGAGTCTTGGACATTTTCTATATATATTTTTTTTTATTATTTATTTATTTGGTTTAATGGTCCAGACAAGCGTTTAATGACAAAGTGTGCAGTAACAGCCCAAAAAGACCGGGGCCTGTGCCAGGGCTAGTTACGTATTGTATGACAGATTTCTCAGAGAGCGATCGGTGTTTCAGAGAGACAAATGTGTGGCAAAATTAGATATATTTTAACTTACTTTAACTAAGCTTAGCTAATTAATATGGCATAACTTTCATTAGCTTCCATAGAGGTTATGCTATATTGTAAATATAAATATATATAAATGTATAATAAATATATATTGTATACGTATATGAGTAAATATATGCGCGCATTGACATAAAAGTTATTTATCTATATATAATTAAATTTATCTATTAAATATGTTGTCGTCTAGTAGGTACTCATAACTCATAACACAAGCCTTATTGAACTTATCATGGGACTAAGTTCAATTTTAGTACAAATTGTCCTGTAGTATTTTTTTATACGTGCTTTGCTCGGCTCCAGATATGAGCAGTAATAATAGATGATTCGACTGTGTAATCGAAATCAGATGCATTTCAGAATGTTAAATTGATTTTTGAATTGTAATTCTAACATTATATATAAATATATATATATATACATTTTCAACCGCAGACAGCAACTGCACGTTTCATCGGTTTTCAAATTAAACATTAATGGTAAGAATATAAATATAAGAAAACTGAAAGCTGGTCAGGTCAGATCGCTTCTGCGTTAAAAAAGAGATCGCAGGTTCAAATCCTGTTTGCAATTTAATAGGTCACATTGGGTTTTTTTCCTTTACAATCGAACCTTCTGTTATAACTAAGGATCAAAGGTTCAAGTTTTAGTGTGCTCTGGAAGTGTTGCGACTGCAACTCAATTGTACCTTTACTGACGTATACATACATATACGCGTACTTATGATCTAAAACAAATTGGAAACGCATTTTTTTACGTAATCAAAATGGCGATGAATGAGTCAAAATGTCACGTGACGTCACGCCTAAAATACCTACATTTTATACTTAGTTTTAAATGTTATGACGTCACGAGCCCCCTTCCTAAACTTTAAAGTGATTTTTCAGAGTATTTTTTTGATAATTTCAAAGAGCAAAAAATGGAGTTCTATGTTTTTTTATTATCTAACTTAGCGGACTAAATAGAATTTCCGTATCCCGGCATCGTGTCTTTTGAAGATCGCGCTATTAATTTTTTTTTTTGGAATCTTGAGCCCTCTACGGTAGTTGGATTTTATAAAAGCGTGGATGATGAACTGTAGGTAGTGTAAGGTTGCAAAACTATGGGGAAGACGACCGGGACAATTGATGCAAAGTATTACAAGGGAGGCTTAGTAATAGGGTTCCGATGATATTGTTTGGATACAGAACCCTAAAATAGAACTTTCATTAGTAAAATAGGTAACATAAAACTATTATCTACCTTACATATAGAAAACAATACGTGAAAAATTACGATTATAAATGCAATGTCTCATACTCTCCACTTCCCACTCCAAAAGCGAGGTGATTATTTTTTCGACTACTGTGAGGAGGGAAATGTATCGAAGCAAGAAGTTTATTGGACCACCAGCCCCGCCTTGAAGCCCAGATACATGCCTTTTTTCCTAGTTCTGACCAATACAACACACTGTCTGAAACACCGATCACACGGGACAATTTTTTTAACGGGCGGGACACTGGGTCACCACGCTGCGAGCCGGGACATGTCCCGGCGTACCGCGACGTATGGCAACCCTAAGGTAGTGTGATTGTAATACACAGTAAATATTTACTATACAGATGCCCCCGAGTTGTCAAGTTGGTACAAACAAGCCGGAGCAAACAGCCCATCGTCGTGGGCTTCAATGGAGCGTTCCAATTATTCTAATGCCGGCAACCACGGTGCTCTGCATTCGCGAAACATTCGTGTTCCATCTCTTTTGTTTCCTATGTCAAACGAGAGGGATATAAGACGAATATTCGGTACGGCACGGCGAAGGGTGGTGCTAGGCTGAGAAGGGATACACCTTAAAGTCTCTGCGCTGTAACACGCTGAGATGGAAGTCGGATTTGGTATTCAAATGAATGTATTAAGTATTTACTAAGGAGTACTGTAATGTTTACCATAAATTAACTCCAAGATCTTAGATGTAACAAGCTCTAAAACTATATCGGACCTTATAATTTCGTCAAGTGCATCCGTCCGTCCGTCCGTCTGTCGGTCCGTTGTTGTCACAGGCAATTTACTCAAAAACTAAATGATGTATAGGTATTGATACAATTTGGAGTATAGGTGTCTTGTATAAGCCGCGTCTTAATTTGATAGTTAAAGAACAAAAAAATATATTTCAAGGGCCCCCCTTTGTCTGCACTCAATACATGTAACCAAAACTGAAAAAAAAAACAGCAAATATCAGTGTGTGGCACATATCTCAACAGTTCTTTCAAAAACAATTTGATGGTAAAAAAAGTCATTTATTGAATATAGCATAAATTGTGTCCCCCTGCCTCTACTTTCTAAACGGTATGTCCAAAAACTATGAAAAAAAAATACAAAAGACATAGAGCTTAATAAATACTTTTAAAGAAAATTGTTTTCAGCATGATTGGAAATACTATTTTTGAGTTACCTACTGCCAAAAAAATGAGTTTCTCAGCAAAAGGAAGTATGTGCCGTAGAGATACGCTCTTTTGCTAGTGCACTTTTTCATATCAATCAATCATATCGTATTTTATCATCTGTAGTGCATTTTTTGTATGATATGTTGCGGAACCCTAAACTGAGTATTGTCCGACATGCTCTTGGCCGCTTTTTTTTCAAATGTAGTTATAATATATTATCCGTACTTATAATATATTATAGATTAAACCCTATAACCCAAGATCCACTATAGGTCACTGAGCCAATGTAGTAAGTAGGATTACATTATAGTACACAATAACCAATTTCCCTCCTTCTTCACTCGCGGAGGAGAAAAAGTCATAACCCCTCTTTTTTTTCTGTAGCGTAGTTAAGTAAAAAGTCTCGTATAACCATTTGTGGTTACTCAGCTACCCGTGTACCTAAAATAGTTGACATCCGTTCTGC
The DNA here is from genome assembly GCA_905404275.2 of Hedya salicella. Lineage (NCBI taxonomy): Eukaryota > Metazoa > Arthropoda > Insecta > Lepidoptera > Tortricidae > Hedya > Hedya salicella. The sequence goes on along the minus strand of FR990098.1, from coordinate 495,944 downwards.
CGGGTTCTCTTACTATTCGCAGAAAATTGTTACGCCGATTATCACTTCCCAACTCCCGTTTCGCGGAATTTTATTTCGCCGACCGTTCATTTCCCAACTTATCAATTGCCAACCTCACCGTTACCAACTTAACTTTTGGTCTGTGTTTTATTACGTAAATTTTTAAAATGCCACCTTTCATGTAGCAGAATGTTTTAGTTGGCATAATATACACTTAGTTGTTTATTGTTTACCAAATGTTTTATTGAGTAGAACCGAAGAAAAAAAAGTACTTAGACAAAGAAGAAAGAATCAACAGAATTCTTGAACATAAATCTACATATTCAGAAGAAAAATTATTCATGTGCATTGCTTCCAATTTAAAAGTGTAGTGGTATTATTAGTAAATTCTTGCTAAAATATAAACAAAATATGTAGGTATGTGTATGTATGTGGTAAATTTACCAATTACAAACTAATATTTAAAACTAAAAATTAAAAACTAATCTAAAAGTAAATTATAAATATATGTATAATATGTTTTTTTTTGTAATACTTGCACGCATTTTAATATTACCTTCATGCAAGCAAGCAATCTGACGCTCCGCTCGCTTCGCTCGCTCCGCTATCCATGGTCATAAAACAAACCTAACCTAACCTACAGTTTTTGGGTTTTGACCCATATTCCATTTTGTCGCAGTTACTCTTCCTTGCCAGAGTTTCGGCCAACCAAAAAATATGCAAGCATTAGTATGTATCTTTTTCTTATTTGTAACTTGCCTAATGTATGAAAAGGGAACTGTTCCATCAACGAAACGTTAATCGTCCAAAAGTTGTTCGACCAAGTGAAAGATTTGACTAATGATTAGTCTGCCAAAAGTTTAGAGGCATAATAATAATCTGCTTTACAATAATTCTGCCAAGTGAAAAGTTGTCATACAAAAATTTGGTAATCGTTAGTTGTCAAAGTGAAAAGTCGGCGAAACGTTAGTTGGCAAATGAAATTCGGCCAAAAATAGTTCTGCGAAAAGGCAGAACACCGTTCTGTCGATTTGGCGTGATGAAGCCACAACAACACATACATATTGGTTTTTTATCTATACTACTTCATCTGCTTGCTTAGTTGTGTGACAGTTTGAATTACCAATAATGCCGCTACAGAGAAGTGCAAATTTCTGCCGTCAATTATTTCGAAAACGTTTAACTATTTAGATGACCGTTGTAAATTTATTTGATTTACTGCTTACTAGAACCGTTTAAATAGCACAAAATAAGACGGGTTACATAAACCATTGTGATCCGGGCGGTACAAGCACGGGGGCAGCGACGGCGCCCCCAGGCCCTCGTATGAAGTAGTGAAATTTGCATAATAATACCCTACAACAAACCTATTATGCTCTCCGCCGGCCCCTCAGTGCCGTTCTTTTACTAAAAACCCAGCAGAAACTAATATACCCACATTACCGACTGCTAGCGATGGGCGACTTTGAATGATTCGAGCGAATTATTACACTTTTAGGCACTAGTCCCACCGTCTGCGAGAAATCGATCATCGACTACTCGTATTTTCTCGCTCAACTCGCTCAAAAAACGCACAATAGATGTAGACTCCGTGTCAATAAAAGAGATACATAGATGAGAGAGTGCTCGCCGGCAGTGTGAGCAGCCAGCGATGAGTTATTAATATATGTCTCTTTTACTAACACCTTTTGTTCGTTTCTTGGGCGAGGAAATCGCCGATAGCGAATTGCTTCCTCGCACTTGGTGGGACCAGTGCCTTAAGTTCATTCAAATAGTCGAGATTCATTCGAATGAAGAAAACTCAGAGAACTTAGAGAGAGCTTAACGGGCGGCGGCCGCGGTCTGCCGAAGTTGGTCGATCTCACCTGAAACGACTCGAGTCGAAGTCGAAGCCACACCATCGCCAGCGCCACCAGTTACAACTTAAAAATCTAATAATTCTTCTAGGACGACATAAAACATACAAACTGACTGACCGTAATAAATATGTAGTGAAGAGTGTAGACTAGGCACACTACTGCTGCTCCATGCGCCCACACGCTAGGTGCCGAAGACGCTGCGGCGTCTTAACGCCTAGCACAACGATGACGGTAAAAGCAGATATGCTTCTATTCAAGTTAAAAATTACGCTACGCTATTAAAAACTCGGAACATCTCCTGGGGATTCGAGCAGATTTTTTGTGGGTTAATATATATACGTACAACATTGTCAACCGGCTACTAGTGTCAGTCAAAGTCAGCCATCGCGACTTAGCGGTAATCACCACATCGTACAACAGTCGAAGTCGAAATTCGACTGTAAGGGCCTTATCACACTTAGCGAGTTCGAAGCGAATTTTGTATGAAGGCGATCACGCAGCGAGTTCGCCGCGACTGATATTTGTATAGAAAACACGCTCGCAACTCGCAAGTGTGATAAGGCCCTAATGATTAGTACACTGCTGTTTTGTTATACGAATGGTAAAATAAATAGTAAGTAGTTATACAATTTCTAAAATCATTCAAAGACGCCCATCGCTACCGAATACTAGCACTTGCAGCCTACATTAATATTTATTAGTACAGTTTATTTAAATAGTAAAGCTACATTTAGACTGAAAAAAAAACGAACAAAAATTCAAATAAATATTTACGGAGCGAATTCGCCGTAGCAGCGAAATTCTCCAAACAGATAGAGTAAACAATTGGAAATATCGGTCGGCCAGTCTAGTCGCAAGCCGTACTCGCGACACTCACGCGGATCTCGCGTTCGAAACTCATACGAATCTCGAACTCAAAACGTTCGAGTCCGCTCTGGCTCCTGATCTTTGTAAGTTTTATACAATGAGCTCTAAAACATATGTTCATACAGTTGTGTGCAAAATAATAACAGTGACGCAGGATTGGCAGAATCAAAATGTAAGATTTCAATTATAACGTGCTATGAGTAAACAATAAAGTGCATTCAGGTTCGAAAACAGCAATGTATTAACCTTTACTCGCACAAAGGCCTATTAAAATGTCTTCGCCTATTCAGTCATTTTCTATCAGAATAGAGTTACATTTGCTTTTTGTCGTTCCAATTTAACAAAAGCACCACGGCCGTATTTCCTATACTATTGATTCAAATTTCAGTGGCGAATTTTTTTATACGGCGGGCGGCTAGAAATAAACATTTTTAAGACACTGTTATTTATATAAATGTACTTTTCGAAATTTGTGATTTTTAATACTAATTTAGAAATATGAATTGATTTTTAATATTTCCTTCTGTTTCCGCGATTATTACTCATTTAAATAAAACGGGTGGACCCGTGATCATGAAAAGCTGAAAAGCTTCCGAAACGTCGTGAACTCAAATGAGATAATATACGCGATATAATCCGTTACATTGTTTTATTTAAATATATAGATTATTGTTTTAGAAGCTACTTATCATGGCACATACATACTGCTGTTATTTGCACGCATCTATAAGTGGAGGGCGGGAAGCTTCAGCAGTGTTTAGAAAATCCAATTTTGGTGCAGAAAAAAAGGAAAATTTGTAAAGACTAGAGCAAAAAAGGTTTCGATTTGCAATAATTTCTTCGAATCATCCCGAATTTATTTTGCTTCTAAAGTTTAACCACATCAAGTACCAAAGTAACAAACCAAAGTACAGGGTAAGCAAACTAAGGTGGCAAAGAGAAGGGCACATAGTTTAAAGAACCAATAGCTGAAAGATTCTCGAGTGGAGGCCGCGTACCGGCAAGCGCAGCGTGGGACGATACGGGTTGCCTCTGTCCAACCCATGTAAAAATCTATTGAAGAGGCCTGTGGCCAGCAGTGGACGTCCAATGGTTCAAATGAGGATGATAAATCCCTAAGCTCTCAAAACCAATCCCATCCAGCTACACAAACACTTACACCACCCTCAAACAAAAACGAAGACGCAAAAACATAATCCTCGCAGAATCATTATAATAAAGAAGAAAATCTCAAACAACCCCCATTACCCAATTTCCATGTAAAAAGAGGCCCCTTCAAACGAAGGCGAAGTCGGCGAATCGACGATCACATTATGTAAGCACCTCTCAATGCAATAATGATGAGAGCCTCAGTACAAAACGAACCAACGCAGCCAGTTAGAGAGTTTCTTTGCGTTTGCTGGGAAGTTGAATTGTTGAAGCTAATTGTGCAAATAAACAAAAGCATTTATCTGGTGCGGCGGACGCAGGAATGAATAAATAAAGTGTGGCTCCTCCCAGGGGAACGGTAATGTTGCGGCTAATGGAAACTTGTTCTATAAAACAAGCCCCAAAAAAGGTAGTTTTCTAAATAATATAAATATATTTTAAAATGTTTCATTTGGGCTGACCATGTTTATAACTATTCCAAATTTCAAATCGATAAACATAAGTCGTCTTTGATATATGGCGCTCTTATAGTCAAACAAACAGACAGGCAGAATCGCACCATAACCTTTTTTACCTTTTTGGCAAGGAACCTTAAAAAGACAAAGAAAAGGCACAAGATAACTCATATTTTAAAAGATATCATCCTCTTGGCCTGTAAGATGAACAAGTGAAGTTTTTTATCGCGTATATTTAGGCATCGAAGTTATTAAACCAGTATCTTTTCATTTTTCCTTGAAATTTTAAGTTTTTTTTCCATCGCAGTGTATCCCAAACATTTCCCCAAAGGCGAACACACGTTATGTAAAACCATCAAGGCTCGTAAAGTATTTGCAAGCGATTTATAAGGCCTCCCGTCCCGCATATGAAATCGGCTAGTTTCCTCGTGTCCCGGGAGGAGGGAATAAATCGTCGCCGTGACGGAACACGTCACGACGTGCGCCGCGGACGCAGATTGGCCTCATAATTCGAGCCGAAAACATTTTTATATTTTTACCATATTTCTCAGACTAAGCTACGTACACACAACGTAGGCAACACAAGGTTCCGTACAACCATCGAATAGTAAAAATAAATCTTTATAATACTAGTCGAATTTTTTATCCACTGGGATATACTCGTATTAGACTGACACGTTAAAATATATATACACTAGTATTAGGGTATATACAAGTGTTACAAATGTTTAGTGCTGGCGAATATCTAAGTTTATAAATAACTATAGACGGTGGCCGCAACTTCGTTCGCAGGGGAAAACAATCATAACTCCCCTTTTTTCAATAGTGTAATCGGGTAAAATGTATCCCATAACCATCTGTGGATACTCAGCTATCCGAGTAGGTACTAAAATAGTTGAAACCCAATAATTTTGGTTCATAAAATATATTTGTTAATACTGCGCTTCTCAGCAAAAGTACGAAAGTGCCACGAAGATACGCTCTTTTGATATAATTTTTTCACATCGTATTTTTTTCAACTGCAGTGCATTTCTTTGTAGTAATAGCTACGGAACCCTACAATGAGCATGGTCCGACGTGCCGGTTTTACAAAATGGCGGAGGTTGAAAGACACGCAAGGTCTACATTTCACTGAGCCACTGGTAAAGTTAGGTAAATATTAAGAATATAATTATGTATAGAAGATTGACTAAAGCAAACATCATTTCTTCAACGAATACAAACACAGTAAAAACAATAGAAAACTGTGAAAACGGCACCCAAGACGGCAATAAGACTCAGTGGCGGTCAGTTTTATGGGCAGGCTATCGGCACATCAGCCAGGGTGCGACGGTGGAGGGCGTCTAAAGCTCGGGGTCGTAATCAATAAAACTATATGTGTTAAATAACACATGATAAACCATGTTTCCCGGGCCTATAACTATAAAAGATTGGTAGTAGCTTTTATGACATTTATAGTTGACATTATCACCATGTAAGATGTACACGGTGCACGCGAGGAATTCAAAAGGTCATTAGGAGTATAAAATGTTATATGAACCCAAGTCAAATGCAGAAAATCTTTGTACATAAAAATTTAATAACTTTCGCTTCTCTATAAAAATTTAGCCTTTCATAAAATAGTAACGAATATTTATCCAAAAGAATATGAACTTAGAAGGTAAGTGGAAGCTGTTACTTTAATATCTGATAAGAGCGACGCGAAACTTGGTATGTTACGTGGCAACGTCGCGTTCACAAAAACTTAATGCACTTATCGTAAATTTGGTAGCATTTGTGCAGCGATCATGGAGAGTGCCGTAGGTGTGGCAAATTTCCACAAAGATAGATTAGGGTTTATGTGTACAAAATATCTATCTATGTGTAATTGTTATTTTCTACATCCATAGCGCAATACTATGATCGCACCAAAAATGATCCCTGGAATCACAATAAATAGTATACATACAATTTGATAATATCTCCAAAACTAAGCCGGGTTCCACTAGGGTTCGAATTTTTTTTTTGCTTCTAATATCTATAAGAAGAAATGCGAGGTTGAAATTTTTCGGATTACTTGCAGGCACCGTGTATAATGTCTTAATATAAAATACATATATGAATAACACTGACTTTTTGCGATAACAGCTCAAGATGGCATTAATAAAATGTATTTGTTTCATTGCGGCTTTCAAACAGCTGTATAATAAGGACGTGTGTTTTCTATAGAGAAGTTGATCTAACCGGATCACCTGTTCCGAGAACAGTTCTCAGTTATGTATGTTCGATTAAAGTATCGGTTCAATCCGAAGATATGGAGGTATTTTTAGGTTCCTTTATGGTATCTATAAAGAAAACTCCTGAGACGAATTGAAATGAAGGAATATTCTAAAGTATAACATTATATTCAGTGCAGTCACTGTATATGAACCAACTTCTGCGTTCATAAACGTTTCACGTGACCGATCGCTTCTCAATCGTTCATGATACAAAGTTAAACCTTGGACAATGATTCTATTGACGGAAGTCAAGGAATTTAATTTATATACCATTTCGTACCTTGTCACAGTCAAAATCAATATGAAAGCCGATAGAGATTCCATATCAATGTCACTATGACAAGGTGCGAAAGGGCACACAAATTAAATTCCTTGACTGTACCTACCAGCCAGCTGCGCCAATTATTTGTCCGCAATTGGGTTTCTTTTAGACACAGTTAGTTTATTATAAATGGACGAGGAATTCGCAAGATTTTAACCACATTTTCATTATGACATTTGGATTAAAAAATATAATATGAATCCAAGTCAAATTCTACAAGAAATTACTTTTTTTAAATCTTGTTTTGTTGATTTTTGTACATAAAACTTGAATAACTTTCGCTTTTCTATGAAAGTCATCCCTTTTGATAAAATGATAACGATTATTTTTTCAAAAAAAGGTTGACTTTAGTGAGTGGTAGCTGTCACTTTGATGTAGGTATGTCAATAGCGACACGACATTTGGAAACATACGTGTCCATGTCACGATATGTTGAGATGAAAGAGCTTAATGCACTGATAATATCTTCAAAACTAAGCTAAATTTGCCTGGGGTTCACATCACATTTTTTGGTCCTAATGACCTCAGATATACGCTGGCAAAATTATATGGATTTCTCACGAGCACGTGGTATGTGTTTTGAATTGTATCCACCACTAAAATTTTATTGTGTGCTAGTCCTTGCACTTTCTCCCAAATGTGTATTATTTTGTGGAAACTGCATGGAAATATGCGCATGTGAGCACAATTTATTGACAAATCTAGCCAAGACACAATTTCGTGGAAAAGCAAAGTAATTATAATCATTACTATAATCCATTAATCTAATATGGAGTTCCGCAAAGTAACACCTGAACTGAATCTATCAATCGCTGTTATTAATACTCATACAATTTGACTCGCGCTATTAAGATTTTACAGCAGGAACGCATGGATTTTACAATTTTATAATAGTATAGAATAGTCAGTGGTATGCACAGGATGTTTTTTCCGAGGTAAGCAGTTTTTCGGTGCCTATATGGAGTCATGGTCGTTCAGGGCTCTAGGGTAGGCAGCTTCTCTGAATCTGTATGGAACCATGGTCGTTCAACGTAGGTAGTGCTTTGTGCCTATATGGACTGCACGCCGAATCCTCACCAGTGAAATCCTTTACCAGTGAAAATGGCTGCGGGAGCACCAATCAGTTGGTATCCGGTCCATTTATATATTATTCCGACCCACGCCGGCCATGCTGCCGCACCAAAAGCAGATTCGTTGCAACCCCGGCTATGACGTGGCATTATTTACGAATGCTCTAATATTCATCGCATCCTAATTCCCTCGGCACCCGTGACGTCAGAGCGGTATCGTTATGAAAATAAGCGTGTTACCGCCTCTATTTTATCTCTGATATAACTAAATACGTGATGTGATGGCACATGTTCTAGATCACAAGGTCAAAAAAAGTTGGTCTGTCAAGGATATAGTTTTCTTTTATAAAAACATTGCAGAGACGGAGACGGCTAGAATCGTTCAATCTGATTTATAGCGTGGGAGAGAGAGCCAAATAATCAGACTTGTCGGATTAGGTTTAAGAGAGTATCGACTGCTTAACCCAGCCAGAATGCCGTGGCGAGCAGCCCGTTCGCCCGGCCCGCTCACCAGCTCAGCCACCCTCTGGCCGGTGCCCTAACCGTGCACAGTCTGTACCGAACGGATGCCCCAGGGAAAGCCGCACGGTGACAGGCTCAAGCAACCGAGTCCGACTCGTCGCCACGGGCCGCGAGTCCGCCACAGCCCAAGATGCCTGAAAGGCTAGCGCACTACACTCCAGGGTATATGGGAAGACAGTATACAGTATGATGAACCCCGCGGAGAGCTCGTGCCTTAGGACGCCGGGCAAGTCGATCTCTTAGCAAGCAGCTTCTGTGGGGTGGATCCTCTGAGGGATCAGGGACGTACAAAAATTGAAAAAATATTTTTTTTTTGATTCAGTGACCTCCAAATAGTCCCGTACAATATTTTTTTTGAAAATATCTCAATGTACAGACATTTAATTTTTACAACTTTACGTACAATAGTATAGATGAGTCTTAGGGTCAGATTATCGTGGCGACCAGCCCGGTAGCGCCACGCACAGCTTTGTTGTCACATTTGTGAATACGATACAGGTGACTACCACACCCGCCTTGCGTATATATTCGTGTGCGTGTGTTCTTTTGTTCGTTTGAACAGTGATGATCTCATGACCGTGTGTGTGAACAATTTGCTTTTCGCTCGATGTGTGTAAATCAATTGACGTGATTAACGCAGATTTTATGCACGCTTGATGAAACATAAACGATGAGATAGCTATGGTAGCTTCGATAACAGGTTACCTGCGTGAGTTTATTTTATAGAAATGGGTAACTAGGTATCCATAAATGGTTAAAGGATACTTTTTATCCGACTGTGCTAAAGAAAATAAAATGGGTTATGACTTTTTCTCCTCCGCAAACGAAAGGTACCGCCATATTTATTTATTTAGATTTCACTAAGAAAAAGAATAATCAAATTATCTTTGTCTATCATTCCACGGCATAAAAATACAAGAAAGCTTCCTTAAATATAAACACCGTCCCTTGCTCAATTTAACACATCAATGGCCCGTCCTTTAATTTCCGTCAATTACCTAATTGGCTCTTAAGCATACAACCAGGAAAATGTTTTCACATTAACTTCTCGTTTGAAAAGATACCTAAAAAGCAAAAACAAAGATAATTAAAACGATATCGTGTAACGAGAAAAAAAAGTAATGTTTTGCCCCGGCGCGCAGCCTCCATACAGCTCTTTTTGAAGTAACACCACCTCGCTTTGCGCAGTTCACTTAATTGTGTAATCTATACCATTATAAAGTTGTAAAAATGAAATGTCTATACATTGACGAAATTAAAAAAAAATGCGAATTATTTGGAGTGACACAACAGGCGGTCTTATTGCTAAGGAGTGATCTCAGACATTGGTAGTTAAGAATATTGGATGCGTAAGCAGATTTTTGTCATGATAATATTTCATAGTTTGACTATATATTTTGATAAGGTAGCTGTCACGTGTGCGACGAAAATTATTCTGGTACACTTAGCGTCAAATAAACAGTAAAATCCAAAGCGCCAACTGTATCGTCACACATATTTACGACCATGGTAATAAAGATGTGTTGGGATATACAGGATGATCAATCCAAATGGGTCAGTATGGAGAAGTCAGAAACTATCAGAGATAGCAAGATCAATTCTTAGGAACCATGGCTTCGATTTTAGATTTAATAATAATGGCATTGGCAGAGTCGGGGCAAGGTATTTTATTATTATAAAAATGTCTTTAGTGTTATATTTATGAGCAAAAGCAAAAAGCAGATATTGTAACTTTAAATTCCACTCATATTAACAGTTAAATAGATATTTCTTTATCACAAAACGATAAGTGATGCCAACGCTCAAGTCTCAATCTAAAAGTGTAGATACACTTTTTGATTTTTTAGTTTATTTAGAAAACTAGAAGGCGCCCACACCTTCGTTCGCGTAGGAGAAAAAGTCATAATACCTATTTTTTCGACAGCGTAGTCGGGTAAAAAGTATCGTATAAACATCTGGAGATACCCAGCTAACCGAGTACCAAAAATTGTTCAAATCTGTTTAGCCGATTTGGCGCGATGAAACGACATGGACAAAAGAACATTCAAAAAATCCAAAAATATATATTTTACGCACCAATATTTCCATCCTCACCACTTAGATGGTTGGCGGTCCACAACTGTGCGTTTTTTAGAAAATTCCTGCCTCGCATTACTGAACTGTGGAATAAATTGCCGCATGCAGTATTTCTGGACCGATGTGATCTTTCAAAAAAAGAAAACGGATGAAAAAAAAATAGGACTTAAGTGATCTCCAAATAGTCCGCAACAATCTTTTTTTTTAAATCTTCAATGTACAGACATTTCATTTTTATAACTTTATAAATAAATAAATAATAAATAAATATTACGGGACAATTTACACAAATCGCTCTAGTCCCATTGTAAGCTCAATAAGGCTTGTGTTATGGGTACTAGACGACGATATATTTAATAGATATATTACTTATATACATAGAAAAATATCCAAGACTCAGGAACAAATATTTATTGCTCATCACACAAATATTTGCCCTTACCGGGATTTGAACCCAGGACCTCAGCTTCGCAGGCAACGTTACTCCCACTGAGCCATACCGGTCGTCCCGGTACCGGTCTTTATATTAGTATAGATAAAGATTCCATGGTCTATAAACAAGCTTGTTAAATAAGTGAAGCATTCGCAGTAATTAGAAGAGCGTAGCAACACGTAAATGTGCGTCCACATTTGTATCATTTGCCCGTATCAGATCATCGTCGCGTGGCATGATCGCGTGTCACGATCACGCGTTTGGACGTTGCGACGATCCGATCGCTCGAAATTCATGTTGCTACGCGTATCACACACTTATATCGGACGAGTGCGGCATGATCAGCGCGCCGACAGTTAGCGTCCAAGCAGCGCGATACGCAGTCATGCCACGGCACGGTGATCGGATACGAGCAAATGTGGACGCACCTTAACAGCTCTATCAGGCGGAGTTCTCTCGATCGCTCTTCATTTACGCGCCCCATTCACTTTGACATCTAATTTCGATGTAATTATTTATAATATAAACTATAAAAGTATCATGTTTGTGAGCAAACAAGATGTACTTTGATTTTTTATAAATTTTTCAATATCCCAATGAAAGTCACCATTGTCTCAATCTCAACCTGTTTAGAAATTATATTCAGAGTAGTTCAAAACAATTGAAATCTGATTAGCCGTTTTGGCGGGATGAAGCCACAACGACACATACATATTTTTTTCTATTCACTAACCCTTATTAAATAATCTATATCATTTTTTTTTTAAAAATATCTTCACCATTCATACATTTCATTTTTAAATAAATATTATAACACAGAGTTTGACTGTAAAGGAAAAAATCAATGCGGCCTACTAAACAGTATGATCCCAATTTTATGGCTTAATTACTGATATGTATTTAACACGCGACGAAACTATTATTTAACCCGAAGAAAAAATGACTGACTGTTGAGTTAGTTTCATCTTTCTTCTCAACAGTGGTCTCCTCTTGGGAAATGCCGTAAAGTCAGTCTGGTAAAAAGTGCCCATGCGGCCTACTTACAGAATAAATACCATTATTTCATTACTAAGATGTGCATCGCCCGACAAATGGAATAAACCGAACGACACTAGCTAGACCAACGCCTAAAAGTAAAAAAAACCGGCCCAGTGCGAGTCGGACTCACTTACCGAGGGTTCCGTTCATATCATACGCTACAAGCGACCGTATCCATGAAAATCTAGTGTTTGAAATATTCTTAAGTAAAATATAAGCGGTGTTCGATAATTTTATATTGGTTACTGACATAGACAGACAGACTTTTAGTATGTATTGTTATATCAGCAACAGAAATACATCATCTGTGAAACATTAACTGTCTAACTATCACGGTTCATGAGACACAGCCTGGTGACAGACGGACAGCGGGGTCTTAGAAATAGGGTCCCGTATTACCCTTTGGGTACGGAATCCTAAAAAGGATCTAGTATACTGATTTAGTTCGTCCACAGTATTTTCGCACCGTATATTTATACCCGGCCATTAAATATTTGTGTTCGACCCGTCCCGCCGCGCCCTGACCTCTGTATCGGCGGAAGGTTGCAGGAGTTTTATTGAAAAGTTTCCGGTTCAATCGTAGCTTTGCCGAAAGAGAAACTACTTAGAAACATTTGTCGGAAATATGTCGGCGGCTCAGCAAAGTTGGATTCAAGGAGGCTTTTGACACCGGGACTTCGGAGTCCGGACGGGCGATTAAAATCGAGAGACGGACTTATTTAACACTAGAAGATACCCGCAACTTCGTACGCAGAGGGGAAAAAGTCATAACCCTCTTTTTTCCTCTTAATCGGGTAAAAAGTATCCTATAACCTCTTGGAGATACCTGAAATAGTTGATAGTTGAAATCGGTTTAGCCGATTTTGCGTGATGAGGCCACAACGACACATACAAACATACAAAAAAATCCAAAAAAATATTTTTCGTTTTAGTGAACTCCAAAAAGTCCGTAGCAATCATTTTTTTGAAAATATCTTCCATGTACAAACATTTCAATTTTACAACTTTATTATAGTATAGATGTTTAAGTCCGTTATATAGCTTGTATTGGAGGGATTTGAGATAAAAACGCAAATATTAGGGCTCCGTACCCCAAGGGTAAATCTGGACCATATAACTAAGACTTGTCTGTCTGTAGTTGAAATTTTCACAATTTTTCTGTAGCCGCTATACATTTACTAAAAACAGTATAATTTTATATTATTTTCTTCTGTTTCCGCGAATAACAATTAACTGATTGTATCGCGTATATTATCTCATTTGAGTTGAGGTTGTCAACCCTCTTAGCTGAAAAGCTTCCGAAACGTCGGGAACTCAACTGAGATAATATACGCGATATAATCCATTCAATTGTTCCATTTAAATGAGTATAATTTTATGTTTCTTTTTCTCTTTGCGTCGGAACTCTAAAAACGTAAATAATATTAATATGGATATAACTTATTATGCCAAACTTAACATTAACTTGATAGAAGTTATACTCCACAACATTCACCGCAGTACGCACCTACTTGGAGAAGACCGTCGCTCGGTAAATAATTCTGTCTGTTAGTCAGTTCATCAAGTCAGGAGTCCACACAAAAGTACTAGACCTGCCAAAGTTTGCTTCGACCTCACCGCAGACACGACCGCAGATACAACACCGCCCTCCAAATATAAACACACTTTGCCTCGTCGCACTCGCTTCACAGGTTTTGGACAATGATTTGAAAGGGACAGATAGAATTTGAATGCCAACTCTGAAGTGCAACTTGTGGAACTTATTCTATAACCGATGACGGGGTCGCTGAATGCGCCTTAACTCGCGTAGTTAAAGTTAATATGTAGTTAGGTAGTTATTTGTTGACAGAACTATGTTTACGGTTCCGTACCCAAAATGGCAAAAACGGAACGCTTATAGTTTCATAATGTTCGTCCGTCCTTCCGTATGTCACAGGCATTTAACTCAAAATACTGCTAGATGTATATTATTGTATATCAATGAATTTAATAGATAATAGGTGTCTAGTATTAGCTACTACTTAGTTTGGCAACTTCATTCGCGGAGGAGAAAAAGTCATGACCCCTCTTTATTTCTTCAGCATAGTCGAGTAAAAAGTATGCTGTAACCCTGTGTGAATGCCCAGCTACCCGTGGACCAAAAATAGTTGAAATCCGTTTAGCCATTTTGACGCGATGAAGCCACAATGACACATACAAACATACCCAAAACACAAAAAAAAAATATTTTTCGATTCAGTGACCTCCAAATAGTCGATTACAACCATTTTTTTGAAAATATCATTTTCATTTGATGTCCATGCTCAACGTCCGTCCACGACCGTGTTTACATAATTATGAGTGCTCGGGCGCAGAACAAACAATCAAATCCTTTTACGCCGGGTCCGAAATAACCGCCAGCCGGTGTCGCGTATCAAACGGTTGTAAATCTAATTCCGTGTGCAGTAAAGTGAAAAATGAAATAAAACGTTTACAGCCGTCGGCTAACAATGTGCCGAATTAGATCCCGCGTGATGTTGCTCAATAAAATGGATTATGATTTGTATTCTTCTTACGAGATGTATAAGACGAAAAGCATTTACAATTTTAACTAAAAAATTACCGTGAAACCCCCCTTTTTTCTTCAACTTAATCGGATGAAAAGTTTCCTATAACCATCTGGAGATACCCACAGGCTACCCGTATACCAATAAGCGGCCAAGTGCAAGTCGGACTCATCCATGAAGGGTTCCGCAGCCGTTTATACAAAAATATGCACTACAGATGAAAAAAATACGATATGAAAAAAAGAACACTACCAAAAGAGCGTATCTCCCGGCACTTAGGTCCTTTTACTGAGAATAACAACAATAACTTAAAAACGGCATGTCCGATAATGTTGAAAACAATTTTTGGTGGAAGTATTTATTAAGCTTTATATTTGTATTTTTTTTCATACTTTTTGAAAATACCTTTCAGAAAATAGAGAGGGGGGGCACAATTTTTGCTACTTTCGGAGCGAATATTTCAGAAAATATTTACTCAATCAAAATTTTATTGTATAAACCTCAAAGTGTTTTTAAAAAACTGTCGAATGATGTGCCACACATTGATATTTGCTGAAAATTTTTTTTTTCATTTTCGGTTACATGTATGGAGTGCCCCCCTAGCAATATACATTTTTTTTATTTAACTATCAAACTAAGTAGCGGTTTACACACGACACCTATGCTCCAAATTTCATAAATTTACATCTTATAGTTTTTGAGTAAAATGCCTGCGACATACGGACGGACAGACAGACAGACAGACAGACAGACAGACCGACAGACAGACTGACATGACGAATCTATAAGGGTTCCGTTTTGCCATTTTGGCTACGGAACCTTAAAAATGGTTGAAATTTGTTCAGCCGATTTGGCGTGATGAAGCCACGACACATACAAAAAATAAAAAAAAGACCATGCTTTTTTTATTCAGACCTCCAATTTGTAATGTTTTGTAAATATCTTCAATGTACAGGAATTTCGTATTTACAACTTTATAATAGAATAGATAAAGATAAGTGATTATGCGAGCTGTTAAAGCCGAGTTTTGCGCGACAATCAAAATTCAACACTTTTTTCTGCAAGTAGGCCTCAAGGGCAAATTTTACATGTCGGATTTTACAAAAAACACAGAAAAACATTTACAATCAAGATAATTACTAGTTCATAGCAATATTAATGCAATATTTTACTGTTTTTTTGACGCCTAGAGACCGTTTATATACTTATCTTAGTATAGGTTAAGTTGTAATCCAATGGACCCGGCGAGAATATTTATTTATTTTTATTATTTATTTATTATATATTTAGATCCCTGTAAAGTGTGCCAGGTATTTTTCTGTCACATTAATATTGCTACGCACTATAATGTCATTATCTGGATTGTGAATGTTTTTCTGTTTATTGTAAAATCAGACATGCCGATGAGGCCTACTTGCAGAATTATTAATTTTGACTTTCTTTTTGTGAATGTTTCATCCCCCTTATTATTTACAACGATATTACACAGGTAAAAATCCGTCCAAACATGGGTGGCCATTCCTCAAGATCTATCTACGAATATAATAAAATAAAATAAAATAAATAAAAATAAGAAAACCTTTTATTTCTCGTCCCATTACCTATTTTATCTCAAGTTACATATTATGATAATCATGTCTGTTAGTTTTTCATGCTTCTTAGCATATGTAGTATGTCAACAAATTATTGATGAGGTAATCGTTTTGGTTAGTGCTTATCTTTCTATGAGTTCAATTTTGTTCAAATACATTTTATAATATAATATTTCACCTTGCTACTATTGTATAATGTCATAATATTTATTCTATTTGTGGACAAGCACCCCTTTCAGGTGCAGGCCTCCTACAAGGACTTCCATTTTTTTCTGTCATTCCCCACTGCCAGCCATCGGACCATCGGTTTTTTGGTCTTCCTCTCTTTTGTTTCCCGGCAGGTCCTGGCCATGAGGTCGTTTGTATGGCCCAGCGTGAGTCGGACAGTCTAGCGACATGCGCAGCCTACCACCATTTGAGTAGTTTAGCATGTTTCAAGGCATCTATTACCTTTGTGACAGTTCTTATGTGTATGTGGCGTATCATTTGTATTATTCTTATGTTCGTCATACTTCTTTCCATAGCTCTTTGGCAAGTGGTTATCTTATTTTTTATCCTTGTTGTGAACGACTATGTTTGGCTAGCGTATGTCAGCGATGGTAGGATGCAAGAATCCATGACTTTTTTCTTGAGTTTCATATCCATTTTGTTTTTAAAAATGTCTTTCAGGCTCCAGTATTTATTCCAAGCTATTTTTATTCGTCTTTCCACTTCTTGTTCATTGTTTTTGGTCAAAGGACATCTGTTTACCTAGGTAGATATAATTATCAACATATTCAAGTGGAGTGTTGTCGGTGTTTATGATGTCTTGGGTGCTGCTAGTCATTAGTTTAGTTTTTTGGAGGTTCATTTTTAGTCCTACTTTTATGCTTGCTTCATGTAGAGTTTGTATCATGTGATCTAACTGGGAGCTTCGTTCTGATATTAGCACTATGTCGTCTGCAAACCTTAAGTGATTTAAGTATTTGCCATTAATGTTGATGCCCAGGTTGGTCCATTTCAAACTGCCAATAACTAATTCTAGTACAGCCAAGAATAATTTTGATGACATTGGGTCTCCCTGCCTGACGCCTCTGTTGATAGGTATCTCCGGTCCGGATCTGTCTAATTGTACTCTGCTAGTGCACTTTTCATAGATATATTTGATTATTTTTATATATGATGGTTCTACATTGTACCGGATGAAAGCTTCCCATATTGCCGAATGTGATATTGTATCGAACGCTTTCTCATAGTCAATAAACGCGACGTATAACGCTTTTTCATGTTCTTGATATATTTCTATCAGCTGGTTCAGTGTATGTATATGATCTACAGTTGAGTAACCACTTCTGAAGCCGGCTTGTTCACTAGGCTGGTATTGGTCAATTTTTCCACTTATCCTTGATAATATTATAGATGAGAACAGTTCATACATGTTTGACATCAGACTTATGGGCCTGTAATTTACAACGTTTCTTGGGTCTCCGTTTTTGTAGAGAAGTATAATATTTGAATTTGCCCATTAGTTCGGTGTTAAACCTGTTTTTAGAATTAAATTGAATAAGTGTGCCATGGGTGTAGCCAGGAGGGGTCCCACAGTTTCAATTATGTCGTTGGTAATATTATCAGGTCCGGGGCTCTTTCTTACTTTCAGCTTTTTTATGTGTGTCAATATCTCTACTTTGTCTATGGGTCGAACTCGAACATCTACGAATATAGCAATCCTGTAAGTCGGCCAGCATACCACAGTTGAATCACGTGTAATTACTGTGACTTTTAATTGACCTACATACATTTACAGCAAAGTTTACGCTACGGTATAGGGATATTAATAGTTTTGATTGGTTCCAGAATGTTCGAATGACCGGGAATTGACATTTGCAGTAATAACTAAGAAACGAGGCGAACTTCAAGAAACAAATTTAGATGCCCGAGGAGTAAGCGCATAGGGCCACATAAACTAATAATTACTGCAGGATCATTAATGTTGAGAATACAAAAAAAAGCAAAGAAAAGAGACACAAATCAACAAGTCAGTATAGGGATTATATCTAATACTATTATAAAGTTGTAAAAATGAAATGTCTGTACATTGAAGATATTTTCAAAAAATTGATTGTTACGGACTAATTGGAGGTCCCTAAAACGAAAAATTTTTTTTTTGGATTTTATGTATGTTTGTATGTGTCGTTGTGGCTTCATCACGCCGAATCGGCTGAACAGATTTCCACAATTTTTGATACACGGGTAGCTGGGTATCTTCAGATGGTTATAGGATACTTTTTACCCGACTACGCTGAAAAAAAAATGACGGGTTATGACTTTTTCTCCTCTACGAACGTAGTTGCGGACATCTTCTCGTATACACATAAATATATAAATCTCAAGATTGATTATCTGTGTGATGTTTTGCAGGTACATAGGTACATGTGGGCCTATGATGGTCGCATTTATCACGCGATAAATGATATGATAACGCGCCTGTCACTCTCGCACTCACATACGTGTCAGAAGGTGACGAAAGCTATGTGACAAACGCAACCAACATAGGCCCGATGATTTAAATACGTGTAACTTTGACATTCAGCAAATTTATAGTGTTATTTTATCTAGAAATAAATAAATCTAATCTATATATACTTTATAATTACAAATCTAAATTGGGAGTTGTTCAGATCTAACGGCCCCACGGCCTTTGCTTAACATTGAAACAGTTTAGTAGGTCAGCAAAAAACGTCTTGATGCGATATTTAAATAGAACATTACTCTAGTCAATATACAAAATACTTTTACTAAATATGATGAACTCATATGTATCCAATTTTATATAATATTATTTTAATCGTAAATCTGTTCTATACATAATGGACTTATGGAAACCACAAATCAGAGCGCGCACACAACAGCCTTCATAACAAACGCTGATCGACGCAGATACGATAATCGGGTCCGCACAATAACACGTGTGTGGACCCGGCATTAACGAGAAAACAAAATTACTCGCTGGCGACCAAATTTCAATTTATCATGTTAATAATTATTGGACATTTCCAATTTTTGAGAGCGATCCTCGTGTTCGCGTGTAATGTATGCGCATCGCATTACCGAGCGGGGAATGTTTGAGCAATCCGCCATATTGAAATTTAACGATAACAAATCGGGAGATATGTTAAACTTGTATTGAGGGGTACACGAGATAAGTGCCTACGGGCATTTAAATTAACTGGTTGTGTTTATAATAGGTAATACTCGTACATATTGTAATAAAAAATTAAATAAATAAATAAATATTACGGGACAATTTTACACAAATCGAACTAGTCCCATGGTAAGCTCAATAAGGCTTTTGTTATGGGTACAAGACGACGATATTTAATAGATATATTACTTATATACATAGAAAACATCCAAGACTCAGGGACAAATATTTATGTTCATCACAAAAATATTTGCCCTTACCGGGATTTGAACCCAGGACCTCTGCTTCGCAGGCAAAGTTACTACCATTGCGCCAAACCGGTCGTCAAAACATACGTGACAAATTATACGTGGGGATGTTGACTGTATTCAATTAATAATAAAATTTTAATCTGAAATTATAGAAATACTAAAAAAAATGATTTTGATACCTTGTGTTTAGCTTTTATGAGCCTTTAAAGTTGGGTGGGCAAATCCATCTTTAAAGTATGAATATAATAATAATGGTAACTTTTGTTATGAAACCGTTTCGATAAACGCAAGTTTTAACATAGCTGTAAAACAAGGTTCTTGTTTTCCCCCACAAGGTGACGTCACACGTTCCTAAGCAGCGTGGAGCGTTTTATGGGAGACTTTTTGAGAGTAGTTTTTTCAACAATATTTTCATTATTGAAAGGTTATTCTATAATATACCATAGCAAATTTTCTGCAGGGAATAAGAATTATAATCAAGGCGATGTCATATAGTCATATAGATAACATGTCTCTTGTCAAATTGGCATAAATAATATTCAGTTTCATTTATATTATAACGCGTTCGTCGATAGTTTTAGTTAATTTACCGCGTAGTATTTTACTCGTGATTTATTACAAACATTTACTAATGACTTGTTCCCAAGTGAAGCTACACGTCACATAACATTGATTCAGAGCACAGTTAATTCATGACGCAGTATTTTACGGTGGTTGAATTGCAAACGGGACGGTGCGGCACACGCCGAGATACAGGGCTGGCAAATGAAAAAAAAAAGAACGTACTGAAACACTGTTTTCTTTTTGTTAATGATTTTCTTTCTTTGGTTAATTTGCTTATATTTTTTTTTAGTACCGCTTGTTCTGATGAGGTTGGAAATGTTGAATAATTGTTTATTACTATACGTAGTAAAAGGTACGAGTATTAATTAGATGAATTCTGCTCCGAACCGTCTTTAGATAGGCGCTACTCCTAATTTCATGATTGGTGGACACTATACAAATAATTTAGCGGCATGGAGAAAAATTATGAGAGGCCAGAGCGAAAGCTACTTATTTCATACTAGCTTCTGCCCGCGACTTTGTCCGCCTTAAATTCGCTTATCGCGAATAAGGATATTTTTCCGAGATAAAAAAGTAGCCTATGTCCTTCCCCGGGACTCAAACTATCTCCATACCAAATTTCATCCAAATCGGTTCAGCGGTTTAAGCGTGAAGAGGTAACAGACAGACTGACAGACAGACAGACACAGTTTCGCATTTATAATATTAGTATGGATATGGATTTTTAGAAGCTTTTATTTAACTTGCAATGTATGTTTGTTCGGGTTGAAACCAAAATAAACCAAAATTTAACTTGTAAATTTGACCTACTTACCAGTTTCCTATTGAGATAAAATTTGGCATTATTATTCAAGTACAGTTACAATGTAATAGTATGATACCATTGAGCTGATCTAAAGATAGAGCAGGATGGTGGTCATAGGAACTCTGTAATACAATAACACAATCCTACAGAGTCAGGCCTCTTTAGAATCGCCTCGGCGAATAGTTGATGGATGTTCAAATAAAAGTACAGTCGGCAATAAAAGCTTGTCACAAAAAATACATTTTAGACAGAAACTTATTGAAACGCAACATCTAATATGAGAATAATGGCAAATCAGCTGTCTCCTTCTGACAAACATGCGAGTGAGAAGGGAGTTATCATTCATTCATCACGCGATAAATTCAGCCATCATCAGCCCGTCGTTTTACCATTTGTAACTTCTTTACAGTCACTTAATTTTTTATTACTGTATATTTTCTTAAACCGCGATGTTAACGCACCTTGATTTCCGTTAGGTGGCAGCCCTGAACGCGCCGCGCCATAAATAAGGCGGGGAATGAAGCCATCCAGGAAAGATGGCGCGTTGAATTTAACGGCTGTCCCGAGCTGAGTTACTCATCGAGTCGCGGTGATCTGTTCAGCCCTAAATCGGTTCACATCAATCTGGTGGCCTAATTGAATTCAGGGTACAGTCGGCATCAACTACTGCCCCTGACGGCTCAATTGTACAGAGCTAGCTAATTTGTTTCGCGCCGATTTTACACGCGGACTTTTGCAATCCCTGCTTCTGCGGTTTCCCAACTGTTTGCTGTTTTGTCATTTATATTTAAGTTGGTGACCTATCTCGAGCTAATTAGATAGGTGATTATCTATGTATGGTACACGTTCCTACATATATATAATCACTAATCAAATAGTTACTCGTTAAAAAATAAAAGACGAAAGAAGAGTGCGCGCAGCCGAGATGAGAATATTGAGATGGATGTGTGGAGTGACGAGGAAAGATCGGATTAGAAATGAGTATATAAGGGGAAGTTTGAAAGCAGCACACGTGACGGACAAAATGAGGAGCAGTAGGTTAGTGTGGCATGGGCATGTAATGAGGAGGGATGAGCGTCATATTGGTAAAATAATGTTAGAGATGAATGTCGAAGGACGAAGAACGATCGGTAGGCCAAAAAGGCGATGGATGGATTAGCGCTGAAATGACGAATAATAGAGACGAATTGAAGAAGAAAACATGTTGTGCCGACCCTACATAAGTGGGATAAGGGCAGAAAGATGATGAAATACTGGAACGAAATCAAACAGTTGTTGACGAGTGTCTCATTGTACTTTGTAATACGAAAAAGATCATTATGTAGAGTTGATAGTTGTTATAAATAAATAAAAATAATAAATAAAATAAAAATAGTTTATTTCAGATCACAGATATCCACATTTGTGTTAGTTAGCAAAATCTTATTAAGTATGTTAGTTGACATTAGTATTTAGAAAGCTATAAAAATAAGTTAAAAGTTAAAAAAGTTAGCTATTGAGAGTGCGAAGAGTAGGAAGTGTAGTCTACTTAGCTCTCCCAATAGCAACTTCAACCCAAAACTTCATAATCGGTCAGTCGAGTCTTCTGGCCAACTCCCTGAGAAGCTGGATGCTGTGCCGCCGCGCACTCGCGTTATAAGTTGTTGATGAGATTTTGACATGATAATATTTGTTTTTCCGCATTGAATCAGAAATGGAGATCCGCAGAAGAGTCTAAGTCGTCAACATACGGCTGGTAACATAGGTTAGGGAGCCGGCTAATGAGAGTAATTTGTAAAGGGACGCATTTATTGCTCGCGCGCATCAAAGAAAGCCAAAGCTAATACACTACATGTTTGGGTTTTTTTTGGCGTAAACGCCAGATTTAAAAGTACAATGAAATCGAAGATATTATTATGTTTTGTTAAAATTTAAGTTAGTGACGTAAAAGATGAAATAGAGAATGATTTTTTAAAATAATTTAGCTGTTTATTAATCTGTCGTTTCTGCAAACGGAAAATGAAGGCGCGTTTTCGGATAATTTAAAACAAACATGTTTCCGCGCTAATCTTTGAATAGGTTATATAGTCAAAAAACACACATCTGAAAACCCGCCTGTTTTATATACTAGATTTGACAAAAATCACGCTAAAAAATAGCTTAAATTTTCGATGCATCCCCTTAAAGCGTTGCATATGATTAGATATTTAACAAAGAGAACCAGTCAAAGAAATTTTAATTATCATTTGATCACATTACAAATAGAACATCATAACAGTATAACATTTTAACCAAACACGATTACACTCATTGCGCATGCGCAAATGTAGGTACGTTCTATTCGCATGTAGGTAGAGCAAAAGAATCACCGACAACATCAAAGTCGGAGCGAGCGAGCAAATGCACTTTCTCGATACGCGCCGCGAGTAGGGTGACCTCGCTGCATAGTGGAGCGGGATAGTCTTCAGGTAATTAATGTGCGCTGAGCTCGCAAGATTGGTATTCTTTGTAATTGTTTGTTAAATATCAAAATTTCGATGACTATTTCATGATCAAAATGTTTTTTTTTAGTTGTAAACAACAACGCGGACCTTTTTGACAATGTTGCACTATTTCTGTACTCGGTGAATATTTGTATGCCGCGAAATGGCTAACCATAGTGAAACTATTTTGAATCTCTGTATTATCCTTTGTTATGTTACCTATATTTTACAAATAAATATTTACTTACTTCGTGTCACTCTACGAAAATTAAAAAAAAGACCTCCCAGATTAAATAGCTCGTTGAAAGATAGGATATGCAAGTATGATATGCAGTCATACTTGTCAACCTGGTGTTATGGATGTCACTGCAGTCATATGAGTAGGTAACAAGCGGATGCCTAAGAAACAGAATAGACACCAATGTCGTCAGCAAATAACGTTGTTTTTTATGACGTAGGCAGTGTCCCAGTTTATGACATAACCAGTTGCAGTATTTTTCAAGGTCTATAAAAGCTGCGTAGGATATATTTTCTCATTCATAAAACCTGCTTCTAGCAAAGGTTAAGAAGGGAAGGAGAAGTAGCTTGTTGGGTGAATGGCATTATCTTATGAGTGCTTTTTCACTCAACCGCCTTCAGCCCACAGAGAAATCTTGCAACTCGTCATCCCTATCTAAGAATTAGTAAGGTATCGTGTTGTTTTTAAAATGACTTAATGATCTATATTCTGTAAGTAGGCCGCAACGACACTTTTACAAGTCTGACTCTACGGCATTTCCCAAGAGGAGACCACTGAGGAGAAGAAAGCCGAAACAAACTCAACAGACAGTCATTTTTTCCTGAATAGCTCTCAACTATTACAATTTGTGTACTTAGCCTATTCTAAATATATGTTTTAAGTATAAACTCAAAGCGCAGTTCTCCAAGAAAACATATCGAAACACGAAACATATTATAGAAGCAAAAAAAATGACTGAGTGTCCTATTTAAAGCCTAGAGACCATATACATCTCTAAGAAATTTAGATTTAATAATTATTATTTTTATGTATTATTCATTTTGACCCCTAAGAGACCTTATACACCTCAGTAGAATATAATCAAATTATTATATTTAATTTTATTGCATGCCGTGACGCCTAGAGATCTTATACATCTCTGAGAAAATAATTAGTTTTTTTATTTTATATTAACATTGATCTTGAGAATCTGTACATGATCTCTGCGTGTACCAATTATACATTAGTTATAACACAATTGCAAAAGTTTTAAGTATAATTAAGACAATAATGTAATAGTTCTGAATTATATAGAAAAAATGCCTGACTGTTGAGTTTGTTTCGGCTATCTTCTAAACAGTGGTATCCTCTTGGGAAACGCCGTAGAGTCAGACTTGTAAAAGTGCCTTTGCGGCCTACTTACAGAATAAACAATTTGAAGTTGTTTTTAAATATCAGGGTATAAACCATGTTTTTCATAACAAAATAAACGAGAATGATATCCTGCGTGATCCCCCAAACACAGACACCCCACATCTCCCTTCGCTTCGCGTTCTTCAAACGCGTTTAGCCTCGAGACATTATTTCCGACTTGGTTAAAATAAAACCCCTTCAGGTGTTACTTACGGTTAGGTTTGATGTATACAGAAGCGTAATGGGATTAACATACCTGTAAAAAAATAAAATATATTTACCAATTTGTCTTATTAAATCTTACTTCTCAAAGTAATTCTGCGTTTTATATAAATAAATATCGATCGTAGAATGACAATTTTTACTTCCTCCCGAAAATACATTAACAACAAAAAAACAATATTTTTTTGTCAACTTAGAGCATTTAACTAATGGAGATAGATGACGTGTCATTACCGAACAAAATTTTCATGCACTTTTAGCGGGGGGTAAAAACGTACGGCAGACTTCGGAAACATTCCTGTTTCAACAAACACACACTATTTAAAGAAATCACCTACAAACCGAAAAACACCCACACACTGGCGATTTTCCGTATAAACGAACCGGTGATTTCGCAAGCGTCTCACCCCTCCCGCACCGCTCTCCCATAACACAGGAACAGACTTAGTTATGCGTTAGGCATATAACGCGCACCCGAAATTACTGATCTATGGTGCGCAGGTGCATTAGTAGTGATGTATTCCCTCGCCAGCCTACGGTAAGCGCTGGGTCATCAATATGCCTGTCCAATTGGGCATCGCCGTCAGAATTATTGATAATTACAGCCTTGGCTCATGGCACCCCGGGGATCATTGGTGTTGCACCGCACATAGATTACTATACAACAGTTCTTTATTGCACACCAACAACAGAAAACAGTACAATAGAGCCTTAACATAAAGGTGCGTCCACACTTGTATCATTTGCTCGTATCCGATCACCGTGCCGTGGCATGACTGCGTATCGCGCTGCTTGGACGCTTACTGTCGGCGCGCCGATCATTCCGCACTCGTCTGATATAACAGTGTGATACGCGTAGCAAAATGGATTTCGAGCGATCGGATCGGCGCAACGTCCAAACGCGTGATCGTGACACGCGATCATGCCCCGCGACGATGATCTGATACGGGCAAATGATACAAATGTGGACGCACCTTAAAATACGGTAGACAATGGGCTTATCGCTAAAGAGCGATCTCTTCCAGACAACCTTTGGTTAGCGGGAATGATATAGAATACTCAGAGCTAGGAATGAGTAGGTGGTGAGATAAGATTATAAATTAAGATAAGATTATATAGAAAAGAAAAAAAATAAATAAATTATAGTTGACATCAACCTGACTAGAAAACCAGCAGCATGATTAAAAAGAGAAATTACGCACATCTATTGTTATCTTGCATACATTTCAGGGCATTAAAGAAACACGAAAAATTTATGAAGGTTGTCTGGAAGAGATCGCTGCTTAGAGATAAGACCGCCCGTTGTTTACCTCTCCCTTGAATGTATTGTTTTCTGTACTCTGTTTTGTAAGGTGTGCAATGAAGAGTTATTGTGGTGATGGAACCTAAAAAGCCGGCCTCTTGCGAGTACGGAATCACGGGGGAAAGGTTTCGTAGCTGCACTGTTTGGTCTCCCTATGTTTTTAAAATGCACCTAACCGCCAGTAGTATATCTCCTGATAGTTGGGAAGGCATGAGCCGTAAACGGGATGTATGGCGTTCCACTGTCCGCGATAGTGTGAAGGAGTTTGAAGAAGCACGTCTCCAAGCGCTGGATATTAAACGTCAACAGCGCAAGGCACGCCCGAAGCCATCTTACGCGTACACCGACAATGACCGCGGTGAGCTCCACTGCGCGCGCTGCGACCGGATATTCTCAAATAAACTGGGGTTTGCGAGTCATATTCGCGCCCACCGTCCTAGGACTCAGGACTAGGAGCCCAACTTCTTGAAGTCGCTGTCATCGGATCCGATGAAGAGAACATCATTTTAAACTTCATTTTATTTTAGTACTCGTTGTTATACTCATCAACTATTCAAGAGTCAAATCCAGCTTAGTTTTAAAGATATTAAGTTGACGGCAGTCGTCGTGGCCGAAACCGGCCTTAATGTGTACATACATGGCATACAAAAATTATGATATGTGTTAATACACATTATAGCCAATGAATATCATGGCAAACGAAATTTAAACATACGGGACATGAAGGGATACCGATTCGTATATTTAGCGACCTTTTCTTGTGTTTACTTATCAGAGTTTATGAGTTACACGAGTAGCTCTCTGGCAGGCAGACTTGAATGGGTTTATTTTTAATTGGTACCTACTTATTTCTTCTCTGAGCTTCTAATGAGGGTAGGTAAACATTAAAATGGGTAGTTTTTACAAGAATATTTACGAAGCCTGTACACTAACACAAATAAAAGAAAGCGATAGAAACTTATCTATTCGAATATGGCGGAATCAATACTAATTAAACATTCATTTATTCTTTTCAATGAACCTTGCAATGTATGAATATTTCAGAAGATTAAATGAAGCGATCCAAACAAAATCAAGAGTTATAAACCTAATTCGTTGACTCCGAAAAACATATTTGAGAGATGCAGCCCATAGGCGAGCCCTTTAGAACTTACATGTATCCATCTCTACCCTAATCCCCCCCCCCCCCCCCCCCCCCCTTCCAGTTACGGGACGCGAGGAGAGTAAATCAAGAGGCATCGTCAATTATTCAAGCCGAGCAGAGACCGATGGCGCAGGGAGCCGGCGCGTGACGTTTAGCTGTTGCTAACTAGTTGCCTGCTCGACTGCATACTAAGACCGGCGTACGATTACACTACACTCAAAAGGTCCAATCTTGGAACATAATCTATTCGTCTATAAGTTACGCACGTGCACTTCTGAACATGCCTGCCAGATAGCTCACCGAAGAGTGCGATCCTACGTATCCACTGACTTCCTGGAATTCTCATGAGGTCGTCTGTCCACCTATTAGTCCCACGCCGCGTTTTGCTATGCACGTAGACTGCCAAGCATCTAAGTGGTGAGGATGGAAATATTGTCGTTTGAGATAATGGCGGAAAGATGGATGCTACGTAGGCATCTGCTGGAACAAGAACTCGAGTAGCGTCCATCTTCCATGCATATTTATATGTAATATATTGTAATTATGCATTATTTGCTTGTGTGTCCTAACGCTCTCACAACTGAATGATTTTTTCCCACTGCACCATTTTCATGCATCTCTGTTTGGCTCTATATTTGACCGGTATGCCTTTTGGCATTAAGTTCGCCATTTGTATTTACTTTTGTTTAGTGCAATAAAGTTTAAATAAAGTAAATATAGTAGAAAGTCTTACACCGCGTATCGTCTAGTTTTACTAAAGGCATACATACGTTACGTACACCTATGATAATGGTGTAGCTCTGGTTAAACACAGCATCATTAAACGAGCCATTTGGAATGCACGCAGATAGATCAATCCGCTGGGCCGAAGGTACGCAATCTGCGCAAAAAACAGTTCATTTGCCAATCCCGTTCAGACTTTGGACGGCAATCATTCGGGCCGTTTAATGGTTCGACAGTGGCCAACTCGATAAACCCAACCCATCATTCAAAGCGTAATAGCCGCTTATAAACTTAGCACATTATATTCGTATGCGCTGTCGAAAGACTTCATAAATTACTAGAAGTTGCCGGCAACTTGTCTTCAGAGTGATCAAGTAAAAAGTATTGTGAAGATATAACCTATTTATATTTAATTATATTTAAAAAGTAGTTGATGTATTTAAACTAAGAATAAAGACTGTCTTGTTCTATTTTTATTTAATATGAGTTAAGTAGTGATATGAGAGTATTAATTTGAGGCTTATACGGTCGACGCTTTAAGTTCGAGGCTTCGAGACTCAGCAGTTGCGACTCGAGTCTTCTAGTTTACGCCTAGAAGCTTAAATTCACAACACAAATTTCACTTTACCTTAAAAGTTGTGTTCACTAGCATTCATCATCGTTACTCACGTAAAAGTTATAAATAGCAACAAATAAGTGCCGTTTGATGTGGGTTTTTACGCTGCAGTAAAATAGGCGAACGGCAGTAACTTCGGCCGCTGCCGGGAATGAACAAAGGCACTCGAGCACTTTGCCAAAATCGAGCAACTCGAGCACTAGCCCCAAATCGTGCTCGAGCGACGCGAGCCTACTCGAGCAGCGCTCGCCGGCGCTAACCACCTACTGTACTAGTTTTAATTTAACTCAATAAAACCTCATTACTGAGTAAGGGAGATTTCACAGAATAAATGGACATACATTTTTTTCGTTTCATTTAAACACGGACAGACACAGAATTATGATACGCAAGCTCTAAGATAGTAATAGTGGGATTTTCACAACTTTTGTCAATCTGTGGTATGTTATAGAACGACCAATGATAAAAATATCGATGAAAAAACTATTTCAATTCCATATAAACTCCCCAAAATATAACAATGTTAAAATCTCATTTTTGGAAAACCCAAAAAATGCTCCATAGTAAAGTCTAGGAACGTTTGGCGTCACACGTTTCTACCTCGTATGGGGAAATTAAGAACTTTATTCTGCAGCTATATCGAAACGGTTTCATAAGAAAAGTTACTACACATTTCAACGGTTATTCAGTGGTATTATTAGTTATTAAGATTTTAATACTTTAAAAATGGACTTTCCCATCCAACTTTAAAGCGTCATAAAACAAGCTACACGTAAGGTATCAAACTCAATTTTATTTGAGTACACTTAACATCCCTAATCCTAAAGCATTAATGTGGAAACCAATGAAGGAGCAAGCTCGACTTGTACGGAACCTTATTACGTTAATAGCGATGTTAAGAGTTTCAGCTACCTATATGTCTAATGAATACGAGTAGTACCCTTATATATTTTCACTCAAGTCGAATACAACACTAGTAGTAGCAGTTGGACTAGAACTGCAGTTTGTATCGATTTCTTAATATACGTGACACAGCCAACACATTTGCAAATCCCTCGATGAGCATAATAAGTATACTCAGGGAGCAGCAAGTTTCTTTACGCTAATGAATCTGCTAACCAATGCATTTCTTATGCCATTTCTGCTCACCAGACATCGTAAAAAAGCGTTCTTAAAGCCACGTTTGCACGTAGATATTTTTTATATTTCAATTTATTGATGTACACTTGAAACATGACCGCATTTGTCTCGTATGTTTCTGTTAAATTATAGAACATGAGTTAAAATTTTCAATTCTATCTATTTACTTCCAAGAGTATGGATTCATTACTTAAACATTATCAAATCTACAATCGTACGAACGATTTTTATTAAGCCTTTACATATTTTCTAAAGTGTTATGACTTGAAAACAAATGTAAACATCAATTAAAAATGATTTAATCTTTCGTTCAGTGAAAGTTGTAAACACACACATTAATGTTCGATTCATTTTTCAGGTCTTACAATTCACAATTACGAAATCAATTATCGAGCCCGACAATGACTTAATCATCTTTAAAAGTTTTAGTCTCCGGGGTGGACCAACGCCAAAACAACGACACCAGAAACTATTGCAGACTTGTATGTATTGTAGCTTTTTAACTCGCTTGTTACACTTAAAGTTGTGTTAAACATTAAAGACGTATACTTTTTAACTTGCAAAAAATTTTACCTGCATGCCCAGTGGAATAATTGCAAATACAGGTATCTCTCTAATTATTTTAAACAAAATACTGAGGTAACTGTATCTCCTACATTCATCGAACATATTTCTGTAGGAACAGAAATAATGCTTAGCGCGCGAAATGTACACGCAGTCGACATGCATTGAGTTTAGTCTCTGGGTAGCCACCCGCCCGATACATCGTGTGCAAGTTTGCAGTAAACTGTTGTCTAACTTAAAGTCTAGTCCTCGGCCTCACGGCTACGAATCATCCTATCCTAACCTACTGAGTACAGCAACCTACAAGTAATCTGGAGTCAATCTATAGAAACCTATATAACAAACTAGGTCCAACTTGTCGTTTGAACACGAATATTTGATGTGTTTAAGACGTTCCCTGTACGGGTGTCCCCAATGGTGCCTCACGCAGTTGCTCGTCAGGAGTCCAAGCCTCCACTATGGAGTCACTTCTCCATATTCGATGTACATTTGGACAAGACATGCTCAGAACGTTTTGTACGGGGACAGTAAACGTGTTAAGGATTATGACTTTGAGCACCAATATGGAATAACGAAGATTTCCTTGACATACACATATTACATACTTGACATGAAACCAATCAGTTCTGCCACAACAATAGCTAATTTATAAACACACAGATATAACACCCCACTATACATATCATCGTAAAAAAAGAACACGTGTGCAAGTGATGAAATGAATCTTAGAGGCATGGAAAACCTGAGAGGCTTACTAGATATCTAATAGCCACCCAGCTCCTAAATAGAGTCGTCTGGCACCGTAGTTACCATGAAGCAGACTAATTAGACAAGCACTGTTCACGGTACACTCGGCTACAAAAACGTGAGCGTACAACGTAAACAGGGCCGTTTACGCTGCCGCCACACGCATGAATGGGATCGATAGTGGAGCGCCCCTCCCCCCGCGGGGGGAGACGGGGGCGATGACCCGGCTGCATCTTACAGCTGGCTACGACCACTCTGGGTCAATGTTAACAATTAATTCGGAAACGTCGGTGAGTTGGAACCCTATCAATTTTACTGTAACAAGAATGACTGACGGTGACTATTATATGTAACGACGCGGACTTTATAATTAGTCTATAGATTAGATTGTAAAAACTTAGAATTGGCTGTGAACGGCAAGGGTGAGATCAGCTTCTTTTCAGGATTCTGCACCTCAGAAGGAAAAACGAAACCCGTATGGTGTGACTCTGTCCGTCTATCTTTTTGTCCGAAAATGAAAGCGTTCCGTCTCAGGAACTACTCATGCTATCCATTTGAAATTTGGAATAGTTATAAAACCAATTAGCCCAAATGTATTACAAATGAAACATTTTAAATTATGTTTATAATATATGAGGGGGGGAGAAAAAAGCTTCAAGGTCAAGTAGGGTATCATATACAAGGGCTTAATTAAAACATTCTCGATTTTGTGTAAATTCTATTTTTATAGAAAACTCGCCCCTTTATCTACAAAGTTTACCAACCGAATGTTTAAAATTTATTCATTATAGGAAGATTATAACCATATATATCTTAATAGTGTTGCTGTTTGTACCTACCAACAGATCAATTGATTTCAGCAGCAATTGTATGATTAAATAACTAGGTAAAGGTTTTCACTTAAACTTTCCAACTTCAGTTTTGTTCTGAAACTCCAATCTTTTCTGAGCCAGAAATTTTCTTACCTTTGCTTTCCATTATGAAGGCGAACAATAAATTCCCAGTAGAAATTAAAGACACAAAAACTGTCTGCAATTTCTAAGACAATTTATGTTTGGGATTCTACGGTTTGAATTTTATGAAAGATATCATTTTTCGAATGTACCCAATAAGTTACAACGTATGCATAATTTTTATCTCTTTTACGAATCGTGTAAGCTCAGGTGGGGTAAGAGAAACACCGGGGTAAGAGAAACATTGTAAATGTGATACTGAAAATGACATATGTGTCAATAGAAATATAGTTGAGCCAGTAGCATGGATTCCCTTTCCTCCCGAAATAAATTATGTTTCCCTTTACCCCACCCGACCTTAAACTAAACGATACCTGTTTATATGTCGTATTTTAGAATAAGGATATATTTGATTGATTAGTTATATAATTTAGGTCTAACGTGACTACGTTAAAAAATGTTGTAGATCTTACAAGGAGACCAAGACTCTAGGTCGCTGAGCCAATGAGTAGGTAAGTTCTAGTGAATTAGTGACACATGAGTTCACTTTTACCGGGTAATAAAAAAAACTTCAGTTCTAACGGTAAAACTGTATTAAATCTCACGTCTATCGCTTCCCACATAGATATCTATAGTTAATTGAATCCAAGCAGACATTACTATCATATACATCTATACTAATATTATAAATGCGAAAGTGTCTGTCTGTCTGTCTGTTACCTCTTCACGCTTAAACCGCTAAACCGATTTGGATGAAATTTGGTATGGAGATACTTTGAGACCCGGGGAAGGACATAGGCTACTTTATATCCCGGAAAAATACCCTTATTCGCGATAAACGAATTTATGGCGGACGAAGTCGCGGGCAGAAGCTAATTAGTATATATATTTTATTAAAGTTAAAAGAAAGGCCGGCAACGCACTTGTTACTCCTCTGATGATGCAAGTGTCTATGGGCGACGGTATCGCTTACCATCAGGCGACCCGTCTGCTCGTTTACCTCCTATGTCATAAAAAAAAACTTTACTCAACCGACTTTAAAAATAACTGCACCAAAATACTCTCCCTACTTTCACGTCGTAAAAGCACAAGAAGTTTAACATATCTTCGGAATAGACTGAAACATGTCGAGCTATATTCAGACACGAGTAACCACGGTGAGGAGGCAGAAACATTGGAACATATATTATGCGAATTTCATGCCCTCGCCAGACAGAGAATGACGGAATTTGGTATTGGGTACCCAAAGCCAAAGGAATTTCAGACGCTACCGGAGGTGGTAGAATAAACCATTGAGTAGCAAGAAAGGGTAGCTACACAAAAGATCCCACTGGGTCGAAGTGTATCCGCAAGGACCCCTGATAATAAGATAAGATCAGGTTAACAACGTATCTGTAAAAGTGATAGAATGCCGTCATCAAAAGCCATTTTATCGCATGCAACATGGAGGACAGAGAAGAGTATGGCGCAGCTCTGTTCATGAGGCCATCACTGATTTTGAGGAGCGTCGCTTGCAAGACCTCGATGCAAAACGCCTAAACAGAAAGACCCGCCCTAAGCCTTCTTATGTGCAGGTACACGTATAATGACGAAGACGAGTTGCATTGTGCGCCATGCAACAGAACTTTCAAAACCAAATTCGGTTTTGCTAGCCACAATCGTGCACATGACCGACGCTCGTGAAGGTCATGATGTCAGGTTTCGCCATTGACGGATACGTCAAGCAGGACCATATATGTAATCTAAATATGAGTCAAGACAGTTGATACATCTAATCGGTACACGTCCCACCGCTTCCGACGGTGCAGTATGGAAACGCCTTAACAACAAACTTGCTCCTAGTCGCGACGTAAGCAGTTTGCTACTGAATATATTACTAATTGCCTCTGCCTGTACGCGGGTAAGCGGGCAATTAATAACAGCCTTACGTGCCTCGGGCAGGATCCCGACAATTGGGGGACATGTTGAACAGCTGACGGAATTCGGGAGAATATGTGTCAGTGAAAGGTCTAAATTTTGGAAGTCGATGGATCAAATTGAATGATTATCGACATGATAGTCGACATTACGAGTGAAGTCCAATTTCGAGGCCACCTGGAGAACAAAGCCAAACTGGCTTCTAAAAAGCTCGGGGTGCTCAACAGAGCGAGACGGTACTTCACATCGAGTTACCGGCTTTTACTCTACAAAACTCAGGTTCGACCCCATACTGCTCCACGTACTGCTCTCATCTCTGGGCCGGAGCGCCCCAATATCAACTTCTCCCCTTGGACTCCATCCAACGCAGGGTAGTTCGTATTGTCGATGAACAAACGGCCTAGAACCACTGAGCTTCCGGAGAGATGTTGGCTCTCTGTATTTGTTCTACCGTTTGTACAATGGGGAATGTTCTGAAAACTTTTTGAGTTGGTGCCACCGTCACGTTTCTACCATCGCACCTCCCGCCTCAGAAACAAAGTACATCCCCACTATCTGAATGCTTGGCATACCAAGAATAAACGGGCATCACGCTAATTTTTACCACGCACTTGCAAGTTGTGGAATAACCTTCCCCCTGAGGTATTTCCAGAGCGCTATAACATGGGATTCTTCAAGAAGCGAGTTAACAGGGCTCTCAAAGGTTAGCAAAATATGGGCGATTCCTCCGGTGTTGCACATATCCATGGGCGACGATGACTGCTTTCCATCAGGTGGCTCGTCTGCCCTTTTGCCACTCGTTACATAAAAAAAATATATATACGAGAGTATGTTTTTTTCAGACTAGCGTGGTGAAATGAAAATAAAGTTAACCATCGAATAAATCGTTACATTAAAGTTATACTGGGTTAGCCACTCTCGTGTAAATCCATTGTTGGTGAAACGGGCCCTAAGAAAGAAAGGAAATCAGCGGCTGCTCTGCTCCAGCATCAATAAGATCAGCGCGATGGCATCATATTATTGCATTGTCACCAAACTAACGTAAGTATGCCAAATTTAAGAGCTCAATTGGAAACCGCGAAGTAGGTCAAATTTAACTTGCAAGATTGTACCCGAACATACATAGTTACATTGCAAGTTAAATAAAAGCTTGTAAAAATGCCATATTACACCGTGCATGCAAAGGACGGTAAAATGGTGTATCCACGTTAAATTAACGAGGCCTGAAGTCTGCTAATAAAGGGATCTGAACGCCGCACGCTTGCTTCCCATAAAACAACAAACACATCTTCATTACCCATATTAATATATGTTTAATATTGTTTGAGAAAACACGCCGCTCCCGAGCCGGGAAAACGGCGAGGTCTGTCTGGTTGCTGTGGGAACCTGGCAGCTATTATACAATTAGAAAAGCGATCTTAAACACGGTCTTCAAGATGTCTCCAGTCTCCACTCGTCAACACCAGAGTGCCTACCATGTGCTGAGTTTATGATCGGCGCTAGCGAGTTTCTCGTATCGAGAGTCAGTGCACCTCTCTCGCACGCACTAATTGTGCGAAAGAGATGGACGATCATCGAGCTCTCGATACTCGATCGTGCCGAACTAATGGCAGGCGTACAGAAGTCGGAATTTTTGGGACAAAACATAAGACAGTCGCAATCTAACTAGTGTTAGAAACATTTTTTGTCGATATCGATAGTTGTGAAATTGAAGAAAAAATATTCAGTTATAAAAAAATACACTCGTATATTTCACTGAAACTCTTACGTAAGGTGCAGTTCGTGCTTTATAGTGATCATGATAAACAAGAATAACCCCTGACAATGTTTTAAAAAATAATATTTATGTACTCCTATCACAGAACACATAACATGTCCTGTACAGTGTGAAGTGACGTGGACTTTGAAGAAGAAATTTAGTCTTTTTCTATATACTTTTGTACAAAACCACAACCTTTCACTAAAGAGTCTCTAATGAGTATATTTATTTTATTTAGTGGATCATTCTCTTTTTCTTTTTCACAAGTATCGATATCGATAAAAAAATGTTTCTAAACCCAGTAAGATTGAAAAAGTCTTATGATTAGCCGCAAAATTCCGATCACTGGTAAAATTTCAATATTATCCGATGACGTTCTGGTAAAATCAGACATTTAAAAGAACCCTTGATGCCTAATTCAGAATAAAGTTTAGAATTTTGACAAATATCGCAACTTCGATGACGATCGAATTTAAATGATAGAGAAACAAATCAGTGTTTTTCTATCACATAAAAGGTACGAAATTTAAATATATCGTCAGTTAAATACGCTTTATACCTACATGATGCACCAGCAAATTTGTCGGTTACTTTTCGCGAAAAATCTATCAGATTGTGATTTTCCGACGACTTAAAATCACAAAAAACACCTCAAAGAAGGCCTTACTTCGAGTCGGAAATCCGAGTGATCATTTATTATAATTGATAGCCTCTTTGGTTATCATTAGCGACGGTGATTGATTACTCTGCTCGTAATAATTACATAAATTGGCCAAATTTGCAAATAATAAGTTCGGGCCTATCGCTCCCGACGCGGCGGTGGTTAGAGTTTCCGTTACCGGCATGCTTAGCGAGGTAAATATAAGTACATTTGTGACTCTAAAATATTAAAAACTCCTCTATTAGTGGGCCTATCGGCATCGTGACACAAACCGCAGAAACCACCGCTCTGATTGGCGAATCGATTGACAGAAATAGGGAACATGCGTGTAATTTTTTCATCGCTTTTCATAACAAAATATCAAAATACCGTAAAAACTATTCCAAAGAGTAAAATTAAAATTAAAATCGGCCCAGAAATACACACGATATAGGCATTTAAAACTACTAATTAGACAGCGATTCGACAGAGGTTCGACATGTACTGTTACGTCACAGTCTACGACGGTCATTTAAACTCCATATTAAATTCTGTTTTGCTAGAAAGAGATAGAATGAAATGTTTGATAGCTTATATCTTGGTTATTTTTATATTTACTCGAAAAATTATTTTTCTCCACTGCTTGTTATATGAATGAGTTTTTAATAAAGCAAAAAGAAAAGATTATGCATATTCCCTATTATATGATTGAACATTTGCGTCGCGCATAGCGACACAAATCGAGTCGCTGGTGCGTGGTTTAACTGTATGACATTCAACGATGCAATGATTATAATGAAACCGGGGAATATTCATGGTTTCCGAATGTTCCAGATAACATCAATTAACACGATTATAAATATAATCGAAATGAATTTGGCGAACATTTGAACATCGAAACAGAAATACGTCTTAAAACATTCAACAACCAGAAAGAACGAAATCCAAACGACCGAACAGCTGTTGCCACGTTCTCCGAGGAATTGAAATGTCTGTCGCTTCTAATTTTATTATAGACGAGCACTATAACTTGTTTTATTCTTTGTTTACGTAAAATTTGTCGAACAGCTGCCATGTTTACACTGTTGGGCAAGAAACAATTCCAAATATCTTTAGAAAACAAATTGAAAATTAAAATAATTTCGACTACAAGCGAACACGTGTTTACGTCAAAGTGACAGATCGTGACATAAATCCGGCGCACGCGACGGGCGGCGATAAATATGACAGAACTAATAAACGGCCAGATCCGGACGTATTAACTCGTAATCCCCTGGCCCGGGGAGAAACGCAGTAAGCGACGTGATTTATGTGGGAACTTCTGGCAGTTTCGTTTGGGGCATGACCCATCCAGAATCACATATTCATTTTTATACGTTTTAAAGATGTTTTGTGACAATAATATGCAAAGACGGCTAAACGTTTTTGTACTTTCATGAGCGATTAACATAATCCCTTAGAAAAATGAATGAGTAATATGTGTTTACGAAAACCCAACCAAGTGCGAGTCGAACTCGCGTACCGAGGATTCCCTACAAAGGATTCGCTACAAACGGCCGTATCTATGAAAATCCAGTGTTAGCAGAGGCCTACTCCTAAGCAAAATGTACGCGGTATTCGATCATTTTATATTGGTTACGACATAGACAGACATACATAAAGTTATACTGTATTTAGTATTTGCTGTTATAGCGGCAATAGAAATACATCATCTGTGAAAATTTCAAGTGTCTAGCGATCACGGTTCATGAGACACAGCCTCGTGACAGACGGTCAGACAGACGGACTGGGGAGTCTTAGTAATAGGGTCCCGTGTTACCTTTTGGGTTTGGATCC
The DNA here is from genome assembly GCA_905404275.2 of Hedya salicella. Classification (NCBI taxonomy): domain Eukaryota; kingdom Metazoa; phylum Arthropoda; class Insecta; order Lepidoptera; family Tortricidae; genus Hedya; species Hedya salicella. The sequence continues at coordinate 457,519 of FR990098.1, read as the reverse complement.
CTAAAAATCACTCATTTTATAATAATGTCCTGTTGTAAAATGAAATTTGTTATTGCAAATTCGGTTAGTTGCCGCTGCGACGGCAAAATGCTGGAAGCTGTAAATTGAATTCGATCTCGTTATTCCGTTGCAGTCATTCCGCCATTTCACATAAAATAAATACTACTCCTAATTACAGTTCACACTATGATCCGATACGTGTCGTGTAGTTTTACTGCATATTTATTTAGTTTTGATTGAAAAGTATTTAAAATAATATTTTCTTCTGTTTCCGCGATTATTACTCATTGAAATAAAACAATTTAACGGATTATATCGCGTATATTATCTCATTCTCCCGTCCTCCCGTGACCATGGAAAGCTGGAAAGCTTCCGAAACGTCGGGAACTAAAATGAGATAATATACGCGATATAATCCGTCAAATTGTTTTATTTCAATAAGTATTTAAAAGTCAAAATAATCCTATCAATAGGTTAGTATCCTGGGTAAAAAAAAATATTCTGATAAGTCCTGTTAGATTATCAAAAAATATTGGACTTGAAAATCGAACAAAAAAGGACATACTTAAAACGCGTCAAAGTTTGGGAGTGGAGGCGCATGACGTCACGCCGTGCGAAAAACGGTCGCACGGCGTAACGTCACGGGGAACTTTAACGGGCTATATCTATCTCTTCATCATTTTTTTGTTCGATTGACTGAAAAAAAAATAAGTGTCCAATATTTTCCAATAATCTAGTCTCTTTTAGAACACAAGCATATTGCGTACCCAAAATAATAGTAGGTCATGGACTGGTAGAACCAGCAAAAGGAAAGTGGATAGTCTAATGATTGAATCATACTACTACTGAGTCCTGAATGATGGTCCTGAATACCAGAATAAAGACGAACGGAACTGAGAAATACATCACAGTAGAGATCTGTTATTCCATCAGCTACAGATCTACACAATACCTGGTTCATTCTGTTCCATGGAGTGTAGGTCCTGCTGCGAGCGGCGGCGCTGGCGGTACTGCTCGCGGTAGTCGGGCCAGCGGCCGTACTGCGCCGGTGCGTTCAGGTACTCCTGCGACGAGAAGCGCGACGCGCGCGCCGGCGCGAAACCCGCCTGCGCGTAGTAGTCGTGCCGGAACACCACATCCGGGTGGTTCATGCCCCCCGGCACGATCTGGCTGCCGAAGTGGCTCCTGTGCCCCAAGTATTCCGGCTTCATCGGCACAGGACCGTCTGTGAGCTCATGCCCGTGGATGGAGGTCGACCGCTGCGGGCCGTAATCGCGCATGCGATTCGAGAAGTCTATACCCATTCTGTGTGGGGAGTAATCTATTCCGCGCGGCCCCATCTCAAAGTGCCCGTGCGGACGACCTCGGCTTTGGCTGTAGAACTGCGCCGAAAACGGGTTCTTTGCCTCTTGATTTCGCGCTGGACTGAAGCTCGTATCATTCTTCCCCTTATCTTCTGGTTTGGGTTTGTCGTTGGCTACGGCCCGATCGGTGCCGTTCACCTCTTTCTTGGGAGCGTCGCTCCTGGCGGGCTTATGCGCTGGCGACTCGGACATGTCCTGCGAGGCCCGGCGGTTGAACTCCTGCACTTTCTCTGGGACAAACCCTTGTTGCGGTGCTTGCGACATCTTAACTTTATAAAGACATCAAAACGCTTATAATTGACTACACGTATAGTTTATCAAAAGTCTCGAATACTTTAAAAGTGCGGTACAAATACATATACTATCTAGACACAGTGCGGTTTACAAGTTAATAGGAAAAGTAATCACAACCGAATGCATGAGCTGGAAGAGAACGTTGGTTCGTGAGCCGCGGGTTGCGTAACTCGAGGTATTTTAGGCGTTTATTTCAGACGGGGAGGACGGGGAGGCGGACACGGGGTGGGCCGGAACCGGAAGCGCGAGGCGAGCTACAGAGTGCCGAGTCATCAGTAATTAAGTGGCTATCCCGATCGCATTGTGTGCCAGTGTGTGGTGTATTCACCTCGCACGTGAGGTGTATTATAAGATTTATACGTTGACTTAACTTTTTTATTTCTGAATTTGTTAAATGCGTTCTTCGAAGTGTATGAAATCATCGCTATTCTTAAATACCTACGCTTAATATGCATTAACTTACCCGTCAATCAGTGACACGATCAACTAATACGAGGAGGTATAACAATATTGGCAACGTTTTCATGGCTCAAGTAAAAAATAACTTTCCCCTTTAACTGTATGCCAGTATCACGTGTAAAAACTTATATGACCAAACATATTATAAAAAGTCTATATTGGTTACATTGCCACAGTTAAAATATTATATTAAAGTATCCGTTTCACCCCAACCTCCTCTGATTATCTACCTGATTCCGATATTGGCTCTATTCCAGTGCATCTCTATCTGGCATGAGGCCGCCAAGATCAATAGCCTCGCCGTACACAAGGACGCGTATAAATCACGTGTACACTTACATTGGTCGGGTACCGCTGCGATGACACCACCAGATACCGAAGACCTCAGTCTGGTTATACCGAGCTACTCGCTAGCGGTCAAGATAAATCGGTAAGATTATAGCCGGTACCCTAACCAGACGTGGAAGGTCTCCGGTTTGTACGCGCGGTGCTATGGACGGTGGATCTGCGTATAGCGGTGGATTATGGCTGACCCAGTGGCCGGGTCCAGTGACCGGGCGGGTAATATAAGCAACGTAATTTTAATGTAGACTTGTAAACTTTTGATACAAAATTTATATCGAATTCTAGAGTCTGAGTATTAAGTTCTTTTAGATAGTTGTAGAGGAGTTAATAATAATTTTATAATTAACTAGTAGGCGCCCGCAACTTCGTTCGCGGAGGAGAAAAAGTTATAAACCCTCTTTTTTTGACAGCGTGGTCGGGTAAAAGGTATCCTATAACCATTTCAGCATACCTAGCTACCCATGTACTAAAAATAGTTGAATTCTGTTTAGCCGATTTGGCATGATGACGCCACAACACAACGACACAAACAAAAAATTAAAAAAAGATTTTTCGATTCAGTGACCTCCAACTAGTCCGTTACAATATATTTTTTTAATATCTTCAATGTACAGACATTTAATTTTTACAATTTTATAAATGTATATATATATGTGATGCAGTGCAGATGCAGTTCGTTTGTGAATGCAAACTAGATAAAACCCGCTCAGGGAACGGCGTATCTGTATCGTACGAAACTTGTCCGTTAGTTTTACTACTTGGGTATATCAATTTCAAACTAAAGTTTTACTCGGGTGGGTACGAAATACGTTTTCCAACCCGTCCACAGTCATGAGCCATCCATAAAAGTACCGGTATATTGGAATAAATCAATAACGAGTTAACAAATAAAATGGTTGACTATGTTTTTCTGTGAGTATACGACCTATATTCGCATAGCGTGTAAAACTTAAAAAACTAGGTGTTCCTATTTTAGATGAACGAATTAGGTATCTCACTAATTGGGAATTGAAAAAAAAAAAATTGGGATGTGGACAATTTTAAACTTTTTTTTCTGTGTTATGTTATAGAACAACCTCTCAAAAGAGGCATTAGTGAAAAAACTACTTCAAACTCATAAAAATTTACTGAGATACATCAATATTACAATCACATATTTGGACGTTCCCAAAAGACGCTTCATACTAAGCCTAGGAACATTTGACGTCACATACGTTCCTACCTTGTTTGTGGAAATTAAGAACTTTGCTCTGCAGCTATGTTAAAATTTGCATTTATTGAAACGGTTTCATAACGAAAAGTGCCATAAATTTCACGGGTATTTCAATGGTATTATTAGTTATTAATATTTTCATACTTTCAAAACGGATTTTCCTACCCAACTTTAAAGGCTCATATAACAAGCTACACGCAAGGTATCGAACTCAATTTTTTGATTTAGGATCTATCATAAAAACTATAATTTCAAATCAAATTTTCATTTTTATTTGATTACCATCAACATCCCAATTACGATTGTAGATGCAGGTAACCTAAATGTGCGAATCGTCTCAATTACAATCACGAATTCTCAAATCACAGTTATGAACACAAATCCGTCGATTTAATAGCGACTTACTTGCATCTATAAATTCTTAACCAACCAGATTTTTAGTAGGCACTTTAAAGCCTATTAAGAAATCTATTACGAGACAATCGGGACAATTGTAACGTAAATCAGGCTGTCGGCGCGCTAAGCGAAGCTTGATCGCTTTATCAGCGGCATCTGGGCCATTGTCGTCATCTCTGGAGGCGTGGCAGCCTCGAGGCATACGATAGAATCAAGTAAAGGTCGATAAATAACAAACATACTGACAGACAAGTCCCCAAAATAGTGTTAGACTCGATACACTATAGCTGTTCGTAGCGTCCGCGTGCGACAGCACCCTCACGCTAGGTGCCAAGGATACCGTGGCATTCTACCGCCTAGTCCCTTCAATCAAAACCATGATAGCCGCATATATCATGTATTGGCATATGCGCTGCCTGGACGGGAACCGCGACTGACGAGTGTGTTACAAACGCAGACGTGTCTACATCCCAGGTTTTATTTCATAATGCTTGTACGCAAGGAGTAATAAACACGACGGGCAGTTAGAAGTTGCAGTAAGTTTCACCGTGTATGAGAACCGCTGTCTACCGACACATATTGAACATTGAACATATACTATTTAGGACAGACTAAGTACAAATATTGTAATAGATAAGAATTATTGAAATAAAACAATTTAACGGATTATATCGCGTATATTATCTCATTTTAGTTCCCGACGTTTCGGAAGCTTTCCAGCTTTCCATGGTCACGGGAGGACTGAGAAAAGATGTATTTTCCTCTGTCAAAGTTACAATTTTGTGCAAACTACCCATTTTTTGAAAAAACACAAATAAAGGTGTACATACATGCCAGATGGGCCTAAGCTGTAAAGACAGTTACACATGTGCCAGAAGGGCTTAATTATTTTATTCTAATAATTTACCAAGCAGCATTTCACAAATGAGGCGTACTGAGGAGAAAAGAAACGCTGCAAAGAAAAACTCCCAGGCTACCTCATTACTAATTATAATATTTAAAAACAGAGACTATTAAACTACTTTAAACAGATAAGATATTTTACACCGTTCGGAAATTAAGGTTTTGCAGTCCTGTGTCTCGCTTGTTCCTTGATGAGATGTATTACAGGATCCCAAGCAGGTGGTAGTGACAATCCATCTTCTCTATTGAAATTAGGATGCTTTTTAATCTCAATAGCCTCGCGTAGCATCCTGGGAAAATATCTTTTTTCTTTGGCAAGGATAGAAGGTTTATCAAACTTAATTGAGTGGTTTGGTTTGTCAATGACATGTTCACAGACTGCAGACCTATTACACCGACGGTGCTTGACATCTGCTATCTGCTATGTGTATCAACCCGGGTGAAGGAGCACATAGCAGATGTCAAGCACCGTCGGTGTAATAGGTCTGCAGTCTGTGAACATGTCATTGACAAACCAAACCACTCAATTAAGTTTGATAAACCTTCTATCCTTGCCAAAGAAAAAAGATATTTTCCCAGGATGCTACGCGAGGCTATTGAGATTAAAAAGCATCCTAATTTCAATAGAGAAGATGGATTGTCACTACCACCTGCTTGGGATCCTGTAATACATCTCATCAAGGAACAAGCGAGACAAAGGACTGCAAAACCTTAATTTCCGAACGGTGTAAAATATCTTATCTGTTTAAAGTAGTTTAATAGTCTCTGTTTTTAAATATTATAATTAGTAATGAGGTAGCCTGGGAGTTTTTCTTTGCAGCGTTTCTTTTCTCCTCAGTACGCCTCATTTGTGAAATGCTGCTTGGTAAATTATTAGAATAAAATAATTAAGCCCTTCTGGCACATGTGTAACTGTCTTTACAGCTTAGGCCCATCTGGCATGTATGTACACCTTTATTTGTGTTTTTTCAAAAAATGGGTAGTTTGCACAAAATTGTAACTTTGACAGAGGAAAATACATCTTTTCTCAGTCCTCCCGTGACCATGGAAAGCTGGAAAGCTTCCGAAACGTCGGGAACTAAAATGAGATAATATACGCGATATAATCCGTTAAATTGTTTTATTTCAATGAGTAATAATCGCGGAAACAGAAGAAAATATTAGATAAGAATTATTTTGAAAAAATTACTGACTGTTGATGTTGAGTTTGTTTCGATTTTCTCCTCAACGGTGGTCTCCTCTTGCGATATGCCGTAAAGTCAAACTTGTAAAAGTGCCCTTGCGACCTACTTATAGAATAAAGATAATTATTTCAGATCATTTATTTCATTGTTGATGGGTTTAAAGGTAAGCACGTCACTAGTGACGTGATCAGTGACATCAATCCTAAGTAAAGACATAAATGCTTTTGTAATATTGCTTAAAATATGTATTAATTCATTCATTTTGGCCGGATATAAAGAGTCCAACAAATCAATCCTCTCGCGATTGAAAGGCAAAACCTGTCTATCCACAATATGCAACCAAATAATACTTTCGTATTTCGACCACATAGTGCGTAGAGGTGATGAAAGTCTGGAGAAGTTGATCGTAGTTGGAAACACGAATGGTAAACGAGCTCGAGGCCGATCTCCAACGAGATGGACTGATCAACTAAAGTCCTCATCTTTCTCCAAGTTTTGCTCAGTCGTTAGGGACGCAATGGACGGAACCAAATGGAGGCAAATTATCCACTCTAAGGGTAACCCGATGATGACCACGATCCTCAGTCATGAGGGAACGAGAAGAGAGGTAGATAAACAATTAAGAGGACAAGTAAAGTCTAGCACTAGTAATTTGAAGGAACTAGTGTCAAAAATAGATCTCGGATGTTCCTTCAGCTCTTGTAAAGGAACATATGTAAGCATAGGAAAAGTCACAATAGCACCTTCAATTTTATAAAGGAACAAGGGCGAAAAAATAATCGCAGTACTTATTTCATCTCTTGTAAAGTAGTGAGAAAAAAAACCGGCCAAGTGTGAGTCGGACTCGCGCACTGAGGGTTCCGCACAAAATATACGCTAGAAACGGCCGTATTTACGCGGGTTTCGATAATTTTATATTGGTTACTGATATAGACAGACAGACATAAAATTATACCGTTTTTAGTATTTTTGTAATTGCGGCAACAGAAACACATTATTTGTGAAAATCTCAACTGTGCTATCACTGTTCATGAGATACAGCCTGGTGACAGACAGGCGGAGAGCGAAGTCTTAGTAATAGGGCCCCGTTTTACCCTTTGGGTACGGAACCCCAAAAACTTATCTCAATGTAATTGACAATTCAAAAGTGGTTGTACCTAGGCCTACTTGAATAAGGCATATTTTAAATTTGATGTGATTTGATAAAAACGCAGTAGTGCCGTCGAAGGAACTGCTAAAGGAACAACCGCGTATAATCCAAATATTCCAGCAAAATCTTACAACCCACAAATTCAAAGTAAACACCTTCAAGATGTGTTTACTCTGCCACCGGTAGAGAGCACTTGCCCGCGCAAAGTGCACGTCTCCATTATCCGGCGTCACGCCGCCGACACGCTGGCGTGACACCGGCGTGACGCACCAACACGCCGGGCACGCCGCCTGCCAGAGACGATGCACTTGTGTTGACATTGCTGAAATCGATGTTGCACTAAATAACGACCCAAAGTTTAGCCGTTTAACTATACCAACCGGAGTTCAGCGGAAGTAACGTTGACTGCGAAGCTGAAAGTCCTGGGTGCAAATCCCGGTGAGGGCAAATATTTGTGTGATGAGCATAAATATTTGTTCCTGAGTCTTGGATGATATCTATGTATATAAGTAAATATATCTATTAAATATATCGTCTAGTACTCATAACACAAGCCTTATTGAGCTTACCGTGGGACTAGTTCGATTGTGTAAAAATTGTCCCGTAATATTCACTCATTACGATACATTTACCTCAGTGGGTTGCACAACGGCTTACGAAGCTAGCGGTCCCGGGTTCGAATCCCGGACAAGGCAAATGTTTGTGTGATGAGCACGAATTTTTGTTCCTGGGTCTTGGATGTTTTCTGTGTATTGAAGTATAATAATTTATCTATATATTATGTATGTCGTAGCCTGGTACTCATAGTAAAAGCTTTGCTTAGTTTGGGCTAGTCCCGAACTGACCTAGGTCGATTTTGTAAAGTGTCCCTGATGTTAATTAATTATTATTATTCATTATTTATTCATTAACTATGAAGTGAATTGAGATAAATCTTCTTAGTTGATAATTCCACATGAAGGCGGGTATGGCTTTCCTTGATTTGCTATTTTGCTGTGCTCAGACTCGTAAGATGGTGTACGTTTTATAAATTAAGAACAAACTATACATATAACTAACGTTCTTTGGTATCGTTTTAGCAGACAATACGGTTGACATGAACAAAAAAATCAATCAAAGAACCAAGGTCGATATCAGACGACTATAACAATTGCGTTGTATGTATGCATGACGGAAAAAAAATTACCATTCTGAAATAAAAACCAATTAAATAGAATCCATTATCGGCGGCAAGTTTCACTTACCGCGCGTTAAGTGTGTTGGTGCAAGTAATGGCAATTAAAAAACCATATTCCGCCCCAACATTACCCCGCACTGCCTGTGACGGAGTTAATAGCCGATACCATTAGGGGAAGGCCAGGCAAAGTGGACAGCCCAGGCAAAGTGGAGACCCTTCACCATTTCTCTTATTTCACCTATTTTGATACATGTCACGAGGTGTCTTATATCTTAACCGTACACTAACATAATTTAGCGCACGGTCATGCGTAATTAGAGAAAAAAAAAATACAAAAAGTAACAATATACTTAAATATTACAGGATAATTTTACACGAATCGAACTAGTCCCATGGTAAGCTCAATAAGGCTTGTGTTATGGGTACTAGACGACGATATATATAATTTATTGATGATGATACATAGAAAACATCCAAGGCTCAGGAAAAAATATTTATACTCATCACACAAATATTTGCCCTTGCCGGGATTTGAACCCTGGACCTTCAGCTCCGCAGGCAACGTTACTCCCGCTGAGCCAAACCGGTCGTCAAATATGCTACGCAAGATACGTTTTTTCATAATGGCTCATGTACATGTTACTGTTTTGGCTTAATGGTGTATTTAAACTACCTGTTTTTCCTGTTTGACTTTATCCACTTTACCCGGTGGGGTCGGCCAAAGTGGATACCATTACCAACTACAATATTATTAATAAATTCAAGTAAAGTTTTGATGTTATGTAGTTTTGATGATTCTATTGAAAATTAATAAAATCATCAAAAATTAACCTGGTTTGTACTCAGGTGTTATTTTATTCTTGTGTGTAGGTTTTTTTCCCATAATCTGTCAAAATCTGTTATCCAATTTTCCCGGCCGTCCCCTAAGTGTATCAATTGAATATACCTCGATCGTTTTCTGACGATAATTTACAACCATCTAATTTCAAAGTTAGATTTTTAAGTCATTCTGCTATGTTTGAATATTTTTTACTTTAACAACATCTATCTGCATAGATGCCGAATATAAGAAGTTTCCTTTTTGACCACCAAGGACCCCTAAAGGAGTTACGAGTTGTCGTGACTATAAAGACGCCGACACTTATACGTGTCGTCAACCTATTTACTGTAACATACTCGTAAGATCTACTTTCGCTGTCTTGCTTCAAATTGTTTGGCGTGCGAGGGATACTTAAGTATTTGACGTAAAGCGTTCAAAAGGTTAAGAAAGTCCAGTCAGCAGGTTTTATAGAGCTGATTTGGTAAGTCATAACGGCTAGACTCTATTTGATGTATCTTTAAGATTACTAGCGTTCTTCTCTGTCTCGTTTGATTTCAAAGTACACATAGAGAGGGACAACTTGGTGGTGTCTCCGAGATTTATACTATATACCTCGCCTGCTTATTATAAATGAGGTAAGCAGTATATTTTTCCAGCGCCAAGCTGTCCCGCCCGCCGCTGCGACGTGACAGGCGCGAGATTACGTGTCAGCGGGCTAAGAGGCGTGACAAACCCGACGGGACATGTTACCCGGCTGCTGGTAAAGTACTCCCGATATTGAGGCGGCCGAACGGAACTACGGGTTGGTATCAAATTTCCTTTGAGCAATACCGAAAATACTTGTTTTTTTTTTACAGATAGCGACACCTTCTGAGCAATGGTATTGTTTGATTAGAATTTTATAATAATCGTGACCGATAAGCAGCATTTTATGAAGTACTACCGAAATCCATATTGGTTTTGAAGGCTCTAGGTTTGTGCACACATCAACTCGTGTCTTTGCAATAAAAAAGTATTTCTTATAATCATTATAATAACAATGAAATATTGATCTTTATTCTGTAAGAAGTCCACAAGGGCACTTTTACAAGTCTGATTCGACGGCATTTCCCAAGAAGAGACCACTGTTGAAAAGAAAGCCGCAATAAACTCAACAACCTTTTCATTTTTTCTAAATTATTCTTAACTATTACAATATTATTATAAACAAAGATCAGAAACAAAATTTTTTCGACGATACTGGACTTGAACCAGTGCCTTGAGCCAGACCGTGAAAGTAACTTCATAGTTCTTCACTAGGCGGCGCTAACGGCTAAAGAGTCGGATGCACCATACAGAGATCCATAAGCAAGAACAGATGACAAAATTCGTCGACTACTGGTGTGGACGATTAGCTCAGATGGTAGAGCGTGCTGCCCCGGTCTGGCTCAAGGCACTGGTTCAAGTCCAGTATCGTTGAAAATTTTTTTCATTTGTTTCTGATCTTTGTTTATAATAATAACACTAGTGGAGTGATCCACTAATAAATTGCAAAAATTGTGATTATTATCATGATATTTGTAAAACAAAAAGTATTACAATATTAGTTGTTAGCCTATCTTGAATATAGCTTTGTAAGTATAAACTCAATGCTTAGCTCTCCAAGAAAACATCAAAACGAATATAAAAGTGAATTCGAATAGTTTTTTCTGTAACAAGGGCAGAAGGGCATTTTATTTGATTTTTATTTTCAAGTATTTAAAATCTGGACGCTATTAACGTTCATCAAATAATGTGTGTCGTAATGTCGTTGTTTGATATATATAAACCAATGATCCCGTATTAACAGTGTATTACGAAAAAGCCACTAAATTATCTGATCACTGATCGTTAAATGTATACTTAAATATATTGGCTTTCGTCAAAACAATATTATTCATTAGGGTGCAACTATCAATCCTGGTTATTGGTGGGTTCATTAAACATCGATCAGCTCGAATATCGCAATGGACAGACAATAGAGACTCGACGCAGCGCGCGCACTAACAATGTGTTTGCAATCATCGGCAGCATCTGCGTCAAACAACATTTAATTAACTGGCATCGCGGTGAGCCCTAGGCTCTGCGTGGAGTTGGATAAACTGTTTATTGTTAAACACCACTGGATATCATCTGAGGATATAATTTTTCATATATCTAAACATTGCAGTGCGTCGAATTATCAAAATATGTAGAGATATATTTTGATAACTCAACGCACTGCAAATTTATTGTTAAACACCACTGGATATCATCGGTGGATATAATTCTTCTTATATCATAAGTGTACAGTGCGTCGAATTATCAATATATATACATATTTTGATAACTCGCACTGAACACAAATTTTCACGTCACCCAGACCAAAAATAATATCTATACTATTATAAAGTAGTAAAAATGAAATGTCTGTACATTGTAGATATTTTCATAAAAGCTATTGTACGGACTATTTGAAAGCCACTGCCTCGAACATTTTTTTTTTGTATGTTTTTATGTGTCGTTGTGGCTTCATCACGCCAAATCGGCTAAACGGATTACAACTGTTTTTGGTACACTGGTAGCAGTGTATCATCAGATGGTTGTAGGATACATTTTACCCGACTACGCTCCAAAAAGTGGGGTTATGACTTTTTCTCCTCAAAATTGCGGACGCCTTCTTGTTATACCTATAGCAGTATATTTGTAAATCGGATTTGAATTCGAGACACGAATCCGCGACCGCTCTCAATACCGTATATATTAGAGATACTGCGATATTAAAAAGTTATCCAATCGGATTCCGTACATGTCGCCCGGCGAGCCGAGCGGGCTCCGCTGTATGTGCACATACATATTTATCGAGCCGACTTCGTCTGGACCGCATCCAACGCGAAGGGAGGGACCCGTGTCGATATCGGCGTCACGATCAACTTGGGATGGAAAAGTTCCACTTTTGTATATTAATGAGTGCTGAACTTTTAATGAATCGAGGCTGTTAGATGTTAGTTTTAGGTTGGGGACCTTTAATTACATGGTTGAAGTGCAAAGAGAATGTTACAGGTAGAAGAATGTTGAGTTTGAAAAAATAGGCAAAAAAAAAAGTTTACACCGTAGACTAGACTTTCTATGTATATCTGTCTTGAGTGTGTGCATGTTTGTTATAAGTGGGCCTCACAATTTTGCATAGTGTAGAGTTAAAGGATTGTATTAAAAACAGGAATACATCTGCTTTTAATACATTAGATAAGACCATATGCTCTAAACGTAATCTCACATAGCAATTATAAACTAACAACAGTTATGAGCAGAGATCGGAACACTATAAGACAGTCGCAATGTAACTAGTTTTTTTTGTGACATAGGAGGCAAACGAGCAGACGGGTCGCCAGATGGTAATAAATAAAACTAGTGTTACAAATATTTATTCAATAAGTTTTTATTTTTTCTCGTACTACATATTCTTATATATTTATAGAACTTGTCCTGTATGTTTAGAAATCATGGCACCGTAATTATTATTAGTGTAAAATAAATAAAGCTATTATTTTATTACAACCTTTTCATCGATATCGGCAATCGAATTCAACACGTGTTCGGCGGTGTTCAGCATTGTTCTTCATCTACGACGATAAATATTTAATTTATTTGCATTCAAACGTCCGTCTTTATTACTTTTCAACTCGGAGATTGCCGGCGCAGATTTTAATAAAGCAAAGAATTATTGCCGAAACTCCCGTAATGGCTTTAAGATTAAATTGCTACGAATCTACTACGGGATTTATCTAGCCACAGACTTTTGCGTTACGTTTCTTTCCGTTATCATTAATTATTTTGTTCACAGAGGAGAAAAAGACATAACCCCTCTTTTTTTGGACAGCGAAGTCGGGTTAAAAGTATCCTAAAACCATCTGTGGATCCAGCTACCTGAGTACCAAAAATTTGGCGTGATGAAGCCACAGCGATACATACAAAAAAAATGTTTCGCTTCAGTTACCTCCAAATAGTCCGTTATAAGTGTTTTTTTTAATATCTTTAATGTACAGACATTTAATTTTTACAACTATATAATCGTATAGATAAGTACCACCCAAGTAGCCCACTAGCTGTATAAGATAAGAGCTTCTATGTATATTATAAAGTTGTAAAAATGAAGCGTCTGTACACTGAACGTATTTAAAAAAAGTAATACGGACTATATAAAGGTCACCAAATTAAAAAATGTTTTGTCTGTTTATATGTCGTTGTGGCTTTATCACTACAAATCAGCTAAAAATATATCAACGATTTTTGGTAAACGGGTATCTGGGCATTCACAGATGGTTATAGGATAATTTTGACTCAACTACCCTGAACAAAAAAGAGGACTATACATTTTTCTACTCGGATGCCAAAGTAGCTGGCACCATCTAGTATCTTATATTATGATTAATTATTTTGAAGTTGCAGCGTGTTTAATATTTTCTTCTGTTTCCGCGATTATAACTTATTTAAATAAAACAATTTTAACGATTTTCTCAGTCAACCCGTGACCATGGAGAGCTGAAAAGCTTCCAAAACGTCCGAAACTCAAATAAGATAATATACGCGATATAATCCGATAAAAGTGTTGTATTTAAATTGTAGCGCGTTATTCACGGGTATCATTGGCTGTGGTTGCAAAATTAACCTTATCTTCGCAATATTATATACAGGGTGAATGGCACGACCATCCTTTCCGCAAAGGGGGGTTAGTTTAAGTGATGGAGAATCGATTCGTAATGTTTTGATTTTTGTTACGAACAATTAGTAAAAATAATAAAATTAATTAATATTCATCTTAGTGACAACCCTACTATTACTACGCACTATCTACCTACATGTAAGTGTACACAAACATTTGTAATATTGACTGGGAAATATTATGGGTAGAAATGTTATTTTGATAAAGGACCCTTGTGTTATTGTTAAATGTTACTGGATCTAATGAGGGTTGTAACTTGCAGTATTTTGCATTAAAAGTTAACGGCCTGTAACTTCAAAACGCTTATGAATATGGGCCTAGTTTCTTTAGAGGAAATAAAGTACTAAATCTAAACAATCCCTCTTTTGCGGAAAGGATCGTCGTGCCTCTCCACCCTGTATACTATAGGCACAGAGCTACTTGTCCATCATATGGCAAACTCTGTTGCACGTCCGTTCTCATTCCAAGCTGTAAATAAATCGCGAATATATCGCAAAAGATATAGTATTACAATATAACGCCTATAATTGTATACTAACTTCGTTCGCAGAGGAAGAAAAGTCAAAACCCATCATTTTTCTACATCGTAGTCGGGTAAAAAGTATCCTATAACTATCCGGAGATACCCAGCTGTACCAAAAATAGTTGAAATCCGTTAAGCGTTTTAGCGTGATGAAGCTACAACGACACATACTCATACAAACAATGATTTCTTTTCGATTCAGTGACCGTCAAATAATCCGTATCCCTTTTTAGGGTTCCGTAGCCAAAATGGCAAAAACGGAACCCTTATAGATTCGTCATGTCTGTCTGTCTGTCTGTCTGTCTGTCTGTCCGTCCGTATGTCACAGGCATTTTACTCAAAAACTATAAGATGTACATTGATGAAGTTTGGACCATAGGTGTCGTGTATAAACCGCTACTTAGTTTGATAGTTAAATAAAAAAAATATATATTTTTAGGGGGGACACTCTATACATGTAAAAGAAACTGAAAAAAAAAAAAAAATCAGTAAATGTCAACGTGTGGCATATATTTCGACAGTTCTTGTAAAAAAACTTTAAAATTGTAAAAAAAAAATGAATTAGTGAATATTTTTCAAAATATACGCTCCGAAAGTAGCAAAAATTGTCCTCCCCCCCCCTCTATTTTCTAAACGGTATATTAAAAAAATATGAAAAAATTAACAAATATAAAACTTAATAAATACTTCCAACGAAAATTGTTTTCAACATGATCGGACATACCGTTTTTAAGTTATTGCCAAAAAACTGCGCTTCTCAGCAAAAGGACATAAGTGTCGGGGAGATACGCTCTTTTGCTAGTGCACTTTTTCATACTGCATTTTTTTATCTGTAGTGCATTTTTTTGTATAAACGGCTGCGACACCCTTCATGGGCGAGTCCGACTCGCACTTGGCCGCTTTTTTTTATATCTTCAATGTACAGACATTTCATTTTTACATCTTTATAATAGTATAAATGAGTCCCTCACATAATATGAGTTTAAAGGGAGAAACATGATAATCAAACACTATCTAAAAGTCAAAAGGAGACGATATATGTACATCTCCCTGTAAATTGTGCCCAGATATTTTTCTATTGCATTAATATTGCTATGCACTGTAATATCATAGTATAGATTTTGATTCTTTTTTCAATTTTTTTCTAAATCAGACATTTAAAAGTATAAAGATTTGAATTTGAATCTTGAAGAACAACAGATTGAGTTTATACCTTAAAACATTTATTATTTAAAATAGTGTAGGTAGTAGGTACAAATATTGTAATAAATATGAGTTCATTAAGAAAAATTACTGACTGTTGAGTTTGTTTCAGATTTATTCTTAACAGTGGTCTCCTATTTGGGAATGCCGTAGAGTCAGACTTGTAAAAGTACCCTTGCGGTCTACTTGCAGGATAAAGATCATTATTTCATTAAAACTTGTTTTGTTATGTTACAACTTTCAGAGTTGTATGCTAATAGGTATTTATTTCAATCGTCGATCATAAAGATGTCGGCAAATAACTTTACCAGTGTTCCGCGGTTCAATATTGGGGCAGGCTTAGTTTGAGTCGCTTTGCTAATGAATTATATTATGCTCCCGATCTAACTTCATTCATGAACCAAGAGCCAAGCTTCCGTTTGTGTAGGCTCTCTCTGTCAGTGTTTTTTATTTAGGGATGTAGTGTTGTTGGATTTCACTGCAGTCTGTTACGAGATTTTTGGGGTCAGAAATTACATTTCAAACATGCATTGAAATAAACAACAAAAACATCAAAGTTTTTTTTTAATACGCATAGTGGCAGAATGTCATGATGCCTGTGCCTCAAATTTATGTGGAATGTAAATTAGAAAAGAGGGCTATACGGCCTAGGCCTGCATGATTTGTATGAAATTCCATTAACGACCTCTTGTCCTAGCCGCACCTGAAACGTCATACTTCGCAGCCTATTATAAGGAACATAAACTGAATATTTCATTGCATGTTTGAGAAAATTACATTAAACTAACTCGAATTTCTTATCTACCTAATTGTTTTGAATGAAATATGCATTCAGAACTTAAATGCCCAATATAAATATCACGGGTCAATTTTTACACAAATGGTACTAGTCCCATGGTAAGCTCAATAAGGCTTGTGTTATGAGTACTAGACGACGATATATTTACTTATATACATAGAAAACATCCAAGACTCAGGAACAAATATTTAGTGCTCATGATAAAATATTTGGGATTTAAGAAAAGCTTCACAGGCAACGTTACTCGCACTGAGCTAAACCGGTCGTCAAAACTAAATAAACAGATACATATTAAGTAGTAAACGGTTAAAAAAGCGATAGAATGGGTCACTATTAAACTGAATTGTCACTCAAGAACAGTACGATAATAATCATCTTATTCTTTCATCTGTCATTATTTCAAAACAGAAACGCGAATAGTGACTTCAATCTTTCAAGAAGCTTATCAGTTCAAACGTTAGTTATAGAGGAAAATCAACTTGGAAGTAATTTACTATGTGACACCGGCTCCTCTCACGAACGCTCCTAAATTTACCCGGCTTTCTGTCAGTTAGGATATAGTTCAGGGTATCAGCTAGGTTTCTACTTGGTCTGGGCAAAGTTTAGGTGTTATAAAGGTAAGACAACCTTCAATATCAGTTTATATAGATTCCTGATTTCCGCGATCAATTTAATGAAGGTCTTTAGCATTTATTACACTGTCATAGTTACTTTAATTGGATAATGATTATTTTTCGTGTTATTGCGGGGACTACTGAGCATACAGTGGGGTCTACCGGCGTCTGACGGTCCCCAAACAAGGGATAATCCGGCTCACATGCTCATTACTGATGACTGGCACTCAAAACATCACTTTGTGGCCCGACCCGCGCCTCGGGATACACACAAACGCGCACTCACTCGTTGCAATATGCACCTTATATAATAACACTAGAATAACACTTAGAAAAGCTCTGATATGTGGTTATAGGCCTCGTTGTTGACACCGGGCGGCGGGCGGCGTGCAGCCGGCTCTCGGGGCGGGCGGCGACTGAGCCAGGGCGGCCCCCGCCCCGCCCCGCCCGCCCAAGCCCGGCTAGAAATGGGTTAACGATCACGCTTCCTTGCTGCGATAATGCGTCTTGATTTGTCGCGAGGTGACAATAGGGGATTGTTTTTAAAAAGGCAGATAGAAATGGCCGCTGCATTTGGTGCGAAATAATTACTCTCGTCATTAGTTCCATGAGCGGGCTGCAGATTTACTTTTAATTCATTTTGTTTGCAGCTTACACAGTGGGGCTTTACAACTTCCCAAAAAGTTTCGAAGATGTAGTCTACTGTTTCAGTAACAACCTATTTACTGTTGTTTTGAAGAAACCTACATTTATAGTGACTTCTTCTCACATCTTTGAACAAAAATTGCGTATTTTATAAATCTACACAGATGTAACATCATAAAAGGCGGCTGACTGAAGCATTATGTGACGTAAGTGTCAAAATATATATTGTTAATCTGGATATGTGGAAAGTTAATTACATAATCGCCATGTTTTAATAATAATTTAGATTTGCATATATTAAAATACGATTAATCATAGAATTTAAAACCGTAGATAGTGTTCAAAACGCAAATGAGACTAATCTAGGGCTTACTCTTAAGTCCATGTCGAAACTACATGGTTGGTTTTGGTTAGCTTTCTTAATCAAAATTGCGAGACAATTTAAACTTCATACATCTATACTAATGAAAAGTTTTAAAAATGAAATACATATCTTATCATACTTTATTTATTATTTTTAAAAAAATATATGTTTACGCACAATTTGGAGGCCACTGAAACGATTATTTTGTTGAGTATTTTTTGTACGTGTCGTTGTGGCTTCATCACGCCAAATCGGCTCAACGGATTTCTACTATTTTTGACACACGGGTAGCTTGGTATCCACAGATGGTTGTAGGACACTTTTTACCCAACTACGCTGACGAAAAATAGAGGAAGAGATAATTTTTAACCGACTTCCAAAAAAAGAAGGAGGTTCTCAATTCGACGGAACGTTTTTTTTTTTTTTTATGGGGATGTTCACCGATTACTCAAAGACTATTTGACCGATTTCAATTTTTTTTTTTGTTTTGTAGTAGGTACTTTCTAGTTAGTCCCATTTAATTTTTGTGAAGATCTGATGATGGAATCCATGAGGAATTGAAGGAACTCCTCAAATATTGTAGTATGTATGTATGCACATATAGCGATTTTGGTATTATAAGAAACATAATAAGCATTTGCATTCAGAAAGTGTAAATTGGTGAAGTGGAACTGATGCAGAAGACCACAGAATGCCATCGGAACTCCTCAATGATAAATGATTTACGGGTGGCAACAAAATATCTTGATTAATTTAGCTAAGCAACTTCATAGTCACAAATTTAAATGTTCCCGATGAGAATGGTACCATCGAATTGATTTGATGATGGAGCCGGAAGGTAGGCACCAGATCTATGTAATAAAATAATGTATCCTAGCCGTGTTTGGGCTTGTTCGAATCGTCACGAGATACACAAGTAACGATTAACTAAAAAGTGTAAAATAAATAAACTTTTAAACAAAAAAATAAAACCGACTCCAAAAAAAACTAAAAAGTAAAAAATAACGCCATAATTCAATTTCTTCAAATTACTTACAAGTAACTGTCTGTATACTCAATCTATACAGTATATCCAATTAATGTTATTTTGGAGTCGGTGCCATGGTGTCACAACTTACTAAAATCGACAATTTTCAATATTTTACACATTCTTTATATGGCACCGACGCCAAAATAAGATTAATTGTATATACTGTATAGATGGAGTATACAAACGGTTACTTGTAAGTAATTTGAAGAAATTGAATTATGTTTAATTGTGGCGTTATTTTTTACTTTTTAGTTTTTTTTGGAGTCGGTTTTATTTTTTTGTTTAAAAGTTTATTCTCCTCCGCGAACGAAGTTGCGGGCATCTTCTAGTCTATATTAAAAAGTTGATACCGATTTTTTTTATACTACTAAGGTGGGAAACACAATGTAATTATTTTAACACACGTAACCATCTTACGTAACAAAATTGTAGACATCAGCTGCCCATTGACCATCGACAATATGGTGAATCTTCTGCTGAAACTATAAGCTAAGGCGAAGATATATTGTTATGATTATCCGCCCTCGCCGGGCGCTCGCGCCTCACTCCTGATTAAGCCTCGCCGGCGAACGTTCCGAGCCGATATTTCTTACCAGCTTCTCATGAAAACTCGTAGCAGAAACTGAACTTAGAAAAATGATATTTGCTCATAATCCACGATTTATCCCTACAGATTCCGAGGAGATTTCATGATTGTTAATTGCTTTATACATTTTATTTTATGATCGGAGCTCCCCGAGTAACACACTAGCTGTATTAGAGCTTATCCAGCCCTAATAACACACAATCTGGCTGTATAATGACAGTATAAGCTTAAGAGGGTGTATACCTGCTTAACTGGCAGCGTCGCAATTTTTTGGTCTTTCTTGATTATTTTAAGAAAGTTGAATGTAACTTGAACATGTTTTTAATTCATTCATTACGTTTTCGATAATTATCTGGCACACTTCAAAATTTCATGATATTGCTACAACCAAAGCTCTAAAAATGAATCTATGTCTATATCTTGTTTTGTAAGAAAATAAAGGTAAAAGCGATGAGTACATGAATTAAACGCAATATAAATGCTAAAAATGTAGGGTATGTATTGAACTTTAAGTTTCATTCCAATACGACAAAATAATGAAGCAAGAAGAAAAAGACGCGACGCTGCCAGCTAAGCGGGTGTAAACGCTCTTAATAACTGACGACAAGTTTGGCTCAGTGGGTTGTACAACGGCCTACGAAGCTGGCGGTCCCGGTTTCGAATCCCGGCCAGGGCAGGTGATGATTACGAATGTTTGCTCCTAGGTCATGGATATTATCTATGTATTTAAGTAGTATAGTTTATCTATATATTATGTATATCGTCGCTCAAACAAGCTAACAATGTAAATTTACTTACCTAGTTAATTAATTTCATTTTAATTTGTTTTTTTTATATAGTTTTTAGTGTTAAATTTTAAAACTGAACTGTTCTCTGTACTTGCATGTTGTGCCTACTGTTTTAGGGTGTGCGATAATGTCCAAGCAGTGATTTTCAATATTGTTATTGTGTACTTTGTAACATCCAATTTGTAGACCTTATTAAAAAAAATATATATATATATCGTCGCCTAGTACCCATAGTACAATCTTTGCTCAGTTTGGGACTAGGTCGATTTGTGTGAGATTGTCCCTGATATTTATTTATTTGCTACGTGAATTATGTCACTTCTAACCAAGATGAAACTAATGACATCTCCTACGTGAATATAGATTATTTATTTAATACTAGCTGCTCGCTCCAGTTTCGCACGGGTGTGTTTCTATCTTATGTCTCATTCACTCACTCACTTCTCATATGGAGAATTTCAAACCCAAAATGTTCACTTTTCCACGGATTTATTTGTATATTTTTCTTACATAGAAACCTTGTCCTAAAACTTACAAACACAACAATAAAAAAAAGACAAATAGGTGAACCCGTTCTTAAGTGATGCGTATTAAACGTAATGTCGCATATAGCTTATGATTGTACATAACTTTCGCATATAGCATTATAATTTTTATATACCGTAATTTCATACACTTAGCTTTTATGTTAATTAATTATAAAATTTGTATTGTGTTTAGGATAAGTTAGTATTGTAAGATTATTGTTTGTTATTGTTTTGTCTCGCTCTAAATCTGTTTATTCAATAAATTATACACTTGACCACACCCCCACTAAGTGTGCGATGGAACGACGGAATATAATGGCGGCCAAGTCCCATACGATTCATTCCATCTCAGACTACTCACACTCTACACAGTTTTTTAAATAAGAGTTATTATTTACATCATCCCTCTGGTATCCTGGTAACCTGGTTTCTGGTAATTCCCGGTAACGAAGCTCTCCTGCCCGCTATAGCCCGCACCTAACACGTAAACATACATTTCTTCAATTGATTTCTATTTATATTATTTTATTTATTCGTTTAATGGGAAGCACAATTTAGATAATAAATAATTTAAAAAAAATGTATACGTTTGTCAAAACTTGTCAATATCAACCTTGCCTAAACCAGGAAATTTAGATGAACTTAACATTGGTTTTAAAAATTTCAACGATCTTCACTCATTATCACGATATAACAAAAGTTTCCTTCCTTTTTCGAGTTCCTTCGAGACCATGGATGTAACACGACGTCCGAAACAGCGTAAGGTAATTAAATAAATCATATTTATAAGCCCAGATTGTTCTTTTAAAAATACTTTGAGGTTTCTATACAAAAAAATTGATTTTGTGAACATTTTTGGAACAATTGCACCGAAAGTAGCATAAATTGTGTCCCCCCACTCTGTTTCAAACCGAGTCGTATGTCCAAAAAAAATACGCTTAATAAATACTTCCAACGATAATTATTTTCAACATGATCGGATATAACGTTTGAGATATTGCCGAAAAACTGCGCTTCTCACCAACAGGCCGTAAGTGCCACGCTCTTCTTTTGCTGTTGCACCTTTTTTCATCTTTACTGCAATTCTTTATAGTAACGCCTACGGAACCCTACACTGAGCATGGTCCGACATGCTTTTTTAACTTGTATTTTATTTTGCCCGGTTTTTTAAATTCTATTAAAAAAAACAGCCCTATATAATTGAACTTGGCATCTCACCACGGTCCATGGACCCTGAAGTGCCGTTATGGGTTTAAAAATGTATGTAATAGCGTAAAGAAAGTTGGGCCGCAGTTTTAAAGCGTCCCCAGACGTCAGTTTGGAGTTGGAGGTGACAAACAAGCGGGAGGTGGACCGCTTGCGGCCGGCCGCGTCAACACAAACGCAGCAAGGAAGTCGTTACATTTTTGATGAAGTGAGGTTTCAAGTGGAACTTTAAATTCTCTGCATCAGCTATCTAGGCCAATTGTCAGTAAAGGTTATATAATTATTGAGGTAAGTACCGTAATATGAGTTAGGTACAGTCAGGGAGTTTGATTAACTCGTTGCTAATATACCGCATTTCCAAAATACCAGAATTTGCAAAATACCACATTCTTGATTTATCACATTACCAATATACCAAATTTTCAGTATAGGACATTTTTAAAACGATTTAGTTCCATGAGTACCTTTCAATTTTATAACCTTGTCAACTTGGTGTAACGGGAATGTGGTAAGCTAAGAGTGTCATATATGTATTGATAATCCGATATTTTGCAAAATCTGGTATTTCGGAAATGCGGTATATTAGCACCTAGCGATTCTATTTATACACCATTTCGTACCTTGTCACAGTCAAAATCAATATGAAAGCCGATAGAGATTCCATATCAATTTCACTATGACAAGAAACAAAAATCATCGAAAAGTATGCAGTCGGCGTCAAATAGTCTGTAGCATCCCAAGCACCAAATATATCGCAACACATCTTTATTCATCATCATCATCCTCATCATTTCAGCCATAGGACGTCCACTGCTGGGCACAGGCCTCCTCAATAGATTTCCACATGGGCCGGATAGAGGCGACCCGCATCCAGCGAGTCCCCGCAACCCTAACCAGGTCGTCCGACCACCTTGCGGGTGGCCTTCCACGTCGCGCTTGCCGATACGTGGTCTCCACTCGAGGACCTTTCTGCCCCACTGGCCATTGGTTTTCCGAAGTATGTGCCCTCCCCATTGCCACTTCAGTTTGCTTGCACTGTGTGCTATGTCGGTGACCTTGGTTCGTCTAAGAATCTCCTCATTTCTTAATAAAGGCATAAAGATTTGTGGCGATATGTTTGGCGCTTTGGATGCTACAGACTATTTGTCGCTGACTTCACACAAATCAAATTCCTTGACCGTACATAGAAGCGATTGTAAAGCTTCATTTGTTAACGCTCCGATTGCTGAAGATTTTTTAAACCCCGGCCAATGCTGACTCAAATATAATGGGAGAAATTAAAGCGCACCGACTGCGCTGGATCGGCCACGTGATCCGGATAGGAAATGATCGTGGTGTCAGGAATACATATTTGGGTCGAGCGTCTGGATCGCTGGAGAGATGCAGTGGAGGCGGATCTGGCGGAGTAGAACGCTGAAAACTGGCTGGAGAAGTGGAGGAATCTTTTATCGGATTTCAAGACTCACTTTGGGTCATTGAGTCAACGGCTAGCGTAGCGAAATGAAATTCGTGGTTGCCAAAGTGTTAACTAATCCATACTATCCATACTAATATTATAAATGCGAAAGTGTGTCTGTCTGTCCGTCAGTCTGTCTGTCTGTATGTTACCTCTTCACGCTTAAACAGCTGAACCGATTTAGATGAAATTTGGTATGGAGATAGTTTGAGTACCGGGAAGGACATAGGCTACTTTTTATCCCGGAAAAATGCCCTTATCCGCGATAAACGAATTTAAGGCAGACGAAGTCGCGGGCAGAACTGTTTTAAAGGCAACTTGACCTGACCGAGGGAATTCTTGATTATAATTCAAGATTATCGGTTTTTTTAGTAGTGTTGAGGGTGAGCAATATTTCTAAATTCAAAGAGACATTTAGAATTTAGAAAAACGCAGGGCCGGCCAAAGTGTAAACTTGGAGAGACCCAAACACGATAGTAGCAGGATTATTATAGGAAAAATAGCTGTCTGTTACGTGCTGGCAAAAGTTTGAATAACCTAACTAAAGAGCTGGATATCGATATTTTCAATAGTAATATCCCAACTGTGCGGCGTAGGATAACGGACGGTTTCTTTGAATGAGCGTGCCTTGACCGGCGCATTGTTTGTTGAAATAAATTTAATTTTATTTGGTTGTAGTTTAAACTTGTTGCAGTTTATTTCACTTAGTCATAGTAATCACTAGAAGGCTCTGCGATGTTGTGCATTATGTGAGTGTCTCTATTTTGTATCATGTTACTACCGGTGGGAACCTGTAATTGGCTTTCTGATACTTATTCTATGCCGCAAATGTATTACTTTTAGCTGTTGGTTCTCCGAATAAATAAAATATAATTTGATTAATTGACGACATGACGTTATTTACTGTCAGTTTAAGGTCACGGCGCGACCGAGTTTGATCGTTGCGACCCGCGGCCGACGATTATGAGGTCCACCCGAGGTCGGGTCCCACAGCCTCCGGTCGATTAATGGCGCCGTATGAAGTCTGCAGCAGTGCCGGAAAATATATCGGAATCTCTCAATACCGAAACCACTCAATACCTAAAAAATATCACAATCTTAAATGGCTACCGATTACCTGTCAATATCTATGAGTATATCTCTATACTATTATAAAGTTGTAAAAATGAAATGTCTGTACATTAAAGATATTAAAAAAAAACACTTATAACGGACTATTTGGAGGTAACTGAAGCGAAACATTTTTTTTGTATGTATCGCTGTGGCTTCATCACGCCAAATTTTTGGTACTCAGGTAGCTGGATCCACAGATGGTTTTAGGATACTTTTAACCCGACTTCGCTGTCCAAAAAAAGAGGGGTTATGTCTTTTTCTCCTCTGTGAACAAAATAATTAATGATAACGGAAAGAAACGTAACGCAAAAGTCTTTGGCTAGATAAATCCCGTAGTAGATTCGTAGCAATTTAATCTTAAAGCCATTACGGGAGTTTCAAAAAAATGATTGTAATTGACGATTTGGAGGTCACTGAATCGAAAAATACTTTATTTTTTATTTTTTGTATGTTTGTATGTGTCGTTGTGGTTTAGTTACACAAAAACAGCTAAACGAATTTCAACAATTTTTTGTCCACAGGTAGCTAGCTAGGCTTTAACCCTACAAAGACACAGGTTTGCGCTTTCACCCCTAAAAAATCTGCGTTTGTTGCATCACCTCGTTTTCAGATTACTCCCCTAACTGCCACAGCCAAGGAATCCTTGGCGTCGATATACCGAGTGAAGTCCAGTTCCGTGGCTATCTAGAGGGTAAGGCCAAATTAGCCTCTAAGAAGCTCGGCGTGCTCAACAGATCGAGACAGTATTTTACTCCGGCCCACCTCCTACAGCTTTACAAGGCGCAGGTCCGCCCGCACATGGAATACTGTTCTCATCTGTGGGCTGGGGCTCCCCAGTACCAGCTTCTCCCTCTAGACCGCATTCAACGGAGAGCGACTCCTATCGTCGGTTGCCAGCGTATTTCAGATTAGCTTGACTCCTTGGCACTGCGTAGAGATGTAACCTCGCTCTGCATTTTGTATCGCTTGTATAACGGAGAGTGTTCCGAGGAATTGTTCGGGTTGATCCCAGCCGCATCTTTCCGCCATCAATCTACGCGACAATATTTCCATCCTCACCACTTAGATGGTTGGCAGTCCACAACTGTGCGTTTTTCTAGAAATTTCCTGCCTCGCACGACTGAACTGTGGAATAAATTGCCGCATGCAGTATTTCCGTACCGATGCGATCTTCAAACCTTCAAGAAAAGAGCGTACTCCCACCTGAAAGGCCGGCAACGCACTTGTGACTCGTCTGGTGATGCAAGTGTCTATGGGCGACGGTGATCGCTTACCATCAGGCGACCCGTATGCTCGTTTGCCCCCTATGCCATAAAAAAAATGTCTGTACATTGGAGATATTTTCAAAAAAAATATTGAAACGGACTATTTGGAGTCCACTGAATCGATTTTACTCTCTATTTAAAGAAACTCTTTCCTGACCATAGCAGATGAAAACATTTCAGATATGTACCATATTATTGAGAATCTTGATTGGATATTTTACTAGTTTTTATAAAATAAAATAATGCTCTTGTTTTTATATTTTTTTCTTCAAAATAGGCTAATCTAAAAAACTAATTCCATGCGTTTGGATGCATTTAATTTTTTTATTGCCTAGGAGATATTTCGCGTGACGTCACTACGGACTGACGTCTGTACTAAGGTTTGGCAAAGGCTAATAGAAGTCAAAATTAAAAACACGAATAGCTTATCCCAGAAATCATATTTATAAAATCTCATAACTGTTGCGGTTTTTTAAACCTATTTCTCGAAATGGTTTTTGATTGACCTTGTAAAAGAGATGATCTTTCGTGGTATTCGTTTTAATGTTGTACAACTGTTGGTTCGCAAAATATATCTTTTTCCTCATCTCCTAATCAAAACTTGTATTTTTCATAATTTTCAAAGAACAATTGTAATTGTGAACAGCAAGTTATTTCCACTGGAGCGTACATCTGTTGCACCACGTTAACTCGAGAGCCTTCTTTGCTTCGAATTGCGGCGAGGCTAGGTTGGCTGGTGGGTATAACTTAGGGCTAAGTAGTGTAGGGGGTAGAGGGGGGTCAACAAACACGGCTAATGGGGCAGACGGCGCGCCCGCGTCGCCCGCCGCCACATGACCTGCGTCCAAGTGGCCAGGAGCGTCACGACGTTTAGAAACTATTCGGAATATTCTACGATACAACTCGTATTTTGATTTCGTATACGTGATCTCAGGTAGCTCAGTGATAGTTCACCGTAATACAGTGTTATGGCGTTAATAGAAACCGATTCTCATAGGCTTGCCTACTTTAAGGCATTTGTGTACTTTATTTTGCTGCTTTTAAAGAAAATATAATCCGGCTTTGTCAACAACATGTTTGTCGCCACGCCACTGCCGTAATATCTAGTTAAATAATAAGCCCAGGTAGTATAAACAAACAAAGAATTAGCGTAAAGAACGGATTAGTCACACACATGTCTTTTTTATCGCATGTCGTGACGCCTAGAGACCTTATACATCCTTATACATCTCTGAAAAAAAAATTAGTTTATATTTTATATTAACATTGATCTGGAGAATTTGTACATCTCCTCTGCGTGTATCAATTAAAAATTAGTTATAACACAATTGTAAAAGTATTAAGTATAAATAAGACAATATTGTAATAGTTAATTGGTACACGCATATTAATTGTTTTATATACTCTGACATTTAGAATTTTATTCTAGACACATTCTAGATTTTTTTTCTTTTTTATTGACAATCCTTTTGGGATTTATCTTATTATTTATTTTAATTTTTAAAATGATTTTATCAATAATAAGTAAGTATTATACTTAAGTTAAATGATCTGAGTAGGTTTTTCTGGGTTTCCCTAATCCTTGCAACAAATGTTGGAGCATATTGTATGTTTCCCAGCAAAAACTTCTCTCATTGTAACTGACAATTCGAAAGTGCTTGTATCTAAGCCTACTTGAATAAAGGATATTTTGATTTGATTTGATTTGACAAAGTCGGTAAATTTCTATCCTGGCCTAGAAAGAGATAGATACACGAAAGAGGGAGAAAACAACATTTTCTTATCGGTTGTTTACTTCTGACACAACGCATCTATATTATTATAAAGTTGTAAAAATAAAATGTTGGTATGTTTGTATGTGTCGTTGTGGCTTCATAAAAAAGCTATGCCACAGACTGGCATCGCACGCATCCGATTTTGGCATGCCTTGTAAAGAAAATCATACAACAGCGTCCACAGCTAACGGTGCGGATCAGTGGACGCTGTTGTATGAGTTTCTATACAAGGCATCGGCTAAATGGATTTCAACTATTTTTGCTATACAGATAGCTGGGTATCTCCAAATGGTTACATATACAGGATACTTTTTACCCGACCATACTAAAGAAAAAAAGAGGGGTTATGACTTTTTCACCTCCACGAACAAAGTTGCGCCTTCTAGTAATTTATAAATTTGCCAGTTATTATTTAGTTCCAGTGCAGTGCACATTACAGTTGCCGTGTCTTTCTATACCTATCGCGTCGTATTTTTTTTAAGATGAGTGAATTAAGTGATAATGAGAAACATTTGCATTCCCGAAGAGATAGTAATAGCTCATCAAACATTGCTGTCAATGAAAGAAGTGATAATGTAGAGGATAGTCGCTCTAAATCACACTTTTGTCTTAATCAGACCAGTAATAACGAAAAGTTAGACGGATTTTATGTAAGGCAAAAATTTCAGGCCTTTCGGTTAGTATAAACAATTCTTTCAGTGATGTTTAGTTATTATTTTTCGAGAAAAGGTAATAAGGAATTATTCGTGGATATTCATTCAAAAATAATTAAGAAATCATTCGATAATTTTATTCGTCATTCACGAATAATTTGGTTAC
Organism: Hedya salicella; assembly: GCA_905404275.2. Lineage (NCBI taxonomy): Eukaryota > Metazoa > Arthropoda > Insecta > Lepidoptera > Tortricidae > Hedya > Hedya salicella. The sequence continues at coordinate 428,781 of FR990098.1, read as the reverse complement.
TGTTATTCGTTATTCGTCAACCGAAAAAATTTAGACCGTCTCTGGTTATGAGAATATAAACATTTAGTACTGAAATGCTGGTCGTTACCTGGGTTTTGAACACATTAAAACGGATTTACTTTATGGGTATAGATAAAATATATGAATGGTCCACTAGCCTTGGCACAGCAAGTATACGATTACAAAACTAAATATGAATATGACCTATCTTTAACTAACTTAAAAAAAGAAGATTCTCTGTTTGGCTAAAACAAATCGAATTAGTCAGTTGTCAACGTTTCTAACCCCGTGATGAGATAACCCCGATCCAACGAGTATGCATGATAAGTCTCAATGTAAATCATAATAATCATAAAACCACGGTCTTAAGTATAATGTAAAGAAAACTGAATGTATGGTCTTTGCGGCTAAAAGCAAGTGCCCACTGGATGTACCCCCAATAAAATTGAATGGTGTACCACTCCGAATAGTGGACCAATTTAAATACTTAGGGCACTTGGTAACATCTGGCTTAAAAGACGATGCCGATATCGAACGTGAGCGCAGAGCGTTGTCTGTTTGAGCTAATATGATAGCCCGCAGGTTTGCTCGCTGTTCTAAGGAAGTAAAGGTCACTCTTTTTAAAGCCTATTGTACAAACTTCTATACGAGTAGCATGTGGGTGAGTTATACGTGTGCAATACAATAACGCGTTCAGGATGCTGATGGGGCTTCCTCGTTTCTGCAGTGCGTCGGGGATGTTCTCGGAGGCTCGAGTAGACTGTTTTTACACCACTATGCGTAAACGATGTGCATCCCTAGTGCGCAGAGTTCGTGATAGTGCCAACAGCATCCTGAGCATGGTCGCGAGCAGGCTAGACTGTCCGTACATGAACCATTGTTGCCAGCTTCATGTACGTGGCGCTACATAAACGGTCGTATATTAGATTAAGTTAGATTAGGTAAAATGTTTTACTAACAATAATATATAAGTACAAATAATGTCCTAACTAACACCATGATCCCAGTTGGTCGAAAATAAATTATTATTATTATTTTTATTATATCAAATAAAAGGCATGAATCCCTCCGCGTCACTAGACGCGTAGCTGTCTACAACCCTCTACGGCGTAGCCCCTGTACGCCGGGCTTTCTACGCATCCCGCCGTGCCCCATACAGTCAATGCAAGATAAGTGTCGACTTGTTCACCTTATCGCATTGGAATAAAGTGCAAAAATGGCTACATCTTTCTGCAGTCGACTATACAAGAGTACGACTAACTACCTTAATTCTAGGCCTTAAGAGCTATTTTACAATGCTTTATATGTTACTTTTAACTCAGTCTGAGGGACGGTGTAAACGTAACATTATTCAATACCCTTTCTTTCATAAACGTGTTTTAAATAAAGGTTAAAATTTGAATTGTTTAATCCTGGGGGTTAAATTAGACACCGGTTGAATAAATCTCGAGTGTCGGTCGCGTACGCGGAGCTGAATTGAAATTTAGTTTCAAATATTTGAAAGGGACCAATTAGGCAAAACGATTTTAGTGAATAGTAAACGCGGTATCTTTTGAGCTAATTTCAATGAAATTGAGCGTGAAATCGAATGTTTAGTTTTAACTAATATGCTTCGGGATTTCTTGAAAATATAAACAATGTACTAGCAATAATCGCTCAACCAATTCTGGTATTTTTTCAGGAAAGCCGGCCTTACCGAGAATTTTTCGCAATACATATTTCGTCACTATGGGACTAGACGTGGATTTGGGTTCCACCTTTATTGTTGTTGATATAACAACGGCTCGAACAAAGCGATTTGCTTCCACATTCCTCGTTAGAACTGCTAAAGAGTGGAACTCTCATCCAGCATATCTTTTCCCAGAACAATAAAACTTGGATCTCTTCAAGACGAGAATGAATAGACACTATCTAGTTATGCATACTCTAGTGGAAGAAGGTGGCGAGCCTGAGGCATGCACAGCTATTCATAGAAGAGGTAGAATCAGGCTGGACCAAGAAACTGCGGAACTACAGCAAAAGACAACTCAGAATCATAATGGGTGTACATAATATTTTCTTATGTTTCCGCGATTATTACTCATTGAAATAAAACAATTTAACGGATTATATCGCGTATATTATCTCATTTTAGTTCCCGACGTTTCGGAAGCTTTCCAGCTTTTCCACCCGTGACCATGGAAAGCTGGAAAGCTTCCGAAACGTCGGGAACTAAAATGAGATAATATACGCGATATAATCCGTTAAATTGTTTTATTTCAATGCATAATGGGTGTGTTTACTGGTCACTTTGGAGTCAAAGGACTCCTGGCCAAACTAGGACATTCTGACAACACGGATTGTAGAATGTGCGATGAAGAGGCTGAAACAATGGAACATATACTATGTGAATGTCATGCCCTCGCCAGACAGAGAATGAAGGAATTTGGTGTTGTGTACCCAAGGCCAAAGGAATTCCAGACGCTACCATTGGCATCTATCATCCGATTTATAGAGATGATAGAAATTAAGTAGCAAGAACGGGTCATTTACACAAAAGACCCCACTGGGTCAAAGTGTATCCATAAGGACCTCTAGTAGTAAGATAAGATAAGAAGCATGCTCCATCGTCGGATTCATCGTGGCTTACTAACAGGTGAGAAGTCAAATGCTTGACTACCTAACATAAAAGAGGCATGTTGTGCTCCAAGACTGTCTGTGATTTTTTATTACAATAATTTAGGGAGGAAGGGTTTTGAGGAGATGTATAGACGATCACAGAGAGGTACGATGCACAAAGGTGTACTTCAACCTACGATAACAATCGTCTTTTGTGAGATACAGGCCATGAACATGACATACTTTTATCATCATCATCATCATTTCAGCCATAGGACGTCCATTGCTGGACACAGGCCTCCTCAATAGATTTTCACATATGGCATACTTTACTCTTCATTTATTATTCGCTCCATTACAGACTACATTTTAGATTTTTCTCGATTTGTAGACATCTATAGGTACTACTAAAAGGTGCCCGTGACTTCGTTCGCGGAGGAAAAAAAGTCATAACCCCTCTTTTTGTCTTCAGCGTAATTGGATACAAAAGTATCCTATAACCATCTGGAGATACCCAGCTACCCGTGTACCAAAAATAGTCGAAATCCGTTTAGTCGATTTATCGTGATGAGGCCACAACGACACATACAAACGTGCAAAAATATCAAAAAATAATTATTTTCGTTTCAGTTACCTTCAAATACTCCGTAACAATCATATTTTTAAAATAAATTCAATGTACAGACATTTCATTTTTACAACTTTATAATCACTATTATAAAAAAATATATATATTGTAACGGACCTCCACCGTTATTCGATTTTTTTTTTCTTTGAATTTGTATGCTTGAAATAAAACAATTTAACGGATTGTATCGCGTATATTATCTCATTTTAGTTCCCGACGTTCCGGAAGCAGTCCACCCGTGACCATGGAAAGCTGGAAAGCTTCCGAAACGTCGGGAACTAAAATGAGATAATATGCGCGATATAATCCGTTAAATTGTTTTATTTCTATGAGTAATAATCGCGGAAACAGAAGAAAATATATTGTATGTTTGTATATGTCATAGCGGCTTCATGAAGCAAAATCGACTTAACGGATTTCAACTATTTTTGGTACACGGGTAGCTGGGTATCTTCAGATGGTTATAGGATACTTTTTACCTGCCTATGCTGCAGAAAAAAAAGAGAGGTTATGACTTTTTTCCTCTTCGCGAACGAAGTTGCGGACACCTCCTAGTAATTCAAGTTATCTATATAAATAAAGAACAATTGAAGAAATGTATGTTCGCGCATCTCTTCAGAACGGGTGCTCTGTAATATTGTTTTTGTTTTGTTTATAATTCTCGGAACAAAGTTTATATGTAAGAAAATGAACTAAAACTTGCATGAAAAAGTAAAAAGTTTGGGGTTGAAAATGTTCATATAAGAGTGAGAAACTCCAAAAAAATATTCAATTCATTCGTCCATACAGCAAAGGGAGGGACAGTTCCATATCAATTCTGTATACTACAACACGTAAGAGGGGCTTTCTTAACTTTTTTACCGATATGCTACTAAGTACGTAAATTCATTCAACCTAAAAAAGATCAAATACAGCCAATAAAAAAAATATCGAGCTAACTGCACTGCCGGGCCTTAGAATTTACATTTTAATTACAAATATTCCCTGTAATTCGTTTACAAGCGGCAATGACAAGGTTAGATATGCAAAGTTTTTACGGAGGATCCCCACGAAGGATCTCGAATTACAAGATGGCGGAAATCGAATCACGGATCTCTAATTATGACTATAATTCGAAACCGACTATCAAAATTCGACGACGAATTCGATTGTACGGCTTTATGACTGAATACAGTCTGAATTATTTTAACGCCGATAAAAAAATGTAGGTATACAAATAATAGGGTACATGCATGAAATATTTTTATCGCTTCTCTTAACAAAATATCAAAATACCGCAAAAACTATTTCAAAATGTGAAATTAAAACTTAAATACCAGAATACCAAAAATAGTTGACATCCGTTTAGCCGATTTGGCGTATGAAGCCACAATGATACATACAAACATTCAAAATAGTAGATTGTTTGACAAGGGGCTAAAATATGCCATTATGACACGAAGTGATTATTTGGACGAGCTCGAGAAGTGAGCGAGGACAAATATGTCTGAGTGTCATAATGGCTTTTAGCCACGTGTTAAACACTGCTTTTCACTTCGACTGCGAAAAAATAAAAAGACTTAACATTAAAATTGTATATTTCACGAAAAATAAAAAGTTCAGTTTGAGCAATTCTTTATAGTTAAACTGACAGCTTATACATTTTTTTTAAATGACAACATAGACTATTTTTAGTTTTTAGTGTGAAGGGCTGCATTACGATCAGAAATGTTGGTCAATCTGATGAGGTTGGTTTGTTTGTTTTTAATTATTTGTAAGTAATATGTAGCTGGCCGCAAGTCTTTTTTTCAGTTTCATAGAAATTTGTATGGGATTATATGGCTTTCTTTTAAACCCTAGGGGCTAAATGTACCATTTTAGTCTCGCTTCGCGAAGCTAATATGACTTACTTTTTGAGCAGTAGAAGTGAAAAAGAAATTTCCATTCAGTGACCTCCAAATGCAACCATGTTTTTGCAAATATCTTTAAAGTACACGCAGAAGTGTGACGTCAGGAAAATTAGAAGGGCAGCTGAAGCGTATACATTTACTCATAATTAAAGAAAAAGATGTTTATAAGCTTTCTTTGGGCAACCCAGTGGGAATCAGCTTATATGAACGCCACGCCACTCATGCATCTTTTACAACTTTATAAAAGTATAGATGTGTATACTTATGTATGAATCACTGTACGGAATGTAACCGCTCAAGCAATGCTTTACTCCGATTTATTTTTTACATTATTTTCTTATATAATAAGTTTCAAAGGGCAACGTTTTAATTATCAGTTCAATCAAGTGTCGCATCCAGCACCTAGAACACCAGCATCCACAAGGACCTAAACACCGGCGGGTCCCAACAAAAAAACGACCTTCCCGCACCTGCATACAGCGCATCTTAGATTGCACACAAATGCAACGCTGAGCCCGTTATACGAGGTAAACAATATTGAATTTAATGCTACGGCGTGCAACGCTTGTATTCGACTGGAAGACGTTTAATGGGAGCACTAAGTCTGGCTCCGGGGAGGGTGAAATTGATTCAATTTATTCACAGCGGCGGCGGCCCGGAGCGGGCGGATTATTTGTCCATACTTTACGTTGCAAGCTGATCAAGCGTTACCTTGGAACTTTGTCATCTATATAAAGTTGTAAAAATAAAACGTCTAAGCTAAGCGTCCACAGGCCGGCATCGCACGCATCGGACGCATCGCACGCATAGGATTTTGGTATGCCTTGTATAGAATCTCATACAGCAGCGTCCACTGATCCGCACCGTTAGCTGTGGACGCTGTTGTGCGTTGCCGGCCTGTGGACGCTTAGCTCTAAACGTATATATTTTCAAAAAAAATTAAGTGGCACAGACTATTTGAAGGCATTTTGCATTTTTTTAATGTTTGTATGTGGCGTTGCGGCTTCATCACCCTAATGCGGCTATATTTTTGATACATGGGTAGGGTAGCTGGCAATCCACAGACGGTTATAGGATACTGTTTACTCGGCTACGCTGGGGAGAAAAAGATGGTTATAACTTTTTCTTTCTGCGTTGACGAAGTTGAAGGCATCCAGTTTGATACCACCAGTTGCATTGGTCAGACCATATAAGCCTACTTAAGAAAAAATTGGCCAGCGCCCGTTACGCTTTGAAAACTTTGTCAAAAATATTGAATATTTCAGTGCAGTTTATTTTGCACATTTTGAAAGTGTTAAAAGGTACGGCATTGAGGTTTGGGGTAATAGTGTGTATGTATAGTGTTCTCCTGTTACAAAAAAAGCTATCAGGTATATCAAAAAAGTAAAACCACTCGAACATTGCCGTCCACTTTTTGTGAAGCATAGAATACTGACTGTGATAAATAAAATAAATAAATAATAAATAAATATTACGGGACAATTTTACACAAATCGAACTAGTCCCATGGTAAGCTCAATAAGGCTTGTGTTATGGGTACTAGACGACGATATATTTAATAGATATATTACTTATATACATAGAAAAACATCCAAGACTCAGGAACAAATATTTATGCTCATCACACAAATATTTGCCCTTACCGGGATTTGAACCCAGGACCTCAGCTTCGCAGGCAACGTTACTCCCACTGAGCCAAACCGGTCGTCAAAAGTGATGAGATGAGAGTGTGATATCACTTTACATTTACTTAATATACATTTTTATCTATAAAAGCAAGTCCAGTTTTGCAAATAATAGTAACAATAAATCACGCAGATTATGCAGATACAATTTTGACATTATTTAAATTAAAAATTTATGTACATTTTAAACGTAGTGTTGAATATAATGGTATAAAAATTTATAACTATCTAAATGAGGACATAAGACAATGTAATATTAGTGAATTTTCCAGAAAATTAAAATCCTTCTTGATTATACGAGCATTTTATAATTTAAATGAATATTTTGATAAACTGTATGATTAGAGTATTAGTATTATTTTGGAAACTAGAAAGATTTAGCATGCCTAATTATGGCGAAACATGTCGTCATGTAACTAAATCCTACTGACATGTACGTTGTTATATACCTGTGTATGTTTGGCAAAATAAATGATTTGATTTGATTTGATAAAAAGTATCCTAATTATAACCATCTGCCCAGGTACCCGTGTATCAAAAATAATTAAATTCCGTTTCCGAAGCCACGACGACACATAGAAACATAAAAAGTCGAAAAAAAATATTTTTCGGTGCCGTAACCTTCAAATTATAGACATTTCATTTTCACAACTTTATAATAGGTCAGATGATAAACTCGTATATAATACAGATCAGATATAATGCATCCATCATATCCATATTTTAAGTAAACTAAAGTTAATTATTAATTAATTAAAGCGATACGAATTAACCAAATTATAATTATATATCTAGTAATTTGTCAGTTTACACGGTGCAGAAATATGGGCTTAGCTGTTTGACATTAAGAATTTAATAGAAAGAAACACAATCAAAAAAATAACTTAATTTTACCTAAAAATATCGTCAAGCAAAAGTCTTATTGAAAAGACCGCTTATACTTGAATGTTCTTACAAGAGATTTTAAAAACCTTCGTTGCCACTCCGCAGCTCAAGTGGCCGCGCGGATACACTCGGCAACGCTCTTCCCCAAATTCCCCGCCCGTATCACTAGTTCTTCTTCAGTATTCTCCGCCCTCATTAAGAACGCTATCCCTACTCGAAAGCCCTTTACTATGCCTCTTTCCAACCTAAAATCGACCCAACCCCGACAAACGGGAGAACCAAGTTGGCTCGCAGGTCCCGTATGGAAATTCCGGTAATCCTCAGGAAAGGAAAATGTGCTGTTGTGAATGCAAATGGCTTCATCTTAGCTTTTAATTAATGAGTCGCTGAATGGGATTAATTTTTTTAAGTATTGTTAATTAATTACCTGGACGATTTTGACTCGGATGGGCAGCGTTTGGGAAACTGCGAAGTGTCTTCTCGTGTAGTTCTCGGTGCTTGAAGACGAAAGTCTTCAACCAGTGCATATTACCAGTGATGACCTACGGCGCCGAGACGCGGTTTCTATGGGCCTCTTAAACCGCGAAGCGCACTAAACGCACACGTGAGCGTCTTACGATTTTTGAATTTAGAACCTGCTTTCCACATTCATTATGATTGAATTTTCATTAAATTTTCTTTTGACATAACGCTCCACGGGTTCACTCACTCAGCGAGCTATGGAAAGGGCTATGAGGAGTTGAGGAGATTTGTAGACGAACCAAAGTTCCCCGACATAGGTTACAGGGTAAGCATACTGAAGTGGCAATGGGCAGGGCACATAGTACGAGGGACCGATGGCCGTTGGGGCAGAAATGTTCTCGAGTGCAGACAGCCGACACGCGCAGCGTGGTAAGGCCACTCACAAGGCGAGTTAGGGTTGTGGGGACTTGTTAGATGCGGGTCGCTTCTATCCGGCCCATGTGGAAATCTATTGAGGAGGTATGTGTCCAGCAATGGACGTCCTATGGCTAAAATGATTATGATGATTCTAACTGACTATTTGAAAGTGCTTGTAAAGTTGATTGATTGATTGATGAATTAATTACTGATCTAACTCGGAATGTCTACAATGACTAAACAAAATAATCGTTGCAGGATTAGTTGTCACAAGTTATTGAGGTGGTCAACGTTCTTCAATAATACGAGTAGGCATTGGGGGTAAGACCTAGGCACTCGAGTCTCAGCCTGGAGACTTAACTTGAGACTTTAAGGGGGCTTCACCCAGCCTGCTTGCACCTGCATTTTAAGCTTCTACGCAAAAAAGGGAGCTATAACTTTAAAACCTATATATAGTCTGTCTGTGGCATCAATGTCGGATATTATAATAACTTAAATAATTAAATATTACAGGACAATTTTGACACAAATCGAACAAGTACCATTGTAAGCTCAATGAAGCTTGTGTTATGGGTACTAGACGACGATATATTTACTTATATACATAGAAAACATCGAACTCTCAGGAACAAATATTTATGTTCATCACGCAAATATTTGCCCTAACCGGAAATTGAACCCAGATCCTTCAGCTTCGCAGGCAACGTTACTCCCGCTGAGCCAATCCACTCGTCAAATATATATATTAGACCAGTTCAATTTTGCAAGATGGTTTCCCTTGCGCTTTCTTAGATATTTTAATGAATGTGGTGATGGTGTCCAGTTTAAACATATTGTGAAATAAGACTTTTAACGTGTTTAATATACGTATATTTTAGAGCCCAGTGAAAAAGTATCTAATAATCTTGAACAATATTTCATTCTTATTGTCTACCAAGCGTGCGAAGGGAAGGGTTAAATCCGCGCAAATGGGCGATAATGACGAGGATCTCAAGAGCCGAGCTCTGGGCACCGCCCGCCGCGCGCCTGCCGACCATTATATATCAAAACTGCCCACTTGCGGTGATTGCAGACTACGGACGGGGCTATACCAAAGTATGCAAGTCGTTATAAATTTAATTTCACCATAAAAAATGGTCCGAGGAAAAGGTAGCAACTCGTGGCGTTAATTTCTGACCTATTTACAATAAACTCTTCGTGCCTTTAATGGTACAGAATACCTAAAAGTACCGTTATTAATATCAAACCATATACCTTATCTCAAATATGTAGTACTTATAACTTAATAAGTAGTACCGGGATTAATATCAAACCAACGGATTCTGATCACATTAAAAAAACATAATATCATCATCTGAAGAATTATATGGGGGTAGTTTATAATTCATTCTAAACATTTTGTTATACCATTTCCTGTGTAGTTAATAAGTTCAGATCACTAGATAATTACCTAAATACACCAATGTCCACAACAGCTAAGGCTGGCGAAATGTACACATAGTCTTAAAATATTAAATTAAGGTAAGTATTTATTGAGGGTAACGATTTAAGACCATAAAAAACAACAAATAAGATCAAAACTGTGGAAAAGCAAATTGCATTAACCCAGCGGAAGCTTGTTGATAAGGTAAATTTTGTCTAATTGTAGCGTAGATATACGTATTTTTTTTACATAGAGTTGCATCACGATTATAACTTTTTTACTCTTGCAATATTTTTTTATTAAACTCTTAGTTTAATAATCATGTACATATATTGCTTGCTACTACATTTTATTGAATAAGTGAGAGTATTGCTACCGACGGATCTTATAAAAAATCTAAATCAAGTCATTCATCTGCAAGTAAATCTCGATGACCCTTTTACAGGTTTGACACGCTCAGCCCCTCAACAATAATAATCATAGTCTAGGCTTTATTCGCCTTCTACACGAATATTTTATACCTAAATTGGCATAGCCGCATCTTGAATATACCTGATTATTTGTCAACTGATTAAAATATAACACTTTACAAGAAATATGTAATCACAACATCATACAACCAACATAGGGTAAATCGTCAGTAACTGGCCGCCGTTCAATAACTGGCCACCTTACACTAAAAATGATGTGTTTATTACATTTAGTACACGTGGTAAAAATAAAAGTAAAGTACAAAAAGCACATACTTATATTTTCAAGTAAATCATTCTCAGACATGTAATTGGTATTACAGTAGTTTTCTGCACGGGAGCGGCCCGGAGGCCGGTCTATTGTGCATTAGCCGGCTTTGTGTCGCTGTATCGCATCTCTATTGTTTGCCGACACCTCGCAAAATGGCCGCCCGCACCCACTCTCTCACGCGTAACAAAATCTTTACGTATCATCAAATTATATAAATAAACTTTTTAACAAATAAAAAAAAACCAGCCAAGTGGTTCCGTACAAAATATACGCTACAAACGACCGTATGTGTGAAAATCCAGTGTTAGCAGAGCCCTACTCCTAAGCAAAATGTACGCGGTGTTCGATTATTTTATATTCGTTACTGACATAGACAGATTGACATAAACTTATACTGTTTTTAATATTTATTGTTATAGCGGCAAGAGAAATACATCATCTGTGAAAATTTCAACTGTCTAGCTATCACGGATCATGAGGTACAGCCTGGTGACAAACGGACTGACAGACAGACAGGCAGAGGGACAGTGGAGTCTTAGTAATAGTCCCATTTTACCCTTTGGGTGCGGAACCCTAAAAACCGACTACAAAATATAATGGTCATAAGAGTGTAGGAATTTAGCACCATTATCTCTACTGTTATTGAAGTAAAACCAAGGCAAATTTGCAACATCTTGTCTAACGGTAGGTATATATAGAATATAAAAATAATGTCAATAAATTATGTCCTTTCCCCGCATTGCGCTTCGCGAATGTATATTAAGTCGGCCCGTGCCAAATTTATGACTTCTTATTAAAGGTAGGTACAGTCGCGAATAATGACGAGTTGGTTATGAATGGCCAGGCTTCGTTTCCTGAGTAAATAATTTAAATCATTTCGGCATCGCTATTTTAAAGAACTGAATCACGGATATGGCAGGTCACCTTGAAGCCACTGTCATGTGGATTTTGTAACAATTGTGATATGGAAAACAGACTAAGATTGACATAATTATATACACAACGACCTAAGTATGTAAGATTAGGAGCATTTAATTTTCTCAAAGGTGCACTTTTTTTCTGATATTATTCGTTATGTGAACTCTGAATCTCTAAACAGATTGTTTTTAAATGGTATTCTTTTTATATAAGTTTTTTAAACACTCATCGTGATAGTTGTACAGTTCCCTGGTATGAATAAGAAAATAAAAAAAAATTATTGACAGCTAACTTTTAAATTTTCTTACTAATCTATAAAGGTCAAAGTATAAATTCATACCAGAACTGTACAAGTGTCACATTAGACGGAAGCAGCACAGAAATTCTGCAGATTCTGAGAAACTTAATGTTCCCAATTACGTACATTTTGCGACGCGCAATATAAGGGATATTGCCTGATCCCAAATTAAAAAAAAATAATACCTTGATAAAACAGGCAAAATAAGAAACTACGTTAAAATTTTGACTAAGATATCTTACGTGTAGCTTTTTTTTATAAGCCCTTAAAGTTGTGTGGCAAAGTCCATTTTTAAAGTATGAAAATATTAATTACTAATAATACCATTTAATAACCCATAAAATGTGTAGTAATTTATGTCTGAAACCGTTTAGATAAACGCAAGTTTTAACATAGCTGCAGAAGTTCTTAATTTCCCCATACAAGGTACTGTGCGACGTCACTAAGCTAGTAGGCTGAAGAATGAAGCGTTTTTTTTTGGGGAGTCCAAAAATGTGATTTCAACATTGCTGTATCACGGGGAGTTTATATGAGATTGAAGTCGTTTTGTCACCAATATTTTCATTATTGAGAGGTCGTTCTATCATACCACAGAGAAACGGGGTTAAATAGCCTATTTAGATTCAAACCCAAAAAACAGATACTGAAAAAACCCTCACTGTTTAATGAAATGAGTAAAGCGACGAAAGACTCTTTTAAAGAAGTAAATTTGAAGAGGTGGGCCGGTGCTCCTAATCGTCGTTTGTGCGGTCGGCGGCTAACGGCGCGCTAACCGGCGTCTGCTGTCGCTTGTCCGTGACTTATCGCCATTTTATTCATGTGTTAACTCTTAGAGGTAATTTCGAAAAGAGATTGGGACAAAATAGCTTTTGTTTTGGATCAATAACGCTTTTATGGCCGGTGTTCTTGCTGTTTTAGGGTTCCGTAGGCAAAATGGCACTTGCCGAGATTCGAACCCAAGACCGCCAGCTTCGTAAGCCGTTGTGCAACCGACTTAGCCAAATGTGTCGTCAAATTAGATATATTATTATATGTATAATTATTGAGCCAAAAACTTGTTGGTTCTAACGAATTAACAATATTATTTAACTGGCATGCAACAAAAGCACCGGCTTTTATAAAACATTAAAGCGTTGCTACATATAATTACATTAATTATTAGCGTAATTTGTGCCAATTAACTTTATTAGCATTCTAGTAAAGGTTACGAGAGCGGCAATATTGGGCCGAATGTTTATCCAGCGAGTTTCAGAAACATTCGGTTATTAGGAAACTACATTACAGCGTGTAACTCAGTTGATCATTTCGTACGACACATTCATTATGTCAGAAACCATGTACTAAATTAAATTAAAAAAGTGACGTTCATGACATTGACTAGCACTTATATGCCGCATGTCATTTTATCGTGATTGATAGTATAAGTGGCTCGGGCTCGTTCTGTCTGTTTCCTAAACTGTATGTTTCTCAAAATGGTTTTCTTTCTACATTGCCAGTTTACTACGATATCTACTTCTTATATAGTCTGTTTTCTAAATTGTCTGCTTCTCAAAATGCCCTTCTTCCCACATTGTCAGTTTTCTATGATGTATGATGATTCTTAAAGTGTGTTTCTCAATTCGGCGGGATCTTTTTTTCTTTGTAGGTATATGATTGGATTTTAAAGGTCGTACCTTACGATTGGTCCTATTTTTTTATTGATTTCAGTTCTAATAATGGGATACGATTTTAGACATAATAAGCGGACATTATAGGAAGCAGGCCATTGTTGAAAGTGGACGTAACAGAAAGCTAGAATTGTATGAAAGTCCCTTCATAGGAAACAAATTGAAGATATTACAGGAAAGAGACGTTCGTTGGGAGGCCATTTTGAGAAACAGACATTTTAAGAAATGGACTGAACGAGCCTGAGCCTTGTTAGTAACATAGTAGCAATCTAATCGTTCCAGATTTTGCTTTAATCTAAATAGATCTACTCGTACAAAGATAGATAAGAAATGTATTTCAGCTTCGGTTGCATGTACGAAGTGCCCCCTCTAGATTTTTTTTCTTTTTAATTATTTATACTACTTACACACAGTAGCAGTTTATACAAGTCACCTATAGTCCAAATTTCATTCATATACATCTTGTAGTTTTGAGTGAAATGCTTTTGACATACGGATGGACGGAAATGACGAAACTTTAAGGGTTCCGTTTTGCGAATTTGACTACGGAACGCTAAAAATGGGTTTCGAATCCGAATTGAATTCAAAGCAAACGAGAAATTCGCTTTTAAACAATCCCATGACGCGCAGTGAGTAGAAATGAGTATTTTGTTTTATGAGATTTCACACACCAAAAAGGAAACTCAGAGAGAGGCCTTATAAGATTTTCGGCGCACCCTTATTGTTGATGGGTCTCCTTTAGTCAAATTTTAAAATATTCATGTTCAGTCAACGTTAAAAGCTCTGCAGCGAAGTAATTCAATTCAATTCGTTTATTGAATCAGATAACATGGATCCGTATAAATGTGTAAGTAAAATTGACTATCATTAAGTTGGTTGTAAACGTTTTATTAAAATATCAAACAAATTAGTTAATAAAAAGTATCTAACCATGTCAAATTTAAAAATATCAATCAGGCAAAGAGTATGTCGGACCATGTTCAGTGTAGGGTTCCGCAGCCTTTCATACATATTATGCACTGCAATGATAAAAATACGATATGAAAAAATGCACTAGCAAAAGAGCGTATCTCCACGGTACTTACGTCCTTTTGCTGAGAATATATATAAATTTGCAAAAAAAATTGCAACGTGCACAGTGCTCGTTAGTGAAGAGGTAACACGTTGGACGCGTAATCCAAAGGTACCAGGTTCGATTCCTGGTGTGACCACGTGCGAGAGCAATCTTATTTTTCTTTGCGCTTTGAATTGTATCTATTCACAATAGATGTGTTAATTTGTTAATTTCTCACATTAAAAACACAGAAATACAAAGATTTGTTTCACTTAAAAAATTACACAAGTATATCAAATTTACAATCGGAAACCGGGAAGTGGGTCCAATTTAACTTCCAAGATTTGTTTACGAAAAAAAGAGGGGTTATGATTTTCTCTCATCCGCGAAAGAAGTCTTCTAGTTGAAAATAATAATGCTTATCCCCTATTCGTTACATCGAGAACAAAGCTGCGAACAGATACGGTGACAAAGAGAGATCGCGCGATAGCCGCCTCCGGGCTGTTTGTTAACGATGTACCTTCCAAGAGTCAATATGTACCAATACGGTTTCAAATCTCCACGAAAGAAAAAATCTTCAAACATTGTTATTTTTAAAAGTCTTCCGTCCATGGTTTTCTTTTCCACTTCGTTCATTGGACACTGCAGATAAAATATCATTAGTAGTAGGTAATTCTATACATATTCAATAACGTGTAAAATGTACGTTGCTTTCTCCAAATAAATTAAAGAAAATAAAATCGACCAAATGCGAGTGAGACTCGCGCACCGAGGGATCCGTACAAAATATAAGCTATAAACGGCCATATCTATGAAAAAAAGCGGCCAAGTGCGAGTCGGACTCGCCCATGAAGGGTTCCACCATCGTTTATACAAAAAAATGCACTACAGATGAAGAAAATACGATATGAAATAAACAATAACAAAATAGCGTATCTCCCTGGCACTTACGTCCTTTTGCCGAGAAGCGCAGTTTCTTGGCAATAACTTAAAAGCGGTATGTCCGATCACGTTGATAATATTTTTCGTTGGAAGTATTTATTAAGCTTTATATTTGTAAATTTGTTCACATTTTTTGAACATACCGTTTAGAAAAGACACAATGTTTGCTACTTTTGGAGCGAATATTTCGGAAAATATTCACTTAATTAAAAAAAAAATCTAGAAACCTCAAAGTGTTTTTAGAAGAATTGTCGAAACATGTGCCACACATTGATATTTGCTATTTTTTTCTCAGTTTCGGTTACATGTATGGTGTGCTCCCCCTAGAAATATATATATCTTTTATATAACTATCAAACTAAGTAGCGGTTTACACACGACACCTATGCTCCAAATTTCATCAATGTACATCTTATAGTTTTTGAGTTAAATGCCTGTGACATACGGACGGACAGACAGACAGACAGACAGACATGACGAATCTATAAGGATTCCGTTATTGCCATTTTGGCTACGGAACCCTAAAAACCAGTGTTTATAGAGCCCTTCTCCTACGCAACATGTAAGTGGCGTGGGGTCATTTTATATTGGTGTTTGATATAGACAGACAGACATAAACAATTAAGATTTTCAGATTTATTTCGTGGATTGCGTTATAAGAGCTACATTCATACCAAATTTCAAGTTACTAGGACAACTGGAAGTATCCTATAGGTTTTCCATGGACGGCAATTTGTCAGGAAACGCCTTTTTTAGTGACTGAATTAGAGACTCGATTTTTTTACAGCTTCATGGGACCGCAAATAAATGTATTTGATGTTAATTTCAACATCATACCTCCACAGGTTCCTAAAGAAAAGGGTCTAGATAAACAGACAGACGGACAACATAGTGATCGTATAAGAGTTCCATATATTCCTTTAACACTAAAAATGTGCGACAAACTTCTGATATGGAAATTAAAAGTTCATAATCATAGGTTCATATGGGTAGCACACGAGTTAAGTAATTAAAAGAGCATCGGTCGAACAGTCGGTACTGTCCGAATAGGTTCGCATTTCCAATCCAAAAAAATGATTATTTTGGTCATTTGAACGATAATATAATTAGCAGACGGTTCACAAGACTCAAAACCTGAATTCGTGGAAGGAAACACGATGACGGTTTATACATTATAAATAAGCTACGTACTGTGTCGAAAGCTCCTATCAACTAGCGGGGGCGGCGGGGTGGCGAACAGGGCAATCGCCCGGGGCCTCGCTCTTGCCGGAGCCTCGCAAAACCCAAGCATATTAAAAAAAAATAGATTTTTAACAACAAAGGGCCTCGAAAGATCTGCCGCCCGAAAGGCCGCCGCTGCTATCAACAAGAGGTATTAAAATCTTTCTGACTCCTCGCTACAGTGGCGTCCTCTCGACACTAAATCTATTCCAAAAATCTCACACCGTTTGACAACGATCTACGATCACGGGAAAAAAAAATCTAACTGGAAGGCGCACTGCAAAAAATTTTGGCAGTTGTATGTTAACTTCGAATAACTTTATAAACCTTAAATCATGATGATCATGAAATTAATGGAGATGGCATACTGACACATTCCTCTCTGCCAAAGTTTATGTACGACAAATTTAAGGTCAGTTTACAAGATAACAGTTTTTCGTTATATATTTGTAATATGTCCGTGGTAACCTCGCCTCTTGTTATGAGGATATACTAGCAAAAGGCCTTTTGGAAATTAGATACTTTTAGAAACTATTGCTATCGCATCGCCTCTAATCCTCCGTGTTACAGTGCAAAAGGGACAACTGCAGCTCGGAAAGATCTAACCTAAAAAATTGACAAAAACAGGGTTTCGTAGTACCCTATTTTCTCTTCCAAAGCTGGACTCATTTTAGTTTTTCTTTCAAATATGTTATAACGAGGGCTTCAGTTATGCTTCTATGTCTTCTGATTTTCTTTTATATTCGTTAAATTTGTTAACTGAACGTGTGCTTATGGCGCAAGATGGTGGTATTTTTTGCAGTTTTAGAGGGCAAAATAAACGAATTATTAAGAAAAATAAAACATAGGGTCATTTGCGCTGGTAAGTATAGATTATATTTCTAAAAAAAGATTGCTCTAAGACAATTATCCATGAAGAAAACGGGGGATTACGTTTGTATGGAGGAACGGCCACTAGTATGTCTTCTTAAGAGTGCATCAAACATTTGTTCGGTAATGATATAGCTTGATACCTATTTTTATTGATTATAAACGGGCATTTGACCGCAATCTCACCTGTTGTTAACCCGGGTACCAAACAAGCTGTATATGAGCTTATGGCCATTATACAGCCAGTTTGAGCTTTATTAGGGCTGCATAACCTCTAATACAGCTTGTGTGGTACTTGGGAAGTGACGATGCGGCCGAGGATGTTTCATACCCATCTAGGAATAGCCTATTCACCTTCAGTATTGGAGATGCTCTAAGTTGTCAAAGTAAGTATTAGTATGTTGCAGGAAAGGGTGCACTGACCTTTGCCGTGCAGCTGCTGTCGGTTCTCGGTGCCCTTGAGGCTCTCAGCGGTGTGCAGCAGCTCGTCCAACTGAGGCTTCTTCTGCTCCAGCTCTCGCAGCACACCCTGTAGACACAAACGACTTGTATAAACTCTTTTTTGATGTTACATAGGTATCAATTTAAAATAGGGTCTGTTGTGGGTGGCATTATCCCTAAAGGACGCTACAGAGAGGCTACATTTGAGCTGCTGGCTGTGCAGTTGCCCGCATATTGGGCTATTGCAGTTTGAGGTGGACAGTCAAGTGAACAGCGCAGTGTACATATGATGCCCGTCTGTAATGGCCCTGAAAACTAATATTGCTTGAGATCCAATAATAATAATATTAAATATCGGGGACAATCATACGCAAATCGACCAAGACCCAAACTAAGCAAAGCTTGTACTATGGGTACTAGGCGACGATATACTTAATATTTATATAAATTATAACACTTATATACATAGAAAACATCCAAAACCCAGGAACAAACATACGTGCTCATCACACAATCACTTGCCCTGGTCGGGATTCGAACCCGGGACCGCCAGCTTTGTAGGCCGTTGTACAACCAACTGAGCGTAACGTGTCGTCAAACGAATCACAATCGCTCAGGAGTGCTCAGCCAATGACGATATCTTTTGAAGGAGGGCCAAAGGTAGATGATAAAAAGAGGTCAAGTGCGAGTCGGACTCGCCCATGAAGGGTTCCGCAGCCGTTTATACAAAAAAATGCAGTACAGATGAAAAAATATACGATATGAAAAAAAAACACTCACAAAAAGCGTATCTCCCCGGCACTTACGTCCATTTGCTGAGAAGCGCCGTTTTTTGGCAATAACTTAAAAACGGTATGTCCCATCATGTTGAAAACAATTTTCGTTGAAAGTATTTATTAAGCTTTATATTTGTAATTTTTTTAACATACAGCTTAGAAAATAGAGGAAGGGGGGGGGGGGACACAATTTTTGCTACTTTCGGAGCGAATATTTCGGAAACTTTTAATTTTTTTTCTAGAAAACTCGAAAACTTTTAGAATAACTGTAGAAATATGTGCCGTGCCACACATTGATATTTGCTGAAAAAAAAATTTTTCAGTTTCGGTTACATGTATGGTGTGCTCCCCCTAGAAATATATATATCTTTTATTTAACTATCAAACTAAGTAGCGGTTTACACACGACACCTATGCTCCAAATCTCATCAATGTACAAATTATAGTTTTTGAGTAAAATGCCTGTGACATACGGACGGACAGACACACAGACAGACAGACAGAGATGACGAATCTATAAGGGTACAGTTTTTGCCATTTTGGCTACGGAACCCTAAAAAGGTAATGCAGTGTAATATTTAAGGCCAGAATTACTTGTTTATTTTCTAAAACTTCTACAAAAATTATTCATTATTCTCGGGGTCCAATAAAATTATAATTATTATATCTACCACGAAAAGTCCGGGACAAGTGATAGTTGCTGCTAAAACCGCAACCATTGCTAGACTTTCAACATGAAAATATCGAACACGAATTCTCATTGTTCTTCCATTCTTCTAAGATCAAGTTTTAGAAGCTTTTAGGGGCACATCTTCAACATTTGACAAACACTAAATAAATTGAATAATAATAATAAAAAAAGTCCTGGAAAAATGTGAACATTAAACTGAATTGAAGCTCCATAAAAGTTATACAATATGCTTAGTTCTCTATACGTTCTTTTCCTGAAATAACCATATTGTTAGGTCGGTGTTCGTTGCGTTAGATTGAAGGAGCCGAGACCTCGAGTCCTTCGACTTGAAGAGTTCTTTTGAGAGGACTTATCAAAAATATTCTGGCATCCAAATATTTATAGCATCAATTCCGAGCGTGTTGCAGATACCTACTTCATACGACTTCGTTCTTTGCAATAAAGCCGTTTTACAAATGTCGGAAATATCAAAATTTATATGCATTTTACGAGAGCAACTGTACGAGTATTAATTCTTCCGTTTGCTTCGGTTACAGGGTTTAAGCCACGAAATGTTTTATATCTACAAATTATTTTGTTCTCCCTAATTCGCCTTCACATTTGCATGAGCTTAAGTATACATTCTTATACCTGTTTAATATGTGTTTCAGGACTTATAACATTTAAAAGTCAGCTTTAAATACTTGTGCTCATATTGAAAATATTCTCTTACTGGGATTCGAATCAAGCATGGCTAGTTTCAAAGACATAGTCATGCTCGACTAGGCTAACGGCGTCGCATAGCATAGGTCATTCACGTGCGTACGCAAATATAGTATCGCTTCAGTGTTCATAGCACCGTAAGATGTTAGCGAGCTATGGAGTCGACATTAACATTAAAATTCAAGTCATATGCATACTCATACTCTTTTATTGATTTAATTCCAAATTCCTTTCTAAGCATCGGGATTAACATTATTAAGCAATATGTGATTTATTTATAAATTTAATAAGATTTCGTATACTAGATTACAAACTGTTTATCAGTTTATTTATTGCTTCCATAGGTACATTTAAAGATGGTATACATTCACATTAACCGCTATGAAACCCTGTACTTAGGGCACTGCAACATTATCGAACTTACAGCTAGATGAATTTAATTGTATGAACTTACTTACTAATTTAAATTAATTATTTAGAAACTTTACTTACGAGTAGGTACCTACACTATTGAAGTAAAGGAATAAAATCTGGAATTATCACATAATGACATAAATAAAAAAATTATATTGCTTGTAGTTATATGAATTATAACATTATTATATAAACTTAAATATACGACTGTCTCTAAAATATACATTAATGTTTATTTATTGTTCTTTTCGAAGAACTCTTGCAGGGTATAGAAACAATTATCAATTAGATATTTGATGAGATCTTTATTAAATATGCTATATTTTTCTTGATTCCTAATAATCTTTCGGAGTTTATTGTAAACCTTAATGCACATAACATCAATCAATCATATCAATCAATCAATCATATCAATCAATCAAAATATCCTTTATTCAAGTAGGCTTAGATACAAGCACTTTCGAATTGTCAGTTACAATGAGAGAAGTCTTTGCTGGGAAACATACAATATGATCCAACATTTGTTGCAAGGATTAGGGAAACCCAGAAAAAACTTATCAGGTCATTTAACTTAAGTATAATACTTACTTATTATTGATAAAAATCATCATTGTAAAAATTAAAATAATTAATAAGATAAATCCCAAAAGGATTGTCAATAAAAAAGAAAAATAATCTAGAATGTGTCTAGAATAAAATTCTAAATGTCAGAGTACATAAAACAATTAATATGCGTGTACCAATTAACATAAGGACTAGAGCTATGCATTTTTAATTTAGAAAATGGGACGGGTATATTGTAACTAGGACGCAAGTTAGTTGATGTTGGGTCCTTTGGTGTTGGGAAAAGGTGAGAATATTTCCTAAGGAATTTGCATACTTCAAATATATAAATAGAGGTCAAAGTAAGTATATTTAGTTTACGAAATTGGGGTCTGCAGCTTTCGGTTTGTTTTATATTAGCGAGGATTCTTATACATTTATTTTGTAGGACAAATAGATCTTGTACATTTGTGCTATTGCCCCACATCACAATACCGTACCGGAGCCAAGAATGGGCGAATGCGTAGTAAGCACATAGCTGTTATTTAATTTTACCTCTTTTAATACGAGTAGACATGCTTTTAATGAAATTTCGTAATTTCACGTTGTTTTAAGTACTTATATAAAAAAAAATAAAAAATAAAAAATTAAATAAATAAAATTTATTGATAACATTTGTTACAGGCCATTCATATATTTTTTGTCGTTAATATTAATTATAGTTAAGATTTACTTAAATTGACCGAAATATTCGTCGAGGTCGTTGAACTGTGCCTTCAGTAGCCATGTTTTTAGTCTACTTTTAAAATTATGACAGGAAGGTGCATCCTTTATCCTTGTAGATAGTAGGTTATATATTCGTGAGCCGAGTATTTAGGTTGATCGTCCGTTTTTTGTTAGCTTACGGGGCATCAACTATACTAATGAGTATAATTATGAATTGGAGGTGAATTTTAATGTTAATATCGACTCCATAGCTCGCTAACATTTTACGGTGCAATGAAAACTCCAAAGCCAAGATTTTGTTCAAATTAATTAATATATTGCTATTTGCTACACTAGAAGCGCAGGCAAGTAATTGCTTGAGCGAGTGGTCGAGTAGCTGGCGTGCCTCGTTCCTCGTCGCGGCCGAGAGGCCTCCGCCTGCCAACCGGTATCAATGATTAGTGTACTGGTCGGGCGCAATCGATGGCACCAATCAATCTGATCCGAGATAGAGGGGCGGTCAGATAATTGCCAGATATTGTGACCGCCGTAAGACTAAAGGAGAATCCAAATAGCATTAAACAAAGCCTGATATTACAAGAGTTAGGAGCATTTTTTTACTACGGAACAACGTTCACGTATCCCAAGTTATCTTAATAAAATACCATCTATAAATCTATATAAATAAAAATCAATTGAAGAAATGTTTTCGTGGAGAACTAAGCATTGAGTTTATACTTAAAAACATATATTTAAGGTTGGCTAAGTACGAATATTGTAATAGACAAGAGTTATTAAAAAAAAATACTGAATCTTGAGTTTATTTCGACTTTCTTCTCAACTGTGGTCTCCTCTTGAGAAATGCCGTAGGGTCAGACTTATAAAAGTGCCCTTGTGGCGTACTTACAGAATAAAGATCATTATTCCTTTATGTTTGGGCATCACCTCAGAAAGGGTTTGACACACATTTGGCGATTTTTTTTTTTGTTGTGTCTGTAAGTGACAGGACAAGATTTGTATGTAAGAAAATATATTAAAAATTGCATGGTAAATTGAAAATTTTGGGTGAGAAAATTTCCTTAATGATTGAGTGAGGGAGACAAAAATATAAGGGAGATTTTAGTAAAGGAAAGTTTAGGTCTCATACTCTTTCTTAGTACACCCATGCAAAGTCGGGGCGGGTAGCTAGTACATATAGGTATTAAAATTCTTAAAAAAATAACCCGACCACAAACTGCCCAGTTAGGTTTACCCTCACTTAACCTAAACTTTTTGTCATAATCATACATTTTTTTCTGAACACGTAAACGTTTCAGGTTTGCTATAAAACAAACCTAACCTAACCGAATGTATTTAACAGAATGATGCCTTAAAAAGTCGTGAAAAGTCTATAGTTTGTGAAAAAATGCATTATGCCAAATGATGAATTATGCCAAATTGATGATTATGACAAAAAGTTTATGCCAGATGAGGGTGACTGGTCCAGGGGGATATTGCCTAACGAAATTTTGACACTTGGTATCTGAATCAACTATCGTAGCCCAAGCAAAATCATGACACTTGATTCGGATTGCGAGCGTCAAACGCGTTAGGCAATAGGGAACATGCGTGAAATTTTTTCATCGCTTTTTTTAACAAAATATCAAAATACCGTAAAAACTATTCCAAAAAGTGAAATTAAAATTAAAATCGGATAAGAAATACTCATGATATAGGCATTTTAAACTACGGATTAGACAGCGATTTGACAGAGAGGTCCGACATAGACTGTTACGTCACAGTCTACGACGGTCATATAAACTCCATATTAAATTCTGTTTTGCCAGAAAGAGATAGAACGAAATGTTTGATAGCTTATATCTTGGTTATGTTTATAGTTATTCGAAAAAATATTTTTATCACCTGTTTGTTACATGAATGAGTTTTTAATAAAGAAAAGATTATGCATATTCCCTATAGGGGTGCTGGTATCATATAAAATCTAGCAAATATTATCAATTGAAATAAAACAATTTTACGGATTATATCGCGTATATTATCTCATTTTAGTTCCCGACGTTTCGGAAGCTTTCCAGCTTTCCACGGTCACGGGAGGACTGAGAAAAGATGTATTTTCCTCTGTCAAAGTTACAATTGTGAAATGCTGCTTGGTAAATTATTGGAATAAAATAATTAAGCCCTTCTGGCACATGTGTAACTGTCTTTACAGCTTAGGCCCATCTGGCATGTATGTACACCTTTATTTGTGTTTTTTCAAAAAAATGGGTAGTTTGCACAAATTGTAACTTTGACAGAGGAAAATACATCTTTTCTCAGTCCCCCCGTGACCATGGAAAGCTGGAAAGCTTCCGAAACGTCGGGAACTAAAATGAGATAATATACGCGATATAATCCGTTAAATTGTTTTATTTCAATGAGTAATAATCGCGGAAACAGAAGAAAATATTATCAATACATTCATACGTTTACAAATTATGAAAATAAATAATTTTTGGATTTTTTATGAACGAGTACCTATTGTTGAGGAGTGAAGCGCTGGGGCGCACCTTCGTGGTTGAACCATAGATACACAAATTACTTTTCTAGTATATATATGACTTTGCTTGTCCAATGTTTAGAACAGGCCAGGTTGGGCCTCGGTTTGTAAATGTTTGCGAGACGACGCGGCGGGGCGCTCGCGTCTGCCCAGGGCATATAACTGTAGAAAAAATTAAATTTTAAAATCCCTCCAACTTGTTTCACTAAAAGCTGAATATCTTGGAGACGAGTGCTCCGATTTTCATCAAACAAAGCTAAGAACACTCGTGATAAAATTATCTATGACACAAAAAAAACGCACTCAAATCGGTCCATCCGTATGGGCACTACGATAACACCCCTCTTTTTTGTCGGGGGTTAAAAATACACTCTTTCAAAATCAAACGAGTGGGTGCCGAGATGGAACTTTGTCATAGGGCCGCCGATAATGTACGCGCGTCAATTGGGAACTAATTTAATTAAACATGGCCAGGTGGCGGCACCATGCCATACTCCCGATTTAATTAAAAACTCTAATGTAACTAGCTGTCCCGCGCACAGGTTACGTGGGTAAGGCTGGGTCCGCCAGAGCTGTGCGAGGTCGCTAAATACGAGTAGAAATACTTCATTATCCTATCCTCGCTCAGCGGAGCTCTGGTGGATATGGGGTCAGAAGGGCGAGGTTTGGTACATATAAAGCAAGTGAGAAATGCTTACGATGATTGCACTGTACAGACGGTGTTTGTTGGCGGCGGGTGTACACACCCTTGTACAGAAAATAGATATTTATCAGTAGAGAAATGAAATGCACACATTTCACAGCTTGGCTCCACTCAACTGTCTCGCACATCCCTGGTGGAAACGCTAACACATTTTCGCTGCCATGTCTCGCACTGCTCCGCTACTACCTCATACAGTTCTGCTGGATTCGCAGCCTTACCAACCCGTGTATGTCTATAAGTATACAAGATGGCAACGAGTAATTCGACGGACTTTAACCATCGAGTTTCGGGCCTTTTTGGAGTAAAAACAAACGTTTTGTTAGATTTTTATATTCGCGCGTAATGAAGACAGATACGAGTTACCCTCTATTCAACATACTTATAATTCTGTTAGATTTTGATGAAGCCAGTACGGTGAAGTGGAATACACAGCGAGATTGCCGGAAGAGCGAAAAAGACGGTTTCGAGAGGATTTTATATAGCTGAAGAAAGTTTCGAGATGTTCTGGAGATTGTGGTCCATTAAGAATTAAAAAGAGACAGCGAAGCATTCGGATAGCACTTAGCTGACAAATCAAAAACCAGCCAAGCTGAGCGCGGAAAGAAGATATATGACGATACTTACGGCGACACAAAATGAAATGAATACAATTATTGAGATGCTGATCCAACTTATCAAGAAGAATGTTCTAACGAGTATTAATGGGCACACAGTAAACTTATTCCTGAACTATAACTCGGCCTTAGATTAGGGTCTGAACAAACACGTACAATATTTAGGCCAGTTAACTATTCACGAGCGGCGGGTGACGTCAGCGTTTTAATTTATTCATAAAAGCTTTTGTCTTATACGCTTTCAAACTTTCCTTCAAGTTTTCAACTAGGCAACAGTCTGCAAAAAGATAAACACGATTATTCCGTTCACAAATATCTTCGCTCAACTCTCTAGAAGAACTGGGGGGAGATCGCTCAAGACCGGAATACATGGAAGAATGAGAAGGCCGTTTCCCAGCAGTGCGACATGGCTCTTAAATAAAAATATATAGATATACTCTTTTACCCGTCAGTATAATTAAAAGAAGACATTTTTGAACGGACTAGACGTGTTTACTTTTTGCAGCTGACTGTACATTACAAGTTTTTTCAGGGCGTTTTGTCTTCCACATTCACCCGGACGCTAAAGCAATAAGCTACTCTCAAACTTAGTACACGCATGGGAGTAAGTATACACGCTGTTAGCAACAAATACCTCATATGACAAAGTTGTTAAAATGAATTGTCTGTAGATTGAAGATATTTAAAAAAAAAGATTATTTGAACCCGGAAAATTAAATTTGTACGTGTCGTTTTGGCTTTATCACATCAAAACGGGTAACGGATTTCAACACGGTACACGGATAGCTGGGCATTCACATATGGTTTTAGGATACGTTTTACCCGACTACGCTGTTGTAATAAAGAGGATTGTGACTTTTTCTCTTTGCCGAACGAAGTTGCGGGCACCTATCTATATATATTTATATCGTGTCCAATAGTAACAATCTCAAGATGCAGCTTCATGTCATGTCATACATTTTCTGAATTAAAATATGATTGGAGTGATCACGATCGCTGAATCCATACTAATATTATAAATGCGAAAGTGTGTCTGTCTGTCTGTCTGTTACCTCTTCACGCTTAAACCGCTGAACCGATTTGGATGAAATTTGGTATGGAGATAGTTTGAGTCCCGGGGAAGGACATAGGCTACTTTTTATCCCGGAAAAATACCCTTATCTGCGATAAACTAATTTAAGGCGGACGAAGTCGCGGGCAGAAGCTAGTTTATAATATTTTTTCAAATACATCCTTCTCCTATATTTCTGTTAGATTATGTAACTTAATATTGAGGGAAAAATCCGCTGCCTTCGGCCATATTAACTTTTCTTCAGTAGGAGCATAAAGGAGTATTGTTTCCTTGAGCACAACATTATAACAGTAAGAAAAAGTTTCTTAGAATTCATTGTTGTACCGTTACTGGTTTCATAAGAAATAATAACGAGATTTCGTGTACATTGGCCGAGAAAACCGAAGTTTTACCCTGACCTTTCCAAACAAGCGCGCACCGTACGCGTTACGGCTCATGTTAGCCTAGTCCTGGCACCCCACTTAACATTGCACGAATAATACACGACTTATGCGGATTAAACTCACGATATATCCGAATATCACTCAGCTAACACACAAATAAGGAAACATATTATGTTACCGAGAAGGTAATTCTCGGTCGGTGTAATATTAATAGGCGTTGAGATTACTTCGAAATAACGAGAACCGCTTTCATCTAAATACATCATACATCCAAATTACTAACGTATAAGTACCAGCTTGCCGTTATGGTGATGTTTGCTGGAAATAACATCCTTTCATCTCGAGGAAACCTTCATTCAGAATAATAAGTAGTCCAGGAGGCATTAAATCAGAACATTAACATATTGAACCCTTAGCGTTATATTGACCTTGCTGAAAATACCAAGTTTTTAGAAAGCATTGAACAAAGTTAAAGAAGGTCTTTATTCAAGGCCTTTTTAAGAGTAAAAGTTAAGTTCTTTATATTTTGGATGGTTGAGGCTCGTTTTTTCCGTTTCTTAAGATATCTGTTTCTGAAAATGGCCTTCTACTAACGATCGTACAGTTTTCTATAATGTCTGTTTTTGGTTTCCTGTGATGGCACTTTCCTAAAACTGTCCCCTTCCTGTTATGTCCCCTTTTAAAAATGGCCTGCTTCCTATAATGCCTGCTTATTATGACGTACACATCATGTGTCTCATAGAACTAACTCAAATAAAAAAATAGAACCAATCCGAATGTACGACCTTTAGAATAAAATCAGTTCACACTTACTGTTTATTTATATTCGGTGAACATATCACGTACAAAAAAAGATCCCGCCGAATTGACAATAAATCCTAGGAAACTGACAATGTAGGAAGAAGACCATTTTGAGAAACAGACAGAACGAGCCTAAGCCTTTTGGATTAGATCACTATAATTCTAATCGTTCGAATTACGTCCTTCAGCATTA
Source organism: Hedya salicella (assembly GCA_905404275.2). Taxonomy (NCBI): domain Eukaryota; kingdom Metazoa; phylum Arthropoda; class Insecta; order Lepidoptera; family Tortricidae; genus Hedya; species Hedya salicella. The sequence goes on along the minus strand of FR990098.1, from coordinate 400,509 downwards.
TGTTCATGACTCAAATGAATCTATAAGTGAAAGAAAGAAAGAACGCAAGGGACAAGCGAGGCCGGTATCATTTTTGATTCAGAACGAAGCACTTGTGACTCCTCCAGTGATGCAAGTGTCTATGTGCGACGGTGATCGCTTACCATCAGGCGACCCGTCTGCTCGTTTACCTCCTATGTCATAAAAAAGCAGTACTATGATGAGCAGACCAGATTAAGGCTGTTATATATCATAGAAGTACCCTGAAGTGACAAATTCAGTCACTCTGTCAAGAGATAAACCAACAAATACCACTCAGAGATATTTCTATTCATATTATTACTATAAAAAAAACTAAGTACTATTTACATATCTCGATGAAGATTTCGGTTCCATAAAGTTAGATTTTATCCTAAAAACGTTTTCTAAAATTGATTCACGAAAGAAGACGACCAGACGCGCCAATATCTTACAAATTACTAGTCCTTTATCGAGAAAAGTTTTAGCTAATTCTTCCTAACAAATTAATTTCAATTTCCCAAGACATCGCAAAGTTGTCGATGAGCGGGCCCAGCCCGCCAGCGACGCACCTGTCTGCAAGGCCGGCCGCGACTGCCGCCGCCCGGGCGCCCCTTTATTGATCCCCCTCCGGCCCCCGGCACGTAACGCGCCTCCACCAGTCTACCAGGACCTTCAACCTCCCCCTAAAGAGGCTCTTCTCAGGGACCCAGACAAGCATCGATGCCCTACGCGATGGCTCCCTGCAAACTGGTGATCCTTCGGCAGGTGGAAAGTCTTGCAATTTTTATGGCGTCCACGGTCCGGGAAACTGTTTTGTCTTAATAATTATCTGAGGCCGGAGTTATTTTTATAATTTTACGGCCTTTTTGTTTGACTGTTGACGCGGAAATTAAATTTATACAGGTTTTGGAGTGGACAAGGTCGGGAAGTAAACAATTTAGAAAACTTAATTCATTGTCTTAGATCTCTTTTCACAATACCTGAAGTAAGAGTATTTGCCTTGAAAATGTTTTTGACTTCGGACTCAAAAATTATAACCTTTATTAGACTTTAGATTTATTCAAAAATCATGATAGGGTGTTTAAGTCGGCTTAAATAAAAAATACACATACACATCCGTAACAAATTGTGACAAAATTCGAAGACCCGCTGACTAGACTCTGTAGCTTAGTTGGTATAAGAGCATATGCCGTAGCAGGGCACCGTGCAGTCAGATTAATACCAGCCAGTGTTAAAATAAATCATTATACAGATCTTGTAAAAATTTTATACTGTTCAGCTTTCCTATCAGACAACATCGATTAACCAACAATGTTGATGCTCTTTACGTAATGGGACCTTAATACTTCTGTGACCAAGATTTTCTAAGCGCTACGCGCATAGCCGTTATCATCGGAAAATGTATATTATATATACGAGCGCCCACCAAGCCAGTTTTTGGCCATCAAAGCGTTAAACAACATAGGCTTATGGAACCTTAACTCACTATCTATATCGTCGCAGATAAAACGAAGCCGGCCCGTCAGCGCCGAGAAATATAACTTCTTCAGAAATACCTCCTCTACTCATTGCCGGAAATACGGAGACTTAATCCGACGAGGTCTTGTAAACGTTTCCATCGCAAGCTGTAGCTAAATATGTCTTAGCGATGCCAAACCAATTCTAAACACAAGATGTGTTTCATAGACATGAGTAAGATACTCAAAGTATTTTATTTATATACTTGTTGATCGTAATAATAGTATACAGAAAAATATAGTCTTGGAAATTTGTTCAAATAGAGAATGAGACGATATAGAGACACGGAAGACTAGACTACACGTAAAACCACAGTAAGAGAGGGCATAGATAAACTCTAATGTTTAATTCAAGACCAAAATCTGACAGTTCTCATCTTGATTATTTAAACAAATAAACATTATGTCATAAATACATGAATGAGAAATCGCGCAACCAGTAATATTAGGGTAAGTTTTATTGATAAAAATATTGATACTTCAACCAGTATGCAGTTATCACAGTGAAAGTGCGCCCATTGACGTAAATATTTGGTCTTGAATTAAAAATCAGAATATACTGAAAAGAAGAAAATATAGCATAACAGAAAGAGAGTGTACTGCCATATTGGTCAGTAAGACAACAGACGGAATTCAAAGTACCAAAGTAGATTGAAATACCTTTGATGAACTTGAAACGGCTTTTATTTTATAAGCATTTTGTATATAGACAAACATGAATCTTTCTAGGCTTCATCGAAACTTCACATTAAGTGAAATCAAGATGAAATGCTTGCCTAATTCACATAAAAAATACAATCCATATTATGGGTTCATGGCATATAGTCCGAAGAACCGATGACCGTTGGGATAGAGAGGTTCTCGAGTGGAGACCGCGCGTCTACTGCAAGGTGGTCGGATGACCTGGTTAGGGTTGCGGGGACTCGCTGGATGCGGGTCACCTATATCCGGCACATATGGTAATCTATTGAGGAAGCTTGTGTCCAGCATTGGACGTGCTGTGGCTGAAATTATGATTACAGGATCCAGAAAAATGTAATAGCTGGCTACACTACAACTTTAGACGAGTACTGGAAGACCTGACTGTTTTTTTATCCATAAACTATCCAGCGATTGACTCAGTATCATCTGATGTTAAGTGACTATGGTGTCGAGGATGTACCTCACTGGTTCAGTAACAGCCTATTCACAGTTGCCTTGAAGAGACCCATTTTATAATTATCAGAATATACACGACGGGACATTCCATTCCTTACCGGTCCGTAATAGAAATGATGAAGCAAATCGCTTCGTGCGTATGAATGGTAAATTAACAACGTAAGGATGAAGTCGCTCCCCACGCCTGGATGTCTGATGGTGGAACGGGGATGGTGGAGTTAAATCTTGCAATTCCCGCGCACACTCAAAATATATCTTATAGTAAACCGACAATCTACCAGGTTTCCGGAGATATTCGAGGCTTCGGAAGTTGGTCCAGCCGATAAAGCATAACCAATGAACGACCAAATAAATTTTAACGGCAAAACTGAGGTGTATTTGCATGTGTGTGTGTGTGTGTGTTAACGCACACATGGACGCAGCGTAAGTGTTGTATAGCCAGTAATAATCGAGCCTTCATCAGAGCCGGTTGTTTCACTCGTATACCGCCTGCCTATACCCCATATACAAGTCTGCATATACTCCAAAAACACGTCAAGGGGAAACATAATCATCCCCTAGTGGTTTCTCAAGTACCTTGGGCCAATATTTAAACATTCCCAGAAGCTTGAGCAGAGCACTTCTTAAGTATCAAAAGTCCCTCTTTGATATACCTAATTGCGTTATTAGACTGTTATAATTGTATTATTATAATCTAACAATAAACTTCGGGGAGCCAAGTTTTCCGGTTCCTGGAATTATAAAATTAATATTGAATTATAATCTTGTCGTTTCAAAGATACATATTTGTCAAATTATGTTAATGGGGCTTTGGTTCGGCCTTCTTTCTGGTAGCAATTTGGATTGGACAAACGATCGAAGCTATTTTTATTTCTACGCATTTAATATGGACCGTAAGGCAACATAGGTTATTCTAGAAATGATGAATAATAAAAGTGATAATACTGATTATAATTTTATAACTAACTAGCAATGTTTCAGAATGAGAAGTAAACTGAAAAAAAAAACGATTGAATCAAAGAAGAAACTTGTTTCCACCAGAGTATATCAAGTGCAGTAGCAGCAACAATTTTAATTTGATCACTGCATCATTATCAAAAATATCACAAAAGTTGTGTATTGCTGTCATGTTTAAAATCGATTGTTTCAAATAAGATGTTTGCGTGCGTTAGGCACAATAATGGATTGTGATGAACAAGTTCATTGTAAAACAAATGTCAGTTTTGGCAGAACTCAACATTTTCTTCGTTTTTTTGCTGTTACAATACAATCTGGTTCAGATCAACTAAGTATAAATACAATGTTCAAATTTGCGATCATTTCAGTCGTACTAATGCAATCATGTGTTAAGTAATGATAACGAATTTGTTCATATTGTAATTGAATGTATTAAGAAATTATTAATTAAGCTAAAAAGCCATTTGATTGGCTCATGTTTTTTTCAGTGTAGGCAGTGAGAGACTCTGTGCTCGGCTAATAAATTTCATTTTCATAGCATTTAGTGTTCTTGAATCAAACGGTGATCTCTTCGACTGGTGTAAGTTTGCGAGGTATGCCAAAATCATAAAAAACTCAAATGTAAGTGTCGATGCAATATCGGAGATCAAATCCTCATAAATATCTGACACTACTTTTTTCTTAGGGCTTTTACCAGCGTTCAAATAGTTGACAGTTTCGTTCAGCCCAAAATCATAGCAGGTAACGGTATTTGTCTTAGGGGTAGTGGCTCGTTTCATAAACGCTTATAACTTGTATTACAAAGTCTCTTTTCAATAGGGAACATGCGTGAAATATTTTCACTGCTATTTTTAACAAAATATCAAAATACCGTAAAAACTATTCCAAAAAGTGATATTATAATTAAAATCGGATAAGAAATACTCATGATATAGGCATTTTAAACTACGAATTAGACAGCGATTTGACAGAGAGGTCCGACATAGACTGTTACGTCACAGTCTACGACGGTCATATAAACTCCATATTAAATTCTATTTTGCCAGAAAGAGATAGAACGAAATATTTGATAGCTTATATCTTGGTTATTTTTATAGTTATTCGAAAAAATATTTTTCTCATCGGTTTGTTACATAAATGAGTTTTTAATAAAGCAAAACGGAAAGATTATGCATATTCCCTATTCATATTGTTGGAAAGAGACTTCCGCTTGTTACAAGCTTTTGAGAAACGGGCCTCAGGAATCATATTAGTTTGTAATGCATGTCAGTTTACAAACAGATATACCAGTCCCACGTGCATCTGCCGCGACCGGCGCGACGCGACGCGACTGACAAGCGATAAGCCTCGACCCACGTGCCGCGTGCCGGCCGGGCTCGTTGCCTAGCAACGCGCCCTAGCTCCCTCCCGAACACTACACCCCTATAGGGATGCGGCACTCGTATCGATACTACAGGTGCAAAGTATCCATAGGCAGGTGTATAGTATTTCTGGTCATCTTAAGCCGGATATCCAACGCAAAGGACGATAAACAATTACTGTTTTGAAAGAGATGCTGCAGTTACTAATTCGATTATAATTGAAAAATAACGATTTTATTTTACACAAAGTCTAAAAAAATATAATATTTTATTCTGTTTCCGCGATTATTACTCATTAAAATAAAACAATTTAACGGATTATATCGCGTATATATCTCATTTTAGTTCCCGACGTTTCGGAAGCTTTCCAGCATTCCATGGTCACAGGTGGACTGAAAAAAGATGTATTTTCCTCTGTCAAAGTTACAATTTGTGCACACTACCCATTTTTTTAAAAAAAACATAAATAAAGGTGTACATACATGCCAGATGGGCCTAAGCTGTAAAGACAGTTACACATGTGCCAGAAGGGCTTGGTTTGTCAATGACATGTTCACAGACTGCAGACCTATTACACCGACGGTGCTTGACATCTGCTATGTCGTCTTCTTTGGAAATACAGGCTTTCTAAAAATAATAAAGGAGAAAACAAATTAAAATTTATAAATTACTCCAAGAACCTTAAAAGGATTATTAAACTCACGCAAAAAGCTCAAAATGATTACTATATAAAAAAATCGAGTAATAAAACAAAAGCATCATGGAACATTATTAATAAGCATAAAATCAAACAGCCAAATGATATTATATCACGAATACAATCAAATGGCAAATGCGTAACATCCCCCAATGAGATAGCCCACGAATTTAATGACTATTTTATTGAACAGACATCTAATAACATCAATAATAATCATAATCAACAAACCAATAATAATCAATTTAATTTTATGAATACAATGACATGCAATTTATTTCAATCTATATTTATGAAACCATCCACTTCTCATGACATTTTATTAATAATTAAATCGTTAAAAAATTGTAATAGTACTGGCTATGATGGCATCAGCACGAATGTTGTGAAAGCTGCATCACTTATAATTTCTCCAATAATGAGCTATATAATAAATTTATGTATTGAATATGGTGAGTTTCCGGAAAGACTAAAGATAGCTATCATTAAGCCTCTCTTTAAAAAAGGTAATAGGGAAGACTTGGGTAGCTACAGACCGGTGGCTCTACTATCAATTTTTTCAAAAATCATAGAAAAATACATTCATAACTGTATTTATAACTACTTCGAAGGCAACTGTTTATTTGCAAAAGAACAAAAGGGCTTTCGCAAAGGAAAATCTATAGATATGGCCATTTATGATTTTATGCATTTAGTTTTAACAAATCTTGATCGTAAAATCCCAGTAGCGGCTCTATATATGGACATGTCTCGTGCGTTTGATTTTGTTGACCATAAAATACTTTTGGACAAATTATATACATATGGAATACGGGGAAACATACATAACCTGATCAAATCTTATTTAAGTGACCGTAGGCAAGTAACTCAAATCAATAGATTAAATAGTAAAACTAAAATCGAACTTATCTATTTATCGAAATTGCGACACATTCGGTGTGGTGTCCCACAGGGGAGTGTTTTAGGTCCATTATTGTTCATTATCTATATAAATGATTTACCAAGAGTAACCGAGTCTCCCATGGTTCTCTTTGCAGATGACAGTACAATAATATTCACCGGCAAAGACTTGAAGACTTTCGAAACTGACATATGCAAAGCTCTAGGAAATATTATAGATTGGCTTACTAAATCTGTTTATTAGATTTAACAGACAGGGACATTCTACAACAAGAGAGAAACCATTATTTAAAAGCGTTATTTTACAGCGAAGTTTAAAAGTTGTGGACAGCTTTGTGTGGGTCTATAAGTTGATATATTTACTACATTACTTAAATCAAGAATAAAAAAAAACCTTTTTTTTTGTTGAATTTGACTTGGGTTCATATACCTAACATTTTTAACTCCAAATGACTTGAGGAATGTGTGGTTAAAATCACGAGACACCTTGTACAACTACATAATTCTACAATTTTTGGTTTTCATATAACTGCTGTAGAAGCGCTACAGGACAAAGCTATAGCAGAAATGAAATTAATATAGGTCACATGTTAATTGCGATAGTAATTATCCTCTTTATATAATAATAATCATGCACACACGAAGACACTATAAAGCATCTTGTTCTATTTCCATATTTGTTTTTGCAATGACCTTCCTGAGCTCTGCTGATAGTGCCTGGCTTGACAGTGCTATTCCACATAGTTTATCGTCTTGTTTGATTAACTAATTTCCTTTGAGTTGCTTGTTGAATTCTTGTTATGTTCAGAATTTTTAGGATAGGCTCAGATCAAAAGAACTAATGAAGTATTTGTGTTTACTTGATAATGAATAAGGAACATGTGCTTTACCAGGATGAGTGGTGAAAAGAGGGGACACCTTTTCCTAGCTGTGAGACACAAATACAGAATAAAAACGAACAAATTGAACCATCTATTTGAACCTTGTAACTTGTAATAGAAAAATCAATAGCTACCAGTGGCGTGGCGCCCATATAAGCCAATTCCCACCGGGTTGGTAAATTTGGACAAAACTAAAATAATGACATTTCAACAAAGAGTTAATAATATTACAAATTTAAATATAAATTATAAGGGCCGGAAAATTGAACAAACTGACATTACAAAATTTTTAGGGATAAGTGTTGATAATAAGCTATCGTGGAGAAACCAAATCGACATAGTATGTAAAAAGTTAAATCAATTCTCCTTCGCACTATATCAATTAAGAAAAGTTGTTAACGAAAATGTAGTTTTTAATGCCTATCAAGCATATTTAACGTCAACTTTAAGGTATGGAGTTATATTCTGGGCAAACTCGGTTGATAGAGAAATTGCATTCAAAGCGCAAAAAAGGTGCATTCGATCTTTATGTGGTCTACACCATCGTGATTCTTGTAAATCATACTTTATAAAATTAGGAATTTTAACTCTACCTTCCCTGTACATTTACGAAGTCATATTGTTTGTAAAACGTAACTTGCATTTGTTCCAGACCTTTAATAGTACACGTCTAAGGAATAAATTTGTCGCAATGTCCTGTAAAACCGCTCTGTGTCGTAAAAGTGTACTTGGTACAGCACCTACAATGTACAACAAGGTTCCAAAAGAAATTATTAATATAGAAAGCATAGCTGATTTTAAAAAAGCATTGTTTAAATTTCTTGTTAGTAAAGCCTATTATAAAGTGATAGATTTCTTAACAGACACCATGTAGTTAGTGGAGATGTGTACCACACGGCTCACACCAAATTACACATAAATTTTGTATGCCTGAGGGCCCAACATAGTGATACTGTATTTAATTTTTAAGACCCTAATGTATTTTAGCACCTACCTATGCTGAACAAATAAACGATTATTATTATTATTATTATTATTATGTGCTCCTTCACCCGGGTTGATACACTGCGTTTCGTTTGACCAATGTATGAAAGACCACACTCGCAGTCCAGCTTATAAATGCCTGCACTTTGCTTTACTCTTCACGGGTCTAAGGTATTGAGACACCTTTTTCAACGGCTTGAAATATGTTTCCGATCTTATCTGTGACCCTTTTCACACTAAAATGAGATAATACACGCGATATAATCCGTTAAATTGTTTTATTTCTAAAAAAATAATTAGAGTAAAGTAAATTATACTTAACGTTAGCCCTTTGGCCTACTGAGCTCGAACCAGCGTTATGGCTGCTCACTCTAACAATATGGGTTTTCTAAAATGAAAATTTCACCAGGTGGCGCCACCGCGTGACGTAAGGCCTCAGTAACAAAAGTGATATCCTGCTCTGTAATTGGTGAATTTTGACACTTCAGAGCCATAAAAAAAGCCTTTAAGTTTTAACTTCATCCTGTCGCCTTCCGCTCGCATTGATTTTATTATAAGATTGTCTGCGTATAATTAAATGGTCAAAGACTCAAGATACAGGCGGGTAACTTCACTGTCGATTCATAGTGGTTCACAGTTTTTGTAACCTTAGAACTCATATGGTCGGCAAAGTTTATTCGCGTACCACAGTAGAAACTTGCTGGAATAATTTAGCCGAGTTTAGTGTGATGGTGGCCTGTTTTTGCAACAGGTTTCTACAATGGTCGCATTATTATTTCCCTTTATGCGTCTCGAAAAGCATCTCAGTTATCAAGTAGATTTGTAGTGGTAGTTAGTCTAACAATGTTACATTTTTATAAGTATTTATAGGTTAAGTAAATACATACATGTCACCAATTTCAAAATTAATCAATTATTATAAATATAATTACGTCAGTTGCGACTTGAAAACTATGTGAATATAAATATATCGAGCTACGCCCATCCCTAATGTTTGCGCAAGCGTGTTAGCGCCACCGAGCTGATAAAAGCAGCTACTGGAGGGGAGGGTTGCCAGTATCTGGCTATGGACAGTAGTAGTGACATATTTTTATTGAACAAAAATATTGACAGACAAAAACTACAAGCACATTGTCTGATGATATACATACAGGATAACTTACTAGTCTTTCGTTATTGTATGTTAACCTTTACACTAAAAAATTTGAGCCAATCATGTGGCTTTTAAGTTTGATTGGAAGTTTATTTATAGATTCAATCACAATATGAATAAATGTCATTGCTTAACGCATGATTGCAGTAAGACGGGTTAAAATATTGATAACTTAGTTGACCTTAACCAGGTCGCATTGCAATAGCAAACAAATGAAGAAAATGTTGGGTTCCACTAAAACTGTAATTCGTTCCAATCGCAAGTTATTTCGAACTTGATTATACTTATAATTTTTTTTTAGCGCAGTACACTTATTGTGGCTATCGTATGCAAACATGTTATTTGAAACAATAAATTTTAAACATGACAGTCCTACAATTTTTGTAATATCTTTGATAATGATGCAGTTATCAAATTATTATTTTTTGCTGCAACCATTGTACTTGATAGACTCTAGTGGGAACAAGTTTCTTGTTTGATACATTCCGTGTTTATTTTTCAGTGTAAGTTGAATGTTTAAACAGTTTCATTCGATTTTACGAATCGCATTGTAGACTTTTTGCCACGGTGTACATTTTGCGAAGTATGTATTGACCTCCGGACCGATTATAACGTCCTCGCATGTCATATTCATAAAAATAGAGCGTAATATAAATGAATAATCCATACTAATATTATAAATGCGAAAGTATGTCTGTCTGTCTGTCTGTCTGTCTGTTACCTCTTCACGCTTAAACCGCTGAACCGATTTGGATGAAATTTGGTATGGAGATAGTTTGAGTCCCCGGGGAAGGACATAGGCTACTTTTTATCCCGGAAAAATACCCTTATCCGCGATAAACGAATTTAAGGCGGACGAAGTCGCGGGCAGAAGCTAGTATTAAATAAATATCAGGGATAATCTAATACAAATCGACCTAGTCCCAAACCAAGTAAAGCTTGTACTATGGGTATAATATATAGATAACTTACAATAATAATTTCTTCAATAATGTTTTATTTCAATAACTTACATTACTTAAATACATAGAAATCATCCAAGACCCTGGAACAAACATTCGTGCTCTTCACACAAACACTTGCCCTGACCTTTGAACCCAGAACCACCAGCTTCGTAGGCCGTTGTGCAACCAACTGAGCCATATGCCGACAAATATATATGAATCTTGTATTAGTTTGTTAAAAAATGTTACGTAAAAGGAGTTTTCTAAAAGATTTTATTTAGCTCCATCTATGTTTAAACCCGTGAACTAACAAGCCAAGCGGTAAACTCAAGCTTGCTTCACGCCTAGTCTCCGTAGTTCCCAAATTTGCCGCAGCACGCTCTCCCTAATGTGTGTTCTGAGCCACGTGACCCGTTGCAGGAAGTTAGCCACCTTGCCAACTTAAAACTGGCAACTTGTAGGAAATATCTAAGCAACTACTAAGTTATTTTAAAACTTCACTCCGCTACCGGACTGCTTTAAGTGACTTCTGTCTAACTTTCAGCTTGAACCTCGTAGGAATCAGGGCGTATAAAAGTTTGTGTTAGCAAATATGACTGTTTATTATAGAAAAATCTAATCGTGGAATACTACATACACATCTTCACTGTAAAACTATTAACTCTTAGATTAAGCGTCGCACATATTTACTTATCCTTCTAGATCCTATTCTAAGATAGGAAGAAAGTTTTTTTTAACCAGACTTGGAACGGCATAGGTCTGGCTAGGCCTCAGGCCTCCTTCCCAGTAAATGATTCAGTGGAGGGAGCGTAAACCCACAAATGGGAATTCACTTAGAGTTCGGGTAGGACGCAGTGTGAAAGGCGGAGGTAAGTCGAACCGGTTCAACCAGAGTTGGGGCGGAGTAGCGAGAGACGAAATTCGGCGTGGGGGGTTATTTCGAAACAACGAGCCCGCCAGCGAGGTAGGTAGGTGGAAAAATGAACTTTTGACCCAAAAAGATCAGTCCAAAACTTTAAACTTAGCTGTAAAATAAAGCATTTCAATAATGGTTTCTCTTTAAATAAAACCATTTTAACGGATTATATGTATAGCGTATATTATCTTATTTGAGTTCCCGAAGTTTCGAAAGCTTTTCAGCTTTCCGTGTTGACTGAGAAAAGATAAATTTTTCTCTGTCAAACTTGCAGAAGCAGACATCCGCGTCGTCCACGTTTGCATGGAATAAATAAGGCGACTTTAAAGCGATTTGAATAGGCCATTATCGAAAAAGTGCATTTTAAATAACCCGCATCTTTAATAATATCTATAATATTATAAAGGTGTAAAAATGAAATGTCTGTACATTGAAGATGTTTTAAAAACAAAAATTGTTACGGACTATTTGGAGGTCACTAAAACGTTAACTATTTTTTTTTCATTTTTTGCATGTTGGTTTGTGTCGTTGTGGCTTCATCACGAAAAATCGGCTCAACAGATTTCAACAATTTTTGATACACGGGTAGCTGGGTATCTCCAAATGATTATGGGATACTTTTTACCCGACTACGCTGAAAAAAAAACGAGGGGTTATGACTAAGCTACGGGCATCTTCTAGTATCAAATATTGCTTTAACTAAGCCAAGTAACATAAAAAAATATATATATATATATATATATATATATAATATTAAATTACTTATTTGAATATTGATATCGAAATTATCGAACCTCCTTAGTATAACGTCAAAATTATTTCAACGGGACACTCACTGATCACGGGGGGCGCTACAAATTCGTACAAAAAATTAGCTGTCAAATGTATTGGACAGCCTATTCAGTGAAATTATAGATCAGTGCCTAAATATTATTAGTTCGCAATCTGTAGTACTGTCAAAAGCCATGTATAATGTAAGTACTTACATATACAATGATAAACAAACCGCCGTAAACCTAACTCCCGATACCGTGTACATATTTGTCTGCATTAATGCTTAATATCGTTCATCCCATCCGCGTAAGGATAGTTTTTACAACGTCGTATAACTTTCTACACACGACTTAATATAAACGCAAGTGTTAACATAGCTGTAAAAAAAGTGCTCAATGTTTCCATACAAGGTAGGCTTTAGTATTGAGAGTTTTTTGGGAAAGTCCAAAAATGTGATTTTAACATTGAATCTCGAGGAGTTTTTAGGGTTCCGTAGCCAAATTGGTAAAAACGGAACCCTTATAGATTCGTCATGTCTGTCTGTCTGTCTGTCCGTCCATATGTCACAGGCATTTTACTCAAAAAGTATAAGATGAACATGGATGAAATTTGAAGCATAGGTGTCATGTGTAAACTGCTATTTAGTTTGATAGTTAAATTAAAAATATATATATTTTTAGTGGGGGCACTACATACACGTAACCGACACCCAAAAAATTTTTTTTCAGCAAATATCAATGTGTGGCACGTCATTCGACAGTTCATCTAAAAACACTTTGAAGTTTCCAGAAAACAATTTTTGATTTAGTGAATATTTTCCGAAATATTCGCTCCGAAAGTAGCAAAAATTGTGACCCCCCGTCTATTTTCTAAACGGTATGTTCAAAAAATATGAAAAAATGTACAAATATAAAGCTTAATAAATACTTCCAACGAAAATTGTTTTCAACATGACCGGACATACCGTTTGTAAGTTATTGCTAAAAAACTGCGCTTCGCAGCAAAAGGACGTAAGTGCCGAGGAGATACGCTCTTTTGTTAGTTTTTTTTTCATATCGTATATTTTTTTCATCTGTAGTGCATTTTTTTGTATAAACGGCTGCGGAACCCTTCATGAGTCCGACTCGCACTTGGCCACTTTTTATGAGATTGAAGTAGTTTTATCACCAATATTTCTATTATTATTATTATTGAAAGACCTCGGATGGTCATTCTTAGGATACCTTGATACTAAAGCCTACTAGCTTAGTGACGTCACAAGGTTAGTACCATGTATGGGGAAATTAAAAACTTTGTTTTGTAGCTATGTTAAAACTTGCGTTTATCAAAACGGTATGATAATAAAAGTTACCACACATTATATGGGTTATTCCATGGTATTATTAATTATTAATAATTTCATACTTTAAAAAAGGACTTTCCCACTCAATTCTAAGGGCTCATAAAAAAGCTATACGTCAGATATCGTACTCAAAATTTGAACGTAGTTTAGTTCCTTATTTTGATTGATTTATATCAGGGTCTTATATAAATAAATAAAAAATATATATATAAATTACCAATTTTGAGATTAGGCAATATCCCTCTTTAAATGTGATTGAAGATTGGTTGTCTTATACCTATTACCATAGTTTATAGAAACGTAAAAGAAACGAACGTTTGGCATGAGTCGAGACATACAATTAAATTCAGAAAATTAAATTTACCTGAAAAGTGTTGAACTTAAACTAAAATTAATCAACCGTCGTATTTAATCCAATTTTGATCCCATCGCTCTTCAATACAAACAGGACCGTATCCCGAGGGCGCAGGCCTCTTTGCGGCTCGGCCGGCTACTAATTAAGGGCGTGTGTTCACAGATTGAATTAAGGCAGCGCCGTGAGAGCGGCTGCGATATTGTCGGATAATTCTATTACTGCCTAATGGAAAGAAAGCACTTTTTGTCTGAATTTTGGGCACTAACTAGGTTTTGCTTAACTTTAGTCTGTTCTCGGACAGAAATTGAATTGAAGCTGACCGCGTTGGGGGTACCTCAGAGGTTTTGTTACTTGATTATGTTATAAACAACAAGCTATTTAACTCGATATCCTTACTAGATCTTATGCAGTTATAATTATAATATTAACGTTGTGATTTGCGAACCTGAGATGATTTGAAATAGGTATGTCGGTGAGATTAAAGTTCTATGGACGTATTGCAGTCTTATTTACACAATACTTACCTTATGGTCTGGCCTATTTGGTTCTCGTAACGTATTATGTTGCCCTTGGCCAGTTCCCACGCTCCAGCTGATCAGTATTCCCTCAGAGCTACCTTCGGCCGCCCGGTAATGAGCTCCGGCTGTCCAGGTCCGCTCTGCGCCCACTCTAATAGCAATGATGGTAGCTTCGCGTAGACCGTTCAGTCCTTACAAATGGCTTGCCTGTGTGTTACCAGTTTGTAGATGCTTCTCGCAGCCGACTCCCGCGCTGCGGCCACTCAGTATACCTGCAACGCGCCACCTTCGCCGCCCGGTAATGAGCTCCGACTGCCCAGGCCCACTCGGGCCCGACTCATAGATAACACACTCTCTGAAGACCCTGGCCTACGTCGTTTAGTTTACAATCTGTGATAATTTTACTTATCGTTAAATATACCTCAATGCTTGAAGACGAAAGTCTTCAACCAGTGGGCCTCTTAAGGAAGCTCTGAGTCACTTAGCGAGCTATGGAATGGGCTATGCTCGGGATCTCTCTACGAGATCGAAAAAGTCACCGACATAGCAAACAGGGTAAGGAAACTAAAGTGGCAATGGGCAGGGCACACAGTTCGAAGAACCGATGGCCGTTGGGGCAGAAAGGTTCTCGGATGGAGACCGCATACCGGCAAGCGCAGCGTGGGAAGGCCACCCGCAAGATTGACACGGGGACTCGCTGGATGCGGGTCGCCTCTATCCGGCTTATGTGGAAATCTATTGAGGAGGCCTGTGTATAGCAGTGGACACCCTATGGCTGAAATGATGATGATAGTTAAATTCATTATAATTCCATCACTGCACGCAGTTCATGTACGATACCCCGCGTTCTTATCCAATATAAATAGATCCCTTCAATTCCTATGTCACTATAGATGGATCTTTTTAAGACCACGTGGAATGAGGCTCCAGTCTTGGTTTCCATTTTCATAGTTTTAGACTTTTATACCAGATGGCCAAAAAATATTTAACGACCGCTTATGGGCTGTTAAGGTTTTGTATCGGGTGATGTGATCAAATTCTTCCACCTCTCGATACAGAATGAAAAATGTATAGGCGAAAAAGCAATACTTTATACTTTTAATTTTAATCAGTATCAGCTTCTGAGGGACTTCCTAAGCTGTCGTTAATTTTTTTTTGGTCACCTTGTGTAATCGTATAAGGCAGCGCGTTTTTCATTCAATAGAGCTGCATTCTGACTTGCGTGCGTTCCAACAACATCGTCGGTGCGTTTAAAAATCTCGGTGCGCGGGGGCCCTAAAATAAATATATAAATATTATAGGACAATTTTACACAAATTGTACTAGTCCCATGGTAAGCTCAATAAGGCTTGTGTTATGGGTACTAGACGACGATGTATCTTATATACATAAAAAAACATCCGAAACTCAGAAACAAATATTTATGCTCATCACACAAATATTTGCCCTTAGCGGGATTTGAACCCAGTACCTTCAGCTTCGCAGGCAACGTTACTCCCGCTGAGCCAAAGCGGTCGTCGAAGAATTAAATATTTATTCGCTTTGCATTTGTGTATTAGGCATATCTGTTAGTAGTCCAATCTTTGCTCCTATAGTGAAAAAGTACTTTTTAGTGAACTTAATTTCACTTCTGCCTTTGGTCCTTAATAAATTAATAGGTAGCGTTATAAATATAAGCAAATCAGCTCGAGGTTTACCGGGTTGTGTCAACAAATAAACATGTTTATGTATTCTATAACCAAGTAAATAAGACAGAGCAGTCGAAACCACCCGCGCGATATCAGTTTCCTATTGATGGGGGTTTATCTTCTGACTATTTGCTTGTTCATCGCAATAAAGTCAATACTAACCCTTTGATCCCAATATTTCAACTTAGGGCTTCCGCGACACCATATTTCAATTAAGTGCATTCAGACAAACTAAACTCTGAGGCCGTAGGCGAAGGTTTTTATTTGGAAGTCGTGTGTAGAAAGTTATACGACGTTGTAAAAGCTATCCTTACGCGGATGGGATGAACGATATTAAGCATTAATGCAGACAAATATGTACACGGTATCGGGAGTTAGGTTTACGGCGGTTTGTTTATCATTGTATATGTAAGTACTTACATTATACATGGCTTTTGACAGTACTACAGATTGCGAACTAATAATATTTAGGCACTGATCTATAATTTCACTGAATAGGCTGTCCAATACATTTGACAGCTAATTTTTTGTACGAATTTGTAGCGCCCCCCGTGATATTATGATATGATATGATATTCAAATAAGTAATTTAATATTATATATATATATATATATATATATATATATATAATATTAAATTACTTATTTGAATATTGATATCGAAATTATCGAACCTCCTTAGTATAACGTCAAAATTATTTCAACGGGACACTCACTGATCACGGGGGGCGCTACAAATTCGTACAAAAAATTAGCTGTCAAATGTATTGGACAGCCTATTCAGTGAAATTATAGATCAGTGCCTAAATATTATTAGTTCGCAATCTGTAGTACTGTCAAAAGCCATGTATAATGTAAGTACTTACATATACAATGATAAACAAACCGCCGTAAACCTAACTCCCGATACCGTGTACATATTTGTCTGCATTAATGCTTAATATCGTTCATCCCATCCGCGTAAGGATAGCTTTTACAACGTCGTATAACTTTCTACACACGACTTCCAAATAAAAACCTTCGCCTACGGCCTCAGAGTTTAGTTTGTCTGAATGCACTTAATTGAAATATGGTGTCGCGGAAGCCCTAAGTTGAAATATTGGGATCAAAGGGTTAGTATTGACTTTATTGCGATGAACAAGCAAATAGTCAGAAGATAAACCCCCATCAATAGGAAACTGATATCGCGCGGGTGGTTTCGACTGCTCTGTCTTATTTACTTGGTTATAGAATACATAAACATGTTTATTTGTTGACACAACCCGGTAAACCTCGAGCTGATTTGCTTATATTTATAACGCTACCTATTAATTTATTAAGGACCAAAGGCAGAAGTGAAATTAAGTTCACTAAAAAGTACTTTTTCACTATAGGAGCAAAGATTGGACTACTAACAGATATGCCTAATACACAAATGCAAAGCGAATAAATATTTAATTCTTCGACGACCGCTTTGGCTCAGCGGGAGTAACGTTGCCTGCGAAGCTGAAGGTACTGGGTTCAAATCCCGCTAAGGGCAAATATTTGTGTGATGAGCATAAATATTTGTTTCTGAGTTTCGGATGTTTTTTTATGTATATAAGATACATCGTCGTCTAGTACCCATAACACAAGCCTTATTGAGCTTACCATGGGACTAGTACAATTTGTGTAAAATTGTCCTATAATATTTATATATTTATTTTAGGGCCCCCGCGCACCGAGATTTTTAAACGCACCGACGATGTTGTTGGAACGCACGCAAGTCAGAATGCAGCTCTATTGAATGAAAAACGCGCTGCCTTATACGATTACACAAGGTGACCAAAAAAAAATTAACGACAGCTTAGGAAGTCCCTCAGAAGCTGATACTGATTAAAATTAAAAGTATAAAGTATTGCTTTTTCGCCTATACATTTTTCATTCTGTATCGAGAGGTGGAAGAATTTGATCACATCACCCGATACAAAACCTTAACAGCCCATAAGCGGTCGTTAAATATTTTTTGGCCATCTGGTATAAAAGTCTAAAACTATGAAAATGGAAACCAAGACTGGAGCCTCATTCCACGTGGTCTTAAAAAGATCCATCTATAGTGACATAGGAATTGAAGGGATCTATTTATATTGGATAAGAACGCGGGGTATCGTACATGAACTGCGTGCAGTGATGGAATTATAATGAATTTAACTATCATCATCATTTCAGCCATAGGGTGTCCACTGCTATACACAGGCCTCCTCAATAGATTTCCACATAAGCCGGATAGAGGCGACCCGCATCCAGCGAGTCCCCGTGTCAATCTTGCGGGTGGCCTTCCCACGCTGCGCTTGCCGGTATGCGGTCTCCATCCGAGAACCTTTCTGCCCCAACGGCCATCGGTTCTTCGAACTGTGTGCCCTGCCCATTGCCACTTTAGTTTCCTTACCCTGTTTGCTATGTCGGTGACTTTTTCGATCTCGTAGAGAGATCCCGAGCATAGCCCATTCCATAGCTCGCTAAGTGACTCAGAGCTTCCTTAAGAGGCCCACTGGTTGAAGACTTTCGTCTTCAAGCATTGAGGTATATTTAACGATAAGTAAAATTATCACAGATTGTAAACTAAACGACGTAGGCCAGGGTCTTCAGAGAGTGTGTTATCTATGAGTCGGGCCCGAGTGGGCCTGGGCAGTCGGAGCTCATTACCGGGCGGCGAAGGTGGCGCGTTGCAGGTATACTGAGTGGCCGCAGCGCGGGAGTCGGCTGCGAGAAGCATCTACAAACTGGTAACATACAGGCAAGCCATTTGTAAGGACTGAACGGTCTACGCGAAGCTACCATCATTGCTATTAGAGTGGGCGCAGAGCGGACCTGGACAGCCGGAGCTCATTACCGGGCGGCCGAAGGTAGCTCTGAGGGAATACTGATCAGCTGGAGCGTGGGAACTGGCCAAGGGCAACATAATACGTTACGAGAACCAAATAGGCCAGACCATAAGGTAAGTATTGTGTAAATAAGACTGCAATACGTCCATAGAACTTTAATCTCACCGACATACCTATTTCAAATCATCTCAGGTTCGCAAATCACAACGTTAATATTATAATTATAACTGCATAAGATCTAGTAAGGATATCGAGTTAAATAGCTTGTTGTTTATAACATAATCAAGTAACAAAACCTCTGAGGTACCCCCAACGCGGTCAGCTTCAATTCAATTTCTGTCCGAGAACAGACTAAAGTTAAGCAAAACCTAGTTAGTGCCCAAAATTCAGACAAAAAGTGCTTTCTTTCCATTAGGCAGTAATAGAATTATCCGACAATATCGCAGCCGCTCTCACGGCGCTGCCTTAATTCAATCTGTGAACACACGCCCTTAATTAGTAGCCGGCCGAGCCGCAAAGAGGCCTGCGCCCTCGGGATACGGTCCTGTTTGTATTGAAGAGCGATGGGATCAAAATTGGATTAAATACGACGGTTGATTAATTTTAGTTTAAGTTCAACACTTTTCAGGTAAATTTAATTTTCTGAATTTAATTGTATGTCTCGACTCATGCCAAACGTTCGTTTCTTTTACGTTTCTATAAACTATGGTAATAGGTATAAGACAACCAATCTTCAATCACATTTAAAGAGGGATATTGCCTAATCTCAAAATTGGTAATTTATATATATATTTTTTATTTATTTATATAAGACCCTGATATAAATCAATCAAAATAAGGAACTAAACTACGTTCAAATTTTGAGTACGATATCTGACGTATAGCTTTTTTATGAGCCCTTAGAATTGAGTGGGAAAGTCCTTTTTTAAAGTATGAAATTATTAATAATTAATAATACCATGGAATAACCCATATAATGTGTGGTAACTTTTATTATCATACCGTTTTGATAAACGCAAGTTTTAACATAGCTACAAAACAAAGTTTTTAATTTCCCCATACATGGTACTAACCTTGTGACGTCACTAAGCTAGTAGGCTTTAGTATCAAGGTATCCTAAGAATGACCATCCGAGGTCTTTCAATAATAATAATAATAGAAATATTGGTGATAAAACTACTTCAATCTCATAAAAAGTGGCCAAGTGCGAGTCGGACTCATGAAGGGTTCCGCAGCCGTTTATACAAAAAAATGCACTACAGATGAAAAAAATATACGATATGAAAAAAAAACTAACAAAAGAGCGTATCTCCTCGGCACTTACGTCCTTTTGCTGCGAAGCGCAGTTTTTTAGCAATAACTTACAAACGGTATGTCCGGTCATGTTGAAAACAATTTTCGTTGGAAGTATTTATTAAGCTTTATATTTGTACATTTTTTCATATTTTTTGAACATACCGTTTAGAAAATAGACGGGGGGGTCACAATTTTTGCTACTTTCGGAGCGAATATTTCGGAAAATATTCACTAAATCAAAAATTGTTTTCTGGAAACTTCAAAGTGTTTTTAGATGAACTGTCGAATGACGTGCCACACATTGATATTTGCTGAAAAAAAATTTTTTGGGTGTCGGTTACGTGTATGTAGTGCCCCCACTAAAAATATATATATTTTTAATTTAACTATCAAACTAAATAGCAGTTTACACATGACACCTATGCTTCAAATTTCATCAATGTTCATCTTATACTTTTTGAGTAAAATGCCTGTGACATATGGACGGACAGACAGACAGACAGACATGACGAATCTATAAGGGTTCCGTTTTTACCAATTTGGCTACGGAACCCTAAAAACTCCTCGAGATTCAATGTTAAAATCACATTTTTGGACTTTCCCAAAAAACTCTCAATACTAAAGCCTACCTTGTATGGAAACATTGAGCACTTTTTTTACAGCTATGTTAACACTTGCGTTTATATTAAGTCGTGTGTAGAAAGTTATACGACGTTGTAAAAGCTATCCTTACGCGGATGGGATGAACGATATTAAGCATTAATGCAGACAAATATGTACACGGTATCGGGAGTTAGGTTTACGGCGGTTTGTTTATCATTGTATATGTAAGTACTTACATTATACATGGCTTTTGACAGTACTACAGATTGCGAACTAATAATATTTAGGCACTGATCTATAATTTCACTGAATAGGCTGTCCAATACATTTGACAGCTAATTTTTTGTACGAATTTGTAGCGCCCCCCGTGATCAGTGAGTGTCCCGTTGAAATAATTTTGACGTTATACTAAGGAGGTTCGATAATTTCGATATCAATATTCAAATAAGTAATTTAATATTATATATATATATATATATATATATATATTTTTTTATGTTACTTGGCTTAGTTAAAGCAATATTTGATACTAGAAGATGCCCGTAGCTTAGTCATAACCCCTCGTTTTTTTTTCAGCGTAGTCGGGTAAAAAGTATCCCATAATCATTTGGAGATACCCAGCTACCCGTGTATCAAAAATTGTTGAAATCTGTTGAGCCGATTTTTCGTGATGAAGCCACAACGACACAAACCAACATGCAAAAAATGAAAAAAAAATAGTTAACGTTTTAGTGACCTCCAAATAGTCCGTAACAATTTTTGTTTTTAAAACATCTTCAATGTACAGACATTTCATTTTTACACCTTTATAATATTATAGATATTATTAAAGATGCGGGTTATTTAAAATGCACTTTTTCGATAATGGCCTATTCAAATCGCTTTAAAGTCGCCTTATTTATTCCATGCAAACGTGGACGACGCGGATGTCTGCTTCTGCAAGTTTGACAGAGAAAAATTTATCTTTTCTCAGTCAACACGGAAAGCTGAAAAGCTTTCGAAACTTCGGGAACTCAAATAAGATAATATACGCTATACATATAATCCGTTAAAATGGTTTTATTTAAAGAGAAACCATTATTGAAATGCTTTATTTTACAGCTAAGTTTAAAGTTTTGGACTGATCTTTTTGGGTCAAAAGTTCATTTTTCCACCTACCTACCTCGCTGGCGGGCTCGTTGTTTCGAAATAACCCCCCACGCCGAATTTCGTCTCTCGCTACTCCGCCCCAACTCTGGTTGAACCGGTTCGACTTACCTCCGCCTTTCACACTGCGTCCTACCCGAACTCTAAGTGAATTCCCATTTGTGGGTTTACGCTCCCTCCACTGAATCATTTACTGGGAAGGAGGCCTGAGGCCTAGCCAGACCTATGCCGTTCCAAGTCTGGTTAAAAAAAACTTTCTTCCTATCTTAGAATAGGATCTAGAAGGATAAGTAAATATGTGCGACGCTTAATCTAAGAGTTAATAGTTTTACAGTGAAGATGTGTATGTAGTATTCCACGATTAGATTTTTCTATAATAAACAGTCATATTTGCTAACACAAACTTTTATACGCCCTGATTCCTACGAGGTTCAAGCTGAAAGTTAGACAGAAGTCACTTAAAGCAGTCCGGTAGCGGAGTGAAGTTTTAAAATAACTTAGTAGTTGCTTAGATATTTCCTACAAGTTGCCAGTTTTAAGTTGGCAAGGTGGCTAACTTCCTGCAACGGGTCACGTGGCTCAGAACACACATTAGGGAGAGCGTGCTGCGGCAAATTTGGGAACTACGGAGACTAGGCGTGAAGCAAGCTTGAGTTTACCGCTTGGCTTGTTAGTTCACGGGTTTAAACATAGATGGAGCTAAATAAAATCTTTTAGAAAACTCCTTTTACGTAACATTTTTTAACAAACTAATACAAGATTCATATATATTTGTCGGCATATGGCTCAGTTGGTTGCACAACGGCCTACGAAGCTGGTGGTTCTGGGTTCAAAGGTCAGGGCAAGTGTTTGTGTGAAGAGCACGAATGTTTGTTCCAGGGTCTTGGATGATTTCTATGTATTTAAGTAATGTAAGTTATTGAAATAAAACATTATTGAAGAAATTATTATTGTAAGTTATCTATATATTATACCCATAGTACAAGCTTTACTTGGTTTGGGACTAGGTCGATTTGTATTAGATTATCCCTGATATTTATTTAATACTAGCTTCTGCCCGCGACTTCGTCCGCCTTAAATTCGTTTATCGCGGATAAGGGTATTTTTCCGGGATAAAAAGTAGCCTATGTCCTTCCCCGGGGACTCAAACTATCTCCATACCAAATTTCATCCAAATCGGTTCAGCGGTTTAAGCGTGAAGAGGTAACAGACAGACAGACAGACAGACAGACATACTTTCGCATTTATAATATTAGTATGGATTATTCATTTATATTACGCTCTATTTTTATGAATATGACATGCGAGGACGTTATAATCGGTCCGGAGGTCAATACATACTTCGCAAAATGTACACCGTGGCAAAAAGTCTACAATGCGATTCGTAAAATCGAATGAAACTGTTTAAACATTCAACTTACACTGAAAAATAAACCCGGAATGTATCAAACAAGAAACTTGTTCCCACTAGAGTCTATCAAGTACAATGGTTGCAGCAAAAAATAATAATTTGATAACTGCATCATTATCAAAGATATTACAAAAATTGTAGGACTGTCATGTTTAAAATTTATTGTTTCAAATAACATGTTTGCATACGATAGCCACAATAAGTGTACTGCGCTAAAAAAAAATTATAAGTATAATCAAGTTCGAAATAACTTGCGATTGGAACGAATTACAGTTTTAGTGGAACCCAACATTTTCTTCATTTGTTTGCTATTGCAATGCGACCTGGTTAAGGTCAACTAAGTTATCAATATTTTCAAATATGCTTCAAATTTCATCAATGTTCATCTTATACTTTTTGAGTAAAATGCCTGTGACATATGGACGGACAGACAGACAGACAGACATGACGAATCTATAAGGGTTCCGTTTTCACCAATTTGGCTACGGAACCCTAAAAACTCCTCGAGATTCAATGTTAAAATCACATTTTTGGACTTTCCCAAAAAACTCTCAATACTAAAGCCTACCTTGTATGGAAACATTGAGCACTTTTTTTACAGCTATGTTAACACTTGCGTTTATCGAAACGGTTTCATAACAAAAGTTACCATAAATTTCATGGGTTAAAGTGTCATTCTATAGAACTTGCTAACTTTATCAACAAAACCGCCATATTGAAATTGTCTCTGAATGATGAATTTACTAGTGATGGGCAAGACAAGACTCTTACTTACTCCTTCACTTATGTCAAAACATATCGAATAGTAAAATACCGAAAGTAAAAAACAAGTAGGTAATTTTTAATTTCTTTAATCCCTATCAGAACGAAAATCGGTACTTGAAGATGATGGATGTTTCACCAGTATTTCGGTAGCAAAAGAAATAAGCGTTAGAAAATTCAATGACAACGAAAACATACCCGTACATATGCCAAGTAAAACAGTGAAAGAGTAAAATAATATTGAAACCATTAATGACTCAACCGTCATTATTTAATTTATATAAAAATGTAGGGTTTCTTTCATTCCTTAAAACAGTCCAAATTATTTTTATCCAATTTAAAATAATGTTTAAAAAATTATGCGATAGAATGGAAAAAGTTTATGAGGAGAAACAGGGAATTAAAAAGATTAATCTGAGTTTACGTATTTATTGAAATTGAAAATTGACAAACTACCTCGTAATGTATACAACCGCTTTGGCAGATACAGAGCGCGAGTTGGCTAGTGTGTAGCGGCTTTAATATATCACCAACTTTAGTCACAACACTATCCATCATAGACAATTGTAGAATTTAAAAGAAACAAAAACGTCATTCCATGCTAAAACCATAACTATGAACCATTTTAAATTTTTAATGAAATATCCAAGATACAGTTACATACTTTCTGGTTTTGTATTTTACGGTAACAACCGTTTCAATAGTGTATGCTTTCAATGGTGTTTGATGAAGTGGTGTGAAAATTAAAGGAGAAATAGGCACAAAACAAAGTTACTTCCTTTGTTTACAATGTTAGCAAGTTCTATAGATGGACACTTTAGTCAATGATATTATTAGTTATTAATATTTTCGTACTTTAAAAATCGGCTTTCCCACCCAACTTTAAAGGCTCGCAAAACAAGCAATCGAACTTTTTTTAGGATTTCTATCGTAGAATCTACCATTTCTAAACAAAATATTATGTTTATTTAAATACAGTAAGGTCGTTGAACCTTATTGCTGCTTATTACAACTCAAGAATAAAATGGGAAAGACCATCAAAACAGACAAAAGATCTTTGTCCCACCGATAAATAAGACGATAGTATTTACGAGCAACAATTGGCGCACAAAGTTAGCAATCCAACTAAAGATAGTCGACTCCCTGACTCGCTGGTAACGGGTTCGATTCCCGGCGGGCACCATTCAGCTCGACCTTTTGTCAACTTTGCTCAGCTGCCAACTTCCGGCCCATTTTTTATTCATCCCGCTTCGAAAAGTTCGCAGGAATGAACTCACTACAGATTTATTTTGCTAAACTCATGAAATGCGTTTTTAAATGCTTTCAGGAAAAATGTCGAGCTGCAAGCTGCATTACCAGCTGAGTCTATGTGAATGTCTCTTTTTTTATGACATAGAAGGCAAACGTGCAGACGGGTCACCTGATGGTAAGCGATCACCGTCGCCCATAGACACTTACATCACCAGAGGACTCACAAGTGCGTTGCCGGCCTTTCAGGTGGGAGTACGCTGATTATACGCATAAATTATGACAGTAAGAAGGTTAATATTCAAAACTGATTTAAATGTTACAATCTCTTCCTTAGATTTCAAGAAAAGTTCGATCCATACACCGCTGAAGACCTGTGACTTTATAAGTTACGTTTCAAATTACGTTTTAAGGTTTCGTACCTCAAAAGAAAAAAAACGGAACCCTTATAGATCACTTTGCTGTCCATCTGTTCAGCTGTATATTGGCCAAGACCCTTTTTCTCGGGAATGCGTGGAGGTATCGAGTTTACATTAACGTCAAATACTTATGTCTGCGGTCCTTTGAAGCTGTAAAAAAATCAAGCTTCTAAGTCAACGCAATCCAAAGATACAGTCTTAAGCAAACGTACCTCCATAGAAATTGCCGTTCGTGGAAACCTATAGGGTACTTTCAGTTGTTCTATAAATTTGGTATGAAGGTAAGTAACTCTTATAGCACAATCCACGAAATAAATCTAAAAATCTATTTTTATTAAGTCCATGACTCCACACCGCGTACATTTTGCTTAAGAGTAAAGCTCTGCTAACACTAGATTTTTAACGTATATATTTTGTGCGGCAACCTCGGTGCTCCAGGCCGGCTCGAACTTGGCCGGTTTTTTATCAGAAGCATCTGCTAAAGAAATAGGCAGCGTTAGCACAAAGGCCGCAGGTAGACGGATGGCATTTGGAGGAACTTTTGAAATCAAAGCGGCAGAAACGAAATTCCCCTCTTGAGTCGTGGCTCCAGATTAAAAATTATCCTCGAAATAAATTCTTTCGAGGCTCAGGTTAGTTTGCTTCCACTTACAACTAGAACTTGACTACTAATGGATTGAAACTTGACTCGAATCATTTTGACAACCGATGATTATTTAACAATTTAGTGCAATAATGTAATAAGTTTCTGTCCAAAATTTAATTTTTATGACAAGCTTTTATTGCCGACTGTACTTTTCTTTGAACATCCATCAACTACTCACCGAGACGATTCTAAAGTGCCCACCTTCCTGCTTCATCATCAGATCAGCTCGATGGTATCATACTATTATAATGTCACCGAACTTACATTAGTATGCCAAATTTAACTCAATAGGAAAGCGGGAATAGATCAAATTTAACTAGCAAGATTTGATTACAGACCGATAGACAGACAACGGGACAGGTGAAAGTAAATAAAAGCTTGTTTTCAAGGTATCGATGTTTTATCAAGGTATAAATGTTTTAATACAGACTCTCGTCCTGTATTAAAACATTTATACCATCGTACTACGCTTCATATCATATAGGAAGGGGCTCGTGCTATCTTAAAGCTAAGCGAAGAAACTGATACAACAGCGTCCACAGCTAACGGTGCGGATCAGTGGACGCTGTTGTATGAGTTTCTATACAAGGCATACCAAAATCCGATACGTGCGATGCGTCCGATGCGTGCGATGCCTGCCTGTGGACGCTTAGCTTTAAGCGTCTTTGTACGATATTTTCGACAAACGTTTTCTCAATAGTTTTTTCCGAAATCGGTATCCATTTATGTTTTTCTGTGGTCGGTAAGGATTTATATATTTATGTTTCATAAAGGCTCTCCTATCTTAAAATATTTATGATGATGCACAATTATTGCACTGAATTATGGAATTAGCACGTGCTAGGGAAATCAACGTAAATTGTTTTTTTTGTGAAAAGATGCTGAAATATTATAAAATAACATCGTTGCTTACCATCTGATTAAGAAAATAGTAGCCTTTCTAGTTTTCTCTTCAGTTTTTCGTTGTTTTTCTTCCCATTTTTATTTTTTGAGTATGTGCGAAGTTTGACACCAGACGTCACGTATTTTTCTTTTTGGTTTTTTATGGCCTGGTTGCAAGACCTTCACGAAGCCACAACTTTATTTATTATAGAGAATCAGGGTTGCCACGAATAACACTGGTGTGGCAAGCGTAGTACTTTTTTTCCAGATTCCTCTTTAAAGGTGTGAATGTTGACGCGAGGAAAGCATAAACTACATGATCATATCAGACGATGCGTTAACAAGTATAAAATTTCTTAGCGTTTCGATGAATTGATATCCTCCTCCTTTTTTTTGAAGTCGGTTAAGGGGGTGCATCGAAAATTTAGCCTATTTTTTAGTGACATTTTTGTCAAATCTAGTATATGAAACAGGCTGGTTTTCAGATATGAGTATTTTGACTATATAACCTATTTAGCGACAAAGCGGAAAAATGTTTGTTTAAAATTTCCTCTATAGAAAATAAATACAAAAACGCGTCTTCATTTTCCGTTTTTTGTCTAGTTTGTACAAAAGACAGATTAATAAACAGCTAAATTATATAAAAATGTCATTCTTCCCTTTATCTTTTGCGTCACTAACTTAAGAGCGTTTATACCCACTTAACTGGCAACGTCGCATATTTTTTCGTTTTGCTCCATTATTTTGTGGTATTTGAATGAAACTTAAAGATATGTTCAATACCTACCCTACATTTTTAGCATTTATATTGAGTTTAATTCATGTCCTCATCGCTTTTGCCTATATTTTGTTACAAAACAATATATAGACATAAACTCATTTTTAGAGCTTTGGTTGTTGGCAATATCAGGAAGTTTTGCATTGTGCCAGCTTAACTACCGAAAACGTAATGACTGAATTGAAAACATGTTCAAGTTACATTCACATTTCTCAAAATAATCAAGAAAAACCAAAAAATATGCGACGTTGCCAGTTAAGCAGATATAAACCCTCTTAAATGTTAACAAAACGTAATAATATCTTCGATTTCATTGTACTTTTACATCTGGCGCTTACGCCAAAAAACCCCAAGCATGCACCTAGTGTCTTACGGCCCGGCCACGACATTGCGGGAATTGCGGCGCGGCAAGCGCTTTATCTGTTCATTGCGCGGTCGAGACGCGTAACGAACTGAGCTTAGTTGGAATCACACGCAATGAATTAGTAAAACCGCTGCCACTGCCGCCGCCGCTCGATGCCGTTAGCTTTCTCTTTCTTTGATGCGCGCGAGCAATAAATGCGTCCCTTATTACAAATTACGCTCATTGGCTAGCACGGCGTTGGGGGCGTGGTTTTTCCTTGACGATGCAAGCCCTAAAGTGACGTACCTTCTGTTTGTCCAGCTGGTGCAGGATGTCGTCAACGTCGCCGACGGCCACGGCCTGCGCGCGCAGCATCTCCGTCTCGCACGACACCCACTCACGGATCTACGGGCAAACAGATAATATAAACAACTAAATACATAATTCATTTTGATTCAACAATATCACATAAATAATAATAGACCTTCTTATCCATATTTAATATTATAAATGAGAAAGTGTGTCTGTCTGTCTGTTACCTCTTCACGCTTTAACCTCTGAACCGATTTGGATGAAATTTGGTATTGAGATAGTTTGAGTCCCGGGGAAGGACATAGGCTACTTTTTATCCCGGAAAAATACCCTTACCCGCGATAAACGAAATTTAAGGCGGACGAAGTCGCGGGCAGAAGCTAGTTACTTAAAATATTACAGTACAGTATTTCAGTATTACAACAGAGACTTCGTCTGTAGAAGAAAAAAACCGGCCAAGAGCATGTCGGACCATGGTTTGTGTATTCCGTAGCCATTCATACGAAAAATAGCACACTACAGATGAAAAAAATGCGATGTAAAAAAGTGCACTAGCAAAAGAGCGTATCTCCACGCCACTTACGTCTTTTTGCTGAGAAGCGCAGTTTTTTTGGCAATAACTCAAAAACGCTATGTACGATCATGTTTAAAACAATTTTTGTTAAAAGTATTTCATCATCATCATATCATTACTTTATCGCCCACTGCTGAGCATAGGCCTCTCTTCGTGCGCGCCACGTATCCCGGTCCTGAGCCAATTTCATCCAGGAGTGACCCGCAATCTTACGAATGTCGTCCACCCAACGAGCCAAGTATTTATTAAGCTTTATCTTTGTATTTTTTTTATATTTTTTGGACATACCGTTTAGAAAATAGAGGGGGGGGGACACAATTTATGCTTCATTCTCATCCTCAAAATGATTTTAAAAAATCTGTCGAAATATCCTCATTTATATTTGCTCTAAAATGTGTTTTACAGTTTCGGTTACATGTATGGAGGGCCCTAAATAGATTTTTTTATTTAACTATCAAACTAAGTAGCGGCTTACACCTATACTACTCCAAATTTCATCAATCTTGTAGTTTTTGAGTAAAATGCCTGTGACAGACGGACGGATGGACACGATGAAACTATAAGGGTTCCGTTTTTACCATTTTGGCTACGGAACCGTGAGTTAAGTTTGCACTTATCAGTGGCATTGCATACAAATGAGGTACGAACTTAACGCAACCAGGTTGCTCAAATAGGTATCTTGTTTTTTTTTTAATTGCTAGTTGGAGACACGGTTATAATTTTCGTGTCATATTTATGTTTATTTATGCAAATTGTGAAAATTTTAAAATTTGGGGGGGGCGGGGGCGGTTCACATTTTCGTTAGTACAACAAAATGTAATCACAATAAAAAAACAATCAAAAATGTGCAGATCAATCCCTTCCATATATGTGGGCTGACCATGTTTATAAATATTCCAAATTTCAAATAGATATCATAAGTAGTTTTTGAGATATGGCGCTCTATTAGACGGACAGGCAGACAGTCAGGCAGACAGACAGAGTCGCACCATAAGGGTTCCTTTTTTACCATTTTTGGTACGGAACCCTAAAAGCACGTAATGTGAAACCAAACTTTGCAAACATCAACACAAGGCGTCCGAACCTCCGCGGGGCCGACGCGTAAAGCCCCGCATTTGCGAGGGCTCCTCGGTCGCCGCCGACGCCGAACACTGATTTACAGACCCGACTTAGAGTACACACGGGCCAGAATCCTGAACGGTCACGCAGCAGGAAAAAAGAACGCGTCATTGGTATTGGGGCCGAGCACAAACATATTTCATTCCATTGAATTTAATAGTGTGATAAATATAAACGCATTCATAGCATGCGGGATTATAAAATCGACAGTCATCTATACCCATAGACTATTATAGAGTTGTAAAACCGGCCAAGAGCATGTCGGACCATGCCCAGTGTAGGGTTCCGCAGCCGTTACTACAAAAAAGTGCACTACAAATGAAAAAAAAAATGAAACAGTGCACTAGCAAAAGAGCGTATCTCCACGGCATATCTTACGTCCTTTTGTTGAGAAACAAATTTCATTGAAAGTATTTATTAAGTTTTATATTTGTAATTCTAGTCATATTTTTTGGACATACCGTTTAGAAAAAATAATAATTAAAAGAAAAACAAAAAACCCGACTGCGTAAAAAAAGTTATAATGAAAATGATTCATGATCGATACTCACATAAAACAAATAATAAATTCTAATGTGGAACATAGCGATTTTAAACAGTGGGGACCCATTTTTGGGAAGATTTGCGTTGATCTAGATTTATTATAATTATTATTTTTTATTATATAGTCAGTAAACTTCGCAATCTTCATCGTGGGGGTTATTGAGAAGCTTGCACAGATTTATTACAATTAAATGAAATTTTAGTCAGAACGGCCTGCTAACCAACCTTAAACCGTTAAAGTTCGTAACTGCTCATTCAATTCTATAATTCTAATAAGGATTTTCAAATCCCTATCCAACGATACCCCACTCGATATGATACGTTGATTTTCATTTTTTTCTTTTCCACAATATGGCGTGTCATTATCACCATTTTGAGTTTTCATCATTTCCATGTCTTTAGTGTCATTCGCACAATTAAGGCAAATCGATTGATGTAAGAATCATCAAAATCGGTCCACGCGTTTCGTCTCTAGAGTGCCAGATAGGAACAAACATATTCCGCCTGTAACTAACCTATGTTTTACAAAATAAAACACTTTGAATTTGACATACATACATACATAGACTGATAAACACATTACCCTCCTTTGCGTCGCGCAGTAGGGTAAATAGAGGGGGGGTCACAATTTACGCTACTTTCAGGGCGGGTAAATTTCCGAACTTATTTACTAAATCATTTTTTTTTTCTAAAACCTCAAAATAATTTTAAAAGATCTGTCGAAACATTGCCTTTTATGGGAAAATTAAGGACTCTGTTCTTTTATCGAAACGGTTTCATAACAAAAGTTACCATACATTTCATAGGTTATTCAATATTATTTATTAAGATTTTTATACTTCAAGAATTGACTTTCCCACAATAAAAAATATATATATTTCTAGGGGGGGCACTCCATACATGTAACCAAAAAAGCTTAATAAATACTTTCAACGAAAATTGTTTTCAACATGATCGGACATTGCGTTTTTAAGTTATTGCCAAAAAACTGCGCTTCTCAGCAAAAGGACGTAAGTGACGGAGAGATACGCTCTTTTGCTATTTTTTTTTCATCTGTAGTGCATTTTTCTGTATAAACGGTTGCGGAACCCTACATTGACCATGGTCCGACATGCTCTTGGTTTTTTTAATACAGACAACATTTGGGTTATTTAACACGTTTGGTTTAAACTGAACAAGACTAAAGTTGTTGACGTCCGAAGTTAACCCCGTACATTTTCGCCTCACCAAGAAAATATAACAGGGAGCGGCAGTTTCCGTGAATGCTGGTCGTTTGTAGGGTCGCCCCCTCGCGGCCAGGCGACCTGATACCACCTTTATTTTTATAAGCCTCCGTGAGGGCCCCGTTATTGCCCGAACCTTGAATCCGGATTCTATTTAGATCCGGGAAATATTGATACAAAAGTGTTCGCCCTTTTCACGTACATTTATTTTCGAATCTAAAATGTGTGCCTCCATTTTAGGTTTTTATCTGAAAAATTAATCAATCAGTTGAGAAGTTTCGTAGCGTGGGCGTGACGCACAAGATGCCGCTCAAAGTTTGTTGATAGCGAGAATGAAGGATCGATATCCTACCGAACTATGAAACATGCGACATTTTTTTATGTATGTTATTGTATTATGTATGTATGTATGTAAACACTTTTTGTACGTTCGCGGAGGAGAAAAAGTCATAATTCCTCGCTTTTTCTTTATTGTAGTCGGGTAGTAGGGTAGGTAAAAGTATTCTATCATCATCGTCAACCTAGCTACCCGTGTGCAAAAAATAGTTCAAATCCGTTTAGCTGATTTGGCGTGATGGCGTTTGGGAGTGAAAAACATTTTTTTTTTATTTATTGACTTCCAAATAGTTCGTTACCATCTTTTTTTTTAATCTTTTTAATGTACAGACATTTGAGTCGGTTAACTTCAAACTCGGGTAAGTCTATTTCTGACATTTTTAAGATTTTTGTATATAATAAAAGTAAAAATAAAGTTAAGATCACAATATTTTATCAAAATCAGGTAAATCTATATGACAGTTTATTTCAAATGAAGGCAAGTCCATCAAAGCCAATCAGCGAAAGAAGTTTGTTCAATATGGCTGTCAGTTGACGTCAACTCTGCGTCAATAAATTCAGATAAATCCAGGTCTGTTAAATCAAAATTATACAAATCCACACTAAGTTTTTTCAAAAATAGATAAATTGCAAACGATTATATCAAATAAAGGTAAATCCAATCAAAAATTTGTTTTTTTTTTATAAGAATACACTAGTTTAGATGGTTTTTAAGCTGAGTTTGTCGAACAGGATCGATTTTTTAATGCTTTAGCAATAATACAAATAATCTGTCTTTCAAATCACCGAATTATCACTTTTTTTCAATAATCTCCCAAGTGCTTAGAGTGGATTTATCCGAGTTTGAAGTTAACCGCCTCATTTCATTTCTACAACTTTATCATAGTATAGATATGTCACTCCACAGCTGTTAGTGGCATTTTTATACATTTTCATATGAAAAAACATTGTTGAAGAAACTTTTTTGTAATTAGCTATATCATTTAAAGGTTTACGAGTGTATGCATTGTATGTGAGATATAAATGCGACTTTAACACTTACTCCAAAACATAAGTTCGGCTACTCTGAAGCAAAAAATAGACTTATGACTTTTACTTCCTCTGCGAATTAAGTTGCAGGTATTTTCTAGTAATGTATAGATAAATAATAATACATATATACATACAAAACACCCAAGACCCAGGAACAAACAATGATTCCACAACGGTAACCAACTGTGCTAAACATATAGTCGTATATACCGGTACAGTACCGATATTTAATTATTAATTGAATTTTCGCAAAACCCTCTACGACTCAGATTGAACAATAAATATCCTTTATGCATAAGTTCAGTCAGATTCGCCTTGTGATACCGGATTCGATGCCTATCCGGTGACGTCTCAATGCCGCCCGTTGGGATTCCGCACGGGCGGACAAAATGACGCTAACTACGTCTTCCGTCTCACTCCAACTGGAGCCTCGTGACTGGATGATAAAGTTTCAAATCCCTGTACAAATTATACATGACAGGCAATATTAATCCTATCTGCACGAGAAATTTTATCCATAATCGTGTCCAGGATTAGTGCCTTCTGTATCTGACCCGTATTTATACAGCCATCTAGCAAGTCTTTTAAAGGTGCGTCCACACTTGTATCATTTGCTCGTATCCGATCACCGTGCCGTGGCATGACTGCGTATCGCGCTGCTTGGACGCTCACTGTCGGCGCGCCGATCATGCCGCACTCGTCCGATATAACTGTGTGATACGCGTAGCAACATGGATTTCGAGCGATCGGATCGGCGCAACGTCCAAACGCGTGATTGTGACGCGCGATCATGCCCCACGACGATGATCTGATACGGGCAAATGATACAAATGTGGACGCACCTTAGGAGTTCCTTCAGGACCATGGACGTTACGCGACGTCCGAAACGTCGAAGAATTACCAACGAAAGGTAATTAAATACAATTATATTTATACGCGATTAAGCCCCGTTTGATGTGTTGTGATAATGAGTGAAAATCGTGATAGTTTAAATCAATGTCTTTTAAGGTGTTAGTCGAGTTATTTGCTATAAGACCGTTTACCGAAAAGGTCGAAATAATGGTCGAATCCACATCCCACATGGCGGTCACTTCGTGAATCAAGTCTAGATACTTGATGAATTTGTCCTTCTCGGCCTTTACGAGGTTTATTATTCATGCAAAAGTGCGATGTTTTTCTTTTTGCACTGATATAGATTATGGGGCCGAAAAGTGACATAAGCTACTTTATATCCCTTAAATACAGGCTTCTCAAAGGACAAGTAATATACGTTTACTAACAGCGAAGCTGCGAATCAGTGAGAAAAATAAACTAGTGTATAATATGTATCGTCTGAACTCCCCTTTAAGCCTTCCGAACCAAAGCTAGCCTAAATAATCAAATTTGGTAGTATTTTAATGCCATAATTTTCGCAAAAATTAAAAATAATAACGTAACTATTTTATTATTACGAAAGCTTTTAGAAATAACATTAAGTCGGTTCTAATGGGCAAAGTAATCCTTTAGCCATTACCTAGCTCTTAATACCCGTTTATGGCGCTAATAAAATCTCTTGTTTCCGTCGAGACGTTGACGCGTGGCAGGTGCTGTGCGCGCAAAAAGCAAAGTGATGGAGTTGACATATTCCGCTCACAAGTATATTCTGACCGACGGCGTAAGAGTAAAGAGCCACACACATAAGCTTATTATTTATTTATTGTAAAAATATCATAAGTGATCTCTAAAGAAAAATTGCAAGTGCAAAAACAAACATTCGGGGGTAGATCTTTTGTTTGTCAAACATATAAATCATTTTAAGCTTTAAAAGAAACAGTATTTAGATTGAAATTCACTCCTTCGTAATACAGACTATCATCACCTTTCGAAATAAAAATGCTACTGTAACATGTTTCATTGGTCCTTGCTCTCGCTATCGGTCAGACTATATCACGATTTAACCAACATTTTACGAAAATTCCAAACACAAACCCATATTCAAAGCCGTAAAGCTTCCTAATCTAAACGCGCACATCGTCGTAAACCTGATAACCTAATTGTAGTTCCATCGGCCGGATTAGTACTGTCCTTTTCACTATCCCCGTTAAGGAACACTTTTCTAATTGATTCCCTGTTTGTAGGGTATCTTTCACTCGGGTGGTACGTGCGGGGCCTGCCGACGAGGGGGGAGACGTGCAGGGCATGCCAATGCGCCGGGGGGTCACCTGTGGCTCCTTTTAGCAGTGGAGGTGTGCTTCCAGTCTGGATCGGGGGGTTCCTAAAAGCACCGGGAGTGCGTCGATCGACGGTCAGCCTCGGAGGTGATAAAATATGTATTCCATTTCAGTGTGAATATGTTCGGTGTACGCCAACCGAATTTGAAGTAGTTACATGTAGTTCAATTACAATTTAGTGATATGATGGTAAAAGTAGTATTGTAATGCTCGTCAACATCACCATCTAAAATGAAGATAAGTTCTTGAAGACTGAGAGGGACACACTCAGTAAGTACCTTGACAAGGCTCACGGGACGATCGTCATGTGGGTTGTCGAAGATCATTGTTGTGATGATCATTTCGGTAAACGGTTTGTAAATTTGAGAAGGGTGAATACTTCATGACATTGATAAATCTGCTACTCGCGATGAAGATCAGAAAAAGGCATTTTTGTGTCTACTACGGCGACTTTGTTCACATCGGAAGTATACAGCATGACCATGGGTTATACTATGCGACATGAAGAGAAAGTACCTTACTTATTGCAGACAGCATATTTTGCAGAATGAAAACAATTTTATTTTTAAAAGTAATTCTAATGCTGCCGTGGGACAGCCTGTATATAGGTAAAGGGTACGAACCTGCGATACGGTAGTGTCGAAGTGCGCGAGCAGAACGGCCGGCGCCTGCGCCTGCGCCGAGCGCCGGCGCGACGACGCGCGCCCGCTCCAATCTGAAACAACCAACAAACATAGCATTATAGACAACTGCGGGACAAGCTACACACAGACTACATTAGGGTACCTTTACTAAGCGTATATTATCTCATTTTAGACGTTTCGGAAGCTTTTCAGCTTTCGTGTTCACAGATAGCGTACCCGTGAAGTCAAATGAGATAAAATAGTTTTATTTAATAACTAGAAGGCGCCTGCAACTTCGTTCGCGGAGGCGAAAAAGTCATAACCCCTCCGCTTTCTATAGTCGGGTAAAAAGTATCCTATAACCATCTGGAGATACCCAGCAACCCGTGTACCACGTGGGGCAGGTCAGATCCATCGAATTACAGGCCTATCGCTATCACCTCCCTTCTCTCAAAGGTGATGCAGCGTGTGATAAACACGAAACTCCTAAGATACCTAGAAGAACACGATTTGATCAGCGACCGTCAATACGGCTTTCGCCACGGTCGCTGCACTGGTGATCTCCTAGTGTATCTCACACACCGCTGGGCCTCGGCCATTGAGAGTCAAGAGTTCTTAAAGGGTCGGCAACACGCTCGTAATGCCCCTGGAGTTGCAAGCGCTCATAGGCTGCGATGACTGCTTAACATCAGACAGGCCGTACGCCTGTTTGCCACCTTAATAGTATAAAAAATAATAGTTGAAATCCGTTAAGCCGATTTTGCGTGATGAAGCCACAACGACACATACAAACATACAATTATTTCATTTTTACAACTTTATAATTGTAGAGATTATAAAATGTGGCCAGTACAAAGGCTGCGTAATCTATGATTCATTGTTATTGTGATTGTGCTATGGGGTTATGAATTTTCAACTCCGCGAACGAAGTTGCTGGCGGCTTCTACTTCAAAATATAAAATCTCTAAAAGGAAAAAACCGGCCAAAATCATATCGGACCATGCTCAGTGTAGGGTTCCGCTATGTTCCGTTTTTGCCATTTTGGTTACGGAACCCTAGAAATCTGCACGATCAATCCTTTAGCAGACTGAAAGCGTATAGTATGTATAATTAAGTTTCGAACT
Source organism: Hedya salicella (assembly GCA_905404275.2). Lineage (NCBI taxonomy): Eukaryota > Metazoa > Arthropoda > Insecta > Lepidoptera > Tortricidae > Hedya > Hedya salicella. The sequence continues at coordinate 362,891 of FR990098.1, read as the reverse complement.
GACTGCCTGCTTGCTAGTAACATAATTACACATGTAATATATATGAAGAGCTTCATACAGAGAAATGTCTCGCAACCCCTATACGCGGAACACAAACAGCCAAACCAAGGCAAATACAAGCACGCCCGCTCCGGCGCTGTCAAACAGCGACCGCAGGGTTGTTGACGGCACAAGTCACTGCGAGGACAGACAAGTAGCATTTGAAACGTTACTGAATAACAGTGTTATTTCAACAACATACTATGATTATTAGCGGACAGAGCCGACAGTCCCTTGCAGAGGTACTGGATATCTGCATTAATAAACCCTCAATCTGAGTAGGTTTATTACGTTACGTTAAGGGGCTACCCGGAAAATTTCGGTAAATATCACTGTTTTTAAAGTGATATAAAATTCCACTTGCTGTAAACCACCTAGCAAATCATTATAGTTAAGTATTTTTTTACTGTACCTGCGAAACCGTGAAGAACCATACCCATACCTTAAGGGGATGCATCGAAAATTTAAGCTATTTTCTAGAGCATTTTTTGTAAAATCTAGTATATAAAACAGGCTGGTTTTCAGATATGTGTTTCTTGACTATATAACCTATTCAGTGATTAACGCCGAAACAAGTTTAATGAATCGATAGAAAAGTTATCCGAAAACGCGTCTTCATTTCCCATTTTTTGTCTAGTTTGTACAAACGACAGATTAATAAACGGCTAAATTATGTTAAAATATTATTCTTCCCTTTATCTTTTAAGTGATTAACTTAAATGTTAACAAAACATAATAATATCTTCGATTTCATGGTACTTTTACATCTGGCGCTTACGCCAAAAAACCCCAAGCATGTAGTGTATTAGATTTCTCTTTCTTTGATGCGCGCGAGCAATAAATGCGTCCCTTATTACAAATCACGCTTATTGGTTGGCTCCACGTTTGGGGCGTGATTTACAAATGACGAAGTAGGCCCTTAAAATAAGCGTTTATTTTTCAGAGGTACGTTTGCATAACGCATTTATGTACAGTCGAGGTCAATGATATATTTACAATTGAGAGTTCCAAAAATATCTTTACATTTAAATAAGTTTACACACAGCATGACAAATACATGCTTACAAAGCATGTGACAGTTTCATCTTTTCACTCAATGCTCCATAGTTATGTTTACAACCTGTCTTTTATAAAATCATTGTCACACATTGTGACAAATATATATTTACATTACGTGTTACAGAAAAATATTTCCTATCAATGAGCCATAGATATATATTTACATTAAAAGCAACACTTAAAACTTTACGTTCAAGCGTACATTTCCTTACTTACACCTCTTGCTACATAAATATCTTTACAGTTTGATTTAAACTACCGTTCTTATTTTAAATAATGACAATCACCGAAAACAGTACCATATTGTCAAATAATCTGTAGGTCTCTTTCATTTTGGTCGTGTCGTCAGTGATGTGTCAATTGATAATATGTGATTATTACTTTCAATATTTTTTGATTTTACAAGGTCTCGCGGATTCCCTTGAGGAATATACAGGGTGTCACAAAAATATCCTTGTAACCACTAAAGGCAACATGAAGGTATCAAATCAGGATTATAAAAAAATGTTTTTTTCAAGAATCTATCATATTATTATATAATATATAAAACAAAGTCGTAAAATCGTGTTTGTAACTCAATAATGGCTGCACAGATCTTTATGATTGTCTTCGCCAGGAGTGGCTAAATAACTAACTGCATTTGTTTTTATTTATACTAAGTCAGAACTAAGACTTTTCCGGATAAGCATATAGCATACATAATTGTATGGTACTCGCCAAAATTGCGAAATATTCGTACAAAATATTCCTTATATTTCTTTTGTATCAGGTATCTCTTTTTGAATCTCCTGTTTATTTAAAGCAAGATAAAACTATTTAAAGACGATGTAGGTCCGTCCACTTAAAAACTATTATCTCACAGACAGACACACAGATACACACACACACAGTTAACAAATATAAGACGCAAATGATGTAAATAAAGGGAGAACTATTTCATATGACATGACAATTCAATGTCAATATTCAAATTAAGAACAGTTCAATCAACCTGTAAACATATGTATGTAGCAATAGGTGTACGTATAAAAATGTATGTTTGAACGTAAATTTTCAAGTGTCACTTCTAATGTTAACATATTTATGGCACATTGACAGGAAACATTATCCTGTAACGTGCAATGTAAACTAATATTTGTCACAATGTGTGATAATTTCTCTATAACTTTGGCGCATTGTGTGAAAAAATTATAATGACATGTACATTGTAAGCATGTATTTGTCATGCTGTGTGTAAACTTATTTAAATGTAAAGATATTTTTGGAACTCTCAATTGTAAATATATCTTTGACCTCGACTGTACGACAAAACGAAAATAAACCCAAGATCGACTAAATACTTCATTTACTTAAAAAATTAAATTAAAATAATAATAAAAAAATACACGTAAGGTAGTGGAGGAGGGCTGGCGGGGGTCGCCTAGAATCTCACCAAAGATCACCAAGGGGGAGGGGGGTCTAAATGGGGCCCAAAAAATTTCGCGTGATTTCTAGATGAACCCTTTGTGACTACGCTATAATACTACGGTATATGTATATTTTTTTTTACCGTTTTTCTTAACAAAATATCAAAACCCCGTAAAAATTATTTCAAAAAGTGGAATTAAAATCGGCCATGAAATACGTATGATATAGGCATTTTCAACTACTAATTAGACAGTGATTTGACAGAGAGGTCCGACATGTACTGTTACGTCATAGTTCACGCCGGCCATATAAACTCCATACTAAATATTGTTTTGCTAGAAAGAGATAAAATTAAATATTCAATGGCTTATATCTTGGTTTTATTTTATAGTTATTCGAAAAATTATTTATGTCTGCCGTTTGTCACATGAATGAGCTTTTAATATAGCAAAAATTAAAATTAATGCATATTCCCTATTTAGATCGGTTGATTCGGCTGGCTGTTATTACACAACAAATATGTATACATACGTAGTAAGCGGTGACTAAAAGCATTGACATGTCTGATGTCATACGAAATGAACCACTTAAGTTTCAACTTTTCGCCTTTATAATTATTTCTGCTAGTCAAAGTCTGTTCTAAATTCTACAGTACAACAGAAGTTTCACACGATAGGGATATTGCTTAATGTCAAAAATTATATAAGATCCTGATAAAACAAACAATCTAAGGAACTACGTTTTAATTTTGAGTGCGATATATTACGTGTAGATTATTCATGGGCCATTAAAGTTGGGTAGGCAAGTCTATTTTTAAAGTATGAAAATGTTAATACCTAATAATACCATCGAATAACCAATGTATGGTAACTTCTGCTATGAAAACGTTTCGATAAACGCAAGTATTAACATAATTATCTGCAGAACAAAGTTCTTAGTTTCCCCGTACAAGGTACTAACCGTGTGGCGTCACTAAGCTAGTAGGCTTTAGTGTGAAGCGTTATTTGAAAATCCAAAAATGAGATTTTGTAGGATATAAAAAAAGGATAATAGATAAAATGGCTTTTCTTAAACATGGAATGAAATATTGATGTTTTGTTCCTTATAGGCTGCGAAGTATATATGACATTTCAGGTGCGGCTAGGACAAGGGCCTAGGCCAGCAAAGTCCTCTTTTTAGGGATCCGTAGCCAAAATGGCAAAAACGGAACCCTTATAGTTAAGTCATGTCCGTCCGTCCATCCGTCCGTCCGTATGTCACAGGCATTTTACTCAAAAACTAAGAGATTTACGAAAACGGGCTTATATAGGTACCTGTCTTATACGGTATATGGTACATTTACAGTCATTTTAATCGAAAATATCAATGCTGCTCTTGCCATACCGTATAAGGCGGGCATTAGGCCCACCAACCCTTTTTCATCTTTTTATTTTTTTTCTAAGCCACAGAATAAATCTGTATTTTGTTTTCTGACACTAAGGAGGGGCTATAAACAAAATTTCAAAATTTTTCAAAATTTTCATCCATTCCCCATTCAAACGATAAAAGATAAATATTTTCGACAGGAACCCTAATCCGGTTGAAATTTGCCACACCTATGGCACTCTACTATGATCGCTGCACCAAAAATGCTTCTAAGTTTTTACGATCACTGCTTATAACATATACGAGTAGGTTTATGTACAGTCAAACAATTGGAACTCTATATAGATCTATATGTCAAAGTGACATCTTATCTATACTATTATAAAGTTTTAAAAAATTAATGTCTGTACATTGAAGATATTATTAAAACAACGATTGTAATTGACTATGTGAAGATCAATGAATCTTTTTCTGTTGTATGTGCCGTTGTGGCTTCTTCGCGCAAAATCAGCTAAACGGATTTCAAATATGTTTGGTACACGGGTAACTGAACATCCACAGATGGTTTTGTTATAGGATCGTTTTTATCTGACTACCCTCAAGAAAAACAGAGAGTTAAATAACTGACGAAGTTGCGGGCATTTTCTAATAGGTTAGTATAAATTTATTTTACGATTTTAATCCCGTGTTCAATCGTAAGGTAAATAATAATACTCGTAAGTAAGTATTGACAATTATCGGCGTTCGGAAATTAACAATAAGCAAATATAACTCGCTGATTTCGAGAGTCAATGAAACCGGGGAAACTTCGCCCCATTAACCCGATAGACATCAAACGATAATTCTTTCTCGCTTCGATTCCATCACATCCCCAAATAAATTAAATATGGAACCCGAAACTCGAAGCAGCTTTTATGCCATTGTAGTGCGCAAGTAGGGTTGCAAGGCGTCCGGATAAAGCCGGACACTGTCAGACTTTTCAGTAGCGTGTCTGGCCAAATTACACGGTGTCCTGCCTACCCGGCTGTTGTTTGGCTTTTTAACCGAATTCCAAAAAAAGGAGGAGGTTCTCAATTCGACGTAATGTTTTTTTATTTTTTATTTTTTTATGGATGTTCACCGATTACTCGAAGACTATTTGACCGATTACAAAAATTATTTTTTTGGTTGTATAGAAGGTACTTTCAAGTTGGTCCCATTTAATTTTGGTGAAGATCTGATGATGAAATCCATGAGAAATTGAAGGAACTCCTCAAATATTGTAGGCATACATAAAACGATTTTGGTATTATAAGAAACATACTAAGCATTTGCATTCAGAAAGTGTAAATTGGTGAAGTGGAACTGATGCAGAAGACCACAGAATGCCATCGGAACTCCTCAATGATAAATAATTTACGGGTGGCGACAAAATATCTTGATTAATTTAGCTAAGCAACTTCAGTCACAAATTTAAATGTTTCTGATGAGAATGGTACCATCGAATTGATTTGATGATGGAGCCGGAAGGTAGGCACCAGATCTATGTAATAAAATAATGTATCCTAGCCGTGTTTGGGCTTGTTTGAATCGTCACGAGATACACTTTTAAGTAACGATTAACTAAAAAGTGTAAAATAAATAAACTTTTTAACAAATAAATAAAACCGACTCCAAAAAAAAACTAAAACGTAAAAAATAACGCCATAATTCAGTTTCTTCAAATTACTTACAAGTATATACCATTAATGTTATTTTGGAGTCGGTGCCATCGTGTCACAACTTACTAAAATCGTCAATTTTCAATATTTTACACATTCTTTATATAGCACCGACGCCAAAATAAGATTAATTGTATGTACTGTATAGATTGAGTATACAATCGGTTACTTGTAAGTAATTTGAAGAAACTGAATTATGGCGTTATTTTTTACTTTTTAGTTTTTTTTGGAGACGGTTTTATTTTTGTGTTAAAAAGTTTTTAAATTTGACCTGTATATCTAAAAATAAATAAATATTACGGGACAATTTTACACAAATTGAACTAGTTCCATGATAAGCTCAATAAGGCTTATGCTATGAGTATTAGACGACGATATATTTAATAAATATATCTATACATATAATAAAGCCGAAGAGGGTCGAAATTCTGTACATGGAAGATATTCGAAAAAAAATTGGCCGGGGATACTTTAAATCGATAACAAAACACGTTCCAACAGTTCTTAGAATTTTCGTCTGTTTGTCTGTATATCTGTTTATTTGTTTGTCTGTTTATTTGTGCGCGCACCACGTGAAAACGGCTGAACAGATTTTGATGCAAACTTTACTAATCGGTCGAAAAAATCCTCGGCCAGGTTATAAGCTATAAAAATTCAACCCTTAAAAGGGTGGATAGCCACTACATTTGATTGAGTTAAGTTTGCACCTGAATCTTATCGCGCTACTTTGGAAGGAGGTGCAATCTTCTCTCAAACACGAGTATCGAGTACCTTACTAAACTAACAGGTGGCGCTAAAATTAACACCATTTTGCCAAATCCATACTCATATTATAAATGCGAAAGTGTGTCTGTCTGTCTGTCTGTTACCTCTACACGCTTAAACTTGGTATGGAGATAGTTTGTCCCGGGTTTGAGGCTACTTTTTATCCCGGAACAATACCCTTATCCGTGATAAACGAATTTAAGGCGGACGAAGTCGCGGGCAGAAGCTAGTTACTTATATACATAGAAAACATCCAAGACTCAGGAACAAATATTTATGCTCATAACACAAATATTTGCCCTTACCGGGATTTAAATCCAGGACCTCAGCTTCGCAGACAACGTTACTCCCACTGAGCCAAACCGGTCGTCGGAAATATAAGAAGATTTTATGGTAAACTTAAGAAGGTGCCAACTTCATTTACAAAAGAGAAAAAGTCATACATAAGCCCTCATTTTTCGTCAGCGTAGTTGGGTAAAAAGTGTCCTGTAACCATCTGTGGATACCCAGCTATCCGTGTGGCAAAAATAGCTGAAATCTGTTTAGCCGATTTTGCGTGATAAGCCACAACGACAAATAGGCATAACCATACAAAATTTACGAAAAAAATCATTCGATATAGTATAGTATAAAGTCCGTTACAATCATTTTTTTATATGATCAATTTACAGACATTTCATTTTTACAACTTTATAATGATGTAGAAAGTAAAAAAGCCTTGTTTTGCTTTTAAAAAGAATTGTCGTGGTACATCTATACTATTATAAAGTTCTAAAAATGAAATGTCTGTACATACAGGATATTTTCAAGAAAATGATTGTAACGGACTATTTGAAGGTCACCAAAGCGAAAAAAATTTATTTTTATTTTTTGTACGTTCATATGTGTCATTGTGGCTTCATCACGCCAAATGGGCTTAACAGATTTCAACTATTTTTGGTACACGGGTAGCTGGGTATCCACAGATGGTCATAGGATACTTATTACCTGACTACACGGTCGAAAAAAAGGGGTTATGACTTTCTCCTCTGCGAACGAAGTTGCGAGCACCTTCTAGTTAAAATTTATAAAATAAGGGTGTCTGGCTTTTTTCCCAAATGTCCGGCTCAACTGGCTGAGCTGTCCGGCTTTTCCGTTCTAAAACCTGGCAACCCTACGCGCAGGGGTACACAACTACTGTCGCGCCGCGGCAGAGCTCGGGCCCGCCGGGAGCGGAGTGCGAACATTCCTTTTTATACGAATTGCTATTAGGGGGTGATTTTTAGTTAAGACAATTTGATAAAGCTTTTGTTGCTACTCGTACTTACATCCTTTTTAATTAATATACACAACTAGAGGATCCCCGCAACTTCTTTTGCGGAGGAGAAAAAGTCATAACCCCCCTTTGTTTTATTGAGCGTAGTCGGGTAAAAGGTGTCCTGTAAGCATACGGTGATACCCGTGTACCAAAAACAGTTCAAATCCGTTTAGCCGATTTCGCGAAACGAAGCCGCAACGACGGATACAAACATATAAAAAATCCAAAACATTTTTTTTTACGTTTCAGTGATCTCCAAATAGTCCGTTACAATTTTTTTTTAATATCTTCTATGTACAGACATTTCATTTTGACAACTTTATAATACTTTTTGTTTTACAAATATCATGATAATAATCACAATTTTTGCAATTTATTAGTGAATCACTCCACTAGTGTTATTATTAAAAAAAGAGCTAAAGAGTCGGATGCACCATACAGAGATCCATAAGCAAGAACAAATGACAAAATTCGTCGACTACTGGTGTGGACGATTAGCTCAGATGGTAGAGCGTGCTGCCCCGGTCTGGCTCAAGGCACTGGTTCAAGTCCAGTATCGTCGAAAATTTTTTTCATTTGTTTCTGATCTTTGTTTATAATAATAACTTTATAACAGTATAGATGACACAATAATAACGTTAGCGTCAAATAGTCTGTAGCATTCAAATCGCCATATATATCGTCACGCAACTTTATGCCTATAATAATAAAGATGTATTGCGATATATTTGGTGTTTTGCATGCTACTATTTGACGCTGACTGTACCACATTATGCCCACCTATTGCCCGCGCTATTAGACGGTTCCCGTACTTCGTTCACGAAGGAGAAAAAGTCAACCTCTTTTTTTCGCCAGCGTAGTTGACGAAAAAGTATCCTATAACGATCTGTGTATACCCAGCTACTTGTATGCACCTCGAACAAGCCACAACGACACACCTACAAAAATCCGAAAAAAAGATCTATACAGTGACCTCGAAATAGTCCGTTACATTTTTTTAAAATATATCTTCAATGTACAGATATTTCATTCTTACAACTTTTTAATATAGTATAGATAGATGAGTTACTCTGATGTCTAAACAACATTACTGGGAAGTTTCGTTGAGATTCGATCAATAGTTTTTAAAATTAAGAGGAATGTACAAACATAGGTAGGGTTGATTGCCACACGACGGCACATGTACAATAACGCGCGACATTTTAAGCTCGTTCACATCCCTTTCCCATTTTCATACCTACAAAATCAGTTCGCGAAACGGTTTCGTAGAAAATTATAGCTTGACAAGTTTGTTTGTGACACTCCCATGGTCTGCGAGGGGGAACACAGCGGGGGCGGGTATAAAGTGTGCGCGCGGCGGAGCACTCGCCCCGCCTTTCCACTGGCCTTGGGAGTGTTACGAAAGAACTTGACAAGCTATACTAAACGCGCTGAGAAATTTATGTCTAGCGTAAAAACAATAACTATATACATACATAGGTATAGATGACGCTATTTAGTTCATAGCACCGATGTGAATTACTATAGCGCCAGCATTGAAACAGAAGCTAACTTGCCGTCTTGGTTGCCCTCAGTCATGTAGCAGACACCCCATCTTGTTTCCATCAATTCATTTTTGCCACCTCGACAGCTGGCCACCCTAGGCCCGGGCGTCGTCGGCACAGACACGAAATTTTACTAATCATTAACACATTCACTGCCAAGAACCCGCCTGGCGGCTCTGCTCGTAGAAGCGTAGCCAACACCATGCATTTACCTATATGTAGAGGAAAGTGCGTAGCGCTACGAAAAGCTTGGCAGTGAAGTGTTAATCCAGCTCGCAGTTTGTGCCAAGTTATTAAAAATTTTACTAAAACCACCTGATATTCGTACATGAACCTGTCATCTGTCATCTTCTTATTCATTTTTTCTTTCTGCGATATACCATAAACTAAAGAGGTAGTTTAATAAAGGTTGTTGTTATAGAAGAAAGACTGAGTTAAGGTTTGGCGTAGTTTTGGTGTGCCATTTTCAGAGCCCGTATAACCTATCGACCCCTTTTAATGTTATATCATGGGCTAGAATAATGTTTCTGTGTAAATTTAACGCCTTTTGACGGACACTTGGGATACTTTTTAGATATATAGGAATTGTTCTACTTAGTTCTACACTCCATGGCATACACAGGCACTATCGTTTGTCAAGTGATGTCAAAAATAATTTTCTATCGTTACTACGAGCTACAAATGAAATCTCATAGCACTAATTTATAAAATGTATTGAAATTGTAGGAGTGTTGGAACGTTTGAACTTTTATGCGACTTTTGGTATACTGGGATCTTGTTCAGTGATGTTTGTGGCAAGTTTGCAAGTGAACCAAAGTTTATTAAGATAATGGACCTTTGCTCCCGTGTTTCAGAATATAAATATCTAGTTAAGTATGCTGAAGGTAAGATATAAATAACCCATATTAAAAATTGAAGCAGAAGCTGAAGCTTGGAAGCCGTACTTTAGTTATAAGCAGAGTTCGGAATAGGTAGTGCCTGTTTACCTAAACTTCGTGGAAGGATGTAAATAAGACTGGTTAATAATAACCAAAACCACTAAAAATTATGAAGTATTTTTATTGAAAGCGGAATTTCCCGGATATAATACTTTGTTGTGCTACTATCTGTTTATAAATATTGAAAATGTAATCCTATGCTTACTGCGATGCTTTAGTCAGGACTAACAAGCAAGCCAACATTAGCAGAGTTATTGTCGCGGACTGACCACGTCGCAGGCAGGACTGATGAGCAGCACAGATGGGGCGGGAAGCTATTTCAAAACTGGGACACCTACACGAGGGCCCCACACCTATCGACACCGTGGACACCCTACACGTGTCCGGCCCAATCAACCATGGCATTACAACGTGTTTACACAACGCTCTCACTTCGCTCGCGTTATCGCAAATAATTAGGTAACCCATGTTTGAATCGATGATCATCATGATCTAAATTAATGGATAGTTCCTTTGCTGTTCCGCGAACTAGTGTCTTGGTTAGATGTGGCAATAAATTGTATTCACATGCGCATATTTTCATGCAGTTTCCACAAAAAAATACGCATGCAAATACAACAAACCACCACTAGACAGTATAATCCTCGACACGTGTTTCGCCTCTGCCAGGCATCATCAGGAGATGCAGGAGATGTTGACCAGCGTCCATCCGAGAAGAAAGTCTTACCACCTGAGTATACTGTCTGGTGGTAGTTTGTTGTATTTTCACGCGTAATTTTTGTGGAAACTGCATGAATATATGCGCATGTGAGCACAATTTATTGTCACATTTAACCAAGACACTATTTCGCAGTAAAGCAAATGAACTGTAATCCATTAATCTAATATGGAATTCCGCCAGGTAAAGCCTGAATCCATCAATCATCATGATCTACATGTGACAAGTTAAATCTAATTCGGTTTGAGTATTAACGCGTAAAATGAATTTTCCTATGCGATTTTCCTGTCGTGGTATCTGGGAGGACCAGTATACAGGCTGTCCTACCGCTATGCGATACCTTTAATATTGTAGATTTTACTGAAGAGAGACATTATTTTACTATTGCCGTGAGACACCAGACTGAGGATAGTACAAAGGAAGGATAAATAATAAGGATAAAACGTTTTAAACTTGAAATTAAGGTTTAATTTGGAGTGCGGCGAAACGTGCGGTTGGCAATGAAATTTTACCTTTTTATACTCTATTATCTCGATGTGCGTTCGTTCCATCCACACATGGTCTATATTCCGCGTACGTGCACGAAGCGCTTTGGTGCCACTTTTATCATGCGTACCGCAAAGGAGTGGAACTCGTTGCCTGCGAGTGTGTTCCCCGACCATTATAATTTGGGCGTGTTAAAGACAAGAGTGAATAGGCTGTTTCTAAACGGGCATGATACATCCTCGGTCGCATCGTCACTTAACAACAGGTGAGATTGCGGTCAAATGCCCATCCAAAAAAAAATCTCTTTATCTATATTCCTCTTCCCCCGACTATCAATTTTCATGTAAACAATTTATTGTGATTACTAAAGTACATTAAGCTCTTTCGATCGCGACGTTGTTACATATGTGGCCAAGTTTCGCGTCGCTATTGACAGAAATCAAAGTGACAGCTAATACTTACTAAAATCTTCATTTTTTTTACTCCTAATGGCCTCAGGGATGCGTGGTAAAAATTTTCCCCATTCCTTGCTGGCACCGTGTATAGTTCGCGTACAAATTGAGAGTCGAGATAAGTGGCAGCGTGACTTTGAAAACATTCAAACTATCAGTAAAGTCATTCTTAGAACGCTAATTTTCCCTACAGTCAAAGAAAATCACAATGTCCCATTTGTATGCCTCGATGGCTAACTTCTAGATGATTACACTTGAAGCTTTAAAATGAAACTGAATAGCAAGGGTAAAGAATACTCGATGTAACTCGCCGCTCGCCGGGGCAAACAAATCAGGCCGCCCGACCTGGCTGTAGTGCGCGGCACACGGTGCCCACGTAAGAAGACGCAGCGATTTTTCTGCTATTCCGTACCTGCCGATCTAGTACAACTCTCCGCGACTAGCATTGTCGCGCGATCATCACCCGTCTTTCTCGCATTGTATTGAAAGAAAAGAGACAGACAATCTTTGCCACGCGACAAATATCACAGTTGTGCTCGAGGTGCTGGCGACAACTACAGACGACAGCGACAGTGCCGCTGACAACAACCTAAAAAGGCGGCAGGTGACAGTGCCTCTGTCGTTTCTCCGTCGTTCGGCACAACTACCAGCCAAGCAGTTCAGTTTGTTCCCCGAGACGAAGTGTGTACCCTAAAGGACGTGTTCGCAATTAGCGCTCGTACTTCGCTTTTGTTACATTTTGGCTCACTTTAAAGCTTAATAAATACTTTGAACAGCCGCAGCGGCTTGGCCGGTTTTACAGAAATAAATACGACTTGTTGCTCAGCGCGGTAGTACCTACGGTGATCGGTGTATACGGAAATAAATTTTAAGAAATACATAATAACCGGTACGGATTAAGTCACTGTGACAAAAAAATACAGCAGGCCACAAAATTACGCCTTTGCTGTGTTGTGTACTCACTACCAGTGGCGTGCAGTCCATATAGGCACAAAGGCACTGCCTACCCTGAACGACCATGGCTTCATACAGGAAACTGCCTACCCTGAAGGCCTGATCGACCATGGCTACATATGGGCACAGAAAAACTGCCTCCCTTGGCCGAAACCCTGTGCTCGCTACCTGTACCTAATGCTTACAGAAATAAAATTAAAACGTCGACACGTATCGCGGCTGCTGAGTTATTAGTGTAAACTAGCCGAAATGTCCACACCTTTCTTTTGAAACTTCAAACCGCAGTAGAACCCTGAATCGTTATTGTCTGGGATTCGAATTACGGCGGACAGCCACAGCGTTTCATCATGTAATATTATTCCGCTGCATCGCGTGTGTTGTTCCACGCGCTAACAGTTCGCTTACCGACGCGCTGAATCCCGATAAATTAGCGAAATAAATCCCGCGCGAGAAAAACGCCGTCCAACGTCGATCGACATGCCGATGAAATCTAATTGGCGGCCGTCCGTCCTCGGCGGGACGATATCAATGAGACACTCGCTGGAGCGTCGCTGACAAGATTGACGGGTCGTCCTATTCATTTTACGACTACTGCAGATCACAAATTGAAATGATTTTGCGGTTAAGTAAGTAGGCATGCACTGCTGTTTATTTAAATACATATTCACTTGAAATGTTCAGTCATACTTACTAATATCGTAATTTTAAAAGAATATATATTTATAGGATTGTCAAAGAAGTACTTACGTAAGAAAAATCACGAAATACTTATCTAAAAAAACGCAGAAACTCCTTAGAATGTAAACAAAAGCAACCGTTTAGACGCTCATAAAAATGCCAATCTTTTAAATCCAATTTTGTCAATAAATTGCGAAAGCCCTTTAAAAGTTCCAGTATAAAGGCCGATTCATGAATATCGAAGGGCTGGAATGCGGCCGGTCGCGACGGCGACGGCAATTAGAATTCCAGCGGCATGACAACCCTCCCCCTTCCTTGCCAGCTTCTCGACGACCCGTCCGGGAACACCTGGAGGTAGCCATGTTTTCATAACCATGGCGACTGGGAAATAATCGACTACCGAAATAACATTAACCACACTTCAAAGTATTTCTCTTACTTCTTGATTAAGCAATTTTAAGAATTTGACTTACAAAATACTCCTAATAAAAATCAATTACCTCCATCAACAAAGCAGGTTTGTGCGCTTGAGAGCGAAACATAAGTACAAATTATGGATAGGATTCGTTAGAAGTAATCCGGTGGTCTAATTCACGTTTCGACGTAGAGTTGGCAAGCATCTGCCTGCCTGTAATCGGTTTGATCCCTAGCTTGGTCTACGATCAACTATCGAACGCAATAATTATACGTGTAGGTTTAATGTTACATTGATGATAGTCCCGCATTCTGAATCCACACAAAGTCATGTTTATTTACACGAACCCCACGTTACATAGTAAATATACATAGCTACATAGTCACGTAATTACATATACATCAAAATAGCCGGACGCGTCACTGAACGTAGCGCACAGGATTACGGCAGCGCATTACCTAATCTCGCGCTGTGTGCAGGCAGTGACATGGTCATAATGCGTGCTGCACTAAATGATTCACCACGGCTGCAATAGTACGGATATACAATCATTAAAACCTGCATCAAACAGCTTACTTTTTTCTGCCCTAATCTTGAGTTCTGATAACCCAGGTTTTCGAAAGCAAACTTTGGCAAACCAACGAGGAGTCAAGCTGCATTGGAAATTTGCGAAGGACAACCGTGACACGAATAAAGATCCTGGCCCCTATTTCACATTCGTGACAAATCTCGGGTAACAATGACAATTTCACGTACGTACATTGTGTGCCCAGTATGAAGTAAGAAGATGTATCGAGCTTGCGGGGATCGCCGTGAACGTAAAATTATCATTGTCACCTGACAATTATCACGCTGGTGAAATAGGGGCCTGATATGTGACGTAGAAAGCGACTCGTGGACTTGTAGGAAATGGTCATATGTGGAGAAGCATTATTACGAAAGAAATTTCCCGAAAGATTACCTTAGCCGGTAGAGTCTAACGAGTTTATACGAAAGATGTTTTTTCTGTTTTAAAACGTGTGTGAATTGAGGGGTTTCGGAAAAGGCGCCTCCAACCATCTGTAACACTAGGTCCATTGAATCATCACACACATGCGTGCTTCCAGCAGAGTGACGCTGGCCAGTCCGCGCGTCCAGCCGTGCTACTATTCACTAGTTCACTGACTTTACAGCTCAGTAATGACGTTAGCCAACTCACTGCGGGTTCGGACGCTTTGTTCACAACAAGCTAGCGGGGTGGCTGCTGTGGTAGGAATTAACGACGCGATAAAAACTCGCTTGTTAAGCACTGCTAAAGCCAAACACGCCGACACAACACAGTAAAGTGGTAAAAAGATGTCGAAGAGGGACTGAAATAGCCTCGCTATTCGATTTTTAATTAAAGGTTACAATGGCGCCCAACGTGGGCTTCATCGCCTTTAGCGCCTCAACCATGACGTAACAATATCATTACTTTCAAACTGGGATGGCAAACATACAGTATTATGTGCCCAGCAACAGCCTGCGACGTTATTGCGAAGCATGTATGCAGGCGCATGCGTCGGTACAGTAATCGGCTTAGCGCAGCTTAAATGTTGCCGGCGCCGGCCGCGGCGCGTCGGGATCAACACACGCTCATTAACCTACTCCATTGGGGCAGTGGCCCTGCCTCGCTAAAGCCCACATCCTACTACCAACCTGCTAACCCCAACTTTTTACGACACTGTTTAGGGTGAGACCCAATACAGAGGTATATTTAGGGTTCCGTACCTCAAAAGGTAAAAACGGAACCCTTATAAAATCACTTTCTTGTCCATCCGTCTGTCTCGTCTGTCAAGACCCTTTATCTCGGGAACGCGTTGAGTTATCCAGTTGAAATTAAAACTATATACTCAAGTCTACGGTCCCTTGCAGCTGTAAAAAAATCAAACTTCTAAGTTTACATAAAAAAAAGATAAGGCCGTTTATGCCGCAAAAAACGTATATTTCGACACTTTTTGAAATTGATAGGGTACTTCCATCAGTCGTTAGCACAGCACAATCAACAAAATAAATCTGAAAAACTATTTTATTTATGTCTATTTGTCTATATCAGTAACCAATATAAAATGATCGAGCACCGCGTACATTTTGCTTAGGAGTAGGGCTCTGCTAACACTGGATTTTCTTAGATACAGCCATTTGTAGCGTATATTTTGTACGGAACTCTCGGTGCGCGAGTCCGACTCGCACTTGGCTGTTTTTTTTTATTTTGTTCCCCAGCTATTGAAGTAAAACTAAACTGAATTTATCACGTGCATTATATTATATTACTTTACATCCCGACGCTTGAAGTCTTTCGCTTCTTCACTTAATTAATTGTTCGTTTTTACCTCCACGGCAGCCCGATACTCACGGCGCCGTAAACAGCGGGCCAAGTCGCTCGCCGAGTTGGAAGTTGCATTTAATTCGGAAACTTGCTTCCGTTTCCGAAAGTTTCGACTTAATGTCGTGACTTAAAAAAGTTGGACGGTGCGGGTTTGTTGTGTAAGCTGAAATGAAAGTTACTTAGATTTAATCGCGTTACGTCCTATTTATGAAACTTGAATAAGAGTTTAGGGTTCCCTGCCTCAAAAGGAAAAAACTGAACCTTTATAGGATCACATTGTTGTCTGTCTGTCTGTGAAGACCCTTTTTCTCAAGAAAGCGTGAAGGTATGTAGTTAAAATTAACATCAAATACTTGTGTCTGCGGTCCCTTAAAGCTGTACAAAGATCAAGCTTCTAAGTCAACGCAATTCAAAGATATTTCCATTAAAAAAGGTATTTCTATACAAAATGCCGTCCGTGGAAAACCTGTAGGACAACTTGCTGTTGTAGAAATTTTAAATTTGGTATGAAGGTAGCTCTTATAGCACAACCCACGAAATAAATCTCAAAATCATATTTTTTTTTACACTGTCTGTAACCAATATAAAATGACCCCACACTGCGTACATTTTGCTTAGGCGTAGGGCTCTGGTTACACTGGACTATTATAGATACGGCCGTTTTTAGCGTTTATTTTGTGCGAAACCCTAGGTGCGTGAGTCCGGCTCGCACTGGGCCGGTTTTTTGAGAGATGTCCAGCATATTATAAAGTCTAAATCTCTTTGTTTTTTAACTAGAAAACTACCATGAACCTCAAACGTATTAGAGTCTAAGTTACGCCATTAAGATCGATTACCCCTGCTCAACACTATAGAGCATGCGGCACTCGCGACAACAGCGACTTGAGTAACCGTTCTGTAATCTAAGTTTATTGTTTGTTCTTTCTGAATTTACTTTGTTTTATGGAATAAAAGTTCTATAAATTCTAAAATAAAATTACTCTAATTTCTTTTCAGAGGAAACTAACCAGAGATCCATTACGTTCTTCTGAAACAAGGTGTTCATGCCCTACTGAGCATTCGACGAAAAACTCAACAGCGAGTAAGTATTTGACTAAATCATACTTACCTACCTACTAAACATAATTACCTAGCATAGTACTCGTATAACGGTACTAGGATATTGCTATCGTAGTTTGAATTTTGAAAAGCACTAGAAGTCATTTCGAGTATGACTGCCTTATATCACGACTCCTCTCCGCACGCTGAGATTTCTCGGTTCATTATCACGTATACGAGTACAACTTGTGGGGAGGTCTAAGTGGCGAAATCGTGGGTCGGTGGAGTAAGACAAGGATTTACTATAGGTTACATTTATTTAATATTAAAAGAAGAGAACTTCGTCCACGGAGGAGAAAATAATCATAACCACCTTTTTTTCTTGAGCGTAGTCGGGTAAAAAGTATCCTATTCCCATCTGGAGATACCTAGCTACCCGTGTACCAAAAATAGTTGAAATCCGTTAAGCCGACTTGGCGTGATGAAGCCGCAACGACACATATACAAACATACAAAATCTCCAAAAATATTTCCATTCAGTGATCTCCAAATAGTCCGTTACAATTTTTTTTTTTTAAATATCTTCAATGTACAGACATTTCATTTTTACAACTTTATAATAATATTGATACGCTCAATAGCAGCATACAATAGAACGGACAAGCTCCCGGGCCGAGACGCGTCACTAAGCATGCCACACGCAAATGCTTTGTAAGCGCTCTGTGTCCCTACAAACTTAATAACCCTATTACAAACTGTATTTAGAAGGCATCATCTTACTTAAGAGTATTTTCACGTTTGAGTAAGTCTGTGTACGGTGTATAAAAACTTCCGGGCCGCTGATCAAGCGGCCGCGGGCGCCGGGAATATAAGTACAAACAGACTTGGACCGAGTATCCGAAACGCGGCGTGCCCGCCCCTCGCATATTCATAACTTCGCTGTTTTTGTTCCATTAATTGATTTGTTTGTGGTCTTTAAGTTGAGGCGAACTTTTGTTTTTACTGAAAATACGGCGGTGGGAAATTTTACTAGGCATTTGTGTTCACTGACCCGTATCATTTTAAGAAAAGGTACATTTATTCGTTGTAACATTCCGCTTATTTGATCATGACTGTATCAGGTAAAAAACCAGATGTTTAAGGCTTACACTATTCACACAAAGTTCATGTCTAATGAACAAGGTTAGCTACGTAATCAATCGGTAATTCACAGTAGTATCAAATAGGTCTCAAAACTAAACCGGTGAGCTGCTGCTACTCAAGGTTGTGTAGGTGCCTGACTAACTCTTCCGAAGTAATCTTTATAGATAGATAGATAAAAACTTTATTCATCCACAACGATAACAACAGAAAATAAATCAATTTTATAGGCTATAATATACACTCGCAATATAAAAAAAAACACTAAAGATAAAATGTAGACAACAGACTACATTTTTGACGAAGCTTATCGAGAGTAATGTGTCGTGGTATGAAAGAGGCGCTGACTCAGCATGATGCTGCGGAGAACGCAGCGCTGATCTTCCGTCAGAGACCTTTACAAAAAAAAACTAATACTAAATAATACTAAATAAATCGAGATTTTAAAATTTATCCAGATGTATCAGTCAAATCATGGTCATTAATTTAAAGTAACACGATTTTCACTCCTTATCACATCACAAAAAACCGGTCTTAATCGCGTATCCATACAATTGATTTAATTACCTTACCTTTCGTTGGTAACAGGGTAGTTTCCTGGGTAAAAAAAACCTTCAGTTACATTATCAAACAATATTGGACACATATTCAATAATACATACATATATGTGTCCAATATTTTTTGATAATCTTATACATACAAATTACATTTTTTTCAGAGCACAAGCCTATTTTTGGACATTTTGGACGTCACGTTACGTCGATACTCTCTAAGAACTGAAGAGGCGGGTATCGTTTGTTGTGTTGTGATAATGGGACAAACTATCGTCATTTCTCACAAAGAGAAATAAAACCTGCGTTTGAAACAACCGCAGCAGTGCAGTGTATCAGTCGTAAATAAAACTAGTGCCCCGCCACGTTGCTGTCCTCACGTTTTAAATGCTATACGACCGCGCTGTTCCGCCATCGAAGCACACAGAATAGTATGCACAAACAGAATAGCATGCACCCGTTACACAAATGTATATGGAAAAGAGAGCATGTTTCTCTCCAGCTAACTGTAGAGTCAACTTTAAAAATATCAGTATATTAATTAGCACGCTACAGTCCCTGTCAAGATACGTATTTAGGAATGATTTCATTACTTAAATATTTTACAAGCTTTTATTCGGCTTACGCTTCGAGTTACTTTCAGTTATTTTAGATACTAAAAGGTCCATATCCACCGAGACCACAATGTGTATCTTGCGCTGAAGACTATGTCAAAATGAATGTTCTCGCGTGACGCCGTTGTCTTGGAGAGAAAGAGGGTCTTGAGTATTTTCTTATTTTTACAAGCTTTTATTTAACTTGCAATGTATGTTTGTTTGGATAGAATCTTACAAGTTAAATTTGAACTACTTCCCGGTTTCTGATTGAGCTAAAATTCGGCACACTTATGTGAGTTTAGTGACAATTCAATAGTATGATACTATACAGGTGATCTGATGATGGAGCAGGAAGGTGGTCACAGGAACTCTGTAATAAAATAACGCAATCCTACCGAGTTTGGGCTCTTTAGAATTGTCTCAGTGAGTTGTTGATGGATGTTTAATGAAAAGTACAGTCGCCAACGAAAGATTGTCACAATAATGAAATTTTTGACAGAAACTTTTGCAGCTGACTTTAACGAGTACTGCAAGTACACGATTGTTTTAAAACATTAATACGACGCTGATACTGTATTATCTCTTATCTTTCCAATCCTAACAACTAAGCTCTTTTCAACCACATCCTCCTCGTGTAATGCAATTAGATTTTTTAAAAGCCTTTATTGTAAACAGAGACACGGAGGCAAATTTTTCACTTCTCGTGTTAATTTTCGAGCCACATGACGGCACGCGAACAACCTTAATGGTTACTACCGGCAAGGACCATTAAAAGAAGAGTACTGACCATCTCGATACAAAAAGCCGTTCCCCGATATGTACAACGCCATCTATGTATAAGAATTATTTTTTACAGTTATTCAACTTTGCAATCGTGACACAGTATTTAAATGTTACGATTTATTTAATATTAGCTATTTGCGAACTAATTGATACTTTACTATGTTTGTTTATTCAATTATAAAATCGTTAAATGTTAATTTTTAAGCGCCATCTAGTTTTTGCAAGAATAGCTCCTTGCGGAACACGATCTAAAGTATGGCAACTGACAGTCCTTTTGTTTTAATGGTCCTTGCTACTGGCGAGCCGGATTTTCTACCTATGCATACGTGAGGTAGGCAACCCTGCGTGCACCATAGTACTCAACAGCAAGCCGTCGGCCCCTGCTGACAGTCCATTTGTCGGGGGCGGGCTGTCGCGCCGGTCTCATTTCCCGGCGCCGGTACCGGTGATTCACGAGCGACAAACCCTGGCAGCTCTCATACGACTCATCACCTGGTTTTCCTATATATTTGGTCTTTCCGTAGAAACAGATCGTGACCCTTAGAAGATTTAGTTTGAAACTCCTGTAAAGTCTTGGCAGTATACCAGCGAAGTGGCTCGCACATCATTACTTTGTCGACTAGTTTGGCTCAGCGGGAGTAACGTTGCCTGCGAAGCCTAAGGTCCCGGGTTCAAATCCCGGTAAGGGCAAATATTTTTGTGATGAGCATAAATATTTGTTTCTGAGGGATCTATATCGGAATCCCTAATGTCGTTTGTCCTAATGTATCATTTGCCATAACGCATTTTTTTCAGACACCGTAAACTTTCACGATTTTTATAAAAGAAACCTAATCTAATCTATACGACGATTTTTTAAAAAATCCAGAAAAATTTACGGTTTCTGAAAATAATGCGTTATGGCAAATGATACATTTGGCAAACAATACATTAGGACAAACGCCATTAGGGATTCCGAAGGAGACCCGTTTCTGAATATTGGATGTCTTCTATAAGTATTATAAGTAAATGTTTCTATTAAATATATCGTCGTCTAGTACCCATAACACAAGCCTTATTCAGCTTATATATAATATGAGACTAGTTCGATATGTGTAAAATTGTGGGTGCACAACGGCCTACGAAGCTTGTGGTCCCGGGTTAGAATCCCGGCCAGGACAAGTGTTTGTGTGATGAGCACGAAGGTTTGTACCTGGGTCTTAGATGCTTTTAGGGTTCCGTACCGAAAGGGTACAACGGGACCCACTAAAACTCTGCTATCCGCACATCTGCCAACAGGCTGTTGTATCTCATGAACCGTGATAGCTAAACAGTTGAAATTTTTACAGCTGATGTATTTCTGTTGCCGCTATAACAACAAATACTAAAAACAGTATAATTTTATGTCTGTCTGTCTATATCAGTAATTAACCAATAGTAAATGATCGAACACCTCGTACATTCTGGTAGAACGATCGTGTGTAGCGTACATTTTGTACGGAACCCTCGGTGCGCGAGTCCGACTCGCACTTGGCAAGTTTTCTATGTATTTAAGTATTGTGTTTATCTATACTAAGTATGTATATCTTCGCATGGAACCCATAGTACTTTGCAAAGTTTGGGATCAGGTCGATTTGTGTAGGTAAGATTATCCCCGATATTAATTAATAAAGAAAAAACATCTTAATTGCTGGGCCCATCAATCACCCTAATATTCCATTATGGTGCATCAACTGCGCATGCATACTGCAGACCCGTGCGGAATTAGAATGCAGGAAAAAACTGAACGAGGCGACGCGACATAATTTACAGGGGTCCCGGTCGGAAATGCATACGTTGCAGTATTTAAAAAAAGGTTCATGGTAATTTGTAGCAGTTCCTTTAATTACCCATATTATATAAATAATATTTCTTCTACTTAGTTCCACATAGACTACGTAAAAATATTTATCACTAGCTGTTGCCAGTGACCTCGTCAGCGTAAGGAGATGCAATTTGTATAGCTATATGTTGATTTGATGTCTAAGCAACGTTACTGGTGGAAACTTTAGCAGTTATTAAAATAAAAATGACCGTACACAAATACATCGACATAAACTTTCACGTTTATAAAGCCTGACCAGACATATATGACCATGCGCCATGTTGCGAAATTTCATCTGAACTAATTTCTTACACTGACAATAATTTTAATAAATAATTAATTTAATTTTAATGTTAACTTGTCACTGTCACTGTGGCGGTTTTTTCAAATAAGAGTGTAGTGTTATATTAAATGATAAATAACAAATACTTAATGCCCAAAACAATTCACAGTCAAGACCGGAACATTATTAATAATGTATATAATCAATTGCTGAAAAAAAACGTACAGGAAATGAAACTATTTCGCTAGAAAACATTTCAAAATTAACATCTGAGCTGACAGGGAAACAACTCAAGATGTCAGTATAACTGTTGCCATGTAAATCAGAATAATAGCGCCATCTTGATAATGGTCATATATTTCCGGTTTACCTTTTATATAATATCATTAGCATTAAGTTTTTCCAAACACGTGATCGTGCGTATTCAAAGTTTAGCAGAGCGGACTCACAAGGATTTTAGCGGGTACCACTGGACTTTAAACGTATTATCTTGTTCAAATCAAAAACAGAATGAACACCATACAACTAAACTTTGCAATTATTCTTTGAATAAACATACAAAGTCTACATGCATGATGAATTTAAAGAAACACCAGACGTTTTACGACACTTATCTAGCAAATGGTTTTTCTGGTCATGAAAATTTAGTACGTAAATCGCATTTTGTAGACGGTGCGATCGAACCTAACGATCAGTCGGAGCGGCGGCCAGATACGAGTACTAAGTCTAGTGTTAACTTACACGTTTTTACGACCTTTTTAAGCATTCTTTAGTATATAAGAGGTCTTAAGTCTAGTGTTAACTTACCTGTTTTAAAGACCTTTTTTAAGCATTTTGGAAAGTTTCCGCAATTTGCACATCAGAAGATACGAGTCGATCGACGGGAGTGTGCGTGATAGTTGCGGATATGTGTTTTTTCATAGATGAATCCTTTTGAGGGTTGCCTCAAAGGCGGTCAATTAAATAAGATTTTCATTATTGAGCCGCTTCGTCAGCCAACTGACTACGAGACTAAATTTATATATAGGTAGCTTATTACGTCTGTTATGATGATTGGTTTTTGGCTATATTAATCGTTTAGCAAACCTAACCTAACTGACAAAAATACTGATTGCACACCAAAAACATCTAATTGCACAGCAAGTCCATGGCCAGCATGGTAATTTTGCTGTGCAAATAATTAAAATGCACTGCACTTTATTATTTCTCTTGGTTCTTGTCTTGTGAAGGAAATAGTCTACATCGCACGAAACGTACCACCTAATACAGGTAGGTACGTATATTGTAGTATTTACCACAAAAAACCCGGGTGTACTGTCACAAAAAAATACAAGCAACTTTCAGTACAATAGTTCCTCCGGTACTATTTCCCTGGTAAAGTCATAAATCAAATCTGAGTCAACTCAAAAAATCACAGCCATTATCGAGTACAAAGCGCCATCAGCGGGCCCGTGACGTCACGGTAATGGCGGGCGGTGTTGTCACCACCTCCGCGCTGCGGCCGGCGCCCGCGGACCTCGACCTTAACACTAGAGGACAAGGAGGTGCGCGAGAGCACGGCCGCGGTTTAAACGCCATTACACCAATTGTGATGAAGTAAATTGCGCGAATACAAAGTTTGAGATAAGAGTCGGATGATTTAACTGGGCGCTAAAAGGTTTTGCGTCGGGATTTCGCTGACTTTACACCTTCACTAGGGGAAGTTGAAGGCAAGCAACCGAGAGGCAGGAGCCCGTCACGTTGGTCTGATCAGATTTGAACGACTCTCGATGCCATAGCGCACGATGCTCTGCACTCGGCTTCGAATAGAAACAGATGACGCATCATTCCGGAGAAATTGTTTCTTCCGTTCTTTCTTTCTTTCAATCAGGAAACCGATGCAAGTAGGACACCTTTACCCGGTGTACCTGCTTGCAAGGCGCCAGGCATATGCAGGCTTTTTTCTCATTAACCTACTAATTCTGGTGCTAAAAAGCCTTGATTGTAGCCGCCATTAGCGCCGGTGACGTCACGTAATGGCGCCGCAAGACGCGTGACCGAGATAGCTGCGACAATGGGAAAGTTTCGCTTTGTTCGAGATACGGAAAAGTTCGCCCCAATTTTTTGTAAGAACACTATCCGCGTCAGTCGCGGGGCGCGTTCTTTGTTGAGACAGGGTGCGGCTTTCGTCATTTGTATCTTAACAGAGACCTTAACATTCGCAGCGTGCTTTGACAAAAAACGCTGCAGATTTCCAGCATAATGAATTCGCTGTTTAAAAATCCGTGTAACGGTGAAAATTTAAAATGCACGTGGAAGTAAATGCAATGCTTAGTGCGCTGGTCCAGGCGTGGTGATTAAAAAGAGAAACAGGCGCGTTTAATTCAACTCCAAGCAAAGTGACTAAAAAGATATATGACTCGAACAGTCTGGCGTCACATGCGCAATGGAAGAAATAGCTCTGCTTTTTTCTGCCTTTGATGTCACGGGCAGTCAATAAATATTAAGTGGTACCTTTTAAGTGACACACTGGAGTATTATCACGATAGGTTTGTCTGAAAGATTAAATATTTATGAGCCATTAACTGGAAATAATGTTCATAAGTACGAATAACCTCTTTTCCTCGTGCTAGTTAAGAAAAATGAAAAGAGAGATAAGTAATCATCAATCAAATTTGATTTGAGTGATAACGCCTTGTACAGTAGTCGATTTCGAAGCCAATTGAATGAAGAGTTTCAATTTCAGTAGGTTTCCAAAACTGGGAGGCAAAATTGTTGTGTATCCTATCTAAATAGGGCGGCGGGGCGTAATAGTTATCCTTAATGTACATAATTAGATAACTGTTGTTATTTTGTAGATTAAATTTGTAGGACTGCCACACTGCCGAATTAGGGTAACCTGTAAGGATAGTTGTGTATGTTGTTATAATAAATAAATAAATATATCCACTATTCGCAACTAGCCCAGTCGTACGTCCCGTATGTAAGCGACTGCGCCAATAAACATTCCCACCCACAGATATGTCATAACCGATGGCTTAAGATGATTAAACCAATTTAGAGTGAGCCCCTCGTAGCGACGTAAATGATTTAGGTGGAAGTAGATAACCACTTCACAACAATAAGCACATTAAAGCGGAGCCGAATTAGTGCCAGATATTACCCGCCGCAGCGAGGGATCTTTTCAGTTTCATTCCCCACCAGACCTTGTGCGGCCGCTGCCGAATTTGGGATTAACAGAATCGGCTAGGACTATTCTCAAATTACTCTTGAATGATGCTTTTCATGTACTTTATAAGCTTTTCTGGCGGCCATTGATGGTTTAAATGAAAACTTATAAGTTGGTTACCCATTTATACTAGAACTAGATAGTTCGAATTCAGGATCCAATAATAAGAACAGCAAAACCTTATTACTTACGACGACCGGTTTGGCTTAGCTGAAGTAAAGTTGTCTGCGAAGCCGAAAATCTTGTGTTCAAATCCCGGTAAGGGTAAATATTTGTGTGATGAACATAAATATTTGTTCCTGAGTCTTGGATGTTTTCTATGCACACAAGTAAATATATCGTTGTCTATTACCCACATAACACAAGCTTTATTGAGCTAACCATAGGCTTAGATCGATTTGTGTAAAATAGTCCTGAAATATTTATATTTTTGTTCTTATTGAGTTTACCCGTTAATAAGGGCCCGGGCGAGTACACGTTTTAGGGTTGTAAACTGAAAACGAACGTGACATTAGGCGTAAAATGTCATTTGCTTAAATCGTTCTCGACGGCGTGTTTGCGTGACACGCTCAGATCGACACGCCGGAGTCGCGTCGCGTTAGCGCCGAGTGCTGATTTCTGCTTAATTCAATATTAATTTCGTAAAATAACACGGGTTAGTCACGACGCTTTGGGCTACTATATGAATAGCAAAGGTAATCGCGTGAACACGAAACTTGTAAAGTGTTCAAAACACACGAAACATAGATGCATAAAGTGAGATATGGGATAAAATCCCTTGAATGTTATTTCATACTAGAAAGCGCCCGCAACTTCGTTCGCGAAGGAGGAAAAGTCATAACCCCGCTTTTTCTTCAGCGTAGTCGGGTAAAAAGTATCCAATAACCATCTGGAGACACAAATAGTTGAAATGCGATTATGCGTGACGAAGCCGCAACGACATATCTACATACAAAAATAAAAAAATCGCTTCAGTGACCTCCAAATAGTCCCTTACAATCGTTTTTTTTAATATCTTCAATGTACAGACATTTCAACTTTACGACTTTATAATAGTATAAATAAATACTTTTCGTTTTTAAAAGAGCACAGTATCAGTCTAATAAAATTCTGTATGTACTTTGTGCTTGAAAATACTAGTGTTCCTGCCTCACATTTGAATGCAGCAACCCAACAAGGTTGCTGTTAACGCTAGACAACGTTTAAAGTTCCTCCCCTCCCCGCACGTCTACACCGTAACAATGAAACTTTTTTTGTCAGAGGCAAACTCGACTGACAGCCAAGCGGTTTCGCGATATCTCCCTTAACAATTCCTCAAGCATTGTCTTCAATGGTTCAATTACGCTCATTGTAGTAGGATTGAATTATGGAATGTCATGCCCTCGCCAGACAGAAATGAAGGCATTTGGTATTGGGTACCCAAGGCTAAAGGAATTCCTCACCGCTACCATTGGCATCTATCATCCGGTTTATGGAGATGGTAGAACAAACCATTGAAGAGCGAGGGGTAATTACACAAAAGATCCCACTGGGTGAAGTGTATCTGTAAGGACTCCTAATAGTAAGATAAGTAGGACTGTAAGCTCTTGAAAAACAGCTGAGCAGCCAGTGGCTAGAGGAGATAAGGCTCAAATTGTTTGGAATTCCGTTAATGAAACACTTCCATTCATATTAACCATTATTCGGGTGTGAAAATACCGTTTTGCATAAATTAGTAGAGATCGTACCGAGCGCGGTCGCCGAGAATGATTAATGAGTCTCTAATGCGAAATAATTTGTTTTTTTGCCTGTGCGTTTGCCCGGCTATCGTGATTCGGCGTTTTTTGGAAAATTAGGGCCGTTTAATAAGTTCGTTTAGTAAGTAAGGGTTGCTAGTAAACTTTGAGTCCAGGCCGCCTGCTTATGTTTTCACGCTCCCAGCCTATCGCCATAAGCCGCGGATCCGCGCCAGATGCCGCGGTTTGTCTCCGACCGAGATAATCCGCATTACGCATTACGCTCCTGTTTCTTCTGAAGCTTGATACTTTAAAGAACGTAACGCGAAACAGCCACGCCGTCTCGATCACACAATTCGAAAATAACAGGGATTAAAGAGGAAAGCGCGAACGTTGCGGAAAACTAAGAATCTCCGTGGCTCAACGGATGGGGGAATGGAAACAAAGACACTGGGTGATGCAAATGAACACAAATAATGGCGATCAGGTGAATTTTCTTTGAATTTATATGTAAATCTTGATTTATTGTGTTCAGATTCAATGTCGTTCAGTAGGCTTTGGAAACTTACGGACTAGTATAGTGAAATATCCATATATATAGTCCTCCTCATCGATTTCGATGACGGCGATCCTAAATAAACATTGTGGACTTCGTCAATTGTGAGCTCTGATATGGCAGGCTAGGCCGAACTTACTTTTAAATACTCTCTAGCACGCGAGGCAATATCTATAGGCTGTTATTGAACCAATGAGTTATATCCTCAACCCCGTAGCCACTTGGGGTCAGTTGCCGGTCAGTTAAAACATAAAAAAGTACAGATATACGACTATAGATATACACGTTGCCGGCTAACTTCCCGCCTTCTATTAAATATTGTTATAGCTACATAGTTCTGATATCGTCTGATGGATTCACGTCCTTGTTAAGAAGTATATGAACTGCAATCCTTGAAATCAAACCTGTAAACAAATGCCGGATATGTTCAAACCTAGACCAAAGTACATCCAGAGCCAGGTCAAACCATTTCAGATTAACCTGGATCTTTTCTCCATTTGAAAGCAGGGCGCGTATCCATGCGCATGAAAAGGCTGAGGAAACACTGATCTGCAGCATGACTCCTTGAAAGTGTGTAGATAAATGGACATGATAGTATACGACAGACTGGTAAATTCGTAAAAATGTATGGCACTGATGGAGCATTTAGGACAATAACGTTATCATTCGCTTAACGACTATGGCAGCTACCTTTTCAAAATATATGAAGCCCAAACTCAGCTAATAAACAATATACCCAGTAACAAATATAATCCTAGAAAACACTGCCAATAATTAATAACATACCCTGTGATCATACCAAAACACGGCTTCCTGGCATTGTTAGAAGTATCAAAAGAAGTGGAATGCCCTGAAAATCTTTTTCAGTTTTAGCGTAATTTGTTAAGATGAATATTGCTCTGATGAGTCCATGCAGAATGAAGAAAGAAAGAGAAAGGATTCTGAAAGACCTTTACTACTGATATCTAACGTCATTAGGAGTACAACATGATAGGTATAGGTATATGAATCCAAGTCAAATTCAGCAAAAAAAACTAGTTTGTCGATTCGTGTACATAAAAAGTGAACAACTTTCGCTCCTCTCCAAAATTATGCCTTTTAATAAAATTAAAAGGTAATGATTACTTTCCAAAAAATGACTTAAGTCAGTGGAAGATGTCACTTTGATGTTCGTCAATAACAAGGCGAAACTTGGCAACATACGTGGCAACGTCGCGATCAAAGGAACTTAATGCATTTTTCATACAACATTTTTAGCTCCTAATGACCTAAGCAATACGTAAGCTAACAATACCTTAGTTAGATCTTTCGGATTCCTCGCCTCGCCTAGTATAATGATGAATGAACCATACAAGTAAATTGGTGTTACTGTGTCAGCTTTGTTTCCCGCCAGAAAAACGACGCCATCATTCATATGATTTACGTTACGCGATGTACTACGCAAGCACATGAATACTGGTAATTAATAGCACATGTGGCAGGTGTGGCCACGGCCTTACGCCGCCGCCGCGCCACCGTGCACCCTGTACTAAAGCAAAAAGGGTGGTTTTTACAGCGCTGGTGTAGCTGAGTATGCGAGGAATATTTCCCTCGGATTTAATATCGAGAGCCGGAGCTCGCAGCGGCAGAAATTTAGTGTCTGAAGTTTAGGTTTATGTCTGTTGTCTGTTTTATGTAGCTTGCGGAACAAATGCTTAACTGGAAAAAAGGGACTGTTAAGGGCACACTACAGGTACTCTGTTACTCTCCCGTTGGGAAAAGAAAGAGAGGTCAGCCGAAGTCTACTTGGAGGATAACCGAGCACAGGAAACCGTCTCTATCGGAGTAAACTTGCAGGAAATTGTTGCCATTGCCACGGACGATCCGAAGCAATGGAAAACTGTAGTTGAGGCCCTATGCTCCTCGAGGAGTTAAAAGATCCAAGAAGATGAAGAGTACACTAAATCTAGCATTTTGGATCCAATCGCATGTAGTCAGACCTCAAGTACAGATTTATATAATAGTACGATAAACTCAGTACTGAATGTTTTTTCCCACTACACCATTTTCATGCTTCTCTGTTTGGCCCTATGGTTGACTGGTAGAGAATGCCTTTTGGCATTAAGTTCGTCATTTTTACTTACTTTTCTTTTGTGCAATAAAGTTTAAATAAATAAATAAACGATATAGGTGATTGTCCCAAAGCTGACGCCTCAATGACAATAATTGACACCCTGTTTGTCACGTCTAACGCTACGAATTAAAGTTGAAGGTGCCAAAGAATGGGACAGTTTCAAGCATCTTAAAAACGAGAACAATATACTAAAAGTTCACTGATAAAAATAATGTCTCATTCAACCACACAACAAAGAACAATTTATCTGATAATTTAATCTACAGAATCCAACCGTAGTCAGTTTAAATTGTGACATTGAAAAGCTCGCACGCGATCAGCCGTAGGCCAGTGGCACTCGATTGGTTTTACTAATTGCTGTAATTGGGATTAACTACAGAACAGCTACAGCAAATTTGACAGAATACCGCCTTTGCCGAACAGACACCATTAATGAATTGGTGAATACCGTATAAAGATGTGAGTTAATTTAATACTCGCCTCAAACGATAAGCAGATATTGTACAATGTAAAGCAAAATAATGCATTTTGACAAATTTAAACTACAGCCGTACGCATTCTTTTTTATAATAAGAAGTAAAAAACTTTTATTACCGACCGTGGCCATTAGAAGCGATAAAAAAGCAAACACCGTAATTGTCCCCTTAATGGCGCAGTCAATAGGATCGCCAGTTGAAACAAGAAATATCAACGCCGGCTACCCTCTCCAACAACAACGCGAGTGAAAGAGTCAGGACGATATTAGCTCCTATTTTTGTAGTATAGGTCAGTCTGACGCGCCGCTGGTGCGGCGGTCACCGCCAGGGATTACGGTTGACACGCGCGTCGAAGCGTGTGTAGCGTTAATGGCGGTTTTTAGTAATCAGTGACTTCCCGGCACAACTAATATCATCAACTGCTGATTTGCGAAATTGAAAATACAGACAGATGCCGTATTGTAAAAATATTGAATACGTATATATGTAACTATATTTTTGGACGCAATCCCCTAAATTCATATGCATGATTTCTATACAAAATCGTCAATAAGTATAACTTTTTGCGCCCAGGGTAGAACTTATTGTTGAATAAAGTTGAGCAAGGCATACATTTGTGAATTGACACGCCGCAAAGAGAGACACTCCAAGCAGATTTCCCAGTTGGGGCTATTTGGAACATTCCGATACAACCTCGAAAATGGTCGCGTTCACCCGAACATGACGGGCAATGACTCGACCCAACCATCCGCTCTCAAGAGGCCGCGTGTCGCAAACTATATGCACTATAGTTAAACTTACTTTGAAATTATTGTAGAACAATAAGAATGTATATTACTAGTGGCTCTGTAAGCTGTAAACCTGGCGAGTCTTTCAATTCCTATCTCTGCCATTTTGAAACAAATCCAGAAATAATATCGAAAAAAAATCCATATGTTCATTGAACCGGTTGACAAAACTTCACAAAAATCGGTTGAGAAATACGATCTGTAGAAGAACACAGCCGGACAGACATCCGACGGACACACAGACATACGAAATCATTTCTGCCCAAGCTTAAACTCAAGCTGAGACTACGCTCGCTCAGTCAATTATGAAATAGCAAGACTAATATAACAGGCATAAAGCACATATCAAGTATTGTTTATGAATGTTTGCCTGTGTCTGATATATTTGCAAGTGACTATGCTGCATACATTAGTCTAAATGCTTTTCACATTAGTTCAAATGTTGTCCAAGTGCTAAAACCTTAATTAAAGTAAAAAAAGGCCGGCCAAGTGCGAGTTAGACTCGCGCACCGAGTATTCCGTACAAAATATATGCTACAAACGGCAGTATCTATGAAAATCCAGTGTTAGCAGAGCGTTCGCGATGTTCGATCATTTTATATTGCTTACTGACATAGACAGACAGACATAAAATTATGCTGTTTTTAGTATTTGTTGTTATAGCGGCAACAGAAATACGTCATCTGTGAACATTTCACCTGTCAATTGCGGTTCATGAGATACAGACGGACAGACAGACAGACAGCGGAGTTTTAGTAAATTAGTCCCGTTTTACCCTTTGGGTACGGAACCCTAAAAATTAATAGAAGACCAAAACAAAAACGGACAATGAGAAGGGACGGCCTCGTTATTATATACGATTTTAAACACCGTTATATACTTAAAGTTCCTCATCCCGTCTAATGGTTTCTCTGTATTTAGCTAAAGTAAAACTAAGCAGTTGTGTAGCTATAGATTTATCGTAGCAGAGCTGGTAATTCAGCTATGCGCCGACAAAACGCGGGCTCTCGCGGGAAATCCGCCAACATCCCGTTGATTGGCAATCCGGCGAACAAAGCTGCCTGATATGACAGTCAAGCCGTCTGTCTCGGGCCTCTGAGTGCCTGTAAGCAGAGCTTTGCTTCGGGACTTAAGTCCAGGCCGAAACAGCACACACCTACTCACGTGTGGACGAGAGGCAAATTCATCGTTGTATAACAACCGGGTTTATCCGTTTAATTGGTACGAGTTGGTGACCGGAACTTCGTTCGCGGAGGAGAAAAAGTCATAAACCCTCGTTTCTTCAGCGTAGTTGGCTAAAAAGTGTTCTATAACCATCTGGAGATACCCCGCTACCCGTGCACCAAAAATTTTTGAAATCGGTCTAGCCGATTTGGTGTGATGAAGCAGCAACGACACAAACAAACTTACAAAAAATCAAAAAAAAATATTTTCATTTCCAGGGCCGTTAGAACGTGTCAGGTAATTTTGCCTGCTTTGTTATGGCAGATATTGATACTTGTGGGTGTTCACACATGCGAAGACGAGGCGGGCAGTTAGTTTAGCATAAAACTAGTTGACATATTATTTCATTCGTAATAAGTTCGAGATATTTTTCAAAAGGAATAGCAACATCCATACTATTATCAAGTTGTAAAAATGAAATGTCTGTACATTGAAGATATTTAAAAAAAATGGTTGCAACAGACTATTTGGAGGTCACTGAAATGAATTTTTTTTTTGGGTATATACGCGTCGTAGTGGCTTCATCACACCAAATCTTCTCAACTGATTTCAACAATTGTTGGCACACGCGTGGCGTCAGATGGTTATAGGATATTTTTATCCGACTACGCTGTTGTAAAAAGAAGAGTTATGACTTTTTCTCCTCCGCGAACGAAGTTGCGGGCACCTTCTAGTAAATATATAGATAGATATAGTAAGCGTCTTCATTTAGTGTATTATAAACACAATCGCCTTAGGGCATGTATTTTCCTTTATGAATCTCTCAACTCCTTGAATTCGAAGGTCCTCGAACAAGTTTGAATATTCAACAGTAACTAACTTGGAAAGAGGTTATTGTTCCACCTGAAGGTTTAATTGTTTTTCCGAAGGCGCTAACACCCGCTTAATTAAAGCCAGTAAATTATCAGAACGAGCGAGCCCGTAAACGCAGGCAAATTAGCGAGGCCCAGATAACCCTCAAAAACTTCAATACACTCCCATGACAGTTACACTTGTAGTCCAAATTTGATCTTTAGTAACCTCAAGTAAAGTTTAGATTTTAAGTGCAACGTAACGCAATATACGAGCATGTAAAGTTATCCGAAGCTATACCCTGTGTCACGAAGGCGTAAGATTTGAGACTGTATTGCGACAGTCACAAGGCGTTGACGAGTTGGACAAATGGCTGAGTCCTCTCAAGCTGTCAGCGAATCTTTCCTTGATTGGGAGTGTCGTGCTTAACAGCGACACAGCAGGGCGCGGGGCACGAACACGACTATAGCTTTAGATGTAATTGCACGCCCTTATCTTAATAATTTTGAATCCTTAAGGTGCGGCCACATTTGTATCATTTGCCCGTATCAGATCTCCGTCGCGTGGCATGATCGCGTGTCACGATCACGCGTTTGTGTTGTGTTTCACGATCACGCGCGTGATCGCGACGGTGTGACGTCCATACTAGCGATCATGACACGCGGTCATGCTACGCCGCGATCCATCTCGAGTCGGTTTTTGCCCGATCATCAAAGGCGATACGTTTGTTTGTACGTGCACCGATCGGATGATCATCTTTTGTATCGTCCATTGCAGCTACGCGTGAAAGAGATGGCCGAGAGGTGTGGCTTGAGTCGCTGGTACAGGTGAGTTGCGGCGAATTTCCAAAGTACTGCCATTTAGTTGCTACGCGCGCGGTGCCGCCGACGCATGGGCGCTGCTGTCCACGCTGGAGCTCGGCGCTCGCGGCTTACCAGCTGTCGTGATAATGATCTTCAAGTATCTGCACGGGAGTCAATCAATTTGATGTGCGATCGCAGAGGGCAACATTTTTACACGGAACACAACGCAACTGTACAGAAGAACGATCACGTGAAGAATGATGATCGGCGAAATGCCAAAATGATCGGAGTGGTGAAACGAAACGGCTAGCGTCCAAACTTCAGCATGCAAAATGATCGGAACGGCTTAGTGTAGACGCGTTTCTTCAAGCAAATAATACGGAGCAGCGGGAAAATGATACAAGTGTGAACACACCTTTACACAACTTCAAACTACCGCAATCTACTGGGAGTGGGAGCTACGGCAAGATGTACTTGTTTAAGCATGCAAAGTAGAAAGAAAACTTGGGTGAATTTGCAGCCTGTAAGGCCAGCAGATATTATGAAAGATGTTTTATAGGATTAGTCCTTCCTGAGACTGGCGCTATAATTCAAAACACGGCAAATTGAATGGACAAAGCACCGGCTGAAAACGCGAAAGTTTCGGTATTGTTTGGAGCCGACGCATACAATTTGGACAATTCGCTTGTAATCAATTTTCGTAATTCATCACTAGCATTGATCATTAGCATTTCAATGCCAAGACTAATAATTACTCTTGATAAAAGCTCAATTTACCATTTTATAAGTAACTATTGTCTTCAGTGTAACCGAGTAAAAAGTATCTGTATACCCAGTTTCTCAGGCAAGTATACAGAGTGGACAACATTCCGAGATTTGTTCGTTTCTATGATACACAACAACAAGGCTTTAGATAACGTTCAGAAGTTGCATTATCTCAAGGGATACTTGACTGGGGAAGCTGAGCAGCTTGTTAGGCATACACCGGTATCTGATGCGAATTATGCTAGCTGCTGGAAACAATTAGAAGATAGGTATAGTAATAAAAAATATTTATCTCATTGCATTCTGAAACGTTTGTTGGGTCAGCGAAGTGCTAATTCAGAATCGGCAAGTTATTTAAGAGAAATAGCCACCTGTAAATGCCTAGCTATCCGTGTACCAAAAATAGTTGCATTCAGTTAAGCCGTTATGACGTGATGAAGCCATAACGATACATACGAACGTACAAAAAATAAATATTTTTCGATTCAGTACCCTGCAAATAATCCGTACCACTTATTTCTTTTAAATATCTTCAATGTACTGTCATTTCATTTTTACAACTTTATAATAGTATTGAAATCAACAATTACAGTAACATACTGTATTGGTCGTTTGCAATGACGATAAGATTATAGTGACACTAGTGACATGACATATGACACCAACACACACATGTACAGGCTGTTTCGAAGTATTAAATCTTAAATTTCAAAAGTACTTCAAAGCGCAAGTCATTTATCCGTTAATACTATGCCGTTTGGTATGAAATTTTGTACATCGGTTAGAAATACCCTAATCAACACATACTTTTCATGTTTGTCCAGAGGCCAAGAGACATGTTGTATATATTTTGCAAATGGTGTTAGTTTGTATATCTTCTTTATATCTTCACTAATTTGCTCGACGGTTCACTGGAAGAGATAATAATAATAATACGTATAAGTTCGCCTTTGAACTTGTATCATTTAATTTGATTGCACTTGTAACTGGTTATTAAGTACAATTAAAGTGTTTACATACATACATATTATAACCGAAACCGATGAAATCGGTTATTTCGGCCGAATTACATAATCGTTTAGAGAAAAATGTATAATCTAAATCTAAAATATTTTTTTTGCAAGAACTAGGTCTCTATCTCTATGTACCATAATGTTATTTGTCTATTGTTTAAATACTACTCGTATCTTTTATCATTGTTAACTCAAGTTTTTAATATATATTTTTCTTGATTATGAGTACATAAATAATTATATTAAATAGGTACTTTAAATATGTTCAAATACAAATGTAAGTACGTTATATGTTGAATGTTAGTTAATTTAATTTTTTTTTACGAAATTATTAACAAAGTTATTGAGAAAGGTTCACATTTCATTTGTAAGGCAATTACAGCATATTTCGCCGTATTTAGTCTCCTATATATATGATAGTTTAGAAGTTTTGTGATCGGTTATAACCAATTACCCGGTTATTGTTCATCGTAACCAATTTAATAATCGCTTATGAAATTTCGTCGGTTATTCCATTGCCTACTGGTGTCTCACCGGGTGACCTAAGAACGCTTTGAAGCTCGCGGGCCCGAGTACGGCCGAGTAACGACCCTGCCGAAGCCGCCATAACTTCGCGGCGGCCCTGCCCGAGCTCTCAGCCTCATTAGCCACGAACCGTATTATTTTTTACGTCCCGAGATGGCTCCATCACGAGTGGTTTTCAATTTGCCATTAAAATTCATAGGTTTAATATCGGGGAGCCTCCGTCTTGTCGTGCGGGCTACCCGCGTGCATTGTACGCGGTATGTCACACATCGTAAAGTCCAATCTCAAATAACGTTTTATAATAACATTCACTTGCGAATACTTTGAAGATTTGAGAGGAATTGCATTATGATTGTAATGAGATTCTTAATGCTATTTTATGGTAGCTAGGCACTAATAGAGGGGGACATTACGTATACAACGTACTCGTAAGGAACCCGCATAGTTACCAGCGTATGCCTAAGGTCATGTGATCCATGATTTTGTTAGTTAACAAGATTTAACTTATAGCTATGTTAGTATGCAGCGATTGTAGCGTTAATAAAAATATGCTTGATTAAAAATATAATTAATTAATTACTATACAAACAGAAAGGACATAACAATAACATGCATATATATTAAGAAAGCTAAAAATAAAAATATACGTATAAATAAAGAAATAATAAATAAATAAAATAAAAAAACTCGCTTCTAACAGGTACAATCGCTACCCGCCAGCACTATAAAGAAGAGACGTTACAAAGAATGGGGAAGTTACATTTACATATTAACAAAATCAAAACAATACATATTATTAGGAAAAACAAAACGCACAATTTGGGACCGGCAATACTGTAAAAACTGTCATTCAGTGACATGTACCCGGTGACATCGACGATGACAGTTAGTCCTATCAATACAAAGTAAACAAACTACAGCAGACAGAAATTACAAATCAAACGTCATCATCACAGTAGCATACAGTATTCAACAATAAAGGGTAGATTAAAAATAACAGTGTTATACGGACATGACCGAAAGGACAGATACAGAGCTATAACGCTACCAAGAAAAAAGATCACGGTTCACATTTAGTATGTAGCACTTTACATTCGGGATTTAGGGCCTGCTACCCGCTTAGGTCTCCTACACGACGGGTCTGCCTGACTTTGAGGAAAAGATGTCTGCTCCGAGGTAGCCGAAGGAGCAGGGGTGGGCGTAGAAGAGCCATCAGGCAGACTCGACACAACAGGCGCTGCGGGCGGATCCGGGAGGGCTCTCACTTCAGCGACGCTGATGACACGGTGGCGTACACCATCGCTGCCCAGAATGTAAACTACGCCGTTCCAGGACCAACAATTCCGAACGCCGAAACGGTCTCGGGCCTCCATAAAAGCATCGTGCCGCGGTTTAGTTAAAAGCTCTCCAAGTGTTATAACAGAGCCCTTCAACGCTACCTTATTGAACCATACGTCGTCCCTAGTGGAGATCCGCGGTTTCTTGTTATGCTGATCACTGCGCTTACCCATACGATGGCAGCGCCTTATATCTGCAGCGGTGAGACCACTCCGGGCAGCTTGCAGTATAACATGTTTTACTCCAAATGACCTCAGCAATGTGTGGTTTTAAGATTTTAATCTTGTAAATTCCTCACGAGGCACCTTGTACGAGTATCATGCATCGTTTGCTTGTAATTTGTTCCGAACTAAATATTTAACACATTCACAACCCCTTTTGCGTAGCGCTACGCGCGTAGCCGATGACACGGGGAAATGTGTAACTATAGCTTGACAAATTCCCTCCGCAATCTTTCCCCCCGTCACCCGCAGACCATGGGATTCACAAAAGAACTTGCCAAGCTATAGCGAAAACTTACGACGAGCAGAGCGCCCACTAAGCGGCTTTGCTTGTACTCATAACGTATAGGTTTGAATTGTTTGAGAATCTTATACCAACATTGAACCGAGTTTTTAATTGAGATATTAAATATCAGCGCTGGGAGCGTTATTAACTCTGGTAATGAGTTCGCGATCAATCACCGCCCGCGCCCGCAATAACAAACTGATATATATACTAACACGATTCACAATCCATACCTAGTATTCTTGACTCCCTTGACCCGATCATGCCTGTCTGAGAGCGAATGCCTGCACTCTCAGTTTAAAATGGTTCATGGTTTTATATTGGCTATTCGCGATAATGGATGCGTAGGACGTAGCTAAGGGTAGGTAGGTAGGTAGAGTTACTAATAGGCATGATGACGGGATTTGAAAATCTAAATTCTGAATCGTCCGTTTTTTTAGATAATAAAAAAATATTGGACACATATTTTTTTTCTTTAATACTACAATTACACAGATAAATCACATTAAAGTTCAGGAGTGGGGGCTTGTGACGTCACTCCTTGGTACAATTTGTACCTAAGAGTCACAAATTTATGTGGACATAGGATATTTTGGTATACATCGTCACAATTGTGGATAGAAACCTCTAGAAATCGTATTGTGGATATACAGCTGTTGATCGAAGTCTTCGTTTCAGTCTTGTACTCGCGTGTGTTTTCCACCTTACGTGCGCATGGTTTCAATACGTAAATATCGTTACCTACTCCCTGCCTTATACACAGTCACTGTGTCATGATATTGTCTTTATCTAGTAGTCCCATGTCCCAAGTTGCGACTCTAGGTGGATCGCGGACGGATATTAGATAGCAGTCCGGCTTTGGATTTTGTTAAGTAGCTGCAGTCAACTTCTGGAACTATTGCTTTATAAGAATCACAGCGGCGTCACTGAATCGGTCGGATGTTGCCCGCACCGCATTGCGGAGAGCGAGTGCTCAGCCCGAGCCGTAAGCCGGATTGGGTAACGGGAATCGCTATCAAAATACAATACACCGCATTCGAGGACTGACTTATATCGATCTGCATCGCACGTAAAATCTATACATCCATCAGACAAACGTAAGCGATAAGTCTTCTTGTAGTTCCCAGTGCATTAAGAATAGTGAAAAGGTAGTTAATCACACTAAGTTACTTTGAAACTGAAGACATTACGAGTATTAAAGCAACTAAGATAAAATAAACCCCGACCCGTAAATATATATAAACACACACAGATACATTCAAATAAAGACGCAGACACGCGCATAAACATACATGTATAAAATTGTATACATAACTCGTATTTAATGGATACACACACAACCCGTAGTTTTTAAGCTGATATTCATATAGCTGTTGTATCAATTAATTAAGTCAACCGCACTCACTTAGCCTAGTTTGGTGTGACGGATAACTATGTAAAAAAAATGTTTTTTTTTTAATAATTTGTATTTGTAGTATTTAAGCTGTAGGTATGACAGAAAGTAGACAAAGTCATGGCACCTGTTTAGGCTAGTAATTTCGCAGCTACACCAGTATAGTACAAACTTTCTCAACCATAGCGCGTTTCGAGCATCTTACAGTCGGACACCAACACATTGGTAAAAACCAAAAGTAATCGTAAAGTCTGGCGCATCCATCGAGTCCCCGCAACTCTAACTAGAGGTCGTCCGACCACCGAGATGGGTTGCGGGTGGCCTTCCCTCGCTGCACTCGAGAACCTGATCCAACGGTCTTTGATTCTTCGAATTACGTGCCCTATATTATTGAGTTCTATTATTTAGTTTTTTTTTCAACCTACTTATATAAGTCAAAAACATTACGCCGACCACAACGCACGAAAGACGTTCTATAATATTAAAAAATTATATGGTATAGTGAGAACAAATATTGCGAAAATAAATTAATATTCAGTTAGGAATTGATACCTAATTGTGCCGCTCGCGAACAAAAGCCATCAGGCATGAGTTATGTTGCCGGTGCGCCCGGCGGGGAGGCCTGCAGCCTTCGCCCGCCGAGGCCTATATGTGTTGGGAGACCAACACACTTGCGTCACTTTACATTTGAGCACTTCGGCCTCACGCGTAACTCTTTGAAATGTGAGCTCTTAAAAGGCTATTTGTCAATTACTGGAATTTGTACAAAATAAGAAAAGTCAGCGGTGGCTAGGCGTGCCTACTAATGCCAAGCCAAGTTGTTTAAAGCACCGTTGTTTTTCTACGGTGTTGTGATGTAAGAGAGGTTATTATAAGAAATTTTGGGCCCGTAAAAGTCTTTAAAAAATTGGTTGTCTGTAAAATCAGTTTACGGACGATAATTCTACGTGATAACGTCATAAAAGAACATTGATGAAAACTGCGTACTTTAATGAATTCACAAGCCGAACGCTTAGGCCCATCGTGCCTTCTATCGCTTGTTCCGCGCTCTCGCTTGCATGTTCGGCTCAGGCCGAACGTGACAGCGGAACGTGACAATGAGTCATGCTTTTTCGGGTAAATTTCAGAACGTTTCAACCGCATTAATGAGTGTCACCGCATTAGGATATTGTGTAGAGGTACAGTACCTCTACACGGGAGATATAGTATCTCATTCGAATCTGTAATATGAGGCACCATTCATGCGGTGACACTAATGCGGTTGAAACGCTCTGAAATTGACCCTTTCGTGCGTGCAGCCAGCATTTATCGATTTATAAGACGTTATTACGTCAAAAGATTACAAGAATACAACAATATTTGCTCCAATGTGCCAGCTTTCCGAAATGTTAATATCTCCCTTAGCCTGCCGGTGTCTGCGCGTCATAAATCGCCTAAACGGCTCGCCTAATGCCTTCCCGATATGCCGATCCCGCCGCGCGCCCGGCCCAGGGCCGGTGTCTCGAGATGATTTAGAGTCTCGTTCGTGCTTCATGAGTCGCATAGCATCTTATGCGGGTACTGTATTAGCATGATATGACAGCGGTTGTAAATCCGCTTAGCTCATCGAGTGTTGCAGTAACACGTATGACGATTGGCAGTGATGTCGATACGTCACGAATTAAGGACTACCCGTGACCGCGTAATTTAAACTCTTGGAACCACAGATATGTACGAGTAGAGGTAGAAGTAATATATTCGAAGATCTACAAAGAACATGCATTGTCTTTCAACTCCTTCAGCGAGAACGTCGAAGAATTACATACGAAAGGTAATTAAATAAATCATATTTATACGCGATTAAGCCCCATTTTGTTGTGTTGTGATGATGAGTGAAGAACGTGTAAGTTTAAATCAATGTCCTTCATAGAGCTCAGATATCATAGGTTTTTCGCTCGTCGTCCGCTCGCGCTTGGCGGTAATTAAACTGCCTCTTAAATCAAGATGGCTCGGCTGCGCCCGCGCGCGATAAGCTGCAAACAGGTCCTTATCGGGACACTTCCACAATACACTTCCATATCTCTTGTATTTTACAGTTTGCCTAATTTACGATTCACGGACTTAATTTGAAGATCTTTCGTAAACTTCTCTTTCGTACTTAACATTATTCCCCGCTATGTACTATTAATAAGTGTGTAGTACTAGTGACTCTGTTAGCTGTCCATCTCGCGAGTATTTCAAGACTCATATCTTCTCCATTTTGAAATTTTCCAAAAACTGATTCGACATAAAATTCCATATAATTATTGAACCTGCTCAGAAAATTTCACGAGAATGGGTTGAGAACTACGACCGTATAGAACAGCCGGACATTGGCCGGACATCCGCCAGACAGACATACGAAAGCATTTTTGTCCAAGCTGAAACGATACTTCGCTCGCTCGGTCTATTAGTGCTAAAACAAAAATAATCCGTCAATTTATGGCTGGTTATATAATAGGACACACAATAGTTTCTACGCACCAGTGGCGTGGCGTCCATGTAAGCCAATTCCCACTGGGTTTCCCAAGAAAAAACTAATAACCACAATTTTCTTTAAATATGAGTAAATGAACACGCTTCGGCTTCCCTTGTAATTTCACTGACGCTTCTGCCCACCCACCCATCAAAAAGGTATAGGTATACCACACAATGTTACCTTTTGAAGTCATTAAACTTTTGTTTGGCCACGCCGCCCAGTCTTTATCTCCTCTAATTACTTGACTACGTTCGTCACTAATTACGGCCCACAATACACAATATGTCGAAGTATTGAGAGGTCTTTTCATATGCGCGCCCGCGTGGCGTCGGCGGGAACAAACCCGGGAGTGGTTCCTTATTGAATTCGCGATACAGGCAATTATTCCGGCTCGGGCCCGGCGGGCGGTGCCGCAGGGCGTACTATATCAGCTAATGCACTTGTAATTGGAGAGCTTCCCCTCATGCCAAAGGAAGGGTTGTTTGCGTCTGCCTGAATGTTTTAGCGCAGACTTGAGCAGGATCAAAAGATTTTTTGTCTGAGGGTTTCAAAAACGTAATATCTGCAGCTACCGCCCCTTGTTGTTTTTAGATTTTTTCATTCGTTTTATTCACTGGCACTTGTAATTAACTTGTTCGAACACAAAAAGGAAGTACCTATAAAATAAACTCACATCTAAAACAAAAACGGGCGAAAACGAATACAAGAGGCTATTTAACAACTATTTGCTGTGGTATGTTATCGACCTCTCTATTATAAAAATACTGGTCAAAAAGCTACTTCAATCTCATACGACCTCACGAGATACAGCAATGTTAAAATAACATTTTTGGACTTTTCCAAAATACGCGTGCCTATTAGTGGCGTAATACGGTGATTGAGTCCCTTGTATGGGAAAATTCAGAACTTCTGCAGCTATGTTAAAACCTGCGTTTATTGATGTTACCATACATTTTATGGGTTATTCAATGGTATTATTAGTTATTAATTTTTTCATACTTTAAAAATGAACTCTCCCATCCAACTATAGATGCTCATAAAAAAGCTACACGTAAGATATTGTATATCATGATCTTGTATATTTTTTACAAATTTTGAGATCAATCAGCATTCCTATTTTCTACTAGTAACAGGAAAAAGAGAAATCTTGGAGTTACAGAAACAGTTTTCCTGTAAAGTCACTCGGCGGCTGACAGCCTCCATTACTCCCGTCCACCGCGGAATTATATTATGATTGATCGAGTACCCAGTAACTCAGATCTTTCATCGACAAATAAATACG
The DNA here is from genome assembly GCA_905404275.2 of Hedya salicella. Taxonomy (NCBI): domain Eukaryota; kingdom Metazoa; phylum Arthropoda; class Insecta; order Lepidoptera; family Tortricidae; genus Hedya; species Hedya salicella. The sequence continues at coordinate 319,497 of FR990098.1, read as the reverse complement.
TGTCGAGGTGCGAGGTGAGCGATACGCCGTCAGAGTGATGCGGCGGCCTGCCCCGTGCTCGCTTCCCCATGAACTTATTTATTCTCCAACAGTTAACTTTGAAACCAGAAGAGGGAAGATGACAGGGTACTTGATACGACATGACGGGTTCTTTAAAAACATCATAGAAGGAAAAGTTTAAGGTAATGAGGAAGAGAAAGACCCAGGCGCACCTACTTTGCACAAGTAAAGGAAAAAGTAAACGTCTGGTCGTACCAAGAAGTCAAGTCTCTGGCTGAAGAGAGAGAGAAGTGGCAGTTACTCCACAAGAGCGTAGCTTTTTAGTGAAATGATGAGTTAACTTTATTTATATAAAACAATAAATAAGTAGAGTAGAATGGACCCCGTTGTTACATATCCTTTAAAATTAGAGGATATTATAATTATAACAGTTGTTGCGGTAGTTGTTGCGGAAAATCATTATTGTCCACGTAATGAAATAATGAAATAATGATCTTTATTCTGTAAGTAGGCCGCAAGGGCACTTTTACAAGTCTAACTCTACGGCGTTTCCCAAGAGGAGACCACTGAGGAGAAGAAAGCCGAAACAAACTCAACAGTCAGTCATGTTTTCGAAATAACTCTTATATCTATTACAATATTCGTGCTTAGCCTATCCTAAATATATGTTTTGAGTATAAACTCAATGCGTAGTTGTTCAAGAAAACATATAAGCACTTATAAAAGTAAAAAATATAGAATATAAAAAGCAAAATAATGTTTTTTTATTTAAAACAAATTACATACGTTTGATATGCCACCCTATAAGTACCGTGTCCCGCTAAAAGTAAATTATTTGGTTTCTGTTTTGGGCCATGCCTTTTTGTCTGTTAAATAGTTCTGTATCCTATAATATGCCTTTGTCATTAGGGACTCTTTTCAGTAATTTTTGAGAGCTGGAAACGGTAGTTTTAAACCATTATCTGGTAGCTTATTATAAAAATGTATACATTGCACGAATGATTCGGTTACTTTAAGAACGCGGAACTTTCTAATAGCGATTTTTATATTTTATTTCTTTTATTAAAATTGTGGATATCTGAATTCTTAGTAAAAGACTCTAGGTTCTTAATAACATAAATAATATTCTCATAAATATATTGGGACGCTACGGTTAATATATTGATGTCTTTAAAAAGTTCTCTTAAGGAGTCACGGGAATTCAGGTTACGTACATATCTCCTTGTACTACTTATATCTATCTATCTATCAGCCACGGACGTCCACTGCTGAACATAGGCCTCCCGTATAGTTCGCCACAGGGTGCGATCCTGTGCAGACTGCATTCACTGACTCCCCGCGACTCTGACGAGGTCGTCCTGTGGTGGTGAATACCTAATCGGGCCGCTGCGCATCACACCACTCCAAGATTACTGCCCCGACGGCCATTCGTTCTCGCATTGCCATGCCAACAATCCAATCCTGCGAGCTCCCCCTGTTTTGGCATAAATTTTTTAGTCATAAAGTCATAATTTTGCATGGCATAATCAATGTAGGCATAATTGACTTTTCGCATGAACTGTTTTGGCATAATCAAGGTTCGCATAGTTTGATAACGCAGATTTTAATTTGTCATAATTTATTTGCGCATATTTTTGTTTGTCCGAATCATGTCTACGCATAAAATTAATAGGTTTATTTTTATCAGACCGAAAATTATGTGGTCATAATTTTGCAACTTATATTTTTGTTAAATATACTTAATGTTAAAAACAAAACCATGTTATTTATATCTTCATATGATTCAATCTCTTGGGAAATAGGTAATGTTAGCATTTTGCCTATACATGGTCATAATACAAACCTAACCTGACCTACAGTTTTCGGTTTTTGACGCATTTTGACACTTCGCTTTTCTGCTAGCAGATCGTTTTTGCGAAGGACGCAATTCTAACCTAACCTAACCTACTTTTCTGCTAGCAGTTTCTCTTTGCGAGGGATGCAGTTCTAACCTAACTTAACCCGCATTTCTCGTAGCAATTTAAGTATGCCAAGATAGATTCGGACAATAGATAATATGCCAAGTACTATTATGCTAAACCAAATTATTCGTAAATATAATCGGCCTAAACAATAGTATGCTAATACAATTTCGGACAAATACATTTTCTGTAAGTTAGAACTTATGCCAAATAAGGTTTCTGTCACATTACCATTCGTCGAAAACTGAATATGCCAAGTCTGTTATACTAAAACAGTTTCGGACAAACAAAAGAATCCGACATAGCGGGAACTCGTATAAGATAAATAATTGTAATACGAGCCAGCGACTACTTTGTTCTACCATAGCAACGCAATTGGCGCAGTTTATAGTGCTATTACGTCTTATAGCAGTCTTATAATACTCCTGAAGAGAGCAATTCAATTTTTAAGACATCTTGCTAGGTGCACTTACAGGATAAAATGTTCCTATAAGTATCCGGTAAACACACCCAATAAGCGCAATTAGTCCTAAAACGATCTGGTGCGTGCTTTTACTGGAGTAATTGATCCTATTGTGGCCAGCCGGATGACTTAACGATGACGTTTGTTTTTACTTCGTATCGCGTGGTGTGTTCGTAAAAAAAATAAGTTAAGCATTGAAAAGTGAAAGTATTAACCATATTAAAAATATTTCCAAAATGCGACTAAGTGAGATTTAGACTATTATATAGAGAAGTATTCCCAGATACTTAGCTGGCAAAATTAATTAGCTAGGTTACAAAATGTCAACTATAGCACCCATACTGTTATTTTTAATAACCGTTATCTGTACTTCGTCTTCATCGTCACTACTACCATAAGTTTTCAAATCATCTTCATCATTAAAATTATGATCTTCCTAGTAATTTTCATATACGGAACCATCACGGATTTTACCCGTATCGCTCTCATTCATAGATGATTCTGACCTGCACTTCGTACTCAATCCCGATTTCATTTCTTTGTACGTTACATTTACCCTTATTCTGTAAGAGCCACTTCTCTTAAATCATTTCCATCGCATTAAATCCATCTTCTGTAGGTTTAAATTCTTAATTATAATCAAAATGGAGGCCATAGATGGGCGACACTCTATTAATACCAAGTGCAAGACGCTTATAAGTAAAAACTTACTTAGAGCAATCATATAAAGTGCTAGTTCGGTGCGAATAATCTTTTAAAAGTAGTGCTCAGGTTATATCAGTCCTATACAATTTTACTCTTTAGAAACTTTTTCTATAACACTTATAGGATTATACATCCTGTAGAAGCAAGAAGTCAGACAGTAAAAGGAGTAAACATTTTACTAAATGCGTTTTATAAAATGTGCTTATAAGCATGCATGAGCTCATAATACACTTATAAAGTTATCCTATAAACGTTAGTGAGACTAAGTAATAGGATCAATATGTCTTGCACCTCATATAGTCACGTACGATGTTGTTATAAGATACTTGGTCAAATTCATAACGTTTATAAGAATCCTATAAGACTATTTAAGATAATGGTCATAGTCAAAACGACTATAAAACTGCTATAAGATTGTTAAGGCGGTCTTACAGGAGTGTTCTGTTCCTTGGGATAGTAAGTCTTGCGGACAACAATTACTATTCCTGCGGTGTTTTCGGGCTGCAATTAACTTGGTACAAGCCTTTTGCCCTCGTTTAATAGAAAATAAGTACTCCCATGTTGGAAGTGGAAACACGCCGGCCCGTCGCTTCCTTTAATTACAGGCCAAATAATTTTCTATGATATACTCCTTACATTTTGCATACAACCCGGCAATTACCCGTCCATAACTCAGGGCTGCAGCTCTCCTGGAGCATCGTTTAATGAGGAGCTCCCCCTCCGCCCCTCCGCGGGCCTCGCCTTGACCTTGGGCAGAGGAGAGGCCGGGCCAAGTGAATGGAGGGCCGTTATTAAGGCGCAGCGGCACACACGCGGAGCCGGGGGACAAATATTCGTTAAGCGGAAGGGTTGCTCATTCTCGATATTGGAATACTTCGCTTCGCATTCGTATCGCCTAATTATTCGCGACAGTCGATTATCTTTTTCTCGGCCGAATATTTCAGGATTATTTCCGCGATCATCGATTATCTCTTTTTCGGCAGAGGGTCTCGGGACAATGCTGCGCTGGCAGGCTGATTCGCTGTCTCGCCACGAAAAGAGTTTATGTAAAGTTTATGATCGACAAGTTATTAGAAGGCATCATTTATGTTTCCTAATAAGTCAAGTAGAATCGCTTAGCCGGCTTTAATTGACTTATACCTACTGTTATAGAGTTGTGAAAATGAAATGTCTGCACATTAAAGATATTTACAAGAAATAGAGATACGGACTATTTGAATGTCACTGAATCGAACATATTTTTTTGGTATTTTTTATGTTTCATTTTTTTTGTTTCTAAATCGGTCAGAAATTGTGTAGTTGATTTTAACAAATTGTCATCGCTGGATAGCCATAAAAAATTGCCAAGAACCAATCATGTACAATGGTCCAAGATTCGATATCTACAAAAAATATGATCCAGTACTAAACAATGGAAATAATTATATTTATGTTCTAGCGCGCCATAACCATGTATGTGACGTTGTGGCTTCAACACGGCTAAACGGATTTCAACTAGTTTTGGTACATGGGTAGCTGAGCATCCCCAGATGGTTTTAGTATGCTTTTTATCCAACTACGCTGAAGAAATAAAGAGGGATATGACTTTTTTTTTCCTACCGCGAACGGATTTGCACGGACACCTAGTGTATGAAAAAACTTTTAACGCGTAGTGTACATACGATACGATGTTTCTCGATATAGTCATACTCAAATTTAAGCTAATTCAAATTCAACGTGGTTTCGAGTAGGGACTCGACTTCAATAAAACTGGCAGCACTCGGCTACGGTCCCAATTTGATCCAAAATTTGGGTATTAGCATAAGACAACTGCAATCTCGTCACGTCGGGGCCGCGACGTTATTTCGGCTGCCGTGTCCTGGCACAACACGACGAGACATCGTCTAATAACTCCGAGAAATACAGAGAAGGCATTAACCAGACAGCCGTGACGACCGCGTCAGTTCAAATTTGCAGATAACATTTTAATTAAAAAGAACAAGAGAAACTCTACGACAACTCTCCGTGCACACTAATGTTCTTATCATCAAAAACTTAGGCATCCTGCGACCAATTATGGAGTCTAGTTTCTTTAAGCAAAACAATTTTGCACAATGAAATTATAAAGTCGACAAGTTTCCACTTGCAATCAGAAGTTTATATCCATCCATTCACGATCGATTCATTTTAGACGAACTCACATGAGACATGCATGGTTGCAGGTAAATTAATTACCAACCAAATTACCTTACTTAATTAGTATTTATGAGACATGCTACTTTCACTTTGAGTTTTGAGAAATTCATCGTGTAGGATACCCTACTATGCAAAAATCACGCGCTGCCTCCGCGTCTAGCTGCTATCGTTCGGTTCTTCCTCAAATTAACGCGATACCGAGCGCTATTTTATTGAGTAGTAAGTGTCTATTAAGTAAAATATTTAAATAAAGGTTAATCGGCAATGACAAAGCACGCAAAGGCTATGTTCCGTTGAATTCTAGACGATTAAGTCATGGCGAAATCGTTCGATCTCTTTCGAAAATAGTTATCAAGGGATCACATTGATGAAACGACATGGCTTACATCCGCGACCGTTGTTCCCGTTTTCTTCAATCCAAAGCCATACCCCTTCGAGCAATTTGTCAGGTGAATGGCGGTGCCGATAAGCCGCAGCATCGACGAGGGTCAGCTGACCACCGGACGGCGGCCATTACGGCTTGTCACGTTCGTGAGGCCGAGCCTTCAGGCCGCCTCGGACTAAAGATAATAATAATCTCCAATAGTTCTGGCGTCTAGCGGGTGTTGTCCCTGTGCGAGTCGCATGATACGGACAGGGACAGAACCTCACCTACCCTACCCTACACTTCACATTTCATTAAATTGTCGAAAGGGGCTCTACGCGTTGGCTTCAGCTTCGGGCACACCTCCCAAAAGTCCGGGACACATTTTCCCGTGAACGGGTGCGACATACATAAGAAGTTTATAAACGGTTGTGCGTGGTTAAAGATGAATGATCTTTTGGATTTATAACAAGCTCTCAAGTAAGCTATACACGACAAGTTTATATATACCTACTTACGAGCAAGGTAAACAAGTGTACTTCGACTTAGGTTTAAGGAACGTTTTGAAACAACGATAGTAGAAGTTAAAACGAAATGTTCGTGAATAAAGGAAGTATTGTTTGATCCTTTTTTTTTTCCTTTTTTCTTTCTGGCTTTAATTTATGATTTGTCTCATCTTCTTGTGCACCACTTACTTAGTCATTGGTTGTTTACTTTGCGCCATTTGTACTACCTTAAGGTTGTCTGGAAGAGATCGCTTTTTAGCGATAAGACCGCCTGCCACCATATTCCATACCATTTCTGATACTGTTTTAGATTTAAGTTTCTGATGTTATTTTCTTTTTGTATTTTTACCAGTAGTAGTGAACCTTTTCCATCCTTTCGAATATTGACGAAACTGACAATATATCCTGCGTGTATCCTCTTACATGGATGGCAACGTCCCCTCAGTCCGTCAGCCGTCAAATTAACGTCGATGCTCAACTTTTCGTGCCATCTGTTACAGTTTTCTTCAGACTATTGGACAGACGGATTTCACTTATTTCCTACTTACACATCAATAATAGTAGGCCCGTCACAACTTTCCTATAGCCTCAGTCAAGTTGCCAATATTGGAGGGAACAAAATTACCACGACACGTTCATTTGTTACAGCAAATATAGCAGAGACAGGAAAATTAATGCTACGTATACTGGGACCTCTCACGCCGGTGATATCCTTGTTTGGAATATCGCGCTTGACGGCACCGATGCCCCCGCTTTAATAAACCTCAATGAGCACGCGGGGCGCACACTGCAAGAATTTTAAAGAAGACGCATAAAAGAGGGGATGTTGACTATAAATAATAAGATAATAGCGGGGCGCGGGGGGTGTTGTGCTTGCTGGGGTCCGAGCCCCGCGCAAACTTATCCGCGGCGCGCTGCCGCCGCGCTCAACGAGCGGAGCCACAGCAAACTTCCAGGCTATTTCACAAATAACTTTCCAATACATTCTATCAAGGCTACAAGGAAATATCGTAACAGCAAACAGACCTGAACGCGTCAGCTGATACGCGCCGTCGAACCCTTTCGGTGTTCACGCGCCAAATCTTAATACAAGTTGTAACAAAATTCACAAACACTGTAAATGAACACCGGCCGCGAGCACCGGCGGCGTCACAGGAGTCACACTATCACTCACGGCGTGTCACACTCGGGGCACTCGCGCACGTGTCGCGTGTCGTGTCGCGTGTCGCGGCGTGTCGCGTGCCGCGTGCTCGCGCCGCCCGCCCAGCGCGCACTGCCGCCGCCCAACGAAAGGGAAACTGCCCTCTCCGCCGCGCGGGGCGCGGGCGCCATTCACGCGGGTACGTGAGGAAGCGCGCCACCAACACACGAACTTACTTCACGGTTTGCATTATCGTAAAATAGTTGAACAGTAACTATCTACGCTTAGTTTTCCACTCACACAGGTACGCATTTTTTTTTGTTAATTTTAGTTTTTCACAACACAACAAACGGGGCAAACACGTATAAATATGATTTATTTGATTACCTTTCATTGGTAATTCTTCGTACCTGAAGCAAATGAAATTTCAACCGGGAAGACGATTTCAAACTTTCATCTTCGTGGAATCCAGTTATTCAAACATCATCCGATACGTTGCTAGATGTCGTGAGTGTAGTGTGTTGGTATAGTGACAACTTTAGTGTTCAAGTGCGGTTATATCGGAGAACTCGCGCGGCTTGAAGATGTTGATACTCGCCTCTCCAGTTCCTTCGAGACCATGTACGTAACGCAACGTCCGAAACGTCGAAGAATTACCGACGAAAGGTAAATAAATAAATCATATTTATACGCGATTAAGCCCCGGTTGCTGTTATGATAATGAGTTAAAAACTCGTGTTAGTTTATATAAATGTTAACTTTACGTTCTTGTAACTTGTAAAATATTTAACAACAAAGCCGCCGTGGAAGTTCAGCTGGAACGTTTCCAGACTCTATAAAACGTATTAGTCTAGAAGCCACCATGCTGTACGAGTAAGTTATGCTCTCCTGAGGGGGACAAACCGTTACACGCGGCCGATTCTCTAGGAAAAACTAGGAACGTATAAGAAACTTTTACCTCGTGTGCAAATAAAAACATGGCCAAACGAAAAAACTTCACAAGACGAAAAACGGTCGAAGTTCGGAGACGTAACTTAGCTGTTTAAAAAATAAATCTACCTGAATGCGCCAACTTTGGCAATGGAGCCCCGAACACGATAGTTGCGGGTAGTGGCACATAACTCACGACTCGTGACGGGCTCGGGGGGGTAATTAGAGGTTAGAGGGGGAGGTAAACGGCTTAACATGGAGTCGCGGCGCAATAGCGAGGAAAGGGTTATCGGGACTTAATCTCGTCTGTAGTAACACTTTCATTGCATCGTAATCCAAAATGACAGCAATATAGACAATGACGTCAAAAATAGAATAAATGCGGGATGGATGAAATGGTGACAGGTCTCTGGAACAGCTTGTGATCCACGAATGCGCCTTAAACTTAAGGGGAAGATCTATAAAACGATCTTAAGACTCGTCGTAATTTATGGATCAGAATGTTGGGCAACGCAAGTGACGGATGAAAGAAGAGTGCACGCAGCCGAGATGAGAACGTTGAGGTGGATGTGTGGAGTGACGAGGAGATCGGATTTGAAATGAGTATATAAGGAGAAGTTTGAAAGTAGCACCCGCGACGGACAAAATGAGGAGCAATAGGTTAGCGTGGTATGGGCATGTAATTGTTATATATGCAAGTATAAAGATGTAGGGTAGGCAAGCAATGATTCACATATTTGTAATTTAGGTACTTTTGTCTCGGAATAAATGGTGAACGGGTAACACGTCTATTATTTGTTAGTGTCGAACGAGGATAAAAATCGCGAAATAATTCACCAACGTGTAATTAAAATTATGTCGGTCGGAAAGTTACGTGATTTCGATATTAAAAATCGCAATTGGACTGTGTACTGCGAGCGATTGGACATGTACCTTCTCGCGAACAAAGTGGACGAAACCGTTAAGTTAGCCACGTTAATTTCGGTCATGGGGGAAGACGCTTACGAATTATTATCAACTTTGGCGAGCCCAAAGAAACCCTCCGAGTTAACCTATGCAATCGCGGTGGACCTGCTTAAAAATCACCTACAACCTAAACCTTCAGTGTTAGCTGAACGCTATAAATTTCGACAGCGGCGGCAGTGGGAAGCGAGTTAATAGCGGACTATGTGGCGGAATTAAAAAAACTGTCTAGAAATTGTGACTTCAGAACTAATTTGGAAGAAAATTTACGTGATCAATTTGTATGCGGTATAAAAAGTGAAAAGTCACGGTAAAGGTTATTCGCGGAGGATGACTTGTTAACGTTTAAATCGGCGGTAAGGCTTTCGAGTACTCTTGAGGCAGCAGAACGGAATGCCAGCGCAGTCGATCAGAACCAGAGTCCCGCTCTCGAAGTAAACAAAGTACACATCGCGGTTAAGTGCATGGCGTGCGGAGATAACCAGCATAGGGCGGAAAACTGCAAGTATCGGAATTACGATTGTAGTTTATGTAAGAAGATTGGCCACCTGCGTAGGATGTGTCCCGGAAACCATGGTGCGGAACATGAACCACAAGTATAAAGATGTAGGGTAAGCAAGCAATGATTCACATATTTGTAATGTAGGTACTTTTGTCTCGGAATAAATGGTGAACGGGTAACACGTCTATTATTTGCTAGTAATGAGGAGGGATGAACGTCATTTTGATAAAAGAATGTTAGGGATGAATGTCAAAGGACGAAGAGCGATAGATGGATTGTGTGAGAGAGGAAATAAAGAAAGGAGTAAGCGCTGAAGTGACGAATAATAGAGATAAATGGAAAAATAAAACAAGTTGTGCCGAACCTACATAAGTGGGATAAAGGCAGGGAGATGTTGTATCGTACACGGACAGGTGTCGCGTTAGCAGTGTATGAGACCGACCGCACAAGCACACACGACCGGACAAGTTGAAGCACCACGGCTGCGGGTGACCATGCACACAAGGCGACGGCGAAGGGTCCGGAGTACCTCGTCGCGTCTCTGCGCGTCCTTAGCAAATATAGCTATGCGCCCGGGGGCCACATTCATTGTCATTAGAAGTTTTCTGCATGTCGTGTTAGCAGCGTCTGGTTTGTAATTAACTATGTATCAGTAGTAAACTTGAACGATACTTTTGTTGAGTCTCACAATAGAATTTTATAGGTATGAATTTGATTGGACAGGAACGCCGCATTTGTTCTAAATTTACTTGGACTTTCTTTAGGTTTTCGTATTTATCAATACATAATTGTGCTTTTAAAGAATAGTGTACAAAAGAAAACCTTAACGGTAAAAAGTGAAAGTAATTCCATGTGAGTATTATAGTTTTTTAACCGTTTATTTGCCAGTTGTCTGGTACTGGAACTATTTGTTATGCAAGGCTGCAGTTGTTATTTGGATTGAAAACCCAAGGAATGTAAAATTGAACCACGAGCGAAGCGAGACGCTTTTAAGGCACGAGAAGCCGTATAATTAGCAGCCGTGCGAAACACACACACAAACAACTACAGCGAGGAAAATGTGAGACGCAAAAAAGTCACATAGTTATTTCTTCATTTAAAACTAGTGGAAAGCATCAACATAACGCACCCATAATACTTATCTAACCAAATAAATACATACAGATATTAAATAATAAATTCGAAACTCAAATTACTTTTCCGCGCTAGTGGGGAAATTAATTTTTCCAAGCAGATTTGGCGCTGTACACGGAACTTTCCCGAACTAATGAGGTGAGCATTAACTTTGCTTTGGCATTGGTAATCACTGCAATATTCTTCTTTTGAAAGGACCCATTAGTACGGGGGTGGCGTATGAATCATAATTCCTCGGATGCAATTCTAATTATAATTGCATACAATGATCGAATGCGTTAGCGGTTGCGGGAGGGAGCGTGTCGTATCGGCGATCAGCGGTGCGTCTGGCGCAGGGGCCGGGCAGACGCAGCCCGAGGGCCCTCGACGCGGGCCCCGCGGGGCCGGTGCGGGGCCCGCGGGGCCGCGCGGGGCCGACGGCCGCTGCACTCTGTCTGCGCTTTGTTTCCGGAAGCTTGTTCGTAGTGTTGTGACTGCGTTAATTATACATGCGTTTAGAGACCGATGTTAAACAAACATTTACTGCGAGTTTATGTAGCGAGTAATTTTTGGGGTTTAGATTGGATTTGGCTATACCTAATTGACTTTAAATATTAACTGCAGATATAAGTAAGAATAACTAAGTGCGCGGGAAAATTTTATTGATATTAACACTTTCGCAACCGACATTTTCGTACCGCGACGCTCGTAGCCAATAACATGGGGAGAAACGTTATGTAGCGAAAACTTGCAACGAGTGGAGCGCCTGCTGGGCGGGCTTGCAGTAGGGAATGTGTTAAGAAGAGGAATTTTGGCAAATAACTCAAAACGGAAAGTGCATCTATTACGAGATGGCTCAAGTTTAATAAAGTAATGGAAGCCTCCGCCCGAGTTTCGTCATTTCGGCTCGTCATACGATGTGCAATTTCCGACATATTACACTTTTTTGTTGAGTGGAGGGCACGGACGAACGTGGTGTCGACAGACCGCGCTGGCTCCGAGTTGCTACTTCGTACGAAGTTGGAGCTTAAGCTGCCGGTTCTCGAATAAGTCATTTCAAGCAGATGTGTCTCATCTCGAAGAGACCGCTACCGTAAAAACTATGACGAATGGAAATATAATAATGAAATCGACTACACTGAATTCGAGATAAGAAGTTAATCCTGACACATGTCTCTAGTAATATTTTCTTCTGTTTCCGCGATTATTACTCACTTAAATATAACAATTTTAACGGATTATATCGCGTATATTATCTCATTTGAGTTCCCGACGGTTCGGAAGCTTTTCAGCTTTCCATGTTCAGCTTTTCATGTCATGTTGGGTAGTAAAGTCAAAATTGTATCGGCACAGTTAGGTAAATGTTTTTGTGAACAGCTGCCCCGAGTTGATAGGTGTCGAAGCAGCCCGGGGTAGGAGGGATGGAGGGGGCATATTGTCATGCATGGCCGGCTTTAGCTCGGGCCCTCGTCGATAAGTGCCCGGTATTTATCCTAAATAGGATGACACTGGCTCAATTTGCTGAACTGAACTTTGCAGTGTACGAGCGAAACAGAATATTTACTTAGACATGGAAGCCATGTTACATTTAATCATGTAGATAGATAGATAAAAACTTTATTCATCCACAATAACAACAAAACAAAAAACAAATATAAAACCTATACAATTGTAATATATAAAAAAAAAGATAAAACGTAGGCAACAGTTGACTGGTAGAGAATGCATCGGCAAACTTTTTAGACGTAGAGCCGGAAAAATATTGATTTTTCGGAAGCTCAAAAAGCCTCAGTTTTCTGTTTCAGGTTTATCACTGTATACCAAATTTTAATGGGACTTTTTTTAAGAGGACCTTGAAGAGCCGCAAGTGACCCTTTAAAGAGCCGCATGCGGCTCGTGAGCGCCATTTTGCCGACCCCTGCTTTAAGGCATTATGTCTGCCATTTGTACCATTTTTAACCCCCGACAAAAAAGAGGGGTGTTATAAGTTTAACGTGTCTGTGACTCTATGTATCTGTCTGTGGCATCGTAGCGCCCATACAGATAGACCGATTTGAGGTTTTTTTTGTGTCATAGATAATTTTATCCTGAGTGTTCATAGCTTTGTTTGATGAAAAGCGGAGCACACGTCTCTAAGATATTCAGCTTTTAGTGGCACAAGTGACCGGATTGCAGCCAATATTGAAGCTAGGAACTCCAAATTTTGTTGTTTTGTTCATTTGTGTCGAGGGGTTTTAAAAAAATATATGGCTTTAGTTAATCCCATTCTCTATCCTGTTCAAAAACTTATTTACCTAATGCTTTGTCATCAAGCGAAAATGAAGATCATAAGCAAACACACAATGATACTTCCGACAGTTGAAACGTAATTAAGATGTAACTCACATTAACATTGTATGACAGGGTCGTTCCCGCGGGCGAGGGCTGGCCCGGGCCACGACCTACACATCAAACTTCACGGCTCGCGGCTTCGCGACCACGCGAACATTGAGAGTTGTGGTCGCTGCGGGCACTAAGTAGTTGATCTTCCGGCTTTTTTCACGAATGTATACTTCTAATTAATAATTCTAGATGAAGTAAAAATATCATTACTCAAGCCACGTGAAAAGGAATGTTGCCTGATCTCAAAATTTGTATAAATTATATAAAGGTGCGTCCACACTTGTATCATTTGCTCGCATCCGATCACCGTAGCGTGGCATGACTGCGTATCGCGTTGCTTGGACGCTTACTGTCGGCGCGGCGATTACGAGGCGCTTCTCCAATCTAAGTGTGTGATATGCGTATCAACATGGATTTCGAGCGATCGGATCTGCGCAACGTCCAAACGCGTGATCGTAACACGCGATCATGCCACGGGACGAAGATCTGATCGGGCAAATGATACAAAAGTGGACGCGCCTTTAGATCCTGATCCTGATAAAAAAGCATAATAAGGAACTACGTTAAAATTACGAGTACGATATCTGACGTGTAGCTTTTTTATGAGTCCCTAAAATTTGGTGGGATGGACTTTCCATTGTGAAAATATTAATAATCAATAATACCATATTAATAACGCATCAAATGTATGGTAACTTTTGTTATGAAACCGTTTCGATAAACGCAAGTTTTAACATAGCTGCAGAACAAAGTTCAAAATTTAAAGTATGACGTCACACGTTCCTAGGCAGTATGGAGCGTTTTTTGGGAAACAAAAAATGAGATTTTAACATAGTATTTCGGTGAGTTTTTATTAGATCGATTTTTTTGTTATTGCGAATGTTTCTATTATTGAGAGGTCGTTCTATATATAACATACCACAGACAAAACTTTTGAACACCCCAATTGTGAGAATAATTGTCAAGAAAATGTCCCTTTTGTACCGTTTTTTGCGCGAGATTGGGGCGCGTGATGAAACATTTTTTGTTTACAATCTGTACTCGAGTTATTGAAGTGGGGGGGAAGTTAGACAAGCTGTATATAATGAGATGCCATATCCGGGGGCGGGGTGATAACATTGCTAGCAATATTGTCCAAATTGAACGTTGAATTGTATCCAATTTTGTTTTTTTTTAAAGTTCTCGCTGAAATAAGCTGCATTTTTGTGACATGCGTTTATTGCCGACTGTACTTTTCTTTGAACACTCGTCAACTAAGTAGTAATAATAGTAAGGCGTAGGGATGTGACGACCCCACCGCCCGCTGGTTCACCAGGGCAATCAGTCAACGCAGGGCAGCTTGTGGCGAGCTGTTGGGGAGTAGCGACCCCACGTACCTGAGTGCTCCTGGGGGACCCTGACGGACGGTGTTGGGTCAGGACCCCCACCTCTGGCTTGCCTTAACCGGCCGGTCAGAGTGGAGTCGCTAGAGCTGCGGCTCGAGGGTGGACGTGGAACGTAAGTGGCGAGTTGGCTTCGGTAGAAAGTCCAGTGACACCCTTCCATCCTTAGCCCTCCGCATCGATGTTGCCCTCAGGCCACTATATGTGTCGCTATTTACGGGGGCCCATCTAGCGGTGGGCAAGTCATCGTCTACCAGTGCCTTTAGCCATGGGACACTTTTTCCTGGTAGACGTCCGATTGTCTCAACTTCTCAAGCAATAGCCCAGTATTTAGTCCATCGTTTCAATCCCATAACCCAGAATATTTAGATCTCATCACTCTCCAATAGTTCTTGCATCTAGCGAGTGCTGTCTCTGTGTGCATCCCATGACACGGGAGGAACAGCACCCGCGCGGTGTACACCTTACGTTTCATTAAATTGTCGAAGGGCCTCTACGCGTTAGCTTCGGCTCCGCGCAAGCCTCCCAAAGATCCGGGACACCATTGTCCCGTGAGCGGGTGCGACATACATAATAGTAATAATATCGTTTATTGCATATCACATAGCTAAAAGGTAGGTACAATTAGGGCAGTTTTTCATGTGATACAGCTTAACTATTATTTTTATGTAAGTTATTAAGACTTCAGATTCTACACTTTATCATTAATGAAATCTTCTATATTATATTAGCATTTGTCTACTAAATAGGTTTTTAATTTTGTACAGAACGATTTAAGTCCGGATTCATTTTTTATATAATTAGGTAAGTGGTTATAAATTGTTATTGACATAAAGTGCGGGCTACATGTAACGATCTTACATTTAAAAAAAGGTAATCTTAATTTATTAAAATTTCGGTAATTTCTGTTGAATTTACCTGTGAAATTAAATCTATATATTTTCTAACAAATTTACTCGACTCCAAAATGTAAATGGATGTGACAATCAATATTTTGTATTTTATGAAATGGGGTCTACACGATTGAGACGATTCTAAAGAGCTCCAACTTGGTAGGATTGCGTTATTTTATTACAGAGTTCGTTGCAAACCTTCTTGCTCCATCATCAGATCAGCTCGGTAGTGTCGTAACACTGTATTGTTACACAACTTACATAAGTATGCCGAATTTTAGCTCAATTGGAAACTAGGAGGTGGGTCAAATTAATCGTGCAAGATTCGACCCCCACATACTAACACGTCAAATTGAAAATAAGCTTGTAAAATAAGGACCAAGCTCTCATAGCTGATGCCGCGAAAGCCTGTTGTCACATCCTCAATGAAAGTTAATACTAGAATTCGTCCGCAAATTCTTTCGCGGAGGGGAAAAAGTCATAACCCCTCTTTTTTTCTTCTAATATTGTTGATGATATTGCCATTTATCTGAATATTAGCAGCGGCACGCCTCAGGTGCCTCACAGTGTCACAATGTGATAAATAAATAAATATTACGGGACAACTTATACACAAATCGAACTAGTCCCATGACAAGCTCAATAAGGCTTCTGCTATGAGTTAGTACTCGACAATATATTTACTTATATACATAGAACACATCCAAGACTCAGGAACAAATATTTACTGACACAAATATTTGCCCATACCAGGATTTGAACCCAGGACCTTCAGCCTCGCAGGCAATGTTACTCCCGCTGAGCAAAACCGGTCGATAAATATTCACGCATTCGTTCGCGACTCTGCTCCGGCTTTGGACGAGTTGATTGGGTGCTTTGAGCGGCGCAGACATGGCCGCAGAGTTTCCAACAAGCATTATGCACTTGTTATAACAATATTGCCGCAATCTCGTCGCTTAATCGTACGGGCCGAATTTTGGATAAATTTTTACCCTGAAAAGCGCTTTCAATATTGCAATTTTCGCGTGGGTAGGCGGGTAACATAAGCAAAATCCGTATGTATCGAAAACTTGCTACAAACTGAGCACCTACCTAGTGGGTTCCTGGATGCGTGTGTGCTAAGGTTTTTTTTTATGTTATTGGGGGAAAACGAGCAGACGGCTCGCCTGATGGTAAGCGATCACTGTCACCATACACCTGCAACACCAGAGTACTCACAAGTGCGTTGCCGGCCTTTCAAGTTGGAGTATGTTCATTTATTGAAGGCATACATTCAAGGATATTCCTAACCAAATCGCGAGTATAAAAGTTACAATAAAATGAAATTATAAGTCAAGGCTTTTGTGAATAGAGACTTTAAACAACCGACTTTAAATTTGACGCTAAAATATACGCATAATATACTTTTGATCCGCTATTCAACCTCCGATGGGGTGAAATATTCCCAAGGTGATATGAAATCAGCCCGAAGACCGCTTACTGGAGATTCGGCTTCGTTTTTTAAATAAAACAGAGTATTTATTTTCAAGTGTGGCTTAGTAATGGTGTCCAACCGAAAATTTGGTTTCGGCAAAAAAACATGTTACGGCCGCAGGTTCGGTTTCGGTCAAAAATTGTCGAACCGTATTGTCGCACCGAAACTTACCTTAATTATGCATTATTTTAAATTTAATGTCACTGGTATTCTAGATATTACGTTTTGGTAGTGTAGGACGATAGACCGCCGGAAGCAGTACGGCACTCATATTTTTTACCTTTTTTTACTATGACGATACCGTTTGTTTTTCAATATGAATGTTGTAATGGCACGTGCTAACTCGGTAGCTAGCGGCTATGCGATAATAGAGACAGTGGCTTTTGTTTGAATGATTAGGGCTCGAAGCGAAAAATTCACCTGGGAAGAGACGAACTATACAGCCCCTACTCCTAAGCAAAATGTACGCGGTGTTCGATCATTTTATATTGATTCCTGACATAGACAAGACATAAAATTATACTGTTTTTAGTATTTTTTGTTGAAGCGGCAACAAAAATACATCATCTGTGAAAAATTTCAACTGCCTAGCTATCACGGTTCATGAGATACAGTGGTTCATGAGATACCTGGTGACAGACGGACAGACAGACAGACGGACGACCGGACAGCGGAGTCTTAGTAATAGGGTTCCTTTACCCTTTGGGTTCCGTAGAACCCTTAAAAACACGTTTCCGTCGCACGCTAGTGCTTCGATAGAAAACCGAGTAATTGGTTTAACCCACTGAGAAAGAAAACAACTAGATTCTATGATATATGGCTTAACGAGGGTGAAGCTCTGCACCGGGTATGGCTTAGGATCTGGAATTGGAATCGTATTCCCGAGAGCAGCGTAGCTCTGTTCTGTGCTGCGCTGCAGCGGAGACTAACGAGCGGGTCGTTACTGCCTCTCGCTGCCAACACCGATACAAAGTCTATTGTACTTAAATGTAATTTTTAACGACCGGTTTGGCTCAGCGGGAGTAACATTGCCTTCGAAGCTGGAGGTCCTGGGTTTTAATCTCGGTAAGGGCAAATATTTGTGTGATGAGCATAAATATTTGTTCCTGAGTCTTGTATGTTTTCTATGTATATAAGTAAATATATCTATTAAATATATCGTCGTCTAGTACCCATAACACAAGACTTATTGAGCTTACCGTTGGACTAGTTCGATTTGTGTAAAATTTACATGTAATATTTATTACTTAATTATTTAATTAGGGTTCCGTACCAAAAAGATAAGGAACCCTTATGGTGCGACTCTGTCTGTCGGTCTGTCCGACTATTAGAGAGCCATATCTCAAAAATTACTTATGTTATCTATTTGAAATAGTTATAAATATGGTCAGCCCAAATGTATTGCAAAGGAAACATTTTAAATTTAAATATATTTTTAATATTTTCTAAAAAAAACGACCATTATGAGGGGGAGGCAAAAAAGTCTAGCTAATAGGTCAAGTAGGATCCTGAGGCGGGAGGTTTGATGATAGAAACGTGACAGTGACACCAACTTGACAACTTCTTCAGAACATTTCCCATTGTTCAAACGGTAGAACAAACACAGCGAGCCAAGAAACTAAGAGATAATTAGTACAAATGGTGTTACACTAACCGACGTCCAGTTCTTGTAATAATCTAAACATTCTTCTTATTTGCGAACTTGTTATACATCTGTAAGAATCTTTCTCTCCCCTTATCGTTTCTTAAAGCCGGCAATAGTGCCACAGCGTATTATTGTATTAACACATTCCTGGCATTTCGATATCGCCCCTGCAATAATGACCTTCCTTTCATCCCGCTACCCTTGTCCTCGTAAACCGTGATATTGTTCCTGGACGAGCCCCCGGGGACCCCTCCCCCCTGACACACGCACCCCACCTGACATAAATTACGTCGAAGTAACTGATGTGACCACTCGAGACCACGCTTCACTTTTACCTTATTAGCTTCGAATAACCCTTCGCGGGTCGACGAACTTTCTCTATGTACGACCCTTTTTTTAAGGGCGCGAGGCCGCATACGATTATTCTATTAACCAACCGTTATTTGCACAGCTTTGTCATTTCGCGCCTTGTAACCAACTGCTTCTTGTTAGAAATAAGTCGAGACTTGGAAACTTTATGGCGTTTTACGATTCGAATAACAAAATAGTAGTGTACTAATCCCGCTATTGTGTCGGAGGCCAAGACTCATTTTGGGTCGCTGAGTCAACGCAGTTAGTTTAGTGTACTAATCACTACAGTCGAATGAATGGTCGACTTTCGTCTTCGACTGCGGTACGATATGGCGATTACTGCTGAGTAACGATGGGCGACTTTGACTGATACTAGTAGAATTATTAGATTTTTAAGTTGCCTAACTGGCGGCGCTGGCGATGGCGTGGCGTGTGACATCGACTTCGACTAGAGTCGTTTCGGGAGAGATCGACGATCTTCGGCCGACCGCGGCCGCCGTCCGTTAAGCTCTCACTCTCTCTCAGTTCTCTGAGTTTCGACTTCATTCGAATGAATCTCGAATTCGACTAGAATCATTCATAGTCACCCATCGATACGCGGCTTATCGCGACCGCGGATAATATAGCGCAGGAGCCACGTTCAGCCGAACTACCCACAACTCTAGCGGGTCATGCCCGGCCTTACCCGTCTGTGTCGGATAAACCCGGCTTTACCCCGCCCGAGCCGGTGCCAGCTTCCGCGGAATATCGCGCCATGATCAGCTAATATTTGCTCCGTGTGAGCTGCCGCATTGATACCTGTGATGTAGAGATTCGTCGGCGATATTTCAGACGCGCGGCTTTTAGAAACCAACTTTATAATAAATTTCAAGCTTAGGTTCATGGCTTACGTATAGCGAGTAAGTTTCCTTTTCAGCTTTTAAGACGGCTTATGTTAACGTAAGAGTTACGAATTATTTTGATCGATATACGACACTCAAATTACCTATTAACGGACGTTGTATATATGCAAATAAAAATAAAAAAAGCAATTTAAACTAATAAACAAACCTTGATGTGAATACATACCTGAAATAGAAAATAAAACATAGTTAAGTCGCAAAAGAAACGCAATATAACAAACAAAATGGAGTTAATACTAGCCCACACCGTTAGTCCACATGCAGCACACTGTTACTTCACACAGACAACCGCCCGCCGTAAACATGGAAAACTACAGCTACTTATTTGAATCAATTTTAATAATAAATTATACACATACTCGTTCGTGCAACAGTCAGCCATACGAGTCGAATATTATTAGAAATGTTGTGAGATTTATTAAATGCAGCATATCAAGTTACACTGCACTTAAAAAAAAAAACAATTGAATCAAACATGAAACTTGTTTCCACCAGGGCATATCAAGTGCAATGGTTGCAGCAACAATTTTAATATGATTAGGTACCTACTGCATCATTATCAAGGATGTCACTAAACTTGTATATTGCTGTCAAGTTCAAATATGATTGTTTAAAATAAGATGTTTGCGTGCGATAAGCGCAATAAGTGGATTGCGCTACACAAGTTAATTATAAGTTCAGTCAAGTTGGAATGAACTTATCATTGAAACAAATATCGGTCTTAGTGGAACTCAACATTCTCTCCGTTCTTTTGCTGTTACAACGCGACCTGGATAAGGTTTACTACTAAAATGCTCAAACATTTGATCATTTCAAGTCGCACTACTGCTATCATGTGATAAGTAATGAGTTTATTCATATTGTGATTAAATCTATTAAGAAGTTTCCAATCAAGTTAAAAAGCCGCTTGATAAGCTCACACTTTTCCATGTAGAATTTTGTTTATTATTTAAACGAAGGTTTTGTTGTTACCTAACAACTCTTAAAATACGACAGTGGGTTCCGTCTATTGAGGTTACTTTGATCCATCGGGTGGTTCATAAGATTTTATTGATAAGGTTGGCCTCAGTAACCTCAATAAAACATACAATATGAGCTACGCGATCAGAAACAAACTCCTTATAGGTTACCAAAATATATGTAGGCCATTATATGGAAGGAATTGGTAGGATATAATCAACAGCAATTGGTCTTTTATCTCAAAGCTATTACACTCGGTCTTCGAGGCTTCCAATTCGAAGAGCGTCCAATTTAGTTTACGAGCCACCGTCATTTCACTACAATAGTCGTCGTCGTAAACGGCAGTCGTTGAATCGATATCCCTATGTATAAAGTACCCGTGAGACCTATTGTTCAGACTAAAGACGATTGGTTGCCCCGACGACGGGTTGGCGAGTCACAGAAAGTAATGGCGCTTTTAAAATTTACCATCGCACTCCCTATTCGTGGCAAACCGCGGCTGCCTACTGCATGCTGTACGAATGACTGCATTGGATTTTCAAAATAAAATCGCTCCAATACTGAACTCACATCACAGCGAACTTTGTTTTTCAGCGGACCGCCGGTGTTTCGGGTTTCACGGATCAAAAAAGTTCGTTAATAGGGTGGCTGCACAAAGGAAAAGTGTACGAGAAAAAAATCCTTATTCCTGCGATATTGGGCTTCGATCACTCCGAGCGGGAGCCGACAGGTGTAACGCTGAATATTCATGTCGCTCCGACAGACTGAGACACTTTTACTCGTGCATAGATTGGGTGTGTGGATTAGATTATCCATTGTTTCATTACATATGTATTACGAGAGCAGCCGCCACAAGCGCCGAAGCTAGTACTAATAAAACGTCGAGCGCAGCACCGCACGACGCGACGGCCGCGTTGCTCGGGGACCGTAATAAACACTCTTTATTATTTTTCCTGGAGCTTTGTGCAGAATCGCAATTCGCTTCGCCGTCATTAATATGCAATCCTCAATTTTAAACAGCTTTGTTCCCACCGAAAGGCATTTTTATATTAATTAATTTATGTAAAATTGTACGTGACATAAGCGCGAGGCGGCCGTAATTACATCGGCATTCCCGCGGCGTGCTTCCGCGCTGGCGACGGCGGCTCTGTTACGGATGAACTGCTAATTTCATTCCCGGAAGAAAGTTATATTTGCCATTTTCACTAAGGGCGACTCGTGCGCACAACGTCCTGATAATTAGCTTCTTATCACACCGCGCAGTAGGTCGTTCCGAGCCACATTAGCACTTTTCATAAATAATATCCGCATTTTTCACGCGACGACTCACTAGAGGCGAAGGATCACGCAACTCATTAACTCAATGTTAGCATGTAGATTAATTTGATTTGGATTGGGAAATTCACGATATAATGATGTAATTTACAACGTAATTCGAGCAATACTAATCTTCGTAAGTAACCTAGCCCGCAATGCGAATAAAACTGCAATCTAGATCGGCACCATGCTATCCTAATATTTGCTGTAGGAAGCACCGCGCTATTGCCGCAACATAAACCCATTTTACAGCAAATAAAGTAACGTGGGTTGAAGTGTAAAAAATACTAGTCTGCTCGTGTGTGGCGGCCGTAAGCCGGCGCAGGATTACCGCGCCATAACCCAACGGCGAACTGCAGTTTCCGCGTGCACGTCTGGTCTAGAGTTCCTCGCTCGCGAGGATGATGGAGGACTTGACATTTAATTTATATAATCAAATTATTCAGCGTTATCATTTATATACACATAAGGTGTTGTGTATGTGTAATTAAAGACTTGTTCAGTATCACCAGTGGTCGGATATTCGGTGAGATATTTACCAAAAGTTTGGCGGCAACGTGTATGGAGACGGACTCAATTTAATTTTCCTAATAGACTTCCCGGGATTTCTAAATTTAGTAACAAGACCTCCAAAATGCATGTTTAAGTATATTAATGGGCAAACTTACATACATTATAACATTATCTACATTTCCATAAAAACGTAACGTGCTTACCAGACATAAACTAAACATGTTTGTGTATTTTTACCTCCTCGTCTCGTTTTATGCAATCCCGGGTTCCCGGAACTTAAACTATTAAAATAATTTATTTGAGAAGCCGACTTCATACTTGCCCAAATTTTGCCGGGTTTTTGGCAACTTTAGGTAAATATCTCACCGAATATCCGAACTCTGAGTATCACGTATATTTATTTCGTAACTGTATTACTTAGTATACACCGTGACCGTTAATAACCCGAAAGATTTAAGCTAACGATAATAGAGCCTAATTAGAGTATATAACATATAGTCCAAAAACTCATAATTTTGATATTAATTATTTACCACAAATCAAAAGTTAAAAAATCTCCAGTGTAACACACCTTAAGGGCGTGAGCATGACGTAGCCACCTCCTTCTTTTACACGTAGATGCACTAATTGTATGGTTGTTAGCCAGTTTCATAAAGAAGTTTGCTATCTATCTACAAAAAGTTTTTACTACCGAAAATATTTTCATCACTAGATAAAAGGATATAACATGCAACTAAAATACAGTGTAGTGTATTAATCCGAATAATTATAATATCTTAACTTACACACTTCAATCTCAAGTAGCTTTTTTGTTATCACTGAGAATAGAGATAATTAGGTTTGTTCTGTTCTAAGTCGCGAGAGTGGTTCTTCTTATAACTGGCAAGTTTGAAATTGATTGTCACTAAAATGACACATTACAAATGACAACTAATTGTCACGCAAGATAAAATAACATTGAACATTTTATTGACTGTAATAAATAATATTCGCTATGCCGCATTATCCTTCGGCTCATTTAGCAGATATCCACTTTGTGTACGGATTTTGTGATGGAACTCGCTCCAGGCAGTCGCCGAATACCGAAGACGATACCCAAACCGTCGTATACCTTACAATTCGACTTTTGCGGATGTCCATCGACAGTTTCGCGAAAAAGGGCTTGGAAAAGTTCACAGAGAAAGGGCTATAAATCTAGATGAACAAGCAGAGAACAGAATAATGTACATCATAACAGAAGACCCAACTTTGTCATCAAGAGCTGTAGCAAGAATGGTCAATGTTATCTATAAGCTCGTATTAAGGCTATGGAAAAGGTACGGCCTGCATCCTTTTCATTACAGGAAAGTACACGGATTAATTAACAATGACGGGCTAGCTAGAGTTGCCTTTTGCCAAAGGATGAATCAGAAATTAGTGGAAGATCCTGGATTTCTAAATAAGATATTATGGACAGATGAATCGTTGTTCACGAGAGAGGGAGTTTTTAATTCCCATAATCAGCATATGTGGTTAGAAGAAAATCCCCATGCGAAAAGGGAAAATTCATACCAGCACAAATTTTCCGTAAACTTGTGGGCTGGCATTATTGGGAATAAAATAATAGGTCCCGTCATATTTCCAAATAGACTGAATTCTCACAACTATTTATTATTTCTAAATAATGAATTAAACGACCTGCTGTCGATTTGGAAACCCGACGAACTATGTGGTTCCAGCACGACGGATGCCCGGCCCAATTCGGCTTGGATGTTCGTAATTGGCTGAACCAACAATACCCCGAGAGATGGATCGGCCGTGGGAGCGAAGTTTTAGCATGGCCTGCCCGGTCACCGGATTTAACTCCGCTAGATTTCTTTCTATGGGGAACTCTGAAAGATAAGGTTTACTCAACACCTGTGAACTCCAGAGAAGAGTTGTTAATAAGAATTCAAACGGTTTCAGAAGAAATCAAGAACACTTATGTTAACTTGAATCATGAAATCTGTTCAAGATTGAATATTTGTGCTGAAAACGGCGGTACACATTTTGAAAATCTAATTCATTAAATTACTCGTAATAAAAATGCGTAACTGTTTCATGTTGTTGTTTATTTTACTGTAGGTACAGGTTAGCATGATCGCTGTTACAACAAAGTCCCTTTCCTGTATGAGGTAAGAGGTAAGTATGATGTAAAAAAATAAGTAGTATGATTTCCTTCGAATATTATCATGCCTAACAATTTATGGTTATGATTGTTAGTCAAAAAAAAGATACCAAAGACACAAAGTTTCAATAATGATGTAAGAGCACTTTAATGTCGTAGCACCTAACAAAGTTTGGATACATAAGTATTTGTGGTATTTTGTGGAGCCAATAAATAAAAATAATATCAACACAAACATCGTGCTAGACATAACTTGACACTTCTTGTCATTCATGGAATACAAGTCACGCCATTCGCCTTTCATCGTATGATTTCGGAGTGATTCGTGAAGTGACATGCTCGCTCTCTGTTCTTCAACTTGAGATTCCCACCTAAAGGCTTGTTCACAAAAAAGCGGGCAATTAATAAGATTTAATTCGTACTGAAATAGTAATTTAATTAAGACATATAATTAGACCCATGTTGATACCACATTATTCAGTACAGTCGTCAAAAATATGTGGTTTAAATCTTTCGGGTTATTAACGGTCACGGTGTATATGTCTGATTGATATTCTCTATACAATCGAATGCAACAAATTAAGTTATTCGTAGGATAGTCAGGAAGTGTTGCTTAGCGCCGGTAGAGGCGCTGGCGACGCTGACGAGTTCGGAAACACGTAGGTGTAAGTAAGTATCTAACAGAAGGGAAATTATACATTTAAATTACCTCCAATGGCAAATTGCACGCAAATTGGGTGATCGGATTTTTTTCAGTTGTAAGGCTAAAAACCACCGCAAAGAAATCAAGAATCTAACATAAAAACGGCATACAAACGTGTTTTACCCCTTTTTTGAATATCACTAAAACGATTAAATTTTACGTTCAAAAACTGAACACTAGCCGTGGAAACCGACTCGCCCCCGCCCCGTGCGCCTGCGGCGTATGTCTTCGTTACAACCACCCCGGCGAGCCGCATGCAAATTGGGTTATTGGTATTTAGTGTTTCTGGTCTAGCAAAAGCGACCAAACTGGAGATTTTTCAGGTGTTTGCATTTATTTATCACGGGAAAGCGCTGGGTCGCCTGGCTTTTGAAAATTAAAGACAGAGCGTTAAAAATAAACCTCCAGAAAAAAGGTACTACGCGGGGAAAACATTAACGAACACCGTCGTTGACTTGAAAACTTCAAACTCGTAAGTTTCGGCAAGTGGCGGTGGAGTCTGAGTGCGCCGAGCCGGGAGCAGCCGGGAGTCATGGTGACAGTCTTTGCGTGTCATTAGCCGAAGTTCGTGTCGCGCCAAACGGTCGATTGCGCTGCAGTCAAGTGAAAATTCAGAGAACATGAATTTTTGGATTACAATAGGGTACATGCATGAAATTTTTATATTGCTTTTCTTAACTTAATATCAAAATAACGTAAAAACTGTTTCAAAATGTGAAATTAAAATTAAAATCGGCGAAGAAATACGCATGATACAGGCATTTTAAAGTGCTAATTAGACAGAGCGGTCCGATATGCACTGTTACGGCATAGTGCATAGATTCTGTTTTGCAAGAAAGATATAGAATGAAATGTTTGATGGCTTATATCTTGGTTATTTCTATAGTTATTCGAAAAAAAATGTTTGTTTACTGTTCGTTACATGAATGAGATTTTAATAAAGCAAATATAAAAATTCATGCATATTCCTTATTGGCGCCCCGACGGTGAATAAGCTTACTGCTTGACTATTAAACATGTCTATTTTAAAATTATCGAGCTTTAATTAGGCGCTGGTAACCGTGATAAATAAAAGGTGCAAACACGATTCAAACTTCACCGAACATCAAAAGAATACCGCACAACCACAAAGTCGTTTACGCTGTTCATGAAAATTATGAAATCTTATTACAGACGCAGGTACCCCACCGCTCGGAGTTGGGCCGCCACGGATTCAATTTGGGACCCTCGGTGGCCGAGCCGGCCAGCGACTCAGAACAGAACTTACTTCCCGGGACAATAAGCCCACCGGCAAACTTCGAAATTATCTCGCCGCTATGAGTTATTCATATATCCCTTTCCACTCGGCTTGAAACGATCGTGAGTTTGACTTTCAAAAAATAGCGAACTCGAACGAGACGACGCTTTTATTTAGGTCCCTGATACCTACGCGTCTTTTTAAACCCCGACAAAAAAGAGGGGTTTTATAAGTTTAACCTGTCTGTATCCGTGTATCTGTCTGTGGCATCGTAGCGCCCATACGGATGGACCGATTTGAGTGCGGTTTTTTTTTGTGTCATAGATAATTTTATTCTTTTGATGAAAATCGGAGCACTCGTCTCCAAGATATTCAGCTTTTAGTGGAACAAGTGACCGGATCTCAGCCAATATTGAAGCTAGGAACTCCAAATTTTGTTCTTATGTTCATTTGTGCCGGGGGGATTTTAAAATTTTCTATGGTTATATACATATATGGTTATATATGTAGCATGCTTCACTTTCGTTGCAGTTATTCCAGATAGGTTATATAAAGCTAGAGTACATCACCGAATGGAATAATATACCAGAGTGTAACAGCACATAAAGCATGTCATTGATAGCTTCGGAAATCGCTTCTCGATAGAAACTCGTCGTCAGACGTCGACTTTACGAGCATCGCCGGCGATCCATACAATGTAGTCATGAAGGGTTCAAGAAAAGCATACAATGTAAACCTGAGCTTCTTCCTATTCAATAAAACGAAGCGTTTAAATAAAATAATTTAAACGGATTATACGCGTATATTATCTCATTTGAGTTCCCGACGTTCACGAGGTCGACTGAAATAAGATTTTCCCTGTTAAAATTACAATCTGTGCAAACCCACATTGAGAAAACATATAAAGGTGTTCATACATGCCAGGTGAGCCTAATGTGTAAAGACAGTTACACATGTGCCATTAATTTGAAAAAAAAAATTACAAGCCGTTATTTGTTTTATTTAAGCTAGAAGGTTCCGTTATTATACGCAACTTCGTTCGCGGATGAGAAAAATTCATAACCCGACTATGCTGAAGAAAAAATATTCAGCATAGTCGGGTAAAAAGTATCCTATAAAAATCTGTAGATACCCAGGTACTAGTGTCCCAAGTAGTTAAAATAAAACGACACATACAAGAAATAAAATATTTTGAAATTCAGTGCCTCCAAATAGTCCATTACGCATTTTTTTGAAAATATCTTGAATGTACACACATTTTATTTTTCAACTTTATAATAGTAGGAGATGAGTGATTGCGGACACAGAAGATAATATTGAAACGAAGCATGACAAATATCCTTCTCAGCAATAAGACCACCTGTTGTTAATACACATACTGTTTTAGATTTAAGTGTCTGAAGTTATTATCTTTTGGTGTGCAATAGAGAGTATTGTATGGTATATCAGAGATATTTAGCGTTGTCAAAACTGCTAAGCGCGAGACGCGACGACGCCGCCTTGAAGCTCGCTGTCAGCTCTTCACAGACTAGTAAACACTATGTGGAACGAGTGAAAGTTGACGCCGTAACCTATTTAGCGGAAAGTTCACTCGAGTTGTCGATGGTATCGCGTCACGCCGCGCGGCGGAAATCGAAAGCGAGCGGGAAATGCCGCGCCTATCGCCCGGTGCATCGAGCTCGATAGCGTAATACAAACGAACTATATGCCTACATCAGTGTGCCTACCATGAGCTGAGTTTACGATCGGCGCTTGCAAGTATCTCGTATCGAGAGTCAGTGCACCTCTCTCGCACTCGCTAATAGTGCGAAAAAGATCGCAATCGAGCGCTCGATACTCGGTCGTGCCGAACTCATGGTAGGCACACACCTTGTACGTTATTATACGACAGGACGTTGACGACACGTTTGGCTCAGTGGGTTGTATACAACGGCTAAGGAAGCTGGCGGACCCGGTTCGAATTCCGACCAGAGCAAGTGTTTGTGTGATGAGTACGAATGTTTGGTCTCGGGTCTTGGATGTGTCTTATGTATTTAAGTATTGTCTTATCTATATATTATGTATATCGTCGCCTAGTACACATAGTACAAGCTTTGCTCAGTTTGGGACTTTGCTCGATTTGTGTAAGATTGTCCCTGTGGTATTTATTATTTATTATAACTGTACCTACGTTGTGATATCTCCTTCTATTCGTAACTTCCTACGCTGCTGGCCGTTTCAATTCATCATCATCATTTCAGCCGTAGGACGTCCGCTGCTGAACACAGGCCTCCTCAGTAGATTTCCACAGTAGGCCGGAGAGAGGCGACCTGCATCCAGCGAGTCCCCGCAACCCTAACCAGGTCGTCCGACCACCTTGAGAGTGGCATAAAATGCTGCACATGCCGCTACGCGGTCTCCACTCGGGAACCTTTCTGCCCCAACGGCCATCGGTTCTTTGAACTATGTGCCCTGCCCATTGCCACTTCAGTTTGCTTACCCTGTTTGCTATGTCGGTGACCTGGGTTCATCTACGAATCTCCTCATTTCTGATTCGATCTCGTAGAGAGATCCCGAGCATAGCCCTTTCCATAGCTTGCTGAGTGACTCTGAGTGGTAATACGCACTGGTTGAAGACTTGCGTCTTCAAGCACTGAGGTATCCTGGACGAAAAGACACTTCGCCGTTTCTTAACCGCTATCTATTACGCTCGGCTGTTTAATTTAAATTATAGTATATTTCTTTTATAGTTCTTTAACATACTGAAATACTTGTTATTTATAGGCCTTAGTAGTGATGACTGTTAGCTTAATAGTCACTTCTCTAATAATAATATTTATATTTTAATATTTGCCTTTGACGTTTAGAGACACTTGACACCTCCAAACCAATATGTGTTGACCATTGGAGACCTTTTACATCTCCTAACTTAAAGTTTTGACCACGGAGCCTCTACATCTCCATTCAACTTAGTATAAGCTTTTTTATACCTACTATTACTTATTATTTTACTTTCTTTATTTTTTTACGCCTAGGTACCCTTTTCATCTCTGTATGTGTAGGTTAAGTTATAATCGAATGGACCCGGAGAAAATATACATCTCCCTGAAAGTGCGCCAGGTATTTGTCTGTTGCATTAATATTGCTATGCACTATAATGTCATTATTATTATTGTTTAGGATTCCGTACCTAAAGAGTAAAACGGGACCCTATTAGTAAGACTTCGCTGTCTGTCTGTCCGTCACCAGGCTGTATCTCATGAACCGGGATGGCTAGACAGTTGAAATTTTCACAGATTTCTGTTGCCGCTATCGAGCACCGCGTACATTTTGCTTAGGAGTAGGGCTATGCTTACACTGGATTTTCATAGATACGGCCATTTGTAGCGTTTATTGTGTACGGAACCGTCGGTACGCGAGTCCGACTCGCATTTGGCCGGTTTTTTTTGGTTTATTGTAAAATCAGGCATGTAAAACTGCCCTTGAGGCCTACTTGCAGAATATAGAATTTTCGAATCCTTTGATGTAAAAGCGCATTTATTTCGTTTTCAGTTGCACCTGGAGGTGAAATACTCGAGTTGTGTAAAAGTGGCAACTCGGAGCGATCGCGACACGAGACCACTTCAGCGGTACGTGTCGTCCTACAGGAGCGACAAAAGCGCTCCATCCTTATTCTCGAGACGCGACGTCGGCGTAAATTGAAACCCGCAATAAGTGGGTACATTCTCGAGTGAATTCCAGAATGCACGGTACTGCATCGCCGTATATTGAGCCACTAGTCACCCTAAAGTGTTGGTAATATGGTTAGGTTTGCCGTGGTCGTGAGTATGTTTGTGCAGATACACGCGGGGTACGTGGCGCAGCGACAGTTATGATCAATGGCGGCGCAATAAAAGGGACTCGAATAGTTTGCCAACAATAACTTACAGCGCTCCTGCGGCCGCCGGGGCCTAGTTTATCTGCGACTCGTGCGCCAGCGACGAAGATGTGAAAGCAAAGTTTTGGTGTCTACTATACTATTATAAAGTTTTGAAAATTAATGTTTGTACATTTAATGATTTATTTATTAATGAATTTGCCAACAGATACAACACATTATAAAATACCATTGATATCATATGGACATCAATCTGACAAGAGTTTTTATCCAATAGGGATGTTGACAACTTTTTTCTGTGGTAAGTTATAGAACGGCCTTTCTTCAATATCATAAATCTCCCCGAGATAGGTACAATAACGTTTGTATCACATTTTTGGACTTTCCCAAAAATGATTCTCACATACACCAATACAATAATTTTTCGTTTTGTTGACCTCCAAATACTCCATAACAATCATTTTTTTGAAAATATCTTCAATGTACAGACATTTCCTTTTTACAACTTTCTAATAGTATAGAAGACTCCAGTAACAAATAAGGAATAAATTGTAATTCTAACATTTGTATTCGTTTCTGCATTTAAAGTAAGATACAAAAAAAAATACTGGTAAGTTATTGTTCCCGTAAATCATCATCCGGGCCGCGGCGGGTCGGCTTCGAGAATAATTGAAGAACGGAAAAACACTCGAATGAGTAACAATGACAATTTATCTCCATAATTCGTAAGCCGGAGAGTTTAAAACCGGCTAAGAGCATGTCTGACCATGCTGTGTAGGGTTCCGCCGCCGTTCATACAAAAAATGCACTGCTGACGTAAAATACGCCAGTTTTTAGAGTTATAATTTTATTTACCCCTGTAGTGTTAATTGTATTGTACCTAGTAGTTAGTAATTATAGTTAGTTAAGTTTTTTTCTTCACAAAAGTTTGCATGTGGTGTTTACCTTTAAGTAATTATTACACTCTTGTAAATATTGTAATCGCAGAAGCTAATGTACATTGTATTGGTGTAAACAATTGTTGGTGAACCTTAAATAAATAAATAA
Organism: Hedya salicella; assembly: GCA_905404275.2. Lineage (NCBI taxonomy): Eukaryota > Metazoa > Arthropoda > Insecta > Lepidoptera > Tortricidae > Hedya > Hedya salicella. The sequence goes on along the minus strand of FR990098.1, from coordinate 287,866 downwards.
AAATTATGATATGAAAAAGTGCACTGTAGCAAAACAGCGTATCTCCACGGCACTTACGTCTTTTTGTTGAGAAGCACAGTTTTTCGGCAATAACTCAAACATATATCCGATCATGTTGAAAACAATTTTCTTTGAAAGTATTTAAGTTTTATCTTTGCGATTTTTTTTTCATTTTTTTTGCGACATAAGGTTTAGAAAATAGAGGGCGGGGGTTTATGCAACTTTCGGAGCGATTATTTGCAAAAATATTCACTTTATCAAAAAAACTTTTTAGAAACCTCAGAATGTTTTTGAAACAACTGTCGAAATATGTGCCACACATTGATATACACTAAAAAAAATCAGTGTCGGTTATGGAGTGCCCCCGTAGAAATATTTTTTTTTTAACATTTAACTTAGTAGCGGCTTATACAAGACACCTATATTCCAAATTTCATTATTATACAACTTGTAGTTTTTGAGTAAAATGCCTGACATACGGACGGACGGACATGACAAAACTATAAGGGTTCCGTTTGTGCCATTTTGGCTACGGAACCCTAAAAATACGAAAATGTAACGAGTCGGAGCGCGCGCATTGTCGTCCGGGCTACGCTCAGCCTCCGCTCATAAACTTGCTGGAAATATTGTGAATTTGAGGCGACTCGAGGATTCCAGCGCGAATTCCTCGACCTAATACCGCCGCTACAAAATGCTTTGAGGGAATTATCTCCGCGCCGCCCCGCGCGGGAAACTTCCTGACGCGCGACTTCGCACGGCGGGGCCTTTATTGTACTTTTATTCATATTGCTGATGTTCGCGACTTGAAAGAACCTTGTCTACATCCGCGCGACGAGGACGGTAACTCGACGACGCACCATGGGCCCCAAATAACTTCAAACAAACTTTAATTAGGCATCTAAAGAAAGATGTACTTTATAATATATTCAAAGAAACAGGCTAACTTTGTAGATTTACTTTTACATATTTTGTAGGCATTTCAGTGTCCTTCAAATATATCTGCACATATCACGGTGGTCAAAAAATATTGACGACCGGTTTGGCTCAGCGGGAGTTACGTTGCCTGCGAAGCTAAGCTCCTGATTCAAATCCCGGCAAATGCAAATATTGGTGTGATGAGCATAAATATTTGCTCCTGAGTCTTGGATGTGTTCTAAAAGTAAATATATCTATTAAATATATCGACGTCTACTCATAACACAAGCTTAACATAAGCTTGGGACTAGTTCGATTGGTGTAAACTATTTTATTTATATCTGAACATTCACTACCCAGGCTAAGCTGTATAAGATAAGAGCTTATACGGCCGTTATACTTAAAGTCAGATTTAAGAGTCCCCAGTAAGCTCGGTTCTCCATACAAACGTAGTTACGCTCTCATTTTAAAAAAACTAGCTAGTTTGCTCTGAAACTTTGTACTTAGAATAAGTTTAGGTATATGCAGGCCTGCAATTAGTTTATGTAGCTTCAGATACCAAAGTAAAAAAAATACAGCGAATTTAAGTTTTTCATACAAAACTTGTTTTTGCTGTATTTTGTTTGTTTTATAAACTGCAGGCGTATAAACTTGTTTCAGGCCTAGATATACCTCATGTCATTGTATATTCAAATTTTCGTTACAATCCAACACGTAGTTTTAAAATAAGAACGAAACTCCGTTTGTATGGGAAGGTGAAATTCGGCCGAGCTTACTGCGGACTCTTAACGTTATAAGGGCTGTATAATCTCTAATACAACTTTTGTGCTACTTGGGTAATGCCTTGATAATAGAGTCGTGACCAGATATCTGTAAGCACCTTGATCACTGCGATATATCTGATGGCGACTGTACATGTCGCTTACATCGAACCGAAACTTCAACAACTGCGGTAGAGTTTACCGTTTCCATTTAATAGGAAGCATATCATATACGACACAAAGTAGGTATCTTACAGCATTTAACCACTGGAGCATTTAAGCACGAATACATTCCCCTCCGATTCAAGATTCAAATACTTAGAGCGTATCATATTTTACTTTATAGGTGGAACAGAAGGTATAGGTACATGTGACGCCCTGCAAGGGCACGGCAATTCTAGAGGGCTACATTTAAACTATTGCAATTATTTTACTAGTTACATTAAGTGCATCTGCACTCCCGTTACTTTATACGGTAAATTGTCAGTGTGTGGGTGTTTTTTTCTTTGTATGTGATTCTTTTTAATTGTGTGCGTTTGTAGAATTATGAATATTTCCGTAGTGTGCTGTATGCATTTACCTCACCTTCCGCTAAGTGTATGAACAATTCGTTCGGAAATGACCGGTTTGTCAACACCATTACTTTAATGCTCTAAGATAGGTATAGATAATTATACTCCAAGCTGTTTGTATCTAATAGAAATAGTAATAAACCGGAGATCGCGGATATCAAGTGGCACGATTCACAAACGGCCATCCCTCGCAGCCGGCATAATTTATTAGCAGTCCCGCCCAATAAATCTCTATCGGGCGCATCCTAATATAATAAATATCACTCGTGTCCGACCAGTGTTAGGAGTTATCACAGATGTTAAGTTCCCGCCACCATGCTGTCTGTTATCCCAGCCACCACTGTTATTGTAGGTCTCTAGCTAAATTAGTTCTAAGTACAGTCAGTGACAAATACGAGGGAGCATTTAAGGGCCTGCATCGTCATTCGTAAAGGACGCCCTAAACGCCGAACGGGCTACTGAGCGGAATTTGTAATAAGGGACGCATTTATTGCTCGCGTGCCTCAAAGAAAGAGAAAGCTAATACACTAAATGCTTGGGGTTTTTTGGCGTAAGCGCCAGATGTAAAAGTACAATGAAATCGAAGATATTATTATGTTTTGTTAACATTTAAGTTAATCACGTAAAAGATAAAGGGAAGAATGGTATTTTTACATAATTCAGTCGGTTATTAATCGGTCGTTTGTACAAATTTGACAAAAACGGACAATGAAGACGCGTTTTCGGATAACTTTTTTAGTCTCCGCGTTAATTGCTGAATAGGTTATATACTCAAAACACATATCTAAAAATCAGCCTGTTTCATACACTAGACTTTTCAAAAATCTAATATATGAAAATAGCTTAAGTTTTCGATGCATCCCCTTAAGGTGTTCACATAATACGAAAAAGTGATTATTATAAAGGGTGAAAGTGTACTCCGATATACTAAAATATCATGGCCGCTTCCCCGTATTTCGCTGACTGTATTGTTAGTCTACGGTGTATAATCGTGCTTCTACTGTCCACGCGTGCACGCACAAGTAACCAGGTAAGACGTCACAGGTGAGTCGGAAGCCGATTTCAGAGATTTAATTAGGTTTTAAAGGTTAAGATCTCTGAAATACACTTCTCGCCGTTGACCACCGATGCTGATGTCGAACCTCGTATCGTTGAACAAGGAGAGTCGAGTTAATGAATGAAACGAGCAGTTAGTGAACCAGCCTTTATTACCCAAACCACACATATTTACATACACGTACGTCACATTGCCGCAGCGAACGTCGCAAGTCGAGAGATACTACTCTCTAAATGATCTCGAGGCGATTCTCGACTTTCGCTAGCGGCTCGATTCGATTCTAATCGGACGCAATCACTTTGTAAAAAGTCTACATCGGGGATTCTCTAACGCCTCAAAGTTAGCGTTTGGAAAGGTCGCTTACGTCCCTTATAAATCAAATCAAATCAAATCAAAATATCCTTTATTCAAGTAGGCTTAGATACAAGCACTTTCGAATTGTCAGTTACAATGGGAGAAGTCTTTGTTATAAATTGGACTGTTAGCGTGTAATATATCAGCGGGCGTCCGGTCGGAACGAGTCGCGTAGGGGTTTACTACGGATGTGCGACACACGCTCGTGCGAAGTACTGTTCGTGCGAAGTGTGATTGGGCGAAGGACGATTGTGCGACACTTCATTTGTGCGGACTGCTCTTTATGCGAATTAAATTTAGGCGATGCACGACTATGCGACATGCGTAATTGTGCGAACCATTGTTTGTGTGAAATAAAATTAGGCGATGCACGACTATGCGACATGTCGCAATGAGAGCTATTCTCATTTTTTTTGCACATTTGAATCACGTCTTCGATTCAGATAAAAATTTTATTCATTTAATAAGTTTTATGTGATTAAGGATGCTATCAATGAAGTTTAATCATTAAAATACGTTCCCACCTATTTACAAGTCTTTCAATTCGAAATATTCAATTGCTTAGTCAAACATCGTCAAAATCGCAAAATTATACGGTCGGACTCTAGTATTACCGTGCAGTACCTACGTCGCACAATTCAATTTCGCACAAATGAACTGTCGAACATCAGTACTGTCGTAATGTATACGCCGCACAATTTCATTTCGCAGATACATACTGACGTACACTAGTAATGTCGTACAGTAATACTTCAGACACTATAACTTCGCATAAAAATACTGTCGTATATTTGTTTTGTCGAACAATGATTCGTCGCAAACTATAACTTCGCATATAAATACTGTCGTATATTTGTAATGTCGTTCTGTCATACGTCGCATACTGTCTGTCGTCGTCACATTTGGTAAGATCGACCTGTCGTTCAATAGAGATGTCGCACAATCGTACATCGCACATTCGGGGTCGCACTTCAGTAATAATCCCGTCGCGTAGTGTGTCAAGCGCGGAGTTCGGCCGACAGTTCAAGTGACTCCCTCGCGCGAGTGGCACTCACCGCTGGCCTGGCTGTCGGCGGAGCCGCGACGGATGTCGTCGGGCGGCTGTTGCTGGTCGCGCAGCGCGGCCCAGTCGTCGCGCAGCGCCTGCGCACGCTCGCGCAGCGCAGGCGCGACGGGCTGACGCGCGGCGCCGCACTCGCGCTCCAGGTTGTTGTAGTTCTCCAGCACCTCGCGCACCTCCGGCTCCTGCGCGCGCACCAGCTCCTGTTCGGACAGACACACGGTTAAATAGACATCGGCATTCTGATTTTGAGCAATAAATACGCCATGATTGTTGTAAAAAATTAAAATTAAAGTTGTTAATTTTAATATCTACGAGAAGGTCCAAACTTCGTCCGCGGAGGAAAAAAAAACATAAACGTCTTGTTTTCTTCAGCGTGGTCGGGTAAAAACTATCCTCTAACCATCTGGAGATACCCAGCTCCCCGTGTACCAAAAATAGTTAAAATCCGTTAAGCCGATTTGGCGTGATGAAGCCGCATCGACATATACAAACATACAAAAAATCCAAAAAAAAATAATATTATTCAGTGACCTCCAAATAATCCGTTACAATCATTTTTTGAAAATATCTTCTATGTATGCACAGACATTTCATTTTTGCAACTTTACAATAGTACAGATATATCAGGTGAACTGAAACACGAGCCATGTTGTGACGTCAGAACGGCAAAACAATACGCTGTCATCTGTCAGTCTCATCGTAAACAGCTGTCATATTTGAAAGTGTTTTGCTCTCTTATGTGTTGTTTACGTACCAAAATGACCTCATGACTTAATTGAACATGGCGGATAGCGATTTCGCAGGAATAAAAACATAAAATTTTAATGGAAGTGTGGGAAATAACTAGGATTAGGAAATGATTAATTATATAAACTTAGTTATAAGAGCTTAATCAATATTACGTCGCTATTTTTAATTGTCAATTATTTTATTTCATTTTTCGCTTATACCTGTGTTGATGTGTTTACGGTTCACTTTTGTGTAGGGAAGCGGAGTCAAAGAAAAAGACATGTTCTTTCGGTGCTGGTGTATTAGCAACTAACTTAATTCATTACTTTTAGATGCATGAATACATTAGACATACCGGCCGCCAAAACTAACAGTTTTCAATACATTTGAATGCTTGAAATATAACATGCAAGTTCATATATCTAAATAAAAGTAATTGATTTTGTATACAAACTAGTCCTAAAACTATACATAGGTATCCTTCACACGCAAATTTATATCACTCACTAGACGGTTAGTTAATAGTTTACATCATTCGTCATTTTTAGGAAGCAGTATCAACTTAGATAAAGGTCTTTTAAGTTCGTGATCTCCCTTGCATTGAACAGTGACTACTCTGACGAGATTATCTGCTCCAGGATGAAGACACTAGACTCTTCCTAGTAGCCATTTAGTAGGAAGCATAGCCTCATCCTTGGCTATTACTAAGTCTCCAATACAGGGTGTTGGCACAGCGACTTGCCATTTATATCTTTGTTGTATCGTATTAAGATATTCTGTTTGCCATTGACGCCAGAAGTTCTGTGTCATCTTCTGAATTAGGTGCCATCTGGTCAATATGTTGATATTTTTGTGCTCATAATTTATTTTAGGAACACTGACTAAAGGCTCGCCCACTAAGAAATGGCCTGGTGTCATCGGCACTCCTGTCGTTTTATCTATTTCGCATAGAGGGCGATAGTTGAGACATGCCTCTATCTGTGCCAGTAATGTGGTCAGTTCTTCATAAGTAAGCTTGGTGTCTTTATTGACTCTGGCCAAATGTCACTTTGCTGATTGAACTCCAGCCTCCCATAAGCCTCCGTATGATGGCATTTTTGGTGATGAAGTGCCATGTTGTCCCCTCAGTAGCCAATAGTTCTGCCACTTCGCTAGCTATATTGTTCTTTCCACATTCAAACATGTACTTCAGCTCTTTGGCAGCGCCTATAAAATTAGTGCCGTTGTAGCTCCATATATGTCTGCAATGGCCTCTGCGCGCAACAAATCTTCTAAAAGCAGCTAGAAAGGCTTGCGAAGTCAAATCTGTGACTGCTTCAAGATGAACAGCTCGAGTAGCCATGCACACGAACAAGCAAATATATCCTTTCATTGCATGGAATCCGCGGCCTTTAGATGTTCTTATTAGAACGGGGCCAGCATATTCAACACCGCTATTTATGAATGGGCGATTCTGATTAACTCGCACGGCAGGTAGTTGGCCCATAAATTGGTTTTTGACTTTTGCCTTATCCACAACACATATTTTGCAATTATGAATGTATTTTCTGACGGATGACTTCAATAAGTCATGTTTCACTGATTCCAACCATGGAGTGTTCTAATATAAGCCTCGTTAATAATTAATTTAGTGATATGTTGATTTGAGGGAATAATAATCGGATGTTTTGTTTCTTCTGGCATTGAAGCATTCTGAAGTCGTCCTCCCACTCTTAACAATCCTTTCTCGTCCGAGAATGGTGCAAGTGTGATCAGAGAACTCCTTTTTTTAACTCTTCCATCTTTTTTTAAGTCTTCTATATCTTTTCCATATACTAAGTTTTGATAGTATCTTATGCATTCTTCTTCAATCTTTTCCATTTCTACTGGTGTTAAGTGTTGATTCTCTGCTGTCTCCTTCTCCTGTATTTAACATCCTCCTACAGTATGCCAAAACTCTTTTTATTCTAGACATCGTTGAAAATCTTTCCCATATTTATTTTTCTTCTATAACTGTGTGATGTGAATATTTTGACTCTAAATTTGTTTCTGTAATATCTATTTTGTCGTATTCTGATCTTTCTTTAAGCCACTCTGGTCCATTCCACCAAATATTTTGTGTAGCTAGATCTCGAGCTTTTGATCCTCTCGTCGCTATATCCGCGGGATTTTGTGCAGATTGTACATGTCGCCATCGATCATTATCTATCAAGCGTGTTATTTTTGTTGTTCGGTTTGCCACAAACGTCTTCCAACGATTAGACTGTGATTGTAACCATGAGAGTACGACCATTGAGTCCGTCCAAACAAATATTTTGTCTTTGGGAATATTCAGAAGTTCTGTGATGTCGTTGATCAATTCTGCTAATAAGGCTGCAGCACAAAGCTCTAACTTTGGAACCGCAAGTTGTTTTAAGGGTGCAACTTTAGTTCGAGATGCAATCATAGAAACCTGCACGCCATCGTTTGTAACCACTCTTAGGTAAGTAACTGCTGCATATGATTGAGTAGAAGCATCTGCAAAACCGTGTAATTCTATATTTTGAGTGTCTTGCATCGTTTTCAACCAGCTTCGTCGTCAGCTAGTTGAGATAATGTACGCACTGCTAAGAATGGCGCAGCAGCGGTACCAAATGTTACAGTCGTTAAATCGTAGCTCTCGAACTCATCTTTAGGATCCTCTCGCCAAATGATATTTTGTAGATTTGAGTGTTCTTCTGTTATTTTAATCATTCTGTACATTTTAACTATGTCGCCCACGACGCAAATCTTATGCTTTCTCCAAGCTATAATTAGGCTTCGTAGATCCAACTGTAAAAAGGGTCCAATCATCATGGCGTCATAAAGCGAATGGCCATGTGAGCCCTTTGCGGAAGCATCGTAAACAACTCGTACTTTACTGGTATCTTTGTCCTCTCGAACTACAGCCAGGTGAGGTAAATATATTGACTTATCGTTGTCTTGATATTTTGAGCTTCGTAAATGACCCATCTCTTTGTATTCGTTTATTACTTTTGTGTACTCCGTCTTTAACTTCTCACATTTTCCAAATTTTCTCTCGGTGTTTGAATCTGTTTACAGCCTGTTGTTTTGTATCTCCACATAGATCTACAGTCTCTTGAATGCCTTGTTTTAATGGTAGATGTACTATGTATCTTCCACTCTCATCTCTTCTAGTTGTACGTATATATATTTCTTCGCATTTTTCTTCTTTTGTCAGTATTCTCTTTTGAGTGTACAAATCTGTTTCTATCTTCCAGAACCTTCTTAGTAAATCGTTATCTTCTGCGACCATCCTTGTGATATGTAATGTAACAACATTGTGATGGTCGTTGTGTTTCTTTTTTTGTTTTTGACCTGAGAGTATCCACCCTAAACTTGTTTCCTGAGCTACCACCCCATCATCCATTTTCCGCAGTCCTTCTTCAATAATTTGACAGAAGACGTCGGCACATAGCAATATGTCAATTTTGCCAGGTGTGTAGAAGGTAGGATCAGCCAGTTCTAATGTGTGGACCTCTTGACAATCCATAGAGACGTGTTTTGACGGTAAACGTGTTGATATTGACTTCAAAACGTATGCCTTAATTTGAATCACTCTCTTGTTTTCCAATCTTGATGCAATTGTGTGGTCAACCAAATGTTTAATATTGATTTGTGTACTTTCTCCCACTCCAGAGACCACACCGTTGATATTAGTTCTCATCAAACCCAATAGTTGAACTACTCTCTCCGATATAAATGCAGCCTCTGAACCCTGGTCGATTAAAGCACGAAGTATGTGTGTACTACCATCACTCGACTTGACTTCTACTTGTGCTGTAGCTAGTAACACTTCTCGACCAGGTTGTTATTTCGAAAGATGTGCGGTTGTTAATTTCATTTCTGGTTCTGGTTGTACTTGTGGTTGTGTCTCTCTTTCTTGATTTATTTCTCTAACTTGGTGTAGAAGAGAATGATGTCTTTTCCTACAGACTCGGCACGACGTTTTTTGTTTACATCGTATAACACTGTGAAATGGAACAAGACAGATGTAACATAATCGATTCTTTCTCACAAAATCCTGTCTATGCTCCACTGATTGTTTAGTAAATTCTTTGCAGTTGAATATATAGTGATCGCCTTTACAATAGGTACATGTAGGTTGTGAAGTTACGCTAACATGTGCAGATTGAAATAAACTGTCTTCTTCAGCTGTGACGTAGAACGATTTGTGTGTTTGTGACTTCTCTCTTATAGGCGCCACGACTGCCGCGGCTAACTCCAATGTTCGGAACTTAACTTCAAGAAATTTCTTTAAATATTCCCATCTGGGCATGTCTTCGCAATCATCTTTATACGTAGATTGTTCCCAGTCTTTTAATGACTCTGTGTCCAACTTCTGTCCCACCAGAAATATGATAACAGGATCCCAAGAATCAGTTTTTATGTTTAGATTATTTAAACTATTGATACATTCCATAGTTGTATCAAGCAAAGTCTTGATTTGATTTGCCGACTGGCTTTGAATCTTCTTAATTGCAATTTTTTTTTTTAAGAGAGAATTGACAAACATTTTCTTATTTCCGAAGCGTTTTTTAAGTAGCTCCCACGCCTGTGTATAGTTATTTTCCGTTATTTGTATGTGTCGCAATAATATCTCGGCTTCACCGGAGATACTTGTTTTTAAATAATGTAGTTTTTGTACACTTGAAAGTTTTGTATTGTGTACGAGGGCGGTGAATAAATCTTGGTACGTAGGCCAATCTTCATACTTCCCAGAAAATGTAGGCAGTTGAATTTTCGGCAGGTTTACGAACGTTAATTGCCCTTCGTGTGACGACGCTGACATGTTGTTACACAGTTCTACTGTTTTCTTTTGCGACTCCCATTTATTCCATAAGTCGGTTAGGTCTGCTTGTAAACAAAGATAAAGGTCTTCCACTGTGTAATAATCTTCAGTAAGAAAATACGACAAATCTCCCCGTTTTTCACGCGGTGTGCAATTTAGAAGGTTATTATGTGCTTGTTTAAACAGATTCCAATAATCGTCAATCAATTTTATCCTTTGTGTAACATAACCCTCAGTAAGTCTTTGTTTCAGACACTTTTTAATGTTTACTTGCGTATTTTGTAACATGGCGGCCACATCTTCTAACTTCGTCAATAATTGAGTTTCCGGGGTTCCTACTTGCGCCATTTTAGTTTTTAACACTTATATTTATTCACGTATAAGTTAATCCAATATGTATCACTTCATATCATAGTCAATAGTCAAGGAATAGATATTTATTGTAATGTAAAACAGTTTATTTCTCACTTTTAAATGCACTTCAATGTTTGTTATAAGTCACTAATTACTTAAAGTAACTTAAAATCTGCACGAAACGACGTAAACAACTCGGCTTATCTGCGATCCTATTGTATTCACCGACCGCGGCTGCATCGCTCCCGTATTCAATCCGCTTCGATTTAGGACCATATGTTCATGTGTTTACGGTTCACTTTTGTGTAGGGCGGAGTCAAAGAAAAAGATATGTTCTTTCGGTGCTGGTGTAATAGCAACTATATTATAACTTAATTCATTACTTCTAGATGCATGAATACATTAGACAACCTGTATCATATATTTTTTATCCTGTTTTGACAATCAATATGTTATCTTATCATTTATAATGTAAGCAATTAATATAACCGTGTATATCAATCATTCTATTGTAAAACTTATGATGAATAAAGAATATCTTTTGTCGCATTTGATTAATTCGCCGCATCAGCCGATAAGCCGCTAATTGAGGCCCTAGTATGTGGGAATAATAAGTGGCCATTTTGATCGCTAGGTCAATCTTTTACACTACTCTCTTGCGGCTATATTAGCTGATTATGGCTAATTAGCAAATCTACTTACCATGAAGAAATAAGTATTTTATTTTAAATCAAGAAAGAAGTAGTCCAATACAGTCCACACATTCAACAGTAACTTTATGGCAAGATTTATTTTGGCGTACTTTTTTCCCACAAATTATCCACCAAATCATTCTTTTTTCTAAAAACCTCACATGTTTTAAAAATAAATCTGCCGAAATACATGCCCACACATTGATATTTGCTGAAAAAAATACTCCAAATTTCATCAATATACATCTTGTAGTTCTTAAGTAAAATGCTTGTAACATACGGACGGACATGACGAATCAATAAGCGTTCCGTTTTTGCCATTTTGGCTACGGAACCCTAAAAAAAGATCTAGAAAATAGTGAAAACATAGACCCAGCGGCAACCCAGAATCGACATCTTTGGTATGACAAATTAGGCAGTGCCGACCCCAAATAAATGGGACAAGGCCAGATGAAGAACAATTTCAGGAATTCTCCTGCTATGCTATATCGTCCGTGTTTGAATAACGTAAATACAACACTATTTGGACAAAATTAACACCGTCGATTTAAATATGTTCACGGTACAGTTTATTATATTACAAACGTAAGTATTTTACGAAGTAATCAATCCAGTAACACTCAGACAGGGCAACGAAAGAACGCGTAAATACTCACGCATAAATAAACGAAATTAAATATCGGCGAGTGTAAGGCGTAATGTTAGCAAGTTCTAAGCGTATGTCCGTATGTTGCTTGAGTATAAAATGATTCATGGATTATAGTTCCTTTGCTTTAAATGAAATCAATCAAAATCAAAATATTCTTTACTCAAGTAGGCCTAGTTACAAGCACTTTCGAAATGTCAGTTACATGAGAGTGATGAGAGTGAAGTGTTTGCTGGGAGACATACAATATGATCCAACATTTGCTGCAAGGATTAGGGAAAACCCAGAAAAACCAAATCAGCTCTTCCGCGAAATATTGTCTTGGTTAGATGTGACAGTAAATTGTACTCACATGCGCATCTTTTCATGCAGTTTCCACAAAAAAATACGCATGCAAATAAAACCAACCACCACCAGACAGTATAATCCTCGACCCGTGTTTCGCCTCTTTGCGAGGCATCATCAGGAGATGCAGGAGAGAAATTTATCGGGTGGAGGTATCTTTTTTTTGAAAAACTGCATGAAAACATGCGCATGAGACCACAATTCAACCTAGCCACTAGTTCGCGCCGCGTGCTGGAGGCGCGCACGCGCCGCTTGCACGCGCGCGCCGCACGCGTCGAGGCGCGTCGCGAACTTGCCCGGCGCCGCGCTCGCCTGACACACGCACATGTTACTGTACTCACAGCGAGCTCGGCGGCGACGGCGGGGTCCGTGCGCGCGTGCTGGAGGCGCGCACGCGCCGCTTGCACGCGCGCGCCGCACGCGTCGAGGCGCGTCGCGAACTTGCCCGGCGCCGCGCTCGCCTGACACACGCACATGTTACTGTACTCACAGCGAGCTCGGCGGCGACGGCGGGGTCCGTGCGCGCGTGCTGGAGGCGCGCACGCGCCGCTTGCACGCGCGCGCCGCACGCGTCGAGGCGCGTCGCGAACTTGCCCAGCGCCGCCAGCTTCTGCGACAGGAAGTCGCGGTGCGCGCCCAGCGCCGCGCACGCCTGCACACACGAGCACGAGTCAGTTCCACGGGCCCGAGCGCAAGCCACGGGCGGTCCGAGGGGGTCGCGGGGCTCATGACCCCCCGAGCCCTCCAAAATCGTACTGATCCTTTGAAACATCTCCTGATCGTTGACAACTTATGAAAAAACTTTGGCTAGGTCCGCGCCTACTACAAGCCAGATCAGGAACGGTTCGTAACCTGCCTCCCCTCCCCCCAAATCGTAGTTGTCCTCTTTGAAAACAAACATATTGTGAAAAAAAATGCTCTTATTATGACCCTTCCCACCAAATCTTCAGCTAGTACCGCGCCTGCTACAAGCTAGATCAAAAATGGATCATGATCATGACCTACTCCTACATTGGTGTCCTTAGAAGCATCTCCTACACAAAAAAAATGAATCCTCCTCCGCTGTCCGTCCGTTTGTCTGTCCGTCTCTTCACCAGACTGTATCTCATGAACCGTGATAGCTAGACAGTTGAAATTTTCACAGACGATGTATTTCTGTTGCCGCTTTGACAACAAATACTAAAAAAATAAAAAAGCAGCGACTTCAAAATAAACTTAAAAGCCAAAAATAATCTTTTATGTACGGTACGGATCACATTTGAATCACCTTTTGAATTCGGTGCCAAAGCATTCATTTATTACTATTAACACAAATGACACGCAAGAACCGCGGCGGCGAGCCTTTAGGTAATAACACCTAAATTTAGTTATAGTAATTCGTATTTTTGTTGGATAAAGGACTTTACTACAGGTTTGGCACCGTCTTCAAAATGTGATTCAAATGTGATCCGTACCGTACATAAAATATTATTTTGGCTTTTTAGTTTATTTTGAAGTCGTTTCTTTTTTTATTGAATTTTTTTTATTTTCTGCTTTTTAGTGATGGATTTTGGTGATATAAAGTATTTTTAGAGCTCAAAATGGGAAGATTGAGGAGGCCCTATTGTAAATAAATAAGACCAATTGTAGATAAGACTATTGTAAATAAAATCTAAATTATAAGAATTGGCTAGGTCAAAATGGTTAAGTTCAGTAGCTTGCTGGTTAAAAAAAGAACACGACTCAACTGACCTATAATATTTAAACAATTATATCGCAACTCAAATTCGGCGTAGAATCTCGAGTGATGCTGTGAGACGGAATATTTCTGTCTCTGATGGACTAGTGAATGGAGCTATGGGCATAATAAAAAAAATGCCCGGCCCTAAGACGAGATCAGCTGGAGGACGGGGAGCTCCCGGAAACCGTGTACGTAATATTTGACTATGAAACTGTTGGTCTTAGGTTAAAAGATAGTGACGGTTGCATATCCATACCTCCATCATGTACTACGTTTCAAGCGACAAGGGGATACGGCGATGTGGAGCGTCGTATGTTACCATTAATATAAAGTTGGGCTGTTACTGTTCATAAGCTACAAGGTACCACCCTCGAGGAAGCTGTGATAGACCTTGATAAAAAGAATTTCGCTAAAGGGCAAATATATGTTGCACTAAGCCGAGTCAAAACTTTGGAAGGCATAGCGTAACGAAATACTTCCCATTGAACCACTAGTGGTAACATTGCTCCTATTTTACCACCAGTGGTTGAATGGAAAATAATTTGTTCCAACTGACCACTAGTAGTGAAATTTAGTGGTGAGATGGTCCAGAGGGGTTAGATTTGGACGCCAACAAATTATTAACTCGACCACATGATGAGAGATCGTTAACGGAAATAACAAGACTACGAAATCTGCCTTCTGACGATCGAAGCCACACATAATACACGACTTTTATGACTTCTACGACTTTTATACGGCACTTACAGCCATAATGCATTCTAATCTCAATTGCTCACGACCTTTAGGTGAACGTTGCTATTTCAGAATCAGGGCCGTTAACCGTTGCGGATTTCTCTGGTTCTCCACTTTGCTACCCTGATCTTAACCAACTTCTGCCTCGAAGCAAAATATTATAAATAATTATATAGCGATTAGTGAATTAAATAACATTGGTTGAGCCCTAATTAGTGACTGGTGGCTTGTGTTTTCATCATCAGTTTTTCCTCACCAAATGATGATTTTCGAGTGTAAATGCTTGTTCTACTTTAATAAACACCAAAAACGCCATAGACGTGCCCATAACATTTGAGGAATTCCTTCGATTCCTCATCGATCTCATCATCAGATCTTCACCAAAATTTTATGGGATCAACTTGGAGATTCCTACTCTTAGCCGAAAAAATAATTTTCTAAATCGACTTGCGATCCGGGAATTAAATAACACTGGTAGAACCCTCAGTGGTAACTGACGGTTTGTGTCTTCATCGTTGGTTTCTCTTCACCAAATGGTGATTTTCAAATGTAAATGCGTAAACTATTGTAATAAATAACGAAATCGCCATAGATGTGCTCATAATATTCAAGGAATTCTTTCGATTCCTCATGGATGCCGGCATCAGATCTTCACCAAAATTTTATGGGACCAATTTGGGGATATAGGTACCTACTCATTAACAAAAAAATAATTTTCCAAATCGTCGTGTAAATGACGGAGTTCTGAAGTAACAAACTTTTTTGAAGTCGGTTAAAAACAGTATAATTGTATGTCTTTCTGTCTATGTCAGTAACCAATATAACATGATCGAACACCGCGTACAGTTTGCTTAGGAGTAGGGCTCTGTTAACACTGGATTTTCATAGATACGGCCGTTTGTAGCGTATTTTTTTTACAAAACCTTTTTTGGTACGGAAATATAAAAATATAGATACCCAACTGCTGCGTCGTCGCGGAGACGGACGACGAGGGTACCATCAGAGCAACAGCGTGCTATCGAATAGCCTAATTAGTAACGCAACCCTTCTTTGTTCTGTGCACTGTGCACTGATATTAAATCATAGTTCTGAAGGAACTTTTTAAATTTATTAAGTGCCATTGCCAATAAGTCTACCCTAGTGTTCTTATACATTCTATTATGCTCCTTACATATTCTAGGGATGACACTATGAGATCCAAGATTGGTCCGAAAATTACCTAAAGCAAAAGGACGGAAATTTGCTATGCGCGAGTTACATCTAGCTTTATTTCGATATCTTTTATTCCGACTGTCAGCCTGAAACGTCAGACGACACGGCAGAACGTGCCGAAATAGCAATTTTTCCTTTTGCATTTCTTCCTAAACACCTGAAAGTGGTTTGGCTTCAGAGCTGAGTTAGCACGGGCTCATTTACCGGCGCACCTGCCCAAGAAATGCGACGACGCAGACAGCTAAGATATTAGGTAGAGTTTCAAAACGACCTACAGTATAGATCAGAGTTTTAAATTAAGACAATCTTGCGGAGCAACGAAGGTCAACAGGCGTCAAATTCGCCGACACATGCCAAACTTTAATCTCTATAAGTTAGCTATGGGTGATTCCACGACCGTTTTAACCGCTGGCAATTCGCTGGTCGCATTATTTATTAAAGACTTCTCTCATTGTTACTGACAATTCGAAAGTGCTTGTATCTAAGCCTACTTGAATAAAGGATATTTTGATTTTGATTTGATTTGATTGACTACTTTCCTTTCGGTTGTTTAATTTAGGATTCATGTACTCCCACATAATTGAAAACGATAATGCGAATCAAGGGTAAATGGTTAATAATGCAGCCAGCGGACTGGCAGCGGTTAAAACGCCCGTGAAGTCACCCGTATGTTACATTTTCCCAAAATGATTTATTCGTTATTCAACTGCCTTAGGAAACCCCAAATTAGCTTTCCGAATAAAAAAGAAGTTGTCGTTGTAGGCGAAAATGGAAAGTTTATCAGTGCAGTGCTGTGTCGCGCCTTGAGTGCGTCTAGCTCCGCCCGCCGCGCCCCGCTTCGCCCGCCCTTCAGCGGGACACCCCGAATTAACAACTGAACATATTTTTTGTAGCGGTGCGAAATAATTGTACACTCCAGGCTCAAATGGGCGCGACGAGTGTGGGGGCCGCGTGCTCGCAGCGAGGCATTCCAGAGATTATTAAAACTTCCATTTGCGGGTCTCGCGGATCAGATCCTTGTGTTACGATCCCCTACGTTCAAGGGCACAACAACTTTTAAACCCCACTATTCACGTAGTGTTGTGTAAAATAATATCGATTTCATATCGAACGCAAGTTAAAATAGTGCATAGCAAGAGTTTGTGTATTCTGTACTTTTATTTTGACGTCACGTTTAGCTCAGTTGGCTGCACAATGGCCTACGACGCTGGCGGTCCCGGGTTCTAATCCCGGCCAGGGCAAGTTTTTGTGTGATGAGTACGAATGTTCCTGGGTCTACGGCATTGTCTAAGTAATTAAGTATAATAATAGGGATGTTGCCTAATCTAATTTTTTTTTATTACATAAAATCTTAACAAAACAAGCAAAATAAGTATACACGTTACAATTTTGAGTACGATATCTTACATGTAGCTTTTTATGAGGTCTTAAAGTATGAAAATATTAAAAACTAATAATATCATTGAATAACCATAAAATGTAAGGTAACTTTTGTTATGAAACTGTTTCGATAAAGGCAAGTTTAAAACATAGCAGCAGAACATTGATTTTTTTTACAAAAATCTTGATGTTTTACCACCACGATCTTTGTGGTAATTTTATAGTGAATTTCATCACTAAGAATAATTTCTCGATTCAAGGTACTAAAGTGTAAGCGTATGACGTCACTAAGCTAGTAGGCTTTAGTGTGAAGCGTTTTTTTTGCGAAAGTCCGAAAATGTGACTTTAACATTGTTGTAACTCCGGGAGTATTTATGAGATTGAAGTAGTTTTTTCACCAATAATTTTATTATTGAGAACTTATTCGATAACATACCACAGAAAAAGTTGTTAAATAGATCTATCGATCTATAGATTATATACTAGGAGGCGCCCGCAACTTCGTTCGCGGAGGAGATAAAGTCATAGCCCCTCTTTTTTCTTCAGCGTAGTCGGGTAAAAAGTATCCTATAATCATCTGAAGACACCCAGCTACCCGTGTACCAAAAATAGTCGAAATTCGTTCAGCCGATTTGGCATGATGAAGCCACAACGACACATACAAACCTACAAAAACTCCAAACAAAATATTTTTCGATTCAGTGACCTCCAAATAGACCCTTACAATCATTTATTTGAAAATATCTTCAATGTACATTTCATTTTTGGAACTTTATAATAGTATAGACATGGTCGCCTGGGACCCATAGTACGAGCTTTGCTTAGTTTGGGACAAGGTCGATTTGTGTAAGATTGTCCCCGATATTTCATATTTATTTATTACTAGCTTCTGCCCGCGACTTCGTCCGCCTTAAATTCGTTTATCGCGGATAAGGGTATTCTTACGGGATAAAAAGTAGCCTATGCCCTTCCCCGGGACTCAAACTATCTCCATACCAAATTTCATCCAAATCGTTTCAGCGGTTTAAGCGTGAAGAGGTAACAGACAGACAGACAGACAGACAGACACACTTTAGCATTTATAATATTAGTATAGTATGGATGCTCGTAAAACCGATGGACACTGGTATAGAAAAGTTCTCGAGTGGCGACCGCGTACTCGACGCAGCGAGGAAAAGGCCCCAACAAGATGGACCAATGATCTGGTAAAGGTCACTGGAAACTGTTGGATTAGGGCCGCGCACGGCCATATTTGTGGGTTATAAGAAACCAGATGGAATGGTATCATTGAAAAGGATAATGTATCTCTATTTCGGCTAAAAGTTAATTTAACACCAAGCGCCCGTCAATGTCGCGTAACTCACTCGCAGAGAGCTGACAGACGCCGGAGCTGTACGGGCTGTCAGGCCGCAGCCTGCTCATAAATCCCGACGTGGGCTCGGTGCGCAACAAAGAACATCCTGTATTTAACATATCCGATGCAAATGGCGCCACACTCGGCGCCGCCCGGGCTGTGTGAGGCTGCGTTCAATTATGCAATGCGCTTCTCGCTGCATTGTCCAACCGACCAACATGAGTAGTATACACTATACAGGGTGGGAAGTTGACAAGGGGCCGCTACCATACTACCGTGGTACCACGAGAGAATCATCTAAAATGCACTAACTTTATAAAATTACATTTAAGGGTGCCTTTCTACCATGCTATGCTGTACTGTGCTATGTTACTCTCTGGTGGAAAGGCACTCTAAATAAAGCATATTAAATGGAATACATCGCGTATAATATCTAATTTGAGCTGCCAACATGTATGTACACCTTTATTTGATTTCTCAAAGAGGGTACTTTGCATAAATTGTAACTTTGACAATGATTTTTTTTCTCAGTCTACCCCGTGAACACGGTAGCTGTAAAGCTTCCGATTGCGATACAATGCCTTTAAATTGTTTTATTTAAATTACTGATAATCGCGGAAACAGAAGATAATATTTTAAAATTATTTCAATCAACAGTTTCAAATGTACAAACACTGCGACCAATATAAAATGATGTACGCGTTGCTCGATCATTTTATATTGGTTATTGACAGACAGACATAAAATTATACTGTTTTTAGTATTTGTTGTTATAGCGGCAACAGAAATACATCATGTGTAAAAATTTCGACTATCTAGCTATCACAGACAGACAGATATACGGACAGCGAAGTCTTAGTAATTAGGGTCCCGTTTGACCTGGAAGGTTTTACGGAACCCTAAAAACTAAAGTATTTTTTCTTGGTCTTCCCCTATCCCGCTTTCCTTCGACTTTTCCTTCTATAATGTTCTTGAGGAAAAAGTCATGTCATAGCACATGTCCTATCGTAATCCCTCTTCTGGTTTCTATAAGTGTTAATTATACTTATCCTTTAAAACAGTAGAGGGCATAGTTACCTGCTGGATCTGCGCCTGCAGCGGCCCGGCGTCCTGCAGCCGCGCGCCCAGCTCCTCCGTGCGCGCCTGCGCACAAACCACACGTCACTCGCCACGTACACACAGGAGGAGTCAACAATACTAAACAAATATTCTCTAAACTGACTAATGTTTCGCTACACAACATTCGATAGGTGTACCCTCATCAGACATAAACTTTTTTGTCGTAATAATCACTATACAACGTACTCGTGAGGAACCCAAATAATTTTAGCAGTGTATACCTGAAGTGTCGCGTCGCTATTGACAGACTTCAAATTGACAGCTACCACTCATTAGTCATCCTTTTTGGAAAAATAATCGTTACTATTTTATTAAAAGGGATAATTTTCACAGAGAAGCGAAAGTTACAAACATCAACAAATATAAAAAAGAATTGTTAAATTTGACTTGGGTCCATATTAAATTTTTTGGTTCTAATGACCTCAGATATACGCTGGTAACATTATTTGGGTTTCTCACGAGCACGTTGTATTTACAGATATTCTTTTCAGGATTGTTATAAAACAAACCTAACCTAATACATTTAAAAGGATAATGCCTTAAAAAGTCCTAAAAATTCTAGTTCCAGAAAAAAATGCATTATGCCAAATGATGTTTATGCCTGATGGGGGTACCCGTAATCGATAACATTGCTGAACGAGACTTGAAGTTTGCGTCCCATACAAAAGTCCACATTCACTGGTTATTGACGAGGTTTTCTTATTAATGACATTAGCTAGTGTATAAATTGTTACATTGTCGCCGCGAAATTAATCAACGATGCATTTAGTAAAATAAGTTTGAGTACAGTATTGAGATAAGTGTTATGATTAATTTCTCAGTGATTGAAAATTTATACCTGCAACATTGCATAGTAGATTTCAATTTTGCCATTAGGATAAAATGAACATTATTTTTACGCGATTAAGTTTCGTTATTGATTTAAACTTAAGGTCAGGTGGGGTAAGGGAAACATAATTTATTTCTTGAATAAAGATAATCCACGCAATTGGCCCAACTCTATTTCCATTGACACATATGTCCGTTTTCAATATCACATTTTCAACGTTTCTCTAACCCCGACTAACGCTTTTATAGTCATAGTCATACTTTTTTTATTTGCCTGAATCATGGCAATTATATTCTAGGTGATGGATATAATTTGACAGCTCAGCACAATTCACCACTAATAATATTTCAATGTGTTTTTCACACATTGTCCCGACAAAACTTTTATTTTGCCCCATAGGCAAAGTTGTATACCACTAGGCATAGTTACAGCATTTTACGGTATGTAAAATACCCTCTTGTTAGCCCTTGAATGTGCACTTGGAGACCAAACTGAACGTAACTTAATTATTAATTGCAAACGAATGTTGCATTGAAAACCCGGCGGCACTTTTCGGGCGTCGCGAATTTCCGTAACACTTTATACCACGCGAACGCCCGTTCATTAAAACTGTTCGGATTCGTAAAATATTCAGCTCGCCGCGCCGCACGAACTCATAAAATTATTAATATCTAAGAGCCGTAGATCATGAACGCACCCACGGGAGCCGAACTTCTTTCACGTCCATCAGTGAAATTCTCGAAACTGGCGGAAAACGCGGAATCTCGCGGGGACACGATCGCGCCGGCGACGCTCGCGGAAGTGCGCGTGCGCCGCCCAAGCCGATACATTTCGATCCCTACATAACAATTTCAGACCAACAACAAATTCACCTACACGCCGTTATCCACATTAAGATATATCCCCGAAGGTTGAAGATTAGTCGGGGTGGGCGCGAAGTGGCGGCGGCGACGCGCGGGTCGGGCGGGAATATTCGTGCGGCAGAAATAGACGCGCACGCGCCGCGCTGGGATTTTGGATAGAACAGAGCTTTCCTTATACGGGCAGATAGTGCACTTTAGTAATTTAGCCAATACAAATGACGCCAATATTTCAACTTTATATTGCTCAGTACTAGTACCGTCTGTCTGTCTGTTATCTCTTCACGCTTAAACCGCTGAACCCATTGGATGAAATTGGTATGGAGATAGTTTGAGCCCAGGGGAAGGACAGAGGCTACTTTTTGTCCCGGAAAAATACCCTTATCCGCGATAAACAAATTTAAGGCGGGCGAAGTCGCGGGCAGAAGCTAGTTCTATCATATATTATACAAGGTGCCTGCGAGGAATCCGATAGATTTTAACCACGCTTTTCTGGGGCTATTAGGAGTAAAAATGTTATGTGAACCAAATCTAATTCAGTAAAAAGAATTAGTTTTGTCGATTTTTGTATATAAACCTTGAATAACTTTGGCTTCCCAATGAAAATTAATTCTTTTATAAAATGGTTACGATTATTTTTCCATAAATGGATGACTTTAGTGAATGGTAGCTGTCACTTTGATGTCTGTCAATAGCGACACGAAACTTGCCATCATACGCGGCAGCGTCGCGATGACAAGAGCTTAATGCACTTTAGCAATCACAATAAATAGTTCATATGAAAATTTATAATATCTTCAAAACGAAGAGTGATTTGACTGGGGTTCATATACAATCTCTTGCACCTAACGATATTTAGCACTTGAAGACGTCGTTTATGATCACGTTCATAGCACGATTTTACTAATTGATCGAGCGAGATTGATGGGCAAAAATGTTTTCGTATGTCCGGCTGTTCTCCTCTACAGGACGCATTTCTCAACCGATTCTCGTAAAAAAATGTAAGCAGGTTTGATTTTTCAAAATGGCGGAAAAATGGGTTGAAGGACTTACGAGGTCTACTCTTTTATGCAAGGCTGCAAAGTTGTTATTCGGCGCGAGTGCTTGAATTGAAAGCCTAGTAAGTGAAGGAATGTAAAATTGAATATTGATTCCTGAGCGTAACGAGGCTTTTAAGGCACGAGAAGCCAAATATTTTGCAGCCGTGCGAAACACACAATTTTTACCTCACTACAGCCAGGAAACTATGAGATTTAAGAAAATCTGTGAAGTTGTTATAACAAACCAATTATTTTTACATTAGTGATAATGAACCTACGAAACACACTCATAACAAAGATAAGATAAGATAAAATAGATAATATAACAAAGCGAACAAATTAACGTATAAAAAATATAAATTACAACTTCAAATGACTTTTCCATGCAAGCGGATATAACGAACTTTTCCACGTAGATTTGGCGCTGAAGATTCGGAGCGTGTGAGGTGAAAAAAATAATTACTATGTTTCGTTACATTTTGTATCTTGCATTGAAAAAAGTAAAACACCAATCGTCCAAGATAGTAAATTTCATTATAATAAAATAATGAAATAATGATCTTTATTCTGTAAGTAGGCCGCAAGGGCACTTTTACAAGTCTGACTCTACGGCGTTTCCCAAGAGGAGCCCACTGAGGAGAAGAAAGCCGAAACAAACTCAACAGTCAGTATTTTTTTCGAAATAACTCTTATATCTATTACTAATATATATGTACTTACTTAGCCTATCCTAAATATATGTTTTGAGTATAAACTCAATGCGTAGTTCTTCAAGAAATCATATCAACACTTATAAAATTAAAAAATATAGAATATAAAAAGCAAAATGTATTTTTTTATTTAAAACAAATTACATACGTTTGATATGCCACCTTATAAGAACCGTGTCCCGCTAAAAGTAAATTATTTGGTTTCTGTTTTGGGCCATGCGTTTTTGTCTGTTAAATAGTCCTCTACCCTATAATATGCCTTTGCCACTAGGGACAATTTTAAGTAATTTTTGAGATCTGGAAACGGTAGTTTTAAAGCGTCATCTGGTAGCTTATTATAAAAATGTATACATTGGCCTACGAATGATTTGGCTACTGTACGAACGCGGAACTTTCTAATAGCGATTTTGTTTTTATTTCTTGTATTAAAATTGTGGATATCTGATTTCTTAGTATAAGACTTCTTTTATTTTAATTCTACCGGGCCGAGTTTTTTACAATAAATTAATATATCTGCATGGTACTCTGTCTTCTCATTTCTGACCTCAGTAGACCAGGGTAAACCGTGACAGCGTGTGGTATTTTTACACTTCCCAGTTTGGTCGTTTCGTTAATATGCGCTCCTCCCCGGCGTTATTACCTG
Organism: Hedya salicella; assembly: GCA_905404275.2. Classification (NCBI taxonomy): domain Eukaryota; kingdom Metazoa; phylum Arthropoda; class Insecta; order Lepidoptera; family Tortricidae; genus Hedya; species Hedya salicella. Next base: position 263,966 of record FR990098.1, on the reverse strand, counting down.
TCGCGTGCGGGCGACTTACCGCCACTTAACAAATATAGCCCTCTAATAAATAGCAGGCGGCGCGCTACTTCGCCTGTAAATCAGCTTTCAGTGCGCCGGCGACGCGTGCCGTCTCGCTTCCACGCCTTCTACAACTCTCCTCTCTCGCTCTAATGGGCTCGCGAGGATTGATATAACCATCAACAGTGTTCGCGTGAGATATCGTAAGTGGCTGGTACACAAATCAATACCCGATACGTCGAAACGTCTGAAGTATTTCAAAGCGACGATGAAAACGATCGAATGTGTTCGACGAAACGCAGGAGGGCTCGCGGCGCGGCGAGTTATACAATATGCTTGTATCCCAAAAAAATATTAAAATAAGTCCGCCAGTTAGATTTCAGAAAATATTGGACACGTATTTTTTCTTTTCTCACTTAAACAAAAAAAAGCGGCCAAGTGCGAGTCAGACTCGCCCATGAAGGGTTCCGCAGCCGTTTATACAAAAAAATGCACTACAGATGAAAAAAATACAATATGAAAAAAAAAAACACTAACAAAAGACCGTATCTCCCCGGCACGTAAGTTCTTTTGCTGAGAAGCGCAGTTTTTTGGCAATAACTTAAAAACGGTATGTCCGATCATGTTGAAGACAATTTTCGTTGGGAGTATTTATTTAGCTTATATTTGTAAATTATTTCATATTTTTTGAACATACTGTTTAGAAAATAGATGGGGGGAACACAATTTTTGCTACTTACGTAGCGAATATTTCGGAAAATATTAATAAATTACATTTTTTTTTGTAGAAACCTCAAAGTGTTTTTAAAAGTACTGTCGAAATATGTGCCACACATTGATATTTAATGAAAAAATATTTTTTTAGTTTCTGTTACATGTATCGAGTTCCCCCCTAGAAATATATATTTTATGTATTTAACTATCGAACTAAGTAGCGGTTTACACACGACACCTATGCTCCAAATTTCATCAATGTAAATTTAATAGTTTTTGAGTAAAATGCCTGTGACATACGGACGGACAGACAGACAGACAGACAGACAGACATGACGAATCTATAAGGGTTCCATTTTTGTCATTTTGGCTACGGAACCCTAAAAATGATGAATATATAGCCCATTAAAGTTCCCCGTGACGTCAAGTCGTGCGACCGTTCTTCGCACGGCGTGACTTCATGCGCCCCCACTCACAAATTTGACGCGCTATATTTTTGTCTTTTTTTGTTTGATTGATAAAAGAAAAAATACGTGTCCATCATTTTCTGATAATCTGACGGACTAATTAGTTTTTTTTTACCCAGGAAATTATCCTTTTATACATAGGTAGTCGACAATAAATTGGTCGATATTAGACTAAGCATATATTTTTTACGACATTTAATTTTTACAACATTATAATTAATAAGTATAGATATCTTTCTGCGTTATTATACTAGGCCAATGAGATGACGGAGGTGGGCAGTCAATAAGATGGTAAAAGTAGTGGGACTTATTTACGCCCATTAAAGAAACATCTAAATATCGAATGCCGTAATATCCTAAGCGGGTCAATGTACCACACAGCGCATACATATTATTGCGTATCTTGAGGGAATCACGGCGCCAACAGAGCAGCAAGGGCCCTCGCAGCGGTGGATAAATGTCAATAGTTTAAACTGCCGTCTGTTTACAGGTTATTCGCGGCGCACCCGGAATAGCGCGTGACGCGCTCGTGACGTGTCGTGACGTCGCGTTGCGCCGTCTTATGAAATGATTACGCCGACTCGAGTAGGTAACTTAAAGGGAGGGTTCTATATTTAACTCCAATGCAATCATGGCTCTCATTTTATTTTACTGTGTTCGAGTAAAATGGGGTGTTATACACGGTGGGAACGCGTAACTCGACAGACATTAACCATCGAATGTAGAGCCTAATTGGAGCATATAAAGTGGATTAACATGTAGTACGAAAACGCGTAATTTTTGAGATATTATTTTTAATAATTCATCAATCTCAAAATCTCATGACTATCACGCCTTAATAATGTGATGTAGCCATTTATTTAACTTTTATACAGAAAGCAGGACCTGCATGTGTTTTGGCCAGTTGGTTTTAAGTTTTACAATAAGTTTGATATCCAATTATATTTTTGACGTGATAACGTCTTATAAATCGATGAACGCCGGCTGCACGCACGAAAATGTGTCACGGTCCGCGTGCAAGCGAGAACGCGTAACAAGCGATAGAGAGGCACGATTAAGTATTATAATTTATCTGCATACTCTTATTATGTATAGCGTCGCCTAGTACAAGCTTTGCTTAGTTTGGGACTAGGTCGATTTGTGTAAGATTGTCCCTGATATTTTTATTTATTTAGGTGTTTTTTATAATTTTTCGCTAAGCTTTTTCTTAAATAACGTGTAATTTTCTGAGAAAAGTAGCAAATACTTGTTTTTTGTCGTAAAAATTACTTTGATGAATTGTTGGCGTTTACCTTGGTTCAAAAGTGACTCGCGAAGATAAACTGAAGCAGTATATTGGTAAAGACGGTCGCTTTCAACACGATGTTCTATACAACACGGAAAAGTGAAGAGATCGGATCGAAGGTCATTAAGAGCTGTAAGCCCCTTAAAATTTTGAACGCCAAGCAGCGAAGCAATAAGACCTGACCCAGACGCCACAGGAATAAAATAAAATGAACCTTCAATAATGAAACAGTGATTGCAGAACGAGGTATACGTATTTATATTTGGAGTCTTTGAACAATGACATTTGGTCGGTATATGACACCACTGGCGTCAGTGTCATGAATTTCCGATTACGTGAGTTGCCGACTCTGGCGCTCAAAAGGTTAAATGGAAAGATGTGCGTGTCGTATAGTTGGACTGTCTTCGGCGGCGGCGTGGCATTACTCGCGGCGGGTAATGGCGCGCGGGCGCTGCAAATGTCACCAGTCATGACTCACCGCGCCGACATATCGCTTGTCGGTGGCAGGCTGAAGGCTGCATATGGATGGATAATTGGCATGACGGATACATGTTTCACTGGCTAGAGCAGGTGAATATTGTGTGTTTGTAATAATCGTTTGAAGACCTGTACAGGCCGATTGGTTATTGAGTACATTCCTTTTAAAGGGTTATAGAACAATTCATTGGCAACAAAAAAGGTCATGTAGTCCCCTGTCCGAAAATTATCAGGTTGTTTCCGAAATATTCACAATTTTAGTATTTTGTTTATTTTTTCTTATTAACCGTGTTCCCTATAGTAGTTAATTCCTTCGTTTTTCATCAGTATCCTACATCATTTTAACCATAACGAGCTATTGAAGTTTTTAAAATCACTTGCTAGATTTTATTGTGTGATTTTTTTGAGCTATCGCACAAAGTTTGTTTATCATAGTAGTGTTTTCCGTGTTTGGGTTTAGGCGAAGTATGGATGACATATAGAAGAATCACATATAAAGATCACACATGATTTCTGGACGAGGCCAAACCGAAAAAAGTGCCAGCCCTAATAATGTGTCACGTCCTTAAAGCATTTAACTAATGGAGATAACAAGCCGTGTCATTACGGAACAAAGTTTTCATGACTTTTTTGCGGGGAGCGAGGTACACACGTACAGCAGACTACGGAAACATCCCTATTTCTGCAAAGCAAGTTACAAGAAACGGCCGCTGTCTCTTCATCCTCGCTTACTTCTGGTCTCCATTCGATTGAACATCCCGCGATGTGTGTAAATAACCGTTACTATGTTTAACTGAACTGAAATTATATTTGTACGAAAGATAATTCATTATAGTCATTTATCTATACCCATGTATATATATACATCATCAATGCGAAAAACTTGTTACCGGTTCGCTACAACCAAATATCATAATACCATGTTCCTATTACGTCGCATTGTCAAAACAGACTAGTTTCAAAATGACTAAAAGTTAAAATGACTTACACCTACTTCTTAAAATACCATACTCTTGATATAACTTTAATTCAAATTACCTTTATACTGAATTACTAATTTCCAACTCAACCACTCAAACAACCGTCTCAAAATATCTTAAACTTATATATACCTTGATACAAAACTGTCACATGGTTAAAACACCAAATGCTCAAAATACCTAAAATTCTATTATTATGGAAAAATGTTTATTTTTCGGAATTACTGTTTTATATGATTGTTAAATTTTCATGTGAGTCATTAAACTAATTATCAAATTACTAGTTTCATTCAGTTTCTAAAAAAAAAATTTCATTTAGTTTTTAAAAAACCAGTCATATTATAATGTACCTAGTACAAATTTTAGGTATTATGAGACAATGTCATTTTGATCTTTGGGCCTGACAGTTAAAGGTATTTTTGAATTTTGGTAATTATGAAACTATTGCGTTTTACCCTTCAGTCTTAATGATAATTTGGCATGTAATAAATTGTCCTTTTTACCCACTATACATTTTGGATATCAGATGTAACATGTAAACGTCACTACGTCAACTTATTATATTGAACACAAATTTATTTGAGTTTTTTGGTATTTATATTTTATCAAAATTTGTAACCTGGCATTATGCTACTTGGTTATAACGGATCGGTAACAAAAACGTAGGCTTTTCAATATTAAATTGGATATTCTCATAGCTACATGACTTATGATGTAGTTATGAGATCACGTACAACGTTGTCACCCGGTAAACATGGTCCCTGGCTCAATTATATATTCGAACGGCCCTCGAGCTGTCAACATCAAATTTGCATCGGCTATTCTAAATTTAATAAAATAAATTGTATATAGATAATTATACAATTGATAGTTAATAAATTAAGTAAATATAGTCATAATCAAGAAAGGTGCAATAAATATTTGGACAATACGACCTGGTTACATCGTAGGAATCTGTTTGTTTAAAGCAACTATCAACTGACACTCAACGGGCGGACGTTGAAACTGGATTTTAAACTAGGGGAGTATATTTTTCAATTATTCCTTTATTATACAATTAGTCTCGTTATACCACATATTTGAGTCACCTCTTATTTCACATAGCTCACTGCTACGACTGTGAGCGACGTCCAGCATAATACACTGGCGCTGTGCGATTTCTCTTTGCTTGACAATTAGTGGAAGCAGAGCTGAGACTAGCCACACTTGCCACAGACATTACACTATTACACTGCACACACTGTCTAAAGTAAACATCTCGAAAAACCATCTTTACTTGAAATACTCAGTTGTTTTTATCTTTCAGTGCTTGTGGAGTTCTGTGGAAAAATGAGCACTACATCTCGCAAGGCCACTGGCCGTCAACTGGAGATGCAACTGAAGGCCGCATTAAAGGAATTGCAGGCATCTAAAGCCCTTTGTGAGCAGCTGTTGCAGGAAAGGGAAGACAGTGAGGCGGAGTTGCAGAAAATGCTTGACAAAAACACAACTTTGAGAAATGAGCTGGTGGAAAATGACATTCAATTATCAGATGCCACGGGTGAGTTACTGCGACTACAAAACCTTGTGGACTCTTTCAACCAATGTGCCTCAACACATGAGGTTGCATTAAATCGCATCACGCACCTTGAAGAAGAACTCTGTGCAGCAAATTCTGAACTAAATCACTTTAGAAAAGAATGTGACAATTATAATAGATGCATGACTCAGAACCTGTACCAAGAGCTTGTAGGCAGTGAAAATAGTAAGGACAATAAAAAGTACATATTTTTTAATAGTAGTACTAAGTTGAAAAAATATGTTAAGATAAATAGATATATTAGGCGCACTCAAAAGCTCATTAAAAGCCAATCTGTCAATAAAAACTATTTTCAAATGAAATCAGAATTGTCAGTGATGAAAGAACGGGTAAAACAATGTAATATTGAGCTAGAAAATTATGATGTGTATACTCATACATTGAATGCTGAAATAAGTACATTGAAGCATAAGCTTGAAGCTACTTCTTCAAGGTACTTATCCACTCAAAAAGAAGCCAGGGAGCATGTCCTGGCTTTCTCACGGCTATTGGAGGAAAGTAAATACAATGAGGAGCGTTTCAACTCATTGATTAACAATAATTTTTGTTTCTGTGGACATGTCCCACAAGTACCTCCGACAGCCAGTGTTCAACCGGAGATGCCCTCTGGTACTTCAAAGTCTACTCCTCCTGTGCAGATGCAGTCGCCAAGTTGTATAAATAAAACAATTGTATACTCTGACCAGATTGGTTCAGGAATGGGTTCCATATTAGGTAAAAAACTGGATCAAAATATAACAAACTTCTGTTATCCAAACATAAATATGAGTCAATTGTGTGATTTACTTACAAAAGGAAGTTATGATAACAGAACTACCTTAGTGATTATGGTAGGAAATACTTATAATGTAAATAAGTCTTGTGTAGACAAATTGATGTCAACAATAAATGATATTGAAAAATCTGGCATAGGTAAAATCATACTGTGTGCACTACCATATTCACAGAATATGCCATATTACTATAACAATAGAATAGCACACCTAAATTCAATGATGTACAATGCCATATGTTTCAATAAAAAGACACATTTCTTTGACTTAAATAAATTTGTCAAGCTCTTCACGCTAATGTCAGAAAGAAATATCTTGCCAAATAAATATATTTTGATCATAGCAGATCTTTTAGCATTTAACATAGAACCGAATAAATATAATACCACATTAGCTAGTTCCCAGTATGCCCATAGTGGTAATAGATCCATGCCACATTTAAACTAAATTGTAAGACAGCGGAAACACCTTTGAATATTAACATTATTCACCAGAATATTCAGGGTTTTTCCAGCAAGGAATTAGAAATAGGTTTATTTTTAGATAATAATAATATTGAAGTTATGTGTATTACTGAACACTGGCTAAAACAGGAACAATTACTTTTTGATTTTATTAACTTTAAGTTAGTAAGTGTCTTTGCTAGAAAATTAGCCATTCATGGGGGTTCTCTTATAATTGTTAAAAGTTCCATGAAATCCAAAGAGCGAGAAGATATTGTTAGATTATCAATAGAACGGACTATAGAGATTGCTTGTGTAGAATTAGAGACCTATTTAATTATATGTATTTACAGACCACCTTCTGCTGATTTCCATACATTTGAATGCACTATGGAAAATGTCTTAAAAATAGCTTGTAAAGGCAAAAAACATGTTATAGTATGTGGAGACTTCAATGTTAATTTACTTGAATCGAATAGTAACACTGTGAAGTTGTTAAGTTTGTTTAAATCTTTTAACTTGGTCAATTTGTTTTTTGAGCCAACCCGCGTGGGAATTAGTAGTGAAACCTGTCTAGATAATATTTTTTGTGATTGTAAATGCTTGGATAAGGCAATATTTAAGTCCTTTAGTTCAGATCATAGAGGTCAGAGAGCATCTTTCCCAAACACTTTCCCAGAAATACCACAAACTATAACATACAGACCCATAACTAGTTATCGTTTAGAACTATTCAAAAATGAAGTTCATAATGATCTATGTATGTTATCCATTTCACATGATGACCTAAATTGTTTTTACAAAAATTTATTTGGCATAATTATAAATAATTTTAATACTCATTTCAAAATGAAAACTATTTCTGGGTCCAAAACGAAGTTTAGTGAATGGGCTACTGTCGGCATTCATAGAAGTAGAAATAGGCTTTATGAATTATATGGAGAGAAAGAGGTAAACAAGAATACTGCTTTCCTGGACTATGTCAAGAATTATTCAAAAATGTTTAAGAAGGTGTGCATAGCCGCTAAGGCAAATTATATTAGTTCTAAACTCAAAATGTCTGACAATAAAGTGAAAACTGTTTGGAATATTATTAATAGAGAAACTGGTAAAACAAAAACTCGCAATAGTCAAGTCAACATTATGACAGGAAATGGTCAGAACGATGTTGCCTCGGCATTCGAGGATTATTTTTCCAACATTGCAATTAATACTACAAGATATCTTCAATCATCTGCGACCGAAGCCCATTTGTTACTTAATGTTAATTTTAACAAATGCAATGTAAGCTTTGAATTTAGTCAAGTAAATTCAATAGACGTTATTAAAACATTTAAGTCACTGAATTTAAAGAAAACAGAGGATTTATGGGGAACTTCAGTAAAAATTGTTCATTATATCATAGACTCAATTGCACCCTATCTAGCCTTGATTTATAATAATTGCATATCAGAGGGCGTGTTTCCAGATCTTATGAAACTTAGTAAAGTCATACATCTTTTTAAATCAGGTGACTTGAGTGACTTGACTAATTTCCGTCCGATATCTATACTACCTGTATTAAGTAAAGTTTTCGAAAAGTTAATGTTGATGGATCTGCTGGGACACTTCAATACAAATAAACTACTTAGTAGTAAACAGTTCGGTTTCACAAGGGGACGTTCCACGGCTGATGCAGCATCTGTACTCATTAAATATATTTACAACATCTGGGAGAAATCTTGTGATGCAATTGGAGTTTTTTGTGACCTTTCTAAGGCATTTGATTGCGTTGATCATGGAACACTCATTTTGAAATTAGAACATTATGGCCTGTCTATAAATGCCTTAAGCCTTATGTCTTCATATCTCAGCAATAGAACACAAACAGTTGTTGTTAATGGAACCCAATCCAGTGGAGCTGCAGTTAAGCTAGGAGTGCCACAGGGCTCTATCTTAGGGCCATTTCTATTTTTAGTTTATATAAATGACTTACCATCTATAGTAGAAAATCTTTCTGATATAGTACTATTTGCTGATGATACATCATTAATTTTCAAAGTTGACCGGAAAGCAACAGACTATTCCGAAATTAATAGTGTACTAGTTAAAGTACTTGACTGGTTTAATATTAATAATCTGGTATTGAATGCTAAGAAAACGAAATGTGTTAGATTTGCTTTACCGAATGTTAGAGCAGTGGATTCTGCTATATCGCTCAATGGTGAATGTTTAGAAATGTTGGATAGGGCATTATTCTTAGGTATAACACTGGACAAGAACTTGCAATGGAGTCCCCATTTAGCAGTACTTGCAGGTAAATTAAGTTCAGCAGCTTACGCTATTAGAAAAATTAGACAATTGAGCAATGTTGATACTGCTCGCTTAGTATATCATAGTTATTTTCATAGTATCATGTCATACGGTATTCTGGTTTGGGGCAAAGCAGCTGACATACAGACTATATTTGTGTTACAAAAAAGAGCGATTCGTTCTATATATAACTTGAACTCCCGTGACTCCTTAAGAGAACTTTTTAAAGACATCAAAATATTAACCGTAGCGTCTCAATATATTTATGAGAATATTATTTATGTTATTAAGAACCTAGAGTCTTTTACTAGGAATTCAGATATCCACAATTTTAATACTAGAAATAAAAACAAAATCGCTATTAGAAAGTTCCGCGTTCGTAAAGTAGCCAAATCATTCGTAGGCCAATGTATACATTTTTATAATAAGCTACCAGATGATGCTTTGAAATTATCGTTTCCAGCTCTCAAAAAGTACTTAAAAGAGTCCCTAATGGCAAAGGCTTATTATAGGGTAGAGGACTATTTAACAGACAAAAATGCATGGCCCAAAACAGAAACCAAATAATTTACTTTCTACCGGGACACGGTTCTTATAAGGTGGCATATCAAACGTATGTAAGTTGTTTTAAATAAAAATCACTATTTTGCTTTTTTATATTCTAGTTTTCTTTTTTTTTTACTTTTATAAGTTTTGATATGTTTCCTTGAAGAACTACGCATTGAGTTTATACTCAAAACATATATTTAGGTTAGGCTAAGCACGAATATTGTAGTAGATATAAGAGTTATTTCGAAAAAATGACTGACTGTTGAGTTTGTTTCGGCTTTCTTCTCTTCAGTGGTCTCCTCTTGGGAAACGCCGTAGAGTCAGACTTGTAAAAGTGCCCTTGTGGCCTACTTACAGAATAAAGATCATTATTTCATTATTTCATCATTATTTCATTATTTCATTATTTCATTAATTGTCGAATATGAAACACTATATATGGATGTAGATAAAATAGTGTACGCAGTTGTACATAATTATGTCTCAAAACACTCGTGTGATCTTATTATGAAATTCGAATTCGGCTCGTTTCATAAAACTACACTCGTGATTTAAGGCCTCTCATTATGTATCAGTTGCATAAACTACTATTATAGAACTGATACATACGAAATCAATCGTGTGTTAAATACCTGATTATGTACAGTTGCATACAATGAAATCCTGTGTCGTGTGAACCAGGAACCATATTTACTGGAAGACAACCGGGCAAGAGGGCAAATCTGTACTATGAAGTTATAAATGGTTTCATAACTACATACATCATGTATAATCCACTATAGAGAATGTTCCATTTAGCTGGTCGTTTCTTATGGTTTTTAAACACGTTAAAGAGGGCCGGCAATTTTTTTTGCCGGTGAGTGTATTTATTGACCACATTAAAAATAATAAAATAATTTTACCTTGACGAGACTGAGCCGCACGGACAGGCTGGTGCGGTCGGAGGGGTTGGCGCTCGTCGTGTCCAGCAGCGCGCGCACGCCCGCCAGCGACGCGTCGCGCGGGGAGCCGGCCGCAGACACCCTGCCGACAACAGGACGTAGTGAGAGGACAGTGGACCCGGGCTCCTGCACTCCGCGCGCTAGTGCTCCCCCGCACGCTGTCACCGGAGTGACGTGTCCCCGTGGCGGGGTACGCACCTCTGCTGCAACGCCTGCAGGTCGGCGGCGGCTTTGAGCCAGCGCGCCAGCAGCTGCTCCAGCTGCTCCTGCACGCCGCGCGCTAGTGCTCCCCCGCACGCGCCCAGCACGGCGCGCCCGCCGGCCCGCGCCGCCGCTATGCTGCTCGCGCGAGACGACATCTGCATTCGACACACGACGTTTGAATTACAAAAACCAATTTCATGATGACAAACATGACTCGATATCTTTATGGCGATTTATTTTCTGTACATTCAAGCACGCAAACATTGGGCCGACGGAATAGATATTGCTTATTCACGAGGCCTATTGAATTTAACCCGTAAAGTAAAATCAGATTTAAAATTGATCAGCGCCACTTTACAGAATCGACCGTCATGGCAGTCGTTTTCGAGGTTGTTCCCACCTGCTGCTCCAGGTCCCTCAGCTTCTGCCGCAGGTCCTTGACGGGCTCGTCGCTGGCGCGCGCGAGCTGCAGCGCGCGCTCGGCGCCGTCCAGCCACGCGCCGCACGCCTCCAGCGCCGCGTACAGCGCGGTCCACTCCTCCTGGCAACGCGTCCATCTGTTCGTCCCATTTTTATCATTAGTACAGTGCATGAAGTTAAGATAAGGAGGACAATCTCTGTTAATTTGTCTCTGTGAACAGATTTTTAAAGTCATTTCGCGATTTAAAAATAAATAACCGCCCCAGCGCCCTCCGTCTCCGCCACCACGCCCTCCGGCTCCGCCACCACGCCCTCCGGCTCCGCTACGTCTCACCTCTCCCTGCGCTCCCTGTACCGGTCCTGCAGCGCGGCCCACTCGGCCTGCAGCTGGCGGCGCACGCGCGCGGCCTGCGCGGCCTCGGCGGCGCGCCCCAGCGTCGACCACGCGCCCTCCGTCTCCGCCACCACGCCCTCCGGCTCCGCCACCACGCCCTCCGGCTCCGCCACCACGCCCTCCGGCTCCGCTACGTCTCACCTCTCCCTGCGCTCCCTGTACCGGTCCCGCAGCGCGGCCCACTCGGCCTGCAGCTTGCGGCGCACGCGCGCGGCCTGCGCGGCCTCGGCGGCGCGCCCCAGCGTCGACCACGCGCCCTCCGTCTCCGCCACCACGCCCTCCGGCTCCGCCACCACGCCCTCCGGCTCCGCCACCACGCCCTCCGGCTCCGCTACGTCTCACCTCTCCCTGCGCTCCCTGTACCGGTCCCGCAGCGCGGCCCACTCGGCCTGCAGCTTGCGGCGCACGCGCGCGGCCTGCGCGGCCTCGGCGGCGCGCCCCAGCGTCGACCACGCGCCCTCCGTCTCCGCCACCACGCCCTCCGGCTCCGCCACCACGCCCTCCGGCTCCGCCACCACGCCCTCCGGCTCCGCTACGTCTCACCTCTCCCTGCGCTCCCTGTACCGGTCCCGCAGCGCGGCCCACTCGGCCTGCAGCTTGCGGCGCACGCGCGCGGCCTGCGCGGCCTCGGCGGCGCGCCCCAGCGTCGACCACGCGCCCTCCGTCTCCGCCACCACGCTCTCCAGCTCCGATATGCACGACTTCACCTTCTGTACAAATAATATACCAAGCTATTAGAAAAGACGCAGACGACGCACCTACTGAACTGTGAAAAACAAACTTGCAACCTTCCGTACTTTATCCATTTGTTCCATTGCTCCCCTTTCCTCGTTCCCGAATGATCGGAGTTAAGGAAACAGATAGAATACTACGCGTAAATGAAAAGACGGAGTAACCTCGAGCGCGTCCTCCTGCAGCGGGAAGTCGTCGTAGTCGCGGCCGCCGAGCGGCGCGGCGGCCAGCAGGCGCGCGCAGGCGGCGCAGCGCTCACGCGCGCGGTTCGCGCTCGTCACGTACTCGCCGCACAGCGCCTCGCCCGAGTCCTGCCCGCCGAACACATATTAAAAGCCCATTCGAATAACATATGAACCTCACGTTTTCGTTTAAACACATGGCATATTTTTCAGGGACTAGATACACGACAAAAGACACGCGACACTATACCGGATATTCGAACGGCAATGAGAGCGAGAGTTAGTGCGAGCGGACTCACGATCTTGCCCTGGTTGTCTCTGCGGGGCCGGTGCGCGGCCTCGGCTCGCCGCTGGGCGCGCGTCCAGGCCGCCAGCACGTCGGCCGCGACGCGCTCGGCGTGGCCCACGCGGGCGGCGCACAGCGCGCGGCACAGCTCGCCCACGCGCTCCACGTCCCCCTCGCGGTCCAGGAACTCGTCCCGGCCCGGCGGCTCGCTCCCCTCCAGCGCGCGCAGCCAGCGCTGCAGCGCGTCCAGCAGCGCGTTCAGCTCCTTGATGTCGTCCTCGGCGGCGATGGCGGCGTTGCGCTTGGCCTCGATCTCGGCCATGACCACGGCCCACTTGTTGCGCAGCCGGTCGCTGTGCGTCTGCACGTACTGCGCCAGCAGCGGGCTGTGCTTGTGGCGCGCGTACACCAGGCTGTCGCCGCGCGAGATCAGCGCCGCCGCCTCCGGCGCCAGCGCGCCCAGCTGGTTCTTCAGGATCTGGCGACACCGACCGAACTTACGAGAGGGCGAACCGAACGGAAGTACTAATGTTCACTTGTAAATACAGTGTCCCGGGAAGGATGTTTTTTGTTTTTTGTTTTATGACATAGGAGGCAAACGAGCATGGATCGCCTGATGGTAGGCGATCACCGTCGCCCATATACACTTCCATCACCGGAGGAGTCACAAGTGCATTACCGGCCTTTCGGGTGGGAGTACGCTCTTTTCTTGAAGGTTTGAAGGTCACATCGGTCCGGAAATACTGCAGGCGACAATTTATTCCACAGTTCAGTCGTACGAGGCAGCAAATTTCTAGAAAAATGCACAGTTGTGGACTGCCAAGTATCTAAATGGTGAGGGTGTAGATATTGTCATGTAGGGCGATGATGGAAAGTTGCAGCTGGGATCAACCCGAACAATTCAAAAGGTCTGGGGTTAAGGGCAGGGGCGTGCGGTCCACATAGGCACAGAGGCTCCGCTCACCCTGAAAGACCATGGCTACATATAGGCACAGAAAAACTGCCTACCTTGGCCAAAACTCCTGTGCACGCCACTTAGGTTAGGGGAACACTAATACCTATAGATTTATACCTCCGTCCGATGGGTCAAAAAAAACGAAAACTGACAACAGTATGCACATAAAAAAAGTGGGAGAGCAACAAGGCGTTACCTCGAGCCGCTTGCCCGGGTCCTTCTCGGCGTCGACGGCGCCGACGGTGAGCATCATGACGTCCATGCGGCGCGCGGCGGCGGCGGCGGCGGCCGAGTACGCCTCCAGCTCGGCGTCGCCGGCCGCCAGCGCGGCCAGCAAGCCGCCCGCCGCGACCGGCGACGGCGGCGGCGAGCCCGCCGACACTGGCGACAGGGGGGGGGACTGGCGCGAGAGGGGATTACTCATAGTAGTCGTAATATACAAAACCATAAATCACATGTCCTAAAGTCAAATGCCATAATAATTACTTGCCTTGATGATCATAAACCATTATTAATGTGAAGTACGAATCATTACCTATTAAGGTAGGTCAGACTTGGGTTACGTTAGGTACGACGACGAGCGAAGCGAGGAGTGTTAGGTAGAATTGCGACCCCAAACGAGCGAGCCGCGGAGGCTATATCGAGTGATCGAAAACTGGATCTCGTTCTTGATCCATAACATTAAAATAATGCAGGCTGGACATAATGTTTTAGGATATGTACCTAATAGGACAGATGATTATTATGGCAACCAGTATTGGGATATGTAACTATTAGTGCAAATAAGCATTACGATATTTAATATTATGGCATTTAGTTTAGGGCAAACGTTCATTATGACCAAAGTTATGAATTTACAAATAGGAAAAGGGATATTATGAATTCCAACATAGACCCGATAAAGCCACAACGACACCAAAAAAAAAATTTTTATTTTTTTATTTTCAATTCTGGTTATGACTTTTTCTCCTCCGCGAACAAAGTTATGTTACGCATAGACTAATTGTTCTGATTACAATCAAAGTAGTCTTTTAAAATGCAGGGTCATTCCTACGTTTTAAAAGCATTTTCAAACTGGATCACTCACTCATCAAATAGCACGAGATGTCCATACTGCGCGCGAGCTCCAACATGTAGTAAATGGCCGTCAAAACAAATCTCCTCTCGCGAGGGGTGCGCCAAAAATAAGTAGTAAAATATATCGAAACAGATCTATAGTTGCATAGCAGTAAGGATGTGTTACAATGTATTTGGCCACTTTGACTGCTACTAACTATATGATACTGTTCCCAGCCGGCAATATTCGGAGCTCGCGCGCAGCCTGGCCGCGCCGCACTCACCTCCAGGTCGGGCGTCATCAGCGCGCGCTCGGGGGCGAGGCGCAGGCGCTCGCGGGCGGGGCGGGTCTCGCGCGGGCTGGGGGGGCGGGGCTCGCGCGGGCTGGGGGGGCGGGGCTCGCGCGGGCTGGGGCTGCGCCCCTCGCGCGGCTTCGGCGACACGCCCACCACCTCGGCCTTCAGCGGCGTCGACGTGCACAGAGGCAGCTCCGGCGGCTCGGTTGACTGCAATGCACGGCGCTCGTGAAATCGATATCGCTTCCACGTCAATGCGAGACTCCTCGCCAGATAACGGATATCTAGCGTGGAATTTAGCATTACGTGAAATAAGAGTAGTATTTTTTGTACCTAATCTGGCCCTACGGTGATATCTACCTGAGGCGTGTCTTCGACTTCAGAGTAAATGACTTCCTCCGCGTCATCGGTAGACTTGTCCTCTCCGCTCGCCTCACGAGTGGGTTCCACCGGCTGCGGCGTATTCGTCCGCTCGGGAGCTTCGATGTCTCGCGACAGTTTGGCGAGCTTCTCCGTGGGTTCGACGATCTCTTCCGTGGGCTGGACGACCTCTTCCGTGGGCTGGACGACCTCGGGTTCCGCGGGCTGGACGACCTCTTCCGTGGGCTGGACGACCTCTTCCGTGGGCTCGACGACCTCTTGCGTGGGTTCGACGACCTCGGGTTCCGCGGGGGTTTCAGGCACGTGCGTGGCGACCTCCTCGGTGGCGGAGGGCTCCGGCAGCGCCGCCCGGTCCTTCGGCACCTCGTCCAAGATCAGGTACTCGTCGACTTCGTCCCGGAGCAGGCCCAGCCGCGCCTCGTGCCGCGGGCTCAGCTCGAAAGTGGGCGCGGTCCGCGGGACGCCGGCCGCGGGCGTCGGTGGCGGCGTACCCGCGCCGGCGCCCCTCTCCGCGGGCGGAATCACGTCGGGCGCCGCCGCGCTGATCTTGACCGTCTTGGGCTTCTCGTCGCCGGGGCGGCGTTTCAAGATGCCCAGGGTCGGCTTCATGCGCTGTTCTAACGTCTTGACCTCGACGACGAACGTCCGCGGCTCCGTGCCCAGGTCGACGGAGGGGCGCTTCTCGTCCGCCGGGCGTTCGTCCTCGACGACCTCGACCGCCCGCACGTGGTGCGGCACGAAGCGGACCGCCTCCTCGACCGGGGCCTCCGGCTCCGCGGGGCCCACGGTCGCCTTCAGGATCTCGCGCTCGCGGACGGCGACCACGTGCGGCCCGGCCGCGACCTCGTCCCGGGATATCCGCGTGAACGGCTCGCTGTCCGTGAGCAGGTGGAAGGTGCTGCTGTCTCGGCGCGGGGTCGCGACGGCGGCGACGGCGGGCACGCGCTGCTGCGGCTCGCGACGCACGGGCACGGGGCTGCGCAGCGCCAGCGGGATGCGCGAGCGCTGGTGGTCGCGGCGACGCTTGCCGCAGTGGGCGGGGCCGCGCGGCGCCTGCAACATGCGCCACGCTCGATGCTGAACCGAAGACAAGCGCACACACGCGCACACACCGCCACCGCCGTATTTACACGTGACGTTATTTACAGTGAGTCCACGCATTAATCGGGGGCACGGGCGTCAGTACTTTTAGTCTGTTAACCGCGTCGCGCGGGGACGGGGTGAGATGCCGCCGCGTGCTCTCCGCGCGCGTCTCGGTGCGGACGATCCAAGCTCGAATTTACAATGCGAAACGAACACCGATGGAACCACTCACCTTCGGGGGATGCGGGGAGGACGAATGTACAATGGATGAAAATGTGAGGGCCGACCTCTGGACGTTCTATTCTAAATAAACGGTAAACGCGCAAACGCAAATAGCCCCTCCAGAGTCGACCGCGTGATCGTCGGGCGCCCGGAGTCCATCGATATGGGATTTACGACCATCTTACTAGATAACGAGACTCGAGACTCGATGGACGCCGGGCCCCGAGCCAGCGAAGCGTTAGAACCCCACGAGTAGCACAACGGACTCACCGCGACGTCGGCGAGCGGGCGCTCGGCGTCATCCTCCAGCACGCGTCGCTTGGCGTCCGCCGACTCGCGCTCGGCGTCCAGCTTGTGCGGCGGCGCGCCGTGCTTCCGGAGCCGGTCCCAGCGGGCGTTGATGTCGTCGATCTGCGCGCGCAGGCTGGCCAGGTAGGCGGGGTCGCAGCTCTTGGCGTACTCGGCGTGGTTGGCGTTGAGCTTGTCGCGCACGGCCTCCATGCGCGACATCTCGAGCTCGAGCGTCTGACGGCCGACGCCGACGCCGAGCCCGTCGAGCCAGGCGCCCAGCGCGCTGAGATCGTTCTGGATCTCGCGCGCGGTGAGCAGCGCGTTCTCGAGGCGCGTCTTGGAGTCGGTGACCTGCGCGCCGAGGCGGTTGTACAGCTCCTTGAGCGCGTCGATCTTGGGCGACAGCTCGCGCGCGCCCCGCTCCTCCGCCATCTTGCGCCCCGTCTTGATCACCGTCTCCACCTCCGATTTGATCTCGCTCAGGGTACGGTAGAATTTCTGCCGAGATAAAGTTAACGTCATAAATTCGGGAATCTGAATCGAAAATTTTAAAGGCTCGGCAGTTGAATGACGAGTATGGATGAATACACTTTTAGTAGCTTCACCCATCGTTTTGTCCGGTATTGAAAGCGACGTAACGTTACCTACGCAAGTACGCATGTTTGTGAAAAAAACGGTGAGTCATATAAGCCATTCTAAGTTACTTTTCACAGTTTATTCTATAAAAAACACAAATTAGTTATAAATAAAATATTAACATAGTAAATTTTAATTGTTGTTACGTTGTTTATTTTTAAAACACGACGGTCTAATAAAAAATAATAATAGAGAGAAAAATTGAGGAAACGAGAGAGAGGAAAGACAGCCAAGAATCAGCTGTATAGACCAGAGAAAGGAACCAGTAGGCGTCGGGACCCTATCGATAAGTTAAGAAACTTGGACTAAGAAGAAAGAACTGGAGGCAACTGCACCGACATGAGTCAAACTCTTGAATAATGAATGAATGAAATTTTGATTGACCCATGACACTTACGAGCCATTTGAACATGGTAAGAACGAGCACGAGGCTCAGATAGAGCGTGTCCCAGTCCATGTTAGCGAAGTGTGATGTGTGTGTGGTAGGTGGCGTGTGGCGTGGAGCGGAGTGTGGCGTGTGGCGTGTGGCGCGGCGGGCGGACCGCGGGAGGCTGCGTGGCGCGCCGGCTCAGCCGAGGTTAGCGCCGCCACTAGCCTAGCGCCAACGAGCTACTAACGCGGGAGCGTGATGTTTTTATTCTCACACGCATTTACTATCGATTCTCTATTTGTTGTATGTAATAGGTCTGTCGAAGATGGGACATTAAACTCACATGTGTCTGACTAGTGACGTCAATGCATGCATTATTGATGCATACACCATCGTCCTACGATTACTTTTTAAAAAACGTAGGATGTTAAACTTTATCCGGACATGTTATCTTAGGGGATGTTTATTTATTACGTAAAATGATTGAGGGTGGGAGGATGTCTATAAAAGTCTTTTTTTCTTAAAAATAATAGGGGTGGGTTATTTCTTACGTAAGATCAAAAGTAACCTAGAATTTATGTTTACTAGTATTTAATTGCATTGTTGGTAGAAACGATCTTACTTAAGATTTCAAAGCCTTATTTTTCCATCTTGAGGGAAGAGCGGTCAGAAAAAGATTAAAATTGTCATACGTAATAAATAAACAGGGCCTTATGCATCGTTAAAAACAGGAAACAATGCCAAAATAAAACACAACACAAAAAAATTTAGCTTATGTTTCAAGTACTCACTTTGGTCATTTCATTTCATGAAAAAAAGAGTGTTTTACAAATGATCTAACATCAACATTTTGTGCAAGAATATCTAAGAAAATAGTTTGTTAATGCCTTCTCCGAGCAGCTTCGATAATCAGTAGCAGAATCCTTTTAACATCGCGCTGACGCGGCGCGGCACGCGACCGCCGCGCCGACGCAGGAGGCATCGTCGCTACTAAACCACTGACAGACAAATTACCTGTGCATTTTATTTTGATATATTCATTTTGACAAACAATATCAGCACCGCCAAAGAGAATTAACTAGATCGAAAGTCGGAGTTCATCAAGGTAGTTCAACTAGGTATTTACAAATATCTATACTATTTAATGGTCACTGAAACGATATTTTACAATGTATTTTTATGTATGTTAATATGTGTCGTTGTGTCTTCATCGCGTCAAACGGATTTCAAATATTATTAGTACGCATACACATAGCTGGGCATCCACAGATGGTAATAGGGATACTTTTTACCCGAATACACTGAATTAAAAAAAAAATGTTATGATCTTTTTTTTCTTCCGTGAACAAAGTTGTATACAAATATGTATAGCTCGTCCAATTTGATGCTCAAAGGTTTTGCTTTTAATGAAGGACTTATTTTGAATAATTAAGGCAGAAAAAAATAGCAAAGTGGGTAATTTGCATAAATTCTAACTTTGACAGAGAAAAATATATCTTTTCTCAGACGACCCCGTGAATACGGAAGCTGAGAAGCTTCCGAAACGTCGGGAACTCAAATGAGATAATATACGCGATATAAGAAGTGGAACTCGTTGCCTGCGAGTGTGTTCTTCGAGCATTATAATTTGGGCGTGTTCAAGACAAGAGTGAATAGGCTGTTTCTAGACTGATATGGGTATGATACATCCTCGGCCACATCGTCACTTAACAACAGGTAAGATTGCGGTCAAATGCCCGTCGATCATCAAAAAAAACCGTTTAAATTGTTTTTAATCGACTTCCAAAAAAGGAGGTTCTCAATTCATCGGAACCTTTTTTTTATTTATTTTATGTCTGTTCAGCGATTATTCGAAGACTTTGTGATCGATTTCAAAAATATTCGTGTCACAACTTACTAAAATCGTCAATTTTCAATATTTTACACATTCCTTATATGGCACCTACGCCAATATAAGATTAACTGTATATAATGTATAGATCGAGTAGACAAACGGTTACTTAGAAGTAAATTGAAGAAACTGAATTATGCAGTTATTTTTTCACTTTTTAACCCCCGACAAAAAGAGGGGTGTTATAAGTTTAACATGTCTGTGACTCTTGAGTATCTGTGTATCTGTCTGTGGCATCGTAGCGCCCATACGGATGGGCCGATTTGAGTGCCTTTTTTTTGTGTCATAGATAATTTGATCCCGAGTGTTCTTAGCTTTGTTTGATAAAAATCGGACCACTCATCTCCAAGATATTCAGCTTTTAGTGGACCAAGTCGGGGGTTTTTAAATTTTTAATTTTCTATAGTGTTTAGTTTTGGTTTTTGGAGTCGGTTTTATTTTTTGTTAAAATTTTAATTTATTTTACACTTTCTAGTGATATTTGAATGAGTGGTAAATATCCCGTTAGACCCGACATAGTTGAGTTTAATAACATTTAACAACATCAAACCGCGAGATAAAGTGTTACATTTCAAGGCCACTCTACAAATGAATGGTATAGAAACCGACATGACATTGGAACGCGGCTACCGCGTTTAGTGTGTATTGTGAAGAGCGTGGACAGTATAAATAGACTCACAGGCGCCGGCGGGAGCGCGCAGCCGCGACCTGCACAATGGCCGCTCGGGCGGGTCGGGAGGCTAGCGACGGTCGCGCGGCACACTGCGGCCGGGCGACCCGCGAGCACGGTCACGCTGCGCGAGCGCAAACCGGCCCGCGATTAGGACATAATTCTCGCCCGAATGGATTTGAGCGCGATATAATGTTTCCTTGCGGTGGGTTTACGTGTCTATACTATTATAAAGTTGTAGAAGAACCGGTCAAGTGCGAGTCGGACTTGCGCACCGAGGGTTCCGTACAAGATATACGCGCCCCGTATCTATGAAACCTCAGTGTTAGCAGAGCCCTACTCCTAAGCACGCGGTGTTCGATCATTTTATATTGATTACTGACATTGACAGACACACATAAAATTATACTATGTTTAGCATTTGCTGTTATAGCGGTAATAGAAATACATCATCTATGAAAATTTCAAATGTCGCGGTTCATGAGATACAGCCTGGTAACAGACAAACAGATAGAGAGACAGACAGACAGACGAACATCGGAGTCTTAGTAATAGGACCTCGTTTTACCCTTTGGGTAAGAAATTCGAAAAATGAAATGTCTGTACATAGATGATATTTTCAAAAAAATCATTGTAACGTACTACTTGGAGGTCAAATAAATATTATTTTTGTATGTTTGTATGTGTCGTTGTGGCTTCATCACGCCAAATCGGCTCAACGGTTTTCAATCATTTTTGGCACACGGGTAGCTGGGTGTCCGCAGATGGTTATAGGATACTTTCCACCCAACTATGCAGATGAAAAAAAGAGGGATGACCTTTTCTCCTCCGCGAACGAAGTTCACCTTCTAGTTAATCTAGTTCATTATAAAATTCAGACCTTTTATGAGATTACTTTCTATAAATGGTTTAGAAATAAGCGCTCGTTGGTAATACATACACGTCGCCAGTTGTTAGACAATGCTAGTATTAACTTCTTTCACGGAGGAGAAAAAGTCATCACCCCTCTTTTCTACAGTGTTATCGGCTAAAAAGTATTCGATAACCATCTATGGATGCCCAGCCATTATTGGTACCAAAAATAGTTGAAATCTGTATAGCCATGATGATGCTACAATGACACATACAAAGGTGCCCAAAACAAAAAGCAGCAACTTCGTCAGTGGAGAAAAATCATAACCGTCTTTTTTCCTTCTGGGTAGTCGAGTAAACAGTATCTGATAACCAACTAAAGTCTTTCTCCTCCGCAATGTTATACCAATAAAGGCAAGCATGCACCTCTGTATAGACTGATTGCATCACATAGTAGTATTAAATTAAATTTAGATATTTTTGGGTCTTTTTTAGCCTCCGCTAAAGTAAAACTCAAACAAGCTAACAATACAATACAACAGTATAGGAAGTGGTTAGTATAGTGTTTCTATTTAGTTAATTTCTCATTTTTTTTTGCAGATTTTTTATTTTATTTTATTTTATTTATTCGGAGAACCAACAGCTAAAAGTAATACATTTGCGGCATAGAATAAGTATCAGAAAGCCAATTACAGGTTCCCACCGGTAGTAACATAATACAAAATAGAGACGCTCACATAATGCACAACATCGCAGAGCCTTCTATTGATTACTATGACTAAGTGAAATAAACTGCAACAAGTTTAAACTACAACCAAATAAAATTTAATTTAATTCAACAAACAAACAAACTTTTTTTTTGGTGTAATATTTATGTTTATTGATACAAATTGTGAAAGTTACAAAATTTTTGATTGGTAAATACAACAAAAACTGATCACTCACCAGACAGCGGCGCAGCACGTCGGGCGCGGCCGAGCTCGGCGCCAGCTCGCGCTCACTCACCAGACAGCGGCGCAGCACGTGGGACGCGGCCGAGCTCAGCGCCAGCTCGCGCTCACTCACCAGACAGCGGCGCAGCACGTCGGGCGCGGCCGAGCTCAGCGCCAGCTCGCGCTCACTCACCAGACAGCGGCGCAGCACGTCGGGCGCGGCCGAGCTCAGCGCCAGCTCGCGCTCACTCACCAGACAGCGGCGCAGCACGTCGGGCGCGGCCGAGCTCAGCGCCAGCTCGCGCTCACTCACCAGACAGCGGCGCAGCACGTCGGGCGCGGCCGAGCTCAGCGCCAGCTCGCGCTCACTCACCAGACAGCGGCGCAGCACGTCGGACGCGGCCGAGCTCAGCGCCAGCTCGCGCTCACTCACCAGACAGCGGCGCAGCACGTCGGACGCGGCCGAGCTCAGCGCCAGCTCGCGCTCACTCACCAGACAGCGGCGCAGCACGTCGGACGCGGCCGAGCTCAGCGCCAGCTCGCGCTCACTCACCAGACAGCGGCGCAGCACGTCGGACGCGGCCGAGCTCAGCGCCAGCTCGCGCTCACTCACCAGACAGCGGCGCAGCACGGCGCGCACGGCGTCGGGCGCGGCCGAGCTCAGCGCCAGCTCGCGCTCACTCACCAGACAGCGGCGCAGCACGTCGGACGCGGCCGAGCTCAGCGCCAGCTCGCGCTCACTCACCAGACAGCGGCGCAGCACGTCGGGCGCGGCCGAGCTCAGCGCCAGCTCGCGCTCACTCACCAGACAGCGGCGCAGCACGTCGGGCGCGGCCGAGCTCAGCGCCAGCTCGCGCTCACTCACCAGACAGCGGCGCAGCACGTCGGACGCGGCCGAGCTCAGCGCCAGCTCGCGCTCACTCACCAGACAGCGGCGCAGCACGTCGGACGCGGCCGAGCTCAGCGCCAGCTCGCGCTCACTCACCAGACAGCGGCGCAGCACGTCGGACGCGGCCGAGCTCAGCGCCAGCTCGCGCTCACTCACCAGACAGCGGCGCAGCACGGCGCGCACGGCGTCGGGCGCGGCCGAGCTCAGCGCCAGCTCGCGCTCACTCACCAGACAGCGGCGCAGCACGGCGCGCACGGCGTCGGGCGCGGCCGAGCTCAGCGCCAGCTCGCGCTCACTCACCAGACAGCGGCGCAGCACGTCGGACGCGGCCGAGCTCAGCGCCAGCTCGCGCTCACTCACCAGACAGCGGCGCAGCACGTCGGGCGCGGCCGAGCTCAGCGCCAGCTCGCGCTCACTCACCAGACAGCGGCGCAGCACGTCGGGCGCGGCCGAGCTCAGCGCCAGCTCGCGCTCACTCACCAGACAGCGGCGCAGCACGGCGCGCACGGCGTCGGGCGCGGCCGAGCTCAGCGCCAGCTCGCGCTCACTCACCAGACAGCGGCGCAGCACGTCGGGCGCGGCCGAGCTCAGCGCCAGCTCGCGCTCACTCACCAGACAGCGGCGCAGCACGTCGGACGCGGCCGAGCTCAGCGCCAGCTCGCGCTCACTCACCAGACAGCGGCGCAGCACGTCGGACGCGGCCGAGCTCAGCGCCAGCTCGCGCTCACTCACCAGACAGCGGCGCAGCACGGCGCGCACGGCGTCGGGCGCGGCCGAGCTCAGCGCCAGCTCGCGCTCACTCACCAGACAGCGGCGCAGCACGTCGGGCGCGGCCGAGCTCAGCGCCAGCTCGCGCTCACTCACCAGACAGCGGCGCAGCACGTCGGACGCGGCCGAGCTCAGCGCCAGCTCGCGCTCACTCACCAGACAGCGGCGCAGCACGGCGCGCACGGCGTCGGGCGCGGCCGAGCTCAGCGCCAGCTCGCGCTCACTCACCAGACAGCGGCGCAGCACGTCGGACGCGGCCGAGCTCAGCGCCAGCTCGCGCTCACTCACCAGACAGCGGCGCAGCACGGCGCGCACGGCGTCGGGCGCGGCCGAGCTCAGCGCCAGCTCGCGCTCACTCACCAGACAGCGGCGCAGCACGGCGCGCACGGCGTCGGGCGCGGCCGAGCTCAGCGCCAGCTCGCGCTCACTCACCAGACAGCGGCGCAGCACGTCGGACGCGGCCGAGCTCAGCGCCAGCTCGCGCTCACTCACCAGACAGCGGCGCAGCACGTCGGGCGCGGCCGAGCTCAGCGCCAGCTCGCGCTCACTCACCAGACAGCGGCGCAGCACGTCGGGCGCGGCCGAGCTCAGCGCCAGCTCGCGCTCACTCACCAGACAGCGGCGCAGCACGTCGGGCGCGGCCGAGCTCAGCGCCAGCTCGCGCTCACTCACCAGACAGCGGCGCAGCACGTCGGGCGCGGCCGAGCTCAGCGCCAGCTCGCGCTCACTCACCAGACAGCGGCGCAGCACGTCGGGCGCGGCCGAGCTCAGCGCCAGCTCGCGCTCACTCACCAGACAGCGGCGCAGCACGTCGGGCGCGGCCGAGCTCAGCGCCAGCTCGCGCTCACTCACCAGACAGCGGCGCAGCACGTCGGGCGCGGCCGAGCTCAGCGCCAGCTCGCGCTCACTCACCAGACAGCGGCGCAGCACGTCGGGCGCGGCCGAGCTCAGCGCCAGCTCGCGCTCACTAACCAGACAGCGGCGCAGCACGTCGGACGCGGCCGAGCTCAGCGCCAGCTCGCGCTCACTAACCAGACAGCGGCGCAGCACGTCGGACGCGGCCGAGCTCAGCGCCAGCTCGCGCTCACTAACCAGACAGCGGCGCAGCACGTCGGGCGCGGCCGAGCTCAGCGCCAGCTCGCGCTCACTCACCAGACAGCGGCGCAGCACGTCGGACGCGGCCGAGCTCAGCGCCAGCTCGCGCTCACTCACCAGACAGCGGCGCAGCACGTCGGGCGCGGCCGAGCTCAGCGCCAGCTCGCGCTCACTAACCAGACAGCGGCGCAGCACGTCGGACGCGGCCGAGCTCAGCGCCAGCTCGCGCTCACTCACCAGACAGCGGCGCAGCACGTCGGGCGCGGCCGAGCTCAGCGCCAGCTCGCGCTCACTCACCAGACAGCGGCGCAGCACGTCGGACGCGGCCGAGCTCAGCGCCAGCTCGCGCTCACTCACCAGACAGCGGCGCAGCACGTCGGGCGCGGCAGAGCTCAGCGCCAGCTCGCGCTCACTCACCAGACAGCGGCGCAGCACGTCGGACGCGGCCGAGCTCAGCGCCAGCTCGCGCTCACTCACCAGACAGCGGCGCAGCACGTCGGGCGCGGCCGAGCTCAGCGCCAGCTCGCGCTCACTCACCAGACAGCGGCGCAGCACGTCGGGCGCGGCCGAGCTCAGCGCCAGCTCGCGCTCACTCACCAGACAGCGGCGCAGCACGTCGGGCGCGGCCGAGCTCAGCGCCAGCTCGCGCTCACTCACCAGACAGCGGCGCAGCACGTCGGACGCGGCCGAGCTCAGCGCCAGCTCGCGCTCACTCACCAGACAGCGGCGCAGCACGTCGGACGCGGCCGAGCTCAGCGCCAGCTCGCGCTCACTCACCAGACAGCGGCGCAGCACGTCGGGCGCGGCCGAGCTCAGCGCCAGCTCGCGCTCACTCACCAGACAGCGGCGCAGCACGTCGGGCGCGGCCGAGCTCAGCGCCAGCTCGCGCTCACTCACCAGACAGCGGCGCAGCACGTCGGACGCGGCCGAGCTCAGCGCCAGCTCGCGCTCACTCACCAGACAGCGGCGCAGCACGTCGGACGCGGCCGAGCTCAGCGCCAGCTCGCGCTCACTCACCAGACAGCGGCGCAGCACGTCGGACGCGGCCGAGCTCAGCGCCAGCTCGCGCTCACTCACCAGACAGCGGCGCAGCACGTCGGACGCGGCCGAGCTCAGCGCCAGCTCGCGCTCACTCACCAGACAGCGGCGCAGCACGGCGCGCACGGCGTCGGGCGCGGCCGAGCTCAGCGCCAGCTCGCGCTCACTCACCAGACAGCGGCGCAGCACGTCGGACGCGGCCGAGCTCAGCGCCAGCTCGCGCTCACTCACCAGACAGCGGCGCAGCACGTCGGGCGCGGCCGAGCTCAGCGCCAGCTCGCGCTCACTCACCAGACAGCGGCGCAGCACGTCGGGCGCGGCCGAGCTCAGCGCCAGCTCGCGCTCACTCACCAGACAGCGGCGCAGCACGTCGGGCGCGGCCGAGCTCAGCGCCAGCTCGCGCTCACTCACCAGACAGCGGCGCAGCACGTCGGACGCGGCCGAGCTCAGCGCCAGCTCGCGCTCACTCACCAGACAGCGGCGCAGCACGTCGGACGCGGCCGAGCTCAGCGCCAGCTCGCGCTCACTCACCAGACAGCGGCGCAGCACGTCGGGCGCGGCCGAGCTCAGCGCCAGCTCGCGCTCACTCACCAGACAGCGGCGCAGCACGTCGGGCGCGGCCGAGCTCAGCGCCAGCTCGCGCTCACTCACCAGACAGCGGCGCAGCACGTCGGACGCGGCCGAGCTCAGCGCCAGCTCGCGCTCACTCACCAGACAGCGGCGCAGCACGTCGGACGCGGCCGAGCTCAGCGCCAGCTCGCGCTCACTCACCAGACAGCGGCGCAGCACGTCGGACGCGGCCGAGCTCAGCGCCAGCTCGCGCTCACTCACCAGACAGCGGCGCAGCACGTCGGACGCGGCCGAGCTCAGCGCCAGCTCGCGCTCACTCACCAGACAGCGGCGCAGCACGGCGCGCACGGCGTCGGGCGCGGCCGAGCTCAGCGCCAGCTCGCGCTCACTCACCAGACAGCGGCGCAGCACGTCGGACGCGGCCGAGCTCAGCGCCAGCTCGCGCTCACTCACCAGACAGCGGCGCAGCACGTCGGGCGCGGCCGAGCTCAGCGCCAGCTCGCGCTCACTCACCAGACAGCGGCGCAGCACGTCGGGCGCGGCCGAGCTCAGCGCCAGCTCGCGCTCACTCACCAGACAGCGGCGCAGCACGTCGGGCGCGGCCGAGCTCAGCGCCAGCTCGCGCTCACTCACCAGACAGCGGCGCAGCACGTCGGACGCGGCCGAGCTCAGCGCCAGCTCGCGCTCACTCACCAGACAGCGGCGCAGCACGTCGGACGCGGCCGAGCTCAGCGCCAGCTCGCGCTCACTCACCAGACAGCGGCGCAGCACGTCGGGCGCGGCCGAGCTCAGCGCCAGCTCGCGCTCACTCACCAGACAGCGGCGCAGCACGTCGGGCGCGGCCGAGCTCAGCGCCAGCTCGCGCTCACTCACCAGACAGCGGCGCAGCACGTCGGACGCGGCCGAGCTCAGCGCCAGCTCGCGCTCACTCACCAGACAGCGGCGCAGCACGTCGGACGCGGCCGAGCTCAGCGCCAGCTCGCGCTCACTCACCAGACAGCGGCGCAGCACGTCGGACGCGGCCGAGCTCAGCGCCAGCTCGCGCTCACTCACCAGACAGCGGCGCAGCACGTCGGACGCGGCCGAGCTCAGCGCCAGCTCGCGCTCACTCACCAGACAGCGGCGCAGCACGGCGCGCACGGCGTCGGGCGCGGCCGAGCTCAGCGCCAGCTCGCGCTCACTCACCAGACAGCGGCGCAGCACGTCGGACGCGGCCGAGCTCAGCGCCAGCTCGCGCTCACTCACCAGACAGCGGCGCAGCACGTCGGGCGCGGCCGAGCTCAGCGCCAGCTCGCGCTCACTCACCAGACAGCGGCGCAGCACGTCGGGCGCGGCCGAGCTCAGCGCCAGCTCGCGCTCACTCACCAGACAGCGGCGCAGCACGTCGGGCGCGGCCGAGCTCAGCGCCAGCTCGCGCTCACTCACCAGACAGCGGCGCAGCACGTCGGACGCGGCCGAGCTCAGCGCCAGCTCGCGCTCACTCACCAGACAGCGGCGCAGCACGTCGGACGCGGCCGAGCTCAGCGCCAGCTCGCGCTCACTCACCAGACAGCGGCGCAGCACGTCGGGCGCGGCCGAGCTCAGCGCCAGCTCGCGCTCACTCACCAGACAGCGGCGCAGCACGTCGGGCGCGGCCGAGCTCAGCGCCAGCTCGCGCTCACTCACCAGACAGCGGCGCAGCACGTCGGACGCGGCCGAGCTCAGCGCCAGCTCGCGCTCACTCACCAGACAGCGGCGCAGCACGTCGGACGCGGCCGAGCTCAGCGCCAGCTCGCGCTCACTCACCAGACAGCGGCGCAGCACGTCGGACGCGGCCGAGCTCAGCGCCAGCTCGCGCTCACTCACCAGACAGCGGCGCAGCACGTCGGACGCGGCCGAGCTCAGCGCCAGCTCGCGCTCACTCACCAGACAGCGGCGCAGCACGTCGGGCGCGGCCGAGCTCAGCGCCAGCTCGCGCTCACTCACCAGACAGCGGCGCAGCACGTCGGGCGCGGCCGAGCTCAGCGCCAGCTCGCGCTCACTCACCAGACAGCGGCGCAGCACGTCGGACGCGGCCGAGCTCAGCGCCAGCTCGCGCTCACTCACCAGACAGCGGCGCAGCACGTCGGACGCGGCCGAGCTCAGCGCCAGCTCGCGCTCACTCACCAGACAGCGGCGCAGCACGTCGGACGCGGCCGAGCTCAGCGCCAGCTCGCGCTCACTCACCAGACAGCGGCGCAGCACGGCGCGCACGGCGTCGGGCGCGGCCGAGCTCAGCGCCAGCTCGCGCTCACTCACCAGACAGCGGCGCAGCACGGCGCGCACGGCGTCGGGCGCGGCCGAGCTCAGCGCCAGCTCGCGCTCACTCACCAGACAGCGGCGCAGCACGTCGGACGCGGCCGAGCTCAGCGCCAGCTCGCGCTCACTCACCAGACAGCGGCGCAGCACGTCGGGCGCGGCCGAGCTCAGCGCCAGCTCGCGCTCACTCACCAGACAGCGGCGCAGCACGTCGGGCGCGGCCGAGCTCAGCGCCAGCTCGCGCTCACTCACCAGACAGCGGCGCAGCACGGCGCGCACGGCGTCGGGCGCGGCCGAGCTCAGCGCCAGCTCGCGCTCACTCACCAGACAGCGGCGCAGCACGTCGGGCGCGGCCGAGCTCAGCGCCAGCTCGCGCTCACTCACCAGACAGCGGCGCAGCACGTCGGACGCGGCCGAGCTCAGCGCCAGCTCGCGCTCACTCACCAGACAGCGGCGCAGCACGTCGGACGCGGCCGAGCTCAGCGCCAGCTCGCGCTCACTCACCAGACAGCGGCGCAGCACGGCGCGCACGGCGTCGGGCGCGGCCGAGCTCAGCGCCAGCTCGCGCTCACTCACCAGACAGCGGCGCAGCACGTCGGGCGCGGCCGAGCTCAGCGCCAGCTCGCGCTCACTCACCAGACAGCGGCGCAGCACGTCGGACGCGGCCGAGCTCAGCGCCAGCTCGCGCTCACTCACCAGACAGCGGCGCAGCACGGCGCGCACGGCGTCGGGCGCGGCCGAGCTCAGCGCCAGCTCGCGCTCACTCACCAGACAGCGGCGCAGCACGTCGGACGCGGCCGAGCTCAGCGCCAGCTCGCGCTCACTCACCAGACAGCGGCGCAGCACGGCGCGCACGGCGTCGGGCGCGGCCGAGCTCAGCGCCAGCTCGCGCTCACTCACCAGACAGCGGCGCAGCACGGCGCGCACGGCGTCGGGCGCGGCCGAGCTCAGCGCCAGCTCGCGCTCACTCACCAGACAGCGGCGCAGCACGTCGGACGCGGCCGAGCTCAGCGCCAGCTCGCGCTCACTCACCAGACAGCGGCGCAGCACGTCGGGCGCGGCCGAGCTCAGCGCCAGCTCGCGCTCACTCACCAGACAGCGGCGCAGCACGTCGGGCGCGGCCGAGCTCAGCGCCAGCTCGCGCTCACTCACCAGACAGCGGCGCAGCACGTCGGGCGCGGCCGAGCTCAGCGCCAGCTCGCGCTCACTCACCAGACAGCGGCGCAGCACGTCGGGCGCGGCCGAGCTCAGCGCCAGCTCGCGCTCACTCACCAGACAGCGGCGCAGCACGTCGGGCGCGGCCGAGCTCAGCGCCAGCTCGCGCTCACTCACCAGACAGCGGCGCAGCACGTCGGGCGCGGCCGAGCTCAGCGCCAGCTCGCGCTCACTCACCAGACAGCGGCGCAGCACGTCGGGCGCGGCCGAGCTCAGCGCCAGCTCGCGCTCACTCACCAGACAGCGGCGCAGCACGTCGGGCGCGGCCGAGCTCAGCGCCAGCTCGCGCTCACTAACCAGACAGCGGCGCAGCACGTCGGACGCGGCCGAGCTCAGCGCCAGCTCGCGCTCACTAACCAGACAGCGGCGCAGCACGTCGGACGCGGCCGAGCTCAGCGCCAGCTCGCGCTCACTAACCAGACAGCGGCGCAGCACGTCGGGCGCGGCCGAGCTCAGCGCCAGCTCGCGCTCACTCACCAGACAGCGGCGCAGCACGTCGGACGCGGCCGAGCTCAGCGCCAGCTCGCGCTCACTCACCAGACAGCGGCGCAGCACGTCGGGCGCGGCCGAGCTCAGCGCCAGCTCGCGCTCACTAACCAGACAGCGGCGCAGCACGTCGGACGCGGCCGAGCTCAGCGCCAGCTCGCGCTCACTCACCAGACAGCGGCGCAGCACGTCGGGCGCGGCCGAGCTCAGCGCCAGCTCGCGCTCACTCACCAGACAGCGGCGCAGCACGTCGGACGCGGCCGAGCTCAGCGCCAGCTCGCGCTCACTCACCAGACAGCGGCGCAGCACGTCGGGCGCGGCAGAGCTCAGCGCCAGCTCGCGCTCACTCACCAGACAGCGGCGCAGCACGTCGGACGCGGCCGAGCTCAGCGCCAGCTCGCGCTCACTCACCAGACAGCGGCGCAGCACGTCGGGCGCGGCCGAGCTCAGCGCCAGCTCGCGCTCACTCACCAGACAGCGGCGCAGCACGTCGGGCGCGGCCGAGCTCAGCGCCAGCTCGCGCTCACTCACCAGACAGCGGCGCAGCACGTCGGGCGCGGCCGAGCTCAGCGCCAGCTCGCGCTCACTCACCAGACAGCGGCGCAGCACGTCGGGCGCGGCCGAGCTCAGCGCCAGCTCGCGCTCACTCACCAGACAGCGTCGCAGCACGTCGGGCGCGGCCGAGCTCAGCGCCAGCTCGCGCTCACTCACCAGACAGCGGCGCAGCACGTCGGGCGCGGCCGAGCTCAGCGCCAGCTCGCGCTCACTCACCAGACAGCGGCGCAGCACGTCGGGCGCGGCCGAGCTCAGCGCCAGCTCGCGCTCACTCACCAGACAGCGGCGCAGCACGTCGGGCGCGGCCGAGCTCAGCGCCAGCTCGCGCTCACTCACCAGACAGCGGCGCAGCACGTCGGGCGCGGCCGAGCTCAGCGCCAGCTCGCGCTCACTCACCAGACAGCGGCGCAGCACGTCGGGCGCGGCCGAGCTCAGCGCCAGCTCGCGCTCACTCACCAGACAGCGGCGCAGCACGTCGGGCGCGGCCGAGCTCAGCGCCAGCTCGCGCTCACTCACCAGACAGCGGCGCAGCACGTCGGGCGCGGCCGAGCTCAGCGCCAGCTCGCGCTCACTCACCAGACAGCGGCGCAGCACGTCGGGCGCGGCCGAGCTCAGCGCCAGCTCGCGCTCACTCACCAGACAGCGTCGCAGCACGTCGGGCGCGGCCGAGCTCAGCGCCAGCTCGCGCTCACTCACCAGACAGCGGCGCAGCACGTCGGGCGCGGCCGAGCTCAGCGCCAGCTCGCGCTCACTCACCAGACAGCGGCGCAGCACGTCGGGCGCGGCCGAGCTCAGCGCCAGCTCGCGCTCACTCACCAGACAGCGGCGCAGCACGTCGGGCGCGGCCGAGCTCAGCGCCAGCTCGCGCTCACTCACCAAACAGCGGCGCAGCACGTCGGGCGCGGCCGAGCTCAGCGCCAGCTCGCGCTCACTCACCAGACAGCGGCGCAGCACGTCGGGCGCGGCCGAGCTCAGCGCCAGCTCGCGCTCACTCACCAGACAGCGGCGCAGCACGTCGGGCGCGGCCGAGCTCAGCGCCAGCTCGCGCTCACTCACCAGACAGCGGCGCAGCACGTCGGGCGCGGCCGAGCTCAGCGCCAGCTCGCGCTCACTAACCAGACAGCGGCGCAGCACGTCGGACGCGGCCGAGCTCAGCGCCAGCTCGCGCTCACTAACCAGACAGCGGCGCAGCACGTCGGACGCGGCCGAGCTCAGCGCCAGCTCGCGCTCACTAACCAGACAGCGGCGCAGCACGTCGGGCGCGGCCGAGCTCAGCGCCAGCTCGCGCTCACTCACCAGACAGCGGCGCAGCACGTCGGACGCGGCCGAGCTCAGCGCCAGCTCGCGCTCACTCACCAGACAGCGGCGCAGCACGTCGGGCGCGGCCGAGCTCAGCGCCAGCTCGCGCTCACTAACCAGACAGCGGCGCAGCACGTCGGACGCGGCCGAGCTCAGCGCCAGCTCGCGCTCACTCACCAGACAGCGGCGCAGCACGTCGGGCGCGGCCGAGCTCAGCGCCAGCTCGCGCTCACTCACCAGACAGCGGCGCAGCACGTCGGACGCGGCCGAGCTCAGCGCCAGCTCGCGCTCACTCACCAGACAGCGGCGCAGCACGTCGGGCGCGGCCGAGCTCAGCGCCAGCTCGCGCTCACTCACCAGACAGCGGCGCAGCACGTCGGGCGCGGCCGAGCTCAGCGCCAGCTCGCGCTCACTCACCAGACAGCGGCGCAGCACGTCGGACGCGGCCGAGCTCAGCGCCAGCTCGCGCTCACTCACCAGACAGCGGCGCAGCACGTCGGGCGCGGCCGAGCTCAGCGCCAGCTCGCGCTCACTCACCAGACAGCGTCGCAGCACGTCGGGCGCGGCCGAGCTCAGCGCCAGCTCGCGCTCACTCACCAGACAGCGGCGCAGCACGTCGGGCGCGGCCGAGCTCAGCGCCAGCTCGCGCTCACTCACCAGACAGCGGCGCAGCACGTCGGGCGCGGCCGAGCTCAGCGCCAGCTCGCGCTCACTCACCAGACAGCGGCGCAGCACGTCGGGCGCGGCCGAGCTCAGCGCCAGCTCGCGCTCACTCACCAGACAGCGGCGCAGCACGTCGGGCGCGGCCGAGCTCAGCGCCAGCTCGCGCTCACTCACCAGACAGCGGCGCAGCACGTCGGGCGCGGCCGAGCTCAGCGCCAGCTCGCGCTCACTCACCAGACAGCGGCGCAGCACGTCGGGCGCGGCCGAGCTCAGCGCCAGCTCGCGCTCACTCACCAGACAGCGGCGCAGCACGTCGGACGCGGCCGAGCTCAGCGCCAGCTCGCGCTCACTCACCAGACAGCGGCGCAGCACGGCGCGCACGGCGTCGGGCGCGGCCGAGCTCAGCGCCAGCTCGCGCTCACTCACCAGACAGCGGCGCAGCACGGCGCGCACGGCGTCGGGCGCGGCCGAGCTCAGCGCCAGCTCGCGCTCACTCACCAGACAGCGGCGCAGCACGTCGGACGCGGCCGAGCTCAGCGCCAGCTCGCGCTCACTCACCAGACAGCGGCGCAGCACGTCGGGCGCGGCCGAGCTCAGCGCCAGCTCGCGCTCACTCACCAGACAGCGGCGCAGCACGTCGGGCGCGGCCGAGCTCAGCGCCAGCTCGCGCTCACTCACCAGACAGCGGCGCAGCACGGCGCGCACGGCGTCGGGCGCGGCCGAGCTCAGCGCCAGCTCGCGCTCACTCACCAGACAGCGGCGCAGCACGTCGGGCGCGGCCGAGCTCAGCGCCAGCTCGCGCTCACTCACCAGACAGCGGCGCAGCACGTCGGACGCGGCCGAGCTCAGCGCCAGCTCGCGCTCACTCACCAGACAGCGGCGCAGCACGTCGGACGCGGCCGAGCTCAGCGCCAGCTCGCGCTCACTCACCAGACAGCGGCGCAGCACGGCGCGCACGGCGTCGGGCGCGGCCGAGCTCAGCGCCAGCTCGCGCTCACTCACCAGACAGCGGCGCAGCACGTCGGGCGCGGCCGAGCTCAGCGCCAGCTCGCGCTCACTCACCAGACAGCGGCGCAGCACGTCGGACGCGGCCGAGCTCAGCGCCAGCTCGCGCTCACTCACCAGACAGCGGCGCAGCACGGCGCGCACGGCGTCGGGCGCGGCCGAGCTCAGCGCCAGCTCGCGCTCACTCACCAGACAGCGGCGCAGCACGTCGGACGCGGCCGAGCTCAGCGCCAGCTCGCGCTCACTCACCAGACAGCGGCGCAGCACGGCGCGCACGGCGTCGGGCGCGGCCGAGCTCAGCGCCAGCTCGCGCTCACTCACCAGACAGCGGCGCAGCACGGCGCGCACGGCGTCGGGCGCGGCCGAGCTCAGCGCCAGCTCGCGCTCACTCACCAGACAGCGGCGCAGCACGTCGGACGCGGCCGAGCTCAGCGCCAGCTCGCGCTCACTCACCAGACAGCGGCGCAGCACGTCGGGCGCGGCCGAGCTCAGCGCCAGCTCGCGCTCACTCACCAGACAGCGGCGCAGCACGTCGGGCGCGGCCGAGCTCAGCGCCAGCTCGCGCTCACTCACCAGACAGCGGCGCAGCACGGCGCGCACGGCGTCGGGCGCGGCCGAGCTCAGCGCCAGCTCGCGCTCACTCACCAGACAGCGGCGCAGCACGTCGGGCGCGGCCGAGCTCAGCGCCAGCTCGCGCTCACTCACCAGACAGCGGCGCAGCACGTCGGACGCGGCCGAGCTCAGCGCCAGCTCGCGCTCACTCACCAGACAGCGGCGCAGCACGTCGGACGCGGCCGAGCTCAGCGCCAGCTCGCGCTCACTCACCAGACAGCGGCGCAGCACGGCGCGCACGGCGTCGGGCGCGGCCGAGCTCAGCGCCAGCTCGCGCTCACTCACCAGACAGCGGCGCAGCACGTCGGGCGCGGCCGAGCTCAGCGCCAGCTCGCGCTCACTCACCAGACAGCGGCGCAGCACGTCGGACGCGGCCGAGCTCAGCGCCAGCTCGCGCTCACTCACCAGACAGCGGCGCAGCACGGCGCGCACGGCGTCGGGCGCGGCCGAGCTCAGCGCCAGCTCGCGCTCACTCACCAGACAGCGGCGCAGCACGTCGGGCGCGGCCGAGCTCAGCGCCAGCTCGCGCTCACTCACCAGACAGCGGCGCAGCACGGCGCGCACGGCGTCGGGCGCGGCCGAGCTCAGCGCCAGCTCGCGCTCACTCACCAGACAGCGGCGCAGCACGTCGGGCGCGGCCGAGCTGAGCGCCAGCTCGCGCTCACTCACCAGACAGCGGCGCAGCACGTCGGGCGCGGCCGAGCTCAGCGCCAGCTCGCGCTCACTCACCAGACAGCGGCGCAGCACGTCGGACGCGGCCGAGCTCAGCGCCAGCTCGCGCTCACTAACCAGACAGCGGCGCAGCACGTCGGACGCGGCCGAGCTCAGCGCCAGCTCGCGCTCACTAACCAGACAGCGGCGCAGCACGTCGGACGCGGCCGAGCTCAGCGCCAGCTCGCGCTCACTAACCAGACAGCGGCGCAGCACGTCGGGCGCGGCCGAGCTCAGCGCCAGCTCGCGCTCACTCACCAGACAGCGGCGCAGCACGTCGGACGCGGCCGAGCTCAGCGCCAGCTCGCGCTCACTCACCAGACAGCGGCGCAGCACGTCGGGCGCGGCCGAGCTCAGCGCCAGCTCGCGCTCACTAACCAGACAGCGGCGCAGCACGTCGGACGCGGCCGAGCTCAGCGCCAGCTCGCGCTCACTCACCAGACAGCGGCGCAGCACGTCGGGCGCGGCCGAGCTCAGCGCCAGCTCGCGCTCACTCACCAGACAGCGGCGCAGCACGTCGGACGCGGCCGAGCTCAGCGCCAGCTCGCGCTCACTCACCAGACAGCGGCGCAGCACGTCGGGCGCGGCAGAGCTCAGCGCCAGCTCGCGCTCACTCACCAGACAGCGGCGCAGCACGTCGGACGCGGCCGAGCTCAGCGCCAGCTCGCGCTCACTCACCAGACAGCGGCGCAGCACGTCGGGCGCGGCCGAGCTCAGCGCCAGCTCGCGCTCACTCACCAGACAGCGGCGCAGCACGTCGGGCGCGGCCGAGCTCAGCGCCAGCTCGCGCTCACTCACCAGACAGCGGCGCAGCACGTCGGGCGCGGCCGAGCTCAGCGCCAGCTCGCGCTCACTCACCAGACAGCGGCGCAGCACGTCGGGCGCGGCCGAGCTCAGCGCCAGCTCGCGCTCACTCACCAGACAGCGTCGCAGCACGTCGGGCGCGGCCGAGCTCAGCGCCAGCTCGCGCTCACTCACCAGACAGCGGCGCAGCACGTCGGGCGCGGCCGAGCTCAGCGCCAGCTCGCGCTCACTCACCAGACAGCGGCGCAGCACGTCGGGCGCGGCCGAGCTCAGCGCCAGCTCGCGCTCACTCACCAGACAGCGGCGCAGCACGTCGGGCGCGGCCGAGCTCAGCGCCAGCTCGCGCTCACTCACCAGACAGCGGCGCAGCACGTCGGGCGCGGCCGAGCTCAGCGCCAGCTCGCGCTCACTCACCAGACAGCGGCGCAGCACGTCGGGCGCGGCCGAGCTCAGCGCCAGCTCGCGCTCACTCACCAGACAGCGGCGCAGCACGTCGGGCGCGGCCGAGCTCAGCGCCAGCTCGCGCTCACTCACCAGACAGCGGCGCAGCACGTCGGGCGCGGCCGAGCTCAGCGCCAGCTCGCGCTCACTAACCAGACAGCGGCGCAGCACGTCGGACGCGGCCGAGCTCAGCGCCAGCTCGCGCTCACTAACCAGACAGCGGCGCAGCACGTCGGACGCGGCCGAGCTCAGCGCCAGCTCGCGCTCACTAACCAGACAGCGGCGCAGCACGTCGGGCGCGGCCGAGCTCAGCGCCAGCTCGCGCTCACTCACCAGACAGCGGCGCAGCACGTCGGACGCGGCCGAGCTCAGCGCCAGCTCGCGCTCACTCACCAGACAGCGGCGCAGCACGTCGGGCGCGGCCGAGCTCAGCGCCAGCTCGCGCTCACTAACCAGACAGCGGCGCAGCACGTCGGACGCGGCCGAGCTCAGCGCCAGCTCGCGCTCACTCACCAGACAGCGGCGCAGCACGTCGGGCGCGGCCGAGCTCAGCGCCAGCTCGCGCTCACTCACCAGACAGCGGCGCAGCACGTCGGACGCGGCCGAGCTCAGCGCCAGCTCGCGCTCACTAACCAGACAGCGGCGCAGCACGTCGGGCGCGGCAGAGCTCAGCGCCAGCTCGCGCTCACTCACCAGACAGCGGCGCAGCACGTCGGACGCGGCCGAGCTCAGCGCCAGCTCGCGCTCACTCACCAGACAGCGGCGCAGCACGTCGGGCGCGGCCGAGCTCAGCGCCAGCTCGCGCTCACTCACCAGACAGCGGCGCAGCACGTCGGGCGCGGCCGAGCTCAGCGCCAGCTCGCGCTCACTCACCAGACAGCGGCGCAGCACGTCGGGCGCGGCCGAGCTCAGCGCCAGCTCGCGCTCACTCACCAGACAGCGGCGCAGCACGTCGGGCGCGGCCGAGCTCAGCGCCAGCTCGCGCTCACTCACCAGACAGCGTCGCAGCACGTCGGGCGCGGCCGAGCTCAGCGCCAGCTCGCGCTCACTCACCAGACAGCGGCGCAGCACGTCGGGCGCGGCCGAGCTCAGCGCCAGCTCGCGCTCACTCACCAGACAGCGGCGCAGCACGTCGGGCGCGGCCGAGCTCAGCGCCAGCTCGCGCTCACTCACCAGACAGCGGCGCAGCACGTCGGGCGCGGCCGAGCTCAGCGCCAGCTCGCGCTCACTCACCAGACAGCGGCGCAGCACGTCGGGCGCGGCCGAGCTCAGCGCCAGCTCGCGCTCACTCACCAGACAGCGGCGCAGCACGTCGGGCGCGGCCGAGCTCAGCGCCAGCTCGCGCTCACTCACCAGACAGCGGCGCAGCACGTCGGGCGCGGCCGAGCTCAGCGCCAGCTCGCGCTCACTCACCAGACAGCGGCGCAGCACGTCGGGCGCGGCCGAGCTCAGCGCCAGCTCGCGCTCACTCACCAGACAGCGGCGCAGCACGTCGGGCGCGGCCGAGCTCAGCGCCAGCTCGCGCTCACTCACCAGACAGCGGCGCAGCACGTCGGACGCGGCCGAGCTCAGCGCCAGCTCGCGCTCACTCACCAGACAGCGGCGCAGCACGGCGCGCACGGCGTCGGGCGCGGCCGAGCTCAGCGCCAGCTCGCGCTCACTCACCAGACAGCGGCGCAGCACGTCGGGCGCGGCCGAGCTCAGCGCCAGCTCGCGCTCACTCACCAGACAGCGGCGCAGCACGTCGGACGCGGCCGAGCTCAGCGCCAGCTCGCGCTCACTCACCAGACAGCGGCGCAGCACGGCGCGCACGGCGTCGGGCGCGGCCGAGCTCAGCGCCAGCTCGCGCTCACTCACCAGACAGCGGCGCAGCACGTCGGGCGCGGCCGAGCTCAGCGCCAGCTCGCGCTCACTCACCAGACAGCGGCGCAGCACGTCGGACGCGGCCGAGCTCAGCGCCAGCTCGCGCTCACTCACCAGACAGCGGCGCAGCACGGCGCGCACGGCGTCGGGCGCGGCCGAGCTCAGCGCCAGCTCGCGCTCACTCACCAGACAGCGGCGCAGCACGTCGGGCGCGGCCGAGCTCAGCGCCAGCTCGCGCTCACTCACCAGACAGCGGCGCAGCACGTCGGACGCGGCCGAGCTCAGCGCCAGCTCGCGCTCACTCACCAGACAGCGGCGCAGCACGGCGCGCACGGCGTCGGGCGCGGCCGAGCTCAGCGCCAGCTCGCGCTCACTCACCAGACAGCGGCGCAGCACGTCGGGCGCGGCCGAGCTCAGCGCCAGCTCGCGCTCACTCACCAGACAGCGGCGCAGCACGTCGGACGCGGCCGAGCTCAGCGCCAGCTCGCGCTCACTCACCAGACAGCGGCGCAGCACGTCGGACGCGGCCGAGCTCAGCGCCAGCTCGCGCTCACTCACCAGACAGCGGCGCAGCACGTCGGGCGCGGCCGAGCTCAGCGCCAGCTCGCGCTCACTCACCAGACAGCGGCGCAGCACGTCGGGCGCGGCCGAGCTCAGCGCCAGCTCGCGCTCACTCACCAGACAGCGGCGCAGCACGTCGGGCGCGGCAGAGCTCAGCGCCAGCTCGCGCTCACTCACCAGACAGCGGCGCAGCACGTCGGACGCGGCCGAGCTCAGCGCCAGCTCGCGCTCACTCACCAGACAGCGGCGCAGCACGTCGGGCGCGGCCGAGCTCAGCGCCAGCTCGCGCTCACTCACCAGACAGCGTCGCAGCACGTCGGGCGCGGCCGAGCTCAGCGCCAGCTCGCGCTCACTCACCAGACAGCGGCGCAGCACGTCGGGCGCGGCCGAGCTCAGCGCCAGCTCGCGCTCACTCACCAGACAGCGGCGCAGCACGTCGGGCGCGGCCGAGCTCAGCGCCAGCTCGCGCTCACTCACCAGACAGCGTCGCAGCACGTCGGGCGCGGCCGAGCTCAGCGCCAGCTCGCGCTCACTCACCAGACAGCGGCGCAGCACGTCGGGCGCGGCCGAGCTCAGCGCCAGCTCGCGCTCACTCACCAGACAGCGGCGCAGCACGTCGGGCGCGGCCGAGCTCAGCGCCAGCTCGCGCTCACTCACCAGACAGCGGCGCAGCACGTCGGGCGCGGCCGAGCTCAGCGCCAGCTCGCGCTCACTCACCAGACAGCGGCGCAGCACGTCGGGCGCGGCCGAGCTCAGCGCCAGCTCGCGCTCACTCACCAGACAGCGGCGCAGCACGTCGGGCGCGGCCGAGCTCAGCGCCAGCTCGCGCTCACTCACCAGACAGCGGCGCAGCACGTCGGGCGCGGCCGAGCTCAGCGCCAGCTCGCGCTCACTCACCAGACAGCGGCGCAGCACGTCGGGCGCGGCCGAGCTCAGCGCCAGCTCGCGCTCACTCACCAGACAGCGGCGCAGCACGTCGGGCGCGGCCGAGCTCAGCGCCAGCTCGCGCTCACTCACCAGACAGCGGCGCAGCACGTCGGGCGCGGCCGAGCTCAGCGCCAGCTCGCGCTCACTCACCAGACAGCGGCGCAGCACGTCGGGCGCGGCCGAGCTCAGCGCCAGCTCGCGCTCACTCACCAGACAGCGGCGCAGCACGTCGGACGCGGCCGAGCTCAGCGCCAGCTCGCGCTCACTCACCAGACAGCGGCGCAGCACGGCGCGCACGGCGTCGGGCGCGGCCGAGCTCAGCGCCAGCTCGCGCTCACTCACCAGACAGCGGCGCAGCACGTCGGACGCGGCCGAGCTCAGCGCCAGCTCGCGCTCACTCACCAGACAGCGGCGCAGCACGGCGCGCACGGCGTCGGGCGCGGCCGAGCTCAGCGCCAGCTCGCGCTCACTCACCAGACAGCGGCGCAGCACGTCGGGCGCGGCCGAGCTCAGCGCCAGCTCGCGCTCACTCACCAGACAGCGGCGCAGCACGTCGGACGCGGCCGAGCTCAGCGCCAGCTCGCGCTCACTCACCAGACAGCGGCGCAGCACGGCGCGCACGGCGTCGGGCGCGGCCGAGCTCAGCGCCAGCTCGCGCTCACTCACCAGACAGCGGCGCAGCACGTCGGGCGCGGCCGAGCTCAGCGCCAGCTCGCGCTCACTCACCAGACAGCGGCGCAGCACGTCGGACGCGGCCGAGCTCAGCGCCAGCTCGCGCTCACTCACCAGACAGCGGCGCAGCACGTCGGACGCGGCCGAGCTCAGCGCCAGCTCGCGCTCACTCACCAGACAGCGGCGCAGCACGGCGCGCACGGCGTCGGGCGCGGCCGAGCTCAGCGCCAGCTCGCGCTCGGCGCCGCTCTGCACGGCGCGGAGCGTGCGCGTGGCGCGCGCGAGACGACCTTCTATACTGTCGTCCTCCTCTCCCGTCGTCGGCGATTCCGTCGTCGCTAACTGCTCGGCGATCTCGTCGAACTGTCGCTGAGAACGAAAAGGCGGGTCAAATCTAACTTTTCTCAGGGTCGGGAATTGACAAATGTTTAGTGTATCGCTGGACTCACGCGCAGCAGGTCGAGCTGGTGCTGCAGGCGCTCGGCGGCCTCGGGCCGGCCGGCGGCGCGGTAGGCCTCCACCTGTACTGCCACCTCCTCCAGCGACGCGCGCTGCGGCTCCAGCTGTTCCGCCAGCTCCTGCGCAGTACCGACAGTCACGTGACCACTCTCAGAGAAGATAACAACCAGAAACATGAGTGCATAAAGTGTAGCGACGCGGATACCTGGTGGTCTGCGCCGGCGTCGTCGCGCAGGCGCGCGGCGGCGTGGCGCAGCCACTGCTGCAGGCGGTCCACGCACACCTCCGAGCGCGCCGCCTCGCGCGCCGCGGCTTCCAGCGCACCCGTGCGGGACGCCGCCTGCACCGACACAGATTTTTTATTTTTCATACATAACAACAGGGAATTATCGACGGAGATGGTGATAGTGGTGATGGTGATGGTGGTGATGGAGATGGTGATGATGGTGATGGTGGTGATGGTGTGATGGTGATGGCAATGGTGATGGAGGTGATGGTGGTGATGGTGGTGATGGTGATGATGATGGTGATGGTGGTGATGGTGATGGTGGTGATGGTGATGGTGGTGATGGTGGTGATGGTGGTGATGGTGATGGTGATGGTGGTGATGGTGATGGTTATGGCGATGGTGATGGTGGTGATGGTGATGGTGATGGTGGTGATGGTGATGGTGATGATGGTGATGGCAATGGTGATGGTGGTGATGGTAATGGTTATGGTGATGGTGATGGTTATGGTGATGGTGATGGTGGTGATGGTGATGGTTATGGCGATGGTGATGGTGGTGATGGTGGTGACGGTGATGATGGTGGTGATGGTGGTGATGGCGGTGATGGTGATGGTTATGGTGATGGTGATGGTAGTGATGGTGGTGATGGTGGTGGTTATGGTGATGGTGATGGTGATGATGGTGGTGATGGTGGTGATGGTGATGGTGGTGATGGTGATGGTGGTGATGGTGGTGATGGTGATGGTGGTGATGGTGATGATGATGGTGATGGTGGTTATGGTGATGGTGGTGATGGTGGTGATGGTGGTGATGGTGATGGTTATGGTGATGGTGATGGTGGTGATGGTGGTGATGGTGATGGTGATGGTTATGTGATGGTGATGGTGGTGATGGTGGTGATTGTAGTGATGGTGATGGTGGTGATGGTCGTGATGGTGATGGTTATGGTGATGGTGATGGTGGTGATGGTGGTGGTTATGGTGATGGTGATGGTGGTGATGGTGGTGATGGTGGTAATGATGGTGATGGTGGTGATGGTAGTGATGGTTATGGTGATGGTGATGGTGGTGATGGTGGTGATGGTGATGGTGGTGGTGATGATCATGGTTATAGTGATGGTGATAGTGGTGATGGTGTCACGTAGTTTTTTGTGTAAGTATTTCAAGTTTTATTCCGTTTTTGCTCTTTGTTGTTGAGTGGGTAGTACTGTCTCAACGTTTGGATTATCTGCGGTCGATTCATTTCCTAATCTATGGAAGTTATTAAATTAGGGTTACCACGTAAGATGGTGGTGATGGTGATGGTTATGGTGATGGTGATGGTGGTGATGGTGGTGATGGTGGTGATGGTGATGGTGGTGATGGTGGTGATGGTGATGGTTATGGTGATGGTGATGGTGTTGATGGTGGTGATGGTGGTGATGGTGATGGTGGTGATGGTGGTGATGGTGGTGATGGTGGTGATGGTGATGGTTATGGTGATGGTGATGGTGTTGATGGTGGTTATGGTGGTGATGGTGGTGATGATGGTGATGGTGGTGATGGTGGTGATGGTTATGGTGATGGTGATGGTGATGGTGGTGGTGATGGTGATGGTTATAGTGATGGTGATAGTGGTGATGGTGTCACGTAGTTTTTTGTGTATGTATTTCAAGTTTTATTCCGTTTTTGCTCTTTGTTGTTGAGTGGGTAGTACTGTCTCAACGTTTGGATTATCTGCGGTCGATTCATTTCCTAATCTATGGAAGTTATTAAATTAGGGTTACCACGTAATAAATTTTCATGGAATTTGTGATTTTAAAGCTAACTTTATGATATTTGTTTACGATATCGAAGTTTTCATAGTTGGTATTATCTAGGAAAATTAAAAAGTAAAGTGAAAGTGTTGCTGCATTCAAAAGTGTATATTTTCATTTGTTTACCAACACGACGGTTAGAGTAATTTCGTGGGTACTCTTAAGGTCTTCCACCACAGGAAGTGGTGTTTAATTCTCGGGAAATTATGTGGTCAATTTGTGATAACCCTTTTGTGCCGAGTGAACGATTGGAAGTGGAAATCTTCACTCTTTCCGGATTGGAGACCAGCCATGAGGGCGCCGTCCAGGCGCTCCTCTATTTTTATTCATGACCCTTTCGTAGGGTCTTATGGGAAGCGAATTACAGATTTCTGGTGAGATTTATTGAAGAGTTTGAGCAGTGTATTTGGATTCAGTTGCACTATATTCTTCAGGTTTTAACCACCTTCTGGTCTTTCAGTAAATGACACGAACGATGTTGCTTCAAGCATTGCCTTGGAGGCTCGTGGTAAGATATCTTTCTTTTTGATAATATTTGTAACAGTCAGCTTCTTCG
The DNA here is from genome assembly GCA_905404275.2 of Hedya salicella. Lineage (NCBI taxonomy): Eukaryota > Metazoa > Arthropoda > Insecta > Lepidoptera > Tortricidae > Hedya > Hedya salicella. The sequence continues at coordinate 220,123 of FR990098.1, read as the reverse complement.
GATGTCTAATGAAGTGTTATTTCTTCTTTCAGCCTGTTGGGTTTAACAAAAGATATATTTGGAAAGTTTGAGAAAATTATATTTTCATCTGGATGTGAGCGATGGGTAATTCTTCATCTCCCTTGGTTGAGAAGCCGTCTGACAGCCAATCTACTTGCTGCTGTGTACATCCAACAGGACAGGCTTCTCCCAAGCACTTTCCTACGGAACTTGAGGTCGGTCAAATTTCTTTATTTTTGTGTCAGGCACTTTTCCTACTTCGGTCTAGAACAAAATTAATATATTAAAATTTAAGATTTAGTTTAATGCCTAGATCATTGGTGTCCAACATATTTATTGTTTAACCTTATTCAGAAACTGTGTTGAAAACTTTAGCATAGGTATAGGGACTGGACCTGGGTAAAAAGAGCCTTCAACCTTTGTCCCGAACTGAGCTAGCCATATTAAACTGTCACAAGCGGCTACCCTCCAGAGTCCAGTCCGTATAAACCCTAGTCTAATATTATATATCATTTCTTGTAGGTGTAACCTATGCGGTTAATGTCATAGCTTATACAAGTGATAAAAAGTTACTTGCTGCCTTATTAGTAGCTCTTATCATATACCTATACCTTAAACGATAACTATGGATACTATACGAAAAAAGAAAAACAATTTTACGCGTTAATATAAACTAAGAAAATAATTTAAACTTGACACTATAACATTAAGCTACTTACTAAATACTTACAATAATTTAAACATATTTACAAGTTACCATAAGGATAATAAATACCCATCTGATATCAACAAACAAACGTACGTTGTTAACTTAAAAATAATACATTTATATACGTAGTGCGTGCAGTTGCCGAGCGATAAGCGCTAGCCGAGTGAATACGAAGTTCCCCGACCTGCCGCGCATACGCGGCGAGCCGTCGCCCTCTCGTTGATTCAGCGCCGGGCGCTTGCGCTTGCCGGCTGCCGTCGCCTTGTACCTCAAACCGACCTTGCAAGCGCTGCCTCCCGGGCAGACGTGTTATTCGTTCTCATTATAAATATAATAAATTCAGTGTGTCTATCCCGTAAACGGGAACACACTTTGGGTTCACGCCTTGACATCTTACGAGCTAGTGGTGCTCGTCCTTTTACCGGCTCGATCGTGTTGGCTGCAGAGGAAGCCGGCCTCGTCACCTGTCTGAGCGCTGCCCTGCGGTCCAGCCTTTCCTGCGTGATTCCACGCCGTCGCACAAGGGGCGTAAGGGTATTCAAAGGAGCTGCACCGGCTCTCGGAGACATGACCCAGAATCTAGGCTCGAACCCACTCTAGCGATTTTATTAAATAGTACTTTGAAATCTTAATTAATTTAACTTAACTTAACTTACCTTACCTTAGCTGAATTTGCCTACCTTAAATTAAACCTTAGCTTAATACTTACTTAAGTTTAAATTTAAAATTAGAATAAATTAAAATTGAACTTAGATTAAATACTAAGTAAATAAAAAGTAAGCTTTCATAATTTTATTTTAATAGTTTTAATAAATTGTAACTTCATATTAAATAACTTGTTTAATTTCGTCCGTAATAGGTACCTTATTAAGTTAACAGCTAGCAGCTATTATTACGTGACATAGGAATAAACGAATTGAGCTTCATATTTGTAATTATTTCCTGTCACCCATATTTATGCACTCACTCACATGAAGTACAAGTTGTTACCATCACTCCCTAATTTCATCTGAAACGCCCTTCCCCTCAAAAGCGCAACGTTTCAATGGTGATGGCAATGGTGATGGTGATGGTGATGGTGGTGATGGTGTTGGTGATGGTGATGGTGATGGTATGACGGTGATGGTCATGGTGGTGATGGTGATGATGATGGTGGTGATGGGGATGGTGATAGTGATGGTGGGGATGGTGATAGTGATGGTAGTGATGGTGATGGTGATGGTAATGATGATGGTGATGGTGATGAAGCTTGTTGTTTTTCTTATTTTTTCGCAACTGTATTAAAAAACGTCGTTCGATACACGTGCGAAAATGTCATTCTTTACTCGTACAGAGTCTTATCTCGGTACTCGTGAAGTAATGACATACTTTCCGCACTAGCATGGAAATGTACTATATGGCTTCAAAGGAACGCATGAGGATATCGGGAAATCGTTATGCATCAAAAATTGCAAGGAATAATGAAATTAAAAAAACTCTGAACCCGACTAGGCGACGACAGTCATGTAGCTGGATGATACCTCGGCCTGCAATGTGTTCCAGCGGTCGCCGAGCGAGTGGATCTCGGCGCGGATCCAGCCCGCCATGATGTGCGCGTCGGCCAGCTGCCGCCCCACGTCCTGGATGCGCGACAGCCGCAGCGACGAGTGGTTGCGCATGTAGCTCTCCAGGTCCTGCCGGTACACAAAGTCCACCGTTGTAGTCCACGTTTACAGACGCAATAGTCGCGCGACCGCGCAGTCGTGGCACACATAGTTATGTATAGCTGCGCGGACAGGCGCGCCGCGGCTGCGCAGGCGCCGCTCCAGCCCGTCCAGCCACGCCGCCTCCTGCGCCGGCCACAGTCGAGTATGTATAGTTACGTATAGCTGCGCGGACAGCTCCTCGGCGTCGGCGGGCGCGTGACGACTGCGCAGGCGCCGCTCCAGCCCGTCCAGCCACGCCGCCTCCTGCGCCGGCCACAGTCGAGTATGTATAGTTACGTATAGCTGCGCGGACAGCTCCTCGGCGTCGGCGGGCGCGTGGCGACTGCGCAGGCGCCGCTCCAGCCCGTCCAGCCACGCCGCCTCCTGCGCCGGCCACAGTCGAGTATGTATAGTTACGTATAGCTGCGCGGACAGCTCCTCGGCGTCGGCGGGCGCGTGGCGACTGCGCAGGCGCCGCTCCAGCCCGTCCAGCCACGCCGCCTCCTGCGCCGGCCACAGTCGAGTATGTATAGTTACGTATAGCTGCGCGGACAGCTCCTCGGCGTCGGCGGGCGCGTGACGACTGCGCAGGCGCCGCTCCAGCCCGTCCAGCCACGCCGCCTCCTGCGCCGGCCACAGTCGAGTATGTATAGTTACGTATAGCTGCGCGGACAGCTCCTCGGCGTCGGCGGGCGCGTGACGACTGCGCAGGCGCCGCTCCAGCCCGTCCAGCCACGCCGCCTCCTGCGCCGGCCACAGTCGAGTATGTATAGTTACGTATAGCTGCGCGGACAGCTCCTCGGCGTCGGCGGGCGCGTGACGACTGCGCAGGCGCCGCTCCAGCCCGTCCAGCCACGCCGCCTCCTGCGCCGGCCACAGTCGAGTATGTATAGTTACGTATAGCTGCGCGGACAGCTCCTCGGCGTCGGCGGGCGCGTGACGACTGCGCAGGCGCCGCTCCAGCCCGTCCAGCCACGCCGCCTCCTGCGCCGGCCACAGTCGAGTATGTATAGTTACGTATAGCTGCGCGGACAGCTCCTCGGCGTCGGCGGGCGCGTGACGACTGCGCAGGCGCCGCTCCAGCCCGTCCAGCCACGCCGCCTCCTGCGCCGGCCACAGTCGAGTATGTATAGTTACGTATAGCTGCGCGGACAGCTCCTCGGCGTCGGCGGGCGCGTGACGACTGCGCAGGCGCCGCTCCAGCCCGTCCAGCCACGCCGCCTCCTGCGCCGGCCACAGTCGAGTATGTATAGTTACGTATAGCTGCGCGGACAGCTCCTCGGCGTCGGCGGGCGCGTGACGACTGCGCAGGCGCCGCTCCAGCCCGTCCAGCCACGCCGCCTCCTGCGCCAGCCACGCGCGCAACTCGCCCGTCTCGTGCCACGCCTCCGCCAGCACCCTGCGCACAAGGCCGATCAGTACAGGGACACAAAATGTACAATACTAGTTTTCGAAAATGAAGTTTCATAGTAAAGTCTCAATGTAAAAAGTAACAGTGGGCCGACGCCTTTGAAGTTTGTGTAAATACCGACACCGCTCAAGGTCACCGTACCTACTTAAGGTTGTCACAGACTTACACAACTGCCCAACAGAGGAGGGTGATATTCTTAGGTTTCGTGCATGTATGTGTACTAATTTTACAAACGGTTATCCATAGGTCGCGGGTTCAGATCCGGCGAAGGATCATAAGATGTACGGTTCGCACACCTGAACTGATCTGATTGTTGATAATAGTCTTGATAGAAACACTGATGTTATTTTATAATTTTATTGATAACCAAGGTATTTTGTGTGAGTACTAGCTAGGAGCACGTATAAACGTAGACTAATTTATAATTTCATAAGTAGCGTAATCGCGGATACAGTAATTATTAAAAAGTCATCATATTTAATACTGACTCGAATAATATGCGACGCTTGCATTGTACAGCGTCCATTGTGGAAATAAATATGGCGGACGTCACTGTTTATAAAAAATTGATATGGGTATAATTTTGTAGGTTTTTGGGGCTGTAGATTTCAAAAATGGCATCCATTTTGGAATTAAAGATGGCGGAAGTAATTTTTTGAAAAAATCGTCATGGGTGTCGTTTTCTGGGTTTTTGGGGGTACAGATTTCAAAAATGTCAATGTCAGTCAAAAATGTGAGCCGCCAGCATCATGTCGCCGCGCCGCATGACACTGTGTCGACACTCACTTGTATCGCTCGTACACGCCGCGCGTGACCTCGGTCCAGCGCGCCGACAGCGCCGTGAGCCGTCGTGCCAGCGTCGCCGGCCGCCGCTCCTCCGCCGCCAGCATTATGTCGTTGCCTGCCACGACAATATTACCGTCAATACAGGTATCAAAATATCAAGTCCTCTATACGCTACCCGCGAAGTTGATCGAGGTTACTACTTTGCTTCGCGTAATCTCGCCTCGCCTCTTCCGACTTTCGATCGTTATCGGTTTTTGCGTTACGTCAAAGGACTTGAAGCGTTTCAAATGAACTGATATGGTACATACACAGGTGTTACAATTATTCATTCATTCATTCACATTCAAAGTTCGCAAGGCTACGCGAGTGTATACAGGGTGATCAATCTAAATCGGTCAGTAGGGAGAAGTCAGAAACTATAAGACATAGGGAAATCTGTTCTTAGGAACCATGGCGTCGATTTTCGATTTATAAAAAACTTCATTATTTTTTTTTTCTCTATCTCGTACATAACCGGGAATCGAACCCGGTCAAAATTGGAGAAGAGAAAAAGAAAGTCCAGACATCTTATTTTTAATTGGCAACAAATGTCTGTATGAGAGTACATACATTTAGAATACTTTAAGAGTCAGAAATTGCTGTTAAAGCTGCGTGCTGTGTATGGAAAAGTAACTTTTACCATTTTGACCATGATAATTTGCGTTTAAGTTCATAGTTGTCACACAATTATTGTTTTGGTGAATTATGAGGATTTTGGAATCGATTTAATTTTCGTACCTCAAAGGAACGTCCAATTTTAACAGCAATTTCTGACCCTTAAAGCACTCTAAATGAATGTAGTCCCATACAGACATTAGTTCTCAATGAAAAATAGGATCGATTAACATCAATAAAAAAAATCTACTCAATTTCGGCTGGGTTTGATTCTCGGTTATGTATGAGATTTGCAAAAAAAAATGCAGTTTTTATTAAATCTGATATCGACGCCATGGTTCCTAAGAACAGATTTCCCTATCTCTCATACTTTCTGACTTCTCCCTATTGACCGATTTAGATTGATCACCTGTATATAGCCTCGAACTTTGGCTAACTTTGGCGAACGCTTGATCGAAGCGAGTAGTGTAATAGGGCCTTTTGTATCCTCGGGAGCACTCACCAGCTTCGTTCAAGTTCCTGAACTCCTGCGTCTTGTCATCGCACTTGTCCTTGAGCGTCTGGAAGGCCATCTTGACTTTGTACAGCTCGGCCGAGTCGGAGATCCTGCAGTCCTCCTCCTTAGGTATCTGGGCCTCCAGCTCCTTAAGCCAGGTCTCCGTGTCGGAGATTTGTCGGAACACGGCTTCGCTGCGCTCGAGTGCTCGGCGGAGCCCCTCGTTGAGGCGGAAGGCGTCGGCGAGGGCGGTGGAGACGCGTTTGGGGAGACTGGAGTCCGCGCGCAGAGCCTTGCCCAACGCCTCGTCGCAATCCTCCAGGATCGTGGCGCGGGACTTCTCGTAGGATGATAGCGTTGTTTGGTATTTCTCTTTCTCTTCTTCAAACTTCTGCAAGTAAACAAAATACCGTTAATCATTTATTTATTAATAGCAAGGACCATTAAAACAAGAGGACTGACCATCTCCATACAAAAAGCCGTTCCCCGATATGTACAACGCCATCTATGTATAAGAATTATTTTTTACAATTATTCAAGTATGCGAGCGTGGCACAGTCTTTAAATGTTACTATGTATATATATTTAGCTACTTGCGAACTAAATGTTACTATACTATGTCTCTTTATTCAATTAATAGAAGACGCCTGCAACTTCGTTCGCGGAGGAGAAAATGTCGTATGTAAATAATGTATTGTAAAAATGTTATCAAATTTAGACATTTTAAAAACAAACAAACAATGTATAGACATTTCATTTTTATAACTTTATAATAGTATAGATGATGTCAGTGTCATTTTATACTTTGTTGTATCTGTTGGCAAACTTATGACACTTGCCATACTGTGGATCATGTTCCGATCGCAAGGAAATATTCTGGCAAAGACTAGATGGCGTTTTAAATCTTGTAAAAATGAAATGTCTGTACATTGAAGATATTTAAAAAAAAATGATTGTTATAGACTATTTGGAGGTCATTAAAATATATATTTTTTTTGGATTTAATCTATGTTCGCATGTTTGTATGTGTCGTTGTGGCTTCATCACGCAAAATCGGCTAAACGGATTTCAACTATTTTTGGTACACGGGTATCTCCAGATGGTTATAGGATACTTTTTAGCCGAATACGCTGTCGAAAAAAAGCGTAAAGAATAGATATAAATCAGATACCAATTGTCCGTTGGTGTTTCACTACCTTCCCATACCCGAACCTGTGCGTGATCAGGGCTACTCTCTGAGCGTATAGTCCCACCCAACCTTAAGACTAAGTTCCTCTCACTGTGGCGAAGACTACCTTCACGCCTTAATCGATCATTCTGAGTCTGGAAGATCGGCGTTGAGAAAATCACCATTCCAAATACCCTATTCCTCCCCGTAGGAATCCATCTGTTACCTTAGGTCTCCTGGTAACAGATATCCTGGTTAAAGTCGTAAGTTAAGGTTAGGTTAGGGACTTAGGGCAGTAGGCTCCCTTGGCATAATCAACCCTTAATCTACGTAGTCTGTGCAGACGCACGCTGAACAATTTAATTACTAACTTACCTAATTTACCAATACCAATCTACATAACCTAATTTACCTATACCAATACAAATCACCAGATTTTTATTTTTGTCCCGATCAGGGACCCTTATTCCGCGTGTGCTTGTACAGATATGACTTTTTCTCCTTCACGAAAAAAGGAGAAGTTGCGGGCTCCTTCTGGTGTGGTTCCGGGGTTAGGGTTCCGTGTTTGCGATTTTGGCTACGGAATCCAAAGTAATGGCGGCTACTCACGTTGCTGGTGTCCAGCAGGCTCTCTAGAAGGTCAACGTCCCCGACAGGGACGAACTCATTCTCCGCGATGAACTTCTCAACGGCGTCGAGCCACTGCTTCAGTTCTGCCGTGTCTGTCTCTAATTGCTTTACTAGCTTCACACCTGTATAGAGTAAATAAATACATAACAGGGACATTCTTACACAAATCGACCTAGTCCCAAACTAAGCAAAGCTTGTACTATGAGCAGGGCTTGTAACCGGTTACAAATAAACCGGTATTTATTTAGGTTATACCGGTTAACTATTTAGGTTACGTTCGGATGAATAGGGAAAATGCATGAATTTTAGTTTTTGCTTTATTAAAAGCTCATGCATGAAACAATTAGTGGACAATTTATTTTTTCGAATAACTATAAAAATAACCAAGATATAAGCCATCAAACATTTGTTTCTAGCAAAACAGATTTTAATATGGAGTTTATATGGCCGGAGTGCACTATCACGTGCATATCGGATCTCATTGTCTAATTAGTAGTTTAAAATGCCTATATGTTGCGTATTTCTTGGCCGATTTCAATTTTATTTTCACATTTTGAAATAGTTTTTACGGTATTTTGATATTTTGTTAAGAAAGAAAGGGAAGCATTTTTGTCCAAGCTGAAGCGGAGATTTTCGCTAACGCTCGGTCGAAAAGGGTAATATATAATCCGTAATAATTATTGCAATACTTATGCTCGGAAACTACCTCTTTGTATGCGTCAACACATTAAGTGCTACTTACCGCACTCGTGCGGTAAAGTAATTTTTCTATACATGTACGTTTGCCATGGGTAAAGGCTGAGCCAAACCGGTGCGTGTGCGTGACGTGCGCGTTGTAAAGTACGAATTACGGTGTGTCATCTCTTATGGGTATTCGTACTTTAAATAGCGTATGCCACGGGCACGTCTCCGTGCACGTCACGCACACGCATTCGGTGTGACTCGGCTTTAAGAGTAAGTAGCATTTTACGTTGGCCCATGCAAAAAGGCACTTTCTAAGCGTATACATTTAAAAACGTCATACGATACATGCGTGTCGTAAATAACTAAAGTGGATTGGTAAATGATAGTAAACAAAGCACGTGATTACCATTCTCCAGCTTATCGATCTTCTGGTCGAGCAGCACCTGCGTGTCGCCGAACCTCGTGACGAGGTTCTCGAGGCTGCTGCGCACGTTGAGCTCCTGCACGCTGCCCGCCTCGTACTGCTGGCGGCGCGCCTTGACGACGACGTCGTAGCTGCCGTGCAGCGCCGCCAGCTCGTCGCGCAGGCGCGCCAGCTCCGCCCGCTCGGCTTCCATGGCGGGCGGCGCGGAGAACATGGCGTGCTCCACGATCACAAGGGACTCGATGTCCTGGATCTTTCGCTGCAGGCTGGAGAACTCGTCTTCCAGATTCTCCTCCGGTTTCTAGAAGGGATGTTTGTTTGATTGTGAGGGTCGGCGTAAAAATACCTCGATGAGAACGCGAAGCGTTCGCGATTAATTTATTCTAATCTATAATTTAAAAATTACAATTGAGATGTTGAGTACACCCCAATAAAAAATTAGTGTTTCTATGATAGAAATTCTAAATAAAAAAATTGAGTTCGATGTGTCGTCGATAGTCGATTCGATGTTGTAGTTTGTTTTATGAGCCTTTAAAGTTGGGTGGGAAAATCTATTTTTAACGCATGAAAATATCCATAACTAATACCATTGAATAACCCATGAAATTTATAGTAACTTTTGTTTGGATAAACGCAAGTTTTAAGAGTTTCGATAAACGCAAGTTTTAACATAGCTGGAGAACAAAGTTACGAACTTTGTTTTCCCTATACAATATAGGAACGTCTGACGTCACACAGTAGTAACCAATTGAAATTCAATAATAGTTCGGTTCGGTATCGTCCAATCTACTAAAACAGGCCAAGAGCATTTCGAACTTCCGCAGCCGTTCATACCAAAACATGTACACATTACGGATGAAAAACACTTACGTCCTTTCGTTGAAATTCGCCGTTTTTCGGCAATAAGTCAAAAACGGTATATCCGATCATCTTGAAAACAATTTTCGTTGGTATTTATTTAGCTTTATCTTTGAAATGTTTTTCATATGTTTTAGACGTACCGTTGACATCATAGGGGGAGGGGGATACAATTTTATGCTACTTTTGGAGACATTTTTTCTTATTTATGTAGAAACTTCAACATGATTTTAAAAGATCGGTCAAAATATGTGCCACACATTGATATTTACTGAAGAAAATAATCTGTATCGGTTACATCAACATGTATGAACTGCCCCCAATAAATTTATATTATTTTATTATTTAATCATCAACCTAAGTAGCGGCTAGCACAAGACACCTATACTCCAAATTTTATCAATGTACATCTTATAGTTTTTGAGTAAAAGGACCGACAGACGGACGAACATGATGGAATTATAAGAGTTCTGTTTTTGCCATTTCGGTTACGGAACCCTAAAAAGGCACAATATTTATAATTCATAATGTGGCTAACCGCAATACACCAAAATGACCATATCGTAACAAGTGACGATAGCCTTGAAAATTCAATGGATTTCCTATTAATTTATTTTTAATTTTTCGCCCGTATCTTCTATAACCTAGATCACGAGTACACTAATACCAAAGTGCCAGTTTTTAAACGAGGCTCATCCGATCGTTTATACCTTGTCGATGGCGAGCTTGATCTCCACCTCTTTCGCGGCGAGCCTTTCGAGCAGCTCCTCGTACTCGGCGGCGACCCGTTCGGCGGCCGCGTCGACCTCGTCCTTGTACCCGGCGGGGATGGGCTTGGCGAGCAGCACGACGGCCTGCGCGCGCAGCTGCGTGACCTGCGGCCGCAGCCGGCGCAGCGCGCGCAGGCGGTTGCGCAGGTGCACGAGCACGTTGCGCGAGGGCGGCGCGTGCGGCGCGTGCGGCGCGTGCGGCGCGTGCGGCGCGTGCGGCGCGTGCGACTCGCGCAGCCACGCGCGCGCGTCGAGCAGCTGCAGCTGCAGCTCGCGCGCCGCGCGCAGGAAGCCGTCCTTGTCCTGCAGCAGGTTCATGGTGTTGCGGATGTCGAGCGCGCCGCGCTGGACCTCGTCCCAGCGCCGCTTCAGCTCCGAGATGCTCGCCGAGTGCTGCTCCGCTTCCTCTGTCCCAATCGTTCATATATTAATAGCTGTTGCCCGCGACTTCGTCCGCGTAGATGCAATTTGTACCTTACAAAGTTTCATCCCCTTTTTCGTCCCAAGAAGGGATGAAATTTGACATAAATTATGACCTATGTCCCATTCTGATATACGGGATGTATGGCAGAGCGTCTGCCGAAAGACTAGGGTAGGTAGATAGGGTCACTTACGACACATTTTGGGCCAATTGACACTTGTCCTGCCCACGGTGTTTTTTAACTATTTTTTTTAATTTGATTTCGGCATTTAGCAAAAATTCACATTTTTACTTACTTATCTTTTTTTTTAAACGTGACTGCACAAAAGTGTTTGTATTTTTCAAATCTCTAATGTATACGTATCCTATTGAAAATATATTTTAATTTACAAAGGAAATAAAAAAGAAGTTATGAGCCGACAAAGTGTGAAGGAAAGAAAATAGAAATCATCGAGCTCAACTTTATGGCACAGTTAAAAAAAGTTGAAACTCCTCAGATCTTCCAATATCATGAAAACTTCTTCAGTTCATGACTATTCTAACGGTATACCACATGACTAGAATCACTCTCCATTTTCCGGCAATAAATGGTTTTTGTCTAAAATGATGACGTAAATCACCTAGACTTCTTCGAAACTACTTAATAATAAGATTTGATAAAATAAATAAATGAACACTTAATGCACTAGATAAATCAAATCTATTCGACTACTCATAAAGAAATCATAAAAAAAGTCATCTAGATTAATAGATTGCGTGGCGGAAGCAGTTAGTACCTTGGACCGAGAAGCCTCATTGATAGGTCTCAGGATTAACCAGTCGAAAACGGAATACCTCCACATGAGACGATATAAAAACACACGTGTCAAGCGTGAAGATCTCCATGTTGGCGGTACCGTATACCACGGAATTGACAAGTTTCGGTACCTCGGATGCACGGTTACAGACACGAACACTAGAGAGGAGGAAATCCACATACGCGTCCAAAATGCCCTGCGGTGCAGTGCTGCCCTCCATAAGGTGTTGGTGTCCAAGCTTCTCAGCAAAAGTACGAAGTTACGGGTTTATAAAACGGTAATTAGACCAATCCTTATGTATGACTGCGAAGCTTGGACACTAACACTAAAAGAAGAAAGTCAGCTCCTGGTAGCGGAGAGAAAGGTTTTGCGGAAGATCTTGGGGCCTATCAAAAGTGATGACGGCACTTGGAGGATTCGGAAGAACGCCGAGATCGAAGAGTTAGTGGCCGAACCAAATATCATCGGCGAGACCAAATCCCACAGAGTTCGCTGGTTTGGCCACGTTCTGAGGATGGATGAGGATCGGGCGGTGAAAAGGGCATATTTGGGACGACCGACTGGTCGTCGTCCAGTGGGCCGTCCCAGATATCGCTGGGGTGACAGTGTGGATGCGGATCTGTATCAGCTTCAAGCCGATGACTGGCAAGAAGTGGCACAGGATCGGGACCGGTGGCGTCCTCTCGTTTCGGAGGCCAAGATCCTCTTTGGTTCACTGCGCCACAATAGTTAGTTAGTTAAATTAATAAATGAACCTAAAATTAGTAATAATTTATTTTTATAATCCCTTATCCATATCCAATATGCAAGTTACGACCAAATATAACCTAATTTATTTTTTCCTGATATTTTTGCTTGATAATTTACCCAATTCAAAGTATTCTTACAGGTAATGAAAAAAAAAAGTTAACTGCGCAGGAAAACATTAATTTTAGTAAAGAAAGAGAGGCATTATTTTAGTTGGCTCTAAAGTTGTGTCTCCCGAAAACGTCGGTATGTGTTGGGAAAAACATCGCGTCTAGGTAGCCGTCTTCTACCAGAATACAACTGCTGGTAAATTCTACGTGCTTCACGAGACACGCCATTAGCACGGCCGCATGTCAATAAATGTCAGCATATTCCTCAATACTGTATGTAGCCATGTTGATAACAACAATAAAGTTATCGTGACATTAATAAACAACCGACACAACTTTAGAGCCAACTAAAAAAATGCCTGTTTTTCTTTACTAAAATTAATGTTTCCCTTTTTATGATTTCTTTATGAGTAGTCGAATAGATTTGATTTATCTAGTGCATTAAGTGTTCATTTATTTATTTTATCAAAGCTTATTTTTAAGTAGTTTTGAAGAAGTACTCGTCACCATTTTAGACAAAAACCATTTTTCGCCGGAAAATTGAAAGTGATTCTAGTCATGTGGTATACCGTTAGAATAGTCATGAATTGAAGAAGTTTTCATGATATTGGAAGATCTGAGGAGATTCAACTTTTTTTTAATTGTGCCATAAAGTTGAGCTCGATGATTTTTATTTTCATTCCTTTACACTTTGTCGGCTCATAACTTTTTTTTTATTTCCTTTCTAAATGAAAAAAAAAATTCAATAGGATACGCATACTTCAGAGATTTATAAAATACAAACACTTGTGCAGTCACGTTTAAAAAACAGATAAGTAAGCAAAAATGTGAATTATTGGCAAAGGCCGAAATAAAATTAAAAAAAATAGTTAAAAAAACACCGTGGGCAGGATAAGTGTTAATTGGCCCAAAATGTGTCGTAAGTGACCCTACCTACCTACCCTAGTCTTTCGGCAGACGCTCTGCCATACACCCTGTATATCAGAATGGGACCCTACCTATTTACCCTAGTTTTTTGGCAGACGATCTGCCATACACCCTGTATAAGGTACATAACTGAAAAGTTTCATAAAAATTCGTCCAGTAGTTTTTGAGATTAAGTGGAACGTACAAACACACTTTTAACGTTTATAATATTGTAAGGATTATACTGGATAGACAGATCTGAAATTTTTGCTTTGTCTGTAAATTCTACGTGATAACGTCATAAGAAAACATTGATGAAAAATTGCATACTTTAATAAATTCACAAGCCGAACGCTTAGGCCGATCGTGCCTCTCTATCGCTTGTTTCGCGCTCTCGCTTGCACGCTCGGCTCAGGCGGAGCGTGACAATGAGTCATGCTTTTTCGTTAGTGCAGCGACAGCTCCTTGTCGAGCCGCTCCAGCCTCACCGACACGTCACTGCGCGGCATTATGTGGCACCCTCGTACCTGCGAGCTGCGGCTCGGTGGCGAGGCGGCGCTGGATCTCCTCGACGTGCGCGAAGTCGGCGCGCTGCAGCGACAGCTCCTTGTCGAGCCGCTCCAGCCTCACCGACACGTCACTGCGCGGCATTATGTGGCACCCTCGTACCTGCGAGCTGCGGCTCGGTGGCGAGGCGGCGCTGGATCTCCTCGACGTGCGCGAAGTCGGCGCGCTGCAGCGACAGCTCCTTGTCGAGCCGCTCCAGCCTCACCGACACGTCACTGCGCGGCATTATGTGGCACCCTCGTACCTGCGAGCTGCGGCTCGGTGGCGAGGCGGCGCTGGATCTCCTCGACGTGCGCGAAGTCGGCGCGCTGCAGCGACAGCTCCTTGTCGAGCCGCTCCAGCCGAGCCGACACGTCGTCGCGTGGGACTGCAGCGTCCTCCAAGTCTCGTTTGCACTGAAACATTCATCCGAATGACAACCCAGTAAAATAGTGATAAGAAATAAGAATATAATGAAAACGTGTTCACTTAGAATTAATACATTTATAAATGAACTAGAATGAATTTAAAATTGTATAAATTAATAAAATAAAAGAAAATAGAGATATAATATAAAATATAAACAATAATTTAATGTAAAATGTGTTGCTAAAGTAAAATGTGAAAATAAGATCTATATAAAATGATTATAAATATCGCATGCTACATGTTAATATTCTATTGGAAATAAATGGCTTATTATTATTATTATTATTTTCTTTTTTAACTTAATAAAAAAATAAAGGCGATACATTGAGTCAAAATGTCACGTGACATCACTCCTAAGTACAAATTTTACTTAGGAATGACGTCACGAGCCACCACTCCTAAACTATGATGCGATTTATCTAAGTGGTATTTTGGGAAAACAAAAAATTGGTGTCCAATATTTTTGTGTTATTTAATTGACGGATTAATTAGAATTTTAATTTTCTTACCCAATCATCATGTCTATTGGATAGCGTAATATGTTCTTGACGAAGCATGTTGCAGATTTACTTTTTGTTTATTTTTCTAATTGACGATGCTTGTTACAGATAAACTTTTTTGCATGCTAATTAGAGTAAATCAAAATGATTTGATTAATGTTAACTATATCATCGGTCCGACGATAAAACTGCAGCAGCACCGTGTAGATTAATTAATCGAAGCACTTCAGTCATTCTAAGACGTAAAGCAAGGGAACGGACCTTGTCGAGCGTGTCCGCGGCGGCCCGGACCCAGTCCTCGTAGGGCTTGTACCCGGCCTGGAAGTCCGCGCCGCCCGACAGCCGCGGCTTCTTGCTGCGTCGCGCGTCGTCCGCCGGCGTCGTGGACGACACCGTCGCTGTCGTCGTCGTCACCGCGCTGTCCGAGTCCATCGGGGCCTGCTGCGTCGTCACCAGCTCGAACTCGAAGCCTTGCTCGCGGATCTAGCAACGACCATCGGATATTAAAACCGTTATAGAAATTTAATTCTAATTAGGAAACATTCGATGGCATATACATAACAATAAAATATTATAAGTAATAAACATCCGAGAAGAGGCAAAATTGTTACTTGATTTGTGCCAGCCGTTGTCTAAATAATATGACAAAAGAGGGAGGCGTAATTTGGCGAGAAGCTGCTTTGAATGAGACTTAAGATTTATCTTTTAGTGTACTTACTTTCTTTTTTTTTTCATCATCTGTAGGAAGTTGTTTGCTCATTAATAAAAGATGTTTACGATCGTTTTATTATTTAACCAGTTACTGTTTGTTATCATTAAAAAAGGGTTTTTCCTTTTGTTATTTTTTATGTATGGTATTGTAGTGCATGATTAGGTATGTAACATTTGTACGTATTGTTTAACTTAAAGTTAAATACTATATCATGGTGCTACAAGTGGTATCCTGTAATTGGCTCGCTATTACTATTTAAGGCCCTACTAACATATTTTTTACTTCTCCTGCTCAAAAAGTAGGTCATATTAGCTTCGCGAAGCGAGACTAAAATAGTACATTTAGCCCCTAGGGTTTAGAAGAAAGCCATATAATCCCATATAAATTTCTATGAAACTGAAATAAAAACTTGCGGCCAGCTATTGTCTATGGCCATTATTAGTTTAAAAAAAAATAAGCTGTCAATTTAACTATAAAGAATTGCTCAAACTATACTTTTTATTTTTCATGAAATATACAATTTTAGTATTAAGTCTTTTTTATTTTCTCGCAGTCGAAGTGAAAAGCAGAATGTTTAATACGTCGCTAAAAGCCATTATGACACTCAGACATATTTGTCCTCGTTCACTTCGTGAGCTCGTCCGAATAATCACTTCGGCTTATTTTAGCCCCTTGTCAAACGATCTACTATTAAGCAGTTGGATCTCAAAATAAATAAATAAGTAGTTATTGTTAAATATTTGACATGACTCTATTTGTAGGGCCGTTAGGATGTGTCAGATATTTTCGCCCGCTTCTTTGTGGCAGATATCGATGCCGGGGACTGTGCACTATGTCGTTCCGTGCGCCCGCGCGCGTCAGCAACCGTCCCGACACCTTGCACACCGACGACGGCAGACGTGTTGCCACATAAGTTCACATAACTACACGAGGGACAACGGCGGCACTGACCCTCTGCGCCTGCACGTCCAGGATCATGAGCAGCGCGTCGGCGCGGTCCTGCAGCTCCTCGGCGCGCGCGAGGACGTCGGACACGTCCACGCCGGCCGTCGCGTCCGCCGTCTGCAGCGCGACCACGCGCTCCACGTGCTGTGCCGCACACGCCTGCTGCAGCGACAGCGAGTGCTGCACCTCCTGCAGCGCGCGCATGCGCGCCAGCACCTCCTCCACCGTCGACACCGGGTTGGCTTCCATCTGCAAACATCGCCAGTCTCATTAGCGCGGCCTTCGTCTCCCCGTCCGCTGTACACGCGACCACTGGTGACCTGCTTGAGCCGTCCCTCGGCGGGCCCGGGCTGCAGGTCCCGCAGCTGCGCCAGCGTCCACTGGCACGTGTGCGACCAGCGCTCGCCCAGCGCGCGGAGCTCGTCCTCCACCTCCCCCGCCCGCTAGACACGCGACCACTAGTGACCTGCTTGAGCTGTTCCTCGGCGGGCCCGGGCTGCAGGTCCCGCAGCTGCGCCAGCGTCCACTGGCACGTGTGCGACCAGCGCTCGCCCAGCGCGCGCAGCTCGTCCTCCACCTCCCCCGCCCGCTAGACACGCGACCACTAGTGACCTGCTTGAGCTGTTCCTCGGCGGGCCCGGGCTGCAGGTCCCGCAGCTGCGCCAGCGTCCACTGGCACGTGTGCGACCAGCGCTCGCCCAGCGCGCGGAGCTCGTCCTCCACCTCCCCCGCCCGCTAGACACGCGACCACTAGTGACCTGCTTGAGCTGTTCCTCGGCGGGCCCGGGCTGCAGGTCCCGCAGCTGCGCCAGCGTCCACTGGCACGTGTGCGACCAGCGCTCGCCCAGCGCGCGCAGCTCGTCCTCCACCTCCCCCGCCCGCTAGACACGCGACCACTAGTGACCTGCTTGAGCTGTTCCTCGGCGGGCCCGGGCTGCAGGTCCCGCAGCGCGCGCAGGCGCGCCAGCTGCGCCAGCGTCCACTGGCACGTGTGCGACCAGCGCTCGCCCAGCGCGCGCAGCTCGTCCTCCACCTCCCCCGCCCGCTAGACACGCGACCACTAGTGACCTGCTTGAGCTGTTCCTCGGCGGGCCCGGGCTGCAGGTCCCGCAGCTGCGCCAGCGTCCACTGGCACGTGTGCGACCAGCGCTCGCCCAGCGCGCGCAGCTCGTCCTCCACCTCCCCCGCCCGCTAGACACGCGACCACTAGTGACCTGCTTGAGCTGTTCCTCGGCGGGCCCGGGCTGCAGGTCCCGCAGCGCGCGCAGGCGCGCCAGCTGCGCCAGCGTCCACTGGCACGTGTGCGACCAGCGCTCGCCCAGCGCGCGCAGCTCGTCCTCCACCTCCCCCGCCCGCTAGACACGCGACCACTAGTGACCTGCTTGAGCTGTTCCTCGGCGGGCCCGGGCTGCAGGTCCCGCAGCTGCGCCAGCGTCCACTGGCACGTGTGCGACCAGCGCTCGCCCAGCGCGCGCAGCTCGTCCTCCACCTCCCCCGCCCGCTAGACACGCGACCACTAGTGACCTGCTTGAGCTGTTCCTCGGCGGGCCCGGGCTGCAGGTCCCGCAGCGCGCGCAGGCGCGCCAGCTGCGCCAGCGTCCACTGGCACGTGTGCGACCAGCGCTCGCCCAGCGCGCGCAGCTCGTCCTCCACCTCCCCCGCCCGCTAGACACGCGACCACTAGTGACCTGCTTGAGCTGTTCCTCGGCGGGCCCGGGCTGCAGGTCCCGCAGCGCGCGCAGGCGCGCCAGCTGCGCCAGCGTCCACTGGCACGTGTGCGACCAGCGCTCGCCCAGCGCGCGCAGCTCGTCCTCCACCTCCCCCGCCCGCTAGACACGCGACCACTAGTGACCTGCTTGAGCTGTTCCTCGGCGGGCCCGGGCTGCAGGTCCCGCAGCTGCGCCAGCGTCCACTGGCACGTGTGCGACCAGCGCTCGCCCAGCGCGCGCAGCTCGTCCTCCACCTCCCCCGCCCGCTAGACACGCGACCACTAGTGACCTGCTTGAGCTGTTCCTCGGCGGGCCCGGGCTGCAGGTCCCGCAGCGCGCGCAGGCGCGCCAGCTGCGCCAGCGTCCACTGGCACGTGTGCGACCAGCGCTCGCCCAGCGCGCGCAGCTCGTCCTCCACCTCCCCCGCCCGCTAGACACGCGACCACTAGTGACCTGCTTGAGCTGTTCCTCGGCGGGCCCGGGCTGCAGGTCCCGCAGCGCGCGCAGGCGCGCCAGCTGCGCCAGCGTCCACTGGCACGTGTGCGACCAGCGCTCGCCCAGCGCGCGCAGCTCGTCCTCCACCTCCCCCGCCCGCTAGACACGCGACCACTAGTGACCTGCTTGAGCTGTTCCTCGGCGGGCCCGGGCTGCAGGTCCCGCAGCTGCGCCAGCGTCCACTGGCACGTGTGCGACCAGCGCTCGCCCAGCGCGCGCAGCTCGTCCTCCACCTCCCCCGCCCGCTAGACACGCGACCACTAGTGACCTGCTTGAGCTGTTCCTCGGCGGGCCCGGGCTGCAGGTCCCGCAGCTGCGCCAGCGTCCACTGGCACGTGTGCGACCAGCGCTCGCCCAGCGCGCGCAGCTCGTCCTCCACCTCCCCCGCCCGCTAGACACGCGACCACTAGTGACCTGCTTGAGCTGTTCCTCGGCGGGCCCGGGCTGCAGGTCCCGCAGCGCGCGCAGGCGCGCCAGCTGCGCCAGCGTCCACTGGCACGTGTGCGACCAGCGCTCGCCCAGCGCGCGCAGCTCGTCCTCCACCTCCCCCGCCCGCTAGACACGCGACCACTAGTGACCTGCTTGAGCTGTTCCTCGGCGGGCCCGGGCTGCAGGTCCCGCAGCGCGCGCAGGCGCGCCAGCTGCGCCAGCGTCCACTGGCACGTGTGCGACCAGCGCTCGCCCAGCGCGCGCAGCTCGTCCTCCACCTCCCCCGCCCGCTAGACACGCGACCACTAGTGACCTGCTTGAGCTGTTCCTCGGCGGGCCCGGGCTGCAGGTCCCGCAGCTGCGCCAGCGTCCACTGGCACGTGTGCGACCAGCGCTCGCCCAGCGCGCGCAGCTCGTCCTCCACCTCCCCCGCCCGCTAGACACGCGACCACTAGTGACCTGCTTGAGCTGTTCCTCGGCGGGCCCGGGCTGCAGGTCCCGCAGCTGCGCCAGCGTCCACTGGCACGTGTGCGACCAGCGCTCGCCCAGCGCGCGCAGCTCGTCCTCCACCTCCCCCGCCCGCTAGACACGCGACCACTAGTGACCTGCTTGAGCTGTTCCTCGGCGGGCCCGGGCTGCAGGTCCCGCAGCGCGCGCAGGCGCGCCAGCTGCGCCAGCGTCCACTGGCACGTGTGCGACCAGCGCTCGCCCAGCGCGCGCAGCTCGTCCTCCATCTCCACCACGCCCGCTATACACAAACAATCGAATACTTCAAATCTATGTTTAAATTTTAATCCAAATCGTAAGCGTCAGCGAGAGACTCAGCGGTACCGGTGTCCTCGTTGTCGTCGAGCACGAGCACGCAGTCGGCGAGCGCGTCGACGCGCGGCTGCTGGTCGCGCAGCGCGTCGTGCAGCGCCTCCACCGCGGCCAGACTCTGCGCCGCCTGCTCCGTCGTGTGCGCGCGCAGCGGGCCCAGCTGCGAGATGCGGTCCTCCGTGTCCGTCAGCCACCGTCTGCGAGCGAGGCGGACACGAGTCAAGTCTAGGGTTGCCAACCGTGCCGAGAGAGGCGGGACGTTCCGTCATTAGGGCTTCGGAGGATTCGTCCCGCGAAGAATACGTGCGCAATTTTTTTAAAGTAATCGAGACGAGTATACATTTACACAAATAAAAATTGCGCCTTTTATAATATACACGTACAGCGGAATAAATAACATGTACAACTATGATATTACATTTATTTTCCATATTTCCCGTCTTCCTCTTACACTTTGATATTGACGGCTGAGTAGGTATTTAGGGTGAGCCGGATGTGGGGTTCTCGCTTTCTCTCCGGCCGGGCCCCGTGTGGGACACGGCCGCAGGGTACGCACCGGAAGTCGTGGCGGGTGTCCCGCTGCGCGCGCATGAGCGCGTCGTGCACGAGCGCCTGGCGCGCCATGCCGCGGGCCCGCAGCGCCTCCCACCGCCGGGCCGGCGGGGGCCGGACCCGTGTGGGACACGGCCGCAGGGTACGCACCGGAAGTCGTGGCGGGTGTCCCGCTGCGCGCGCATGAGCGCGTCGTGCACGAGCGCCTGGCGCGCCATGCCGCGGGCCCGCAGCGCCTCCCACCGCTGGGCCAGCAGTCGCAGCTGCAGCCGCACCTCGCGCGCCTCGGCCCCCGACAGCGCGCCGTCGGCCGCGAGCCGCGCGCCCAGCGCCAGCGCGCCGCCCACGCCCGCCTGCTGCGCCGCCAGCTCCAGCAGGAAGGCCTCGTGCGCGTGGAACTGCTCCTTCAGCTCGGCCAGCGACGCGTGTGCGCCCGGCGCCGCGCGCGCGCCCAGCCGCTCCTCCGCGTCCAGCAGCCAGGCCAGCGCGTCCTCCAGCGCCGCCGAGTAGCCGCCCAGCTCGCCCGAGCCCGTCGTCGCCGTCGACAGCGGCCGCGACGCGCTCTGCGGCAGGCGAAACGCTCATATTATTCCATTTCCATTTTAGTAAATATTCGTGCCCAAATCCACTAACCGAGACTCCCATTACTAAGAATTCGTGACCAGATCTACTAACCGAGACTCCCATTACTAAATATTCGTGTCCAAATCTACTAACCGAGACTCCCGTTACTAAGTATTCGTGTCCAGATTTACTAACCGAGACTCCCATTACTAAGTATACGTGTCCATATCTAGTAACCAAGACTCCCGTTACTAAGTATTCGTATCCAGATCTACTAACCAAGACTCCCATTACTAAATATTCGTGTCCAAATCTACTAACCAAGACTCCCGTTACTAAGTATACGTGTCCAAATCTACTAACCAAGACTCCCATTACTAAGTATATATGTCCAGATCTACTAACCAAGACTCCCATTACTAAGTATACATGTCCAGATCTACTAACCAAGACACCCGTTACTAAGTATTCGTGTCCAGATCTACTAACCAAGACTCCCATTACTAAGTATACGTGTCCAGATCTACTAACCTAGACTCCCACTAGTAATTCGTGTCCAAATCTATAAACCAAGACTCCCGTTACTAAATATACGTGTCCAGATCTACTAACCAAGACTCCCACTAGTAATTCGTGTCCAAATCTATAAACCAAGACTCCCGTTACTAAGTATACGTGTCCAGATCTACTAACCAAGACTCCCACTAGTAATTCGTGTCCAAATCTATTAACCAAGACTCCCGTTACTAAGTATTCGTGTCCAGATCTACTAACCAAGACTCCCACTAGTAAGTATTCGTGTCCAGATCTCCGAACCAAGACTCCCACTAGTCAGTATACGACGGTTACCTCGGCGTTGCCGGCGACCGGCTCGGCGGACTCGTCGTCGCGCTCGGCCTCGCAGGGCTCCGGCGGCAGGCGCGCCAGCTCCGGCGCCGAGTGCGGCAGAGATTGGAACAGGCACATCAGGTACATCATGATTGACTTCTTGTCCGGGTTCGGCGTGTTCACATCTGCAAGACGAGCGTATCATACCTCGTGTTCATTTTGAGACCAAGTACAACTTATATGTTTTTGATGGCATTTAATATATTTACTATATTTTTTATACTTCATGTAAATATGGGTAACATACGCTTACGAAAGAACTACACGGATAATTCGAAATGGCCACCCTTGTTCCGAGTACAATATATATTCGGCGTATTTTTTATAGAAAAGAAGAAAATAATCTATTTCAATTGCTTGACAGTGGCGCGCTTAAGAAAATCCAGGTTTGGATGAGGCTTTCTGCATGCTTTTTGCTCCAATTCGGTCCATAAGGAATAATCAAGGGATTCAATTCGTGACTCATCGTTGGCCAATCTTCGCTGTGAATGAAGCCTGGCAAATTAATCTCTAGCCAGTGTTGCAACACTGCAACCCAACGAACAATAAAACTCACATTATGGCCTGGTGTAATGTAAAATGTATAAAGTTACTCGCCTTCGGGATCCAGCAGGCGGTCGATACCCAGGTAGTTGTGTGCCAACGTAAAGGCGTGGTCGAGGCGCTCGTGGGGCGCACGCGCGGCCACCTCGTCGAAGTCGAACAGCTGCGGCCGCCAGCGGTGCAGCAGTGCGTTCAGCGCCAGCCCGTCCGCCCACGACGACGTGAAGTTCGTCACGTCCACGCCCGAGTAGCCCTACCACAAACAGCTCCGATAGCGTAAAGATAGGTCGACTAACACACATACATACTCGTAATATACGTATTTAACAGACAAAAATGCATGGCCCAAAACAGAAACCAAATAATTTACTTTTACCGGGATACGGTTCTTATAAGGTGGCATATCAAACATATGTAAGTTGTTCAAATAAAAAAAAATCCTACTTTTATATGTTTTCTTGGAAAACTACGCATTGAGTTTATACTCAAAACATATATTTAGAACTAGCTTCTGCCCGCGACTTCGTCCGCCTTAAATTCGTTTATCGCGCATAAGGGTATTTTTCCAGGATAAAAAGTAGCCTATGTCCTTCCCGGGACTCAAACTATCTCCATACCAAATTTCATCCAAATCGGATCAGCGGTTTAATCGTGAAGAGGTAACAGACAGACAGACAGACACACTTCCGCATTTATAATATTATAGTACTAGCTTCTGCCCGCGACTTCGTCCGCCTTAAATTCTTTTAACGCGGATACGGGTATTTTTAAGGGATAAAAAGTAGCCTATGTCCTTCCCCGGGACTCAAACTATCTCCATACCAAATTTCAGCCAAATCGGTTCAGCGGTTTAAGCGTGAAGAGGTAGCAGACAGACAGACAGACAGACAGACAGACAGACACACATTCGCATTTATAATATTATTAGTAATTAGTAATATTAGTAATTATTAATATTAGTAATTAGTATATTAGTATGGATGAATAGGCTAAGTACAAATATTGTAATAGGTAATAATAATAAATATTATTTCTAAAAAATGACTGACTGTTGAGTTTGTTTCGGCTTTCTTCTCCTCAGTGGTCTCCACTTGGGAAACGCCGTAGAATCAGACTTGTAAAAGTGCCCTTGCGGCCTACTTACAGAATAAAGATCATTATTACATCTTATCTTATCTTAATAATAGGCGTCCTTACGGATACACTTCGACTCAGAGGGATCTTTTGTGTAATTACCCCTTCTTGCTATTCAATGTTTTGTTCTACCATCTCCATAAACCGGATGATAGATACCATTGGTACCTTC
This sequence comes from Hedya salicella, assembly GCA_905404275.2. Lineage (NCBI taxonomy): Eukaryota > Metazoa > Arthropoda > Insecta > Lepidoptera > Tortricidae > Hedya > Hedya salicella. The sequence goes on along the minus strand of FR990098.1, from coordinate 196,430 downwards.
TGGAATTGCTTTAGCCTTGAGTACCCACAAATTCCCTCATTCTCTGTCTGGCGAGAGCATGACGTTCACGTTCACGAGTGCTCTGAAATATGCTGAGTGGACTCCATTTTTGATAACAAAAGCATAATTATAGCGCGCATTCCTTAAGTCATTAGGAACAAAAAATACGAACCCCAGGCAAAAATGGTTTAGTTTTGAAAATATTATAAATTCTCAAGTAAACAATTTATTGTGATTACTTGAGTGTATTAAGCTAATTAGGTATGTAGATGGCGACGTTCCCACATTAAGTGGCTAAGTTTCGCGTCGCTATTGACAGAAATCAAAGTGACAGCTGCTAGTCACTAAAATCATCCTTTTTGTAAAAATAATCATTACCATTTTATTAAAAGGGATACTTTTCATAGAGAAGCGAAATTTATTCAATTTTTATGTACAATAATCGACTCATCTTGCTTTTTTTTTGTTGAATTTGACTTAGTTCATTTTTTTTACTCCGAAATAGCCGGGAATGCGTGGTTAAAATCTTTACCATTCCTCGCGGGCACCGTGCATAGTTCCTTGGTATCGCATTAAGTCTAGGTGAAGTCTATATTTTTAAATGTATTATTATTATTTTTATGCAAAATAAATCCATACTATTCATATCCATACTAATATTATAAATGCGAAAGTGTGTCTGTCTGTCTGTCTGTCTATCTGTCTGTTACCTCTTCACGCTTAAACCGCTGAACCTATTTGGATGAAATTTGGTATGGAGATAGTTTTAGTGCCGGGGAATGAATGAATGAATGAAGGAATGATTTATTTATTTACATAAAATATGGTACAGTAGATGTTACTTATAGATGTTTCAGATATTATGCCGATGGTGCGACTGTAAATATGCACGACAGTCAATATTACAATTATACAAACTATAAACATATTATTAATTTTAAAAAAATATTTATCTAAAGCAATCTGCAATTATAATGACAAATTAAATGCTACATATACTAATAAATAATAATTAGTCAGTAAATATTACAATTGATTATTACCATGTCAATAAACTATAAAATATATTATGTCCAATTTAAAAATTAAGCAACCAGCTAATATTCCATAAATCAAATGAAAGGGAAGGACATAGGCTACTTTTTATCCCGGACAAATACCCTTATCCGCGATAAACGAATTTAAGGCGGACGAAGTCGCGGGCAGAAGCTAGTAATATTATAAATGCGAAAGTGTGTCTGTCTGTCTGTTACCTCTTCATGCTTAAACCGCTGAACCGATTGGGATGAAATTTCGTATGGAGATAGTTTGAGTCCCGGGGAAGGACATAGGCTACTTGTTGAAACCGAACGCACCTGTAAGTCTATGCCGCCTTTTCGCGTATGACAGCAGCTGACACTTGATTATAGACGTCAGATGAGGTTATAACTTGCATTGACTTTGTCTTGGACTTGCGGTGCGCGCGGAGCGAATTGACACCAGATTTGTATCAAGTCACATCTTACTTGGATTAACGCGTTTTGAATAGGCGAAATCGCCCCGCGAAGTGGATTAATCCGTACTTGTTGTATATTCCCGAGATTTGGTTGCCTAAATTAGGCCGGGGTGTACATTGTGTGAATTGTGGTCTCCTGCTGGCGCGGCGTGTGGCGACCTTGAAGTCCCAGGAGACGTGAAGCTTTATCTATTATTTATTGGCCTATATTTAATATACAACCCCGAAGGACGTCTAGCAACGCCGTCAGGACGAGCGAAGGAAACTTATTACCGTAAGTTTTAATATTAGGTTAATTTAGGTATTCTAGGTTTTTAGGTTTAGGTAGGTTAAGTACTATTCCGCCATAGCAGGACATTTGCTTCCAGATCCCTAAGGGGAGACGGCAACACGACTTTTTATCCGGAACAATACCCTTATCCGCGATAAAGAAATTTAAGGCGGACGAAGTCGCGGGCAGAAGTAAGTGTAAAATAAATTACAGTACCTGAGTGTGAGCTCGGCACCAAGCTAGCAGCGTGCGTTCCAGACTCGTGTGTTGTAACTCGGACATCAGATCCTTCAAGTGGTACTGCACTTGCCAGTGCAGGATGATGCTCCACACCAGTCCTGCAATCGAAATGTCCAGAACAATAATAATACTAGTGACTTCCAAAAATACTTCATATTTATTATATAACACATTTATTGGTATTAACATTATTATTACTTCGAAAACAAAATCGAATCAGCGACAAGCTTCGTTACACACCAATAACGTGTCATCCGCAACAGGCTCCATCAAAGTGGATCGATAACAAAATAATATCTATAGGTAGTGGAAGGTGAAGAAGGACTTAAAAAGGCTCGCCCCGAGCCGCACCTGGCCCAAACGTTCCCATTCCCACGTTGTATGGCCAACGAAATCTGTTGAACCAGGTACGACCCAGAGCGAGGATCACACCCTCTATCCCTGAGCCAGCAATACTAATAATACTAGTAATCTGTAATACTAGTTAATACGAGTATAGATAAATATAAAGGACAATCCTTACACAAATCGACCTACAGTTGAATTTTCCTAGCAACGACTTTTTGACAGCTGTCATCCCGGTATAATCGCAGTGGCGCGAAGGCGTAAATGTACTGGGATAACAGCTGTCAAAAAGTCGTTGCTAGAACAATTCAACTATAGTCCAGGATGAGAGGAACGCATCCGTACGGCATCTCTAAGGCTCGTATACGTCAGATTTTGAAATTTAATTAAGAATCTGAATATAACAGGCTTGTGTCCTAAAAAAATATAATAAGGAAGATGCATGAAATTTTTTATCTCTTTTTTTAACTAAATATCAAAATACCGTAAAAACTATTTCAAAATGTGAAATTAAAATTAAATTCGGCCAAGAAATACGCATAATATAGGCATTTTAAACTAGTAATTAGACAGAGAGGTCCGATATGCACTGTTACGTCACAGCGCACTCCGGCCATATAAACTCCATATTACATTTTGTTTTGCTAGAAAGAGATATAATGAAATGTTTGATGGCTTATATCTTGGTTATTCTTATAGCTATTCGAAAAAATATTTTTGTCTACTGTTTGTCACATGAATAAGATTTTAATAAAGAAAAAAATTAAATTCATGAAAATTCCAAAATATTTATGAATTATTATTGGAATTATTGGAAAATAATGAAAATATTCGACACGTATTTTTTATCAATTAAACAAAAAAATATGAGGATATAGCCCGTTAAAGTTACCCGTGACGTGTCCCGACGTGCGACCGTTTTGCGCACGGCGTGACGTCATGCGCATGCGCCCCCACTCCCAAACGTTGACGCGCTTTATCTTTGTCTTTGTTTGTTTGATTGTCAAAAGAAAAAATACGTGTTTAATATTTTTTTGATAATCTGACTAGAATAATACTTTTTTACCCAGGAAACTATCCTATTATCCCTATAAAGTAACTAATGCTCTAGAGGGTGGACTTTCGTTTTGAATAAGTGGAGTAACTACTAGGCACTGTTTGTAAAATGGTCATCAAAGCTGAGTTACCGAGTATGAGCTTGGGGTTCCCGTCGACGACGTCGCAGCTGGCGATGTTGACGAGACGCACGCCCGCGTCGGCCAGCGCGCGCAGCGCCGTGCTCACGTTGTTGACGTGGTGCACGCGCATGCGCCCGCGCTCGCGTTTCTGAAACACGACACACATTTCACATGCGACACACGTTTAAACTTTTGAACGCCAAGCGGCGAAGGTTTGGGCGCACAAGGTTTGCAAATTGTCCCTTTGTCCCTTTCGCAAAAGATCCCTTTTATAAATGTCCCATTCAAAAACCGGTAATTCTGCAAAATATCCCGTTCTCAAAATGTCCCTTTACATAAATTACATCCCTCTCGCATTATGTCCCTTTCGCAGAATGTCCCTTTCACAAAATGTCCCGTTAACGAAGGGTCCCATTTGCAATATGTTCCTTTCGTAAAATGTCCCGTATTAGCCAGGTTTTACGATAGTCGTAGTCAAATATTTTCAGGCTCTTTAGTCTACGTTTACTTCTGCTGTCTAGCTGACTACCTACTATTTATTGTGGCGGTCAAGGGCAGGCAAATCGTTAAGATCGGGCATTTTGCGTATGTGACATTTCGCATACGGGACGTTTTGCGAATGGGACGTAAGCCGGCTTTTACAGATGGGACATCTTGCGAAAGGGCTAGGACCTTTTGAGAAAGGGATGTAATGCAAATTAGTTATTTTGCACAAGGGGCCGTTTACACAGAAGGCGTTTTGCGAATGGGACAATTTCTATATATCCAGTGTCCGTCAAAAGGCTTTAAAAAAAATGTGGCGCCACATTAGCAATCATCATCATCATCATCATCATCAATTCAGCCATAGGACGCCTACTGCTGGACACAGGCCTCCTCAATAGATTTCCACACGGGCCAGATAGAGGCGACCCGCATCGAGCGAGTACCCGCAGCCCTAACCAGGTCGTCCGACCACCTTACGGGTAGGCTTACAGTAGCAATGCGTAAAATAAATAAATATTACGGGACAATTTTACACAAATCGAACTAGTCCCATGGTAAGCGCAATAAGGCTTGTGTTATGGGTACTAGACGACGATATATTTAATAGATATATTACTTATATACATAGAAAACATCCAAGACTCAGGAACAAATAATTATGCTCATCACACAAATATTTGCCCTTACCGGGATTTGAACCCAGGACCTCAGCTTCGCAGGCAACGTTACTCCCACTGAGCCAAACCGGTCGTAAATTATCATATTCATTCATTATTTAAAAGTTTGACTCTGATCGGTGCAGTTCCCTCCAGTCCTCTCATCTCAGTGCAAGTTCCTTAACTTCTTGATACGTCACGACCCCACCCGTCCCTATATCTGGTCTATATAGCTGATTCTTGGCCATCCTCTTCCTCTCCTTCCCTCAATTTTGCTCTCCATTATCTTTTGTATTAGATCGTCGTGTCGTAATAAATGTCCTCCCATTTTCCCTCTTAAAGTTTTTATAGCATGTAGTATATTTATTCTTTCCTTTACCCTATCCAAAACATTATCATTGGTGACTCTTTCCGTCCAAAATTACCATAATAATACCTGTATGAACCGACACCTGACACAATCTCGTGGCTTGGGACCCTGAATGTAGATTTATAGTGCTTTGTTTTTCATTTATTATTTCTCATATTATATTGTTGTCAAATGTGTTTGAAATGTTTACGTTACGATGAAAGAAAAGACATTTTGAAGAATATTGACATCAGAAGAAGAACGAAGGATTAAGAAGCATTTTTGTGACAAGCTTTTATTGCCAACTGTTCTTTTCTTTGAACATCCATCAACTACTCACCGAGACTTAACTCAGTTGGATTGCATTATTTTCTTACAGAGTTCCTATGAACACCTTCCCGCTCCATGATCAGATCAGCTTGATGGTATCATACTATTGCAATGTCCCCGAACTTACAGTATGACAAATATTAGCTAAATTGAACACCGGTAAGTAGAACATTACAAGTTAAATAAAAGCTTGTATAAATTAAGTAGCGTTAACATTTGCACATGATTGTTAAGTTGTGAGAAGTCACCTGAACTATTTGAGAATCAATTACTCCAGCCCGGTATGCGCTTCAAAAATAAGACTTACATTTTTATGCGAGCCAATATGGACCCGTTTCAAACAGCCGGCCCTTGGGCGTCATTTGGTCGCACCGGAAGATCACCGCTGGCTCCCGAGCCAGCATTATGCTGAGGTGGGACCATTTCGGGGCATAGTTTTAGCTGTTTTTTATGTAATTTGTTTATTATTTTTGTCTTGTATATGCTATGCGTCTGAATAAATTTATTTTCTTTCTTTTCTTTCTTTCATTTAAGTGGGATGGAGACGGTACTCACATACTGTTGCGCGGTGAGGATCTCAAGCAGCGACAGCAGCACTTCGCCGTCGCGCAGGTCCAGGAACAGGTCCGACACCAGCGGCTTGCCGTTCTGCGCACACGCAACAACACCATTAAAATCTCACACACATATCATCACCATCTAAAAACCATTGTAAGAAAGAGCGAATCCTCCTAATACAAGTAGGAACTTGAAAGGAGGATTCGTCAATTTTTGTAAAACCTTTTTCTATGATGTTTTTTTTTCTAAGGGCATTCGCTGCTTGAGCGGCCGGGTGCCTTTCTTGTACATTTATACGTGGAGCAGGCGATCCGCCAGAAGCAGCGCTGCTCTTTGAATATACAGGAAACTGCACCCGGACCGGACGCCTCGCGCCGGGTTACTCAATGCAACGGACCCCCTAAGGCTAGTCCTTACTATACCTGATACCTGCCTGTTATGATTACGAATAGGATACTTGACTGACAGATCAAAACTGTCAGAAAGTATGAAGTTAGAAAGGAAAAAAGGTTTATGACGTCATACTTCTATACGGTCAAATTGCCTCCTTATTTTTGCGTTTCGATTAATTTATAGCGCCAAAGGCTTAAAAATTCATTAATGTTTTCAGAGATAACATTTAACTGCAAGCGTGACATCATTTATGTTGACTACAGGAAAGTGCTCAATTATCTGCACTAAAACTTAAAATTATCTGACTGTTTCTAATAAATATTTACAGTAACGGAAAATGATTCGCATTCCGTAGCGTAGTATATGAAACCTATTTTGCACGCATGTTATGAACAATCGACAATGATCAATTATGATCGCATACTTATAGAGCCATAGTTAGGAGACTAGGAGCAGAATTTGCGACGCTCATTTTTATGTTTATGCTATAACACCGGATTGCGTTTTACCTGTAGGTGTTACACAAATAGATGAGACACCATCATCATATCAGCCTGTATAAGTCCACTGCTGGAAAAAGGCCTCGCCTAAAAGGATCTAAACAACGACAGGCCGTGCGCAGGCCTCATCTTTCGGTTTCCCGCGACCTTGACCAGATTGTTGGGAGCCTGCCTACTCTGCATCAGCATCAAATAGTCTGTCTAAAGCGCCAAATATATCGTCACATACCTTTACTCCCATAAGAAAATAGATGCGTTGCGATTTGCGATATATTTGGCACTGTGAATGCTACTGACTAGAGATGCAACGGATATCCGGTCACTATCCGGTATCCGGCCTATCCGGCCACAATTTACTATCCGGCCGAATACCGGATAGTTGCGTAGTATCCGGCCGGATACCGAATAATAATTTAGTATCTAATATAAGGACAAAATTTGAGTAACATAAATACCAATCCACAAAGTAATCAATATTAAAGTCAGTCAATCTCACAAATAATTTTAAACATTAGAAAGTAAAAAACAAATAGCAATAACGTGCCACCGTTCGATGCGCACTGAGTGTGAATTAAGTTCACTTTTCTATCAAAAATGAGAGAAACACGTTGCAACCTGCACCGCCCATCGCGCCCGCACGCCGTCGAATTTACTCCATTTAGGTATTTTAGGTTAAAATGTTTTGGCCGGATATTCGGCGGCCGGATACCGGATATTCGGCGGCCGGATACCGGATATCCGGCGGTCGCGACAGTCGGATATCCGGTATCCGGTATCCGGCCAAACCACTATCCGTTGCATCTCTACTACTGACTGCACACGACCATGATAGATAGATGACTACCCAGATAGCACACAAGCTGTATAAGACCCTATACGACCATTATACAGCCAGTTTGAGCGGTATAAGTGCTGTATAAGGTAGCACTTTTTACACACAACAACCTGGCCGTATTCCGCCAGCGAGGAGTTAATGCCTCCCGCGCAATGCGCAGCAACAAGCTAGCCCACGTTCTGGGCACGCCATCACACAGACTGCGTAAGTCAAAGAGATCGGTACGTCATGGTTCCGTCGGTGTAAAACAGGTTGCCGGAACATAATTAAAAAGGATGCAACGTCCACAGCGATGTTTAAATTAAGGTTACGTAAGTGGCTCCTTGACCATACGTTTTACTCAATAGATGAGTTTGAGATCCCAAATCAATAATTCCCTACCCTAAATACTAAATAATGTAGTGAAATTTAATATAATAAAAAATATTAAATTAATTAAAGCATTAATAATTTGTAACTTGCTACTTATTGTTATTGTGTCGCGTTGTGTTATGCAATCAAATGACTTGTAACTTGGCGTTATCAATATTTGCATTTGTAATACAGCTTCTGTGCTACTTGGGTACACTTTACATATCTCGTGAAAATATACGATTTTTAAAAACGGGCCCACTCACCTTGACAAGTTGTGAGTTGATCCATTTTGCGAAGGTTTTCTTCTGGACGTCCTCTCGCTCATCTGAAATAAATATTAAGTTTCCGTTAATTTGGGAGCTCAAGCTTTAAAGTATAGGTCCATAAAAGCCCGGGCTCCGGGCCGCCTCATACCATCCTCGGCAATTTGTTCGGTGGAGCCGAGCACGCTAGCGAGCGCCTCCCAGCCTTTCAGTAGCGTTATCATCGCATACTACTGCTAGGATTCCTCTAGCTGTGGTCGGGATGTTATTGTACAAATCAATAAGTTTATCAACAAGTTCAGATGTTTGTCAACTGGCAGATTGTCTGCGAATTGACTCTGGACCGGCGGGCGGCGCGGGCGGCCGCGGTCGAAGTGTGCGGGAGCCGGCTCGATCTAGAGTAATCTATTTATCAAACCAAAACAATGTCGAAAATAAGTCAAGCCCTCGTGTTCCACTAAAAGTAGCGATATCTGATAAGGTGCCAACGGTATGTAACCGCTAAAATATCATCTAAATACTTAATATATTTTAGTAAAAAGTATTTTTCTATAAACTTGGCTAAATTTTTTGATTTCCAGATCGATATTTGTTATTGTGTTCTTTTGTAATTTTATACTTGTATCCACACTAATACCCAGCTGGATGCAAAATTTCAACTTGCTAGGTTATCTGGAAGAGGGTTAGGTTTTTGATCTATATGTCAGTCAGTCAGTCAGTGAGAAAAATGCCGATTTTAAGATGTTTGCATCTCAATAACCTCACCGAGTGAGCCATATTTTAGCATCGGAATTGGATATTTTAGGAAGTATTCGGAGAACGGTGTGTCGCAAATGTTTGAATATTTATATTTTCAAAATAATTAAATTAAACATAATTACAGTAACAACTAATTCACTGTGAATTACAAATAAAAATTAAAAAGTTTGATATTTTACAGATGAACTATCCATCGCCTCACAGTACAGTCACCGGCATCAATATCAGGCATAACAAAGCGAGCGAAAATATCTGACACGACCTAACGCCGCTAGAGATAGAGTCGTGTCCGATATTTATGCGTATATTTTTTTTAATGGTACTTGTAATTCACAGTAAATTATTTGTTACTGTAATGCTGTGTAATTATTTTGAATAAATAAATATTTATGTAATTTGAGGCTCCAGTTAAACTCTGATTTTTAATTCAAGACCAAAATCCGACAGTTCTCATCTTGATTATTTAAATAAATAAACATTTTTTTATAAAAATATGAATGAGAAATCGTGAAACCAGAAATATGGGGGTATGTTTTATTGATAAAAATCGCCCGTTGACATTAAATTTTGGTCTTGAATTAAAAATCTGAGTTTAGTCTTAGGGGTCGTAATAAATTAACCCAATTTCATGTGTTTGTATTTAATAGATTTTGAGTTACGTAGGGGTCAAAAGTGGCTCCATTTGGTTAGTGTAAAATAACAAACAGCTGCTGCGTCACCCAGCTCCTTTCTCTTGAACTTGGCTTGTAGATTACTAGGCTTAGCTTCACTGATATCTGTGTAATGATCAATGTACCTACTAATTTCCATTTGAAAGGCGAAAGATAAAATTGACAAGAAATACGAGTAAACACCTACTTAAAACGTATCCTTAAAGGCAGAAGTGCGCTTATAGTTATTAAATTTATCAGCTACTTTTGATGCTAACTGTACATCAAATTGTACAAAACAATACCTCTTTATTGCACACCAAAAGAAAATAACATGAGACACTTAAATCTAAAACAGTATGAGAAATAGCAAACATCAGGCGGTCTTACCGCTACGAAGCGATTTACCTCGTATTAAAGATATTTTTATTTTTGTTATGAAAATTAAATATCTATTTTATACAATATTATGTATATCGTCGCCTAGTACCCATAATTTGGGACTAGATTGATTTGTGTGAGATTGTCCGTGATATTTATTAAAAAAAAACGTCGGATAGTAGTAGTCATTTCCCAAATTGCATTAGATATTGATGGCAAATAGTGGTGACAGCTCCTGGTTCCGCGCAGAACAAGATGTCGCGTTATCCGCGCTCCAGCGGGCTCGTCGTCGCGCCTTTTTGTGCCGCGCCCGCGCATGCGCCGAGTAGCTGCTAGTGCGCACCTAATCAGGGCCTGTGTCTGATCAGCCAGGCCTAGCGGCTGGAGCCTAGGGCTTGACGCTTTGGAGGGAACAGATGACCTTCCCAAGTGGAATTCAATAGAAATGGGATGTTGACAATTTTTTCCTGTGGTATTTCTGTTTCTATCTCGTAGAGAGATCCCGAGCATGCCCCTTTCCATGGCTCGCTGAGTAACTCTGAGCTCTCTTTCCATGGCTCGCTGAGTGACTCTGAGCTCCCTTTCCATGGCTCGCTGAGTGACTGAGCTTCCTTAAGAGGCCCATAGTTAGGACCACGCATTCCTCTCACTACAAATTAAAGTTTTTTCAAAGACAAGCTATATTTCGATGAGTCTTCGCTAGTATTTGACACATAACCAAATATTATTGCTGATAAGACTATGTCCGTTCTTTAGAAGTGCGTAAAACTGATTACGAAGTGATGAAGGTAAATTGGTTTGTTTACAATTTTTGCGATTTCATCGAACTCCACTTTAGACATGTCTCAACCGCATGTTTAGTGTTAACAAACAAAATATTTAGAACCACCACGGTTCTAAATATTTTGTTCGTCGAGCGAGCCTATACTCGTATCGTCATCTCTATTATAAAGTTGTAAACATTAAATGTCTGTACATTGAAGATATAAAAAAAAACGATTGTAAGGGACTATTTTGGAGTACAGTACATCGAAGAATATATTTTTAGATTTTTTTGTATGTTTGTATGTGTCGTTGTGGCTTCATCACGCCAAATCGGGTAAACAGATTTCAACAATATTTAGTAAACGGGTAGCTGGGTATCTCTCTAGATGGTTATAGGATACTTTTTACTCGACTACGCTGAAGAAAAAAAAGGGGTAATGACTTTTCACCTCACGAAGTTGCGGGTAACGAAATATGATTTTACTAAAATATGAATAATTAACTCATATTTTATCAAAAAAATGCAATTAGATACAAAGGTTTATACGTATACATTGTTGATAAGATTATGTTAGTTATTAAATAATGCGATTACGATGAAGGTAAATTAATTTCGGTTTTTTTTCCGAAAATAATTTACCATCACGATCTTCTTGATTTTTTTAAATCTTTTTTTTATTATTGATTTTTAAGATGCACAACTTGCACAGGGCACTGGTTCAAATCCAGTCGGAGTCTTGATATTTTTTTCATTATTGAGATCTTTATATTTATTGTATTTGTAAATTGATTTGTTTACAATTTTATCGAACTCCACTTTAGACAGGTCCGAACCGCATGTTTAGTGTTCACAAACAAAATTGTTACAACTCGTCAAGCGAGCCTATGCTCGTATCGTCGTTCATTATGTTTCGAGTATCTCGATTCAAAATCGTCAAGTCAATTAGCAATTCGAATGTAAACAGTTGCGTCACACTCGCAGGCCGCGTTTCCTACATTATAAGATTTCCATCGTGGCCGCGAGAGCGGGACGAGACTCGCTGAAGGTCAGTTTTTATGTCCGACTTTGAAGAATTGTTACTCACTTGGTGCATTATTTGCGAACCGCGATATTATTTGTATGGTATGCCACTACATATCATTTGCTTACGCGCAGACCAATCCAATAGCGCTCTGCCAACCGCCAAGCTCAATCAAGACTAAATGGGTGTGCCTAATGCGTCCAGCCACCCCAGTGTCTGGTCTGGTTTTGGTGTTCAGTTCAGAACGAACGTTAAGGGCCTGCATCGTCAAGGAAAAACCACGCCCCAAACGCCGTACCAGCCAATGAGCGTAATTTGTAATAAGGAATGCTTAACGCAAGCAACGCAACGCAAGCTAATAGACTAAATGCTTTGGGTTTTTTGGCGTAAGCGCCAGATGTAAAAATACAATGAAATCGAAAATATTATTGTTTTGTTAACATTTAAGTTAGTGACGCCAAGATAAAGGTAAGAATGTCATTTTTACATAATTTAGCCGTTTATTAATCTGTCGTTTGTACAAACTAGACAAAAAACGGAAAATGAAGACGGGTTTTCGGATAACTTTTCTATCGAGGAAATTTGAAACAAATATTTTTCCGCGTCAGGCGCTGAATAGGTTATATAAGTAGTCAAAAAACACATATCTGAAAACCAGCCTGTTTCGTATACTAGATTTGACAAAAATCTCACTAAACAATAGCTTAAATTTTCGATGCACCCGTTTAATGTAGGATGGTAGGTACCAGAGGCGGCGTCAGGAAAATTACAAGGGAAGACGAAGCGTATTTATTTACTCATATTTAACGAAAAAGGTGGTTATAAGCATTTCCTTAGGCAACCCGGCGGGCATCGGCTTTTCGGCTTATATCGACGCCACGCCACGGTAGGTAAATCGACTGCTTCGAATCTCGAATGATACAGATGTTTCAAGTTTAAATTTAGACAATAACTCAAACATAAACTAACAAACCATAATATTTACTCTAAGTTGCAGTCCCTATTATACTAAGCAAAAACGGCGCGCCCAGCTTTATGAGCGGAGTTCTAAAAGTTGGACGCATTAACATACGTAATTAAATTTAGAGTCGGCGAACAATTAACCATACAACTGTACTGAATACTATCGTCGCACAGCGGAACATTTCATTTTTATCACAGCTAATGATGGTCCAACTTTTTAGGCCCCACCCTTATTTGTATTACTACAAGGCGCCCGCCACTTCGTTCGCGGAGTAGAAAAAGTCATACCCATCTTTTTTTCGAAAGTGCAGTCGGGTAAAAACTATTCTAAAACCGTCTGTGGATATCCAGCTACCCGTGCACGATTTGGCGTAATGAAGCCACAACGACAAATACAAACATACAAAAAACCAAATAAATAAAATGCGATTTAGTGATCTTTAAATAATCCGTAACAATCATTCTTTTGAAAATATCTTCAATGTACTGACATTTCATTTTTACAACTTTATAAAAGCATAGATAACAACTCAACCAGCCGGTAGCGGTCTATAAGATTCTTTCGACACCTGAGTTAACGTGCTAGGGGCGTTGTATGCGCTCCTTCATTGATTATGCAGCATGCACTCGTCCAGTGAATAATCAATAGTCCTCAGACCACTCATAACTCGCCTGACCCACTTTTGTTTTACGACCGCCACTAACAAACGACTCAACTTAACTAAACAAACAACATGAAACAAAAGGGCTTATATCGATGACTCGATGACAATCGCCAATCAGTCGCCGTTGGACATCGTGAAGACGGTGTGAACGTATCGTACTAAGTAATCTGTCAATCGCGTGTCCAATCAAGACGCCGGCGCAGTGATCGATATTCGTCGCTCACATGCGGCGGACAGCAGACAAACGACAGCGATGCGCCGGCGCGTGCCGCGAGATCGACGATACGGATGCACTCCAATCATGTTTTTGTGGCGGCCTCGAATCCAGATGGGAATCGTTATTAGTATAGCAACATGATTACAAGCGAGGCGAGCTGGGGAGGCGCCGGAGCGTGCTGCATTCCGCGCCTGCGCCGAGCTGCGCAACGCCGCGGTTTCTCCGCCGCGCGCGACACTATGCGTACTCCGAACATGACACCGGGGTGCTATCTATTTCGCATATGTTTTTATGTCCGAAACTAATTTCGCCGAACAGGTTTTGTATAATTTGATTTCGCCGAATATTCATCTCGCCGAATCATTATTTGTCCGAATCTAAATACGCATAATTTAGTATCGCCGAATTTCAGTTAGCTGCAAATTCAACCTCTAACAATAAACAACAGCTACCAGTAAAGTAGGTTAGGTTAGGTTAGAACTGCAATCCCGAACAGAAGATGACTGCTGCCAGAAAATAGGTTTTCGACATTAAAAAGTTATGCGTATAGACCATTCGGCGAATATTTGTCCGAATCTAAATACGCATAATTTAGTATCGCCGAATTTCAGTTAGCTGCAAATTCAACCTCTAACAATAAACAACTGCTACCAGTAAAGTAGGTTAGGTTAGGTTAGAACTGCAATCCTGAACAGAAGATGACTGCTGCCAGTAAAGTAGGTTTTCGACATTAAAAAGTTATGCGTATAGACCATTCGGCGAATATTTGTCCGAATCTAAATACGCATAATTTAGTATTGCCGAATTTTAGTAAGCTGCAAATTCAACCTCTAACAATAATAAACTGCTGCCAGTAAAGTAGGTTAGGTTAGAACTGCAATCCCGAACAGAAGATGACTGCTGCCGAAAAGTAGGTTTTCGATATTAAAAAGTTATGCGTGAAGACCATTCGGCGAAAATAGATTCGGCGTAATGAAATTATGCTTATCATAATGCCTATTGTGATTATGCGATATAGAATTATGACAAAAAATGCGTAAACAAGGGGAACCCATGACACCGATCCCTTTCTACAAACCAAATACCGAATTGTATGCAGATCTTATCGCTTCTAGATTGTAAAAGAGTTTGTTTCTATGAGAGGAAGGGAGTTTAACATTTAATTAGATAAAATCGATATCTGTGCTATGTTAACGGTAGTCGTTTGACACAGCGTGGATCTGGGCGTCGGGCGATGCCCTCGCGCCGCGGGCCGCATACTTATCGCGCATTATCCGGCGGCCGGGAAGCGCCGGGAACCTCCGGGTGATTCACACACTAGCATTTCTGTAATATCCATACTAATATTATAAATGTGAAAGTGTGTCTGTCTGTCTGTTACCTCTTCACGCTTAAACCGCTGAACCGATTGGAATGAAATTTGGTATGGAGATAGTTTGAGTCCAGGAGAAGGGCATGGGCTACTTTTTATCCCGGAAAAATACCCTTATCCGCGATAAATAAATTTAAGGCGGACGAAGGCACGGGCAGAAGCTAGTATTATAAATAAGAAAGTGTGTCTGTCTGTTACCTCTTCACGCTTAAACCGCTGAACCGATTGGAATGAAATTTGGTATGGAGATAGTTTGAGTCCATGGGAAGGACATAGGCTACTTTTTATCCCGGAAAAGTACCCTTATCCGCGATAAACGAATTTAAGGCGGACGAAGTCACGGGCAGAAGCTAGAATATCTATAAATGTGTAAAACTGGAATGTCTGTACATTGAAGATATAAAAAAAAGTGGTCACAGAATCCATAAATAGGTATTCTCTGTATGTGTCGTTGTGGCTTCATCACGCCGAAACAGCTAAACGGATTTCAAAAACTTTTGGTACACGGGAAGCTGGGCATACACAGATGGTTATAGGATACTTTTTATTCGACTACGCCGAAGACAAAGAGAGGGTTTATGATTTTTTCTCCCCCGCTGAAAAAGTCGCGGGCGCCTGCTAGTTTTTTTAACCGACTTCCGAAAAAGGAGGAGGTTCTATGTTCGACTGTTTGTATTTTTAATATATCTGAAGTGCGATCGTGCACGCGTTTTTTTAACTGACTTCAAAAAAGGAGGAGGTTCTCAATTTGGCTGTATGTTTGTTTTTTTTTTTTTTTTATGTTTGTTACCTCAGAACTCCGTCATTTACACGACGATTTGGAAAATTATTTTTTTGTTCATGAGTACAAATTGGTCCCATAAAATTTTGGTGAAGATCTGATGCCGGGATCCATGAGGAATCGAAGGAATTCCTCAATTTTTATGAGCACATCAATGGCGATTTCGATATTTATTACAGTAGTTTAAGCATTTACATTTCAAAATCGCCATTTAGTGGAGAGAAACCAATGATGAAGACACCAGCTATCAGTTACCACTGAGGGCTCTACCAGTGTTATTTAATTCGCGGATCGCGAGTCGATTTGGAAAATATTTTTTTCGGTGAAGGGTAGGAATCTCCAAGTAGGTCCCATAAAATTTTGGTGATGATCTGATGATGAGATCGGTGAGAAATCGAAGGAATCCCTCGAATATTATGGGCGCACCTATGGCGATTTTGGTGTTTATTAAAGAAGAACAAGCATTTACACTCGAAAATCATCATTTAGTGAAAAGAAACTGATGATGAAGACACAAGCCACCAGTCGCTAATAAGGGCTCAACCAGTGTTATTTAATTCACTAATCGCAATATAATTCTTTATCATATTTTGCTTAGAGACAGAAGTTAAGAGTTACAGGATAATTCTTAAAAAATACATGTATTATAGGTAGGTACGTTAAGACTGTTAGTCATATTCTTTATAGTTTGTCTCTGAGGTAGTCTCCTTATCACCAAGTCAGGATCTGATGATGGGAACCCAAGGAAATCGAGAGAAACCCTTAAATATTATAGGCACTAACAATGTTTTGTGTATATTTTTCGAAAGTTATTCAGTTATTTTGTCTGCTTGTGATGGAAGGTACAAGTCCTTATTAACGGTCAATAGTTGCGAGATAATTCTTTAAATATTATGGGTAAGTTGAGACTGTTAGTCGTATTCTTTCTTACCCAGCAAGCTACTGGACTTAACCATTTTGACCTAGCCAATTCTTATAATTTAGATTTTTATTTACAATCAAATCCTCCTCAATGTTCCCATTCTGGGCTCTGAAATATATTTTATATCACTTAAATCCGTCACTAAAAGGCTAAAAATATATTTTAAAATAAACTTTAAAATACTGCTTCAAGGGCCTATAAACGAGAAATTGCCAAGGCTAAATTTGATTTCGTCGGTAGAATTGGTGAGCGACTCGCAGGGTACCCTTCTGGAAGTCGTGCCATCTGGTCGCTCGCCAAGGCTGCCGAGGGAAACTTCTGTCAGTCGTCCTTACCACCTCTGCGAAATGCTGAAAGTAATTTGGCTCACAGCGCTAAAGAGAAAGCCGATCTTTTGGGTACCTTCTTTGCCTGGAACTCAAGTTTGAACGATGATGGAAGCACCGTACTACCTACTATCCCGTGTTGCGGATACTCCATGCCGGAGATAACCCTCACTCAAAGGGATGTCGGGCGGGAATTGCTTTGTCTAAATGTTCACAAGTCGAGTGGGCCAGACGGCATACCGGCAGTGGTGCTCAAGCAGTGTGCTCCTGAGTTGTGCCCTGTGTTAACGCGTCTATTCGCGCTTTCTTACCACAAAGAGCAGGTTCCGTCTTCGTGGAAGACTGCCCATGTGCATCCAGTGCCCAAAAAAGGGGACAGGTCAGATCCATCGAATTACAGGCCTATCGCTATCACCTCCCTTCTCTCAAAGGTGATGGAGCGTGTGATAAACACGAAACTCCTAAGATACCTAGAAGAACACGATTTGATCAGCGACCGTCAATACAGCTTTCGCCACGGTCGTTGCACTGGTGATCTCCTAGTGTATCTCACACACCGCTGGGCCTCGTCCATTCAGAGTCAAGGTGAGACGTTGGTAGTTAGCCTAGACATAGCCAAGGCGTTCGATCGGGTCTGGCACCGGGGTCTTGTATCGAAGTTGCCATCTTACGGACTTCCCGAGGGTCTGTGCAAATGACAGAAGCATAAAAGCCGTGGCTGACGGCAGCTGCTCCAAAACCATGGTTATTAACGCTGGCGTCCGGCAAGGCTCCGTACTATCTCCAACGCTGTTTCTGCTGCATATCAATGACATGCTGTTCACCGATAGCATTAATTGCTATGCAGACGACAGTACCGGAGATGCGCTTTACACAGGCCGAGCAAACATCCCTCGCTCCGTTGTGGAAGAAAGTCGCGAACAACTTGTGTCCGAAATCGAGAGCACTCTATTCAGAGTCTCCGATTGGAGTCGAGAAAACCTAGTTCAATTTAACCCCACCAAGACACAAATTTGCGCGTTTACCGCTAAGAAAACCCCACAATTCCAGAACACGGCTCTCACCATCTCGAAGAGCATTGGGATCCTAGGTGTTGATATTTCGAGCGACGTTCAATTCCGAAGTCACTTGGAAGAGAAGGCCAAGCTGGCATCAAAAAAGCTGGGTGTCCTAATCTATTTAAGCGGTACTTCACCTCTGGGCAAAGATTGCTGCTGTACAAATCGCAGGTCCGTCCCCATATGGAGTACTGCTGTCACCTCTGGGCTGGAGCACCTGGATATCAGCTTGGCCCTCTTAACTCGGTTCAAAATCGCGCTGTACGAATTATTGACGATCCCATGCTCACAAACGGTATTGAACCTTTAAGTCTAAGGAGAGACTTCGCCTCTTTATGTGTGTTCAACCGCCTGTATAATGGGCTGTGTTCCGAGGAATTGTTCGACATGATGCCTACAGCCACCTTCTACCATCGCACCGCTCGCAATCGGCGGGATATTCATCCACACACCTTGGAACCAAAAGGAATTTTCTACCGCACACACTCCGTATGTGGAATGACCTCCCTGTCGCGATTTTCCCTGGAGGTAACAATATGGGGTTCTTCAAGAGGGGAGTGAATAGGTTCTTAAAGGGTCAGCAACGCGCTCGTAATGCCCCTAGCGTTGCAAGAGCTCATAAGCTGCGGTGACTGGTTAACATCAGGCAGGCCGTACATTTGTTTCCCACATTAGTAGTATAAAAAAAAAAACTAAAAAGCCAAAAATAATATTTTATGTACGGTACGGATCACATTTGAATCACCTTTTGAAGTCGGTGCCAAACCTGTAGTAAAGTTCTGTATTCAACAAAAATACGAATTACTTGCGTGCCATCTGTGTTAATAGTAATAAATGAATGGCACCGACTTCAAAAAGTGATTCACATGTGATCCGTACTGTACATAAAAGATTATGTTTGGCTTTTTAGTTTATTTTGAAGTCGGTTCAAAATAAACTAAAAAGCCAAAAATAATCAAAATATTTTTTTTTAATTTAATTATACCAGGGCAATTTTGTTTACCCCGGGACCAGTAGGTATATGTTTTTTTCTTCAAAACAAAAGCAGCATACTTATAGGCCTGACGCATAACTGAGTCTGTTCCTGAGGTATGGGAGCGGTACGGGAGGAGAGGAGTGTGTTTACGGAACGTCAAAGTATAACGAGACAGTTAGGACACGTCATGTCAAGTCGCTTATCACCCCTCCCGTACCGCTCACATACCTCAGGAACAGACTCAGTTATGCGCTAGACCTGTAATTCTGGGGGCCTATGAATAAATCACGACGTCGATACGTTTCTCCGAGACAAACCAAGGAATTTATATAATCTAATCAGCTGGTAAAGAACTATTCATTTCTGGCATAATGGTACGGTAGTCATATCACCTACCAATAAGTCTAGTCATGTCATTTACCTTTTGAAACGACAGTTAAACGCGCATTTTGTCTTCACTTAGGTACATTAGTTAGGTGAGAATACAGTCACACCCAAACCCATCTATCATTTAAATTAAAAGAAAAAATTGAACCCGCGGACAAGACGAGTTCCGTACAGAAAAAAAAAACAGTTTTTTATGCAATGTAAGTTCGGTTCTTGCCAGCTCTTTCGCGTGTTCCAATTCAATCCGTTAATGATAACTATTTGAAACCATAATGTTCACTGCTGAATAAAGGCCTTCAGGTCACCTTAAGCAGGTTTTCGGTCCATCTTATATGAATACCCACGCATTACGTCCTATCGGTCATCGGTATTTCGTTCTATGCAGCCAGCCCATTGCCATTTGAACTAGCTTACTCTGAAAGCAATGACGGGTTTCCATGTTTAAAATAAAATAAACATCCTAATATCTTAATCCTTAATATTATAAACGTGAATGTTTGTACCAAAGTATGTAAGTACGTATATATATACGTTCTTCTTCATATCAAAAACTACTGAACGGATCTCAACGAAGCTTTCCAGTAATGTTGTTTCATCACATAATAACACATATACCTATAGATAAATTGCATCTTTACGCGAACGAAGTCACGGGCAACAGCTAGTGTAATATATTACGAGAAAAGATCAACATGACATGTTTGCTACGTAACTGAGGACCGAGGCACGGAACCCTAAAACGGTCACTAAGTTGAGTGGCGTGTGAAAAAGAGCGGACTCATTATAGCTAACATCGGGATAATGGCGTCGCCTTGACGATCATCATAACATCCCAAGTAGCACTCAAGCTGTATTATTTAGAGCTTATACAGAACTTATAACGCTCAAACAAGCTGTATAATGGCAGTATAAGCTCTTATACAGCTTGCGTGCCACTTATATAGCCGTCAGTTATCGAGCGGCTGCTCTATCTACGATATATTTAACCAGGGGGCTCCCCAGAAAATTTCTTTAAATTTCACTGTTTTTAAAGTGAAATAAAATAATTCCACTTGGTGCAAACCACGTTAAAGATATACATATTGTAGCTAGGTATTTGGGCTTTATTTTAGTCTACTGGAATGTTATAATATTTAATAAATCAAGAGAAAAAAAAAGATTTGTAAAGTCCTTTTTCTATCTTAAATTGGTATAGGCTCCCTCGTCAAGCGACGCTTAGACGTGGGACTAAAACCAATAAGTGAGTAATGATGTTCACTTTAAAATAGTCTACTGGTTTTTCAATAGGTTCTATAGTTTTTAAGAAAAATAGCAAAAACTGGTTTAAAAATAACAGATTTGATGGCGATCTTGATTTCGGTGACTCGTGAAGATAAACTGAAACAGTATATTGGTAACAACGGTGGTCAGCCAACATGATGAGACATACATATACAACACAGAAAAGTGAAGAGCTTCGGATCAAAGGTCATTCGCGTGTGGGAGCCCCTTAATAGCTAAGCAACGCCGGTAGCTAATGTATAACCACCTCTCCTCTTGCTAAACACCAGTAGCGTGCGGTACATACACGGCACAAAGACACTGCCTACCCTGATCGACCGTGGCTCCATATAGGCACAGAGAAACTGCCTACCCTGAAGCCCTAAACGACTATGGCTCCATATAGGCAGAAAAATTGCCTACCTTGGCCAAAAACCCATTGCACAACACGGACCGGAGCCTCCTGACATTTTAGCGTATGTGCTAACGCATACATTCGTATAAACATGCGTGGGCCGGTCCTCTTTGCATTTCTTCTAAACACCTACTGGCGACATAGACACTAAATACTAACCCGACTCACACCGCGCCAGTTACATTAATGAAATGACTCACAGATCGACAGCCGAGGCTTAACTACTCTTAATAACAGCATAATTGAATCGTTTGACGAAATTCATTTGTAACAAGCGTGCTGAATTCGCGACTCAATTTTATTGTACCGCAAATAGAAATAGCCTGGAACTGTTCACGCCGCAATTAGTGCAGTGTCCAACAAGTATTACTTTGAAAGTTAAAGCGAGTCCGAGTTAGCTCGAGTAGTTTTCTATCGGGTTCCCATCCCCGCGAGTCGAGCAGACGCCTTGACCTAATGCTCTGTAAGATGACACGCCCGACCAAATATTATGAGAGCGCATTGAACTGGCTCCGATAAGTACGTCGCCCGAGACTCGAAAAAAAATAGATTAAGGGGCTCCAAACGAAAATTACGGTTCTTGATGGTTTTCGTTCTGTATCTAGTCCCTGGAATAGCCGAAATTACTATTGAAACATGGTTTATATGATCAGTTTCTAATCAACACTTTCTTGCATTCGGAAATTAGGATACATTTTTAAGTATTTAATTATGGATTTTTATAGA
Source organism: Hedya salicella (assembly GCA_905404275.2). Taxonomy (NCBI): domain Eukaryota; kingdom Metazoa; phylum Arthropoda; class Insecta; order Lepidoptera; family Tortricidae; genus Hedya; species Hedya salicella. The sequence continues at coordinate 174,532 of FR990098.1, read as the reverse complement.
AGTATATAGAAATAAAGATTGCGTATCTAATCTCTTCTTGAGAAATTGATCATCGTTGGCAACACGGAAGGAAAGAGAGCACGCGGCCGGTCGCCTACGCGATGGTCTGACCAAGTGAAAAGGGCCACCTCCTCGTCAAAATTTTATATGGTGGTGAGGGCTACTTCGGACCGGAATCGATGGAGACAAATTATCTATTTGGGAGGTCCCAGTGACCACGAGGCTCAGTAATGAGGGACCGATTAGAGAGAGAGAGAGAGAGAGAGAGAGAGAGAGATCTAGTCTCTCAATAAACCTTTATTCGATTCAAAACCTATGCCTAATTGTTTATTATGAAAATACCTAACTCGCGAAGCAGTTTTTTCAGAAGTTACAGAAACTGGTTTTTTGTCGTAAAAATAAAACAAAGTTTAATGGCGTTTATCTTGGTTTCGGTGACTCGTGAAGATAAACTGAAACAGTATATTGGTAAAGACGTTCGCTGTCAACATGATGAGATATAAACAACTTAGAAAAGCCAAGGTCATTCAGAGTTGTAAGCCCCTTAAATGCACCACGTGAGCGGCACCACTTTGTTGAGAACATGAGAACAGGCCATGCAGGAAGACTCCAGATAGAACATGGAGATACGAGTTTTAATAAGTGTCTAGCGGGCACGTTTTGGTAGTAGCAATGAGCTGCGCGTGCTTCGTGCGTACGCGCAGCGCAGTGACATCAGCGCGGTGACACACACGCGCAGGCGCCGCACACTTGCGCGCAGGTCATATGTCACCGCGGGAGCTCTCCGCCATTGTTCTCCCATTCTTTGCTTACACTTTTCACGGCGCATACAAATTAATCGATTATGGAAATGGATAAACGTCAATTGTTTTGTTTCGAGTAACGAGTGCGCGGAAATTGTTCGACATACTGATTAGCATGTAACTGTCCGATTACAAAGACTAAATTAGTATTATTAAGCGACCGTTTCGATGCGTTTTCTCGTATGCGGGCCTTATCTGATAAAGGGTTACGTCACTGCCATTACATCGCCACGGTGGGCCCACATGCGTGTGAAAGTTAATGTTTTATTAATATTTAAACAAATGTGTAATTTTTTTTCCTTTAATGTCTACCAATTACCAAAGAGGTTGGGATACAGTTCGAATCAAACACACACACACACACACATCTCACACACACACACACACACACACGTAACCATCAGTGGCGTACGGTCCATAAAGGCACAAAGGCACTGCCTACCCTGAAACCCTGAACGACCATGGCTCCATTTATAGGCACAGAAAAACTGCCTCTACCCTGGCCAAAAACCCTGTTAACCCTGGTAACCATCTTATATCTGGTCAATGTCATAAAGCAGAAGCATGTCGCATGTTTCATACATAGGTTTTGAGTTGATATCAAACAAAGCGGCTGCGCCGGCGCCGCAGTCAGGTGTAGCTCGGATGCTACGCGCCACATTCGATGCATCGCACGCGCACCTCCGCTCCGCACGCGCGACGTTTTACTAGACACCAAAGGACCATTGCACTTCCACGAAAGACTCCACTATGACGCGGTGAAGTATACATTGTAGTATTGGATTAACTATCAAAGATTTATAACCTAATCGGAAATCTTTACAAACACGTCCGTTGTTGGACTCTGGGACTAATAAGCAACATGAGAACATGGATTTCGACAGAAGTTTTATCGAAAGCTTGACCCCAATCGCAGCAGGCGGTCAGTGGCGATGAGGTCATACCCGATAATCGTGACGACCCAAAAACTTGAGTCATCTCGGCTGAGGTAGAATCCCAAAAGATAATAGAGGGATTGCCGCCCTGAGAGCCCGTCAGAGCAACACGACGCTGCACAGCATAGCAGAGACAAACAAGCCGTGGTCTCAATTTCCTATGTATTTAACACAGCCTGTCACGTCTGGCCTATGCCCTCCCCCCAATCGCTGTGACGTTATAAGTGGATGTCCCCTATAGTGAAGTAGTGAGCCTATATGAAATCAAAAATTATTCAAATAATGACGTTTTGCGATTTAACGAAAATTTATATTTGAAGTAACTTTTATTTTGTATAGTGTCACTTGATTCTCAGTGAGCGTTATTCATCTGTACAGATTAAACAGTCAAAAATATATAAATGTACCATCTGTCATATTTATCTGAGCAAGGCTCTCAATAATATGTAAGCAACTGAAAACTAGTATTAATTCTTATTACTCGCTTGTCTATCGCATTAGGCTAATCTGTAATGATAGATTTAAGCTATTGAATAAATAAATAATAAATATCTGTACTTAGATGTTTCAAAATTATTATATATATCTGTACTTAGATGTTTCATAAATATCTGCAAAAGGTTTTTTTTATAAATATTTACAAACAGGTAGAGGCACAAAAATATCTGTAGTTATAAGTACTGACGTTTTCCAAATGTATCTGAACAAATAGAAGCTCATAAATATCTGTACAAACAAAATAATTAGAATTTTGAAAGATGACTATCACCGAGAAGAGTACCGTACTGTCAAGTGATACATTTGTCTCTTTCAGTTTGTGTGTGACGTCATAGAAGCGCAGAACAAACGCTGAGTCCGCCCCTATAGTGCACGCAGCGCTGATTTTCAGTCCACCCCTAATTACTACTGGTAAATTAAATTACTACAGGACTAACGCTTAACCGAGTCAGTTCCTGAGGTAGCGGTACGGGAGGGTTGACAACAAGTGTGCGCGCGGCAGGGTTATCGTGCTCCGCCGCGCGCACACTTCATATCCCACCCCCGCTGTCTTTCCCGCCCCGGCCCCCGCAGACCATGGGAGTGTTATGAAAGAACTTGTCAAGCTATATCGACGTGACATGACGTGTGTCCTAACTGTCTCGCTATACTTTGACGCTCCATAAACACACTCCTCTCCTCCCGTACCGCTCCAATACCCCCGAAACAGAGGGGCTATTCTGAAATTCGATATTCAAAGTTCGTATCGCGCCATCTCGCTCACTCAAATACAGTTTAGCATGAGAGCGAGAGAGATGGTGCGATACGAATTTCGAATATCGAATTTCAGAGTAGCCCCTCAGACTCAGTTATGCGTTAGGCCTATAATTTCGTTTACGGGTATTATGCTAAAATTTAAATACATAGGGATGTGCCGACTAACATTTCTGTACGAGAAGCCGAAGGATTCAAGTTCCATGGTTGCTGCGCCATTGCTACCTATGAAGGATTACACTCAGGCACTAAAAGTGTTTCGATTACGCAATGTAGAGAGCAAATGTTTCCGATATTAAGAGTTACAAAGTAGCTTGTGTGGTGTACGCATTACCTAAGACGTGTGATTGTGCGAACATGAGCGGCGCGACGGACACCGCACTGTTGCGCAGGCGCCTGTTACCCGACACGCACTTCCCTAAACCGAGCCTGCATACCCAACCTAAAGCTACGAAGTACTACAGTAGACGCGTCACTCAATTTTTCACTTTGGTTTACAAAACACCTCGCTGCGCTCTACTGGCTGATTTTGGGGTCATGAGCAGGGGTGAGAGGGTCACACTGAGCAACTTTTACTATGGGGCCAAGCCAACCACAAAATCGTGAAAAAAATCAGCTAATCAAAAGTTTTTTTTTTAATTTCATTGAAGTCATTGAACTCTTCCGGTCACTGGACGACCATTTTAGAGGTGATGAAGTGAAAGACGTTACGGGAAGTGCCTGAAGGGATCAGGGCTCGAGTCCTCGGCACGCACTTGGGGGCCTGTGAAGGTGCGTCCACACTTGTATCATTGACATGGCATGACTGCGTATCGCGCTGCTTAGACGCTCACTGTCGGCGCGGCGATCACGCCGCGCTTGTCCGATCTAAGTGTGTGATACGCGTAGCAACATGGATTTCGAGCAATCAGATCGGCGCAACGTTCAAACGCATGATCGTGACACGTGATCATGCCACGGGACGAAGATCTGATCGGGCAAATGATACAAATGTGGACGCACCTTGATGTTGAAGTGTTGGGTTCGAAGCACGGGCGAAGGGCGAGCCCTCGCCGGGCCCGCCTCAGATCTTCTTCATGCCTAGGGGAGGCTTGTCTCGACCCGACATGGGCGGCTTGAAATACGTTAAACTGTATGAGTTACGAACATCGAATTTCGAGATTCGGAGTAACGCCTCTGAATGCAAGTCGCTTTCCTTGGCGCAAGTGGCGCGCGACGCGGCGCGGCTGCTCCGCCTCCGTGCAAGTGTAAACCCTCGTCTGATGCTAATAGACCGTGTATAAATGGTAAAAATTAATGAATTAAACGCAAACAAGAATTCCTAAGGACTCAGTAATAAAAGCAGTCGGTGGCACTATTAAATCTTAGAGTATTTAACTATTAGAGACGACAAGCCGTTGGGGGTTATTGCCTAACGAAATTTTGACACTTTGTATCCGAATCAATTGTCATAGCCCATCCATACAAGATCATGATACTTGATTCTGATTGCGAGCGTCAAATGAGTTAGGCGATAGGGGCAGGTCGTTATCATAACTAAACAATTTTTGTTACTACGGAAATATTATTATTTCTACAAACGCACACAATTGAAAGGAATCATCTACAAACAATAAACCCGACCAAGAGCGTGTCGCACCATGCTCTGTGTAGGGTTCCGCAGCCGTTCATAAGAAAAAAATGCACTGCAGATAGAAAAAAAACGATATGAAAAAGTGTACTAGCAAAAGAGTGATCTCCACGGCACTTATATCCTTTTGTTGAGAATCGCCGTTTTTCGGCAATAACTCACAAACGCTATATTCGATCATGTTGAAAACAATTTTCGTCGTATTTATTAAGCTATATTTTTGTGGTTTCAGTCATATTTTTTTGACATAAGTTTTAGAAAATAGAGGGGAGTGTGTAGCCATTCTGGCTACGGAACCCTAAAAACACCCTGTGAGCTGAAGACCGCGAATTTCTTTCAACTCCTATATCTCCTCCATTTAAATAAAAACAAAATATGAATTGTCAAAAAAAAACCATATTATTATAGACCCAGCTCACAAAATTTAAGGTGAATCGGTTGTGAAATGGGACCTGCAGCGAAGACCAGCCAGATATTCACTGGACAGACATACAAAAGCATTATTGCCCAACCTGAAACAATGACCTTCGCCTATAGCATCACAGACTACACTTTTTCTGCAAACTTGCTATAGAATTTCTTGCAGTGCAATATTGCTAATTTTGTAATTGGCTTTCCGATAACTATTGTATGTCACTAATATATTATTTTAGCTGTTGGTTCTCCAAATAAATAAAACAAGTAGACCTTGTTTTTACTCACTGGTCTGTCTGTTCAAGACCTACTAGTATACCTCAGATAGATACAAAAATCAAACTTATAACACCTCTCTTTTGTTATTGGGGGTAAATTATGATGCATCTGTCACTCTCTTCTTATACTATTAATCATGAAGCTTAAGACCTTTTGGAGAGATGGCAAAGTACTATGGCCTCTACCCGATCCAGGTCACATAGGACCTTAAGTCAAGTAAGTCCATTCTCTTGATTCTCTTGCTCATACTTATATCAGAAAATTATGTGTAAGCTTCACATGCGGCACAATTCATGAGATTGCTACTTAGCGAGACCTCCTATTGTTTACCACCGGTTATTTGAATGTTACTGTCATCTTCTGTATATCTGAGGTGTGCAAAAAGAGTATTTGTATTGTATTGCCATCTTTGACGACACATTTGGCTCAGTGAGCTGCACAGTGGCCTACAAAACTGGCAGTCCCAAGCTCAAATCCCGGCCAAGGCAAGTGTTTGTGTGATGGGCACAAATGTTTGTTCCTGGGTCTTGGATGTTTTCTATGTATTTAAATATTATTATTTATCTATATATTACTAGCTTCTGCCTGCGACTTCGTCCGCCTTAAATTTGGTTATCGCGGATAAGGGTATTTTTCCGGGATAAAAAGTAGCCTATGTCCTTCCCTGGGACTCAAACTATCTCCATACCAAATTTCATCCAAATCGGTTCAGTGGTTTAAGCGTGAAGAGGTAACAGACAGACAGACAGACAGACAGACAGACAGACATCCGCACATATTAGTATGGATGTATATTGTCGCCTAGTACCCATACAAGCAAAGTACAAGCTTTGGATAGTTTGGGACTAGGTTGATTTGTGTAAGATTGTTGCTGCTTTGTTATTTATTATTATTATTTATCTCAGTGAAATAAACTTAGATCACATAATATGTACCCATTAAAGTATTTGCAATACACATTTTCAATTAGCACTCATCATGCATGTCCTCATTCATAGTATCATTCATAATATCATGCATTTATAGTTAAGCCTACATAATAAAGGGTTTATGAATGACTATATTTGTGAGTTGTTATTAAATCATCAAGCTAAGAACATGGCTCTAGGAGCTCGTACATGATGGATACTTTATTATTAAATTATAGATGCGATAATCATAGACCCACTGGTAAGTTATATGTGGTATGGTAATAGTTTTATGAACCTTTTACATAGAATTTTGTCAATGAATATCTTAGCTGCCACTCATAGTTATGAATGCACTGATCTGTGACTGATTACTATATAAAGAAACATCAAAACAATCGGCCAGAAAATGTTAAATCATACAGCTTTTCAGATATATGATTATACCATTTATTAACTTTATCTACCTAGATAATTCACAAAATAAGCAACTAAATCATGTTAGACTACCAAAGTTCTCAACAAAGTTTGAGAAATTGGAAAGTAATTAGTGACAGAGAATTACCTAAACTGTGTCAACGAACAGACACCTGTGAGCTAGGAAGATGTTATCACCGGATAATCTCTAGAGCATGCGAGCTTCATTTATCAGTGTTGTGTACACAGAGATAAGATACAGCACAAGCCGGTGGCGGCGGCGCCGCGGGCTGCTCGGGACTCACCCACGTAGCTTCCCTCCATCTCGCGACGCTCAGGCGACCTGATAGCCCTTTTCAATCAAGTTTCTGTGATGATAAAAAGTTTCCCTGCGACATGACAGCACGCACACACACCCACTCCCAACTAGAAACTTAATCCAAACTTTTCAAAACACTTCACGGTCTCGCGGCGTTAATGGGGCGACTCGCGATTCGTTCGTTCGACTTTGAGCAACTTTTTATTCACTTTAACACTCAAAAAGTGCACAAATCGTAGAAATTCCTCGAGAAAACGAAGAAAACATTAATATCGCGAACAGGTAGCCGAGCACCAAAATGACAAGCTGAAGCAAACGCACACGACGCTGAGCTGTCACGCACACTGCGTCAACTCAAGTCAAGTATAATGACAGTTCGCATCGCTGGCAACACTACTTTAGAGTCGGTCCTACCCTTGGCATATCAACTCACTCTGATCTCGAATTTGTTATTTGCTATTCAGGCAGCGTGACGCAGAGAATTTGAAATTCTTGTATTTCTAAATGTAAAATACGTATATTGCATTTTAATTTAGTTTTTAAACATTTTGTATTTTAGTTGAAATTCTTTCCAAGACGTATTTTCTATTTGTAAAATATTTTACTGTTATATCACCAACATTACAACTCAAAATTTTGTATGATAGGGTCGGTAACTCCAAAGACTAATACATCGGGCGATTTGACAAATATCCACTAGACACTAAAAGCCTTCCGTCATGAGCCAAGTAAGCCCAAATTTAAAAGAGCCCTGTAAAAATATTTGCTGCAGACGCTTGAGTGACATGATTAAAGTTAGCATCAAATTAATTCGTATATCTTATAATGCATAGATATGGATATTCTATATAAATAATTAATAATTATTCTACAGTATTATTAGTATAGAGACTCGTGCCTGCATTCAAACTGTACAATACCGTTTTGCAGGGAACTGTCTTAGAAATAAGAATGATGTATGTACTTTGTTTAATAAATAAATAAATTAAAAAAATTAAGCCCATTGAAGTGACAAATCGAACGTTATTTGTCGATACCATTATTGTAGCGTCCTTGAACCAAAAATGGTTGAAATCTATACAGCTAGTTTGACGAGATGATGCCTCAAAGGCACAAACATCTATTCTATGACAAAGTTGTAAAATTTAAATGATACGATCTATTTGAAGGTCATTGAATCAAAAAATGTTTTTTTTGTATTTTTTATGTTTGTCTTAAATCAACTGAATGGATTTCAACCTTTTTTTGGTACACGGATTGGGTCATCCACAGATGGTTATAGGATATTGTTTAAATACAGTGGGTCATGATTTTTGTCTCTTCCGCTGTCAAAATTGCGGGCACCTTCTAGTAAAAAATACATGTAATGATACAAAAAATAAAAGTAAAATATTGTTTGACTCGGACCTTCGAATATCAATAAACAGACATTTCATTTATACAATTTAAGTGTTGAAACACAATATAATCAGCGATTATTTGATCAAAAAAGAAAACGAATTACATCGAAAAGAATATTATTTAAATAAAGTATGTATTTAAAAAAATATCCATTTTGTATTTAGTATTTGAAATACAAAAAAAAACAAAAATATTTTGCATTTGAAATAGTAAATCATGAACGTATTTGCATTTTGTATTTAAATACTGTTTTGTCAACCATTTTGTATTTTTCTGGATTTGGTTTACATTAATTATTTTACAACACATATCAATGAACACGATATAACGTGACATATATTATACCATAAATTTGATCTGAATCGAATGAGCATAAAACATTCGCATATAATCTGCAAATCAAAAGTGAGATAAATTTATGTGCGAGTTGTGCGACTATCTATAGTAGCACGGTGCTCAAGTGTTGCAAGGTTAAAATATTTTCTACTTAATTGGAGATTTTCTAGTTATAAAAATCATACGAAATTTTGTACATTGGCTTGTCCTTCTGTAATGCATCAACGTCTAGATATATTTGTTTCTCATATAGATAGGTATTTAGCATGGAAAAACATGTTTTTTTAATTGTTTTTTTACTGTGCTGTCATATCTTACAAGTCACATGTCAACCGTGAGTGATAATTAAATTCCAAAGTCTGACGTTTACGAGCGCACATGCGCTGGGCTATTTTTTTTTCATTAATTTATTTATAAACAATGTACATTGTGTTTGAAATTGATCCATTACTCCATGTTGGTTGAAGTGTAGGCATTTTCATCTATAAAACTTACCTTAATTTCACTGACTACACGAAATCTCAATAATATTTTTATGAAACAAAGTTTAAATATTTAAATGATCAAAACTGTCAAATTTTGGAATTTAATTATTAATCAGAGTATACGTACTTAATTCATACTATGCTGCCATGTTTGCTATTTTCATGAAAAATTGGGAACACTTTTTCCAGAGATGTGCATATTAATATATTTTTCCTGGATCATGTACTTACTACGCTATGTGGATACTTAATGTTCCCAATTGGATTTATTTATGTGATTTTATCTTTTAAAAGCCCCTTGAAGTTGTGAACATATTGGGTAATTTTATCATTCTTGGCATTTTTTTTTATTCCATTCAAAGATCCAACGATAGTAAATGGTACCATACTGAATTGGCCTATCTATCAGCTTAGCACACAAAAAAAATCAAGCATCTACCGCAATAATTCACGTCACCATAAATAAAAATCTCATCGTACTCGGCGATAGGTGAAGAATTAAAACAAAAGTCATAACTCCGAAAATACGAAAAATTGCGGAACATACATGGGGGTGATTTAGATAGCCCTCTAGGTTCTCTACCTCCCAGCTTCAGTATATCACTACTTCTTGGGACACCCTGTATAATGTTTTTTGGAGATCAAATGTGTCGAATGTCTATAAAAACAGAGAATAAACAATATTAAAAGCACACCGTGTGCGAGCAAGACAGCAAGAGACCGAACCACGCGGATGAGATTTTTTTTGCAACCATCGTGGCGTTGGAAAAGTAAATACGTCAATATGCGTATGTAAGGCGCTCTGTAGGCACTTTCTGCTGTGCGGCGTAATTTTGCAGTGTGCCAATCCTGATAAAAGGCAAATTTTTATTACTTCTTTCCGTAACTAATTCTTTGCATTACAAATGATTCATTTTAATAAGGCGTAAAGTGAAAATTAATTTTGATAGTTAAACCGTTTCAAAAATAACTCATTTATATTTTTAACACACTAACAATGAAAGAGGGTGCTATAAAAAACAGAAATTAATGTCTTATTCTGAAAATTTTATAAAAAGGGATTTGAATTTGATTAGCGTAAACTGCGTTTAATCGACTTCATAGCTGTCAATAAAATACTACCTAACTAATGTTATTTTGAATGTTTAATGGCTATACCATTGATTAGGTCATAATACATGGCTCGACCGTTTAATAAAAGTATGCTTGTGTATATTGGTACTCTATGAAACGACTAAGCCATATATTTTGGCCAAGATGTAGACTCTCAGAGTTCGGGATTAGGGGTGCTTAATGAGTTTTGATATTTTTTAAACACTGCAGTGTATTTTAGTCTCGCTCATCATCGACAACCTATTTTATAATGAAAAATTTTTGGTGGAAATCCTCGCTTAATTCGTGCTGACTCAAATCGTTAACGTAGGATTAGAAGTAACTTTCGATGGGCTGATACATATTTTTTTTAACTCATTGTATGTACGTCTTTATTTTTTAAACATAATTTTTATTTATTTTACCTACCCATCTTACTTAAAACTATAAATTTTGTTCAAAATTAAATTATCATTATTATTTTCTAATGTTCACGTGTCAGTTTAACGATTTTACTTGAGTATATATCATAATTTTAAATTCTACGAAATTAATTAGTCGCAGTACGAATAAACATAAGTCCACCAAACATTTTAATAGATTTTCGTGGCAATACTTACATTTGCTGTGATTGAGATGCGTTTCATACGGTGCATTCGCGAGTGCAGGAGGATCTCCCAAGCGCACCACCCACGTGACGCGCGGCGGCGATGGCGACAAGCCGCGCGCGCCGCCTGGCAACCCCACGCGCTGCATCATACCGCTGTCGCCACAATGGCGGGCATGCGCGCAGTGTTACCAGCGCGCGCCCCACCGGAGTGCCACTCACTGACAGCTTCAAACACTTTGTAAACAAACTCAACTTATAATTTTTCTCATTCACGGTTAACACAGCACTGGTGGTCTAATTAGAATATTAAAGTTTGGTTATATTGGCGCTGTCTATTTCCAAAAAAGTTAATTATAATGGAAAGGAGGTTTTACACGGTTAACCGATCTTTAACAGGAAATATAATTATCACAAATTAATATAACTTATTTTAAAAGTATGTTTTATTTAGAACTTTGACACCGGGATGGGACATGGTGCTGGTCGTCGCGTAGTGCAGTTGATTAGCATGCACTGTCGCGGCGGGCGGCGCCGGAGCACTAGAGCCTAGAGCCTGCGCTCACTTTCACTGGCGCGCGTTCTGCTGCGGGCTGTTTGTTTATTATTTCGCATCAGCACTAGTCGCGGTTATTTTTGGCTCGCGGTTCACCTTGAGCGCAAGCTGCGCCGGGGGCGCGCGCGCAGCCTGCGGCCGCGCAGCGGGTAGCGCTGCAGCTCCGCATAAAGGCAGCAGATACTGATCGATTATGCACAATCTTTTATGTGCCCTTCGCTCCAAAAGCGTTAAGAAAAGCTTATAGTCTTAAAAAATACGGTATTCAAGTTTTTATGGTGAAGAAGATAACGAAGTAGATAGTAGTTGTCACACGCGGTTGCGCCTGCACAGCGAGCGCCGCAGCCTGCAGCGGGTACCGGAAGCAGCGACGTTGGTATCTGATAACTCTAATTCTGATAACGGCTTTGATAACGGACATACCTTAATATTTATAACCGTAATCATCGAGGGACTTTGGAAGGACTGACGTGTAATGTAATTTATCACACAAATAACAGAGATTCGTCAGTGTTATTTGGGAAAAGACATACAAGACAATTATTTACCAGTTGAGAAGCGCATAGTGGACGCAATTGGATGAAACGAGCTAGAGGAGAGGTTATCACAGGTCACAGGTATCACGCGTACATCTTTTGTCTGGCCTATTCCTCATTAGAACGAGTTACCAGGAATGAATGAAAGTACTCGTAATAAAACAGGCGGTAGTGTGCGCCAGCCGAGGCGCCCGCGCCGCTGACCCAGTGCGCGCGCATTCATCACATTCAACGCTCTTACAGGTTTTCTCCGCCCGTTGCCTAAGACAGTCAGACAGCGGTCAAGTTTCACTGCAACATATGTATCGTAAAGGTAATAAAAGCCTGTCTAGTTGAACGCTCCTTACTCCTTTCTTTCCACAACGAAAGCTCCGTAAGCTACGTTTAAATAATCGGAAAAGTCTGGTCGCGTTGCGGATGCGTGTCGGCGGAGAAAGTGCGGAAAATTGTACACTCCTCTCCGCGCGTTTTATGGCAAATTTTACGACGACCTTTTACGCGGGCCGTTTGTTTTGATTCCTAGCCGATCGGCGCCGACACCGACCTGCCGCAACCGGCCGCGGGATCGTTCGCGTTTCCCATAATACACGATCGCAGCGGCTGAATGATCGGGGGAGCTATATTTAGATGACATTTCGGTTTATTTTGATCTGTGGTCGTCGACACGGCGCAGTCGGAACAGCTGACTTTGAGCACTTCTCGGTAATTTGTTTATGTGAACACGACTATTCATTAGCTTGCATATAAGCCGTGTTTGCGCTCGCGCTAGTATTCAAATGTCAAGATGTTAGAGGTGTTAGAGGAGTCACGGCGGCACCCACGTCCCATGGGCATTAGGCGACATAGGCGGCGCGTAAGGCGCGGTGACGCCAGCTGAAATACGGCCTACGCGCCGCGGCAGCCGTGCCGTCGGCGCAGGCGCGGGGCGTCGCGCTTTATGACCATTACATATCGCTTTATGGGCCCTAATATGCCCTTTGGAAGAGCAAACTGAATTATGACACGTGTAAAATAGTTGCTCGGTAGAGCCGCGTTAATTAACCTAGTATTTCGGGAGACTGGTTTAATTTAGTTGATCCCAATAGTTACGAACTTTCGTGGGAAACTCCAAGGCCGGATTTCGTCGAAGTATTGCGATAGATAGATACGTACTTGATGCGTACGAATTGGTGTAATCAAAAGTAGGCGTTACTAGCGTGAAGCGAAGGACAGCTCAAAGTATTTTATATTTTTTGCCCAAACTAATGTTTTTCCGTGTTTCGGCGGTGGCGATGTCGCGCTGAAAGTGTGCCTGAACTGGCGACTCCGATCATTTGTTAACCAAATGAGGGAATATATTAACCAGCGGCAATTACCGCGAAACTGAACCAGTTCTGAGTCAAGCCGAAGGTCGAGGTTACTACTCTTATCAGCACATTGGAAATTATATTGAATAAGTTTTAGACAAATATTTAACTTAATGGATTATATACTTCTTGTCTCTGTCTTGGTTAGATGTGACAATAAATTGTGCTCACATGCGCATATTCTCATGCACAGATACAACAAACAATCACCAGACAGTATAATCCTCAAAAAATACTGTCTGGTGGTGGTTTGTTGTATTTGCATACGTATTTTTTCGTGAAAACTGCATGAAAATATGCGCATGTGAGCGCAATTTATTGCCACATCTAACCAAGACACTATTTCGCGGAAAAGCTAAGTAACTAAAATCCATTAATCTAATATGGAATTCTATAAAGTAACGTCTGAATCTATCAATTATTTAAATATTTAACTAGCAAATCTAACCGCATAGGCGCTAAATAAATCGCAGACAAGCTCCAGTATAATAGAAACCAATTAGATATGTCGCATTTCATTACGTAGGTACATCAATTAGGTATTTTATCTAATCGACAACTCCGCTGGCCTACATTGAGCGCATCCAATAAATTTGTATATCACTGACACACCGCACTAAATCAAATGGCAATTATGTATTTCACTTGAGCGGCAATTGGTATCGTGCGTCTGCGCCGCTTGCGGCGTGCTGCTGGGTTTGCGGGCAGCAGGAGCGGTCGGTGCGCGTGCGCGACTGCGACTGCCAAAAGCGCGGGAAGCGCGCGTACTCTCCGCAATCATTGTTTCGATTGTTATCTTCGTTTAATTGCCCGTACCGCACTCATATTCAGCTAACATATACCTATATCGACGATACTGTTTATATACAGATGCAATGTATAAGTCATATTATGTTTTCGATTGGGATAACATTAAATTAATAAGAGGTGTGCATTGCATTTTATATTATTCCCGATAGTAATACGTTATTTGAACTCAGAATGAACAAAAATATATGTATATTGAATTGTTTACTTGTCGTGACATTTGACACTCGTTTGTATGAATACACTTTTACTTTGGTCAAGTTTTTTAAACTAACTAATCTATATAGACCAAAGTAAAAATGTGTTCATAGTTATGAGGGAACTGTACCTACAAATGCCACGAAGAGTTTAAAAAAAATAACCTAAAAACAATACGATGTAAATATAAATCGAGAAAAAATATAAAATGCACATCTCATCTCTGAGAAACTTAGTGCTTCCAATTGACTTTATTACCTACTCTACTATAAATATTTACATCGGTACGGACACTATCACTTATTTAAATATAACAATACTTACCTTTTTTTAAATAAAACTTGAGTTACGACCTTTTTTTTCACACTGGTATACAGCAGGGGCAAGTTTCGGAAACTCTGCAGCTTCCGTGTTCACGGGGTCAACTGAAAAAGATATAATTTCCTGTATCAAAGTTACAATCCCTTTTTCTTTTTAGTTTCCCATGTCTATTCGTCTCGGTGATAAATCGTGGTTGCACCAAATGTCGCCGCCACGGCGCAGGCGCGGGACGACGTCGCGCTCGCTCGCACCCTATAGTTAAAAGTATGTAACCGCTCTTAAGGGGGTGCATCGAAAATTCAAGCTATTTTTAATGAGATTTTTGTCAAATCTAGTATATGAAACAGGCTGGTTTTTAGATATGTGTTTTTTTACTATATAACCTATTCAGTGATTAACGCGGAAACATGTTTGTTGAAAATTTCCTCGTTAAAATGTTATCCCAAAACGCGTCTTCATTTTCCGTTTTTTGTCTAGTTTGTACAAACTACAGATTAATAAATGGCTAAATTATGTAAAAATGACATTCTTCCCTTTACCTTTTACGTGATTAACTTAAATGTTAACAAAACTTAATAATAATAAAATAAATAAATATAGGATCCATATCCCCACGCAAGCCTCTCAAAAATCCGGGACGTACGAGCCCGTGACTCAATGCGAGATACAAAAAATAAATAATAATATTTTCGATTTCATTGTACTATTACATCTGGCGCTTACGCCAATAAACCCCAAGCATGTAGTGTATTAGCTTTCTCTTTCTGTGATGCGCGCGAGCAATAAATGCGCCCCATTAATTACAAATTCCGCTCATTGGCCAGCTCGGCGTTTGGGGCGTGGTTTACGAATGACGATGCAGGCCCTTAAGTACCTACTCCCAACATAATCAACATGGTGACAGATTTGGCTGGAGCTATGGGAACCGCAGCTTGTGACAATCAGAAGCGCATCGTTATCAAGCGGGTCGCTGACCCCGAGTGCATGTGTATGCGCAACGCTCCACACTGTGACGTTATTATGTTATGGTGCAGTGCCCTGGGCTCGCGGCGGCATCCGCAACAAGTGACAAGTGTACTTACTCTACCGGATCGTGCGTCGAAAACAAAGTTATTTGGGTAATCTGCTAGTAATTTGGGTACCTTCGTAAATTAATACATAAAAAATAAAACCTACTCCAAAAAGAAAATTATTACGTCATATCTATCCTTACTATGTTATAAAAACTTGAAAGTATCTATGTACATGTACGTTCCACTTAATCTCAAAAACTACTAGACGAATTTTTATGAAACTTTTCAGTTATGTACGTTATATATCAGAATAGGACATAGACTATAATGTATGTCAAATTTCATCCCTTTTAGGGAGGAAAAAGGGGATGAAATTTTTTATGGACAATAAATATTTTTTTATGCTATGAACTTGAAATCTTGGTACCTAATATGCGTCACCTTTAAAATATTTAAATTGGTAAAATATTATAAATGCGAAAGTGTGTCCGTCTATCTGTCTGTTACCTCTTCACGCATAAACAACTGATATAGATGAAATTTGGTAGAGATATTCAAATTTTGGGGAAAGACATAAGTTACTTTTTATCCCGGAAGAATACCTTTTATCCGCGATAAACTAATCTAAGGTGGACGAAGTCGCGGGCGGCCGCTAGTACCATTATAAAGTTGTAATAATGAAATGTTTGTATGTTTGTATGTGTCGTTGTGGCTTCATCACGCTAAATCGGCTAAACTTATTTTAAAAAAAAGAGAGTAATGACTTTTTCTCCTCCGCGAACGAAGTTGGCGCCTTCTAGTTTTGCTATAATTTTGTTATTATTACTGAAATGCCCGCTCGGTCCCCCCTTAATGCGATGTATGGTAATGACTGTTCTTTTGATTGCGTTGCATGACTATGACTACGAAGTTAGATTTTGTACACCTTAAAGGGAGTGCTTATCATTATGGGGGGTTGCCCCATCGCCACGCTGGGTAGACGGGTTGGCGATCGCAGAAGGTTGATGGTGTACCATGCATTTTCCTTAGTCAGCTCTTACGACACCCACGGGAAGAATGGACCTATTCCATGCCGGATCCACGCAGCACGCCGGCGATTATTATTGAGTAACATTAATTTCAGTTTGATTCCTCCCCGAGCTCTTGAGAAAAAGGGTATTGACAGACGGACAAACGGACGAACAACAAGCTGATCCTATAAGGGTTCCGTTTGTCCTTTTGAGGTACGGAACCCTTAAAACTCTCCTCCAAATCGTTGTTAATTTGGATTATAGCCATGAAAATATGTTTCTAACCACTATTAGTCTCCTTACCTACTTCAGACTTGTAAGTGGCTGCTAAAAAAGGAAAATCGATGGTCATTTCCATAAATTACCATTTGCGAGTGACGCGGTTCACGCCTTGTACAGTTAGCAATAAATACTATGTAGCGCACACAGCGGCAAATATATATCGTGACACATCTTTGTGCCTATAGTATTAAAGACCTGTTGCGATATATTCGGCGCATTGGATGTTGCAAACTCTTTAAAGCTGACTGTACACGTGTCAGTAACATGTCGATGCTTTACTATACTGACTATATAGTTGAAAAATGGAATGTTTGTACAATGACAATATTTTCAAAAAAATAAGTAAGACGGGCTATTTCAAGGTCACTGAATCGCTTTTTTTTGTATGTGTTGGTGCGGCTTCATCACTTCAAAAAGGCTAAACAGATGTCAACTATTTTTGGTAAACGGGTAACTGGGCATGCCTCGATGGTTTTTTTATGACATAGGGGGCAAACGAGCAGACGGGTCGCGTGATGGTAAGCGATCACCGTTGTCCATAGACACTTGCATCACCAGAGGAGTCACAAGTGCGTTGCCCGCCTTTCAGGTGGGACTACGCTCTTTTTTTGAAGGTTTGAATGTCGCATCGGTCCGTAAATACTGCAGGCGGCAATTTATTCCACAGGAAAAAATCCAATTTATTTCCATTTATTTTTATGGTAAGGAGTAGCGCCTTCTAGTAATATTAAAAACGTGAAAGTTTGTGCCGATGTATGTACGTTTATACGTTCCTCTTAATTTAAAAAAAATACTGAACGGATCTGAACAAAACTTTCCAATAACATTTTTGACATCAGAATAACACATCTATGTATACTATTATAAAATTATATAAATTAAATGTCTGAACATTGCAGATATTTAAAAAAAAATATTGCAACGGACTATTTGGAATGGCATGAAATATTTTATTTTTGTGTGTTTGTACCTATATTGTGTCGTTGTGATGGCTTCATCACACCAAATCGGCTAAACGGGCTCCAACTATTTTTGGTTCAACTAGCTTTTATCCGATACGCTAAAAAAAGAAAGGATTATAATTTTATTTGTCCATAAGCGAAAAAAAATATTATAACCCTCCTTTTTAGGGTTCCATAGCCAAAATGGCAAAAACGGAACCCTAATAGTTTCGTCATGTCCGTCCGTCCGTCCGTCCGTATGTCACAGGCATTTTAGTCAAAAACTATAAGATGTAGGTGTATTGATGAAATTTGGAACAAAGGTGTCTTGTGTAAACCGCTACTTAGTTTGATAGTAAAATAAAATATATATATATATATATTTCTAGGGGGTGTCTGTGCCTACATACATGTAATCGAAACTGAATTTTTTTCTTCAGCTAATAGCCATGTAAGGCGCATCATTCGTTAGTTCTTCTAAAAACACTTAGAGATTTTTAGAAAAAAAATTTGACTCAGTGAACATTTTCGGAAATATTCGCTCCGAAAGTAGCAAAACTTGTGTCCCCCCCCCTCTATTTTCTAAACGGTATGTTAAAAAAATATGAAAAAAATTAAAAACATAAAGCTTAATAAATACTACCAACGAAAACTGTTTTCAATATGATCGGACATACCGTTTTTAAGTTATTGTCAAAAAACTGCGCTTCTCAGCAAAAGGACGTAAGTGCGCGGGAGATACGCTCTTTTGTTAGTGTTTTTTTTATATATCGTATTTTTTTCATCTGTAGTGCATTATTTTTGTATGTTTATACTGCGGAACCCTACATTGAGCCGGTTTTTTTGCGTAGTCGGTTGCGGGTAATTTCCAGTTGGCTATAAATTACATCTCTACTCTACGCGGACGAATTTGCGTTACTGAGAAATAATGTCACATAACGTAATTCTTGACGCCATATTGTTGTATTTTTATGACTAACGACGCATGACATGGAAAAAATATCAACAATATTGAGTATAAATTATTTTTAACTTTTCACAATAATTACCATACACCGGTTTGGCGGGGGCAAATCTGTACTGACGTTTAATAGTGCGAGGACACATTGAACTAATTTTATTAGTTGATATCGATAAAAATGATGTACAACGGTTGGGTAATTTCGAGAATTTGAATGAAAAAGAAAACTACATACACAAAAATAAGCTTTTTGCGTAATAAACTTTTTTAATATTTAATATAATTTTCATAATATACAATCAAAATTTTCTCCACATTTTCAGCCTTTAATCTTCGTCGCCTGGGTGACAATATCCATTTTAGCCAACTAAATGACCTTTCTAGGTCAACTGTAGTAATTGGAGCAAATTCAAACAATTTATAGTATTGATGAATTTCTGCTATATGACTCAGTTCTATTTCTTTTCCGGAT
Organism: Hedya salicella; assembly: GCA_905404275.2. Classification (NCBI taxonomy): domain Eukaryota; kingdom Metazoa; phylum Arthropoda; class Insecta; order Lepidoptera; family Tortricidae; genus Hedya; species Hedya salicella. Next base: position 155,212 of record FR990098.1, on the reverse strand, counting down.
ACCAAATCATTTAATGTTTTTAAAGTTGAAATGCCGACGTTTTTCTCTAACATTGTTTGAAGTTTTTTGTGAATAATTTTGCCCTGAGGATTCAAACGTAATCTTGATATATGTAGTTTTAACTTATGGACAATATTCAAACTGGCTTCTAGACTTAACTTTTGTGTTTGTAATTTTTCAATGGTACTTGGTATGATGGATAGATTGTTGGCTATCCATTTCAAATCGTTGAGAATGTTTATATCATTCATTGCCCGTTTTGCTTTTAATATACACGTTGATTCTTTGTTATTAAATGTTCGTACGACTTGCTTGATGGCTACAAACGACAGCTGCCCACGGAGGTCGCAAAAAAAACCGAACTTATTTTATAAAATTTAATCAAGTAAGAAGAATTACAATTAAAATGAAAGGAACGATTAGTGACCGATGCTAGATCAAGAATGAAGTCCGAAGCGCGGGGCTGGTGTCGTCCGCGTTGCTGACGCAGCGCCTCGTGCAGCGCGCTGTCCACGTTCCGCTGACGTTGATGCTCGTTGCTTACCGGAGCGGTGGGAACTCGGCGGTTCTCATGGTTTAGCATTGCGTAACACCTCCACCTGCAGAGCAGCGATTATTGAAGACCTTGGTCGTAAATTGAGCTGGTGATTGATTGGCGTCAGCTCTCATGGAGGATGGCAGGGCGTATACGGCTTGAAGCTCAGGTGTGCCTTCATCATCTGGTTTTCGTACTGACGGCTTCGCTTCTCTGAAGTGAAGGTAGCGGTAGAATAGACAAGCAGCCGCTGTACAGGAACTTATTATAACCACGTAGAGTGGAATGGTGGTATGATGGAGACTGTGGTCGGTGGCTTCGTTCAGTTTTATAGGTGATTGTTGGGAGATCTTGGTGTTGATCCGATGAAGGTTGTCCAAGTTGACGGAGTTCAGTTTCAATAAAGGGATGCTGGGAGATGAGATGTATGCAGTGTTGTTGGGCAGGTCCATTGTCTTGAAAGCTTGTCCTCTTAAGCGGTCGTTGGCATTAGATATTGTAAAATGTGACGTCTTTAAACGGCATTGCCGGGGTATTATAGCGAGATAACTGCCTTTCAAGGTCTCATACATGTGTTGACCACAGGAGAGATGAACTTTTGTTGGGACTGGAAAACTGATAGTGTAATGCTTCTCGTCCAGTTCTTCATAAGCTGGTTTGTCCAGGATTACCGAGGTTGGGCGACAGGTGGCGCTTCGTTGTTGGATGGTAATAAGTTGCTGGATACAGTCTTCGGAAATTCGGCTCTGCAGGCTGCGTTTCTCTTCGCATAGATACCATTTACTGGTCTTCGGGCATTCAGCCTCCATGTACCTGAATTCTTGCTCATAAAGGACTAGGAATGGAGACGGAGGTGTAAGGACTTCATGATTTTTATTGGGGACAATGGCTAATTTATATATATCATAGATCGGGGATATAACGATAGGGAACTTAAAGACTATAACTATCTCATTACCTACGTAATAGGATCCTAGGCTAATTATATCAAAGTATTCTCTTATATCTAGATCGACTACCCTTTCTCTGCTATATAGTGTACTCAATTCAGTCAGTATGTTACGTATTGCGTGTAAGTTTAGCACAGAATGATGCATCGTAGAGGTTCTTATGAAGGCTAAGTTATTTTGTAATTTAAGTAGCTCTTGTGTCATTGAGTCTACGCTATCGCTAAGAATCATTAGGATTTGGGCAAGGTGTGCAAATTTAATTATGTCGTGTTCTCTAATACACTCTTATTAATTTGGTTCAACAAAGTGCTCATTTTGTCCTGGCTATTTACTATGTTGTCTATTGCTTTGGAATACTCGGTAGTCAAATTTTTGGAGAGGCTAACATGATTGTTAAATTCAGCTACTAAATCATTTTGATTGTTCTGCAAAGTTTTAAGAACTTGATTGTAATGAAGGGCATCAGGATAATCGAGGTTTCCGGTGACGCTTTTTATTATGGACCCGAGGCCATCCACGAGTCCTCTTTTAACACGATTAGACTCAAATGTTGCTATCTGTTCGAGTACGCTTTCAAGCTTATTTCGGAGGTAGGATATGTGAGGCTCAAATAAGGAATTCGTTTTATTGTGCAATTCAGGGCTGACATTATCTAGTTGACTGTTTATAGAGCCAACTCTTTCCTTTAAATCCTGAAGACTAATATGTTGCAGAAAGGAATGATAATGAGATATGTTCTTGGCTGACCCTAATTTGAAAGGCAGGATACCGGGCCCATCGTCAAGACTCTCAAGTTTTATTTCCTGCATTAAGCCTGTCCGCAGGAGAAGATGTAGAACCAGGAACTTCCTGCAACAATTGGTTTGATTTAGGGACCCTTTTTAGCCTTGCTTTGGCTATTGGGCCACGTTTCTTCTTAGTATATATGTGAATGGGGAGGTCGGCCATTACTACATCATGAGTGTAACGGGGAGCTAATTTTTGGCGGGCTGCTAATGGGTTTCTGACGAAAATCTGCTGTTCTGGGGAATATTCGGTTTCGGGCTCTCGGTCCTTATTACGGTTATGTATAAGCCTTTCACGAGACAAGAGAGAAAGTTCATGAATAGTATTGTATGTTAAGGATATCTTTTCTTTATGGTTAAGCATGTATTGTTGTAACAGCTGAGATGAAGTATCTATATCGAACGTATCGCGTGGGTCAAAGTGCCCGGTGATTACGTCGAGCATATGGCATGATTCAGATTTTTGTCCTACCTTTAAGATGCGGAGATGTTCCAGTATAGTGGAATGGAATCTTTCAACCATTCCATTCTCATTAGGTGTGTGTGGAGCAACCCTATGGTGATGAATCTTATGAATCCTAACAAATTCTGCTACAAGTTGATTGGTGAACTCCGTACCATTGTCAGTCACTATGGTGATTGGTACTCCGTGGTGCGTAAAGAAACTGAGCAGTGTTTGTACTACACTTACAGCCGTCCCGTCTCACAAATAATAAGCCTGTGCATACTTGGAAAAAGCATCAACTATGGTAAGATATTTCTCGTTTTGAATGGTCAGCAAATCTAAGTGAACCAACTCGAAAGGTTTGGTAGCTGGTGTGACCGTTTTAAACTGTTGCTTTATGGGGTTACGATCATATTTTGCTTGCCCACATACCGTGCATTCATTTATAAATTTAGCAATATTATCCCTCATCTTTGGCCAATAGTATTTGTGAGACAGGGCTAGGAAAGTTTCATTAATGCCCCTATGATTAGTTTTCCCCTCATGGTATATATTGATTATTTCCTTTTGCTTAAGATATTCGCGAACGTTCTCGACTTCTCTCTTGGTAAGTGTTAAGTTAAGGGATGAATTTTTGAATGTCCGTTGTAATATGGGTATTATGCTGTACATAGATAGATGGGGGTTAATAAGTAATCCAGTTTTAACTTTAGGGTTCACGTATTCCTTGATTACGTTAATTACGTCCTCCTCAAGGTTTGATTCGGATATTTGAATAGAAATTCGCGTATGCGTGTCGAATGGTTTTGTTACTACTGGTTTACCCTTAATGTCACCCACTACATAAAAGATAAGCTGTTTAATAAATTTTTTAAGTGGAACATCTGAGATGGGGACTTCTAAGATGGGACTCTCGTTGTCAGTGTGCATAGTGGCAGTCCTGGAATCACCCTCAGGCTCCACTGTTATAGTTCTAGAGTCGTCTAGATTTGGTGCCTCTTCAGATGGGTTTGGTAAAATGGACACAAGCTCGTCTATAATGCTTATCAGCTCTTCATTGTTAATTTTAACTCGAGAAAGAGCATCTGCGTTCGTATTCTACTTCCCCTGCTTATAAACTACAGTGAAGAGATATTTGCTTCAGTCGCCACCGCGTAAGTCGCGAATTTGGTTCTTTAAGATTCATAATCCATTGCAGTGGTCTATGATCAGTAATAATTTTGAATCTTCGGCCATAAAGGTATGGTCTGAAATATTTGGTGGCCCAAACTATAGTCAGAAGTTCTTTCTCGATTGTACTATAGTTACATTCACTTGAATTTAATGTTCTGGAGGCATAGGCAATCGGTTTATCCGAGCCTACGGGTCCTTGAGATAGAATCGCGCCTATGGCTACGTTCGATGCATCTGTTGTTAGTACAAAGTCTTTTGTAAAGTCCGGGAATTGCAGGATAGGGTCATTTGTTAATAGAGTCTTGCAGTGTTCGAAGCATTCGGTATACTTTTGGTCCATAATGACTTTAGAGCCCTTTTTAAGACATTGTGTTAGGGGTTTAGTTACACGTGCAAAATCGGGGATAAATTTCGTGTAATAGCCTAGTAGTCCGAGAAAACGTTTAATTTCGGTTTGCGTTTTCGGTATGGGGTAGTTTTGTATCGCTCGAATTTTATCAGGGTTCGGTTTAACACCTTCGCTACAAATGACGTGTCCTAGAAACTCGGTTTCCAATTTCAAAAACTCGGACTTATCCATTTGAATCTTGAAATTGGATTCGAGCAGTTTCTTTAAAACCTTTTCCAAATTTATGATGAGTTCTTGTAGGGAGGTGCTAAACACAATTACATCATCGAGGTACACGAGACATACCTCGTTCTGGAGGTCTTTAAGGACATTGTCCATCACGCGTTGAAAGGTAGATGGGGAATTTTTTAAGCCCATGGGCATCCTTAAAAACTCGTAATATCCGTTCTCTACATTGAAGGCTGTCTTGTGAATATCTTCCGGATCCACTTCTACCTGATAAAATCCGCTAGCGTTGTAAAATATTGGCATTTCCCAATTTTGTCAAGTACGTCTGTAATGTTGGGGATAGGATACTTGTCATCAATCGTTTTCTCATTGACCTTCCTGAAGTCCACAACAAGACGCCATTTAACTTTGCCTGAAGCATCTGCCTTTTTAGGAACAACCCAAATTGGAGAGCTCCATGCGGAATCTGACGGCCTTATAATATTCTGATCAAGCATTTTACTAATCTGATCCCTGACCTCTTGTCGGTGGACATAGGGGTACCTATAAGTTTTGGTGTGCACTGGAATTTCATCTATAGTTCTTATTTTGTGTTTTATCTTATTGGTGAACGTTAAAGGTTCTCCCTCAAGGTAAAACACATTAGCATAATTTGCACAAAGCCGTTCTAAATTAATCCGTTCTTCCGGATTCAAATGCTGAGTTCGAAGACGTGATATAACGTCCTTGACACGATCTGATGAAATTCAGTACATCCAGTTTCCATATTAAATAACTCAGCTTCCACTGGTCTATCCATAGAGAAAATGACATCATTGGATGAAGGATTAGTAACTTCAACCCAGCCTCGATTATTAACGACCCTCGTTAAACAGTTCGCAATGAAACAGTTGCATATCGCTTGGTCTTGTACTAGTACGTCTCCATCTAGTGTATTCATTGGTAGCCTTATTAGCTTTGACGTGTTTGCAGGAATGATCTCCTCATACACGTTCGCATTACGTGAATCATACATCTGAAGTGGAATACGCGCATTGCGGGTTACTAACAATTTATTTCTAAGGTCTATTTTGGAACCCCAAATTTCTAATAAGTTAAAGCCAATCAACCCATCAAAATAATCGTGAAACTTGTACACGAACAACGTTACGTCACCTGACTCGCAGAATTCCGAAAAACAGGGTACCGTGATAGAATAATTATTTTTACTTGTCGCATGTATGTTTGTCACCTCGAAGGGTTCGAAATTTAATGGAATATGATTAAAGTATTTTTCGACTGCTTCTGGACTAATAAATGATTGATTTGCTCCGGTATCCACGAGTAATTTCAATGGGGGGTTGGTAATTTGTACGTATCCTAGTTGACGTTGTATGTGAAAATTCTCTATTTTGGCTTTTCGGAATTCGACTCCTGCCGAAAATTTACGTCGTCAGTAGGGGCAGAACCATGGTCTTCTACTTTTTCTATAACGGCCGGTTTAGAATAAGGAAATTGCTCCTCATAATAGGAGTAATCAGAATAATCGTAAGGGTAGTTTTGGTCATAGTTTGTATAGCTGTAATCATAACTGTAACATTCGTTGTAGTCAGAGCCACATTCATTGAAATTTGCCTCTCGGGTTTTAAAATAATTGCTGGGGGGTGGATTTTGGAATTTACTAAAATCCTGTCTACCTAAATGTAGGGGCAGCGTTCTTGGAACATAGTGGCTAACGCCACTCATGGGACGTGATTGATTCTGTGGCTGCGGTTGTGGGAACCTGTTGGGCATTCTAAAAACATTGCTTTGTGGGTTATAGTTCTGAAGAGGGGCGCGCATCATTTGTTGGGTACGCGATGGACCACGTGGTGCATGCATCTGGGGTGCAAAGTTGGGTCTCCAACCTTGAAATGGTTGAGACTGCACCGGATGTGGTCTAGATGGCCCAGGCATATTAAAAATGGGCTGCGAAACTGGCATGCCGAAATCGGTTGGTTTGGGTACAAAACTATTAAGGGGTAAATTCGTACGACCTTGTTGTAAAGATGTTTGGTGCAACTCCTTCCTAGTGCCACCTTCGTTTCGCTGCTGCATATACACAGTGTTGAGCTCCTCCTGAACAAACTGAAGGGCCTTTTCCATAGACTCAGGTCGCATGCAACGTATCCTAGACCCTAGGGGATCTTTAAGACTTCGTAAATATGCTTGAAGCGTTAGTTTCTTATAAAGATCGCGTTTCGCCTCTACAGTAGTGCCTATACTTTCGTGCAAAGTCACGTAAGTCATAATCGTGCTAAATATACCCTGACATCTCTCATAGAATTCCTGCGGGGTACTGGACCCTTGAGTCTGCAGGGAAAGGTCACCGTACATGGCGGTCTCGTCGCGGTGATCCGCAAAATTATTCACGAGGGCACTCCTTGCCAATTTTCGGTTATACCATTTGAATTTATAAGCCTAGCTGCTGGACCTGTTACTCGATTTAAAATACCATTTATAAGGGCTAAATTTGGCAAATTGTAGTCTGGCCCTGGTCTGAAATGTGTTAAAACTAGCTGATCACACAGGTTAATAAAACGCGTTAAAACGTGCGGGTTGCCATCGAACTCGGGCAGTAATCTAAGGGACTTGTACACGGTATCAATGTCCTCCTGCGTCATTTCGTCTCCTAAATTTCTTCTCTCGTCGATATTATTAAGCCTACTGTTACTACTGCTACTTAGCCTAGGGGTCCGGGATTCTCTTGGATGAAAAATCTTGGACACTTACTAAAATTATGGCTATATTAAAATAACGTATCCACTATCGACTAACAGCAAATAAAAACACAATTAATATTATATATTAGATGGATAAGATAAGGATGGACAAGGACTAAGAAAGATTCAAAGTACTTACAACATATATCCTTTGCTGAATCGATGTCTGGATTCCCTCCGAATTTGCAGCTCGTAGGTTCCAGGTTGCCACGGCCCGTGATCGATTCACTGACTCTAATTTTGACAATCCTACCGACTGCGCCACAAACGATAGCTGCCCACGGAGGTCGCAAAAAAAACCAAACTTATTTTATAAAATTTAATCAAGTAAGAAGAATTACAATTAAAATGAAAGGAACGATTAGTGACCGATGCTAGATCAAGAATGAAGTCCGAAGCGCGGGGCCGGTGTCGTCCGCGTTGCTGACGCAGCGCCTCGTGCAGCGCGCTGTCCACGTTCCGCTGACGTTGATGCTCGTTGCTTACCGGAGCGGTGGGAACTCGACGGTTCTCATGGTTTAGCATTGCGTAACAGGCTGGTAAATATTTATGATAGTAAATCGCCGCTTTCATCCGTGTTCCCCATCGTATTATCGTCGGCTGTGGTGGCAAAGGAACGTTCGGTAACATTTGGTAAAATGTTTTTATTCTTTTAGGTGATTTCAGAAATACTTTTTTTGTATAAGCAATTAAATTATTTACAGCAGGAAACAATAATCGCACTTGTTCAGCCACCCTATTTACTCCATGTGCCAAACATGTGACGTGTACTAAATTCGGAAAAAACCTTTTTCAAATTCTTACCAGCTTTCAGCATGTAGGCTACGCAATCCGTAAGAAGGAACAAAACTTTATCATGTTTGTTTTGGTTACTTCCCCACAACGTCTCTAGGGCATTTTGAATAAGATTTGTTATACTAACATTATTTACTTCCTCTAGACAAACGCTATATTATGTGTGGGATACCTATTTCATTTTCTAATAGTGCTCCAACTATTACATTCCCAATCTGACGCCCATTGGCATCTGTACTTTCGTCTACACTCACATAAATTCTAGAATTTCCTAGTTTAGTCTTAATCTGTTTCATCGTCTCCTTATAAGCGATGTCTAAGGTCGTTTTTCTCAAAACTGATTCGTTGGGAATATATGTTTCTGAACCATATTTCCCAAATATGCAATCAGATATAAAATTGATGAAAATGGGATTTCCCACCTGGGTCCCTGGTATGTTGCAAGCTAAAATAAATTTTGGCAAATCCAGGTTAAATACGTTTTGATTTTTAGCGACGCTGTTATGCCTTTGGCTTCTTATATGCCTTTGTACGGAAAACTTTTTTCGTGATAAATATATGAATTTTACATTTCTTGCAAAAGTAAGTCGTACTCTATATCTTTATCATCTATATCTGAATGATCAGGTTTCGATGAAGATGAATGATCTTTTTTCTTGCGAGGCATTTTTAGCCGCCTTAAGAAACAAAATGGTAGTTTTAATTAATCGGAATGCAAAATAATCTTGTAGTACTGGATGAATTATTCAACGATTCAATAGTTGTCAAAAGTGACTCGACACAGTCAATGTCAGATATCGGTTGTTTATAGTTGCGATAAGTATAAATGAAATAGGTTTGCACATAGTTAAACGTATTCAAACTTAGCCATTAGTTTAGTTATGACAATGATGATTAAAAATTTATTTTTATCGATGTCGATAAACTTAGTCGATTTTTAATTAATCTCTAGCACTGGTACATTTTAGCCCCCGCGAAACCGGTGTCTGATAATTACTTAATTGCGTCATAAGAATAGACTATTAAGCATTCTTGTTAACAATCAATTGCATATATTTGTTTACTACACGTATTTAAAGGTATTGTCACCAAATATTTGTTATCAAAATATTAATATAAACATTTTTACATGTCAATTAGCACTCTCCATATAATAGTCTAAAAATGTAAGAAACAAATTCGAAGCATAATCCTCAAAAACTTATCTCTTTTGAACTGGGTACCTCTGGGTAGCTGTGCGGGTGTGGATGCGCTTAATTTTCTTAGTGGACTGTATTATATTAATTAAAACTGGTAAGTAGCTAAGGTAACTTATTTATTTTCACAATTCTCATAAATTAACAGAAAAGGTACAGCTCGTCCGCGTAGTCGCGGTCAGAGAGAGAGAGAAAGTGCGGGTGCACAGACAACTAAAAACTGGGTGTAGCTTCACGCCGCTTTAGATTATAATTATGATTATATTTTATGTTGGTAGTGCTGCCAACGTATTCGGGGCACAGCCAAAAAATCAACTTAATGATAATGAATTTTAGCGCTTATTTAATAACACTTTACTACAATCATCAATGAAATATTTTATAACTACTTTTTGAACTTACAAGATCATTCACACACATCTGTCGGAGTGTATGCAGATTATATACAACCTTAATTCTTAATTATCTAAGGGTAAGAGGCTTATCTTAGTGATAGAACGAGTGTGAGTGTTACCACTGGCTGTTTTAACTTCTACAGTTCTTACAAGTCCGTCATGTCCAAGGTAAAGTTTTGTGATTCTAGCCATAGGCCACGACATAGGAGGAGAATTATCATCTCTTAATATGACAAGACTTCCTATTTCAACATTATTATTTACTTGACGCCATTTGGGTCTATTTTGAAGCAAGTTTAGATACTGTTTGTACCACATTTTCTAGAACGATTGTTTTAACTGAGTGCAGTGTTGCCAAAATTTAAGTGTATTTTGAGGTTTGTCATCTAAATTTACTTCAGGATACATAGTTAAGGCATCTCCTATTAGAAAATGGCCCGGAGTTAAATAACAAAAATCATTTACATCTGTTGAGATAGGTATACCTATCCTCGAATTAACTACACATTCTATTTCTACGAGTAAGGTATATTCAATTGCTCATATGTTAAAACACTTTTTTGTAATATTCTTTTCAAATGGTATTTAGTGAGTGCTACAGAAGCCTCCCAAAGCCCTCCAAAGTTAGGTGACTAGGCAGGAATATTATGGAAATTTATGCCTTTAAGGGAAATGAAATTTTGCACCACCTGTTGGTGGGTTTTGGAAACTTGCAATTTGTACAATTCTGTTAAATGATTCCTTGCTGACTTGAAGGTACTGGCATTGTCAGAATAGATGGCGCTAGGTATACCGCGTCCGGATATCATTATTTTTATGCAAGCCAGAAATGTGTCAGTTGTGAGATCAGAGGCTAATTCAAGATGGACTGCTTTGGTAACCATACATACAAAAACGCAAATGTAACCTTTTCCAACTACAGATTTTCTTATTCGTGACAATTTAACGTTGACGGGACCAGCGAAATCTATCCCTACTCTGACAACTGCACAAGTAGTTGCAGTAACCCTCTCGGCCGGCAAGGATTCCATCAATTGCTTAGCTGCTTCAGCTTTTTGTCTAACACAAAACACATTTTTGAGTTATTTTTTTTAATTCATTTATACCATTTACAATCCAGTATCTTTGACTTACATTAGTAAACACAAGGCTCGGTCCTTTATGCAAAAATTTCACATTTTCACTACTGATTATAACTTTTGTAATAACAGAGTTTTTAGGTAAAATAATCGGATGTTTTTTTGTATATGGGACATTAGAATGATGTAACCTGCCACCAACTCGTAACATGCCATTGCCATCGATGAATGGGTGAAGCGATACAATGTTACTACCCTTGATAGATCCATCGCTTCGTAAAGAATCTATTTCATCTTTAAAAACAATACTTTGCTCATATCTAATTATGGACATCAGCGCATTATGCAGTTCACTGCTTGTCAAAAAAACAGTTTTTATTTCATACTTATTTGTGTTATGAATGAATCGATAAATATATGCTAGAACCCTTGGCATTTTATGGATGCTAGAATACTTGCGCAATCTCTCAAAAACGTTGTCCGGATCACCTAGTCCGATAGAAGCCTGGTTGCTGGAAATTGCAGCTGCTGCTAGCTTCACCTCTGGTAGTTCAGTTGGCGTGTCTGAATTGAAATTAAATTTATACTCACTGTCATGCATACTCGTACACTCAGGCCCAGAAAACCATAAGCTATATTCTGCGAGGTCTTGGGGACTGACTCCTCGACTGATATAGTCGGCAGGATTGTCTTTGGTGTTGACATAAAGCCAGTGAAAGTCAGCTGTGTGCTCATTAATTACCTTGACCCTATTTGCCATGTAAGCTTGCAGTCTTGTTAACTCAGTACGCATCCAAGCCAACGCAATTTGCGAGTCAACAAATAGATACACACCATGAATACGAAGTTTTAATTTAAGCGTGCTATAAACCCGTGCAACAAGCTTTGAGAGAAGAAGGGCGGCATTTAACTCTAGTCTAGGAACTGTCATGCCTTTTCGCTGAAGTAGGTTTATCCTAGACTTGGAGTAGAGCAAATGCATGGTAGTGTTACCTTTGTTGCTGATGACACGTATATAAATGCAGCATCCGTAGGCTGTGGAGCTCGAAGCATCAGAAAACCCAATGAGCTCGACTGTATCTGAATTGTCAATGTGAATGTTTCTATTTACGTAAATTGGTTCCATTACCGCTAGACTAGAAGCGAACTCTATCCTTTCTTTTTTTATATCCTCTGGGGGTACAGCATTCCAGTCTGTGCCAGCTGACCAAATCTTCTGCATGATAGCATTTGCCTTTACTATGATAGGGTTGACCAGACCTATCGGGTCATAAAACTTACTTATATAGCTGAGAATGTCCCTTTTAGTGATTTTATTGGGATCGAAAGGCTCAGGGCAGAACATTTTAAACTTATCCTCCTTCATGACTATATGGAGGCCTAGGGCCTTCATGCTACAATCGTCGTCTTGTAATTCTATCTCATCAAAGTGTTGTTCAGTTAAAGGAATATCAGTCAGAATTAAGTCGTTATCTGAGGACCACTTGTGCGTCTGAAAGCTACCTAAGCTTAATAACTTTCGCAGTTGTGACTCGCTTCAATAATCTTATTTAAATCACTTTCAACATACAAAATATCGTCAACATATGTATTATTTTTGATGATGGACTATGCTAATGGCAGATCGCGTTCATATTTATTAGCTACTTCTTCGTGGCATCGAGTAGCTAAATAGCTAGAACTTTTTAATCCATAGGTAACAGTGTCGAGCCTTATGCATTTAATATTTTCATTGGGAGAATCTCTCCATAATATGTTTTGCAATGAAGTATGTTCTTCGCATAAATGTATGTTTCTAAACATCTGCTTAATGTCAGTTGTGAAAGAGTAATCACCGAGTCGAAATAGCAAAATTATGTCGAATAATTCTCTTTGAACTAAAGGCCCACATAACATCAAGTCATTGAGAGACACTTTTTTATTTGTCTTCATCGATGCATCAAAAACAGTCCGAAGACGAGAAGTTTTACTTTCAGCCCTGATAACAGCATTGTGCGGTAAGAAATAAACAGCATCTTTTTGCAAATCATACAACTCTATATCAACATAATGTCCATGGTTCAACGATAAGTATTCATGTATGAATTTCTGATATTCTGCAAAAAAGTTTGGATTTTGATGATTTTTTTTTTTCAAGATTTATAAATCTTTTAAATGTAAAGTGAAAAGAATCTCCTAAAGTATCAGGGATTGACTCGAGAGGCAATTTAAGTGGCAGCGCGACTTGAAACTGATTATCCTTTAATTGAACAGTCTTTTGAAACATGTATTCGCAGAGTTCTTGCTCTGAAGACCTTTCATTGAATATCTGAGGAACACTCTCGGCCTTCCAAAAACGTGTCATCGAGTCAGAGAGGTCAGACTCACAAGAAGTACATTTTAAGGATACCTTATTGCAAACATTAGGCTGTTTAAGTTGTGGAATGCTGCCACCGACGATGTGACCAAACTGTGTGTTAATGATGCTGGGCTGCTGCACTGTTGGTGGATGCTGCTGGGTCTCCTTAGGCTGCGGCAGTCTTCCAGACGGGGTCTGGATCTCTGCTGGCAGCAGTGTCTGAAAAAACACGTCGGCTCCCATTAGTAGGTGTATTTCACTAGGGATATTGAACTGGTCTTCAGCTTATCTAATATCCGTAGGGATTGAGAGTTTCTTTAAATTCAATTTATTTTGAGGCAAGTGGCATGTAATGCTATCAACAACATGACAAGTTGTCATTACTTTGTATGGTGTCACTAATGAGTGGACTTCTAGTGGTAAGCAATACTTCACTTGACTCTTTGCATTAGTTATACCTATTATATTGGTATTAGTTGGAGTGGGTGTCAGTCCCAGCAGCTGCACCGCCTTTGCTGATACAAAGTTGAGCTGAGATCCACTATCCAGTAACGCTTTGAGGTATACCTCTTTGCCGTCCCTAGACAACACCTTGACTTTAGCTGTGGGTAGAAGAACATCATTATTATAAATATTGCCTGTCGCTAATGCAGCAGGAGATGCTGCGCCTTGATTGCTAGCTGTCGGTATGACTGGGTCTGGTCTACATCCGGAGGCCCCTTTTCACAGTGTAGCAGTGTATTATGTGCTTGTTTGCACTCTGCACACCGAAAATGAAACCTGCATTTGCCAGCGTGTGTACCCAGAGAGCTCACACACATTCTTTTTGAATTTATAAAACTAAGCCGCTCAACAGCTGGTAACAATTTAAATATTTTATATGTATATAATTTGTGATCGCACTTACAGTAAGCACATAAGTGTGTCCGCTCCTCAGCTAGGTGGCCCGCCATCATGCTTGGGCTGGCGCGCTGGTGATGCTGGGCAGCCAGTCCCTGAGACCTCTCAGGTTCTGCATTTTCCTGTGCTTGAGCTCTCTTCTGAAGGAAGTCCAGGAAGTCACTCACTGCAGGCTTCTTGCTGAGGTCACGCTCTAGGTGGTAAGCGCGAGCAGTGTACTGGTCTAGTTTTCGAGAAAGTACACATAATATAATAGCATCCCATGTGCAGACATTTGGTTCTAAATTGGCTAAAGCCGCTAATTGTTGCCTAACTGTTGAAATGAATTCTCTCAATTGCATTGCATTGGACGTACTTAAGGGTTTTAGGTCTAATAAGTTATAAATATGCTCATTTACAATTTTCACAGGATTACTGTATCGTTCTTTCAACAATTTAATGGCTTCCGAATAACTGTCAGCAGTCATTGGCATATTTTTAATTAAATCTACTGGCTCATTTCGGAGGTAAGATCGCAAATAATATAGTTTTCGGACATTGGTTATAGACTCATTATCATTTATGAGCGAGTTGAACAGATTTATGAATGGTATGTAGTCTACAAACTTACCACAAAAAATGGGTATCTCTATAGGTGGTAAGCGCACTGAATTGTTCTTCAGATGGAGCTGAGCGGTTGGTGGCTCAGGCTTTGACGTGACAGTTTCTGTATTGTTAATAATTTTATTAATTTCTGACAATGTGGTTACATATTTTTCCTCGTATTCCTCCACATTGTCGCAATCCGCGGGATCTATGGACAAAATATCCATATTGCATTTTTCGTAATCCTCGAAGGCCTTTATTAACCTATTTCTCTTTGTTTTTAATATTTCTACAGAACTTGTAACATCAATGGAATTGTGTAGTCGAGTTATTGTACCTTTTATGTAACGCCTGGCCGCCAAAAGTCGCTCAAACTCCATCTTACTTTTCTCACTCATGATTTTACGTATAACTTATCACTACACAATGTAATCTACTAAAGTAGTTAGGTCTAACACTAATAAATAAACCAAATTTGCGCCTGCGACGCCACGCATTCACTTCTGGAAAACAAAATGTCGGCTAGGTATACGGCGGACGACTTCGTAGCACGATGAACATTTCGATGTGGGTCTTTCTGTCTCTGTTATACGCGATAACGCGAGCACCTCTGTCTTATTCGTCGCTTCTAGTTCGTGAAGTACAGCCGTTGATGTTTCCGTTTCACGGCGGTTTCGCGCGATTTGTTCTGTTTCTGTAGGGAATGCGCTTGACGTTGTGCGATGTGATTGCACTGCCTATGATGATATAAATCCAAAGATGATGCAATTATGAATTATTGCACTGACGATGCGACTTCTTCTTTTTTGTTTAGGTAGCACTGTACGACGAGACCGCTGATTAAATTACTGCACGGCGTGGATGTCTGCTCGGCGTGAATGCTAGTTCTCGTTTTGCTCGATGATATTGTTATTGATCTCCTGACTGCTCGGCGTGGATGACTGTGGATGATGTGGTTGCTCCCCTTGTTGATCTTGACCGATGCGGAATATGTGACTGTATTATCCTTTTCAGTATGTAGACTGCACGACGATAAATGTTGCGCCGGCGTTTCGTGTTGTGAAAAAAATAAATCCTGTAGACCGGTGAGTGGACCATGTGCGGGTGTGGATGCGCTTAATTTTCTTAGTGGACTGTATTATATTAATTAAAACTGGTAAGTAGCTAAGGTAACTTATTTATTTTCACAATTCTCATAAATTAACAGAAAAGGTACAGTTCGTCCGCGTAGTCGCGGTCAGAGAGAGAAAGAAAGTGCGGGTGCACAGACAACTAAAAACTGGGCGTAGCTTCACGCCGCTTTAGATTATAATTATGATTATATTTTATGTTGGTAGTGCTGCCAACAGTAGCGCAATTTAAAAATGTAGCTGCGGTATCGTGCCTTCATGACAAAATTAATTGCTTTTGTCATTATTTTTTTAGTTATAAGGGTTAAGCACAAAGACTTTTTTACAAAAGCCTCTGCATAGGCATCCACGGTTCTGCCGAGACCCAGACAGATTGCTAACTGACGGCCCTTCCAGATCAGCAAAGCACAAGAAAAGTTGTTTTACTATGTGTATAAAAGTATATAACATAATTCCAGGAGAATAACAATACATTTCAAAATAAATTGCATCAATGATTGAATAATAATATGATTATTGTATAAGCGTATTCTTTGACATGTAGTAGATTAAAATTGACATATAATAATAATAATTAATTTAATTACCGTTAAGAGTATATTATGTTCATTTTCATGTTCTTAAATTTATTGTAAGAAATATTGTGCTGCATGTAAGTAGGCGTACCTCCTAGTTCTTAGCCTCGTTTTTTAATTTAATTTGTATACCGTCCACGGTGAAACAAGCAAACCTACCAATAATAGAATAAGACCTATGTATATAATGGTAATGTTTATTGCAAATAAATGATTATCTTATATTATAGGTTAACTAGCGGCCGTCCGCGACTTCGTCCGCCTTAGATTCGTTTATCGCGGATAAAAGGTATTTTTCCGGGATAAAAAGTAGCTTATGTCTTTCTCCAAAACCCGATATTTTAATAATTTAAATGTAAAGCATATTACCAAGATTTCAAGTTCGTAGTGTAAAAAAATATTTAGGTACTGTCCATACAAATTTTCATCCCCTTTTTAGCCCCTAAATGGGGTGAAATTTGACATACATTATAGCCTATGTCCTATTATGATATATAAGGTACTTAACATAAATTAATTTCATGAATTAAATAAATAAATATCTAGAAAGTTTCATAAAAATTTGTCCAGTAGCTTTTGAGATTAAGTGGAACGTACATATATATACTTTCACGTTTATAATATAGTAAAGAGAACGATAAAGATAAGCTAAGGTATACAATAGGGTGCATGCATGATTTTTTTTTACCGTTTTTCTGAACTAAATATCAAAATAGCGTAAAAACGATTTCAAAATTTGAAATTAAAATTGAAATCGGCCAACAAATACGCAAGATATAGGCATTTTAGACTACTAATTAGACAGCCCAAGTAACACATCAAAGCAGTATAATGGCTGACTTACAGCATTTCTGTATCGTATTCGCATTTTGAGTTAGTTCTATAGTAGCATTATGGACGTTTATACGGCTAATGTAATTCTTATTTGGGCACAAATTAAACAGCTTTAGATCACAAATAGGTTCACAATAGTTGTTTAATTGCTTTACAGGCGCATTTATATTTGCATTATTATGGTCACTGAAGTTGCCAATCGCATTAAAGAAGCATTATTAAGGTCAATGAAGTTGATACTCGCATTACAGAAGCATTATACTAGCAATATTATTGATAATGAACATGTTAATTTCATTACAAAAGCATTAAACTAACATTAGAAAATAGTAAAAGAATTATTGGAGCAATTTAAGTGTTCACAGTTCGAACTTAAATAAACCCTACATCATTGCAAAAACATCTCTAATACCCCGGGGTACAAATGTTATACAAATGCTCTCGCAATATAATATGGACAAAGACGGTTGAAACTGAACACCATATGGATTTGCATTAAAACAAAATTTATAATACTGCCGGTACCGGTACAATGTCAAACGCAAAAGAAATAAATTAATAAAACTATTTAAAATAATATCAACATTATAAATTGTAATAAATAATAAAAACAGTAAAAGATATCATCTATCACCCGAAGGGATCGTCATTTACTTATTAATAAACAGAATAATTAAAATCACACAGTTATGTCAAAAAAATCTTTAACGGAATTCAGTGGGGTTTCCAATAAAAGGTTTCTCAATCGACGCTTGAATACACGTTTCATCTCGAAGATAAGCGAGTAGGCGTTCATAGTATGTCGGACACATGACACGCGGGTTCTTACCAGCACTGCAAGTATATAAGTTTCATTCAAAATTTTCAAGCGCCTTCGTAATTTTGGGGTTTTGATATAAAATGTTATATAAAAATACTTGTGAAATAACCAAAACAATTGTGTATTCCTGGAATAGAACGAATTTTTCATAATGAACATAACAGTGTTGGTTTGGGGAGTATTAAATTAAGTTATATCATCATTAAATAGGTCTATTGCTTTTATAAATAGGTCTGAATTATAACATTTTTTGGTTATAAAATATTTACAAAATGGTGTCGATCTATAGCAGCCCGGTAAGCCTTTAAAAAGACAAATTAATGCCGCCAGTAGTATAAATACTCACACGTGAACAATTATTAAGCCGCAGGCTAGAAAGAAGACTTTTGATGAACCACTGTAGAGCCATTTTCTATAAAGTAGTTCTATATGGGTTCACCGGCATACCAGTAGACTTGATTTCGACTGAAATAGTGCCATTACTTGAACGCAATTTTGGGGATCCTTGAGCAATACAATAAAACCCATTTCAGTTTTTTTTTACAACTTGAATCCGTTTGCTAAGAGGTTGATAAGGTTTCTTGAACACATTATCTACATAACTATTCCTGCGCGTGGCTTATTAAAATAATGTGATGGTGCTGTCAACAAAAAAAAAAACATAATATCTATACGTCCACCATAAAAATTGATGTTGTTTTGTTAGTCAATTGTCGTTTTTCCCAGTATGGCCAACAAATCGATTTAACGAATACAGTAAAATAAGTGTATGTACAGCTTAACGCATTACATTAATTCACGTGTATTTGATTAAAGAGCTGTTAGCAGTACAACAGAACTCAGTTGATCTTTAAAAATGCAAGCATTAGATTGATTCACGTTTATGCTGTTCAACAGTTCTTGGCTTTTACTTTCCACTTAAAAGTGCTATTACATAACAAAGGGCACTAAACATAGCTTGAAGCTGTATAACGGATGTACGTGGCATTATAATGGTCCATGTTTATGCTATTAAACAGCTTAAAAATGCTATTGTAGATCCAAACGCACTAAAAACAGCTGAAAGCTGTACAGGTGCATCGTGGTTTGCTGCACTTAAACTAAAGGCTTTACAAAAGCATTTTGATATCCAACCGCCTACAGTATCCAGCATCAGAATGGTTTTGAAATGCCAATATATAATGCGTCAAGATGCTCGGTGAACTTATATAAGAGTTTATACGGGCCTTAAGTTCTACATAAGTTTACTATTCGTTTATTAAAATGCTTCCTGTGTTACTTGGGAGAGAGGTCCGACGTGCACTGTTACGTCATAGTGCACTTCGGCTATATAAACTCCATATTAAATTCTGTTTTGCTAGAAAGAGATAGAATGAAATGTTTGATGGCTTATTATCTTGGTTATTTTTATAGTTATTCGGTAAATTATTTTTGTCTACTGTTTGTTACGTGAATGAGCTTTTAATAAAGCAACAATTAAAATTAATAATTATTCCCTATTGTGTATTTACATATTAAATACCCCATCGAGAAAGGTGAAAAAGTGTAGTTTTGTATCATCAACTGTATCGCGAGCGAGACATTAAAGGTTTACACTTGTATCATTTGCTCGTATCCGATCACCGCGGCGTGGCAAGACGCGTATCACACTGCTTGAGGTGCGTCCACATTTGTATCATTTGCCCGTATCAGATCATCGTCGCGTGGCATGATCGCGTGTCACGATCACGCGTTTGGACGTTGCGCCGATCCGATCGCTCGAAATCCATGTTGCTACGCGTATCACACTTATATCGGACGAGTGCGGCAAGATCGGCGCGCCGACAGTGAGTGTCCAAGCAGCGCGATACGCAGTCATGTCACGGCACGGTGATCGGATACGAGCAAATGATACAAGTGTGGACGCACCTTTGGACGCTCACTGTCGGCGCGGCAATCACGCCACAACATGGATTCCGAGCGATCAGATCGGCGCAACGTCCAAACGCGTGATCGTGTCACGCGATCATGCCACGGGACGAAGATCTGATCGGGCAAACGATACAAATATGGTCGCACCGCCCCCGCACCTCCACTTTACTCTAGTGAGTAACTACTACTGCCTGGTAGTACCTGTACTGGTCTGGTTACGCTAAGTCTGCACCTGGCGTCAATGGTACACAACACAATACATAGTAGGCTTTGGACGGCGCCGTGAGCCGAGTGCCAACGGGAGCTGAGGGACTACTCTTTCGTTTCGGAGTAGCCCCTCTGACCAGTACGACAGTCGTGCGCCGGGCGGGAAGGGCGGACATATACATCAGACACATTCTAATCTAAACCTCTTTTCAAACACGCGAGCCTGGATTCCCCGCTGTTCGGCGCCATTAGCATTTTTTCCAGGAAGACATTTTTTTCACAGTTAACGTATAAACGACTATATTTTAATGTAATAGTCTCAGTAGGTACTTTCAGCGTCTAAATATCATATATATTTATTTGTATCTATTTATTCTGTCAGGGATCAGAAGTTACCTTTCCGGCATTTTTGTTATGGTATACGGGTATGAGACCCCGGCTCCCCGAGCTGCGACTGGCTCATACATCTTTCTTTACCCTGTTATCCTTCCTCCTTTTCCGCCAATCCAAGGTATGCCATGCCGATGGATGCGTGCTGGCTAGTGGCGAGTCTAGTCGTTTAGCGTGTCGAATTGCCCTGGGACCGGTGACCTCAGAATAAGGCTAAACCCTTAACCTGGTATGTGGGGCTCTGCTGGGTTCGAATATTTATGGCTAGCAGCACGTGGGGACGCAATGACTTTCAAGAATTTCAAAAACCATACTGGCGGCGATGTGGCTCGCAACCCATCACGTCGGTCCCAGCGAGAGCGAAGAGTGGGCTACGGAGAGCCGCTTTGCTACGTTAAGTGTAAGAGGAGGAATGAATGATAAAATAGATGAAGTATGTCACATGATGGATGCGAGAAATAGAGAGATTAATGAATGTTGATGAAGCGGCAGTTGTATGCCAGGACCGTAGCAAGTGGAAGGAGGAGTCTCTGCCTACCCCGTAATGGGAGAAAGGCGTGATTTTATATATGTATGTATGTATGTATTTATTCACCTGACCTGACTGCAACAACGGAAGGTTGCGACGCCTCAGTCAAAATCAATAACCATTGAAATAAGAGGACTGTCAATTGCCATACTTAAGATCGTGCTCGTGTGTCACGCTTGTAAAGTTGAATAATTGTTAATATTTAATAATTCTTATGCATATAGATGGAGTTTTACATATCGAGGAGCAGCTTTTTGTATGGAAATTGACAGTACTCGTGTTTTAATCGTTCTTGGTCAAAATCAAGGGGATATGCAACAAATTGAATTCTGTATCTTTGAAAAGCTAAAAGAACTGCAAGTTTACTCCACTTGCACTAAATACATGTACATTGACAATTTAGATAAAACAATTTAAACGGATTATATCGCGTATATTATCTCATTTGAGTTCCCGACGTTTCGGAAGCTTTTCAGCTTTCGTGTTCACGGGTCCACTGAGGTTTTTTTTGAGGCCGAAGGACGAAGAGCGATCGTTAGGCTAAAAAAGCGATAGATAAATTGTGTGAGAGAGGACATGAGAAAGAAAGGAGTAAGCGCTGAAATGACGAATAATAGAGATGAATGGAAGAAGAAAACATGTTGTGCCGACCCTACATAAGTGGGATAAGGGCAGGGAGATGATGGGTCGACTGAGGTTTTATTTAAATTGAGTGATAATCGCGAAAACAGAAGAAAATATTGGTTCGGCTATTTTACGCATATTTTTTTTGTCATAATTCTATATCACATAATCACAATAGGCATAATGATATTAATGATCTATAAGCATAATTTCATTACGCCGAATCCTGTTTTCGACGAAAGGTCTTTACGCTAGTTAATGGTCTTTTTAATGCCGAAAACCTACCTAACCCTTTTCTGGCAACAGTTGTCTTCTGTTCGGGATAGCAGTTCTAAACCTAACCTAGCCTACTTTACTGGCAGGAGTTTTTTTTATAGAGGTTGAATTTGCCGCTAAACAAAATTCGGCGATACGAAATTATTCGTATTTAGATTCGGACATATAATGATTCGGCGAGATGAACATTCGGCGAAATCAAATTATGCGAAACTTGTTCGGCGAAATCAATTTTGGACATCAAACATTATACGAAATGTATAGCACCCGAAAATATTATCTTCATTACATTGTTAGATTGCTAAATCATCTGGCATTGCATTGCATGTGCGATTAATTGAGCGTTTTAAACGTCTTATTACTCTGTCCCTAATATTGACGAATTCTATGAGTCGTGGCGCCATTTTCGGTTGTATTGTATGTAGAAGTCGTGGCTTTCTACAATTGTTATCAAAATTAGGTTGATTACTTTTATGAATTGGCCAATATTGCGAACAGAGTAATAAGACGATTCAAATAATCACCCGCATTGTATTGATATCTTACGACTTTCTTTTACACATTGTAAGCGGATGTAACTATAATTTACAGTTAGATTTCGCTGTAATAACAAAATGATAAGGACGCAACTAGTATTATGTAGTTGTTACTGTCGTAAGCGACTTAGACGCGTTTGTTTCTCGCTGATCGCTCAACGGAATGTCAACTTAATTGATCGCAGTGGTGTGTTTTGTGACAACGGCCCGGCTCGCGGCTCACCACGCGGCCCATCTGCCTTCAATCAGTCTCAATCAAGCAAACACACCAACCATAGTACCGGGGATCGAGACGCGCTCTAAGTTTCCTAATTATTTATTTAATGCCGTTGGTAGCTAGAATATTTGAATCGACTACAAATAAATAAGTCACAGTCAAAAATTTAATTTTTGTGACAAGCTTTTAATGCCGACTCTACTTTTCTTTGAACATCTATCAACTACTCATCGAGGCGATTTTAAATAGCTCAAACTCGGTAGGATTTGTTTTGTCTACAGAAAAATTCAAAGCGCCGTGAACCACCACTTTTCCTTCCTTCCTTCGATCCTTTGACCACCGATCGGCTCTAACAGCAGATCAGCTCGATGGTATCATAATATTGCATTGTCACGGAACTTACATAAGTACGCCAAATTTTACCTCATAGGAAACC
The DNA here is from genome assembly GCA_905404275.2 of Hedya salicella. Lineage (NCBI taxonomy): Eukaryota > Metazoa > Arthropoda > Insecta > Lepidoptera > Tortricidae > Hedya > Hedya salicella. Next base: position 132,233 of record FR990098.1, on the reverse strand, counting down.
GGGAAGTAGGTCAAATTTACCTTACAGATTTTGAAGCAGACAGCGGTGCTAGTTAAATATTTATTTATTTACAAACGTGTTTACATGACTTTACAGAAGAATCCAAAGCGCCGTGAAGCTCAAAGTTAGTATTTTTTTTTACACGAAGTATTGCAAATTACTTAAACATTATTTCACAGAGTCTCAGGCATTCACTTTTCACCGCCGTCCATCACCACGAAAACAGATCACACTCCGGTGCCAAGAGCGCATTCATCAGTGCGAGAGCACGAAGAAGCAGAGAGTTATCGTGCGACGCGGTGCGCGCCGCTGGCACCGCCAACAGATCGCGGTCTGAGGGCTATCCACTGTGGTACGTGCAGTCGCAAAAGTCCACTCACCAGTTCCGGACACTCCGGAATAAGCTTGTATTACAAATGAGGATTGTCAAATTCCTTAGCTATAGACTGGGTGATTGTGACGAGATATATCGATTTATCCCGTCTATAAAATCACACTAAATAATTCATCATCATCATTTCAGCCATAGGACGTCCACTGCTGGACACTGGCCTCCTCTATAGACTTCCACATGGGCCGGATAGAGGCGACCCGCATCCAGCGAGGCCCCGCAACCCTAACCAGGTCGTCCGACCACCTTGCAGGCGGCCTTCCCACACTACGCTTACCGGTACGCGGTCTCCACTCGGGAACCTTTCTATCCCAATGGCCATCGGTTCTTCGAACTATGTGCCCTGCCCATTGCCACTTCAGTTTGCTTACCCTGTTTGCCATGTCGGTGAACTTTGTTAGTCTACGAATCTTCTCATTTCTGATTCGATCTCGTAGAGAGATCCCGAGCATAGCCCTTTCCATAGCTCTAACTAAATGATTCTTAATTTATAAATTTTAATCGATAATCTCTTGAGCTTCGGCACTCATTTGGGACAGCATAAACAATATTCATATTCATTTATTCAATGCATTTGTACGTCAAAGGTCATAACTTTCTAATAAGTTCCAACACAAACCTTGTAAGGGCACTACGCTAGATATTTAATATTTAATTCTACCTACAAATATCGATGTCATAAGGTGGCATATCAAACGCATGTAAGTTGTTTTAAAAAAAACATATATTGCTTTTTATATTCTATACCTATTTTTTTTACTTTTATAAGTTTTGATATGTTTTCTTGGAGAACTACGCATTCAGTTTTTACTCAAAACATAAGTATATTTAAGATAGACTAGGTAAGTACAAATATTGTAATAGATATAAGAGTTATTTCGAAAAAATTACTGACTGTTGAGTTTGTTTCGGCTTTCTTCTCAACAGTGGTCTCCTCTTGGCAAATGCCGTAGAGTCAGACTTGTAAAAGTGCCCTTGCGGCCTACTTACAGAATAAGATCATTATTTCATTATTTCAAACCAAACTTAATTGTTTTATTTGTGAAACCGGTTACCCTCATCTGGCATAAACTTTTTTGTTCATAATCATAATTTGGCATAATTCATCCATCATTTGGCATAGTGCATTTTTTTCAAAGCCTGTAGAATTTTCAGGACTTTTTAAGGCATCATCCTGTTAAATGCATTAGGTTAGGTTAGGTTTGTTTTATAACAATCCTGAAAAGTTTACATGTCAATATGCATTATGCCAAATGATGAATTATGCCAAATGATGATTATGCCAAAAAAGTCTATGCCAGATGAGTGTAAATCAATTGGTGTGCAAATACATTGGCTTAAAATAATATATACAGGTAAGCACAATATTATTATGCTTATCTGATGACTACATAGTCTACATTAGGTACACGATTAGTAAGCAGTGTCTATTAATTAATAATGACGACGTTACGATAAAGATAATGTCAGATTAAGATACTTAAATTAATAATAAAATAGAAAATAATGACAGAAATTATTTCGTACACTAAATTTAGGTCATCATTTAAATAATCTAGAACAGAATAATAGCATTTATTCGTAAGCAGGGTTAATAATTTACGTATCCAAAGTTGTATTGGTATTGGTAGCAGTTTAAATTGTATTGGTAATTTGTTATTCTTAGTATCATGTCACTTGGGGTTATTGTCTTGAATTGCTCAATATTCACGTCACGATCGATGACTAATATGTTATGTAGCAAAGCTCATCTCTCAAATTTAGGAGTGTAGGTGTCTTGTATAAGCCTCTACTTAGTTTAGTACTTAGTTAAATAATAAAAAAAAATATTCTAGGGGAGGCATACATGTAACCGAAACAGAAAAAAATAGTTTTCAGCAAATATCAATGTTCAGCAAGTATCACATATTTCGATAGTACTTTTAAAATCATTTTGAGATTGCTAAAAAAATATATTATTTTGTGGATATTATCGGAAATAATCGCTCCGCAAGTTGCATAAACTTTGCCCCTGCCTCTATTTTCTAAGCCTTAGGTATGTCAAAAAAATATCACAAAAATAAAGCTTAATAAATACTTTCAACGAATGACTTATTTAAATAAAACAATTTAAACGGATTATATCGCGTATATTATCTTATTTGAGTCAGAAACTTAAATGAGATAATATACGCGATATAATCCGTTTAAATTGTTTTATTTGTTATAATCGCGGAAACATAAGAGAATATTATATTACATTATGACTTTCAATTATTATGTGTAACAAAGGTCCGGACTGTATACCAAGTCGTAAAGTTACACGTCATGCGTGGCCAGTGACAAGTCTATCATTATTTTGCACTCGCTTTTTTGTTAGAAAAGTGCTCGCATTCAGTGAAATGGTAATCGGTAATCAGCATTCATGCGTACCTAATTGAAAGTGGTGCGGAGAAGTTGGAAAGTTGTATGTATGTACTTCTAGTCTAATATTATGGGTTGTAATTTTATTTTATTACACATTTTAGACCGAATCCGACCCGCAGCTTTCAAATAATTCAAGAGTAAGTATACGCTGCATAGGCCACATGTCTTACATGCTAGAATACTCAACTCAACTTTGTTAGTGGACGAGCAAAGAAATCATAACCCTCTTTTTTTCAGCATAATCATCAGCGTAAAACGGGTGGCTACCAAAAATAGTTGAAATCCGTTTAGCCGATTTTGCGTGAAAAAGTTGCAACGACACACAAAAAATCCAATAAATATATTTTTCGATTCAGTGACCTTCAAATAGTCCGTTACGCTTTTTTTTAAAACATCTTTAATGTACAGACTTTTCATTTTTACAACTTTATATTTAAAGATTTATAAGTAGTAGTAGTTTTTTGTTTCTGTATATTTTTGTATAATTTATTTGTGGCAATAATTTTTTTTTCTTTCTTTCCTTTCAAATTATGCAATTCGGAACGTGTAATTTGGGTTGGGCAACATATTCTTGTTGTAATTTTCTTACGCAGTTACTCAGGAGACAAATAGTGACAGTGTTACTGAGACAAAGGCTAATAATCTATATATGGGCAATTGACGAGATGTGCCCTTGAGAAATGGTCCTATATTGGCTAGCAATAGTACATTACTTACCAGGGGTTGTAAAAGCAAGAACGCCCGAAATCGCCGATATTTGTCACCCGAGCCGCATGCGAGGGTTTTAAGTGCTTCTTTAGTGCCCGTGGTGAGTACACTATTTTACGTCTTCACCTGGCTCATAATAATGACATTATGGCCAGGTGTGACGTAAAAAATATTCTTGTTACCTTTAGTTCGCTTAAAATGCTAGTCTTCAAGAGCGAACCATGGCATAAAGGTACCTGTAGAAAAAGTTGATTGACCCAGATGATACAAACTCTTCGTAAGTATAGTCAATAGCAAAAGTAGATGATCCTTTTACTTCCTTTCCTTGTCACTTCACTACTTTAAAGCAGAGGTCGGTAGCCTTTTGTTTCGGAAGAGTCAAAAAATACGATTTACAAAATGCTCAGTTTTTAAAGAGCCCCATTTTTTTTCTTGCCAACAATTAATAGTACTTTTTGATAAAAAAAATGTAAATCTATAGAACCGCGTGTGGTTAGCAAGCCACAGGTGGCCAACCCCTGCTTTAACACATCCCACTTTTCTCAGCATTGTTACGTCAGTGATAAAGTACTAAAATCATCAACTAATTTTGCTGTCGCCTACTTATTGTCTTGCTTGTTTCATTGTTTTGGAACGACAGCCGGTGACAAGTTAGCTGCCCGGAAGTGTAGAAAGTGGCAGCACGTGGGAGTGCGTGGAAGATGATCCGGCAGCGGCGCGGGCGCCGCCCCCGGCCCACGGCGAAAGTTGCGAGTGTGAGGTCGCGGGCCGTCGCAGCCACCGCTCACGGCTCATCTGACAGCTACCTGTCAGATGAGATGTACATCACTTTCGATCCAATCCTAAGCTACAGAGCTTTTCCAACCAACGTTCTAACTTGTACCTAACCTCATCAACTATATGCATTTTCACTTCTACTGCTCAAAAAGTACGTCATATTACCTTCGCGAAGCGAGACTAAAATAGTACATTTAGCCCCTAGGTTTTAAAAGAAAGCCATATAATTTCATACAAATCTCTATGACACTGAAAAAAAACTTGCGGCCAGCTACATACTCCTTACGAATATTAAAAACAAACAAACCAACCTGATCAGATTGGCCAAACTTTCTGATACATTTGCTCAAACTGTACTTTTAGCTTTTCATAAATCATACAATTTTAATGTTAAATATTTTTTATTTTCTCGCAGTCGAAGTGAAAAGCAGAGTGTTTAACACGTAGCTAAAAAGCCATTATGAAACTCAGACATATTTGTCCTCGCTCACTTCGTGAGCTCGTCCAAATAATCACTTGACACGAAGTGATTATTTGGACGAGCTTTATTGGCTTATTTTAGCCCCTTGTCAAACAATCTGCTATTATGAGTTAAGGCTCTTTACAATACAACACAATACAATAACTCTTTATTGCACACCACACAAAATAGAGTACAGAAAATAAAACATTCAAGGAGAGGTAAACAACGTATTATCGCTAAACAGCGATCTCTTCCAGAGAACCTTTGCGTAGAGGGAGACGTTTAGAAAGACATTGCGCTCTTGTCGATGGAGTAAATTTAATCCCATCAAAAACATAACATGTAAAAAGATTACCAAGTCTCGCAATCTTTTCTACCACAAAAAGTTGTGAGACATAATAACCAAGTCGGTTAATTTATTCAGTAGTACCTATCTGGATAGGCCAATCGCACAACGGCAATAAACTACATGCAGCAAACCCTACCTAATTTTATCAGCCCTCTGAACGTAAACGAAGAATTAATTATGTGGCCGTCTGATGGCCAAGTCATTTTATTTATTAAAAATATGAAGATGTGTAATATTCATACGATCACTATAACGGTCACAAAAACATGTTCCTAGTTAACGAATTCGATGAACATTTATGAATGACAAAGGTGTTGGATAGATGCTTACATGGATAGGTATTACTGAATAAATTAACCGTCACAATAACATGTTCTTAGTTCGGTGAACATTTATGAATGACAAAGGTGTGGGGTAGATCTTTCCCTGGATAGGTACTACTGAATAAATTAACCGACTTGGTTATTATATCTCACAACTTTTTGTGGTAGAAAAGTTTGCGAGACTTGGCAATCTTTTTACATGTTATGTTTTTGATGGGATCTCATCATTTTTTGTAGGCAGTCCTTTTTTTTATTTTCGGGTACTACTTATACGTCAGCTACTAGTTTTATAAACGCCCACTCCCTGTTTTTGTGGGCTTTTCTCCGAGGCTTTGATGTGACAATCTCTGACAAGTCTGGACGGTAAATGCTTCTAAGTCTATTGTATTGTGAAATGGCGGATTCCTGCGCTTTAATACTACTGAAATCGACATTAACTAGATGTAAACCACACAAACTTGTCACTCTCGAGAGTGCCACGTGCTTGCCCGCATGTAAAAACTGCAGAACCAATATCCATCATGTGCACTATTTACATGTAAACCCTGGCTTTTATGTATGGTAATAGCATCAGCTATACATATGGGAAACTGTTCGCGATGGACTAGCTTTTATCTTTATCTAGTATTGATCTCTACAGATCAGGTATCTGGTATGAGGTAACGGGTATATCTGATATCTTATTTCTGGTATTTAGTATCTTGTCTTTTATCTCCCCCCTTCCCCTCTCTTCTCCTTTGCCCCTTTCCCCTCTCCTCTTGCCATCCTTTCATCTTCTCCATTCTCCTCCTTCCTCTTTCTTTCTCCCTTCGTTCCCCCGCCTTTCCTCCCGCTCCTCCGCTTCCCCATTCTTCCACCTCCCGATTTTCACCTTCTTTCCACCATCTTCCCCCCTTCCTTACCCTCTTCCTTTACCACTCCTTGAAGGCTTCGCTTTAAGTAACGAAAACTTGTATTGTTTATCTTAGGTGCAAATGTAACTTTGTAATCGCATACATTTCTATAGAATTACAAATTTATTTATACACCTGTTATATCTGGAATACTAGACTGAATTTGCAGAATGTTTAAGTTTTCTAGTGCTTTACAGACTAAACACTAATAGGGTTCAAAATTTGAACCTTGTAAATCTGCTGGAAGTACCTTAGAATTTCTATGATCGGTGAGTGAGTGAGTGACAAAATTAAGGATCTTTGTCTTGCAATAAATCTTTAACTACAAGTTATAATTGACTGTAATTTGGAATATACCTAAGGTGTATTACGCCCTCAGGCTTCTAGCTTCATCAGCAAATAAATTACAGGGCGTCGAAAATGTCGCGAATGGCTTCGAGAAAAGTATGGTACGGCGTGCCTTTGTTTTGCTCGACTTGGCGGGGGCACTGCCGTGCCCCCATATTTCTCTCTATTCTCAGCCTAAAAAGATTTGACCTAATATAAAAGATACATCAGCCACACACTTAACCATTGGTAGACCTTATTAACATAGACATAAAGTCTACAGATGGTCACTAAGTGTGTTAATGGATTATAGTTCCTTTGCTGTTCCGCGAACTTGTGTCTTGGTTAGATGTGACAACCAATTGTGCTCACATGCGCATATTTTTATGCAGTTTCCACAAAAAATACGCATGCAAATACAACAAACCACCACCAGACAGTATAATCCTCAAATATAATTGGAGGATTACTACTTTTTCCAACCGTTCTCGGCATTGGCGACCACTTCGACTCCTAATCGGTCGGGCGCCGGTGCACCCGGAGATGGCTTATGTAGCCGATCTCCGCAGCGAACTCCCGTGCACTGTGTTTTGAATATCCCATATAAATGAGGTGCAAACTTAACGCAACCGGGCTGTTAAAAATGAATTTTGAATATATTGCAAATGAAAAATTTCAATTTGCTTATAACAATTTCAAATTGATAGCATAAGTAGGTACATAGTTCCTGAGATATAGCGTTGTAATAGTTGGACAGACAGACAGAGAGACTCGCACCACAAGAGTTCCTTTTTTACCTTTATGTTACGGAACCCTAAAAAAGCAGTAACGTTGCACCCTTAAATTATCCCGATTCTAGTGGTTTTTTATATGTTATTGACGCAATACAAGACCGTTTGTAGTTTTCCTTTTTTCAAATTTTGTAATAATATAACGAATGTATTTGGACGTACTCGATGATACAAAATAGTGCCGCCAAGGTATCCGTAATAGGTCAACCCGATATTGCTTCTAGGACATTAGCATGATGATTGCATCGATCAGATCAGACACGGGCCCGGGCCGGCGGCGGCCCCGACGGCCAGGGCGGCCCCGACCCGGTTCCCGTCGCGTGCTCCCCTCTAATAAAAACTTGCCTCCACGGGACACCTGGCGCCCTGACCCACAAAACATCATATCACGTAAGAGACAGTGATATTTACGTAATTTTCCCAGCTCGGTAGAAGTAAGGTTAGGTATTGTGTTTGTTTACCCTGAAAACACTAGGAGTTCAGGAGCGCGTAGTTTGTGAGCGTCGCAGAGCTGGGCGATGAATGGAGGGCGCAGTTGGTCGCGTGCGGGCTCGGTGCAGGTGGAACCCGGGAGGCCCGCGATGCCCGTGCCTGGCACACGGGGCCGCTAGTGAAGCTGCCCGCTGTCGATAATCCAACGATAGAACATAGTGTGAAATGCAATTCCCGAAAACCAGGCGCAGATAACAGCAATTAGTAACAGAAGGACACACACCTCGTGGTTCTCGTTCTCTACTTCGTGTGTTTGAAAACTAAAATGCATAAGGTGCTCTACTATTATAAGGCATACGTCCTCATCTTTGAAACAAGTTTAATCATATTCATAATTCTATTATTATCAATTACGATATAATAAATAAAGTAACAATTAATGTTAGGTACTACACTGTAGAGCAATGTGACATTTATAGTCAGCTATCTGTAATCTTTAATTTTACATTGACTTATTTAAATTTGCCACTTTGAGCGCCTGTCGGTTTTAAACTAGCAAACGTTTGTTCCACTATTATTTAGACTTGACTTTCAACAGTCAAACATTCCGCCGATCGAAGGCATTAATCACCACTTTAAATCAGTGGCGTAGCTACCGAAGGGCTCGACAGGGTCCCTGACTAACATAATCTCGAACTGACACGGGGCCCCAATATTTTCTTTGGCCCCGGAACCCTTAGTTACTAAGCTTCGCAACTGCTTTTAATTGTAACTATCAAAAATGTTGTTCCCTTAAATAGTTACTGAATAATACCCATTCAATAGCAAAGCTTTATCGATATCCAACACGACGCCCTAAAGCAAGGTCTCGCATAGGCACAGTCGCCGCCGAGCGCGCGCGGCCCGCGAGTCGCCGCACAACTCATTGTTCCTCAAACAAAAACGGACTTTTGCATGACTCAGCTCATTCTATTCAACAGTGTGTCCTGTAAACAATTAAAAGTGTACTTTGTTCAGGTGCCGTGCCGTGGTGTGAAGAGGTGGCACTCTCGCCGCGTTGCTATGCGCGGGTAGCAGGCGCCGAGATGGGCGCGCCTTCGCTCGCTGACGTGGCAGCCCCGTCGGCAACGCTAGCACGATGAATGGCAGATCTGATGCCTCCACTTCTACTGATGACGTGAAGGTTTGAACTGATTGTCGAGTTTGTTTCGGCTTTCTTCTCAACAGTGGTCTCCTCTTGGAAGATGCCGAGGAGTCAAGACTTGTAAAAGTACCCTTGCTGCCTACTTACAGAATAAAGATCATTATTTGAACATCGATTGAGATTGTTCGATTTTAACACGCAGTTAAGACTACTATAGGGAATAGAATTTTGTTGCAATGCAATACGATGCATATTTGTGTCCATGTTGATGTCATAATTGTATTGATTGTACAGCCAACGTACTTTTTAACCGACTTCCAAAAAAATTACGAAATGTTTTTTTTTTTTTTTTTATGGATGTTCACCGATTACTCAAAGACTAATTGACCGACTTCAAAAATTTTTTTTTGGTTTTATAGAAGGTACTTTCTAGTTGGTCCCATTTTGGTGAAGATCTGATGATGGAATCCATGAGGAATTGATGGAACTCCTCAAATATTGTAGGCATACATATAGCGATTTTGGTATTATAAGAAACATAATAAGCATTTGCATTCAGAAAGTGTAAATTGGTGAAGTGGAACTGATGCAGAAGACCACAGAATGCCATCGGAACTCCTCAATGATAAATGATTTACGGGTGGCGACAAAATATCTTGATTAATTTAGCTAAGCAACTTCATAGTCACAAATTTAAATGTTCCTGATGAGAATGGTACCATCGAATTGATTTGATGATGGAGCCGGAAGGTAGGCACCAGATCTATGTAATAAAATAATGTATCCTAGCCGTGTTTGGGCTTGTTCGAATCGTCACGAGATACACTTTTAAGTAACGATTAACTAAAAAGTGTAAAATAAATAAACTTTTAAACAAAAAAATAAAACCGACTCCAAAAAAACTAAAAAGTAAAAAATAACGCCATAATTCAGTTTCTTCAAATTACTTATAAGTAACCGTTTGTATACTCAATCTATACAGTATATACAATTAATGTTATTTTGGAGTCGGTGCCATCGTGTCACAACTTACTAAAATCGTCAATTTTCAATATTTTACACATTCTTTATATGGCACCGACGCCAAAATAAGATTAAATGTATATGCTGTATAGATTGAGTATACAAACGGTTACTTGTAAGTAATTTGAAGAAACTGAATTATGGCGTTATTTTTTACTTTTTAGTTTTTTTGGAGTCGGTTTTATTTTTTTGTTTAAAAGTTTTGTAGTATATGCACGGTGTTCCTAATTTACTGCGTATTGTCACTTACACTAAAGATACAATGTCATTAAGTGTATATGTAATGAGGTAAGGTAAGGTGTATAAGGTGTATACTTTCGGGATTGGCCGTATATATGTACTAAACGTGAGTACCTACACGTTTCGAGATAACCCGGTAAATGTTTTTCGATTGTGTGCGCAGGGCCGGCCGCTGTGTCTGTTCTACTTCTCGCAGCCACTGGGCGTGGTGGCGGCCGAGCCGCCTCGCGCGGCGCCCTGCCCCGCGCACCTGTACCGGCCGCCTCCGGGCTACGCGCCCTACTCGCCCTCGCCGCACCCGGCGCCCGCGCACATGGCGCCCGCCTGGGACTCGATGTGGGCGACCGCGCCGCTCAGCTCGCCGTCGGCGTACGTGTCGGGCTCCAGCTCGCCGCGCGCGCCGCCGCCGCGTCACGACACGCTGTCGTCGTCGCTGTTCTCGAGCGAGGCGTGGTTCCCGTCGAGCGCGAGTCCGCGCTGCGAGTACCCGCGGCGCGTGGTGCCGTACCACACGCTGCTGCCGCCGCTGCGGCTGCCGGCGCCGCTGGCGCGCTCGCTGGCGCCGGCGTCGCCCGAGGAGACGGCGGACGCGGCGTGGCCACTCCGCTCGGTACAGCCGGAGCGGTTCTCGCTGCCGCCCATCGAGCTGCCGCGCCTGAGTGAGCCGGAGCGCGAGGAGGAGCCACGGCCGGCTGGCGCGGCGCTGTGGGAGGCGGCGGCGAGCGCGGGCCCGGCGTCGGCGCGGACGGCGCGGCGCGCGACGCCGGCGCGGCGACGGTTGCGCGCGCCGCCCGGCGTGCACAAGCCGCGGCGCCGCGCACGCGCCAGCGCCGTGCGCCGCAGCCTCACGCAACTTATACAAAGGAGCATCAAAGGTGAGTTCCACTTACATAAAGTTACAAGACAGAAATGCATCAAATAGATTACAAGTCATTACGATTCAAAACATTAACATAGAGCGACAATATAATCACGATATTTGTTTGTGGACTCTTAAGTCTTAAGGGTATAAGCTGTCATTTAGGCCCACCAACACCTTTTCATCTCTTTATTTTTTTCTAAGCGTCAGAAAAATCTGTAATCTTTTTCTGACGATAATGAGACTTATTCCTACCTATAAACAAAATTTCAAGATTTTTGAAAAAATTCATTTACTCCCCATTGTCCCCCCCCCCCATCTATTTTCTAAACGGTATGTCAAAAATATGAAAAAAAATAACAAAGTTAAAATTTTAAAAATACTTTCAAGGAAAATTGTGTTCAACATCATCGGATATACCGTTTTTAAATTTTTGTCGAAAAACGGTGCTTCTCAACTCTCAACAAAAGGACGTTAGTGCCGTGGAGATACGCCCTTTTGCCAGTTCTCTTTTTCATATCGCATTTTTTCCATCTGTAGTGTGCATTTTCCGACACTGAGCATGGTCCGACATGCTCTTGGCCAGTTTTTTTTTGTTCACTAGTAGTTACGTACTAAAGAATGAGGTACCCTATATTTTAGTCTATGACTTTTGACTGTATCGAAAATTTCTCAGTGCCTGAAATCAAAAGTCATCGAACAGTGTGTGTTGCCATGCAGTGATGATGTACGGAACTGAGAGACTCAGATTCACGCAACGTGCAATGTGAGGCTATGCTCGAAGACGTGATAGAATCAGAAATGATGAAATCCGCAGAAAAACCAAAGTAACCGATATAATAGCTCGCTGGATTGCATATTTGAAGTGGTAATGGGCGGGTCTTGAATCCCGGCGAACGGATAGCTGTTGGGGCAGTGAAGTCCTGCGGGCCTATGATGGTTGCGTTTGTCACGCGACGCGATTAAATAAGTGACATAGCTGCCATCACCTTCTGACACGTATGTGAGTGCGAGAGTGACAGGCGCGTTATCATATCATTTATCGCGTGATAAAGGCGACCATCATAGGCTCGCTGGAGTGGCTACCGCGTTTAGAAAAGCGCAGCGTGGGCGGCCATCAAATGGACAGGTCATCTGTCCACTTAGGCGGGGGCCGTGAAGATTGCAAGGGTGTCGGTGGATGTGATCTGGCGCAGGATTGCACTTTGTGACGAGCTAACCCGACTTGGGGTGTGGGAGACAAAGAGAAAAAATCGGGCGAATAGAAATCTGAAGGATCAGGAGAATAGGAAACTTAGGCTGAAGAGGTAACAGACAGACAGACACACTTTCACATTTATAATATTAGTATGGATTCAGCGCCTAACATGGAAACATGTTTGTTTAACATTTCCTCGATAGAAAAGAAATCCGATAACGCGTCTACATTTTCCGTTTTTTTGTCTATTTTGTCAAGCGACAGATTAATAAACGGCTAAATTATGTAAAAATATCATTCTTCCCTTTATCTTTTACGTCACTTACTTAAATGTTAACAAAACATAAAATATCTTCGATTTCATTCTGCAGTCAAGGAATTTAATCTACATACATTTGTACCTTGTCACAGTCCAAATCAATATGAAAGCTGATAGAAATTCCATATCGATGTCACTATGACAAGGTACGAAATGGTACACAAATTAAATTCCTTGACCGTATTTATACATCTGTTGCTTACGCCAAAAAACCTCAAGCATGTAGTGTATTAGCTGTCTCTTTCTTTGATGCGCGCGAGCAATAAATGCGTCCCTTATTACAAATTCCGCTCATTGGCCGGCTTGGCGTTTGGGGCGTGGTTTACGAATAGGCATTCCTTGACGATGCAGGCCCTTAACATAAGGAACTAAAATTATCATCTAATTTTGCTGTTGACTTATTTACCTTACCCAAATCGATCTTTTTTTATTAATGTTGGGGAAATGCGTTTATGCATCCCGCATAAGCCGGGAGACTAAAGCGGGTATGACGGACTAACCAACCGATGCATTGGACTACCGTCTAAAACCACCAACGGATGCCAACTCCGCATTTACTTGGAGCACCCAAATCGACCTAGTTCCAAACTAAGCTCTAGCTAAGTTTGCACGGTGTGTACGTCGGACGGTTCTCGACGCTCCGCTGACCGATTCTCCACAAAAGGGTGCATTTCATTCACTTCGCGCTTCTTAGGTTTCATCGTTCACACACACACGAACATCTCACGTACACAGGCCAGAGTTGCGGATTCCGTTGCATAAGTTGCGGCTGGTGACTCGACCTGTTTGTAACGAGACACCCCGTGTGGACATCACATTCCCTGCTGCCTATTATTTCCGATTCCGACATAGGAAGTTTGGATTGTGTCAAAAAGTCTCGGAGTCTCCTTGCGTGATCAAATCAAAAATGAGGAGATCCGCAGAAGAACCAAGGTTGTCGACATAGCTCAAAGAGTTAAGTACTTTACTTAAGTGGCAGTGGGCGGGGCATATGGCGCGGCGTCTCCGAGAAAACCTATTACATAAATTATTTCTTATCCATGGTATGAGGTTTATTATGATGTCGCTTACAGTACCTTCATTGCTTAAGTGGTACAGTACGATTACTTTGAGTTTACCACTGACATATGCTTTTATTCCATTTTGACACTAATGTAAACGAGTTTATGCTACTTACACACTGACTAAATCGTTTGTTTGTAATATAAACTCTTTTGTATTAGTGTTAAAGTCGAATATCCAATGGAATAAAAGCATATCTCACTGGTAGACTCAAAGTAATCGTATTGTAATCAACATATCATAATAATGTTAAATTGGGAAGTTGACGTACTCGTGTATGATAGAATCTAAAAAATATATTGAGTTCGATACCTTGCGTGTAGCTTCTTTTATGAGTCTAAAGTTGGATGGGAAAGTCCATTTTTAAAGTAATAAAATACTAATAACTAATTATACCATACAATAACCCATGAAATGTATAGTTACTATTTGTTATGACACCGTTTCTATAAACGCAAGTTTTGACGTGACTGTGGAATAAAGTTCTTGATTTCCCTGTTCTTTTACAAAGACTTTAAGGTTCCTAAGCAATTTTTTTGGTCGTGAATATTTTTGGAAATAATCTTTTAAACTGTTTTTCGAAATGATATGAAAATACGGAACCCTAAAAACGCTTATTTGGATATATAGATATTGCCGAAAAATTGTGCTTCTCAACAAAAGGACGTAAGTGTCATGACAATACGCTCTTTTGCTTCTGCACTTTTTCACAGCGTATATTTTCATCTATAGCGCATTGATTTGTAGTAACGGTTACGGAACCCTAGACCACCCTACCCTGAGCATGGCAGTGGTGGCCCCAAGAAAGGTCGTAGGGGTCATGACCCCCGCCAAACTGTATTGAAAAACCACATAAAAATTGTCAATTTACTCCTATGACCCCGGGGCCGCTCCTGGAACATGGTCCAACATGCTCTTGGCCGGTTTTTAATTTTTAGTCTGTTTGTTGACTCGAAGTAGGGAAGAACGCGCCCCGGAGCGGAGACCCTGGCATACACACGGGGAAGATAGCCCGTGCGCAATGAACAATGTCAGACGGCACGGAGGGCACACCGTCGACTGGCATGGCGTGAAATGAAGGAGACCTACGGCCAACAATGGAATTCCCAGAGAATTATGAGTTAAGTAAGAGGGATGAAACATAGCAACAACAGCGGTCACAGCTGCAGCTAAAATTACCTATAAATTGGGTGCATATTAAGGTTTGTTGAAATTCAACATCATATCAGCGAGCACTTACTTCTAGTAGAGTGTGTCTGAAGCATCGCGGTCCGCGTGGAGGTCGCGAGGCAAGCCGCGGGACGTGAGGGTCACGGTTATATTTAGCCGGCTTGAGTAGGCCCCGCGACTCGCCATCGGCCGCCCTCTCGCCTCCATGCCATGCCACTAGCGCGCCCGCCGCGCTATTCCCAGCGCATTCTATTCCCGATTCCCGACCAGCATTCCGAGATTGTTGATTTAACTTTGCGTCTGGAGATATTACGTCGTAAACCTGAGGATAAATTCGAACTGAGCCGTGAAAGCTTTTGTATAAGGACTGTATGAATGACGTATCGCGCAGTCGGATTCGGTCACGGCATCCGCAGCGTCCGAGCCGTCGATCAATTAAACCGATATCTGATAGCTCAGTTTCCGATGGCCCTGCGTCTGCGGTTCCGCTTCCGTCTCAACTTATAGTCAGATCACGAGATAATTACAGTTAATTTGTTAATTACGACACTCACGCAACCAGCGATGGTCAACGACATGTACGCTCCGACACCGACGATGTCTCTCTGTCGAGGATGATTCGGATTAAAAAGTGATACGCGACTCTTTGTCGCGCGTCAATGATTGTCTGTTTCTTTCCTCTTAATACAATGTGAGAAAGACAGGTTATGCTATGTCGCGCGACAGTGTTGTCGCGGAGAGTTGTGCTAGACCGGCAGGTATTTGTTTGGTTGAAGTGGCATATGTACATGTAACAACCCTAGCATATCGCTTACTTAGCATATTTGTAATACTGTTGTTCATTATAATGCCATTTTAGTTAACAACGCTGGTTTAGCTCAGTGGGAGTAACGTTGCCTACGAAGCTGAAGGTCCTGGGTTAAAATCCCGGTAAGGGCAAATATTTGTGTGATGAACATAATTATTTGTTCCTGAGTCTTGGATGTTTTCTATGTACATAAGTAAATTTAGGTACCTGTTAAAAATATCGTCGTCTAGTACTCATAACACAAGCCTTGTTGAGCTTACTATGGGATTAGTTCGATTTGTGTAAAAGTTGTATCGCAATATTTATCTATTTATTATGTAGATTGTAATACTTGTTATGTTTATTGTAAAATCAGACATGCAAGTGCTTTTGCTTTTCCCCGAAATAGTTGTTTTGGTTAGGTGTGACAATAAATTATGCTGACATGCGCATATTTTCATGCAGTTTAAACAGAAGAAGCCCGAGAAGTGACTATGAAGGTGTCACTTTACGGGTGGACACCAGACCGTCAACATCTCCTGCACCTCCTGACGATGTCTCGTAGAGAGGTGAAACACGTGTTGCGGATTATACTGTCTGGTGGTGGTGTTTTTTTTTGGAAACTGCATGAAAACATGCGCATGTGACCACAATTTATTGTCACATCTACCCAAGACACTATTTCGCGGAAAAGCAAAGGCACTATAATCCAAATATCGAATTCCGCTAAGTAAAGCCTAAATCTATCAATTATGTAAAAGTACCCTTGAGGTTGGAGGTCTAGCTCTAAACTATTAACCAGTTGTAAAAATGAAATGTCTGTACATTTAAGATATTAAAAAAACTGTAACGAACTATTTGGAGGTCACTAAATCCAATTTTTTTTTTGTATGTATCGTTGTGGCTTCGTCACGCCAAAAAAGCTAAACAGATTTCAACTATTTATGATAGACGGGTAGCTGACGATCCGCAAATGGTTATAGGATACTTCTTATCCGACTACACTCAAAAGGGGGTTATTTTTTTGTCTTCTCCTGACGAAGTTGCGGGGCCCTTTTGCAAGATAAAGTTTTGAATTTGACCAGTCGGTGCGTAACGGCAATCTGAAGATGAACTTACCCGATTTTTGCGGAAAAATAGATCGTGGGAAGCTTGTGATGTGATGACACATGGGGGACACCGGCGCGTCTACCGCGCGGCGCGAAGGCCGCGGCGGCGACGGCGGCGCGAGGTGCTGGCGGCAGTCCCCGCCGGCCGCCGCGCGCGCCGCACGCCCCACGCGCGCCAGTTAGAGCCCGCCTCGGGCTGAACTGCTCCGAGCGTCACCACAACAAACAAATTCACTAAATACACTCTCTAGTGTTCCTCCACGAATTTGTTGGCGCACGCGTATTAATCCGTTTGGAGTAGTTCCAAACTTGAATTCTGTGAATTTTACGGAAGTCGAGTGGAATTCGTGCCGGTGGGATTTGTTTGCGAAAGTTTGATCGCGAAGGATAGTTCGCTTCCTGCATCCGAGAGTGCGGCTGCAGTGCCGCCGACAGTACAGGTGGGTGCCGCAACATGCCGGGCCGGGCCGGACCGGGCCGGACCTGGCCGGGTGCCGGCGTGCTCCACGGTGCTATCGATTTTGTTGACTCCGGCACCATGATGCATTTGAACTTTATATTAAAATTAAAAACTGCCGGTGATTTCGTCAGTGGAGGAGAAACAATTATTAACCTCTTTTTTTCTTCTGCGTAGTCGAGTAAAAAGTATCCTATAACCATCTGGGGATGCCAAATTACCCGTCTGCCAAAAATAGTTGAGATCTGTTTAGCCGATTTGGCGTGATGAAGCCACAACGAACATACAAATTTAAATATTTTTCGATTTAGCGTCTTGCAAATAGTCCGTTACAATATTTTCTTTTTGAAAATATTTTCAATTTACAGACATTTCATTTTATAATATGAAAGATTTTCCATTTTAAGAAATGTCACGACAAATCGAGACTTAAATAATAGCGTATAAATATTTATTAATTACCTCCACATTTTGGACGTGACCTTACGTCCCGCAGTGTAGTCTCAAAGTCAAATGGCCATGGTCATTAGTTCCTTATTCATGCGCGATTAAGTCCTGTTTTGCTGTCATAATTACGGAAATTCGTGTATAGATAGATACACGAACAGCGTAGTCGGGAAAAATATATCCTATAACCATTTGTGGATACCCAGCTACCCGTGTATCAAAAATAGTTGGAATCTGTTTAGCCGATTTGGAGTGACAACGACACATACAAAAATAAAAAATAAAATATTTTCGATTCACGTGACTTCCAAAATTCGGTCCAGTGAAGTCTGTTAATTTTTTTGAAAATATCGTCAATTGTACAGACATTTCATTTTTACAACTTGATAATAGTATAGATATACATACTTACCTACAGGTCCCTGCTTCTGAACTACTATGAAGACTCTTAATATTGAAGATTTTTAAATAATAAAAATAAAATAATAAAATAAAAATCGTTTATTTCAGGCCACAGAGATCGATATTTGTGTTAGTTAGCGAAATCTTATTTACTATGTTAGTTGACATAAGCATTTAAAATAAAAATAATGTATTATTATTATTGCCGTCATAATATATTATTGATAGTAATAATGTATTATTGCCGTCTTCACCTTAACTTTGTGCTTTAAACTAATACACAAGGAGCGTTGCTATCACTACTTTATGTCTTTAGGTATGAACAACTCGTTTCACCGCAATCCGCCCTCGCGCCAATAATATGTTGCCTTATCCTTCGAGAAACGTGTATTTTTCCTTCATAAGAAGTCGTTTTTAGGGTTCCGTAGGCAAAATGGCAAAAACGGAACCCTTATAGTTTCGTCATGTCCGTCCGTCCGTCATTTGTTTATTGATGAAATTTAGAGTATGTCTTGCATAAGCCGCTATACTTAGTTCGATAAATAAATAACAAAAAAATATCTAGAGGGGGCACTCCATACACTATACAGTAACCGAAACTGAAAAAAATAATTTCAACGATTATCAAATATGACAATAATGAGTCCATAAAATATGAAAAAAATACAAAGACAAAGCTTAATAAATACTTTCAACAAAAAATATTTTCGACATGATCGGATATATCGTTTTCGGGTTATTGCCGAAAAACGGCGCTTCTTAGCAAAAGGACGTAAGTGCCGAGGACATACGCTCTTTTGCTAGTGCACTTTTTCATATCGTTTATTTTCATCTGAAGTGTATTACTTTGTAAGAACGGCTGCGGTACCCTACACTAGCACGGTCCAAAATACTCTTGGCCGGTTTTTAGGGTTCCGTACCCAAAGGGTAAAACGGTAACCTATTACTAAGACTCTCCTGTCCGTCCGTCCGTCTGTCTGTCTGTCTGTCACCAGGCTGTATCGCATGAACCGTGATAGCTAGACAGTTGAAATTTTCACAGATGATGTATTCCTGTTTCCGCTATAGTAAAACATACCAGAAACAAAATAATTTTATTGTCTGTCTATGTCAGTAACTAATATAAAATTACCAAACACCGCGTACATTTTGCTTATTAGTAGGGCTCTGCTAACACTGGATTTTCATAGATACGGCCGTTTTTTGTAGCGTATATTTTGTACGGAACCCTCGGTGCGCGAGTCCAACTGGCAATTGGCCAGTTATTTATTGTCCTATTTCGCTCGACCCATAATTTACCTACGTAAATACCGAGTTCCGTTGCAAACCATCAAACAAGACGTTACATATTTACAGTTCTATTTACAAAATACACGGCCGGTGTACATTACACTTGGCAGAAGCAACCGGCCGGTACTGATCGAGCATTACCATAAAACCACATTTTTTTTCACTGTTTGTAAATTATACGCCGCTGCCACTGGGTTCCGTAGGGTTCCGTACCAAAAAAGTAAAAAACCGGCCAAGAGCATCTAGGATTTAGTGAATATTTTTGGAAATAATCGCTCCGTAAGTAGCATAATTTTTTTACCTCCGTCTGTTTTCTAAGCCTTATGTCCAAAGCATATGAAAAAAATACAAAGATAAAGCTTAATAAATACTTTACTTAAACGAAAATAATTTTCAACATGATCAAATATACTGTTTGTGAGTTATTGCCAAAAAACGGCGCTTCTTAGCAAAAGGACGTAAGTACCGAGGAGATACGCTCTTTTACTAGTGCACTTTTTTATATCGTATTTTTTTTCATCTTTATTGCATTTTTTTGTATGAACGGTTGCGGAACTCTACACTATGCATGGTCCGACATGCTCTTGGCCAGTTTTTAATTATTTTTACATTATGTTTTGTAGGTATGTAATGTAAAATAATCGTCACTACTTTGAAAATGACTCGTATCTCGTTTTGCTTCAATTTAAAACGCTGTAATACATGGCACTAACGTCGTTTTTCCTCAAGTTACGATGTGATATTGCTGTATACTTCTCTTTTGAGCTGGTTATCCAAATATCTGTGAAGTTGTACGTGGCAATCGCATGCAATAGCGTTTCTTTCTAGTGCCTTTATCGTATGTGTCTATCCATAAAACATTAACAACACCATCATGTGGCAATAAACCAACGAAACGCGACTTAATAGCGTTTAAACATGATTATACCTCATTGAAATAAAACAATTTAACGGATTATATCGCGTATATTATCTCATTTTAGTTCCCAACGTTTCGGAAGCTTTCCAGCTTTCCACCCGTGACCATGGAAAGCTGAAAAGCTTCCGAAACGTCGGGAACTAAAATGAGATAATCTTCTTCGTCGGTTTCACTCTTGGCAGAGTGGTCGTGGTCATCATTTCAGGTGTTGGTGGCAAGCCTCACAACACGCCGCCATTCCTCTCTGATGGTCGCCTCCCTCGCGCATTCGTGTAGTGATGATGAGCCATTTATTGCAGCTTTTATTTGATCAGTCCATCTCATAGGCGATCTTCTTCGTGGCCTGGTACACCGCTCAATAGCCACCTCCCCCCGGCGGCATATGTGGCTAAAGAAGGTAAGGATACGGGACTGTACCAAAGATTACAAACGCTGCTTGATGCCGAGTTCTCGAAGTATAGACTCGTTGGTACGGAATTCAGTCCACGATACTCCGAGCATTCTCCTCCAGCACCACATTTCTAAGGCGTCTAACTTCTTCTTCTCAGCTTCCCGCAGGGTCCATGTTTCTGCGGCGTACAGGAAAATAGGGAATATAAGTGCCCGAACTAGCTGGATTTTTGTGGCTTTGTATATGTTGCGATTCCTCCATATTTTCCTCAACTTGCTATACGCCTCTTCACTTCAAATCAAATCAAATCAAAATATTCTTTATTCAAGTAGACCTAGTTACAAGCACTTTCGAAATGTCAGTTACATGAGAGTGAATGTTTGCTGGGAGAAATACAATATGATCCAACATTTGCTGCAAGGATTAGGGAAACCCAGAAAAACCTAATCAGATCATTTAACTTAAGTGTAATATTATTGATAAAATCATCATTTTTAAAATTAAAATAATCAATAAGATAAATCCCAAAAGGATTGTCAATAAAAAATAAATAATCTAGAATGTGTCTAGAATAAAATTCTAAATGTCAGAGTATATAAAACAATTAAGATTAAAATAATAATAATACCTTAGGTATTCGTTAAAATAATTATTCATATACCTACATGACGCTATAATTTACATAAATCCCACGCGGCTTCATCATTCATGTAGACTTGTGTGCTATAATAAGCTTTAGAAAATAATTTTCGTTTCACAATATTTTTGAATTTACCAATAGACAACTCAGTTATGCTGCTAGGAAGTTTATTATAAAATCTCACACAGTTACCCATGAATGATCTCTCTATTTTATGGAGCCTAGTAGCAGGCACTGCGAGCTTATGCTTATTTCTAGTATTAATATTATGTATATCACAGTTCTTCTTAAAGTCGGTAATATTTTTATGTACATACATAATATTCTCATAAATGTATTGACAATGCACTGTCATTATATTAATGTCCTTAAACTTATCTCTAAGCGACTCTCTATAGTTAATTTTATATATCGCACGAACAGCCCGCTTCTGCAGAACAAAATATAGTATTAATGGCGGAAGCACTGCCCCATAGTAAGATGCCATACGACATAATACTGTGGAAATAACTGAAATACACTAATCGAGCCGATATCACGTCTGTTAATTGACGAATCTTACTGCAAAAGCTGCAGAACTCAGTCTATTCGAGAGATTGGCAATATGGGGACCCCATTGGAGCTTAGAATCTAATGTTATACCGACTTCGTCAATGCATGCACCGTTGTTCGCGACTAAGGCTCCCAGATAAATGTATGATTGGACCACATCACAATTGGCAATTTGTGTAATTTCTGGAGAATTGTTATTCATGCGGTCGTTAATCATCATTTTTGTCTTATTCCGGTTTATTCTAAGTCCGAAGTCAAGGATAACGCGTTCCATCTTGCCGAGAAGTTCTGCCATATGGCGGGTACTAGTAGCGAACAAAGTGGTGTCGTCTGCATATCGCAAGTTGGAGATCTTCAAACCGCCGATCGAGATGCCATCTGTCCAGTCTTCAAGGGTAATCCTCATTATGAGCTCTGTGTATACATTGAAAAGAAGCGGAGAGATAATACATCCCTGACGGACTCCAGCACTGGGGTGAAAGTGGTTGGATAGGACGTCATCTGCGCGCACTGAGGCTGTGCCGTCTTCATACAGTCTTCGCAAAAGGTGTACCAGGTGTTTTGGAACAGCCATCGCCGTCAAGGTTTCCCAGAGTTTTGGCCACTTGATAGAGTCGAATGCCTTAGAGAAGTCTACAAAGCATGTGTAGGTCGGCTTGTTGAATTCCCGGGCTTTCTCTATAATCTGTAGGACTGTCAAGATTTGCTCCCGGGTTCCCTTGCCCTTAACAAAGCCAGCCTGCTCAGGAGCAATTTCTTTGCTTAGATATGACTTAAGACGCTCGTTAAGCACGTGCAGTAAAATCTTGCTTGCGTGAGAGATAAGAGCAATAAGTCGGTAATTACTGCAAGTCTTGGTGGAACCCTTCTTGTGTAAAGGGACAAAAACAGTGGGAGCCCATTCTTTTGGCTAGTGCCCCGTGATTCATACCTTGTTGCACAGGGTTTGGAAAATGTGTACACCATATTCACCCGATGACTTGATTGCCTCAATTGGTATGCCATCTGCCCCCGTGGCTTTGCCGTTCTTCAGATGTTTAATAGCGGCTCTTATTTCATCTTTTAGGATGTCTGGCTCAAGATCTTCAACTTCCGGTTCTGTAGGAGCGTACCATTCAGATCGAGAGTCTTGAAAGAGACACTGGCAGTATTCTCTCCGTTTCAGCAATAGCCTCTATATTCGTCACTGTCTCTCCGGTAGCGTTTTCGATGGCCCAGGTTTTGGAACAAAGAGTTTTTGTGATGGTACGGATTTTTTGGTATAGGTCCCTAGATTCATGCTTATTGGCATGGACTTCCACTTCTGCACAAATGTTCATGATTGAGAAAATGAAAATGAGATAATATACGCGATATAATCCGTTAAATTGTTTTATTTCAATGAGTAATAATCGCGGAAACTGAAGAAAATATTATGATTATACCTCGTCATGTCGGACGTGATATTTAAGTGGTTTTTTTTGGAGTCGATATTTATTTTTTGTGAAAAACTGTAATTATTTCTCACTTTTTAGTGAATCGTTCCGTTAAATTTCGTCTCGTGACGATTTCCACAAGCCCAAATACGGCTAGGATATATTTTATTACAGTGATACGGTGCCTACCTTCCGGTTCCCTCATGAGTTCGATGGTACCATTCTCATCAGGAGCATTTAAAATTGTGACTATGAGGACGCTAACTCAATCGAGATATCTTATCACCCGCCGTAAATCACTTAGCATTCAGAAGTTCCGGTGGCATTTTGTGTTATGTCATGAATTCCACTACAGCAAATTATTACCATTTTGGTAAGCCACAACCCCACCGATAAATTGAGAACCTCTTTTGAAATCGGTTGAAAATGCATGTTAACAATTGATACGCAGTATCGTGTATTTATCGCTAAAAGGGGATTAACGAGAAAAAAATGCGCGATCACCCTGCGGTGCTTTCGTCCAACGGAGCTGATAAGGTTAATGGACTAATGCTTGATATTACCGCGACGGGAGTGCGCCGATACCACCAACATGCCGCGGCGGACACGGCAGACACGGCAGACACGGCACACACGGCACACACGGCAGACACGGTGGGCACGGCAGACACGGCGAACGCGGCGGAAACGGCGGACGCCGCATGCGTCACTACGAGATCCGCGGGAAGTTTCCGCCGCAATAATCGCTGCGGCCATTATGCCATATCAAGCGATGTGACACGTTAGGTACAAGCAATTTATTAATAAAGAGAACCTCGTTCCCTACGCATTAGCTCTCAGTGCTACACACATAGCTGGTCAGCGCATTGACTATTAATATGTTATAAACCACTCTGAAAGCTATAAAACCTCTTTGAATTTTGCTTTTATTGCGATGACTAAAACTCGTCAATTCGCTATGCATTTTCCTTGAAGCGGCGCGGACCGAGTCAAGGGCAATCCTAGAAGTTACATATTGAGTATTTACTGGTGGTTTATACGGTTCCTTTTGCCAATTTCCTTGTTTATACAGACACCATCAAATTTATGAAATATCTTAATGTAGCGGTCTCGCTGAATCTCAATCTCAAAACAATTTACCGCACAAACTATTATGTTTTGTTAATTTACTGCACAAAAAACACAATAATATTGTTCGTGCTGCATGCCTATCGATACAAACATTAAGCGCATAAAATTAATGTACCTAATCAATCAGTTGAGCTCTCGGTATAAACACGCTTCAGAATTGTATTTTATTTCACTTCTTCTCAATTTTATTTGTGTACTTAACCTTAAGTATGATATTTATATCAACAACGTCGGTTAATGTAAATGCTTAGAGAAAAGGAATCGGACTTGTAATTTCGCAGTCACTAACACACTTCAAAAAAGGAGGGTTCCCAATTCGTCAGAACTTTTTTTTAAGTACATATAATAATATATCAACATCCGAAATTTCGTCTCTACCTTATTTTGGGTCCAATCTACTACCACTATAACATTACGGAATCTGTTATGTTTTACTTCAGGTTCGAGCTTATTAAAGTGTAAGAAAATGCAATTGAAAAGATAGCCACCACAATAATAATACCATACCGACGTAATACAGATATGAGTAGAAAACACAACCGCCATAGAGTAGCTGGAAGCGTACGTAACTGGAAATGTTTCCCTAATAGAGCTAAGCGTTAAAATCAGACAGACAATCCAAGCAGTTCAGAACTTTTTGTAAATTAAATAAGATATCCGTAATTTTTGTTTTACAAATATCATGATAATAATCACAATATTTGCAATTTATTAGTGGATCACTCCACTAGCGTTATTATTATAAACAAAGATCAGAAACAACTGAAAGAAAATTTCGACGATACTGGACTTGAACCAGTGCCTGAGCCGGACCGGGGCAGCACGCTCTAACCAACTGAGCTAATCGTCCATACCAGTAGTCGAGGAATTTTGTCATCTGTTCTTGCTTATGGATCTCTGTATGGTGCATCCGACTCTTTAGCCGTTTTAGCGCCGCCTAGTGCAGAACTGTGAAGTTACTTTGGGCACTGGTTCAAGTCCAGTATCGTCGAAAAAAAAATCATTTGCTTCTGATCTCTGTTTATAATAAGATATCCGTGTCCTGGAATTGCGAACGCGGAACCAACGAGTAATTTTTTCATAATTCCATAATTTTATTTATAATGCATTATAATGATGCGGTAATTAGGTCTTACATTTAGGTCAGCTCCAAAACATGAAGCCTGACAGGGCGCAGCAATTTAACAAGTTTACGAGGTACAACAGGTGTTCCAACATAAAGCAAGTTAATAACGTAATAATATTAAAAAGAAATTTAACTTCAAATTATCATATAAATATTATTCAACTTTTTTACGTATATCAATGTCCAGTGATGTGGGCGCGGTTGTAATTGGAACCGACAAACTCAACTCGAAGTACTTTAAGGGCCTGCATCGTCATTCGTAAACTACGCCCCAAACGCCAAGCGGTCCATTGAACAGAATTTGTAATAAGGGACGAATTTATTGCTCGCGCGCATCAATGAAAGAAAAAGCTAATACACTACATGCTTGGGGTATTTTGGTGTAAGCGCCAGTAAAAGTACACTGAAATCGAAGATATTATTATGTTTTGTTAACTTTTAACTTAATCACGAAAAGAAAATGATATTTTTACATAATTTAGCCGTTTATTAATCTGTCGTTTGTACAAACTAGACAAGAAACGGAAAATGAAGACGCGTTTTTGGATAACATTTCTAACGAGGAAACTTTCAACAAACATGTTTCCGTATTAATCTTTGAATAGGTTTAACAGTCAAAAAAGCCCGTTTTATACTTATAGGTTCTATCCTCCTTTCTTATTCTATCCTCCTGTTTTATATTTGTCAAAAATCACGCTAAAAACAGCTTAAATTTTCGATGCATCCCCTTAAAGCAGTTTTGTAGCTAGGTGAGTCCACCAAGACGCAAGCGAGCAGGGTCGGGGGAGGGCGGGGTGGGGTGATCCATTAAGCACCGCGTTATGGTATGGTTGTTAGTTGTGCCGACCCGCAGTAGCCGCTCCGCGGCGTGGCGGAGGGATTCGTGTTACCAATTTAGGTCAACGACTACCGCGGCCTTGCGTATTACCAAGTTGGGCTGATATATGGATGTAAACTTTAACGTGATGTCGAATATGAGTAATATAAAAACCGGCCAAGTGGGAGTCGGACTCGCGCACCGAGGGTTCCGTACAAACTTTCTCCTAACTAGCAGGTTAAGTTTGCACCAGGTATCTATAGCGTTGTACACAAATGAGGTGCAAACTTAACGCAACCGGATTGATCAAAATTTTTTTTTTTTTAATTACAAAAGATAAATATATTTATTTTATTCTGTTTTTAGTATTTGTTGTAATAACGGACAACATAAATACATCATTTGCGAAAATTTCAACTGTCTAGCTTTCACAGTTCAGAAGATACAGCTTGGTGACAGACGGACAGACGTATGGACAGCGGAGTCTTAGGACCTTATGGTCCCGTTTTACCGTTTGGGTACGGAACCCCAAATATTACTATTGAAATATAAATATGAGAAGCATGTGGTATCTCATTCAGCGGTAGGCGCCGTTAAATCGGACAAGATCAGTCGTATTTTTTTCTAGAAGTATTTTATCTTCATTCCTAACTCTTATCAAATGAAGGTTAACGTTCAGAAACATAATTAACTACTCACTCAAAAATAACGTTCTACATTTACATAGTGTACAGTACTACTACTATTTTTGATATTGACATTGTTTTAAATAATTCCAGTAAACACGTGTATAATTTTATGTCACGTAAAATACGAATGCCTTTGAAAAATTCCGTTGCTTACTCTGAGTAAAACAAACAGCCAATCTCAGATGATTATCGTCAAATTAAAGTGTGAAGAGCGAATCGAACCCGGAACCGATCCGCGATTTAA
The DNA here is from genome assembly GCA_905404275.2 of Hedya salicella. Taxonomy (NCBI): domain Eukaryota; kingdom Metazoa; phylum Arthropoda; class Insecta; order Lepidoptera; family Tortricidae; genus Hedya; species Hedya salicella. Next base: position 104,942 of record FR990098.1, on the reverse strand, counting down.
TCGACGCGAGTCGCGGCCCTCGCCCGCGGCAAGGGCACCGGCGCGCGCGCCGCGACCCGGCCACGGTTACGGTGCACCTGGCAACTATAGCTCTGTGTAATGCTACTGCTCCACCTGGAGCCTACTTCGTCATTTGTAAATCACGCCCCAAACGCGGAGCCAGCCAATAAGCGTGATTTATAATAAGGGACGCATTTATTGCTCGCGCGCATCAAAGAAAGAGAAAGCTAATACACTACATGCTTGGGGTTTTTTGGCGTAAGCGCCAGATGTAAAAGTACCATGAAATAACAGATATTATTATGTTTTGTTAACATTTAAGTAAATCACTTAAAAGATAAAGGGAAGAATGACATTTTAACATAACTTAGCCGTTTATTAATCTGTCATTTGTACAAACTAGACAAAAAACGGGAAATGAAGACGCGTTTTCGGATAACTTTTGTATCGAGGAAATTTTCATTAAACATGTTTCTGCGTTAATCACTGAATAGGTTATATAGTCAAGAAACACATATTTGAAAACCAGCCTGTTTCATATACTAGATTTGACAAAAAATGCGCAACAAAATAGCTTAAATTTTCGATGCATCCCTTTAATGTAACTGTGGAAAACTACTCGTTAATTAATGGCCATAAAAACTTGTGGCCACAACAGGAGAACACATGAAACGACGCGCTAAAAACCCTTTGAAGTGTCGAAAAACCGCAACCCGAGCTATCGCTTAACGTCTAACGTCACTAACAAAGCCACATCCCTTTTAGGGCAATAAACTGTGGGCCACATCTGTGTAATAAAATATAATAAAATAAAATTCTTTTATTTCAGACAGAGTCCATACACAATTAAATTAAATTAAATAACAGGCAAGTTCATTATTACGTATACATTATAAATTAAATCAAATTAAATTAAAAAACAGATTTCAAATTAAATTATAAAATTAAATAAAAGTCAGACATGTCAGCTTTAAACAACATATTAAGTAGTATTTTATAATTAATAATCGATATCGTATTTAACATTTTTATTAGGTTGTATCATGCAACAGTGGTTCATAAATACGCAGTCGAACTTGCTCGCGATCATTGTCAGAATGCTGTTGGAGCTGCCCCTCACCCGCCGCACCAAGGAGGCGCAGCGCTTGCGCATGGTGGCGTAGAAACAGTCCACCCGGGCTGTCGCGAACATCCCTGATGCGCTGCAGTATCGGGGTAACCCCATCAGCACTGAATGCATTATTATATTGAATTCGCAGAGCATTGTACTGTTTCTGGGTATAGTAACTCTACAGGCCGCTGGTATAGAAGGCTGTGCAATAGGCTTTAAACAGGGTGACCTTGACCTCAGCGGAACAGTGAGAAAACATGCGGGCGATCATATTAGCCCTTACAGACTTAATGACATGTTTAACGCCTTTATTAACGTGTTCCGCTTCCGACCCAGGTGGAGCAGTAGCATAACACAGAAATGCAAACTTATAGCGGTAACAGACGATCGAATTTAGTTCAGCGAACAAAATCTGCTGTTTGCTACAGACGATCGAACCTTGCCAGTCGTCTTGAGGTGCGTCCATACTTGTATCATTTGCTCGTATCCGATCACCGTGGCGTGGCATGACTGCGTATCGGGCTGCTTGGACGCTCACTGTCGGCGCGGCGATCACGCCTCGGTTGTCCGATCTAAGTGTGTGATACGCGTAGTAACATGGATTTCGAGCAATCGGATCGGCGCAACGTCCAAACGCGTGATCGTGAACCGCGATCATGCGACGCAACGAAGATCTGATCGGGCAAATGATACAAATGTGGACGCACCTTTGTGTGTGTAGTTGAGTACAGAATCATACTTCCACTATCAAAGCGTGCAAAAACTGTGATTACTTTAGCGGCTACAATTCCGCCGCCTAATTGTTCGAGGAAGAAACGGAAAGAGTGGGCTAAAAATCCTTTATTTAAGAAATCGAGGCGAATTTAGTCACATGAAATGTATTAAATCGTTTGATAGTGATGATTTTTGTATAAACTTGCGACTAGATCATGATTCTTTTGGGGAACTTTCACATTTAGTTAAACGCTAAGTCTCTCATCTCGAAAACTGATAACTTCATGTTCGCGAGCGAAGACATTTCGTGCACAGCGATGTCCTGGGGTAAGTTTTGGGCCATTGGCAGCCCTGTGAGCTGTCAATTCCTTCTCCTTCAGTCTTCTTCTGACAGTCCATCGGCTGCTATCACTATCGTATCACACTATAGACACATTCCGGGTTTCTCGGAGCTTCTGCTGAAGCTGAACAGCATTCAATCGACGATTTCGTAGCGAGGAAACAGTCATCTCTCTCTGAACTACTGCGAGTTCTGCCTGTTCCGGGTCTTCTGGAGAACGTCTGATCTTCGCGGGACTTCACTATAATACAGTCAATAACTTCTCTGTATCATCGTAAGACATGTTTTGTAGGGCAACCTGTGTTTTCTTACAGACACGCAAGTAAGCGGGAATAAGTTAAAAAATATTGAGGAGAATGCACGTCTACTATACATAATTGGGCTGGGTCTTCTTCGGAATCCCTAATGTCGTTTCTCCTAATGTATCGTTTGCTAAATGTATCATTTGCTATAACCGTAATTTTTTCAAGATTTTTTAAAAGATTGTCGTATAGATTAGGTTAGGTTAAGGTGCGTCCACATTTGTATCATTTGCCCGTATCAGATCATCGTCGCGTGGCATGATCGCGTGTCACGATCCCGCGTTTGGACGTTGCGCCGATCGGATCGCTCGAAATCCATTTTGCTACGCGTATCACACAGTTATATCGGACGAGTACGGCATGATCAGCGCGCAGACAGTAAGCGTCCAAGCAGCGCGAAACGCAGTCATGCCACGGCACGGTGATCGGATACGAGCAAGTGATACAAGTGTGGACGCACCTTTAGGTTTGTTTTATAACAATCCTGAAAAGTTTACGGTTTCTGAAAAAAATGCGTTATGGCAAATGATGGACTCAGGGATTACTCCGAAACTCGAAATTCGAAGTTCGTAACGTGCTATCCCTCTCGCTCTCATCTTAATCTGTATTTGAGTGAGCGGGATGGCGCCATACGAACTACGTTTTTCGGGTTTCGGAGTAGCCCCTCTGAATCGGTACGGGGCGAAGCATTTCCGATATGCACACTAGCGGACTCTATTAATAATAATTATGGTCACAAGACTACAAACACAGATACTTACGGTTCGGAGCGAACCAAATCCGTTGTCCGATTTGGGCCAAATTCAATCGTCTGTTACTGCTTTTACAGCGGCCGCGATCTCAGGCCGCGCGAGCGCAGGGTTGCTAAGGTCGCCGCGACGTGTACTCGTGTCGTGACTGAGTCGGAGGTCGCGCGGTGCATTGTGCGCAGTGCACGTGCGCGCCGCAGGCGAACACAATCGGCAATTCTGAAGTAGCATATACAGATATCTTAAAAAATATCGGACATTCAAGTCTTCAGTTAATCGCGAGGATCTGCCTTAAAAGTAAACACAGTGAATTTTTCAAGGAATTTAATTATTTAAAGACTCACCGGAAGATCATTGCTCTGGCTTTCGCGCCAGCGTGATGCTGAGGTCAGACCATTTCGGGGCATACAATAAAATACACTTTATTGCACACCAAAAGAAAATATATAACATCAGAAACTTAAATCTAAAACAGTATCAGAAATGGTAAACATCAGGCGGTCTTATCGCTAAAAAGCGATCTCTTCCAGACAACCATACGGCATACTTAGTTGTAATAGGTTATTTTTGTATTGCTGTTATTATCTATGCCCTCAAATAAATGTATTTTCTTTCTTTCTTAAAGAGCGTACTTCCACCTCAAAAGGCACCGCTTGTGACTCCTCTGGTGTTGCAGGTGTCTTAGAGCGATAGTGATCGCTTACCATCAGGTGATCCGTATGCTCGTTTACCCTTTATAACATAAAAAAACAGATTCGTATAGTTCTGAGATTGGAAACGAAAAGACGAATCAAGTGCGAATACGGCTATATTCAACCGTAGAGACTATTTGCTTCTGGAAGTTTGGACTTTATCCGCATGCCTACTGTTATAAAAGCATTGCGGGTTCCGCGCGCTCATCGGAAGGTGCATATTCCATATAGCAGTTATTTTAAATATGATCGAATATACCGTTTCTGAGTTAGGGCTTAGAGAGGCTAGGATTAGAAATCTGCTCTTAACAATACGGCGTAAGTGCCATGAAGATACGCTCTTTTGCTGGTGCACTTTTGCACATCATATTTTTTTCATCTGTAGTGCATTTCTTTGAATGGTAACGGGTAGGAAAACTGAAACCTACACTGAGCATGGCCAACACTCCGACATGCTCTTAGCCGGTTTTTTTTTAACCGACTTCCAAAAAAGGAGGAGGTTATATGTTCGATAGTTAGTATTTTTTTTTATGTATCTTGTTCGATTACTCCGCCAATTGTGGACCGATTTTAAAAATTCTTTTTTTATTTGAAAGGATATACTGCCGAGGAGATGGTCCCTTTGCCACCAAGTTGTGATCTGATGATGGGATCCCAGGGAAATCGAGGGCAATCCTCAAATTTTATAGGCACTTATAACGTTTTTCATATATTTTCTTAAGTTATTTAAGTATTTGCATATGTTAGTCATCATCTCATCATGCTGAGCTGATGACGGAAGGTACAACTCCTTAATAGTTAACAGTTAGAGGATAATTCTGAAAAAAAACATCTATTATAGGTAGATACGTTTAACCTGTTAGTCATATTCTTTTTAGTCTGTCCCTGAAGTAGTCTCCTTATCACCAAGTCAGGATTAGATGATGGAATACCAGGGAAATCGAGAGAAACTCAAATATTATAGGCACTAACAATGTTTTGTATATATTTTTCTAAAGTTATCAGTTGTTTTCCTCTGGTTGTCAGCATTTCATGCTGAGCTGATGATGGAAGGTACAATGAACTAACCAACTTTTACATTTCTTACTTCCAAACACTCGAGGTGCGTGCAAAGTGCCTCCTCAATCTTCCCATTCTGGGCTCTAAAAAGTACTTTATATCTCTACTAAAATCCATCACTAAAAAGCAAAAAATATTTTTTTTTAAATATAAAAAGAACCGACTTTAAAATAAACTAACAAGCCATAAATAATCTTTTGTGTACGGTACGGATCACATTTGAATCACCTTTTGAAGTCGGTGCCAAACCTGAAGTAAATAAAGTTCTTTATTCAACAAAAATACGAATTACTATGACTAAATATATATGTAGGTAGATGATAACTAAAGGCTCGCGGCCGCGGTTCTTAATAGTAAAAAATTAATGGTTTGGCACCGACTTCAAAAGGTGATTCAAATGTGATCCATACCGTACATAAAATATTATTTATGGCTTTTTAGGTTATTTTGAAGTCGGTTCTTTTTTTATTTAAACATTTTTATAATTTTATTTTTATTATGTATGTTCACGAATTGCTCAAAAAGGGCTTGACAGATTTCGATATTTTAAGAAACAAATCAAGCGTGAAAACGCTTGATTCTTTCTGAATGCAATTTCAGAAAATGTATATTGGTGAAGTAGAAGCGCTGAAGAAGACAACATAAGGCCACCGGAACTCCTCCTCGGATGATAAGTGATTTAAGTTACGGGTGGCGATATTTAAGATATCTCGATTAAGTTAGCTAAGCAACTTCATAGTCACAAACTTCCTTTTGAGAATGGTACCATTAATTCGAACTGATTTGATGAGGGAAAGTAGGGACTAAATTTTAATAAAATATTAATGTAGCCTAGCCGTATTTGGCCTTGTTGGTATTGTCACGAGATATACTTTTACGTAAGTAACAATTGATTAAAAAGCGCGATATTTTTTTTTGTATGTTGTTATAAGGTTGACACTGACTCCAAAATAATAATCGTACACATTTATTGTATAGATCGAGTGGAAAAAAAAACATACTTGTAAGTTAATTTAAAAAAAAACTAAACATTACTTTTTAGTGCATTTATTTTCATCCCCGTAAAACAAAATAATGCTATACCTAACTGATCAAAGCTGGATCACCAGGGTTCTGCAACATTAATTATACAACAAGAAAATTCAGCATATTGCCATGCTTTGACGCTGGTTTTCAGTTTCAGTACTAAAACATACCGATGTCCAATTATTGTCCACACTATACTTGCTCTGGGTTTTGACTATCTTTTTATACGAGTTTACGAGTAGCAGTAGGCAGCTTAAACATCACAACTGTTATTTCAATTCTCGTCATGCGTATGAACGAGTAAACATTGCTTTACACAAATCGAGTGTAACTTGGCGAGTTATCTCCGTCCGGAGCTTTTAGAAATGCATGCAGCGTACGACAATGTGGTCGCGCCGGCGCCGTCTCCTGGCAGTAGGGATTCGCAATCACACCAGCTCGTGGCCCCGCTTACAGCCGACTAAAGGTGCGTCCACACTTGTAGCATTTGATCGTATCCGATCACCGTGGCGTGGCATGACTGCGTATCGCGCTGCTTGGACGCTCACTGTCGGCGCGGCGTTCACTCCGCGCTTGTCCGATCTAAGTGTGTGATACGCAACATGGATTTCGAGCGATCAAACGCGTGATCGTGATACGCGATCAGGCCGAAGATCTGATCGGGCAAATGATACAAATGTGGACGCACCTTCAGCGGGCCAGGGCAGCACGCCATGTCGGTTCGGCGGCCGTCCATGGCCGCGAGTATCGATCGCGGTCGCCGACCCCGCAGCTCCGCATGGGGCTGACTTGGACATGTTTATTTAAGGACTAGCTCCTGCCTGTCTCCGGCCTCGTTTTGCATCGCGCCGGCTGACGCATGCCGTTAACATGAAATATGGAGCCGCATCTCGGCATCTGTTGACGCCGCGTCGCGCCGCCTGCTCTCGGGGGACTTGCTATTTTAACTGCGACTGCACCGTGTGTCATCGGCACCGCGTCTGTGACTCAGGATTAAGACGGTTAGCCTACACAATTAGGCTTACTACGGTACCCTCACTAATTGCCTGATAAAACACAAAACTATCTATCACAAGCAAACCCAAACTGAGTGTTTATTCTTTGGGAAAACAGTTAACATCAAGCGCGTCATCAAGTAGGTGATACCCACTATCTGCCTAATTATAATGAGGGTGTAATGCCCCACTCGAGGCCGTGCATGTGTGTGTAATGAAGCGCGCTGTTTCGCCGTACTGCTTGCAATGTAATTAAGTAGCGGTGATTAGTGCATTGTTCTGTAGTAACTGCCCGTTGCGGTGGAAAGCTGACTCATTGTTTACATTTCTCTGTCGCGAACAGTTACTTTATGACTATTTCGTCTAATGCCTATACTAAAGCATCTTGTAGATTCACGCGTCATGATTCGGGTTTAATGGCTGGCGGCGTGTTGTGGCTGTCGCGAGTCCCACGTACCACGCACTGGTGTAACTAGGGTTAGAGGTTAAGCGATCAATAAGGTCACAATGAAGGCTGAATTTCGAAGGAAAAATGTTAGTTGCTAATTATCTTCGTGTCGTTATAAATTCGGGCTTAAAGAATGCGTATAGATGTCTACATTTGGATGTTATACAAAGATACTTACATCAGCAGTTAGAGATCTGGAAAAATTTTTTTTTTTCAGGTTTAAGGTTTGGTAGCTACCTCAAAAGGATAAAATGGAACCTTTATAGGATCACTTTGTTATCTGTATGTCTGTCTGTCAAGACCCTTTTTAATAAGAAAATGTGGAGGTATCAAGTTGAAATTAACATCAAATACTCGTGTCTGCAGTCCCGTGAAACTGTAAAAAAATCAAGCTTCTAAGTGCACGCAATCCAAAGATACAGTCATTAAAAAAAGGTGTTTTCATACAAATTGCCGTCCATGGAAACCTTAAAAGGTACTTCCAGTTGTCTTAGAAACTTGAAATTTGGTATGAAGGTAGCTCTTATAATAATAATAATAATAACTCTTTAATTTGGATAATTATCCATAGATGATTAGTAACAAAGTAGCTTAAATCTAGGTTAGTAATTAACAACTTAAAATATGTATGTATACAAATACAATTACTACACATATTCAGCGACACCCTCGATCTGCCTTACCCAAACCATTAATATTGGGCAGTCAAACCTTGCCGCTATGGCACTCAGGATGCTGTTAGAGCTTTGCCTAACCCGACTCAACAGTGAGACGATCTTTTTCGTATAATTGCCTGAAAGCTATCTATGTGGGCCTCGGCAAACATACCCGATGCGCTACACCAGGCAGGTAGCCTCAGCAGCATCCTAAATGCATTGTTGTATTGAAAGCGAAGGGCGCTATAGGCTCGTTTCGTATACTTGACCCACAGGCTGCTCGAGTAAAAGGACATCGGTAGAACATCGAGCAAACCTGCGGGCTAGCATATTACTCCGAACTGCTAACGCCCTCCGCTCTCTCTCAATATCAGAGTCATCATTCAGAGAGTCTGTCAAGATGTGACCCATATATTTCACCTTATTCACAACATTCAGGGCAATATCATTTAACAAAATAGGAGCACAACCGACAAAATAAATCAGAAAATCTTATTCTTTTATGTGTGTTGGTCTAAGTAACCAACATAAAATATTATGACCCCGCACTGCGTACATTTTGCTTAGGACTAGGGCTATGCTAACACTGGATTGTCATAGATACGGCCTTTTTTAGCACATATTTTGTATGGTGAGCGAGTCCGACTCGCAGTTGGCCGGTTTTTAAATGCTGCATTCAAAGGTCAACGCGTTACCGATCTATACTATACTTTTGTTTTACAAATATCATGATAATAATCACAATTTTTGCAATTTATTAGTGGATCACTCCACTAGCGACGATTACGACGATTAGCTCAGATGGTAGAGCGTGCTGCCCCGGTCTGGCTCAAGGCACTGGTTCAAGTCCAGTATCGTCGAAAAATTTTTTCATTTGTTTCTGATCTTTGTTTATAATCTATACTATACTTAAAGTTTTATTTTCTCTTTATTCAATGAGCTTTGTCACTGTAATGATTACGTCGCTATAAGTTCGTAAGTTAGTCCACCAATGGGCATATTGCGGTCAATAATTGCGGCACTCCGGACTTAAGTATACACGTATTCGCCATCGCGTGCGGTCCATATAGGCACAAAGGCACTGCCTACCCTGAACGACCTTGGCTTCATACAGGCACATACGAACCGTCTACCCTGAAGCCCAGAACGACCATTACTCCATACAGGCACAGAAAATCAGCCTACCTATACCTAGGCCAAAAACGATGTGCGCGCCTCGGTATTCGCGGAAATGGTACCAAGTCGCTGCCTTACCATCGACACTGTTGATGCCAGGTACAATTATGCTTTGTTACATATTTGCCTTTGTAGCAGGAGTTTGTGATACAAACAACATGAACACGAATTTCGATCCACGCTCTGTATTGCTTTACCAAGTTTACCAGTGTGCCAGGCACCAGAAAAGTTGAGCATTTAAGTAATATTCTTTCATGATTTATAAGACGTTATCACACGTCAAACATGATTTCTTTGACGTGTGATAACGTGCAAGCGAGAGCGCGAATCGGCCTAAGCGTTCGGCTTGTGAAGCATCTATCTATCTTCCACGTTACCTTATCACGTAAAGTTATCGTCCGTAAACCGACTTTACAGACAATCAATTTTTTTATCGTCTTAAAAGGTAAGGTATTTTGTTACCAGCTAGGTTAGTGCCATAGGACTTTCCTCCCAATTTGAGGAAATATTATCTGCAATAGCCTACGTTTATCTAATCGTTGAACTAAACTGTTAACTAATTAGCTGAGTAAATGTAGCTATTAAATATGAGCACACACTAAGAAAACAAAAGACCAAAAAAAGTAGGAAACCACGACAGTTTCCGAACGAATGCTGACTGACACTCATATTCATACATAATCGATAATTACCTATTAATCGCTGTCGTAATTATAGCCATTGACCGCTTAAACAATCTTAAATATTGACTATTACAAGGTGTTGCGTGAGGTCTTACCAGTTTTAGCGAAAAACGTATCATCGAATAAGTATTTACTGCATTTCGTCGACATATAATTTTATACAAAACATTTTTCTCTGAAATTGTTTATAATTTGGGATTGTTATAAAACAAACCTTACCTAAGATAACAGCTTCTATACGATGATCTTTTCACCAATCATGAAAATTCTATGTTTTCAGGGGGAATTAAATGAAAATTTTATGAAATAAGCCATTCTAGGAGGCATTTGTGACGACACGTTTGGTTCAGTGGGTTGTGCAACGGCTTACGAAGCCGGCGGTCCCGGGTTCGAATCCCGGCCAGCGCAAGTGTTTGTCTAATGAGCACGAAAGTTTGTTCCTGAGTCTTGGGTGTTTTATATGTATTTAAAGATTATAATTTATCTATATATTATGTAACTAGCTTCTGCCCGCGACTTCCCCCTTTTTATATTCGTTTATCGCGGATAAGGGTATTTTTCCGGGATAAAAAGTAGCCTATGTCCTTCCCGGGACTCAACCTATCTCCATGCCAAATTTTATCCAAATCAGTTCAGCGGTTTAAGCGTGAAGAGGTAACAGACAGACAGACAGACAGACAGACGGACACCTATTTATTATGTAACTAGCTTCTGCCCGCGACTTCGTCCGCCTTAAAGTCGTTTATCGCGGATAAGGGTATTTTTCCGGGATAAAAAGTAGCCTATGTCCTTCCCCGGGACTCAACCTATCTCCATATCAAATTTCATCCAAATCGGTTTAGTGGTTTAAGCGTGAAGAGGTAACAGACAGACAGACACACTTTCGTATTTATAATTTTAGTATGGGTAGTATGGATATATGCAGACGGTATACCTAGTGAAACAACCGGCTCTGATGAAGGCTCGTTTATTACTGGCTATACAACACATACACTGCGTCAATGTGTGCGTTAACACACACACACACATGCAAATACACCTCACTGACACTATGCAGCCGTAGACTCGGTAGATTGTTACACATGTAATAGCAGACCGTGGTGGTGTTACAGGCAGCTCCCTGTTGGGCGACAGCGGTGGGTCTGCGTCGTCTTGCTGCGTGCGCGCCGCACTGCGCACGCTGCGCGCTGCCTGGCCGTCGCCCGCGCCGCTGCGCGCGCGCGCCGACACCTCCCACGCCTGCCGCTGGTACGATACTCCCATCGTAACGCGATCCGTCAATACCGCGCCTTGTGCTCCCGGTGCGATACCGTCTGTCTGTCCGCGCGCGGTTCGGGTCCACCGCCCGTGCAGTAGCGGAAGCGGCGGCTTCGAGCGCTTGCGCAATTATGAATTAAGACGATCGAGCCGATTGACCCAGTTGCGATCTCGACCGTAGCACCCCGCTTAAGTGCTGCTGCCCGGGCTTCTGGACAATGTTAAATATGCAATCGAGTTTTTATTGGGATAAGTTGATTGGATCATTATAGACACAGTTAATAACTGTACTAAATATTTTAAGACTTAGACATAGACTTTCCAGGCTTAAATAATATGATAATAATTCAATATCTAAGGAGAATAACTTATCACCGCCCAGTGAGTTGAGCCACAAACTGAGTTGAGACCACCAACTGAGTTGGTTTCCCTTATTGCTGGGGATATGGAGTTAATATACTTATATATTTTTAATTTATTGAGAAAGAAAGTCTTGATATACATATCATGAGCACTGTCAAAAGACTGCATTACTTAAATAATAGTTATAGTCTCCTACATTAAATTTAAAAGTTGAATGCACTACTATGTACGACCAAATTGCACTTTTTATCGCCATTTAGGATTTAAACAGTTTGATACCTAAAATAATTCGAGAAATTAACAAACTGGATATACTTACTGTAAGTACTAACTTATAATGTACAATTTTAAGTAAAATTGTAATTATGTTCTTTTATATTATTATGTATTAAGAAGATAAACGTACCTATATGCCTAATATTTACATATTAAGATTCTAACACGGAAGATACAAGAATTGTACATATTGCTAGCGAACCGCCAAACAAATTTGCATTCATTCATTTTTCGTTATAGCTCCTACATGCGCGTTTGAGATACAATTGCTTTGCGTGCTTAGTTTTGCTTCGGTAAGACTGAACAGCGCCTTATTGCGGCAACTACTTAGGTACGCTGCTTTACGAGGAACACGGAAATTTCTAATATGCAAGAGTTCAGGAGGCGTCAATAAGATTATTAAGAATCTTGAATAAAAAATATAAATCGTCACAGGAACGACTGATGTAACAAGATTTTTGGCAGAAACAGAAACCAAATTTCGGCGTTGGATCCAGTTTCAGCCGAAACCGTAACCGAAACTTTAAAAAGACACGTTAAATCATTTCTAAAATGTCCGTTTTCTGGTCGTTATACAAACACGTAACAGACTATGTTTTCGTTTTAAACGAAATATAAAAGGATTATAGTCATGAAATAAAACTTTTAAAGACCTTTCATAAAAAAATAATTGTAGTAAATCAGAATCTATCTTACCTGTTTTTCGTTAAAAATGTCGCATCACTATCATCATTTATACTGATGCTAACCGTATTTTACATAAATCAATGAAATAAAGACGAATACGTTTCTATGTAACGATAAAAGTTTTCTTTAAGTTGTGTTCCTGAAACGTTTAACCGATTAGGTACATTATCCTTAACGTAAATAAACTAATTACTCCCAGTAAATACAAAAGAAACAACATTTAAAGCCCTTATTTCAGGTTTAGTTATTTTTTGGAAACGTTTATCTCTCACAGTAATAATAAATTCTCTTCGTCGTCATGCAAATGTCACAACTCTCAGGCCTCTATTTCACAATCGTGACAAATGACGGGTGACAATGACAATTTCACGTACATTGCGTGCCCAGTAAGAAGATGTATCGAGCTTGCAGGTCGCCGTGAGGGTAAAATTATCGTTGTCACGATTGTGAAATAGAGACCAAAGGTGTCTTCTATTGAATGGTCACTGTCATCATCACTGGCTCGATCTATAACGCGGTAAATTCACACTTAATAAAGAAAACGACAATTTACAATACCATATATTTGTAGTGTTTTTTTTTTATAATAATATAACAATAATATAAGCTTCGCCAAGGCCGAAGTTTCAGCCGTTTTTCGGCCGAAACCGAAATTTCGGGCGGTCACTATATAATTTATGCCTAGCCATCCTTGTAATGAATTCGAGTGCCGTAAGAAAAAAATTCTGTAGCCTTTCAATTCTTTCTTTATTCAAGTTGTGATAAGGGTTCCAGACTACAGAGGCGAATTCAAAGCGGCTATATTCATATTAAGTTAAGTTAAGGTTAATTTTGAGCAGGATGGTGGACATTTGCGTACCTAACTTAATCTTTTAACTTCAAACTAATAGTCGGCAATAAACTGCACAGATTGTGTGCACTTTTGTTTCGGGCGTTAAAGTTATAATTACAATTTCGACCGCAGTCAACGACCGCACTCCCAATTGTACCTTAATAGTAAAGTTAAAAGGTGAAATTTTCCGTGTGATGAGAAGTGTCGCTGTGCAGTCGCTATACACTTCTACTACACTGAAAATTGAACCTTTTGTCCTGACTAAAAATGTACAACGTGCGGTTGCAGTCTGCAGCCCATCTCCGAATGGTAACTTAAGGTTTACTCTGATTCACTGAGCCAAAATATTTATTCCATCAAAAACATAACATGTAAAAAAAATGCCAAGTCTCGCAACCTCTTCTACTACAAAAAGTTGTGAGATATAATAACTAAGTCGGTTAATTTATTCAGTAGTACCTATCCAGGGAAGGATCTACCCCACACCTTTGTCATTCATAAATGTTCACCGAACTAACAACATGTTATTGTGACGGTTACTCGTAATTTATTCAGTAGTACCTATCTATGTGAGCATCTATCCAACACCTTTGTCATTCATAAATGTTCATCGAATTAGTTAACTAGGAACCTGTTATTGTGACCGTTATAGTGACCGTATCAATATTACACATCTTCATCTTTTTAATAAATAAAACGACTTGGCCAACCGCACACGGCAATAAACTACATGCAGCAAACCCTACCTAATTGTATTAGCCTTCTGAACGTAAACTTGGCCCGAAAGGAGATAGAATTATGTTGCCGTGCGATGGCCAAATAATTTTATTTATTAAAAATATGAAGATGTGTAATATTGATACGGTCACTATAACGGTCACAATAACAGGTTGACAATTTCTGACCAGTCTGGACTGTAAATGCTTCAAAGTCTATTGTATTCTGAAATTGTGGATTCCTGCGCTTTAATACTACCGAAATCGACATTAACTACTTACCGACTTAGACCCTGGCTTATATGTTTGGTAATAGCATAAGCTATACTTACATGGGAAACTGTTCGCGATGGACATGAGGTCTATTGATAATTTCAAATTTAGTTTTGACTGGACCAAGATCATTTTATCTTTTATCTTTCTTTTATTTTTTATCTTTTAACCTTCATCCTTTATTTTTTACCCTTTATCTTTAAGTCTATCTCTTATCTTTATCTAGTATTGATCGCTGCAGATCAGGTATCTGGTTTGGGATAGCGGGTATATCTGATATCTTATTTCTGGTATTTAGTATCTTTTCTTTCTTGTCTTTTATCTACCCCCCTTTCCCACTCTTCTCCTTTCCCCCTTGCCCCTCTCTCCTTGCCATCCTTTCATCTTCTCCGTTCTTCTCCTTTCTCTTTCTTTCTCCCTTCGTTCCCCCTCCTTTCATCCCGCCCCTCCGCTTCCCGATTCTTCCACCTCCCCATTTCCCCCTTCTTATCATCATCCTCTCCCTCTGCTTTCCCTCTCCTTACCCCTCTTTCTTCCCCACTCCTTTTCCCCTCATTCCCCCTTCTTTCGGTCCTTTATTTCGCTTTTAAGAAACGTAAAATTGTATCGTTTATCTGAGCTGCAAATGTAACTTTGTAATCGCATACATTTCTATCGAATTACAAATTTATTTATGCACCTGTTTTTATCTGGAATACCAGACTGAAATCGGAATGTTTAAGTTTTCTCGTGCTTTACAGACTAAACAATAATAGGGTTCAAAATTTGAACCTTGTAAATCTGCTGTAAGTACCTTAGAATTTCTATGATCAGTGAGTGAGTGAGTGACAAAATTAAGGAACTTTAACTTGCTATAACTCTTTAACTATAAGTTATAATTGGCTGTAATTTGGAATATACGTAAGGTGTATTGAGCTCTCTTAGTCACTGAAAATTCATGCTTCTAGCTTCATCAGCAAATGGATTACAGGGGGTCGAAATCGAAAATGACGTGAATGGCTGCGAGAAAAGTATGGTACGGCGTGCCTTTGTTTTGCTTGACTTGGCGGGGGCACTGCCGTGCCCCCAGATACATTTCCTCCCCACTAAATAAGTATATAGTTGCTTGATAAACCGGAACCCGTAATTACGGCACGAGTCCCGACGAGCAGAGATTATGCTACCGTGGTTATGATGGCTGCAGCGGCTGTGGCATTGTTCATTATCATTAGTTAATGAAGCTCCGTTATCATGCGGCGCACTGTGTAGTGTAGCGCAGGCGCAGTGGCAGTGTATACCGCGCGCCGTCCGCGTCAGCTCGCGGCTGCTACTCCAGCAAACCGACCGACCGAAGCGTGCCAGCTACTCGTAAACTATATCTAACAAAACTACTCGGTTAGTGCTCGCTTTGTTTACTTTGTATTGTTTTGCGTGCTTGTAACTGTTATCGCTTAATTATTAAACTGACATTCTAAGCGCAAAGAACATTGGATACGGTTACTATTGCGTTCGTTAATGACTTAGAAGTGCCAGGAAATTATTTTAGCGGTTTCTCACGTCGTCAAAAGCCGAGTACTGCTTGACATGTTTCCATTGCTTGATAATGTATTCGAAATATGTCTGACCCTCACGGCAAATTGCTTGTTAAAATTTCCACAAAAATAGCGTTAAATTTTCTTTTAATTCATGTAGCATCTTGTTCGATATATATGAAAGCCGTTAAATAAAGCTGAATCCTTAAGTGAATCACATAGCCGATTGGCACTAAAAACTTCGCGACTAATGTGCTGCACTTAAATTATACCAATGCGGGTGCAAAGATAAGGAGGTTTATATTCAAAACATAGTTTTTTTTTTTATTCGCCTAGACGCGTGTGTTGTCAAGGTGCTATACATTACAGAGTTGCGTTTACCGGTAATTTACGAAGTCAGTTTTATCGTCGATGTTGATCATACTTAGACGGTTTCATTTCGCGCGTACGAAATGTGGTGAATAATGCAATCGTACGGGCGCGAGATCCGCCGCTCGCTGCGGAGAGATCTTGGTGCATCTGCATGCTATTTACATGTTTTCTACGATTCGCTCCGATTCCTGTCGCCATGCCATGGATAAATCATCGATTTCCAATACGGTGTATCGTATGTTAGCATTTCTATCAATATAATTGTGCCGCTCAGCGAGCCGAGCCGGGAGGAATGCGCGTGCGCCTCGCGTGCGTCGATGTCGAATTCCCGCAACAGTGCAACGATATTTCTAAACTATCCCTTCCAGCGACTTTTCTTAAAGCTCTACCGAATATCTACCTAGAGAAAAAAAATACCACACGTAAGAAGTACGAAGATCGCTCTTAACAAATAAGCAGGTATGTTTCCCTCTCTCGAATTTCAAAAAAGTGCTGAGATTATGTCACGAGTCATGCTTACTTATCAATGTAGAATTGTATATTGATAGGTACTGATGGATATTAGGACATTATTAGGACACTAGGACAAATCCTGAGACATGGTAACCCTACTAGTAGATGTTACTCATATGAATTGTATTGCAGGCGCAGTGGGAGTCGGCTGTCCAGCCCCTGCACATGGTGCGCGAGCTCACCCCCCGCGCCCGCCCCTACGTCGCCCGCCCCCGCGTCGCCCGCTCCCTCCATGCCGCGCTCGCCCGACCCCGCGCCGCGCGCCGGCGCCTCGCCGGGCCTGCTGCGCCGCCGCTATTCCGTTCCCGAGACGATCATGAGGAAGTGAGTTAATTGTCAACATCTTTCGTTTCATCGTCGTCAGACCCGCATCGTGCTAATCTGACTCGTCTCTTTCACAATTTCAGATATCGCCTGGCGCAGCAGAGTAACGATTCCGAGGAGCCGTGCGCTGCCACGTCGCCGTCCTCGTCGTCGTCGCCGCCGAGCGCGGCCCCGTGCGCCGGTTGCGGCACCCGCGGCGGTACGCACGGCGACCGCGAGCTCATGCGCAAGTCGGCGCTGCTGCGGCGGCTGTGGGGCCGCGCACCCGCGCCCGCGCCGGCGCCGCGCGCCTCGCGCTCGCTACACGGCTCCAGCTCCGAGCTGCGGCGCTCGCCCGCCGGCTCCGGCTGGGCCACGCCTAAGCGCCAGCGGCTGGAGTGGGCGTGTCCGCGCGCCGCGTCCCCGCCTCCGTCGCCCGGCGCGTCTCCCGTTTGCTCCGATTGTACGTTCGCATCGCACCGCGCGCGCTCGCCCGCCACTCGTGGCGACCCCGCGCGCGACGTGTTCGCGCGGTACTCGGACTTGGCGAGTGACGCGGCGCGCTCTGACGCGCATGCATCGCATCCCGGATCCGTGCGATCCACACCCGAGTCCACCGCGACGCTCACCGAGTCGCCGCCCACCGCATTGCCAGCGACAGTTGCGCCTTCGCCCCCGGCCTTCGTCGCTGACGTCGAGATCGAACAGTACACGAGCCTGCCGTTTGACTTGCTCCCCACCGCCGGCTCGCCACCGTATGAAGTGCTCGAGATCGTAGTCTCCGAGACGCTGGAGGCGTCCCGCGCGCCCGACGCCGCTTCCCCAGCGCGCGCGGCGGTGAGCGCGAGCCCGGCGCTGCGCGGCCGCGCCTGCAACATCAACATTGACGAGTACGTGTCAAACATCCTCGTGGAGAGCCTCAACTCACTGTCGGAACAGCTGGAGAGCATGAGCGCGGCCGTCGGCGGAGCCGGCGTCGTCGTCGAGAAGGAGATCAAGGTGCGGTTCCAGAACACCGGCGTCAACACGATCGTACACCTCAGTCCCACCTCCAACCACCAGATCATTTTCGGAAACGAGGAGCTGTGTCACGCCGACAACGAGGCTCGGGACGTGTGCAATAACCCTCGCCCTCCGTCGCCCCCCACGCCTACGACGCTCGAGCCCGAACCGAATAATAATGAACCCGCCGACTCTGTCAACCGCGCCGTACTGCAACAGATCCAAAAGCTGTTCCATGACGAGCTGTACCGGCTAGAGCCGGGTCCCTATCCCGGCGAGCCTACGTTGGCGCACATCGAGTCATCCAACGTGGACGTTTACCTCGAACACCACTCGGATTCGCGCGACGGTTCCGCGGGCTCTCCCGGCGTGCTCGTCGGGTTGGAGGTCGGTGCCGGTAACTACTGGACGCGTGAGCCGGCCCTCGTGCCGCGCTTATCTGCGCTACCACACTCCGCCTCCATGGAGGTGAACACGTCTTCGTCTGATGCGGAGCCCTCCGCCTGCACCAGCCTCGTGGACAGCCTCGACGACCCCGCATCCCCGCGCGTGCCGCCGCTGCCCGCGCGCCGCCTCGCGCGCTCCGCTATGGACGTGCTGGACCTGCTGCCAGAGGCGCCGAGCGCGCCACCGCGCGAACGCCCCGAGGCCTTCTTCGTGCGCATCACCGACGAAGACTGCGATCGCGACAAGGAAACCGTGGTCGTCGCCGACCGCATGCCCGACCGGATTCGCGAGCGCTTGCTCCGGCGGCACCGGAAGCGCGAGCTGCGCATGGAATCACGCCGCGGCGGCGGGCTCGAACGCGCTCGCCGTCGCGCCGCCGAACGGGACGCGCGCGCCGTCGTCGTCGCGCTCGTCGACGAGCTCGTCGCCAAGATCGCGCAAGAGGAATACAAATGTATGCGCATCCAGCGACGAACGCGGCCCGATCGTGCACCCTGCGGACAGGCGAGGAACGGTGGTAACCAGTTCGACGAACAGAACGGTGGGTTCGGGTCGCGCGCCCTCCACGGCAAGCTGTCGTTGTCGCCGCCGGTGGACGCACCGCGCCGCATATATCAAAAATCTGAGATTCACGACGGCGATAAATGTATCGAGATCCTGGAGATCCTGGAGTACGTAGACGATTCGCAGAATTCCCCCGAAACGACGAACTCTGACGAGCGTCACGGCAACTCCAAAAGCAGGAAGTCCCGGATCCCGATCCCGATCTACGAGAGGATTCAGCGGACGACGAAGCGGAACTCGGAGCGGCGGCGCTCGCCTCCACCCGCGCCGTCACCGTCGCCGCCTTCGCCGCTGCAGGCGCGCCGCGCCTCCGTGCCGCCCCCCGCCGAGTCCCGAGCGCGCGCCGGCGCGCTGCGCTTCCGGCGCGTGTTCGACATCATTCCCGAGGAGCGGCCCGCGGGCGCCGGCGCCGACTCGCCGCCCGCGCCCGACGACGCGGCGCTGGGCCGGCGCGTGTCGGCGCCGAGCCTGCCCGCGCCGCCGTCGCCGCCGCGACCCACGCGCAGCGCCGCCACTTCCCCGCCCACGCCGGCGCGCGCGTCGCGCAGCACGATGACGTCACCGCGGCGCGCGGCGACCCCGCCCCCCGCGCCGCCGCCGCCCCGCGTCGCGGCAGGTATCGCGCTCGCTTGTGCCCCGTGCCGCTGACGCACCCGCCACCCGCACGCTTGCGTCCGACAGTGCTCATAGTGCCTTATTATTATCACGGACCGTTTTGTTTCTTACGAGTTGACGTAGACGGCTAGACACTATTATTTTGTATGTAAAGGAGCGTAGACCGCCATCGGTGTTGACTATATTTTTTAAACCCGCACAGAAATTACCACTCGAGTATTTAGATGGATCGGCACGTAAATATTTATTTGTAAATAGACAAATGCAAACGAAGCTATACCTATCGTCATGTTGAAATTGAATATTTAATAAACGGTTGAAATGAGAAGTTCGTTTTATTCATTCGAAGGTTCGAATGGGAACGTGAACGAGAGGAGGGTGGCATCGGAAAGTAGAAAGCAACGTAGAGCGAGTCTGCCGACTCGGACGGTCGGCGGCGGCGCGCGGGCGCCGGCGGCGGTGCCGGAGCTCACCGCCCCGCCGCCGCGCCGCGCCTCGCCCGGGCCGCCGCACGCGCCGGCGACGACGGCGCGGACGCGCAGCTCCAGCTCGGGCAGCTCGAGCGCGGACAGCTCGCTGCTGTGCGCGACGCCGCGCTGGCTGGCCGCGCGTCGCCGCCGCCCGCGCGCCCCGCGGCAACCTCGCACCTCGCGCGGCTCGCACCGCGTCCAGCCCGCCTTAAGACCAGGTACCTTGAACTAATATCAGTGACACTTGCTAAAATGGACGAAAGTTAGTCAAACGAACAAACTTAAATATTACTTGGAAACAACCAATTCAGTTGCTGAAATGATAAATAATATGATTGATATTATGTGGGAACTTTTAAGTTTACGAGTATCAAAAGAAAAATGCTGACTGACTGACAGACTCATCGAAGGTGAATGAAAGATTTGAGAGCTATGTGATTTGAGGTGCCTTCCTGAGGCTATTATAGCATTTAAAAAATATTATATGAACCAAGTCAAATGCAGCAAAAAAAAACTAGTTCAGTCTATGTTTTATTTTATGCCATAGGAGGCAAACGAGCAGACGTGTCGCCTAATGGTAAGCGATCACCGTCGCCCATAGACACTTGCATCACCGGAGGAGTCACAAGTGCGTTGCCGGCCTTTCAAGTAAGAGTACGCTTTTTTCTTGAAACCTTGAAAATCGCATCGGTTCGGAAATACTGTAGGCGGCAATTTATTCCAGAGTTCAGTCGTGCGAGGCAGGAAATTTCTAGAAAAACGCACGGTTGTGGACTGCCAACCATCTAAGTGGTGAGGGTGGAAATATTGTCGCGTAGGACGTTGGCGGAAAGAGGCCGCTGGGATCAACCCGAACAATTCCTCGGAATACTCCCCGTTATTCAAGCGATGGAAAATGCAGAGCGAGGCTACATCTCTACGCAGTGCCAAGGAGTCAAGCTGATCTGAAATACACTGGCAACCGACGATACGAGTCGCTCTCCGTTTTATGCGGTCTAGAGAGAGAAGCTGGTACTGGGGAGCCCCAGCCCACAGATGAGAACAGTATTCCATGTGCGGGCGGACCTGCGCCTTGTAAAGCTATAGGAGGTGGGCCGGAGTAAAATACTGTCTCGATCTGTTGAGCACGCCGAGCTTCTTAGAGGCTAATTTGGCCTTACCCTCTAGATGGCAGCGGAACTGGACTTCACTCGATATATCGACGCCAAGGATTCCGATAGTGGCTGTGGCAGTTAGGGGAGTATTCTCAAAACGAGGTGATGCAACAAACGCAGACTTTTTAGCGGTGAAAGCGCAAACCTGTGTCTTTGTAGGGTTAAAACGGGCTAAATTAAGTCGACCCCATTCTGAAACTTCTTTTAGGGAAGTTTCAACTTCAGACACAAGTTTGTTACGGCTCTCGATGACGTTATCCCGAGAAATATTGGCGCGGTCAGTGTAGGAGGCATCACCTGTGCTATCATCCGCATAACAGTGAATGCCACAAATTTGCAGCATATCGTCGTGGGTTTAACAAAAACAATAAGTAACATTTAAACAACAAACCGGGTAGACGCAGAACGCATGCGGTACATAGAACATCGCTGCGCGGGCGCGCTGTCGGTATGCGTGCGCAGTAAGGTAAACGAAAGTGGTGTATATGTAGGTACTAGATAACGCAATTACATTGATATACAGCGTTTGGAAACGTCTTAGCTTAACAAATGCGTAGTAGTACCACTTTACCCTATGATTATTTGTTGTTAGTTTAACTAATGTATTAGTATTGTTATTTTGTGTTATTAGTTTATTATTATTATTTTATTTGATTATTAGTAGTAGTTTATACTTTTGAAGCCGGCATGCGTATTCGATTATGTGATAATTTCTAGAAACAGTATTTTTAGGTTCTGCTTTATTTTTATTTTCTTATGCTGAGTTTATGATATAATAATAACGCCGAGATAAAACGTAATGACAAAAATATAGAAATCATTATGTTAAATTATATATACATATACAGGCTGTTTGGTAACAGGATGCAAAGTTGAAAGGAGGTGATAGCTTAGGCCATTTAGAACATTTTAAGCGATATATGTGTTAGGCAAATGCTATTAGTTTTTTTTAATTTAAGTTTTAAGATTTTTCTGGGAAAACTCCAAAATTTCAGACTACATCGACAATAGTACTTTTTTAATGTAGGTAGCATTTTTTATATTTTTTTTTGTATTGTGCAATGTCTATCGTACACCATAAAAGTTACATCTGTGTCTAAAGAAAAAATAACTACAGCGATTTAAAAATTAAATAACATGAAAAAAAAAATGAATTAAGTGTTTTCTAAGGACGATAAAAAAGAACTAAAATAGCACCGGTTCTTCAAACCATTTAAGAAACGTGCTTGGCTATTGACCTTTCATTTAAGCTATCAAGCACGACTGTAGCTATCGTATCTTTAAAAATAAGCCACTTAAACCAACTAGAGAGCTAAAATGTTTCACTCGACTTGTGATACTTGTGACGAATCTAATCATGATTTTGTAATAAAACATTGGTTCTTAATACTAAGTTGGCGTTTACCTGACATTTGAAATGTTTTGAAAGGGTTAAGTGCAGTGGACAAAACTGTCACATGCAATTTTAATAAACAAAGGTTCGCGGTGGTGTGAAACAAAAGGGACCGATAGCGGCGGGCGGCGTTTAACAAAGATGACTCAAGCCGTTTTATTATGCTTTATTGTTAAAGATAAACTGATTTGCTACTTGCGTATTTATGCAAAACTACTAATTTAGTCTAATTACAGCTTCAGTTGCGGTTAGACGTTCATTGTGTTTTTATTTCCTCCGTTATCCAAAATTCACCGTGTCAAGCTGTAGCTGCCGTGGGCGCTCCTTCACGTGTAATTATGATTCCTTCGTTGTAAACATGGAGTTTACGAACGAAGAATACGCCAACATTGTCTACATGTACTGCAGCGCTGACGGTAATGGAGCAATGGCTCGACGTTTATACCAAGAGCGTTTTCCAAACCGGAGGTTGCCTAATGTGAGAGTGTTTTACACCTCATTCCGAAGAGAGAGAGATATATATAGCACCAAATTTATTTTAAATGGTTGGAATCAGGTGTTTTTTTTGTAGATTACTAAAAAAAAAAAGTAGGCATACATTTTGCATTTTTTATATCGTCGGGCAGCTTGTTATATATATTTGCTCCCTCATATAGTATACATTTTATTCCATAGTTTGTACGAGGAGTGCGTAGTACTAGGCAATTAGCATTTCTTAGTAAAATTTTTGGAATCTGCTGTTTTTTCGTGAAGGATATTTGAACATGTAGATCTTTTTGCAGTATTTTTCGTGAAGGATATTTGAAAATGTAGATCTTTCGAATGATGTATTGCTGCGCAAAGGTGTATCTGGTTCGTTTTTGAGTTGGCACGGTTTCCAAAATCGTGATCCTACTTTCAGTATCGGTGGTGATAGTTGCTAAAGCAGCATTTTGGGTCTTGATTGCACTTTGTTCCGCAGTAAGGCTTTCCATGGTAGATTTGATGTTTTTAATCTCAGAAAGGCTCTCAGCTATTTTAATAATAGACTCGATTTGTTTAGCGCCGGTTGATTTGGACGATTTAACTAGCTCCATCATTTCCATCATTTGATTTCTCATCTCAACCATTTCTGTAAGTAACCCGTCGTTATATTTTCGTTTATTATTTCGAAATGTTACTTTTGAGCTTGTGTTATCTGTGAACTCCGATGTATTGTCCAACGTCGTTGATAAGTTTGGTTGCGAACCACCCAGGCCGCTTCCAGTAGGTGAGTTCATCTTGATCTGTGATTTAGTGCGACCACAACGATTGCAAGTTACTTACTTGCGTAATGAGGGAGTCAAAACATATGTTTCTGTCTCCTTTACTCCGGGGGGTGAAGAGCGGTTACGGCTTCGATAGGCGCAATGCTTGAAACTATATGGCGCAAGCACACGATTGAAAAGTACTTAGAATTTGCAACTATACACACCAGTGGTAATAGATATATTTGCTTGAAGACTATTTAAAATAATTTATAACACTTTGTGACACGCGTCTGCTCTAAACGCTTACTCCAGCACCACATTTTTCAAAAAAAAAAAAACGCAGATTTTTGTGCAGTAGTAGCTGTTGACAACAGAAATCAAATTTCTGTTAATAGCGACGCGAAACTTGCCCACACATGTGGCCTAATGGCATATGTGGTCAAAAAAGCGTAATGTACTACTTTAGTAATCACAATAAATTGTTTACATGAAGATTGATTGATTCAAAACTAAGGTAGATTTTCCAGGGGTTCATATACATTTTTTTGCTCCTAATGACCTAAGGAATGCGTGGTTAAAATGTTTTCCATTCCTCGTGGGCTCCGTGTATATATCTATGTATATCTGAGAGGGCGGTCTGCAGACGCAGAAGTAGGGGATGGCGCGACGGGCAAGACGGGAGCGAGCGGCGGGGGCGGATGGTCGGTGACGGTCGCGGGGTCGTGCCGCGCCGCGCTGCCCGCCGACGTGGAGATGCGCTTGCGCTTCCCGCGCGACGCCCGCGCCGCACCACGCGCCCCGCCTCGAGCGCCCGCAGCGCCGCCCCGCGCTGACACCGACGCCACCCCACGCCGCAGTGTCGCCACACGCTCTGACGAGGTAATCTCCTCGATCCGAAACAATATTTGTTTGATCGTTCTACCAATGGCATATACAGAGTGTATGGCAGAGCGTCTGCCAAAAGACTAGGGTAGGTACGTAGGTTCACTTGCAACACATTTTGGGCCAATTAACACTTATCCTGCCACGGTCTTTTTTTAACTATTTTTTTTTTATTTTATTTCGGCATTTGCCAAAAAATCACATTAATGCTTACTCATCTTTTTTTTTAAACGCGACTGAACAAAAGTGTGGGTTTTTAAATCTCTAATGTATGCGTATCCTATGTAAATTTTATTTTCATTTAGAAAGGAAATAAAAAAAAGTTATGAGCCGACAAAGTGTGAAGGAAAGAAAATAAAAATCATCAAGCTCAACTTTATGGCACAATAAAAAAAAAAGTTGAAACTCCTCAGATCTTCCAATATCATTAAAACTTCTTCAGTTCATGACTATTCTAACGGTACACCATATGAATAGAATCACTTTCAATTTTCCGGCGAAAAAAGGGTTTTTGTCTAAAATGGTGTGGTGACATAAATCACCTAGTACTTCTTCGAAACTACTTAAAGATAAGATTTGAATGCACTAAAATACTATACTACAAGACTTAGAGTCATGCGATTTGATTACTCTTGTATATATACGTTTTCCTTCGGTCTAACACTTTCAATAGACTCAAACTAGAAGCCTAGAAGTAGGTGGTGAAATCAGCAACGAGAACACATTACAGCGGAACGTGGAGCGACCGAATGGCTTAGCCGGTAAAGGTGCGTCCACACTTGTATCATCGTATCCGATCACCGTGCCGTAGCATGACTGGGTATCGCGCTGCTTGGACGCTTACTGTCGGCGCGCCGATAATGCCGCACTCTTCCGATACAAGTGTGTGCTACGCGTAGCAAATGGATTTCGAGTGATCGGATCGGCGCAACGTCCAAACGCGTAATCGTGACACGCGATCATGCTAAGCGACGATGATCTGATACGGGCAAATGATACAACTGTGGACGTACCTTTAGGCTGTTGTTCGGTTGGTCAACATTCCATCCAGCATCCTCTCTCGCTCGCACGTGCCTAGGCCGAGTTCAGTTTTCTGCGCAACGTAGTGCAACCGAATTGAGTGTGTTGTTTGGTGCTTCCAGACAGGCACCACGGAGTGCTGGTGCCGCTGCTGCTCGTGCGGCGGCGCTGGCGCCGGGGGCCTAGCGGCGCCCGCGCCACCCGCTTTACCGCCACCGCGCGAGCGTCGCCCCAGTCTCTCATTCACCATGAGAAAAGAAGGTCACTTCGAATAACTGCTTACTTTATAAATACGTTACTTTAACACAACCAAAAAAAATGAGGCGTCGATTTCCCAGGGCCGAAAACGTTTGCCTTAAACAGCGATTGCCAAACATTCCGTATATCAGTGCAAAAAATTGTGTTGCAGACTCTTCGACTCTTCCTCGCAAGAGCAGAAAGAAGTGTTCCCACACGCACCTGCCGGAGTTGGAGCCGGCGCCTAGTGGTCGCGGGCGGGGTGGCGAGCGGCGGCGCTCGGGCAAGGTGCGTGCGGGAAGCGGCGGGGAAGGGGGAGGGGCTCGGGCGCGCGCGCCGCGCTCGGGTCCCGTAAATAAATAAAATAAAATATCTTTAATTCAGACCTCAGGATCCATATTTTGTTAGTAACAATGGGGCTTATAAGCTACGTTAGTGAACTTATTACTAAAAATATTAGTTAATTAACTTTAACTTAAAGCCTTGGAGTATTTAGTAAATGGAGACGCTTTCATGTCGTTTCTCCTCTGCCAAAGACGTTGGTACGATGTTCCAACCGTTTTATAAAAACTACTTCATTAATCGATTATTGGCAGTCTTGTAATCGTTATTTACGCATGACAAGTTCCGTCAAAATGCCTGTATGCGCTGTGTATGCGTGCTAAAAGCGTCCAAATACATTATGCATACAAAAGGATGGAATATCATTTGACATTTTTGCTTTTATTATGCCATATTACAACATATTAATACATAAAACGTTTTCAAGAAAATCAGGCATCTTGGAATCGATTACAAAATTAGTTTGAAAAATATCTCATACAATTCGTATTTCATTTTAACAGATCGAGAAAGTTTGACGTTTGAAGCTCCCCGTATTTAAGGTTAATAAGGTCTACCGGCGTTTAAATTTTGTATAAAATTACAAGCAAATATCCGCCTTAGCGAATTCAGTATGGGAGAAACGTCTACCTTTGTCTAATAATTAATGTTATTACGAAACTATTAAGGTTGAATGTTTATTGCTCCTCTTTACATGGTGCAGTGTGCGATAAACTAGAATAATGGTATTGTTTTTTTGTAGTTAGATTGTTTATATGTGTCCTCGCCCCCCTCGAAAAACGGCTGAATTTTTTGTTAGGAAATTTGTAGCGATGCGTACTCCATTACTAAATCCTTCAAGCGTAAAGCAGAACTCGGTCGTTCCAGATGCGGCGCACCTGCTCCCTGCACTGCTGGCTGCCCGCCGCCGCGCCGCGCAGGTGAGTCCCGCGCCCGGCCCCGCCCGCGCCGCGTGTGTGGGCCCCGTGTGACGTGCGTGTGTGTGCAGGGCTGGCGGGGCTGAGCTGGCGGTGGAGGGCAGCGCCATCGTGCCCGAGCTGAAGCCGCGCGCGCCCACGATGAGCGAGCGCGACCTCACGCGCCACCACACGCCGCGTCTCTACCTGCGCTGCTAGCTGCTCTTTGATAACTTCCTAACCCAACCGAAGTGCCTCACTGTGTCTTTGTACTATGTATAAATGTCCTATATCAATGCTGAATTTTATTTATTTACCTTCCCTCAACGACGACTAACGCATCCCACTTCATTATATACTGCAGAGTATAACGGAATGGAACCCTTATAGTTTCGTCATGTCCATTCCATCCGCCTTTCCGTCCGTATGTCACAGGCATTTTACTCAAAAAGTACAAGATGTATATTGATGAAATTTGGAGTATAGGCGTCTTGTTTGCTACTTTGTTTGGTTGTTAAATAACAAAAAACTATATTTCCAGGAATTTCAATTGATAGGCTTAAAATATGATTCTGCAACCAAGTCTTAGGAAATAGGAAATATACTGCTAAAAACAATATAGGGGCCTCCAAGAATATTGATCGTATCGATAACGTGAAAATATACGTATACAGGGTGTCCCAAGAAGTAGTGATATACTGAAGCTGGGAGGTAGAGGACCTAGAGGGCTATCTAAATCACCCCTATATATGTTCCGCGATTTTTCGTATTTTCGGAGTTATGACTTTTTTTTAATTTTTCACTTATCGCCGAGTACGATGAGATTTTTATTTATGGTGACGTGAATTATTGCGGTAGATGCTTGATTTTTTTTGTGTGCTAAGCTGATAGATAGGCCAATTCATTATGGTAACATTTACTATGGTTAGATCTTTGAATAGAATAATAAAAAAATTAAATGCCAAGAATGATAAAATTACCTAATATGTTCACAACTTCAAGGGGTTTTAAAAAGATAAAATCACATAAAAAAATTACCGTTTGGCTTTTAAAAACTTGCTCTATCTATCAGGTAGCTACTCTGAAAATTTCATTTTATTATTCATAAAACTTCAATCAAAACTTTGAAATCTAAATGTGGCAAGTGCAAAATTAATTAACTTTCTAAATAAATTTCGTTCTAAATCACGCACTGGCCATCAATAGAAAAAGAACAAAAAACAAAAGACGGTTGACGCATGAGAAAATTTTCACGTTGTTTGGTCATCGTTGATACTTTCAATAATTTAAAAATTGTGTTTTAATACTGCTAATTGTTCGTTTCTCTAATCATTTTGGCTATTCATATGGACTTTGACTTGCATTACGATTTGGATTAGTGTTATTACCTGGAATCGACGACTTGGCATTATTTAACTGGACTTGAGTTTGCGTGTAAGTGATCATGTTTACTTCACGTGACTACGCAGAAATGCATTACTATTACGGTTATGCTAGGGGGAATGCGGCGGAAGCTTCAAGGCTGTACCGGGAACATGTGGAACGAAGAGGCGGGCCTCAACCTGAAACGTTTCCTGACTATCGCATGATCTTAAGAGTACATAATGCGTATTTGGAAGGTTACATACCGGGTACCAGATCAGGCCGTATGGCCACTATGCCGGATCTACCGCAATAATTCACGTCACCATAAATAAAAATCTCATCGTACTCGGCGATAGGTGAAGAATTAAAAAAAAAGTCATAACTCCGAAAATACGAAAAATCGCGGAACATACATGGGGGTGATTTAGATAGCCCTCTAGGTCCTCTACGTCCCAGCTTCAGTATATCACTACTTTTTGGGACACCCTGTATATTAGGTAGTTAGTAAAATTTATTTTACTAAGTCTCTAGCTAAATAAGCTTTTGTTTATGCTTAGGCTAATAATTGATTAATTAAATAGTCAATTGTTTTATTTGTTTTCATTGCGATAAAATTAGTTTATTATAATAAAGCACAAAAACAGAAAAAAAATGCTGCACGCAAAAGTGGTCCCTATTTTGTTTTGAGTATATCTAGTATACAATGTTCTTTAACTTTGTTATGCAACGTGGTATCAAAAATGCGCTTAGTTTAAGAAATATAACTCAAATATTATAAGCCTAAAGTACGTCTATGCGTCTTATATATCCTATGTTCATTATATTTTCGCGTCTAAGGAACAGATGGTCACTGTGGAACTACCTTATATACTTACTAGAAGTATTACCATGCTTATATTTAATGCGGGGGGCTCTGAAACCCCCTGTTTCCTTGGTGACTCTACCCGGGTTGTTGAAAAGTAACTGTAAGACATGTGTTGGGGTATTCTACTTGGATGATTGGCTTCAATAACTCAACGTAGTTTACAATTCAATATGTTTTAGTTAATATAAAAACAACGAACTATACGGGCTAGGACTACGTAGGGGTTTGATGCGCGCTTGACCCATCTCTTCGTGACGTGTTGCAGAACTTGCAGAATTGGCTGCAGCGATGTAGCCGCACTATGCATAGTAATGTTATGTTGTTGGTGTGGACTGGTAACGGTGCGATGTATTATTTTAAGGGGGTGCATCGAAAATGTAAGCTATTTTTAACCGAATTCCAAAAAAGGAGGAGGTTATATGTTCGACAGTTTGTTTTTTTTATTTATGTTCACCGATTACTCCGCCAATAGTGGACCGATTTTAAAAAATATTTTTTTATTTGAAAGGATATACTCCTGAGGTGGTCCCATTGCCACCAAGTTGGGATCTGATCATAGGATCCCAGGGAAATCGAGGGCAATCCTCAAATTTAATAGGCACTTATAACGTTTTTCATATATTTTCTTAAGCTATTTAAGTATTTGCATATGGTAGTCAACATCTCATCATGCTGAGCTGATGACGGAAGGTACAACTCCTTAATAGTTAAGAGTTAGAGGATAATTCTTAAAAAAATCATCTATTATAGGTAGGTACGTTAAGACTGTTAGTCATATTCTTTATAGTTTGTCCCTGAGGTAGTCTCCTTATCACCAAGTCAGGATCTGATGATGGAATACCAGGGAAATCGAGAGAAACCCTCAAATATTATAGGCACTAACAATGTTTTGTATATATTTTTCTAAAGTTATTCAATTGTTTTCGTCTGGTTATCATCATCAGACAAACCAACTGAGCTGATGATGGAAGGTACAATTGAATATGAACTAACTAACTTTTACATTTCTTTCTTCCAAAGACTCGAGATCCGTGCCAAGTGCCTCCTCAATCTTCCCATTCTGGGCTCCAAAAAATACTTTATATCACTACTAAAGTCCATCACTAAAAAGCAAAATATATATATTTTTTTAAATAAAAAAAGAACTGACTTCAAAATAAACTAAAAAGCCATAAATAATATTTTATGAACGGTACGGATCACATTTAAATCACCTTTCGATGTCGGTGCCAAACCTGAAGTAAGTAGTTCTTTATTCAACAAAAATATGAATTACTATGACTAACTATATACAGGGTGTATGGCAGATCGTCTGCCAAAAAACTAGAGTAGGTAAGTAGGGTTACTTGCAATATATTTTGGGCCAGTTAAAACTTGTCCTGCCCACGGTGTTTTTTTAAATATTTATTTTATTTTATTTCAGCATTTGCCAAAAATTCTCATTTTTGCTTACTTATCATTTTTTTAAAACGTGACTGCAAAAAAGTGTTTGTATTTTTCAAATCTCTAATGTATGCGTATCCTATTGAACATTTATTTTTATTTAGAAAGTAAATAAAAAAAAGTTATGAGCCGGGAGACACAACTTTAGAGCCAATAAAGTAAAATAATGCCTCTCTTTCTTTACTAAAATTAATGTTTTCCTGCGCAGTTAACTTTTTATTTTTTTTATTACCTGTAAGAATACTTTGAATTGGGTAAATTATCATGCAGGAAATCAGGAAAAAATAAATTAGGTTATTTTTGGTCGTAACTTGCATATTGGATATGGATAAGGGATTATAAAAATTATTACTAATTTTAAGTTTATGTATTATTTTAGATGATTTTTTTATTATTTATTTATGATTAGTCGAATAGATTTGATTTCTTTAGTGTATTTAGCGTTAATTTATTTATTTTATCAAAACTTTATTTTTAAGTAGTTTCGAAGAAGTACTAGGTGATTTACGTCACCATTTTAGACAAAAACCATTTTTCGCCGGAAAATTGAAAGTGATTCTAGTCATGTAATATACCGTTAGAATAGTCACAAACTGAAGAAGTTTTCATGATATTGGGAGATCTGAGGAGTTTCAACTTATTTTTTAATTGTGCCGTAAAGTTGAGCTCGATGATTTTTATTTTCTGTCCTTCACACTTTGTCGGCTCATAACTTTTTTTATTTACTTTCTTAATAAAAATAAATGTTCAATAGGATACGCATACATTAGAGATTTGAAAAATACAAACACTTTTGTGCAGTCACGTTTAAAAAAAAAGATAAGTAAGCAAAAATGTGAATTTTTGGCAAATGTCGAAATAAAATTTAAAAAAATTGTTAAAAAAACTCCGTGGGCAGGAGAAGTGTTAATTGGCCCAAAATATGTTGCAAGTGACCCTACCTACCTACCCTAGTCTTTTGGCAGACGATCTGCCATACACCCTCTATATGTAGGTAGATAATAACTAAAGGCTCGCCGCGGCGGTTCTTAATAGTAATGAATGAATGGTTTGGCACCGACTTCAAAAGGTGTTTCAAATATGATTCGTACCGTACATAAAAGATTATTTATGACTTTTTAGTTTATTTTGAAGTGCCGTCCCTTATTACAAACTAGCTTCTGCCCGCGACTTCGTCCGCCTTAAATTTGTTTATCACGGATAAGGGTATTTTTCCGGGATAAAAAGTAGCCTATGTCCTTCCGGGAATCAAACTATCTCCATACCAAATTTCATCCAAATCGATTCAGCGGTTTAAGCGTGAAGAGGTAACAGACAGACAGACACACTTTCGCATTAATAATATGAGAATGGATTCCGCTCGCGCCAGCTCGGTGATTGGGGCGTGGTTTTTCCTTGACGATGCAGGCCCTTCATTTATTTAATCGGTATATCCAACCTCCAACAACCACTACTAGCTATTTTTCCAAAGTTATTAACGAACTAAACTTTCCATTTTCACAGTCACTGTTTCAGACGCTTACTGGTATGCCTAGGAGGCACCATAGCCGGAGTATTCAGGAATTTACAGTGAAATTGAAGGAAACTGTAGCTATTTATGGGCATTTATTTATAAATACATTTTAGGATACGACACGCGCAGCGTGAAAGGCCACCTGCAAGGTGGTCGGACGACCTGTTAAGGGTTGCGGGTACTCGCTGGATGCTGGTTGCCCCTATCCGGCCCATGTGGAAATTTATTGATGAAGCCTGTGTCCAGCATTGGACGTCCTATGGCTGAAATTATGATGATGATACGTGCCTAAAAGCAAGCCATTGCATTTTACTGAGAAATTTAGCCGGTACCTACTTAGGTAATTCAGGCCAGTCATCCAAGAAAAATATATAATTATGTATTTCTGCGGTAGTTTCTGCTTGCGGACAAAAATGCTTTCGTCCTGCAACGCGTATGTCCTGGTATTCTGGTATAATATTCTGTTCCGTCCTTGTTCTCCTCTACAGATCGCATTTCTCAACAGACATTTTTCAAAATGGCGAAGAATTGGGGTTCGGAAGACTCGCGAGATCTGGAGCTCACAGAGTCACTAGTACGCGTAGTTTATCGGTGAGACGACACGATGCGTAACTTCGAACTTTGAAGTGCAGGCTACAGGCGCAAGGTGTAGAACATGTCGGAGCTAACTAGTAGTGGTCATCGGGGAGTGCGTGGCGGTGATGCATCAGCGTGATGACCACGTCCACGTCGCCCTCGTCGTCGGCGGCCGCCGGCGCACGCGCAGAGCGCGTGACGCGCGCGCACACGCCGGCCGCCGCGCACCACCCGCCTGCGCCGGCGCCCGCGTCCGTCTCCGCGCACGCCGTCGTCTGCACCCCGGTGTCACGGTGCTCTAGAATTCGAACAGTATTCGTTTGAATATTCTGTTCCGCCTCGTTAGTTACAATTTACAGCAACAAATCGAATTTAATGAGGGTTTTTAAATTCGAATAATCACGATCTGGCACTATAGGCCTTATTTTTTTAAAACTGTTAGTTTTAATGAGACGACTGGAGATCGATCTTAGAAAATGCTTATTCGTTTAGCTTACCTTGTCTCGGTTGAGGTCGCGAAGGCTGTTGAGAGGCGTCGGGCGCGGCGGGGCGGTACTTGCCGAGGTGGCAGCGAATGGAGGTGGCGGTGAGGAAGTGCGCGCGCGTGTTGCGCTGCGGGCGGCACAGGCACAGCCACACGCGCGGGCCCAGCGACAGCGCAACGCAGGCGCCGGCGCACAGCGACGCGCACGCGCACAGCGCCAGCGAGCGCGCCTCCACCGCCACGTACAGCGGCGCGAACGCCAGCCACGTCACGCCCGTCGTGTACGTCGCTGCTCCAATGAACCTGCATGAACATTACCTGTACTACACTACACTTTAAATCTGCACAGACTGAGACCTGTTTCAAGAGTCCATTTATTTAATCGTATGGCGTAAGGTTAGTTGTAGGATTTTATAATTCTATATCCAGGTTTCGCAAATTTTTATAGAGGTCATTCGGGTTACCCTAGAAGCGTCGTTTTGGACAGTGCTCCACGATATACTATATGATCAAACGAGCTTCGCAAGCGAAGTTCGATCAATATTATATGACTCGCTTCATTGGAAGATATAATTTACTTTACATTATTGTAGTTTATTTAATCTACTGGCAACATATTACACGCTTATTTTAGAGATTTATAAAAAATAAGTATTTGCATTGATTAAAATCACTCCTCGCCTTCTGAGATGGCGCCATTAAACCTCATTATTTTCAGAGATTAACAAGCATGCAAAACTTTTCTATGGGTCTACTGGGTTGGGTGGGAAATTATATCTTCCAATGAAGCGAGTCATATAATATTGATCGAACTTCGCTTGCGAAGCTCGTTTGATCATATATTAGTATTTCCTCGCTTCATTGTTCGATATAATTTAGTTTACATTATTGTAGCTGTTTAGAGATAAAGTTTTGCATTAGAGAATAAAAACCGAATTTAACCAAACTGCTTTTATTTCCGGTTTTCAATCATTACAAACCCATATATACATTTATAATCTATACAACCTATTTATTTATGAACTATAATCAGTCTTATACATATTAGTACTTATAATGTAAAATAGTCACTAATCATGACTATATTTATTTATTTGCATACTGATCTTGCAAAGGCACCCTCGTCTATAATCTGACGATTGTAAAACTTTGCGAAGGTTTGTGAGGTGGATGTCCACCCGGCAGTCTTCCTGATCAGATCGACACTAACCCCTGCTGCAGCAGCTGTAGACGTGGCAGCATGCCGCGTGCTATGTGCGCTGAATATTGCCACGTCCACGCCGCTGTCAGCCAGAACCTGCTTTATCCACATGCTTATTGACTGTGCTGTCGCGTCCCTATGAGGACGCTTCACAGTTATTAAGAGTTCGGGGGTCTCTTGTCACTAGTCATCGCAAGATAGTCCCGGAGAGCTGTAGCTGGACATACCTCCGGTTTTTCTTCAAAAAACGGGAGGAAGAGAATTGGTTGCTCCCTTCCGACAGCAGAGGTCTTAATTATGTCAGATATGATGATTTTTACCCCATTAGGGTAAAGATGTATATTGCATAATTTTATTAAAGATAAAGTTTGCACGCGATGGGCGGTGCATAACGCTAATAATGCGACCAATTTCTTTGTAGTCTGCTCTAAAGAAATAGTCGTGTTTGGATACAATTGAGAAATATGTTCAAGCAAAATTTTTGGATCCCAAGTGTGAGTACATTTTGGTACATTAGGTCTCATTTTGTACACCCCTTTCAAAAGACGTTTTATGTGTTCGTTTTTGCCAATATTGTCACCTAAGAACAGGGACAATGCTGACCTATGGCTGTTAATGCTGCCATATGATGCTCCATTATGGAATTGTTCAGTTAAAAATGTCATTATAAAAGCTACCGAACTATCAAAAACATCTTTATTGTGTTGTGTACAAAAAGACCACCACAAATTTAGAGATACATTATATTGCTGAATGGTATTTTTAGACAAGGATGACAGCATCAATTCCCAGGCGATCTTAGGGAAACCACGACGTTGATACGCTAGCCGGAGAGCACCACTGCACCCAGGGTAAGGTGTTCGTGTAAGGGCCTCCTGCTCCTGTAATCAGAACATACTAGATGTTCTTTGGGATTCATGTACATTATATCAGACTGTGTCAATGACATTAAAAGAGGATACCATGCTTGAGATGGCCAAATGGGAAACACGAATATGCCGGTGGCTTTATCGTGAATTATTTTGTGTAAGGCTTTTAATATAACCGAGAATGGCGGAAACGCGTAAAAGAAACTATGCGTCCAGTTCATCGTGAACGCATCAATGGCTACGGGGTCTGGATCTTTCTTCCATGACACGAAAGACTGACATTTGGCATTGGCTCGCGAGGCGAACAAATCCATTTCCGGCTCTTTCCGAATTAATTTTTTATACATCGGAAAGCTTCACCAGATAGTTCCCATTCTGTATCAGGATTCACTCTGCGTGATTCCTTATCAGCTTCGATATTATCCTTTGTATTTATATATGATGCGAAAATCCAAAAGTTCCTCTCTTCGCACCATTGCCAAATTTGTCTAGCAAGGTCATTTAGATGCGGGAATTGAACTCCGCCCATGCGGTTTATATAGCTCATGGCTGTCGTATTATCTATACGGAGTATTATAGAACAATTACGTCGACCATATGCGAAGTATTTGAGAGCCTAAAACACAGCCAGTAATTCTAATTGGTTAATGTGGTAAGCTTTTTCCTCTACTTTCCATGCTCCGTGAGCTCGAGAGTTATTACACCACGCCCCCCAACCAGTCCGAGATATTTCAAGTGATTATTCAGTGGGTAGCATGGAATTAGAGCCTGTGAATATGTTATCTCTCCACCAGAACAGGTCATTTAAAATTACCTCCGGTAATTTAATTTTGCTATTATAGTTTGCTTCCCGTTGCAAAGCTAAATATTTTTGTCTTTCTAACAATCTAGTATACAACCACCCTATACTTAATAGCTGGACAAGCCGCGATAAGCGTCCCTATAAGTTGAGAGAATTCCCTGATGGAACAGGTAGGTAGCGACATAAATTTGGTAACCAAAACAGCAATTTTTTGGCGCTTTTCGGTGGGCAAAGACAATGTCATATCCTTAGAATTTAAAATAAATCCTAAGAATTTACAGGACTTCTGTGGCTCCGAGACACTCTTTTGTAAATTTATTACAAAGCCTAAGCTTTCTAGTAAATTAACAGTTTGTTGAACATTGTATAAACATTTATCATAATCGTCGACGATGCACAAAATGTCAACCAAGAAAAAAACTGACTTATAGCCCTGACTCCTCAGGTGAGTAATGACTTCCCTCATTATTTTTGTAAATGTTATTGGGGCCACAGAAAGACCATATCGCAAAGCTGTGAACTCATAGGTCAACTGAGTCATGTTTTCATCTTCAAAATGGAAGCGTAAATACTTTCGGCAAGAGTCCGATATCGGTATCAACAGATAAGCCTCTTTCAAATCGATTGTGGCCATAAACCCCTGATTTGGAATAAGCTTAACCACTGTTCTATGATCTTCCATTTTGAAATGATTCTTGGAAATAAATTTATTTAATTTTTCAAATTCAGGATAAAACGTTTGCCTCCATTAGATTTTGGCGCTAAAAAAGTGCTAGAAATAAATTGATCGTCACACGGAGTGCAAAGTACAATTGCACCTAACTGTAATAAATTCTGAATAGCTAATTTCATATCAGACTTTTCTGCGACGGACCAATTTATTCGGGGCACTTCCTCTTGGACAACCTCCCTTTCAAATGGTATGGAATAACCGTTTCTCAACCAATTCAAGATAACAGGGTTTGATGTTATATTGCACCATAATTCGAATTCTGCCAGCATGTACCTGGTTCACTGCTGTGGTGTGGCTCGGGATTGGCCTGGCCCGCTGGTCTGGACGGTGGATTCGGAGGTGGCTTAGGGTAGCGCGAAGAGCCTGCCCAGTTTCCCTGGTGCTGGTAATTGCTGCGCGTGGCAGTCGATGTTGACGGAGTAGCCGTATTCTTGGCAGCGGTTACCGGTTTCTTAATCTGTAACCCCTGTTTCTCAATCACCTTTGAGGCTTTTATCTTCTCCGCGAGTTTAGCTCCGAATAGCATTTCGTCCCTTTCGGTATCCTGAATAATATTCAAGAAAGGTTTTGCTAGTCCAGGAGTCATCATTTTTGTTCGCGCCTGGGTCTCGCAAAAGTGCAAATCCGATAAAATGCGACAACTGTCGCTCAACAGCTTAATGGCCTTGACTTTGTCGTCGCTTGTCAATAATATTGACATTGCGCGATTAACAGCTGTTATCCCAATTCCTAGCTGTTGTTGGGAGGTTTCCAACTTTTTGTGATTTCGTGCCATTTCGGTAATTGCTGCCGAAATTTCCGCATTTAATTTAGGCGCTTGCAGCAAAGTACAGTTTTACGGGATAAGCTAATCTTTTAGTACCTTTTCCTTGGAGTCCTTTGATAAGCCCTTTCGGAGTAATGGTAACCACAGGGACGCTAGATTTCCATGGATTTTCTCCCCAAACTTGGGTGAGTCATCCGTAGCTTCCCCCAGAGCAGTAAGCAGTTCAGGGTCCAAAACCGGG
This sequence comes from Hedya salicella, assembly GCA_905404275.2. NCBI lineage: Eukaryota > Metazoa > Arthropoda > Insecta > Lepidoptera > Tortricidae > Hedya > Hedya salicella. The sequence goes on along the minus strand of FR990098.1, from coordinate 66,779 downwards.
ACTTCTGCGTTTTCTTGAGCCGGAGCCGCAGTTACAGGATCAGAGGGTGGTGCCGGATCCACCGGTGGCACTTCTTGATCAGTCTCGATACGAGGCGAAGTCGCTTCTTGAGATTGAGTTGGGTTTTCCTGGTCTATCGGCTCGGTCTCATCTCTCATGGGTACTTCCGGTTCAAGAAAGTTATCACTTTCTGTATAGAACAAAATAAAACAAAGGATTTAGTTTTGTTGTAAACAAAGAAAAAATATTTACAGAGGGGGTAGATGTACCCAATATGTCCACTTTATGCTTAGTTTAATCTCGCGGATAAAACTAAGTTTATAGTGGTTGCATATCAACATGTATTCACAATGGAATTATCATGTCTTACATGCGTATTCGTGTTGACTCACGGCCAACCCCCAGGCTTGCGTTTTGGAAAGTACCTACGCGTTTTTACCTCAATGGTTTTTACACTCAAACATTTAAAAACGCTTGAGAAAACATTACGCTATAAAACGACCGTGGGTCGATAATTATATGTACGCATTAAGAAAGTAAGTTACTTACGAAAATTATCGTCCGACGATGAAGACGATAAACGTCTTCGCTTTCTCAACTTTCGTTGATAATGCACAATTTGTTCTTCTTTTGATAGTTTTCGTTTTGGCATTGTTGAAGATATCCACCACGTTATAAAACAAAGACACTTTAAAACGAGAGTGGACGCGTGCGTCTGTTGCCGTGCACGAAAAAATAATGAGGTTTAATGGCGCCATCCCAGAAGGCGAGGAGTGATTTGAATCAATGCAAATACTTATTTTTTATAAATCTCTAAAATAAGCGTGCAATATGTTGCCAGTAGATTAAATAAACTACAATAATGTACACTAAATTATATCGAACAATGAAGCGAGGAAATACTAATGCACAGTTTGATCCTGAAGACCACAGTCACACATGGGAGTCTCGCTCCATCCCCATTTGTGCTTCAGATAGTTGCACCTGCCGTGACCTGTGCGGATTCTGTTGAGGCGGCACCATTGTTTTCTCTGTATGGATTATATGATCATTATACGTATAGGTAAGGTACCTACAATACTTACATTATATCATAATATATTGCAACCGGGCTCTCAATAAGACGACCGATCGAAAGTTTATTGCCTCGGCTTTCACTATAACCAATGAGCTTTATTATGATGCGTAAAAATATAAATATGATGCGTGTGCAGATTTTTCTAACCGGCTCATTTGTATATCGTGTAGTTATATAATATAAGTTATATTAAGTGTTTGAAAACTGAGCGCTTCTCGCCATTAAACGTCACAGTTTGGCGAGTAATAATTACTTTGTAAAATGTTATTTTTATAAGTGAAATAATAAAAAAATAAAAAAAAAGTGTTAAAGTCAGCGATAGCTATGTTATAAGAATATATAAATGAAAGACCTTACAATACAGGCCATGGCCTTATAAGATTAAGTTATTCACCATTGCGTGCATGCATTCTTTATAATTTCATTTTCATAAAAGTCAAATTGCCATACAATCAAGGCTCGAAAACCGCTATTCTCTTCACACAAAATAAACGTGATTCTTTTTTCGTTCAATTACAAGTTTTCAGTACCTATATTTTATTAAAATTCTGTAAGTTGAATCAGCGGGGTTAATGCCTACTGAAATTTTGACACTTGGTATCGGAATCAACTGTCATAGCCCATATACAAATATACAAATCATGACACTTGATTCCGATTGCGAGCGCAGCGAGGCAATACGGGGGCAGGTGTTTCCGCAGATATTTAATATTCTGTATTTAAATACAGTTTTAAAACATTCCAGAAATAGCGCGTATTTTAAAAAACTTATAAATACCGGTTCTGAGCCCTGCATACAACATTCAGTATCCGGAATATCTATGTAGGTGTTGCCGACTGGACGTATTTAGACCCTAACGAATATCGGTCCTGGAATCGATTCAGTTTAGATCGCAAATCGCAACACTGAACTATCGATACGCCATCGAATAAATAGGTAAATAACGTGACTACCAGAGGGTATATAGAACCTAGTCTCGTTGAAGTTATGCGGGAGGCGCCTCGTGCGCACCGCCGCCGCCGCGCAGCAGCCCAGCAGCAGCAGCGCCGGCGCCAGAGGCACCAGCTGCGCGGCCGCGCGCTCGCCGCCACACGCCAGCACGGCGCGCGCGCGGCCCGGGTGCAGCAGCCGCGGCGTCGGCGGGTAGCGCGCCGCCGCCCACGCCGCCGCCGCGCCGCCCGGCGCCACCAGCAGCGCCCAGCCCGCCACCTGCGCGCGCGACGACAGCAGCCGCGCGCCCGCCCCGCGCTCCGCGCCCGCCACAAGCCGCGCGATGCGCACCGTGCGCGCCAGCACGGCCGCGTACACGCCGCCCAGCGCCGGCGCCGCCAGGCGCACCGCCACGCACGGCAGCCCCGCGGGCCGCGCCGCCGCCGCCAGCGCCGCCGCATGGCACAACGCCGCCGCGCCCAGCAGCAGCGCGCACAGCTCGCGCGACGCTGACTTGACGACGGGCGTGGCACGATGCCGCCAGAACGCGCCGGCGCACACGGCCACGGCGCACAGCCCCGCGCCGCCCGCGCCCGCCGCCAGCGCGCGCGCCCAGCCCGCGCCGCGCCCGCCGCCCCACTCCACCGGCGACGGCAAGCACACTGTACATTTTATAACGCGTCGGATTTCTAGGCTAGTAGTTATTAAATAGTAAAATACAGTGTAGAAAATAAGTGAGAGTTCAAAAAGGCCATGATAACTAAATAATAAATGGAATCTAGGATGAAATCCAGGCTTGCAACATGTACAAATTGTGAGATTAGCTGGTTCTAGTACTACATCTATCACATTAAGGTGCGTCCACATTTGTATCATTTGCCCGTATCAGATCATCGTCGCGTGGCATGATCGCGTGTCACGATAACGCGTTTGGACGTTGCCACGATCCGATCGCTCGTAATCCATTTGCTACGCGTATCACACACTTACATCGGAAGAGTGCGGCATGATCGGCGCGCTGACAGTTAGCGTCCAAGCAGCGCAATAGGCAGTCATGCCACGGCACGGTGATCGGATACGGGCAAATGATACAAATGTGGACGCACCTTTATATACTCTCACGGTTTGTACAAATGAATAAACATAAACATGACGATGACGGGATACTTTGTATTTCCCTTTATTATCCAACTTTGAAACGTTATCGCGTCATATTTACGTTTAATGATCTCATCTATCACATTTACATAAATCTACTTAGTCGATATATTCTACTGGTGACGACGATGAGTGATGGAAGACTGAGTGCGAACATTTCCTGGCGAGGTCGGGGCGGTGTCCCGGCGGACAGAGACGGCAGCCGGTGTGCGGCGGCGCGCGCGTCACGGCGAGTGGCGCGCACGGCACGCAAGTCCAGCAGCACGCGGGTCGCCGTGCCCCCTCCCCCTCGCCGCCCGTTCCACCGCCGCCCGCCGCCCGCGCCCATTGCCCCGCGCTGCATGGCGCAGAACACACCGCCTCCGTGCCCAGCGCACGCCTTTCCGTCAAATGAAATATAGATGGTAGTACACTATACAACACATGTTCAGGGCATAGCAAGCAATTTTTATCGCTAGATTCGCACAAAACTAATTATTATAGCAACGTAGTTGAACCTTTCCGGCGCGTATCTGCCGCCGCGCAGTTGCAGTTTGCCGCGGCGCCAGCGGCCCACGCGCACGTAGCGCCACGCCTCCCCCTCGCCGTCAACCGTCGCACGCGCCGCGCTTTCAAAGCTCATCACGTCGTACTCACTCAGCCTGTATTCGATTCCAAACGTTTCAAAATACGCCTTTTATGCTAACATAAAAAAAAGAGAAAAAAGGTTTTGTTTAAAGCAAAAAACTATTGGTATTATATTTAGCCCGTGCTGTGCAACTACTCCGACTGCTGGGAAAAGGCTTTCCCCTCTTCTTCCAGTGAGCCCGGTTTAAAGAAAGAAAGATAATTTCTTTCGCAGCGATAATATACAGAGGAAAAAAAATGCGTTGTGCGAAAAAGGAGTCCACTCAGCAAAATGCCAAACCACCAAGAGTGATTTGACGCTGGTATTACGTGGATCTAGAAAATTGAGCGAAATAGGACTGCACTTTATAGTCACATTTAACAAAATAAATTAAACAACTACAATTTACACAGTACATACTCTGCTTAGTTGCTCTAATAATAATAACAAATTTAAATAGAAGCAAAGTAATGGTAATCATAACCTACGGTTCATTCTGATCTACCCTAGGACACGAAAATGCTATGTTGGATTGATTTGTTGGTCTAACAAATAGTTTTTTAATCGTTTTTTAAATACAAAAACCGAGGAAATATTTTGGATTGGGGGTGGGATGTTGTTCCAACATTTCGTGGCAGAATAACTAAAACTGCCACGAAAAGACGCGCTTCCGTAAAGCTACCATTGCTCAGTCTTTCAAGAGGAGTTCTGTCGTCGTATATTTTCCAGAAAAAAAAAAACAGCTGTAATTCTTTTCTTGTTTTTCATCCCTGCGGTATACGACCCTGATTAATCGAAACATACTTAAATCTATGAAAAGAAATTAGCATTCGACTGACTCGGGCGGGGGGTCCCCGTTGGCGTCGAAGGCGACTTGTCCGCCGTCGGGCGCCGTGAAGCGCACGCGCTGCAGGTAGGCGCGGTACAGCGACACGTTGAAGGGCAGCATGGCGGCGCACAGACCGGCCGTGGCGCCGCAGCGCGCCGCGCGCATCGCGTGCAGCGCGTGCGCCAGCGCGTACACGCCGCGCACCACCAGACCCAGCTTTGGTTCTTGCGAGTAGCCGCGTGCCAGCGACTCCGACCCTGGATGAGTTGCAGACATAATATGTTGCTGCATGGAATACTTGTTGCTGCAAATGACGTGAAATATTTTTCAAAAGTAGCAATTGGGGTCAAATTCAAAATTCAAACATAACAATAAGTATGTTTATCACTAACCGGTACACGGCTGAATTCCCGCCGGCGGGCTCGGCGCCAGCGAACAGTTGAACTTCTGCTCCCAGAACTCCTGCAACACAACAGTACACTTATATTACGTGTCGCCGTCGCCGCCAACATCCTTGAGATGCTGAACGTAAAACGCCACCTGAAACCACGGGTTCCTCGTATTGTTGCTAGGGTGCAGCGCGTGGTAGTGCTCGTCAAAGCCAGCGAGGTAGGGCGAGCGGATGCGCAGCGTGAGCGCGCCTCGCGCCGCCGGCTCCAGGCCGGCCACCACGTCGCCGCGGTCGGCCCAGCCGTCACTGCCCACGAGCCGCAGGCGCCGCGCGGGTGGCGCGCGCGCCAGCCCCGCCAGCAGCGCACGCGCCGTGCGGCCCTCGCACCAGCACACGGCCACGCGTGGCCCGCGCGCCAGCCGCGCCAGCGCCGCGTCCACCTCGTCCGCGCTCGGCGCCGCGCGCAGCCCCTCCGAGCGCGCCACGCAGACGCCGCCCAGCAGCGCCGCCTCGCGGAACGCCGCCATGCCGCTCTGCCCGTAGCTCTCTACGGATGATAAACAGTAAACACATCATTCCGACATTCCAATCAGTGGCGTACACAGGGTTTTTGACCAAGGTAGGTATATGGAGTCATGGTCGCACAGGGCTTCAGGGTAGGCAGTTTCTCAGTGCCTATATGGAGCCATAGTTTTTCAGGGTAAGCAGTGCCTTCGTGCCTATATGGATAACACGCCACTGATTCCTATTGAAGGATTTATAACGTAACTCGCGTCTATTTTTACTGCAAACAATAGCCGTCAGGTAAGCGATAGCTACAGCTGAAATTGCGATTCGATTCAACTCGCCCAGTGTTTGCCGGTCTTCACTTCACCGGGCTAGCGGAATATTAGTCCCGTACCGTCAGTGTGCAGGGTGTGCACGTAGGTCCAGTTGTGCGCGCGCAGCAGTGCCACCAGCAGGCGCGCCTGATGTAGGTCGGAGGGCACCACGCGGAAGAAGGTCGCGAAGCGCGCGCGGTCCGACAGCTCGCGCGACGTCGCCGAGTACGACACCTGGCCGCAAAACGGATACCTTTACTCTATTCTATTATTATATGGTTCTCCGAAGTTTCTGTGGGAGTTCGGTGATAATACAGGTCATAATGGAAAAAGTATATTAAAGGTAATTAAGGTTTCCGAAAAAAATTAAGGTAGTTGTGTGTACCTGCGAGATGGAGAACAGCTGCAGCAGGTTCTGCACCTGCACCGCGGCGGCGCTGGCTCCGGGCCCCAGCACGCCCAGTAGCGGCGCCGCCTTCTGGCAAGCAGACACATACATGTATAGTACACGGCGGCGCTGGAACCCTAGCCTAGTACGCCCAGCAGCGATACCGCCTTCTGCGCCAGCAGACACACACACACGCAGTACACGGTGGCGTTGGCACCAGGCCCAGCAAGCTCAGCAGTGACACCGCCTTCTGCGCAAGCAGATACCCACACATACACACAGTACACGGCTTAAAACTTCTTTTGCCGCTGATTTATCGCTTGCCATTGGAAAGCCAGTAAATTCGAACAGTTAAAAGGAAGGCGGGCTAAAAGGTTACAAGGCCAGAAAGCAAAAGCAGACGGAGGAGGCGGCATTATGATCTAGAGATGCTTGGCTGCTGATGGAGTAGGCGAAATGTTCCTTTGCAAAGAGCGAGTGAACTCGCAAAAATATATAAAAATGTTCTGCCCTTCCACCATCGATTAACAACATTTTTAGTGACACAAATTGCGAGGGAGTACCTATTGCAGCAAGTTAATGGAGTATTACGATAAAACGGGGATGACGATGAAATGGTTTCGCGAAAATCAGGTAGAGCTCTTAGACTGGCCCGCCCAGTCTCCAGATCTCAATCAAGCATTTCCGGGGCTTTTTGAAACGTAAAATAAGAGAACATCCAAAAACAGCATTAAAAACGGGAATATTAAAAGGGTGGCTGGCAGCTAATAACCCCTGAAATCTGCAGAACTTTGATAAATTATTTGCCGACAAGATTTGCTGCGGTTATATTTAAGTGATACAGGTACCTACTCCAACTAACTATTGATATTTTAAATTACTATATTGATAAAAAGAACCAAGTACTTAGAAAGAAAAAATAATTGCGATCCACTACAGACTAAGCCGGAATCACAAGCGGTCTGATGGTCTAAAATGGTTCAGGCCGCTGTTCCGGTATAACAGAGACGCTGGTTCGATTCCGGCTTAGACTGCAGTGGATCGCAATAAATTGTTCTTTCTAATAAGATCTTTGTATGAATCAGGGATGTTACGGAGGTGGTTTTATCGGAACCGAAGCCAAAACCGGAGTTTTTAAATTTGTTTTAACGAAACCGAAAGCGAATCCGAAATCGAAAGCGAACCCAAAAGCGAAACCGAATCCGAAACCGGAGCCGGAGGTGAAGGTGGAGGTGGAGGGAGACTAATGTGAACATTGTGAACCTAATCTATTTATATATTTTATGTTAAGGCGGGGTCAGGCAATAAAATAAAACAATGCTAGTATATTACTTTTTATTACACTTCACGCCTCGTACTCGAGATTATTTAAAAATTATTTATATAACACATGTAGTAATCACAGGTACTACCACTCTAACACACTTTTGAGAGAAAAGAAAAAACAAAACTTAATTTTTTGTATCTGTGGATCCTGCACTCCCGCGCTGTTTTACCTGTCAACGTCATTTACGTTTTAAGTGCTAACCGCTCAACACAAATTCTAAATTAAAGTGACGAATTTTACGGATTAACACTTAAAAATGCCGAAAAGGAAGCAGCCTAAAGACTACGAAGAAGATTTAATATACCTCGCGCATAAAATTAAGCGCTTGGAAAGAAAAATACGAAAAAATAAAGAAAAAAGTGCTTCATCGTCACCCGTTGTTTTGCAGCAGGAGGAAACAAACAAACCAGGTATTCACCTATAAAATTAGCTCTAAACGAGCAATACCACTGTATAACAATGCAATCAGAATAGCCACTGGGGTTTTATTCACTGCATTACAGTTTCGTCCTTGACGTGCAATTCGTTGGGAGTTGTGCCCAACAGGGTGTAAAATATCTAACGCTGTACAGCGTTTTGATATTGAGGCTTATTTAAGCATCCGATGATTAAGTATGTACCCTGAGCAGTCACTGGGGCTGTCTTGACACATAACTTACATACCTACGTACGCTTTACAGCGTTTCGGGTTACTTAAGCTAACTTAATTTAGCCTATCAATGTATGTAAACTGAGTGGTCAATGGGATCGTCTCGACACATACACGACATATCTACTAACTGTTTTATGTATATATACATATAGACATTAGGTATGTCAGTATAAACCACAGTATAAAACTTTTGATGTTCATTTCTTCCAGCAAGCCCCATAAACGAAATAACAAAAAATGACTGGCTAGATGATCCCGAACCTGCTGAAATTACACCAGCACCTGAGTCAGTCCAAGACACTCCAATGCAGGAAACTGAATCAGAACAAGACACTGTTTTGCATGCAACTGAGACAGTACAAGACAGCACAACACCGGCAACGGAGGCAGAAAACATGGAGCTAGATAAAGAAATCATACAAATCCTGGGAGAAGACCCATTAGCTTCAACTAAATATGGACCAGGGATCCGTGAAGAGCTGGCTTGCCGCTTGCAACACATTGCAACACAAGGCTTTAGTAAGGAGACACGGAAACTCCTCACAGATAAATATTTAATACCAAGCAATTGTTTGCATATTGATGCCCCAAAAATAAACCCAGAAATGAAAGCAGCTATGCCTGAAGCTATATCTAAGCGAGACAAGGGTATTGACGCAAAACAAAAACAGTTGGCTTGTGCCATTTCCTGCATAACCGAATCACTTAATACCGTTATTAATGCGAAGGACAAGGATAATACATTAATACAAAAACGAATTGATGCTTCAAGAATCCTATGTGACATCCAACATGGAGACTCCATTACACGAAGAAATTTTATACTGTTTTCCCTCAAGAAAAATATGAAGGAATATCTCAGCATGACAAATATTGATTCTATGCTGTTCAGCTCAAATTTGTCTGAAACACTAAAGTCTGCAAAAGCAGTTAACAAGTCTGGGACGGAATTAAAGTCAGACTACACCACAAATAAACAAGTCGGTAATAATTTGAAGAAGGACAAATATACTTCATTCAAGCCTTTAGACCGAAGAGCGGCCCCGGCGGCAGCGCGCCGGCCGTCGGGGCCCGCGTTCCGCGAGTATGCAGCCCCGCGCGCGCAGCAACCCCCGATGCAGCACGCGCGCTCATCGAGGACATTGTCGCACCGACCTCCGCCAGGACCAGCACATCGCAAGACACATTAAATCCAGTTGAGTATGCCGGACGTCTTTCTAACCATTTACAACAATGGTCGCTTATCACGCATGATCAGATCATACTGTCGTGGATTAAAGGATATAAAATTTCCTTTACAAATCCAGTGGTTCAAGACGTCTGGCCCGACTGTAGTGCTCGAGATAATGCATGTTTTGATGAGGCTATTAATAACTTATTACAAATAGGTGCCATTTCCGAGTGTGAACCATGCGAGGGTCAGTTTCTGTCAAGCATCTTTCTCACACCAAAACCAAACGGAAAAATGAGGCTTATTTTAAATCTTAAGAATCTAAATCAGTTTATTAATACTAATCACTTCAAATTAGAAGACTTAAGAACTGCTATTAAATTAGTTACAGCAGACTGTTACATGGCAACTATAGACCTTAAAGATGCCTATTTCTCTATAAAAGTTCATGAAGATTCTCGAAAATATTTGCTTTTTTTTTATTGCGGTAAACTATATCAGTACAATGTATTACCGTTTGGTCTCAATACTTCACCCTATATTTTCACTAAAATAACTAAACCAGTGGTTAAATTATTACACTCAGCGGGCTTTTTATCCACAGTTTACCTAGATGACTGGCTAATAATAGGAAATTCTAAATATGACTGTCTTGAAAATATCTACATAACTAAAAAGTTATTAACCGCTCTTGGTTTTATAATTAATGAAGATAAAAGTGTTCTAACTCCGTCAAACTCATGTAAATTTTTAGGATTGATTATTGACTCTCATAAATTCCAAATAAGCTTGCCAACAGAGAAACGTACCAACATTAAATCTGAATTAAATCAATTCATACAACTGAAGAGATGCAAAATTAGAAAACTAGCTCAAATTGCAAGCCTACTAGTGTCCGCGTGTCCAGCAATAGAGTATGGCTGGCTCTATACTAAAGAAATAGAAAGATGTAAATTTCTTGCTTTACAAGACAACGACAATTATGATCGTTTTATAACCGTCCCTGATAATTTAAAACCGGACTTGAAATGGTGGCTACATGCCGTGAATAAATCAGTACATCCAATTCGAGATGATGTATACTGCACTGAAATATTCACCGACTCTTCGACCACTGGATGGGGAGCAGCCTGTGGCAGTGACACTGCAAGTGGACAATGGTCATCAACAGAGCGAAATAGACACATAAACTTTCTTGAGCTACTAGCTGCATTTATTGGCCTTAAGGTATTTGCCAGAGATCTAAGCTGCTGTCAGATTTTGCTACGGATAGACAACACTACTGCAATATCATATATTAATCGTATGGGTGGCGTGCAATACCCCCATCTTACTCAGATTACTAAAGAAATCTGGCAGTGGTGCGAAAGTAGACAAATTTTCATATATGCCTCATATATTAAATCGGCAGATAATACCATAGCAGACGCAGAATCGCGAAAAAATCACCCGGATATAGAATGGGAACTAACCAATTATTGTTTTTCCCGCTTAGTAAATATGTTTTGGGATAAATAATAAGTGTTCAAAGTATATCTCATGGCAAAGGGACCCGGATGCTTTTGCAGTAAATGCTTTTACTGTCACATGGACAGAGATGTATTTTTATGCCTTTCCTCCTCTGTCAATTATATTAAAGACCCTCAGAAAAATAATATCTGATAAAGCAAGGGGTATCATGGTTGTACCGCAGTGGCAAGCTCAACCTTGGTATCCCCTCTTTAAATCTCTGCTCATATCAGACACAATTACCTTTTCTCCAGACGAACAACCCTTAATTTCTCATTCCAGCACCCAGATTCACAAGAAAATTACCCTGGTTGCCGGAGTCTTGTGCGGCAAGCACTCTCGAGAAGAGGATTACCACAAGCGTCACTAGAGATTATGATTGCATCTTTATCCCTAAGCTCAGTAAAGCAATATAACGTAGCTCTTAAAAAATGGCGGACATTTTGCTTCAGTCACAAAATTAACATCTATGAGCCCACTATTCCTAAAGTAATAGAATTTCTTACTGAAATGTTTAATAAAGGATGTCAATATGGTACTCTAAATACTTATAGATCAGCACTAGCTTTAATACTTGGTCCGACAATATCTAAAGATGAAAACATACACCGTTTCTTTAAGGGAGTATTCCGACTCCGACCAACATTACCAAAGTACAGTATTACATGGGACACAAATCATGTCTTGAATCACTTAGGCAACTTGTATCCAAATGAGAAGCTTTCTACAGAAATCTTGTCTAAGAAAACTATCACGTTACGACAGGTCAAAGAGTACAAACACTGTCTAAAATTAACGTTAAAAACATACAGTCGTTAGACGAACGTTTAATTATAAAAATACCAGATTTTATTAAAACAACTAGACCAGGTTGTAAACAACCTATATTATGCTTACCTTTTTTCATAGATAAACCCAATATCTGCCCAGCCAAGACTCTGTTGTCGTATGTTAATGCAACTAAAAATATCAGAAGTTCTGATTACTTATTCATAGCTATAAAAAAGCCACATAAAGCAGTTGGGACCCAAACTCTCAGTCTGTGGATCAAGAAAACGCTGCCGATAGTGGAGTGGACACCAACATGTTCACGGCACATTCGACGCGTCACGCCATCACTTCGCGTGCGGCAGCTCGTGGCGTTAGCATTGACGCCATACGCTCCACCGCCGGATGGAGCGACGAATCTCAAGTATTTGCCAAATTTTATAATAGGATTATAATAAATAATAATGACATGTCCTTAGCACAGTCGATCTTCGATCACACACACTAATTATTAAAGTAACTCGCTGTAATTATTTATATTACTAATTAAGTAGTTTAATTACAGTTATGATTGAAATATTATAATTCATTTGATTATTTATAACAAGATTTTTATTGCAATAACAACACTTCCTAGATATACTCTAGTTTGAGTTTGTTATAATGAATGTTTCCACATGATATAGTTTCCCTGCATCTTTACCTGCTCTCAAAGTCTACATGTGTTATATAAATAATTTTTAAATAATCTCGAGTACGAGGCGTGAAGTGTAATTGATGATTAAACGAACTTACCTGAAGTGAAGTTCTATCACAATTACACGAACGCCTCGTACGAAGAGATTATTGATACCCGCCCCCCTCGAACTAACCCAGAAAATGATTGCTCTAGATAGATTTGGGGAAACTATATCGGCTGTATAGTGCACTGAACTAAATAACATTGACAGGTAAAACAGCGCGGGAGTGCAGGATCCACAGATACAAAAAATGAAGTTTTGTTTTTCTTTTCTCTCAAATAAGTGTGTTAGAGTGGTAGTACCTGTGATTACTACATGTGTTATATAAATAATTTAGGCGTTCGTGTAATTGTGATAGAACTTCACTTCAGGTAAGTTCGTTTAATCATCAAATATAAATTACTCAACTTCCTGAACCGATTTTAAATGACTTTTTAATGGAGTAGTTCGATCCCGCCCTTTCTTAAATATGTTTTCTCACATATTTTACACTTTGCAGTGTTTGCGTCTACTTCAATAAAGTAGTTCCATATGGGACTTACTTTAGCCTTCATCCGCTTCATCATCAAATGTTACTGTCACTGTCACACTAACTAACACTAACACTTTGAAAACACACTGCAGGGCGTGACGTTAACTCGTAAACCAAAACAATAAATAAACGAATGAGTCGTAATCGTCGTAAAACAGGCGGGGTAATTCCCGGGGAGACAAGTCAAAACCAGCCCCCGTATTGCCTAACGCGTTTGACGCTCGCAATCAGAATCAAGTGTCATGATTTAGTATGGGCTATGACAGTTGATTCCGATACCAAGTGACAAAATTTCGTTAGGCAATAACCCCGCTGTTTGTACTCCTAGGCACAGGCCGCGTGCCGCGGCCGCTGACTTTCGGCTCCGTTAAAACCTCCGCTTAAAATTAGACAAAACCGAAGCCGGAGCCGGAGGTGTTCGCTTCAAATTAGACGAAACCGAAGCCGAAGTCGGAGGTATGAATTCAGCAACCTCCGTAACATCCCTAGTATGAATATAGTAATGTAAAAAAATATAAACAAAAAATATTCATATTTTGTTAATAAATAAACATTTGTTTAATATTTTTCTGTTCAATTTATATAAAACCATGTAGGAAATGAAGAGAGAGTGGCTAATAGTTTTGGCCAAGGCCGTATACTGTCTATATTGTATGTATTGTATGTCAGCGAACACGTGGGTTGCCTCGCTAGCGGCACGCCGCGCTCTGCTTCTGTGCCGGTTGTTGTTAGTTGAAGTGACACGCGTCACTCCACGGGAGGCTCTCCATCTGACGCGTGACGTCATCACTCCACTGCTCGTTGTCTCACTGTAACTACTAAACTCTTTGAATAAAATGTTTATGTTTCTTTGTTCTTGTTGTGCCTGCGGGTACTTTAAATAATACTTTCAAGGGGACGCAACGAACTGTGACTCCTAACAAAAACGAACTGCTACCGGAATAGTAGGTTAGGTAGGTCACGTTAGAACTGTGACCCCCAGCACAAATGAACTACTGCCAAAATAGTAGTTAGGTTAGAACAGTGATAGCAATTTTACAAAGAAGTGTCGTCTTGACGTAGCAGTCACCTTTTAGGGTTCCGTAGCCAAAATGGCAAAAACGCAACCCTTACAGTTTTGTCATGTCCGTCCGTCCGTATGTCAGACATTTTACTTAAAAGCTACAAGATGTACATTGTTGAAATTTGGAGTATAGATGTTTTTTTGTAAGCCGCTACTTATAGTATATGATAGTTAAATAATAAAATTCAAAAAAATGTAAGGGGGCGCTCTATACACGTAACCGAAAAAAAATGATTTAGTGGATATTTGCCCCAAGCTGGCCCATGGACTGATTCTATTCCCATTCATCGATAGGTAAAGAGTAAGCCGTGATAATAAAGTTTACCAAAGCGCGTGTAGCGTCGGAGCGCGTGCAGGCGGCGTGCGCGGCGGGGTCGATGGCCTCGCGCACAAGGTCGATTGTCTGGCGGAGCGCCGTGTGCGGCGCCCAGCACGAGTCACGCAGCTCGGCGCCCAGCCGCAGCGCCGGCAGCAGCGTCGGGTCCGCGTTGATTGCGTCCAGCGCGCGCAGCGTCGCCTCCACGCGCTGGATGCCGTAATGCTCGCGCACGGCTCCGCAGCCGCCGGCGCCCGCACCGCCGCCCGGCGCGCCGTGCACGGCGAACAGCGCGCCCAGCCGCACCGCGCCCGGCACCACCGCGCGCCGCGCCGCGCCCACGTCAGCGGCGCGCGCCGCCGTCGTCAGCAGCACCACCGTCACCGCGAGCATGACGCGACCGACTGCCGCGCCCGCCGCGACCCGTCGACAAACTGCAACTCGACTAATCTCGAGTACCTACTTCTACTAACGACGGTGTAGTTATACCCAACTCCTAAACATATATATGGAAAAAGGGGAGGCTAGTTCTCACGTGCTACTTTGTTACGTCCCGGTTAGTTTTGACGCTCTTTCGGAGATTTATAAGGTTAGATTTATGTTAGATTGTTTAACTTAGCCGAAAAACTACTGAAACCCTTGCCGGCTTAGCCATAGAGTATAATCGCTTTAATATTTCTTAAAGTCCATTATAGGTCTGTCTTAAATTTCCAGATTATTTAATGATAATTACTGTTATGATTTTTTTTAATGAAAAGGGGAAAAATAAAGATAAATTGAGTGATGAGCACGAATGTTTGTTCCTGGGTCTTGGATGTTTTTTATGTTGTTCGATCCACATACCGCACATTGCCGTCTCAACGAAATTACCTTGGATGGCGTTTAAACTATTATAAAGTATGCTTCAGTACACGTTTATATTGGGTAGTTTTATGGGTAAAAAAAACAATCAAAAACAATACTTGTAAAAAAAATCCAAGTCCCGCAACTCAGTTCTTCTACCGTAAAGTCGTGAGGTCCATGTAATACCAAGTCGGTTTATTTATTCAGTCCCTACTTAAGGGTCCTTCTGTCTTAAATTATTACATAATCTTAAATAACCTAACCTAACCTAACGTAACCTAACCTAACAACATCTTATAGTGACCATATCAATATTAACAATCGTGGACGATGAGGCGGATGAGGCGTTCGAGGTGCCTCCCATCACGGATGGGGAGTTGGTGTCGGCGGTGCAGCGCCTCCGTTCCTGCCGAAAGGCCCAGGGCCCAGACGGGGTCCCGGGAAAAGCGATCTTACCAAAAATATTCTGTAAAAAACTAGCCAAGTCTCGATGGAGCTGCTTGTTTATCTCTAAAAAGTAATGAAATCTTGACAAAGTCGTGCCAAGTCTAGGGTTCCTTACTACGATTTCTTTGTAATTATAGTTAATATTGTGAGACTTGGGTAGTTTTTTACAGAATGTTTTTGGTGGGAATTCATTTCTTTTTGTAGAAACGTGGGCATATTTATTTATTTTATTACATTTTCTTATTTGACACGGTTGTTTTTGTTCTTTGTAGTCCTACAAAGGAGAAAAAAACAGTAATTTTTTATTATAACAATTTTTTTTTTTTTTGACCGAGTGGAAATGCCTTACGCATCCCCTGGGCCCGCGGCAGGCCATAGTGGGGGGGTATGTGGGACTCACCCCTGTACAGAAAGGGCATACCCACTAAAACCACTCCGGCGTTACCGTGACAGCCGTTTTGGGGACGCCTTGGGATCGCGACCATGCCACCATGACGTCTAAGGAGGGGAGAGTCAGCAACGGTTGACCCTCCCCCCAGACGTGTAGGGCCGTGCAATGTGGGTCCCCAACCCACTGGCCCTACTGGGGGTGCTGCGGCGAACCGCGCCCGAGCCTTTTTAATTATTATTTCTATTACTTTATTAATTAACATTATTATACACATTGCATTAAAATTAAAATTAAAATATACAGTCTTATAATTTTAACTCTCTCCGGCTCTAAATCAGAGAGGCTACGTGGATTTCATGCAATTACAAGAATCATAGCTAAACCAAAATGGGTACGAGTAGCGCCCCGTGTCCAGATATGGTAAAGCAAGTTTTTTAATACGCAATTTATTTCTTTTTGATTAGAGCAATTATATTTTTCATTTAATTTATTTTCATCAATAATTAAATTGCAATTTTAATATTATAACATAAAATATAGTACAATCGAAACAATCAGATAATGGTTATAATACTATAAATGACAGATAAATGACACAATCCCGCCGTCAGCACAAAAGGAGGGTACATTACACTCAACAACGAAACAGATAAATAAACAACCAGGCTTTAAACAAAAGGCGGGAGAGTTGGGAAGGGACAAGTTCAAGGGCAAGGGCAAGTGGGCAACCAGATGACCTGGTCACATTGTTGTTGATCCATTAGACCTAGCGGTTTTGCGGACTACTCCCTCCGCAAATCTGAGGAAGCAGTCTCGCGATTCCACTTCCCCTATCGCCCTGACGAAATTTTCCGGAGTTAAGGAGAAGCCTATCTCCATCTCGCAGTCTAGCCTCTCCCGGCCAAAAACCGGGCACTCCGCCAGTATATGCGTAACCGTCTGCTCCGACTGGTCGTCACACCCACAGTACGGGTTTTCGGCCAGTTTAAACCGGTGCAGATACTGGCGGAATCCCCCGTGTCCAGTGAGAAGTTGGGCGACAGTGCTCCTAGTCCCCACCTTTTCCATAATCGTTTTGGCCCTATAGACATTCTCTAAAAACAGCTTCGTCCCAGAGGCGGTGGGCGCCTCCTCAAAACGCCGCTGCCATACCTCCAGTGTCCTCCTTCGGATAGCACCCTTTGCAAAGGAGAGCGGGAACTTGTTGAACACCGGCGCCCTCTTGTCGCCAAGAGCAGCCTTCTTCGCAAGCTCGTCTGCCCTCTCATTCCCCGCCATTCCTACATGGGCCTTGATCCAAAATAGCTTTACTGGACACTCCCCGTCCCTCGCGGCCCCGAGGTTTGCCCTGATTTCCACAGCTATGGGGTTCAACGTTCCCGGGTCACAGACCGACTGCAGTGACGACCTCGAGTCGCAGTAGATCTCCGAGGGCCTCCCCGACTTGAGCGCAATCTCGGTGGCTCTATGAAGTGCTACCATCTCTGCCTGGTATACCGAGCAGTGGTCGGCCAACCTGAAACTATAATATTTGTTTTCCGTTCCACCCATCCAGACAGAGATGGCAGCTCCAACCTTACCCTCGATCTTGCTCCCATCCGTGAAGTACCTCACATCCCCACTGCTCCCGATGTCGTCCTCCCCAGTGACCAGCTCAAAGTCCAGGCGCCTACGCAGCGCTGGGTGGGGGAGACTAGAGGGGTGCACCCTTTTTTGCAGCCCTATTCCTGGCAATTCAGGGAGCGACTTCCCCCGCTTGACCTTATATAGCTCCACCTGTTCCCCCAGCCTGAGGTCCAGGGGTATGACCCGGGCGAGGAGTGCACTAGAGACCAGTGACGTAGTGCGGTGAGCTTTCGCAATCTTAATCGCAAAGTCTCTGGTCACCCTGTCTAGCCTCTTTTTTACGTAGACTCTGCCCGCAACATCCCCCCAGGCCCCAGCCGCGTACAAGACAGTAGGCTCCACGACTGTGTAATAAATTGTTCGGAGGATTTCCGGATTTAGCCCCCACTGGACCTTGGCCATGCGCGATACCACCTTGTATAGGTTAACTGCTTTTAGGATGACCCTGTCCATGTGGAGGCCAAAACCGAGGTTCCTGTCCACCGTTAGCCCTAGGAGTTTGACGCTATCAGATAGTGCGATGGGGGTGCCCCGGATGTTGAAGGACGGGGTATCATACTTCAACTTTTTTGTGATAATGACCGCCTGGGTCTTGTGGGCGGCGAATTTTAGCTTATGTTCAGAACCCCATCTTGACACTAGCTCCAAGGCTCTATTCACTATCACGTTGAGCTCGGCAGTGGTTTTTGCCCCAGCTATGATCACAATGTCGTCCGCAAATGCCTGGAACTGGGCAACCCCTTCCTCGGCCTCCACCAGCAGGGGATCAAGCTGGAGGTTCCATAGGAGTGGGCCGCCAATTGATCCCTGTATGCAGCCACGGTCCGTTCCTGCTTCGACCTTCTCTCCCATGTACTCCAGCGTAACCCTCCTCTCTTCCAGGTAACTGCAGACCACACTGACTATCCAGTCATCGCCACAGTGGGTTCTGAGCTGCCTTACTATGACTGGCCACCACGCACCGTCAAAAGCTCCCTCGATGTCCAGGGAGATCATGGCCATAATCTTTTTGTCTTTTATGCCCTGTCTGATGCAACTAATTGCATCATACAAGGCATCTTCCGTACTTCGCTGCGCGGTAAACCCATACTGTCTGGTACTAAGGCCCGTACCCCTCGACAGCTCCCAGGTAAGTCTGTTAAAGATGAGTTTCTCGAGGACTTTCCCCAACACCGGCAGAAGACCTACAGGACGGTATGATTTAGGTATCCCGTAATCGTCCTTCGCCGGCTTGGGGACTACCCTAATAAGGGCCTCCTTCCAGCACCTTGGGAAATACCCCAGCCTGAAACACTGGTTATATATCGCGAGCACCACTGGGCCAGCCAAGAACGCCTTTTCCGCAATGTCGGAAGTGATGCCATCCACGCCCGGCGACTTGTTCGGGTTCATACCTCGGAACACCTCTGTCGCCTCGTCCGGTGTGAACGGCACAAACCGATCCGATGGCCGCGGCGCTCGGGCGGCCTCTCTGATTCTTTCAGCTTGCTCTCTAACTACCCCATGACGCTCGTCGTCCCCGGCTGGGTCGTCCTTTGGGAAGAAAGTCTCGAGTAATAGCTGCACTGACTGAAGCGGTCCCAGTGTTCTGGCACCATCTTCAGGCGACTTCAGGAGACACTCATGACGTCTGTCGC
The DNA here is from genome assembly GCA_905404275.2 of Hedya salicella. Lineage (NCBI taxonomy): Eukaryota > Metazoa > Arthropoda > Insecta > Lepidoptera > Tortricidae > Hedya > Hedya salicella. The sequence goes on along the minus strand of FR990098.1, from coordinate 47,554 downwards.
TTGCCATACTTTTCCTTACCACCCTATAAGAAGTCTTCCACATTTCTTCGTGTTTTTGCTGGGAGCAGAACTCTTTCCAGCTGGACGTTACTGCCTTCTCGATGGCTTCCCTGTATCGATCCCGGGCCTCCGCATACTCCGCGTGTACTTCAGGTTTGCGCGCCGGATTCGCCACAGAGATCCTTCTCCTCAAGGTTTTGACTTCCTGTTTCAGGCTGTTCAGCTCCTTTGTCCACCATGCTGTCCTCTTCGCCTTGGTACTTGCCTTTTTTTCCGGGATGGTGTTTATGCAGGCGTCCCAGATCGCCTCCGTAAGCGAGACAGCTGTTACTTCGAGGTTTCGCGACTCGTTAGTAGCCTCTATTGTTTCTAACGTCAGCTCTCTCTCATCCAGCTGTCTCCTAAGGGACACTGCAAATTCCCCCCATTCGGCCTTATCGGTATTATACTTCCGCGTAGAGGTCCTACTCGGCACCACAGCATCACCTTCCCCCTCCATGACGAAGCGGATTCTTCGGTGGTCCGTAAGTCCGGTATCCTCCATGACCACATGCCATCCCTTAACCCTGCCAAGCCATCGGTCGGAGCAAATGGTGATGTCCACAATGCTCGAGTACAACTTACCCCCTCGATGTGTGTAAAAAGTTGGTGTGGAGCCTCTGTTGAGGAAGTTGAGCCCGCACTCCGAGCACAAATCAGCGATCTCGGTGCCCCTGTTGTCCTCCGCCCGACAGCCCCACCAGTGGCTAGACGCGTTGACGTCTCCGCCGGCCACCATTCCAAACTCACCCGCATCATTGGAGATCTTCTTCAGCTGTTCAAGGTAGACGTCAAGAGCGCGGTCACCCTCCAAATATAAACTGGCCACCCATGTCTGCATATTACCCAGCTGGATCCGTGCGGCCGCCACATTTTTAGTGACCTTGGTAGGATCGATTATAAGCCTTATTGACGGATCCAGTATCACCAAGGCCGACTTGGCAGGTCCCTCCCCCTGGGTCTGCTGGACTGTCCTATGGGCGGTCGAGAGGTAACCCACTGCTCCCACATAAGGCTCCTGAAGAAGTAGCACGCTCACACCCGTGTCCTCCGCCTCCTTGAGACACTCCTTCGTGGCTGCGTACCCTCTTCCCAGGTTGACCTGCATAAACGAGATAGGCCTCTGGTGATCCCCTGTCGACGATGTTTGGGGAGGGGGAACACTATGACTGTAAATGTTGGTGCCCTCAGCAATATTTCACCTGTGATCGTGCTAGTCTGTCCCACTTCCTCCACTCCGGGCAGTCGCTGCTATAAGCCGGGTGTACAGCCTCCTCTGGCTACCGTCCAGTTCTCACGCAGTTCGAGCAGCAAGGCTGTGACTCTCGCTCCGGGCACCCTTTTGTGTCATGATCCCTCGCGCAATAACCGCATGACCGCTGCTGGGTGCAGTCCTTCGCGAAGTGCCCAAACCTTAGGCACGCGAAACATTGCAGGACCGGTGATTGGTCGTGTGCTGGAACCACTTGGTACCCTATTTTCAGTCTTCTATCATTGAGGCGTGCCCAAATATCCGCATCAGCCTCAATGATGGTTAGGTTAGGTTAGGTTAGGTTAGGTTAGGTTTTTTTTTTTTTTTTTGCGTAGGAAGGGGGAAATCCTCATTGGATACTGCCAGGCCGTTCCTGACAGCATGCCCGACTCTACAGGAAGTGGTACCCAGTATTTTATAAGTGAGTACCACCTCCAGTAGCATAACGGACTAAAACCCCCTACCTTTGGATTTAGTATGGGAGCACGTGCTGAGCACGCCGCGCTTTCGGTATACACTTTGTGCCCAGCAAATTGTTTTTTGTAGATGTTATGTGAGTGGTCGTAAAACGTGTGTTCTGGGTGATTAAACGTACACATATTATATAGAAGTACTCCATTCGCGAAGCGGCCAAGCCCGAGAACTTGGTCGTTCCACAAACGGACGTGTCCTGGCGCAATCCCGCCCGCCGCGGCCGCCCGCGGCCCCGCGCGACCACCGGACTCGACCTACCGCGCGAGGCCGCGAGCGGCCACGACGCACGGCACCGCATCCAGGGACAGAGTGACAATTTTACACATTTACATTTCAATTTTACAATATACATACGATGATAAACTAATCTAAGCCTTATCTAAAATCTTACATCTAACCTTATTTAATTCTTAAAACTACGGTTGTTATTTGCTATTTATGTTCCATTGAAACCTTTAAGGTTTTTAACAATATGTGACAGGAATTTGTGGAATGCTTCACAAGTACTTTCTTTAGATAACACTTCCGAAAGGATTTTATGGTTTATACGAAGCATGTCGCATGTGATCTCGAAGTTAAGACGTTTTCGTTCGAAGCGGGTGCAATAGTATAGAAGGTGTTTAAAAGATTGCGTTGAGATTCCGTCACAAGGACAGTGATCATTATCTGTGATTTTGAATCGGTTTAAATATTCTTTGTGATACCCATGATTTGATATAAATTGTGTTGAAGAGAAGGTGGGTCTGTTGATAGAGAGGTATTGTTGCAGAGTTTCGTAAGTTGGGAAAAGGGTTTTTGTATACGTGCATTTGTAAGGGTCGTTAAATAATTTAGATATTTCTGTTTCAATAATCTTTTTGTGACGGTATTTTATATAACTGACGGGTATTGTTATGTAATCAGGGGTCTTTTTGAGTTTCGCTGCAGACTTCGCTACCATGTCAGCCTGCTCATTACCGAGGATGCCACAGTGAGCCTTAATCCAATAGAAGTATATCTGCGTTTGTGAGTCTTGTTTGTTTGAATGGATTAACTTGTGTATTTTGTTCACTAGAGGATTGTGGCTGGTAGGATTGGAAATTTCTTGTAGGGCAGATTTACTATCTGAAAGAATAATATGTGTGGAGTTTTGTGTATTTGTAGATTGGATGATATTGGTGTAAGCTTGAAGGCTTAGTGCAATCGCGAACAATTCCGCCTGAAAGACCGAACAACAGTCGTGCAGTTTGAGTTTTTTGGTTATTGTTTCCCCGTCAGGCTTTCTTGTGAAGTACGCGAATCCAACCTTGTCGTCGTGTCGACTTCCGTCAGTGTATGTGACCCATGAATTCTCAGGATGCGATCTCAAAGCCGTATCGACCTCGGTTTGGTCATTCAGTTCTCGAAAAGGGATGGTCTGCCTGAACGCGGGATGGAGAAGTGAGGAGGGCACAACAGGGGCCTCAATCGGCAAGTCGTTAGGCAAGAATGAAGAAACCCCGCGAAGTCGGGTGGTTTCTACGTCCGCAACATAGATAATTTTTGTTGGGAGAGGTATCAGCTGTGCCATTGTTATTGATAGGTTAGTGCTGACTGTTTTGAAAGCGTGGATTATTTTGAGAGCAAAAAGTCTTTGTAGTGAGAGTAACTTGTTTCGGATGTATTTGTATTCTAGTGCCGTTCGCCATATTGATGCCGCGTATGTAACTATTGGCTCAATGACTTGTGTGTATATTGTACGGATATTATCCGAATGAATGCCCCACGTGGGTTTAATAAAGAATTGCAATTTGTAAAATAGTTTTCTCGCTTTTTCTATTACATTGAGGACGTGTTTATCGAATTTAAGATTTCTATCGATTGTTATTCCCAGATATTTAATTTGATTTACAATTGGGACAATTTGATCATACATTTTTATATTGTTGCTTTTATTAGCTTTTTGGCTGAAAGCGATGGCCTTGGTTTTTTCCCGTCCAAAATCCAACTTGACGCTCGCACCCCATTCCGCTATGAGTGCAATTGCAGAGTTTACAGCAAGTTCCAGTTCCTCTACAGATTTGTTTCGGCATATCAGTAGGACATCGTCTGCGTACGCCTGCAGATGGCATCCCTCTGGCATCCTCATGTTGAGCAGTTCATCCAGCACAAGATTCCATAGTACAGGGCCTGCCACCGACCCTTGGATACATCCTCTTGTCATGGACTTTCGGACGAAGCAGTCAGCGAATGCCAAATGAACCTCTCTATGCGTATTGTAGCTCTTTAATATGTTATAGATATTCTTAGGACATCCGATGTTTTTCAGACGCCTGAATATGGCTAGCCACCACGCATTGTCAAACGCTGCTCTTATATCCAGGGACACTGCCATCACCTCCTCCTTTCTCTGTTTTCCCTCCTTTATGATATCTAGTGCATGCTGGATGGCGTGTGCAGTTGAGGTCTGGAGTCGGAAACCGAACTGTCTTTGCACTACGTTGTTGTTAACGTGCATGTGATGGACTAACCGGTTCACCACTAATTTCTCAAGCACCTTCCCGAAGACCTTCACTAAGCCAATAGGGCGAAAGGACGATGCTTTTGTGTAGTCTTCCTTATTAGGTTTAGGTATAATTTTAGTAGTGGTCTGTTTCCAGTAGTCGGGGAAGTATTGTAACTGCAGGCATCGGTTCATAATTGCTGTGATTACGTCAGGGAAGATCCTGGTGATCTGAAGACATATGTCAGCAGTTAGGTGGTCAGACCCAGGTGCCTTTTTGTGGCTGATTGTCCTCAGTGTTTCCAGAACCTCCGTTACAGAGAATGGGGGTTCATCTGTTGTGTCTGGACTTATTAACATTTCGTTCCTTATTGTTTTTTGTATGTCATCATCATTGCCAATGTCCTCCGGATGGAATATCTGCAGCAAGGCATTGGCTGTTTCTTTACTTGTCTTAGTATATGATCCATCCGGGAGAAGCAGCGTAGCGGGTGGTTGTGTGATAGGACGGGTTCTCATGATGCGATTAGTTACAGACCATACGTCTTCCTTTCCCTGTCGGCCGCAGAACGTTCGAAAGGCTTCGGTGGAGGCAGTGCAGCAAGCATCCGAATACTTTTTTCGTAGTTCTTCCTTTTCACTAATAATGTCGTCAACGGGTAGCTTTTGTTTGATGGCTTTGCGAAGTTTGTGATGGTTTTTGATTACTTCAATTTTGAGTTTCTCCAGATCATCGTTCCACCATGGTGAGCGCTTTGGGGGGGCTTTTGATCGCGGTAAAAGATCGTCACATATCCTCTGTATGTCCCTAGTTAGAAAGGTGATGATAAAGTCAAGTTGTTCCTCTGTGCAGGAGTTTATATACTCTACATCGTGTAGTTTGTTTGATAGTTCATCCCTTATGCGATCCGAGAGTCGGTCCCACTTGACGTTTGTGGTGTCGTATAGAAAGGTTGACAACTTGGCTCGTTTGTTGAAAGTTGTGGACTTGTTGGATGACGTGGCGATGTGAAATGTTATGGCATTGTGGTCTGATGATGGGCAAATATTTATATCAACTTTCCAGTTTTCGATTTCTATCCGATTACTGCCGCAGTGTTGTTGATTGCAGATGGCAGTGATGTCTACAATGGAGTGGCGAGGTCTTCCATGAGTGACTGTTTCAAAGGTCGGGTCCGCTCCCTTATTACATATCTGAAGGTCGTGGTTTATAATCAGATCAGCGATTTGATTACCTCTGGTATTATTTTGAAGGCAACCCCATAATCCATTCCATCCATTAAAGTCTCCACCAATTATATGAGTGGAGCCGGTGGTTTCTTCCAAGAAAGCCGCTAGTTTCCCGATGGTATTTTCTGGGTCTACTCTAGGTTCAATGTATGCCGAGATGAGGTATACGTTTTTCCCGCTTTTCTCGGTAAGCTGTACAATACAGAGGTTTGGAGAGGAGTATTTGGTGTATCCAAGTGTACTTATTAGTTGGTCTCTGATAAGTATAGCAGCTCTGACAGGTTTATCTGGTGACGGGAATTGATAAATTGTGAATCCAGTTATTGGTTTAATTGTTCTGCCATTACCGGGGATGTATGGTTCTGAAATGAATACAAAGTCGTAGCTGTCATTGTCATTCAGAAAGACTAGTGTTTCGTGGTGTGCATTCCTGCCATGCCCTTGGTTTATTTGTAAGCAGTAGTAGGTGTTGGGTGGTTTCAGAATTTTGGCGGGTATTTGTGTACTTCGGTTTGCATCAGCATTATTTGTATTAGGAGTTCCGGTGTGGGTTGAATTGTTAGTAGCCATAATTAATTTTCTGATGTATGTTCAATTTTGCTGCCTTTATTCTGGGGCAGTTGGGGTTGATGGCAGTGTGGTTGGTGTCATTTTTGATATTAGATTTATTGTTATAGTTGATGCAATTGTAGCACTGGGGCTGATTGTTATGTTTGTTAGGGCATTTCTTGTAATTATGTGTGGTTTGGGCGCAGTATGAGCAAGGTTGTATTGTGGCCTTACAATGCGTACGTGTATGTCCGTATTGCAAGCACTCAAGACATTGCTTAAAGGGTGAATGTTCGCTCGCATGTACGCGCTGGTGCTCTATGTTAATCCTGCCCAGTTTCATGATAGTGAGCCATACCATCGGTGAGCATTTAATTACGGCGTTGTACAAATTGTCGTTGCGGTTGTTCATAATGAAGCAAAGTTGAAGGGTTGACGTTTCAGTCAGAACTTCTTTTTGTACTGTAGGGTTTTGGGAGGCGATAATGTTCATAAGCTCTTGAGGCGGAGTATCTTTGTGTATTCCCTTGAGAATGACCATCGGTAGAAGGCTTTTAGCAAGTTCTGCCTTGATAGACCCGCCAGAGTTTAGTCGTGATAGGGTTTCATCACGTTGTTTTTCGTTTTGAAATTCAATCCTTAATTTATTGTTGTTTACTGATCTTATTTTGGATGGAGCGTATGCGCATGTCTTAAAAGATACCTCGCGCCGAAAGGTGTTCAACGCTTCAGTTCCAGTTTGTACATTGTCTATGGTTGCTACAATGGCAGGGTTGTTCCTCGGTATATTTAGAGCTGGTTTTTTGGCTTGGTCACTATATAAAGGTCGTGATTGTTTTCCAGCCTCCGGACATGTAGAATTGGGAAGATTTGATAGTTTTTTGAATTCATCCCTAATAGTCGCCTTGATGACTTCTACCGTCGCATTTTTGATGGTAGAGGAGGCCTGCTCGGGTTCAAGTTCAGGTTCGGGTTCAGTCTGCGTGTAGGTGGTTCTAAAGCACGTCCGGACGGCACCCCTTGTCGGAGTCATTAAGCCCATAACGTCTGTGCCTGTGATACCGATTGATTCAGCCTCCTGCATGTATAGTTCGGTGGCAGAGTAAATGTTCTGTACGCACAAAAGAATGGCTGTCTTATTCTCGCGTTTAACGCTGTTATGCATTTGGAGCTCAGTTTTTATTGTGTTCAGATTTTTACGAATCATGGTCCACAACCTGCCTAATCGACTGCTATTATTTAGAGTGCAAGGTGTCTCCTGGCTCAACCAGAGTAATTCCATATTAGGTGAGTCATAGAGATCAGCAGGTTCATTATGCTGCCCACTCTGCGTTAGGATGATCCTTTCCTCCATCCAGACGTTTTCAGGCCTCTCCGTAGGCCTGACTTGAGAGATTGACTCCAACGAGGATGGATGCTCAAAAAGTTGTTGAGTGAGAGGCTTGCTCTTTACTACTGGTTTGGCAGTGCCCCGGTCCTGTGTTACGTTTTGGGGCTGCGTCTTGGTTCCCTGTCGAGTATTGGGTTTCCGAGGTGTCCGAGGTGCCTGGAGCGAGGCCGGAGTTGAGGGTGGAGGGGTGCATGGCGTTTTAGGTCGGTTTGGAAACATCGAGTCCTTTTTTTTTTTTTTTTACTCCGGAAGAGAGCGAGTAAGTGAAAGAAGAATTTGGAGCCTTAGAGTTTAAGTTAAAATTAACATACAAGCGGGAATTTGATTTGCTTCTTAATTGTTAATATTAAACGTCATATTTACGTAAGAACTGAGATTCTCAGCGACATGCTTGACAAGTAAAGTGATATCTAGACATTTTAACAGGAGAATTAAATACTAGAAAAAGAAATTTTACAAAAAGTCGCAGATTAAAAAAGTTATTTTTGGAATGGTATTTACGTAAAAACTAAGGTTTGTAGCGACTTCCTTCACAAAAAAAAGGTTATGTCTGGAAAACTATTGTACTAAAACTTCTGAAATTTGTTACGGATATATTATGATAGTTAAGTTAATTTATGGTACACTCAAAAAGGGGAGGGTAAAGATAAAATTCAGAGAAACTGAGGGGAGAACGTCAATCACTGTGAAAAAAGTTTCAAAATATGGTTTATATCCTAAGTTATAACTATTACACATACTATATTTACAAAATAAGTCTATCAGAGTCAAATACACACTAATCTATAAAAATATTACGTAAGAGTTACGATTTGTAAGTAGTAGAATGAAAGAAATTAATGCAAATACGTCAAATTTAATAAGCCCGATATCTTAAAAACTAACTGGATTACCGGGATCAAAGCTATTCACAAGTTGTTTTAAAGAGAGAACTATATTGTAGAAAAAGAAAATTTGCAAAAAGTCGCTAAACAAAAAAGTGATTTTTAGAATGGAATTTACGTAAAAACTAAGGTTTGTAGCGACTTCCTTCACAAGAAAGGTTATGTCTGGAAAACTATTGTACTAAAAATTCTGAAATTTGGTATGAATATATTATGATAGTTAATTTAATTTATGGTACACTCAAAAAAGGGGAGGGTAAAGATAAAATTCAGAGAAACTGAGGGGAGAACGTCAATCACTGTGAAAAAAGTTTCAAAATATGGTTTATATCCTAAGTTATAACTATTACACATACTATATTTACAAAATAAGTCTATCAGAGTCAAATACACACTAATCTATTAAAATATTACGTAAAAGTTACAATTTGTAAGTAGTAGAATGAAAGAAATGAATGCAAATACATCAAATTTAACAAGCCCGATATCTTAAAAACTAACTGGATTACCGGGATCAAAGCTATTCACAAGTTGTTTTTAAAGAGAGAACTATATTGTAGAAAAAGAAAATTTGCAAAAAGTCTTTAAATAAAAAAGTAATTTTCAGAATGATATTTACGTAAAAACATAGGTACTTAGAGACTTGGTTCACAATATAAGTAAAATCTCAAAAACTATTGCACTAAAAATTCTGAAATTTGGTACGGATATATTATGATAGTTAAGTTAATTTATGATACACTCAAAAACGGGAGGGTAAAGATAAAATTCAAAGAAACGGAGGGGAGAACATCAATCACTGTGAAAAAAGTTTCAAAATATGGTTTATATCCTAAGTTATAGCTATTACACGTACTATATTTACAAAATAAGTCTATCAGAGTCAAATACACACTAATCTATTAAAATATTACGTAAACGTTGCAATTTGTAAGTGGGAGAATGAAAGAAATGAATGCAAATACGTCAAATTTAACAAGCCCGATATCTTAAAAACTAACTGGATTACAGGGATCAAAGCTACTCACAAGTTGTTTTTTTTTAAAGAGAGAACTATATTGTAGAAAAAGAAAATTTGCAAAAAGTCTTTAAATAAAAAAGTGATTTTCAGAATGATATTTACGTAAAAACATAGGTACTTAGAGACTTGGTTCACAATATAAGTAAAATCTCAAAAACTATTGCACTAAAAATTCTGAAATTTGACATGGATATACTATGATAGTTAATCTAATTATAAGTACACGAAAAAGAGGGGGTAACAGATTTAAAATGAGAGTTATGGAGGGGAGAATGTCAATCACTATGCAAAGTTTGTAAAAACCTGGTTATTCCATTGTCCCTGCACCGATATTCTTCATTTTTTCACTCACGAGTAGAGAACGAAGCCAGGTACCCTGGTGCAGTGTCAGAATCAGCCGGACGACCTTGGATCGATGACCTCGTGGTTTTGAAAAATTCAGTTTTTGGGGAAAAACTCAGTGGTTTCCCACCAGAAAACTCCAAAAATTAACACAAGTTTGTAAGCACAAAATACGCTTCGAATGATGATAAAAAACTGGGTGGTTGTCGATGATTCTGAAGAGCCGCACGCACTTGAAGTTCCAGAAAATACAAAATTGTTAAATAATCTCTGTTTGTACTTTTATTTTGAATTTACAGCTAACACAAGTTATTAAATATGAAAGAGCACAATACAACACGCAAAACGACACTTTAATCGTCAAAATCGGATAATTCAAAGAAGCACAATTGGCAAAATACTGAAATTCGCACTAAGCTTGTATTGTAAATGCACTTTTTTGATGACTGTACTTCACTGTGTGGTCCGATTTTCGAAAACTTTACACATACGTATAGAGCGAGTCAGCGCGCACGTTTTGACATATAACACTTATTACTTTGAGTGATTTGACCGGGTATTATGATTTTTTTTTTTTTTTTTTTTTTTTGAACCGCGGAGCGGCGCGGAATCGATGCGTACCCGTATTCGCTCGGCGCGAGACTCGGTTAGGTTAGGTTAGGTTAGGTTAGGTTAGGTTAGGTTAGGTTAGGTTAGGTTAGGTTAGGTTAGGTTAGGTTAGGTTAGGTTAGGTTAGGTTAGGTTAGGTTAGGTTAGGTTAGGTTAGGTTAGGTTAGGTTAGGTTAGGTTAGGTTAGGTTAGGTTAGGTTAGGTTAGGTTAGGTTAGGTTAGGTTAGGTTAGGTTAGGTTAGGTTAGGTTAGGTTAGGTTAGGTTAGGTTAGGTTAGGTTAGGTTAGGTTAGGTTAGGTTAGGTTAGGTTAGGTTAGGTTAGGTTAGGTTAGGTTAGGTTAGGTTAGGTTAGGTTAGGTTAGGTTAGGTTAGGTTAGGTTAGGTTAGGTTAGGTTAGGTTAGGTTAGGTTAGGTTAGGTTAGGTTAGGTTAGGTTAGGTTAGGTTAGGTTAGGTTAGGTTAGCCCTCCCGACGTGCTGCCACATTGTCGTGGTGGGGGGGCTTGCGTGTTCCTGTGATCCCCAAGGCTATACCGGACAGGGCTACCCATACCGGAAAGGCGAGGGGGGAGGGACCAGACGAAGAGCGGCACAACCCGGCGGGGCCTGCAGAGGCCTGCCAGAGATGGTTCTCCGCTCGTCCCTCTGACTGAGCAGAGGGCGCAGAGGAGGAACCGAGGGAGGGCGGGCCCGGCGTGCACTAACCCTGCCGTCGGGCAGGCACTGGGAGGTTTATCCCGTACGTGCCACCGCTGGACTCGCAATCCCGTTTCGAGTGTCGTGGACACGTCTCGCGGCTTGGACGGGAGCGAGGGTCTTGCCTTCATTGGCTGGACTGCGAGGAGAAAACCTCTATAAAAAACCCCAATTCCCGACGCTGCGGTACATGGCGTCGGGGAACTCGATGGAGGGTGACAACAGGAACAGGTTCTTGCGCGTGTAGCTTGGACCGGTTCATCCGCTCTGACAACCGTAGTCTGCTCGAGTGGCCTCTCGTGTGCTGCGGATGTGAGCAGCCTCTGGACTGACGAACCTCCACCCGCCAGGCATTATTCACTGACCTAGGGTAGATTGCGTTCTTCCATTTGCTGAGCAAATGGAAAGCGCTTATAATCTTTCTGGGTCATGGTTAATGTCGGGGGAGTGGGGGAATCGTTTTCCTGGAGGTTGCGCAGATCCTGGGCACAGCGAGGGGTTCTACTTGGGGAGGCTTGTGTTGGAGTGGGAGGACCTGTCCGGACTGGGCGTGCTTGAGCCTGTGCCTGTTGTCACCTTCTGAGAGTGGCTGGAGGGTATCCAGTCGTTAGTGGCCAACCCTGGGGCACCGCCCGACCCCCCAGTGGTAATAGGGTTACCCAGGTGCAGGGGGCACCGCTTGGGTGGACCACTATCCCCCACACTCGTGGGATCCAGATATTATGTCTCAAAATCTATCGACAAAGGACACCGAGAAGGCAAACGAAGTGGCAACTGACGAAATAGCGGCGGAAGCGGGCGCCCCGATGGCGCGCGCTGAAACCTATGACATTGGCATGTTCAAGGAACTTCGCGTGAGGTTGGAACGACTTTCGGAGTCGGACTCGTCTTGTACGAGCCTAAGGACGGCAAAAAGCTCCCAAGCGCCAACACCGACGAGTAGCAGGATGGTGTCAGAGTCGCAAGACAACGACAGCCTACTCACTGTGCGGTCGCGTTCGTCGTCACCGATGGGGCGCCTCTGGCGCTCCGATACGAAGCGATTGAAGCTTGCGGTGGCAGAATCCGGTAGTAAAGAAGAGAGACCAGAGATGCCAAATCTGGCGCCTTCTCCATTTATTGGAGCAAAACCGCGAAACAAAACGGAATTTATGAACAGGGCAGCCGCTCAGGCGCAATACAATGCGGAGGTGCGCGAGACGCTGAAGTTGAGGGCGGAGGAAGAGGTCAGCAAAATGACGATACAAACACGCCACTCCTTGTCGGACATATCAGGAGACGAAGTAGAGGTACCAGCTGTAGTATTACGTAAGCAAGCAATGGACAGCGTGGCCGTCATCGAAAGGGTTAAAAATACGTCTGGCAACCTTAAAGGCGGTCACCAACGTAAACTTAAGGATGCTTGCAATGCCATCAAGGATGCCTTCGGCGTCTTAGAGAAGCGCACGACTTCGGACGAGGTCAAGCTCTTGGAAGCGTGCAACGCACGACTTCAAGCAGAGCTAGCCGAAGTAAAAGTGAGGCTTGCCCGCCTGGAAGCCGAAATAAGCACGGAACCCAGGGCATACTCCCAGATCGAGGCCTCGCCGATTCAGCTCCCTCGCGTGGAGCATGATGAGCCGCCTACGGACCGGGCAACAATCGTTGCCATGATAAATGCCCGGTTCGAGGCGTTGGAGGTGGAAGGGCGACTACTGCCCGCTAAAAACCTGCGGCCCAAATTAGCGGCCGGCAAAAAGCGAATAGATGGCGCGGAGCATCCCGCTGCGCCACCCGCAAAGCCACCGGCAGCAGTACCAGCTGCCAACAAAGCGCCTCTCATGGCCCCAGGCGCCCAGACAAGTGGCAGGAGTCGCAGGAAGAATAAGGAAAAGAGCTCCCAGCCCACTGTCAACAGCGAAGGCCCGGCAACCAGGGAGCCGAGACCACTGCCGCCGGCACCTATGAACCGGCAGTGGAACAAAGTGGCTGGCTCAGGGTCCTCGAAACCCACGGCGAAGTCGCAACCGAAACCACGCGCTAAAACGAGCGGTCGCAAGCTCCGCCCCCCACGATCTGCTGCAGTGGTGCTTACGCTGCTGCCGGATGCGGAAGCCGAAGGCGTGACTTTCGCAAAAGTGATCGCTGAGGCCAAGAGAAAGGTCAACCTCAATGATCTTGGCATCGCGAGCCTGCGTTTCCGACGTGCAGTCACTGGTGCGCTGGTCCTGGAGTTGCCGGGAGCCACAAGTGGCGAAAAGGCTGACAAGCTGGCAACAGAGCTGGCCGAAAAGGTGGGGAAGGGGGTTCGGATCTCCAGACCAACGAAATGCGCGGAGTTGCGTCTGTCTAACCTGGACGACTCCGTGACTCCCGCGGAGGTGGTTACCGCCGTAGTACGAGCTGGCGGCTGCACCGAAGACCAAGTAAAAACCGGAGATATTCGTCCGGACCATACCGGTCTCGGCACGATTTGGGTGCGCTGCCCAGTTACGGCGGCGAAAAAGGTGGCCGAAGGTGGCCGTTTCTTGGTGGGGTGGTCCTCGGCTCAGGTCAGGATACTCGAGTCGAGGACAATGCGGTGCTTCCGGTGTCTGGAGAGCGGACATGTCAGGGCTCAGTGCCAGGCGCAGATAGACCGCAGTGAACTGTGCTACCGCTGCAGTCAGCCCGGTCATAAGTCGGCGCAGTGCACGGCTGCGCCTCATTGCGTCCTGTGCAAAACTGTGGGAAAATCAGCTGAGCACGTGCTGGGCTCTAAGCTGTGCTCCGCCCCACGACCGAGAAGAAAAAATAACGCTGGTGATGGCCCCCGGGCCTCCTCGGAGCGTTCCCAGCCAGCCTCAACAACACCCGAGGTTTGCAGCGAGGTGGCGGAAGAAATGGCCATAGGATAATGGACACTCGTTTTCTCCAGGCGAATATAAACCATTGCGCCAGGGCTCAGGACCTGCTTACTCAGAGCCTGGCAGAATGGCTGATAGGAGTGGCTATTGTCGCCGAGCCCTATTCCGTCCCTCCCGGAGACAATTGGGTCGGAGACCTGGACAGCCTAGTGGCCATTGTCACCAGTTCTGCTGCTGGTTCCCCACCGCCGCAAAGAGTGGAACGGGGCCACGGATTTGTTGCAGCGTGGATTGGTGATATCATGGTGGTGGGAGCGTATTTCTCGCCAAATCGACCTCTGGCTCAATTTGAGCAGTTTCTGGTGGCGATCGGATCAACGATCGGCAGGAGTCGTCCTGGCATGGTGCTGGTGGCCGGGGATCTCAACGCCAAGTGCACGGCATGGGGATCCCCGGAAACGGACGCCCGCGGGACGGAGTTGGAGGAATGGGCGGTCGCTACCGGACTGGTTGTTCTCAACCAGGGGTCGACCAACACATGCGTGCGGCAACAGGGCGGCTCCATTGTGGATGTCACGTTCGCCAACGCCGCCCTGGCGCGCCTTGTTCAAGGCTGGGAGGTGTTGGATGAAGTGGAAACATTATCGGACCACCGATACATCCGGTTCAAAGTCTCCACTCATCCGGCTGACCCGAGTGGCCTGAGCCGGCCCCAGCGAGAGGATGGCCCGTGTTGGGCGCTCAAACGCCTGGACCGAGAAAATTTAGAGGTGGCAGCCTTGGTACAGGCATGGCTGCCGGCGTCAAGCGGTCCGATGGACGTGAACGCGGAGGCAGAGTGGTTAGGGAGTGCCATGGTGGAGGTGTGCGATGCAGGCATGCCACGTGTCGGCCGGGTTCCCCCTCGGCGCAGAGTGTACTGGTGGTCTGAGGAACTCACGCAGCTACGGAAGTCCTGCGTTGCTGCAAGACGCGAGTACACTCGCAGCCGGAGGCGGCGAACACGGGACGTGCCAGGGGAGGAGCGCCTATATGCCGCATACTCGAAGGCCGTCAAGTTGCTGCAGGGGGCAATCGGCAAGGCGAAGGACCTAGCCCAGCATGAGATGCTGGAGACACTTAACAGCGACCCATGGGGAAGGCCGTACAAGATGGTGAGGCGCAAGCTTCGCCCCTGGACACCCCCACTCACGCAAAGTCTCCAGCCACAGCTCCTCAAACAGGTGGTCGACGGCCTGTTCCCGACGAGAGAGGAGCACACACTTCCACGCATGCCACCCCCTAGGGGGAGGGACATGGACTCAAGCGATGCACCGGAGGTAACGGAGGGTGAACTGGGGGCAGCGGTGCTACGGCTCCGAGCCAAAAATACTGCTCCCGGTCCCGACGGAGTTCCCGGACGGGCCTGGGTTCTGGCCCTGGGCCCACTAGAGACACGCTTGAGGACGCTATTTAGCGCATGCCTGGCGCAGGGACAGTTTCCGAGTGCGTGGAAATCGGGTAAACTGGTCCTTCTACGCAAAGAGGGGCGACCGGCAGACTCGCCTTCGGCCTACAGGCCAATAGTGCTGCTGGACGAGGCCAGCAAATTGTTGGAACGAGTGGTGGCCGCTCGTCTCAACCGGCATCTGGAGGAAGTGGGTCCGGACCTCAGTGACCACCAATTTGGATTTCGCCGGGGCAGGTCCACCATTGACGCCATCGCGCGTGTGAGGGCCCTGGGGGATGAAGCAGTGTCACAGGGAGAGGTGGTACTGGCGGTGTCCCTTGACATCGCCAACGCATTCAACTCCCTACCCTGGGCCTGCATCACGGCGGCACTGAGGCGCCATGCCGTACCTGAGTACCTGCGGAAGACGGTTGAGGACTATCTCACCGATAGAGCCGTCAGGTACCCTTCGCGCGAGGAGTGGCAGGAGAAGCGGCTGTCGTGCGGTGTTCCACAGGGGTCAGTTCTTGGGCCGCTCCTGTGGAACATCGGGTACGACTCGGTGCTGAGGGGGAGAAATCCGCCGGGGGTCAAGGTGACGTGCTACGCTGACGACACCCTAGTGACAGCCCGTGGAAGCACGTTTCGGGAGGCGGCGATTCGGGCCACGGCAGGCGTGGCAACGGTGGTAGCCCGAATCAGAAGGCTGGGGCTAGAGGTGGCCCTGAATAAATCGGAGGCCCTGTGCTTTCATGGGCCCCGGAAGGCTCCTCCGGCGGGTTCCAACCTGGTGGTGGGTGGAACGTCCATAGAGGTGAAGTCGACTATACGGTACCTGGGCATAGTCCTCGATAGCCGTTGGACGTTCCGGGAGCACTTTAAGTGCCTTGCTCCCAAACTAGTCGGGGCGGCGTCGGCACTTAGCCGACTGCTACCCAATGTGGGTGGGCCAAACGCAAGCTGCCGCAAACTTTACGAGGGAGTAGTGCGATCGATGGCACTGTACGGGGCGCCCATTTGGGCCGGAACCCTGACCGCCCAGAATCAAGCCCAATTGCGAAGGCCGCAGCGGGTTATGGCGGTCAGGATGGCGCGGGCATACCGGACCGTCTCGTACGAGGCGGCTTGCGTCTTGGCAGGGACTCCGCCCTGGGACCTAGACGCTTCAGTTCTGGCCGATATATATTGGTATGTAACTGAAGCGCGGGCCAGAGGGGTTCAACCACTCCCAGAGGAGATCAGGCGGTGGAGGCTCGACTCTCGCCGTTTCCTCCTCCAGAAGTGGCAGGAAAGGCTGGAGGTGCCAACGGCAGGCCACTGGACCATCGGAGCGATCCGGCCCGTCCTGGAAAGATGGGTCGAAAGGAGAGAGGGGTTTCTCTCCTTCCACCTTACACAGGTCCTCTCGGGGCATGGTTGCTTCGGCAAATACCTGTGCAGGGTGGCAGGACGGGAACCCACAGAAGCATGCCATGCGTGCGGTGACGCTGAAGATACGGCACAGCATACGCTGGCGGTGTGCCCAGTTTGGGCCGAGCAGCGGGCTGCGCTTGTGGCCGTAGTAGGGCACGACCTCTCCCTGCCCACCGTCGTGGAAGCCATGGTCGGTAGCGACAGGTCGTGGAAGGCGGTTGCCTCCTTCTGCGAGGGTGTAATGGCGCAGAAGGAAGCGGCAGAGCGTGGGAGGGAGGACGATCCGGCCTCTCAGCCAATGCGCCGTAAGCGAGTGGGACGTCGGCGACTGGCCTACGACCGTCGACTTCCCCCTTAAGGGCACCTGCGGGCGGTAGATACGGGGACGTCTGCCGCCTGCAAGAAGGTCCCTGAGAGGCAGGTGTGCTGCATCCCGGCACGCCCCTATGGATGAGGAAGGGAAGAAACGTCTTCCCAGAGACGGGTCCGGAGTACGGACGGCCGCTGGCGAGGTTGTGGTAGTGTGCTCAGGCGTTCCCGCAGCCTCGCCTTATAGCACAAAGGCGGCAAATGGAGGGGTTTTTAGTGGGTACACCATAGGCCTCATTAGCCGACACGGGAGTCCCACATAATCACCTGGGTCCGTCCCTGCACCCTGGTGGTATGCGTAACGCATTTTCCCCTCTTAAAAAAAAAAAAAAAAAAAAAAAAAAAAAAAAAAAAAAAAAGGTTAGGTTAGGTTAGGTTAGGTTAGGTTAGGTTAGGTTAGGTTAGGTTAGGTTAGGTTAGGTTAGGTTAGGTTAGGTTAGGTTAGGTTAGGTTAGGTTAGGTTAGGTTAGGTTAGGTTAGGTTAGGTTAGGTTAGGTTAGGTTAGGTTAGGTTAGGTTAGGTTAGGTTAGGTTAGGTTAGGTTAGGTTAGGTTAGGTTAGGTTAGGTTAGGTTAGGTTAGGTTAGGTTAGGTTAGGTTAGGTTAGGTTAGGTAAAGGGTGAATTTTGTGCGATTTGAGTGATTTTTGGAAGTTAGACGTAATTTGACCCCGGCAATCTTACAACTGACTCTGAATCCACTTATTCTTACGACTTGGCACTCTTTTTTGGAAATTTCGATTTTGGCTTTTTGACTGGTTAATTTTTCGGCTGTAAATAATTAATATCTTTTTTGTTTTGGGAAGTTTTGATTCGTTTTTTGTTTTAAAAATTAGACTTCGTTGGGTTCTACAAGCTCCCGTTTGTTGCATAGCTTTTGGACATTCCGTTCAAAAGTTATTAGACAAAACGTGGTTTTTGTTAAAACCCAAAAAAGTTGTGTGTTTTAGTGTAAATATTTTAAAAGCTTTGTAAATATTTTTGGTTAGGTATTTTGTAAATTTTTATTGTGTAGGTTAGTTGCATTCGGGGAGCTCTATCCATATTAGTTTTCCCCGTAATTTTCGGACTTACGGTTCAAAAGTTACGGGGCGAATTTTTATTGCTATTTTATTTCAACAGGCGCTTCGGACCGCAAACGTAAGTTTGTACTTACG
The DNA here is from genome assembly GCA_905404275.2 of Hedya salicella. Taxonomy (NCBI): domain Eukaryota; kingdom Metazoa; phylum Arthropoda; class Insecta; order Lepidoptera; family Tortricidae; genus Hedya; species Hedya salicella. The sequence continues at coordinate 29,419 of FR990098.1, read as the reverse complement.
TTTAAAAATTCGTGGCGTCGGTTCGGGATAGGATAGCAATAAACGGATTGTTGTGCTAAATAGGGGGTAGGAAGCGGCGTCTAGGGACACCTCAAACTAGTTTGTAAGATAAACTAGGCGTGAGTTATCTCAAAACAGCTGCTAATTTTTTAAGTTTGTAAATATTTTGACGGTTCGGTCTTGACCGTTTTTGTATATATTTTTGGTTTTTGTTTATTTTCTCGTGTTTTTGACCGGAAAAGTGCGGTAAAAACTAGGGGAAATGAAGGAGGGGGATGAACCCCCCCCCCAAGCGGAAGGTCCGCTCTTACAATTGGTGGATTCGTCCGATGAGGAGATTTTTGAGGACATTGAGATGTCTTTGGACAGCCAGACGGATCCTAGGAGGTCTCTAGGGACAATTAAAAGGACTAGGGTACCCACCCCCGAGGGTGATGATGAGGTGGACGAAGCAGAGGATTCCGGCTTAACGCTCAGATCAGGGGCAAAAGTAAATACTGCGCGTAGGGGACGTGGCTCCAAAGGAGCTTACGTAGGCATCAGCGCGGCCAGAGCCCAGCTGAAGGACTCCGGTATGTCGGAATATGAGGAAGAAGCTGACGCAACTTCGGGGTACCGCCTCGTTTTTAGAGACGTTGAGCCCAGCAATGTGGGCAAAAAGGGGGGAAAAAAGGGGGAGCTCAATAGAGCAACTAAGTGTGGCCCTAACGAAGCGGCAGTTGCTCTCAGCCACGACCTAATTGAGTGCGCGAGGCGAGGGGCAGAAACAATATTGGAGGAGGCTGCGAAATGCAAAAATCTGAAGGGGACAATCTGGAGCCGGATGAATACGGCCTGTAGGGACATATTAGAGGCCGCAAGCCGTTTGGAGTCCCGCGGTGAATCGGAGGAGGTCCGGATCCTCAGGGCCGATAATAAGAGGATGCAGGAGCAACTGGCGGCGCTCCAAACCGAGACAAAGGCCTTGAGGACGGCCTTCTCCGAGAGGAAAAACAATGATTCGACTCCCGAGCCAGCCTCCTCGTCTGCCAATGAGTTTTCCGAGGCAATTGGAGAACTTAAAAGAGAGCTCCTGTCTGGTCTGGGAAAAATGATTGATCTCCAGGTGGGAGCGTTGGCTAATTATGTCAACACCCGCCTGGAGAACTTGGAAGAACGGCTCCCACCAGAGCCCAGACTCCGCCCCCCTCTGGCGGCGGACAAGAAGGCGGAGGTGACAGCTCCAAAGGCAGCAAGTCAGTCCACATTGAGGACTGCAAAAGCGCCGCGTCCTGCTGCTGCTGCTGCCATTGAGCCGATACTGTCGGCAATCGGAGCCCCTCAAGGGCGCTCTTCGACGAAAAGGCCGACAGCGCAAGCCGCTGCAAGGCCCACGTCTGCTGTGGCCAGTCCTGCCCCCTCCCGCACCCCTGCACCTGTACCGGCCCCACGTAATAGCGTGGAAAAGACGGCCCCACCCGCAAGGGAGCAGAGTTGGACGGAAGTTGTGAGGCGTAAGGGGAAGGCCAAAACTTCCCCAACCAAGTCCGCAGCAACCGAAACCAGGGCAGTTCCCATGCCGGCACCAAGGACCAAGCTGCCGGCAGTGCCGAAATCGACCGCGGTGGTAATCACATTGAAGCCTGAGGTGGAAATGGATTACGCCGCGGTAATGAAAAAGGCTACAAGCCTTAAGTTGGCGGAGTTTGGCCTTGATCATGTCAAGGTTAGGAAGTCGGCCACGGGGGCCCGAATAATAGAGGTGCCTGGAGCGGACAGCAGCACAGCCGCCGACAACCTAGCGGAGAAGCTGCGTACGCTTGTCGGGGAGGTGGCGGATGTTCGCCGACCATTCAGGACGGCGGATTTAAGAATCTCCGGCCTGGATGAGTCGGTGTCCGAGGATGACGTCAAGACGGAGATTGCAGTAAAGGGAAAGTGTTCTCCGGAACAGGTTAAGATAGGGACCATTAGGTGGATGGAAAATGGCACTGGTGCCGTGATTGTTAAGTGCCCAATAGCGGCGGCACGTATAATAATAACAGCGGGCCGAATAATGGTGGGTTGGACATCTGCCCGCGTAGAGGCCCTGGACCCGCTCCCCATGCGGTGTTATAGGTGCATGGGAACGGGGCACACCAGGGCCCTCTGTCCATCTCAGGTGGACCGGAGCCATTTGTGCCACCGATGTGGCAAAGAGGGCCACATGATGGTGGATTGCCTGGCCGAAAAGGCGTGGTGTGCGGTATGCCACCACGCCAAGCTGCCGGCCAACCACGTGATGGGGGGACAGTCGTGCACCCCCCCACACACGAGAGGTAAAGTGGCCCCCACCGGAGCCCGGGCGCCCACCAGAGCACAGGACGCCCGTCAGATTAGTAGGTCACAGGCTGGGGAGGGTCAGAATATGGAAACATAAATGTCAGCACAACCAACCCAAGCTTTGGAAGTGCTGCAATGCAACGCAAACCACTCCGCCAGAGCACAGGACCTGATGCTCCAAAACGTGGCGGAGTGGGGCATAAGCGTTTGCGTAGTCGCGGAACCATATTTTGTGCCTCCCCAGCCTAATTGGGTTGGGGATACGGGCGGTTTGGTAGCCATGACGGCTCCACCGATAGGGAACCACCCTCCCCTTACAAAGCTCGGAAGCGGACATGGGTATGTGGCGGCCAAATGGGGGGATATCACGCTAATAGCCGTGTATTTCTCCCCAAACCGGCCGCTGTTCGCTTTCGAGCAATACCTCGTCGAGCTCGGGAGGGTGGTTGCGAGGGCTGTGCCGTCCCCCGTAATGCTACTGGGAGACCTTAACGCGAAGTGCTCGGCTTGGGGGTCTCAAACGACAGACCCGAGAGGTGCAGCCCTCAGGGATTGGGCAGTGGCGGCTGGGCTTGGGGTCCTCAATAGGGGCACGGACAACACTTGTGTGCGACGGCAGGGGGGGTCCATAGTGGACGTAACGTTCGCTACCCCTGCCGTAGTGAGGAGGACCTCGGGGTGGAGGGTAATGGGAAACGTCGAGACCCTCTCCGACCATCTATACATTCGGATGAGGGTCTCCAAAGCGACACAGGCCCAGCCTACCATGCCAGGGGTCCGGGGTAGGGGGGATAGATTCCCAAGGTGGAGCCTGGCCACCTTGGACAGAGACAGAGCCGAAGAAGCTGCAATGGTGGAGGTGTGGCGGGCCCCTCCACCAGACAGGGCTGCGGACGTTGAGGTTAGGGCTTCGGAATTTCGCGCGTCGCTCACCTCGGTGTGCGACGCGGCGATGCGTAGGGTGGGGCGACCTGTGGGGAGGAAACAGGTCTACTGGTGGACGGAGGAGGTGGCGGCCCTCCGTCTAATTAGTAATAGGGCGCGCAGGGAATATACCCGGTGCAGGCGAAGGAGAAATCATACCGCGGCCGAAGAGGAGCTCCTCCACGAAGCACTTAGGGAGGCCAAGGGAGCCCTGTCCATGGCAATCGCCAAGGCCAAGGACTCCGCTCACGAGGAGTTCTTGGCCACCCTGGACAGGGACCCATGGGGGCGGCCTTACAAATTAGTAAGAAATAAGATGAGGCACGCCCCCGGCATGGACTCCCTAGAACCGGAGCTCCTTGACAGGGTAGTGGGGGGGTTATTTCCACCTGCGCCGGTGTTCGCCCCGCCGCGCATGGTCGTCCCACGAGAGGAGCCACAGGAGCCGGAAACCGTGCCGCCGGTTACAGAGGGTGAGTTTGGTGTAACCATACACCGGCTCAGGGCCTATAAAAAGGCCCCTGGCCCTGACGGAGTGCCTGGTCGCCTGATGCCGGTGGCCCTAGAACATCTTGGAAACCGCCTCAGGGAATTATTCGACGATTGTCTGGGGGTGGGGCGGTTTCCAAGAATATGGAAGGAAGGTAGACTCTGCCTCCTCCGGAAGGAGAATCGTCCCGCCGATTCTCCATCCGGATGGAGGCCGATTGTGTTGTTGGACGAATCCGGGAAGATGCTCGAACGCATCATTGCTTCCCGGATCGTCCAACATTTGGAGGGTGAGGGCCCCAACATTTCGGACCGCCAGTTCGGATTCCGAACTGGGCGGTCCACCATGGATGCGCTGGGGGCCCTCCGCGCATACTGCGAGAGCGCAACGGAGCGGGGGGAGGGGGTCGTGGCGGTGTCCTTGGACATAGCCAACGCTTTCGGCTCCCTCCCATACGGGGTGATCGTGGAGGCACTCCGGTACCACGGAGTGCCTCCATACTTACGGCGCATTGTAGAGCACTACCTGACCGAACGGGTAGTGCTCTACGAGGACCAGAACGGGAGGCGGCGGACGCGACCGATGGGGTGCGGGGTACCACAGGGGTCTGTGCTCGGGCCCCTCTTATGGAATGTCGGTTATGACTGGGCGATAAGAGGGGCCCTGCTACCCCGGATGGCGGTGTACTGCTACGCCGATGATACGATGGTGGCCGTCCGGGGAGCAGAGCTTGAGGGGACCCTGCGAAGGGCTGCGGTTGCGGCGGACCTGATGGTCCGCCGTATAGGTTTATTAGGGCTTAAGGTCTCCCTCCAGAAGACGGAGGCCATAGTGTTTGGGGGAAGGGGGTGGCGGCCGCCTGCCGCAATGGTCATCCCAGTGGCGGGAGAGGCGGTCCAGGTGAAGGCCCACCTAAAATACTTGGGCATTCACCTGGACCGCAAGTGGGAGTTTAAAGAACATTTTGCGCAGCTCGCTCCCCGGGTCGTGGCGGCGGCGTCGGCGCTAGGGAGATTGTTGCCCAACGTGGGGGGGCCTAGCATGGCGTGCCGCCGCCTTTACGCAGGAGTTGCGCGGAGTATGGCCCTGTATGGCGCACCGATCTGGGCGGACCGGCTCGGTGCACTAAACAGGGCCCAGTTGAGGAGGCCGCAAAGAGTGGTGGCCATCCGTGCAGTACGGGCCTACTGCACGGTGGCGGGGGCGGCGGCTTGTGCCTTGGCGGGTACCCTGCCCTGGGACTTGGACGCCCAGGTGCTCGCCGAGGCCCACAGGGAGCGGGTGAGGCGTAGGGCCCTTAATCAATTCCCCGCTCCCGAAACACTAAGGGAAGAGCGCCGACAGGCCCAGTCGCGCGCTCGCGAAAGGTGGAGGGAGGAGCTGGAGGAGTCCCCCTATGGAGTCCGCACCATAGGGGCACTCCTCCCATCATTGGACGGGTGGCTCGACCGCAAATTTGGGGAGGTCAGTTTTAGGATGGCACAGGTAATGACCGGACACGGATGCTTCGGTCATTACCTGTGCCACATCGGACGGGAGCCAAGCGCCCGATGTCAAGAATGTGGGGATCGAGACGACACGGCCCAGCACACCCTCGAGGTGTGCAACCGTTGGGACCTCGAGAGGGGGGCCGTGGTCGCCGCGATCGGGTGGGACGCCGGGGGGGGATTGGCGTTGCACCATGTGGTGGCGGGCATGCTGCGGGGGCAGCATGAATGGGATGCGGTGGCCTCCTTCTGCGAGTCGGTCATCGCACAGAAGGAGGCCGCGGAGCGGGAGCGCGAAGACAGGGCGGATGCGCACCCGCTCCGGCGTAGACGGAGGGGGAGGGCACGTGCGCGGTACGCCGCCGCAGCACTCCCCCAGTAGGGCCAGTGGGTTGGGGACCCACATGGCACGGCCCTACACGTCTGGGGGGAGGGTCAAGCGTTGCTGACTCTCCCCTCCTTTGGCGCGGGTGCCCCGGCATAGTATAGCCGGGGCCGCCGGGGGACGTCGTGGTAGAATGCTCGCGACCCCATGGCGTCCCCATAACGGCAGAGACGGTAACGCCGGAGTGGTTTTAGTGGGTATTCCCCTCCCGTTGAGGGGTGAGTCCCACATACCCCCCCGTTTGGCCTGCCCCGGGCCTGGGGGGGATGCGTAAATGCATTTCCACTTCGTCAACAAAAAAAAAAAAAAAAAAAAAAAAAAAAAAGGTTAGGTTAGGTTAGGTTAGGTTAGGTTAGGTTAGGTTAGGTTAGGTTAGGTTAGGTTAGGTTAGGTTAGGTTAGGTTAGGTTAGGTTAGGTTAGGTTAGGTTAGGTTAGGTTAGGTTAGGTTAGGTTAGGTTAGGTTAGGTTAGGTTAGGTTAGGTTAGGTTAGGTTAGGTTAGGTTAGGTTAGGTTAGGTTAGGTTAGGTTAGGTTAGGTTAGGTTAGGTTAGGTTAGGTTAGGTTAGGTTAGGTTAGGTTAGGTTAGGTTAGGTTAGGTTAGGTTAGGTTAGGTTAGGTTAGGTTAGGTTAGGTTAGGTTAGGTTAGGTTAGGTTAGGTTAGGTTAGGTTAGGTTAGGTTAGGTTAGGTTAGGTTAGGTTAGGTTAGGTTAGGTTAGGTTAGGTTAGGTTAGGTTAGGTTAGGTTAGGTTAGGTTAGGTTAGGTTAGGTTAGGTTAGGTTAGGTTAGGTTAGGTTAGGTTAGGTTAGGTTAGGTTAGGTTAGGTTAGGTTAGGTTAGGTTAGGTTAGGTTAGGTTAGGTTAGGTTAGGTTAGGTTAGGTTAGGTTAGGTTAGGTTAGGTTAGGTTAGGTTAGGTTAGGTTAGGTTAGGTTAGGTTAGGTTAGGTTAGGTTAGGTTAGGTTAGGTTAGGTTAGGTTAGGTTAGGTTAGGTTAGGTTAGGTTAGGTTAGGTTAGGTTAGGTTAGGTTAGGTTAGGTTAGGTTAGGTTAGGTTAGGTTAGGTTAGGTTAGGTTAGGTTAGGTTAGGTTAGGTTAGGTTAGGTTAGGTTAGGTTAGGTTAGGTTAGGTTAGGTTAGGTTAGGTTAGGTTAGGTTAGGTTAGGTTAGGTTAGGTTAGGTTAGGTTAGGTTAGGTTAGGTTAGGTTAGGTTAGGTTAGGTTAGGTTAGGTTAGGTTAGGTTAGGTTAGGTTAGGTTAGGTTAGGTTAGGTTAGGTTAGGTTAGGTTAGGTTAGGTTAGGTTAGGTTAGGTTAGGTTAGGTTAGGTTAGGTTAGGTTAGGTTAGGTTAGGTTAGGTTAGGTTAGGTTAGGTTAGGTTAGGTTAGGTTAGGTTAGGTTAGGTTAGGTTAGGTTAGGTTAGGTTAGGTTAGGTTAGGTTAGGTTAGGTTAGGTTCCCTCCCGACGTGCTGCCACCTTGTCGTGGTGGGGGGGCTTGCGTGTTCCTGTGATCCCCGAGGCTATACCGGACAGGGCTACCCATACCGGAAAGGCGAGGGGGGAGGGACCAGACGAAGAGCGGCACACCCCGGCGGGGCCTGCAGAGGCCTGCCTGAGGTGGTTCTCCTCGCGTCCCTCTGACTGAGCAGAGGGCGCAGAGGAGGAACCGAGCAGTGGTTTACCCGTAAATGGGTAACCGAGGGTAGTTCCTAGACTGGGAACTACCGATAGGGGAGTCTACGCCAGCTCTCCTCAAATCCCGGAACCCGCTGTGTTGTCCCAACGACCCCCAGTACAGGCGTTAATGGGGTACGGGTGGCATAGCGGACCGGAGGGCTTGCCTTAATTGGCCGGCCCGCACTAGTTTTAGGTTTTTTCCCGTGGGACCGCCCGCCCCCACGGTGTATGTAGGGTTACCCAGGTACAGGGGGCACTGCCTGGGTGGACCGTTTTTTCCCCCATACTCGTGGGAATCAAAACCAATATGTCAAACCCAAAAACAGTAGGAATAGGCTTAGATATAAGTTTAGCTTTAAGTGAGGCGGCGACCGTCGACGGCACAGAGGCCGAGAAGGAAATCTTCCGGCCCCGCACATCGTTGGCGCGGTCACCTGTACGAGGAGATGGCGAAAATTTCTACGCCGACTACCCAAGTCCACGAATTGACTTGAACTCAGCCGCAATTCAAATCCCGGCTAAGGAAGCGGCCAGCGTCCCTACACGCGACCGCCACGGACGCTTCACGCGTCGTAAGACGACGGAAGAGGGGGGAGAAGCCCGCGAGATAGGAGTGAGAGACGAGGGCACCACCTCTAAGGACTCCGCCCAAAGAGAGGAGCTGCGTGCACCGATCGTGGTGCGAGAGGGTGGGCGCGAGGCCAAATTTGAGCGGGTCGCGCAGGTTCTCCTCACCCGGCTGGACGAGCGGATCCTAGTACGTGGGGATTCCGCACAGGATACGGACGACAGCATGTATACTGTGCGGTCCTCCTACTCATCACCAGCGACCTCCCCAAGTCGCCAGAGTACGGACCTGCCACCGCCAAAAGCTGGACAGAAAGGGAAAGGAAAGGCTCGCCCAAGGACGCAGACACCTTTTAAGCCCGTAGGCGCAGCGGGAGGGTGTAAATCACCGAACTCCCCAATGCTTCAATCGGATGCGGAAGAGGCAGTTGAGCACGAGGCAGAAAGAGTAGAAGCCTGCCCGACCGACACAGAAAAGGAGCTGGGTCCACCTGAAACGGATTGCCCAACAACGAGCGGTCGGATGTGGCGGAACAGCCGTAAGAGGCCGCGCCTCTCCAGCTCCCAGTCGGGATCTAGCGGGGACGAGTCCTGTCCGTCCACCGCAAGTGAGGGCTCGTCGCAGGCCTCAAAAGGAAGAGGAAGAGGCCGGCCCCCTACCACGGGGAAATATGTTGGCCTGGCCAAGGCTAAGGAGGCGTACAATCGCGCCTTGCATGAAGAGATCCGCCTCGAGGCGGAGAGAGAGTTAGAAGAAATGCACATCAGAACCCGACAAGGGTTCTCCAAGTGCACTCCCTCTCCGCCTGGGCCGCATCATGAGGCCACAAAAGAACTTGGGGAGCAGGTGGCAGACAGTGTGGCTGTCATTCAAAAAGTGGCGGCCACCTCAAAAAATTTGAAGGGCGGGTACATCCGGTGCCTAAAAGACGCCGCGTCCGCCATATCGGATGCGTTTGCTGTACTCAGCAAACGCACTGTTTCCGAGGAAACGGCGCGGCTGAAAGCCGACAATGACCGGCTGAGAAAGGAAATGGCCAGCCTACGCAAGGAGATGGCTGATATCAAGCATCAACTGGAGGGGATGCGGAAGCAGGGTGGACCTGCATCCTCACCACCCGGGCGCAACGAGGAGGTGCAGCCCCCTGCGCTGCCCTCCCCCAGGGGACGTATAGACGATCGCGCCAAAAGCACCGCTTCTATCCCTATAACCGAGGAGATCTGTCGTGTGGTCATGGCCCAGGTCGGGACGTATTTGGACGCCCGCATGGCTGAAATCAGCGACAGACTCCTCCCGGAGAAGAGGGTGCGGCCTCCGCGGGCTACCCGAAGTGAAAGTGGGGGGACAGAGCTAGAATCTGGCCCTGCCCTCGCAAGCGCTCCTTCAAGAGACCACGCCCTTCCCATCGCTTCTCAAAGAGCGTCCTACTCGGGTGCCGTAAAGCGAGGGAAGAAGCAAGGCAGAAAAGGAGATTCCCCCAGGAACATCCCTGCCCCAGGAGAATCAGGCCCCGCAACAACTGCGCCTGCGCCTGCGCCTGCTACGCCAAACGAGCCCTGGACCGTGGTGAAGGGCAAATCCAAGAAGAAGAAGAAGGAGGCTGGCCCTACAAACCAGGCAGCCCCAAAAAAGAAGGCCCGGAGGCTGCGCCTACCTCGGTCAACAGCAGTGGTGTTCACGCTACGGGAGTCAATGACAGACACTACTAGCGATAGAGATAGGTACGCGGCCATCATCGGCGAGGCCAAAAAGCGGGTAGACCTCGACACGCTAGGGATCTCGGGCGTTCGGATCCGAAGGACTGCCACGAATGCCCGCATTTTCGAGATTCCCGGCGGTGAAAGTGGCGAAAAGGCCGACGCCCTCGCTACCAAACTCAGGGAGGTGATGGACCCTGCCGTAGTCCGGATCTCGAGGCCCACTAAATGCGCTGAGATGCGCATCTCGGGCCTCGACGATTCTGTTCTATCTCCGGAGGTGGTCGCGGCGGTTGCAAGAGAAGGCGGCTGCGCGGAAGACGACATCAAGGCCGGAGAAGTCACGATCGGCCCATCAGGACTGGGTACTGTATGGCTGCGGTGCCCTATCGCGGCAGCGAAAAAGGTGACTCAGGCCGGACGTCTCCGCGTGGGATGGGTGTCGGCGCAGGTCAAGCTGCTCGATTCCCGGCCCATGCGATGCTTCCGATGCATGGAAGCGGGGCATGTACGAGCTGCGTGCAAGTCCGAGGTGGACCGCAGCCTCATGTGTTACCGGTGCAGCGGGTCGGGCCACACCGCCCGCGACTGCAACGCGGCCGTACACTGCGTGCTGTGCGCGGAGGCGGGCGTCCCCGCGGGCCACAGGGTGGGAAGTTTGTCATGTAACCCACCCAAAAGAAGGACACCTGCTGCCGACAGAGCCAAAGCCCCCTCGCAGCCTAGTCACCCGCCAAGGCCTGAGCCCAGGGTCGAGGAGGATCGGATGGCCACTGAATAGGAATGGACACCCGATACTTACAGGCGAATATCAATCACTCCGCTAGGGCTCAGGATCTCCTGCTCCAGAGCATGGCGGAGTGGTTGATACAGGTCGCAGTAGTAGCCGAACCGTACTCGATCCCCTCCAAAGACAACTGGGTTGGAGATAGAGAGGGACTGGTGGCAGTGGTCACTCAACCTCAAGCGGGATCAGCGCCTCACCTAAACATCACCAAAGGCCGCGGCTTCGTGTCAACACATCTAGGGGACACGATGGTGGTTGGGGCATATTTTTCGCCTAACAGGAGCCTAGCCGAGTTCGAGACTTTTCTTGATGAGGTGGGTTCCCTGTTTGGCGAGAATCGCCCTGGGCAGCTGCTGGTCGCTGGAGACTTCAACGCTAAGTCCATAGCGTGGGGATCTCCAGTGACCGATGCGCGGGGGCAGGCTCTGGAGGAATGGGCGGTAGAGGTGGGGCTGCTGATCCTTAACACGGGGTCGACACACACGTGCGTGCGACAGCGGGGAGGGTCAATTGTGGACATAACAATGGCCAGCCCCGCTCTCGCACGACGTGTTTTTGGCTGGAAAGTAAGGACGGACGTGGAGACGCTCTCGGACCATCGCTACATCCGATTCGAGGTCTCCACGCTCCCCCTCACCCTGAGGAGCACGAATCGACCCCCTGCTGGGGAAGGGCCGCGGTGGCAGCTGCGGCAACTCGACAGGGAAATGGCGCAAGAGGCAGCCCTCGTCGAGACCTGGCAGATTAAGGTTGGCCCTATAGTTGACATCGATGCCGAGACGGAGCTTCAGGTCTCTGCCCTTCACAGAATATGCGATACCGCAATGCCCCGAGTTAAGCCGACTCCGCCTCGTCGTCACGTGTATTGGTGGCGCGAGGAGATCCGCGTGTCACGGAGCGAGTGCACAGCGGCGCGCCGCCTATACACCAGAAGCAGACGTAGAAGGGTGCGAGACCCAGCCAGGGAGGAGGCGCTATACGCTGCCTACCGAGCAAAATGCCACCAGCTGCAGACGGACATCGCTCAGGCGAAGGAAGCGGCGTGGGAGGAGTGGCTGGAGACTCTGAACCAACACCCATGGGGGCGCCCTTACAAAACTGTAAGGGCAAAACTCCGGCCTTGGGCCCCCCCGCTGTCCAGCAGTCTCGAGCCCCTCCTACTAGAGCGAATCCTTTCCGTCCTGTTCCCCGAAAGGGGTACATACCATCCACCGGCGATGGGCGGGAACCCACCGGAAAATGAGGACGACGCACCGCCGGTAACAGAGGCGGAGCTTGGGGCCGCCATCCTAAGGCTTAAGGCAAAGAATGGCGCCCCTGGACCTGATGGTGTGCCTGGGCGTGTCGTGGTGCTCGCGCTCCAATTAGAAGAGCTGGAGGAGAGGGTGAGGGCCCTCTTCAGCGCATGCCTCGACCGAGGTCAGTTCCCGCGAAGCTGGAAGACGGGCAAGCTCGTCCTTATTCAGAAGGACGGGCGCCCAGCGGAGTCGCCGTCGGCCTACCGCCCCATCGTCTTGCTTGACGAGATGGGCAAGCTTTTCGAGCGGGTGATTGCTGCCCGTCTCGTAGAGCATCTCGAGGAGGTAGGACCCGACCTGCACGACTGCCAGTACGGCTTCCGGCGGGAAAGGTCGACGATAGATGCCATTGCGCGGTTAAGGGTCCTCGCCGAGGAGGCTGTCTCGCAGGGCGGAGTGATGTTAGCAGTGTCGCTAGACATAGCAAATGCTTTCAACACCCTGCCTTTCGAGACAGTCAAGGCAGCGCTGAAGTACCACGGTGTGCCCCGGTACCTACAAAACGTGGTGGGAGACTATTTTCAGGATCGGGCCATCGTCTACCCGGCCCAAAACGGATGGGCAAACAGGAGGGTCACATGCGGTGTTCCACAGGGGTCGGTCCTTGGACCACTCTTGTGGAACATCGGATACGACTGGGTGCTCCGCGGTACCAACCTGCGGGGCGTCGGCGTACTCTGTTACGCCGACGACACTCTCGTCACCGCGAGCGGGAGCACCCACAGACAAGCCGTCCTGCTAGGCACAGCGGGGGTTGCCCACGTGGTGAGCCGCATTAGGGCCTTGGGGCTCGAGGTGGCCCTAAACAAGTCCGAGGCCCTCTTCTTCCATGGGCCTCGAAACGCGCCGCCTCCTGGCCTGGCGATCGTTGTGGGGGGTACCTCCATCGCCATCGAGCCGACGCTTCGCTATCTAGGCATTGTCCTCGATGGGCGATGGAGGTTCACGGAGCACTTTGCCCGCAAGGCGCCAAAGTTGGTGGCTGCAGCCGGAGCACTCGGGGGGCTGCTCCCGAACATCGGGGGGCCGGGCAGCGCATGCCGTCGCCTGTACCAGGGGGTTGTGCGCTCTATGGCCATGTACGGGGCTCCCATATGGGCAGAGGCCCTGAACGCTCGCAACGTGGCCCTGTTGCGCAGACCCCAACGGGTCATAGCCACTAGGGCGATACGAGCGTTCAGGACGGTCTCCTTTGAGGCGGCAACCCTACTGGCCGGTAGCCCGCCGTGGGACCTCGAAGCCGGGGTCCTTGCGGCGGTCTACTGGCGAGTAGCAGCAGAGCGAGCGGAGGGCAATCGGCCACATCCCGAGGAGATCAAGGTCTGGAGGGACGAAGCCAGGGAGGACCTCCTCCGGAAGTGGGACGAAAGGTTGCAGGCCCCAAGCGCAAGCAGGGAGGTGGTGGGCGCCGTACGGCCGGTCCTTAGGGACTGGTTAGGCCGCGACTTCGGCGAGATGACGTTCCACCTGACACAGGTACTTACCGGCCACGGATGTTTCAGCAGATACCTGTGCCGGGTGGCCCGCCGGGAGGAGTCCACAATATGCAAACACTGCACGGGCGCAGAGGAAGACACCGCGCAGCACACCCGCGCCGTGTGCCCCGCGTGGGAAGCACCGCGACGCGAGCTTATCGCGGCCATCGGGGCGGACCTGTCGCTGCCGGCCATAGCTGGCGCGATGGCACGCAGCAGGGCCGCATGGGAGGCGGTCGTTGCATTTTGCAACGCCGTCATGTCCCAGAAGGAGGCGGCGGAGAGAGAGCGAGAGGACGACCCCCTCGCCCCACCTATCCGCCGAAGAAGACCAGGGCGAAGGCGGGCCGCCTACGACCGCCTTATACCGCCCTAACCGGGACCTCGGGCAGCTGATTGGGAGATTGGCTGCCCGACGAGAAATGTCCCGAGGTGGAAAGGCGGCCATAGGTGAGGTCGCCTCATGGTGAGGGGGTGGGCTCAGAAGCCCGCAGAGCCGGGCCCGAAAGGGCACGACGCCATATGTGAGAGCCAGGGTAGGCGCCAAGCGTTCCCCTAGCCCCACTCCAGGCGGAGCGAGGGCACACCGAGGGGTTTTAGTGGGTAGACTGGAGACCAGGAGTCCCACATACCCGTCCTTTACTACCACCTTAAGGACGGGATGCGTAACGCATTTCCCCTCGTAAAAAAAAAAAAAAAAAAAAAAAAAAAAAAAAAAAAAAAAAAAAAAAAAAAAAAAAAAAAAAAAAAAAAAAAAAAAAAAAAAAAAAAAAAAAAAAAAAAAAAAAAAAAAAAAAAAAAAAGGTTAGGTTAGGTTAGGTTAGGTTAGGTTAGGTTAGGTTAGGTTAGGTTAGGTTAGGTTAGGTTAGGTTAGGTTAGGTTAGGTTAGGTTAGGTTAGGTTAGGTTAGGTTAGGTTAGGTTAGGTTAGGTTAGGTTAGGTTAGGTTGAGGATTTTGAAAGGGTGAATTTTGAGCGATTATAGTGATATTTGGAACCTAAACGTAATTTGACCTAAGCTATCTTACCACGGACTCCGAATACACTTTCTCTCATTACTTTGGCTTTCTTTTTGGTTTTTCGATTTTGCATTTTTGAGTGGATTTAAATATTGTTGTAATATATTATTATCTTTTTTGTTTCTGTACATTTTGTGGGTTTTTTGGTTTCAAAAAATTGCCTTTTTTGGGCTCTACAAGCTCCCGTTTGTCCCATAACTTTTGGACTAACCATCCAAAAGTTATTGGCAGAATCGTGGTTTTTGTTTAAGCCCATAAAAAGTTTTGTGTTTTCTTGTAAATTTTTTCAAAGTCTTGTAAATTTTTTTGGTTTTTGATTTTGTTATTTTTTATTGTTTAGGTTTATTGTGCTTAGGAAGCTCTATCCGAATCAGTTTTCCCCGTAATTTTAGGACCTACGGTTCAAAAGTTACGGGGCGGATTTTTATTGCTATTTTATTTTATCAGGCGCTGCGGACCGCAAACGTAAGTTTGTACTTACGTTTGAAAATTCGTAGCGTCGGACTGAAATAAGATAGCAATAAACGGTTTTCAGGGCTAAATAGGGGGTAATTAGTGGCGTCTGGGGACACCTCCCACAAGTCTGTGGGGTCTATCAGTCGCCGTTAATTTCAAAACAGCTGGGGATTTTTTAACTTTGTAAAGTTAAGCACGGATCGTGCTTGACCGTTTTTGGATAATTTTTGTTTTTAGTGTTTATTTCCTGTGTATTAGATCGGCTAAGGCCGGCAAAACAGGGGAAAATGACGGAGGGGGGCGAACCCCCCCCCCCCAAGGGGAATACCCATGGTTGGCGCTGTCGGAATCGTCCGATGACGAAGAAATCTTTGTCGAGGTGGATATGTCCGAGGACGCGCAGACGGAGGGCAGGAAGGTTCAGGGCACTAACAAGAGGCATAGGGAGCCTACTCCCGAGGAGGATATGGATGAGCCTAGCTCTAAACCGGAGGCGAAGGCGAACACCGCAAGGCGGGGCCGTAGCTGCAAAGGGGCCTATGTTGGTCTGAGCGCAGCTAAGGCAAAGCTTAGGGCCTCTGAATTAGAGGATTACGAGGAGGAGGCAGATCAGGCCTCGGGATACCTCCTGAAATACAGGGAGGTAGTAACCCAGCCCCAGGCCGGCCCAAAGAAAAAGGGCAGAAAGGGCAAAGACAGCACCAACAGGGAGCGTAGCCCTCACACTGTCGATCCCGACCCTGCTGATTTGCCCGCACACGGGCTTATAGAAAGTGCCAAGCGTGGCGCCGAAACTATTCTGGCGGAGGCTGCCAAGTGCAACAATTTAAAGGGTACGGTCTGGAGCCGTATGAATGCGGCCTGCCGCGATATTTTAGAGGCGGCTGAGCTGCTGCAGTCGCGAGGCGAGTCGGAGGAGGTTCGGATCCTCAGAGCCGACAATAAACGCATGCAGGAGCAACTAGCGCACCTGCATGCGGAGACGAAGGCTCTCCGGACCGCCTTCGCTGAGAGGAACGCGGCGCCTACTCCAGCCCCTGAAAGGGCACCCCGAGGGGATTCGGATCTGGCCGATCTCATAGGAGATCTCAAACGAGACCTATTTGTTTCCCTCGGGGAACTTGTCACCGCGAGGCTCGAAGAGGCTGAGCGCAAGAGTGCGGAGGGGATGAGGAACCTGCTGGAGAGGCTCCCAGAGGGACTCCTCTCCCCGGCGGTGCCCATCCGCCCTATGCGTCCCCCACTCGCAGCGGACAGAAAGGCGGATGCAGCCGCAAAGGTGGCAAAGGTTAGCGTGGCTCGCCCTAAGGTTCAACCGCCGCCACCGCCGACCCCCGCAAAGAGGACAGCCTTAACAAAGGCACCAGCCGCCGCGCCCAAGGCCACAGCAGTGCCTTCTAAGGCCAAGGCACCCAAAGCCGGGGCCGCTTCCTCCACGGAGCTGCCATGGGTGGAGGTCGCAAAGGGGGGGAAGGCTAAAAAGCCCACATTTGCGCAGGCGGCGGCTGCTCCAATTACCAAACCAGAGCCGCCACAAATCAAAAAGTTTGCGGTGCCAACATCAGCGGCTGTGGTAATCACAATTAAGCCGGAGGCCAAGACCGACTACAAGTCGGTCATGGAAAAGGCCACAACTTTAAAGTTGGCGGAGCTGGGCATAGCCCACGTTAATGTGCGGAGCACGGCGGCTGGCGCCAGAATTATAGAGGTCCCAGGAGCGGGGAACGGCGCGGCGGCGGACAACCTGGCCGAGCGGCTCAGAGGCCTTGTAGGAGAGGTCGCGGACATCCGCCGCCCGGAGAAAACCGCGGAGATACGGATCTCCGGGTTTGACGAGGCGGCAACTCCGGAAGGCATCGGGGCAGTGGTCGCGGAAAAGGGGGGCTGCGATCCTGCCAAAATCAGAGTGGGGAGGATCCGCTGGGCATACAACAGGACTGGGTCCGTCATTGTTGTATGCCCTATCACGGCGGCCAATGCGGCCATAGCGGCGGGACGCCTCCTTATTGGGTGGTCGTCGGCGAAGGTCGAGGGACTGAGCGCCCTGCCCATGCGGTGCTACCGCTGCATGGGCACGGGCCACACGAGGGCGCTCTGCCCGTCACCCGTAGACCGGAGCCAGCTTTGCCACCGATGTGGCAAAGAGGGCCACATGATGGGAGACTGCCTGGCTGAGAAGGCGTGGTGTGCGGTATGCCACCACGCCAAGCTGCCGGCCAGCCACGTGATGGGGGGACCCTCGTGCACCCCCCCACACACAAGGGGACGGGCGGCTCCTTCCGGAGCCCACGGAGCCAACAATACCCGAGCAGCCCGCCGAAGTAGCGAGTCTCGGGCAAATGGAGAGGAAGAACATATGCAGCACTAATGCCAGTACAACCAGCACAGAATAGCTGGGAGTTGCTACAGTGCAACGTCAACCACTCCGCCAGAGCACAAGACCTGCTCTTACAACACATGGCGGAGTGGGGCATTAGTGCTGCAGTTGTGGCGGAGCCATATTTTGTCCCTCCCCAGCCGAACTGGGTTGGGGACACGGGGGGGCTAGTGGCGATTGTGGCTCCTAGCATGGGGAACCACCCTCCTCTCACCAAGCTCGAAAGCGGGGCGGGATACACAGCGGCCAAATGGGGAGAGATCACACTCATAGCAGTGTATTTCTCCCCCAATAGGCCGCTGTTTGCTTTCGAGCAGTATCTGGTTAATCTCGGGAGGGTGGTGGCGAGGGCTGCACCGTCACCAGTGATGGTGATAGGGGACCTCAACGCCAAGAGCGCAGCGTGGGGGTCCCCAACGACGGACCCAAAAGGTGCGGCCCTGCGGGACTGGGCAGTGGGGGCCGGGCTAGAGGTGGTCAACAGGGGCAATGCCAACACATGTGTGCGCCAGCAGGGGGGGTCCATCGTGGACATTACGTTCGCGACCCCTGCCGTAAAGGCGCGCACATCGGGTTGGCGGGTGCTGGAGGAGGTGGAGACCCTCTCGGACCACCTTTACATAAGGATGGGGGTCTCCAAACCTAGGCCAGCGCAGCCCGGTGTCCCTGTTGACGGGGGCCAGGGGATGAGGAGGGGGGAGCGGTTCCCGAGGTGGAGCCTGGGGACCCTTGACAGGGACCGCGCTGAGGAGGCGGCGATGGTGGAGGTGTGGCGGGCTCCTCCACCGGACCGGGACGCGGACGTGGAGGCGAGGGCCGCCCAATTTCGCGCGTCGCTCACTTCGGTGTGCGACGCGGCGATGCGCAGGGTGGGGCGACCTGTGGGGGGGGAAAAAGCAGGTATACTGGTGGACGGAGGAGGTAGCGGCCCTCCGTCAAATAAGTAACAGGGCGCGCCGTTCATACACCCGGTGCAGGAGACGAAGGCACCACACCGCGGCCGAAGAAGAGCTCCTCCATGAAGCGCTCAAGGAGGCCAAGGGAGCCCTGTCCGTGGCAATCGCCAAGGCCAAGGACTCCGCCCACGAAGAGTTCTTGGCCACCCTGGACAGGGACCCATGGGGGCGGCCTTACAGACTCGTAAGGAAAAAGATACGGCACGCCCCCGGCATGGACTCCCTGGAGCCGGAGCTCCTTGTCAGGGTAGTGGGGGGGTTATTTCCGCCAGCGCCGGTCTTCGCCCCACCGTGCATGGTCGCCCCAGCAGAGGAGCCGCGGGAGCCCCACGTCGTCCCGCCGGTAACGGAGGGAGAGTTCGGGGCAACAATACACCGGCTCAGGGCCTGTAAAAAGGCCCCTGGCCCCGACGGTGTTCCCGGTCGCCTGATGCCGGTGGTATTAGGGCATCTCGGAAACCGCCTCAGGGAGTTATTTGACGACTGCCTGGGGGGGGGGCGGTTTCCGAGATCATGGAAAGAGGGTAGGCTCTGCCTCCTCCGGAAGGAGAATCGGCCCGCGGATTCGCCTTCCGGGTGGAGGCCGATTGTGTTGTTGGACGAATCCGGGAAGATGCTGGAACGCATCATTGCTTCCCGGATCGTCCAACACTTAGAGGGTGAGGGCCCCAATATTTCGGACCGCCAGTTCGGATTCCGAACTGGGCGGTCCACTATGGATGCGTTGGGGGCCCTCCGCGCATATTGCGAGCGGGCAAATAAGAGGGGGGAGGGGGTCGTGGCGGTGTCTTTGGACATCGCCAACGCATTCGGCTCCCTCCCATACGGGGTGATTGTGGAGGCACTCCGGTACCACGGAGTGCCTCTATACTTGAGGCGTATCGTGGAGCACTACCTGACTGAACGGGTAGTGCTCTACGAGGACAAAAACGGGTGGCGGCGGGTACGGCAGATGGAGTGCGGGGTACCGCAGGGGTCAGTGCTCGGGCCCCTCCTATGGAACGTGGGCTATGACTGGGCCATAAGAGGGGTCCTGCTCCCCCGGATGGAGGTGTATTGTTACGCCGACGATACAATGGTGGCCATCCGGGGAGCAGAGCTGGAGGGGGCCCTGCGGAGGGCTGCGGTCGCGGCGGACCTGATGGTTCACCGCATCGGCCTCCTGGGGCTAAAAGTATCCCTCCAGAAAACGGAGGCGATAGTCTTTGGGGGGAGGGGGTGGCGACCGCCTGTGGCAACCACCATACCAGTCGCGGGGGAAGCGGTCCAGGTGAAGGCCCACATTAAATACCTGGGCATCCATCTGGACCGCAAATGGGACTTCGGGGAGCATTTCCGCCAACTTGCTCCCCGAGTAGTGGCCGCAGCGTCGGCCATGGGGAAACTCTTGCCGAACGTGGGGGGGCCCAGCACGGTGTGTCGCCGCCTGTACGCCGGGGTGGCGAGAAGCATGGCCCTGTACGGCGCGCCAATCTGGGTTGACCGGCTTGGCGCGGCGAACAGGGCCCAATTGAGGAGACCGCAGAGAGTGGTGGCCATCCGTGCAGTACGGGCCTACTGCACGGGGCATGGGCGGCGGCGTGCGCCTTGGCGAGCACCCTGCCTTGGGAGCTGGATGCCCAGGTGCTCGCGGAGGCGCACAAGGAGAGGGTCAGGCGCAGGGCGGCCAGCGAGTTCCCCCCCCCTGAGGTGCTGAGGGAAGAGCGGCGGCAGGCGACACAGAGGGCCCGAGACAGGTGGAGAACGGAGCTGGAGGAGTCCCCCTATGGAGTCCGCACCATAGGGGCACTCCTCCCCTCGTTGGACGCCTGGCTGGACAGGCGGCATGGGAGGGTTGGATTCCGGATGGCGCAGGTAATGACCGGACACGGCTGCTTCGGTCATTACCTGCACCGAATAGGGAGGGAAAGGAATCCGGCCTGCCATGAGTGCGGCGACCCAGATGACACGGCCCAGCACACCCTTGAGGTGTGCCGTCACTGGGACGCTGAGCGCCGCACCATGGCTCGGGCCCTCGGGGTGGGTGATCTCTCGCTCCACAGCGTCGTGGCGGCTATGCTGAGGAGCGAGAGATCTTGGGAGGCGGTGGACTCCTTCTGCGAGGTTGTCCTTGCACAGAAGGAGTCCGCGGAGCGGGAGCGAGAGGACAGGGCGGATGCGCTCCCGCTCCGGCGTAGACGAAGGGGGAGGGCACGTGCGCGGTTCGCCGCAGCACTCCCCCGGTAGGGCCAGTGGGTAGGGGACCCACATTGCACGGCCCTACACGTCTGGGGGGAGGGTCAAGCGTTGCTGATTCTCCCCTCCTTTGGCGCGGGTGCCCCGGTATAGCATAGCCGGGGCCGCCGGGGGATGTCGTGGTTGAGTGTTCGCGACCCCATGGCATCCCCAAAACGGCAGCGACGGTAACGCCGGAGTGGTTTTAGTGGGTATGCCCCTCCCTCAGAGGGGAGAGTCCCACATACCCCCCCACTATGGCCTGCCCCGGGCCCGGGGGGGACGCGTAACGCGTTTCCACTCCGTCAAAAAAAAAAAAAAAAAAAAAAAAAAAAGGTTAGGTTAGGTTAGGTTAGGTTAGGTTAGGTTAGGTTAGGTTAGGTTAGGTTAGGTTAGGTTAGGTTAGGTTAGGTTAGGTTAGGTTAGGTTAGGTTAGGTTAGGTTAGGTTAGGTTAGGTTAGGTTAGGTTAGGTTAGGTTAGGTTAGGTTAGGTTAGGTTAGGTTAGGTTAGGTTAGGTTAGGTTAGGTTAGGTTAGGTTAGGTTAGGTTAGGTTAGGTTAGGTTAGGTTAGGTTAGGTTAGGTTAGGTTAGGTTAGGTTAGGTTAGGTTAGGTTAGGTTAGGTTAGGTTAGGTTAGGTTAGGTTAGGTTAGGTTAGGTTAGGTTAGGTTAGGTTAGGTTAGGTTAGGTTAGGTTAGGTTAGGTTAGGTTAGGTTAGGTTAGGTTAGGTTAGGTTAGGTTAGGTTAGGTTAGGTTAGGTTAGGTTAGGTTAGGTTAGGTTAGGTTAGGTTAGGTTAGGTTAGGTTAGGTTAGGTTAGGTTAGGTTAGGTTAGGTTAGGTTAGGTTAGGTTAGGTTAGGTTAGGTTAGGTTAGGTTAGGTTAGGTTAGGTTAGGTTAGGTTAGGTTAGGTTAGGTTAGGTTAGGTTAGGTTAGGTTAGGTTAGGTTAGGTTAGGTTAGGTTAGGTTAGGTTAGGTTAGGTTAGGTTAGGTTAGGTTAGGTTAGGTTAGGTTAGGTTAGGTTAGGTTAGGTTAGGTTAGGTTAGGTTAGGTTAGGTTAGGTTAGGTTAGGTTAGGTTAGGTTAGGTTAGGTTAGGTTAGGTTAGGTTAGGTTAGGTTAGGTTAGGTTAGGTTAGGTTAGGTTAGGTTAGGTTAGGTTAGGTTAGGTTAGGTTAGGTTAGGTTAGGTTAGGTTAGGTTAGGTTAGGTTAGGTTAGGTTAGGTTTTTTTTTTTTTTTTTTTTTTTTTTTTTTTTTTTTTTTTTTTTTTTTTTTTTTTTTTTTTTTTTCTGTTCTACCTCCAACAGTATCGGAGCCTATGTCTACAGTTTTTCATTCGTTCCAGTTCTCGCTTTTATTCCTCTCGCACTTTCATACTTCATACATGGTCTTTCTGTCTTTCTTCACCTTTCTCTCTCATGTGGGCGGGATTCCCACCTATGCTGTTCGCCTACTGTACATATTTTATTTTTAGGGATTGAATAACTGAACACGGTGACAGGTTTTATTTTACGATAATATACACAGTATTGCGCATTCTGCGCAGTGAGCAGTTTTCATGTTTTTCTTAAAACTTATTTCTTATTTGCTTATTTATATAACATCATTGAAACTTATTCTAAACACATTTTGTACATAGTTTTCCACAGATCTTATGCAACCTATGCTTATCATTAATATACAATTATATTATGAAAGCATAAATTTATATACTTATTTGTTCCTATTGACTACTTGTGTAGCTATTTTTTCGCAGTACTTTAAGAATGTGTCCCTATTTTTTCCAGCAACTATTTGTTGTATATTGTCCTTGCTTAGTTTTATATCTAGCTTTTGCTCAACCTCGTATCTATCTGTCTCATGTACGGGGCACTCGAGTAGGATGTGTGGCACTGTTTCTTCTTTTGTGGGATCGCAAATGCATGATGGGCTTTCTTTGCACTTGAACCGGTGCAGGTACTCCGAAAACCCACCATGCCCCGTCAATTATTTGCGTCCCTAGATAAGATGTTTTAAGTTTCCTAACAGTTTTGTACGCTTTTATCGCATCTGGAAAGAACAGTTTTGTGATGGACGCCGTTTGACCAGTGGTGTATCTTTGGTTCCATTCGTTAAGCGTAGCGATTCTAAGATTTCGCCTGACGCCTGAGACCGGGTATAGGTCGTAGTCCGGTGTTCGTTTGGAACCCACAGCCGCTTCTTTGGCCAGTCTATCCGCTCTCTCGTTGCCCTCCAATCCTGCGTGAGCCTTTATCCAGTGCAAGCGTACAATTTTGCCTTGGAGAGAAACAGCTTGAAGGTTTTCTCGCGTCTGGACAGCCAGGGGATGGAGGCATGAGGGGTTTATGACGGTTTGGAGGGCGGCCATAGAGTCACTGTAGATTCCGATTGACTTGGCTATCATCTTCTTCACTTCTCTGGATGCTCTGCACAGCGCCAAGAGTTCCGCCTGGTAGACTGTACAGTAGCTTGAGAGCGCGAGTTTGAGGGTTCTGGTTTCTGTCTCTCCTTTCCATATGGAGAGCGCTGCTCCTACCTTGCCCTCAATCTTGCTGCCATCGGTATAAATGCGGACTTCATAGCCGCTGTGCAGGTCGACTTGTTCTTGGTCTACCAGTTTCTCAATTTTGATGGCACTGCGCATTGCTGGGTGAGGAGCTTCAGTAAATGATGCCATCCGCTCGACTGTTCTATCTCCCAGTGCGGGCTGGAGTACTCCCCTTTTGGCTTCATACAATGATGCCGCCTCTTGGATTCGTAGATCGAGAGGGAGTATTCCAGCCAACACCAGGGCTGAATCCAGTGAGACGGTGCGGTAGGCTTTGCAAAGCCTCTGAGCAATTACACGCTGTACGGCTCCCAACTGTTTTTGAATCCCCAGTTTATTGGCTGCTGGCGCCCATGCGCTGGCGGCGTACAAAATTATGGGCTCCACAGTTGCCACATATATAGTGCGGATTACTTCGGGATGGAGTCCCCAACTCGCCTTTGCGGCCCTTGTGAGTTGTTTCTGGATGGCTATGGCCCTTCTGCAGGCATTCGAGACGTGTGAGTTGAAGGTTAGTTTTTCGTCAATAGTAATTCCCAGCATTTTTATTTCTTTGGACATTGCTATGTCAGTCCCGCCCATGCTCAATCGTGGGGTATCGTGCTTTAACTTCTTGGTAATTACCATAGCGTTGGTTTTGTGCGCTGCAAAATTGAGTTTGTTGTGGATACCCCATTCACGAACATGAGTGAGGGCGGCATTAGCACATTCCTCAATGTCCAGTGCTGTCTTACCATCGAAAACCAACACAACATCGTCTGCGAATGCCTGACAGTATACTTCCATAGCTTCCAGACTTTTTAGGAGTGGGTCCAGCAGGAGATTCCAGAGGATTGGTCCGCCGATTGAGCCTTGAACGCAGCCTTTGCTCGTGTTTGTGCTAAATTCCTCGCCTGCGTACCTCACTTTGACTGTTCTGTCGCTAAGGTAACTGTCGAGAATCTTCCTCAGGCTGATTGGGCATTTTTCTTCTGCGAGACGTACTCGTATGGCTGGCCACCATGCGTTATCAAAGGCTCCCTCTATATCCAGTGACAATAGTGTAACGATTTTCTTTTCTCTCAGTTTTGTGCGGATGTGCTGCATTAAGGTATAGAGGGAGTCTTCGGTGCTCTTCTGCGGCATGAACCCATACTGACGGCTACTTGTTCTTGGGATCAGGTGGTGTTTCAAGCGGGCCACCAGCATTTTTTCATATATTTTTCCCAGTATTGGGAGGAGTCCAATCGGGCGATATGATTTTGGACTGGTGTATGTCGTCTTTCCTGGCTTTCTCAATACCACGACTGTTGCCTGTTTCCAGGTCCTTGGGAAGTAGTGGAGCGACCGGCACTTGTTCAGGAGTTCTAAGAAGGCCTCGGGGTTGGCTCCGATGACTTGCCGGCATATGTCAGATGTAAATCCGTCTGCTCCCGGGGCCTTCTTTGGGTTGAAGGAGTCGCTGGCCCATATAAGTTCTTCCATCGTGAATGGTGGTTCGCACAGCTCATCTTGCTCCTCAGCATTCACTTTGTCGGCCTTCACTCTCGTTTGGCAATGATGTTCTGTGTCACTGTTGGTGGAGTCCCCTGGGTAAAAGGTCTGTGCCAACAATTTGACAGAGTCCGTTGTACTCAGTGGCTTTCCATCTTTTTCCAGCGGCAAATCTTCTTCCCTTTTCCTCGTTCTACCTATGACCCTGTAAATACCCTCCCACATTCCCTCCTTGTCCTGTTTCCCGCAGAAGTCCTTCCAACTGTCTGTCTGGGCTTTGGCTGCTTTCATCTCATATTCTTCTTTTGCTTTCAGGTACTCTTCGACAACCTTTTGCCTTCGGACGGGAGCAGCATTCCTTATTCTCCGTTTCCTGGTAGCGACATTCTTCTTCAACTCAGCGAGTTCCTCGGACCACCACGGCAAGGTAAGTTTTTCTTGGTTTTTCTTTTTTGGGATAGTCGCGTTGCATGTGTCTGTTATGATTCTATTTAATTTCTCTACTGCGTCGTCTATTTGATTAGTATTATGTAGTAATTTTAAATCTGTTTTTTGTAGTTTTTGCTCTAGCATCAATTGGCTAAATTTTTCAAAAAATTCAGTCCAATTAGCTTTCTTGGTGTTGAAAATTCTAGTAGTTCTTTGGATTTTAATTCCTGGTGCTCTTTTCAGATGGATGTTAAAATGTATGCCGTTGTGGTCCGAACTCGTAAGACCTTCATCTACTCTCCAGTCGTCTACCAGGTCCAGTATATCAGTAGAGCATGCTGTTATATCTACGAAGCTGGAGTACCTTTTGCCTCCCCTGATGGTGTCGAAGGTTGGAATTTTCCCTTGATTCAGTATGTTGAGTTCAAGCTCTTCCAAAGTGCCAGACAGACCGAGTCCTCTGGGATCCTCTTCAGGGCTTCCCCACCATGTACTCTTTGCATTTGCATCGCCTCCAACTAGCCAGCTATTTGAACCTTTGCCCTTTTTTACCATATGCATGTGCGCTAGGTGTTCTTGATATATTTCGGCTTGCTGGTCTGGCTCGAAATAAAGGGAGACTAGTGTTATCTCCCAGGTTTTGGTGCGGATCCCTACCACTGCAAAGTTATTAGTGGTAAGTTTTGGATACTGTATGACGTCTAGGCCGTCGTCGAAAACTGCGATGGCCGCTTTAACAGTACCCTCTTCCACACCAGAGTTCTGGTAGATTCGTACACCCCTATGACTCCTCATTTCTTTAGCTCCACCTACATAGGGTTCCTGTATAAGCGCCACTGCAATCTTTCGCTTTTGCGCTTCGAAGAGGAGTTCGTCGGTTGCTAGCTTCTTCCGTTGGAGATTTGCTTGCACTACCCGGTAGGGTATTGTTTCTGTTGGGGTGCCCTTAGCAGTAAGCTACTGTTGATCTGGCCAAGTCATCCCATTTGCGCCGTACCGGACAAGTCTGACTAAACGAATTGTGATCGATGTTCTCCATATTGGCTTTAGAGCAGTTTCGGCATTTTGGCGGTACTGCGGCCAACCATTCCTCGCATTCAGATTTCATGTGGAGTCCTCCGCAGTGGCTGCACAGGTCCGCCGCCTCAGTGCAAAACCGTTTCCCATGCCCATAGCCAAGGCAACGCGTGCACTGCAGCAGCGGCGTTTGGTCTTCAACCCTGATGCGCTGGAGATCAATATGCACGCTTCCACATACTGTCGCCCTTTGCCAAATTATGGGAGAAACACCGATCACTACGTGACACGTGTGGGGGTTTCTTGTCTTGCGTCTATATTTAATTTCCACTCTATCGTCTCCCTCACCAAGATCTTGAAAGACGCTCCGGTTTTGGTTCCGGAGGCCTTTGAGAATGTCCTCATCCGTGTTTATGGTGAGGACGTTTTTAAGGATAAGGAGCGGGTCCTTGTTTTTCACCTCCTCTATCGTGAGATCGATTTTTGTGTTTCCCATTCGTTCTTTGAACTTGTCGCGGTCTCCTGCCGTCTGGAAGCCCATTATTACCTTCCGATCTTTGGCTTTTCTCACTCTTTCTACTTTAACCCATCCCTCTTTGGCGTCAACCGCTTTTCTTATTTTATCTAAGACTTCCTCCCCACTATCAGTGTCCTGTTTCGAGGTGACGACGACGGAGTGCAGTGTGGTTCTCTTAGGGTCTGGTTTTGCGCTCTTGATTGCATTAGAGGGCGCGTGAGAGGTCACCGCTGCTACGCTCGCATATGTCGCCGTTGCTGCCACACTTTCCAGTATTTGTTTCTGT
The DNA here is from genome assembly GCA_905404275.2 of Hedya salicella. Lineage (NCBI taxonomy): Eukaryota > Metazoa > Arthropoda > Insecta > Lepidoptera > Tortricidae > Hedya > Hedya salicella. The sequence continues at coordinate 3,059 of FR990098.1, read as the reverse complement.
GTTCCTATTACGGCTTTCAGCATTTCACAGTTCTCCTGGATCATTGCCGTTTGATGTTCGATCTTGGACTCAATGGGATCGGAATCCGTGCCCAACACGAAAGTGGTGTTGGCTCCTGTCTTTTCCTTGGGTGCCCCTTTGCTGACCCCAGGCTTTTCCTTCCTCAACTCCACATCAGTCTCCTTTACGAGCTGATATAGCCTGTCTAGGGCTTCAATCACGTCCTTTTTTATGTCCGCTCTGATATTTCTCCCCGTGTTTATGCTGGCCTTTGCCTTGTCATGGCAGGCTCTTGCTTCTGCCGTTTTAGTAGCGTAGATCCTTTTGCCAGACGGGCTGTGCAATGGCTTTTGCGCTTTTATTTTGTTATCTTGCGACGATGGTATCTTCGGCTTCGCAGGGCCTGCCTGCTCTGTCGTTGGGGTAGCGATGGGCGTGAGAGTGGGGGTAGAGTCTATACACGCGGCTTCCCACTCTCCTATACTCTTTCTCACGTTCTGTTCTGGTGTTTCCCTCGTTTTGGGAGGAGATTGGCTGCCCGATTGCTTGTGGGTCACGGGGGTCCTAATACCGGGAAACATTGTAGAGGGTAGTCAGTTGTGTTGGTCAATAGGAACCAGAAGCTGTCGAATTATGCTATATGTATATATGTGTATTATCAGTTTGTATAAGTTGTAAAGATCTGTGGAGTACACAATATATAGCACGGTTATCTTATTCTAGTAGTCAATCTCAATTCAATCTTAATAGTCAAGGACTTTTTCACATACAGTTTATCTGCCACTAAGGTTACAGGGGGTAAGTAACACAATAAAACACAAAATCCAGACAATTTTCAAAAGTAATAAAAACAATAAAACAAATTCAGGAAAAACTTAAAATACAGTATAATCTAATTTGTAGAGTCGAGGACTTCGGTCTCTGTTTCTGTCAGAGCAGTGCGTCTTGGTTCTATATCCAAGGCTTAATACCAGGGGTCAAAAATAATTCCTCAAAATAAAAAAAAATAATAATAATAATAATAATAATAATTTTTGGCTCTACCTAGAGTCAAAATTTTGTGCCCAGCAGAAAGCTCTCCTCAAGCCCTTTCTAGCGATACCAAACACGGGTTCACTAGCCCAAAGGGTGACGGAGCCACAGCAGTTCAAAATTTCCGGTATTGGTACCGGTATGGCTACCAGGATCCGGTAAAGTCTATAGCGTCGGAACCGCTAGTCCTAGAAGCACGTGCCTGGGCTCTCCGTACTGGGCTTGACGAGCTCTATCTAGTTGGGCTATTACCAAGACTAAAAAATTTCAGAAAATTTTGACTCCTGAAGATCCTGAAAGCTACCTGAAAGTCCTTCCACCCGATAGGCCACGGTCCGCCGATATAGCCGGTTGTTTTCCTGACTCTCTGCGACCTTCGGTTTGCGAGAAATAGGCGTTTGAAATTTTTCAAAATGGCGGTTCAACTGTCAAATCCAAAGTTTGACAGGTGATAACTCGGCTCCTAGTTGTCGCAGAAAACCCGGGTTTGGATTCTATAGCATAAGTTGGACCCACTCTTTTCACTGATACCGTTTTAAGGGTGCAGATTCTTGGCACCTCCAAATCACATGAAACCTGGGGAGGGGGTTGAGGACACACCCTTTATCACAACTGTGAAAACCGCTGGTCGCTAGGTCTACAGGCTTCAGAGTTATGGTGATTTGAAGAAATCCAAAATGGCCGCCGAACTGTCAAAGTTACACTTTAAATGCGGATATCTCGGCATCCAGCGGCCGCAGGAGGCTCAGACTTTCACTAATGTGTCCGGCTTGATCTCAGCTATACAGTAAAGCTAGTTTCAGCCGTAAAATTTTCTTTACGAGGTTTTCAGTCAAAACCAGCTACAACGGATGGTCATTGGGTTGAAAAATATTTACACTAAAACCACACTCTCCTAAGTCTAACGGTTGCTGAGCTATTCTCAGTTGAAATTCCGGTATACAAAAAACAAAATGGCGAATTTCCGGTACTTCGCTGATTTTAACGTTAGGTGACCCGCGTTTGGGGTTCAGAGACTTAATTTAGATATTCTAAGACTAATAAAATCAACAAAAACTATTAACTTCTATTAAATTTTGAAAAGGGGGCAAAAAACACTAAAAATTTAATAACTCTCCAACCGCTAGGCCTAAAATTACACAAAAAATGGCACAATTATCAGAAAATACACAGTTATAACACACAATATTACATCAAATTAGTCTTAAGCAAAAATTTTGAAAAACATGTATTTTTAGAAAATTTTGGAGAAAATTTAATATCTCGTCGGCTACAAAAGCAAAGTCCTAGAAATTTTGAACACACGTAGACCAAATTAGCGCGCAGCAGGTTCTTGAAGAAAATTTGGGGGGTCTGACTGAAGTTTTCCTAATATTTGCACTTGAAGTTTGAAATTTCAAAAGTCTATAAAATAAAAAGTATGCGTCCAAAAATTTTTGTGAAAGTACCGTTTTACTCCGCGCTGTAAAGAGCTTCTTTTCACAGCTTCAAAAGTAGCCGCACGCGTCTGGATCGCCAAGCTGTAGTCCACGTGGTACTTGTTTTTTTGTAAGTTGTGCTTCGACGGTAGCTTGTACAGACGCGATAAAGATGTTGTTGTGTTGGGCTCGTTGAGGCGCTTCTGCAGACGTATCGTACGGGTTTGTCGGAGCAGTATGTCACTTGTAAATGAGTGTCAGAATTTCACTTAACTCAATTTTTTCACTTTATGGCACTTAATCACAGCACTATCACCTTTGCGGCTAAATCCAAATGCACAGGCGTATGCGCGACGTCACTCCGCAACTTTTGACACTTTACTCGTCAAAATCGGGCTAGAAAAAACCCACTTTTATGAATTTTTAACTACGGAGCGACACGAAAACGTGGTGTTCTTGGTGGCGGATGGAACGCAACTGGTTAGGTTAGGTTAGGTTAGGTTAGGTTAGGTTAGGTTAGGTTAGGTTAGGTTAGGTTAGGTTAGGTTTAGGTTAGGTTAGGTTAGGTTAGGTTAGGTTAGGTTAGGTTAGGTTAGGTTAGGTTAGGTT